>CM018694.1:73918102-75285384 GCA_009363875.1 Mikania micrantha | reverse complement strand
ATACAAGGACAAGATTATATTAATCTAAAATTCCTTAATACATCGAGGGTTATCAATACTTCGGTTTGATAATTAAACCCCATACAATATATTATTCTATCTTCAATACAATAACTGAACACATATCAAGTGCGATGAATAAGCGGGGTAATGGATATCTTTAGTTGTATCGCAAGTGGTGTGGAACTTGACTGAGTATGTGGTGGGATAGCGTCTGGGCTTGACCCTTTCAGGATTCCCTATATATAAGCATACTTGATCAGGTGATACACTACTTGTACATATAACTAAGGAGAGGCCATTGGGTGGTACAGATGAAACAAGTATTACAAGTAACAAGTATGACATTGTGGATGTGTGCATGATCAATTCAATGGTTTTCAATTTACTTACTTATGAACTCACCAACCTAGTGTTGACTTTGTTTAAATGCATGTTTTCTCAGGTGACGGACCGGTGTAGATACAATTGTGCAAGTGTTAAGCTAGTGGACTCTTAGAAGACCTAGCTTACTTTTGACTGCATACTTTTGATATGACAAAACAGTGAATCACTTTTGTATATCTTGTACAGTTCAAGATATAAACTCAATGATTCTTTTTGATTAGATTTACTTAGTTAAATTATGATGTACAATGTAATTTAACTTTGTAATTCTATTTCATGTCATGATTAGCATTTCTCATTTATATCTCATGTGCTATGTAAACAATCTGATCATTTGATTATCACCTCAAAGATATCGCGCCCCGGGAACCTTCCGCCTGACGGGGAAACCCGATCCGTTCCCGCCGACCCGGGGTGTGACAGATTGGTATCAGAGCCATGGTTATAGAGAAATATAGGTCATATTACATAAACGGTTTGGCCTAGACTATAACCTAGGGACCCTCATGTAGATATTATCTGACATAAGATCTTATTTGCATATGCTTTCTGCATCTGATCACTGCACTAACCGATTTTCTTTCGGTTATGATCAGAATGCCGCCCAGGAAGCAACCGACCACGCAGACTTCAGCACCACACTCCTCGACACCAACACCACCTGACTCTCCTCCACATTCACCACCACCTCCACCTCCTCCTCCTCCTCCGCACTCTCCACCACCAGGCTCAAGCAATGTTCAGATGATAGATTCTGCTACTATCGCCTTGGCAACACTGCTGAGTACTCAACTGACCAGCCAGCTGAAAGATGTCATCCCAGAGATGATAAACAAGATTCAAGGCCACGGCAACGTTTCTGGCCATACTACAGGAGAGGCTAGTGGAACCACTAGTCATACTTCGGAATACTCCTATAAGTCTTTTGTAGGATGTAAACCCCCAAGTTTCACAGGAGCCGAAGGAGCTGTTGGACTGATCCAATGGCTAGAAAAGATGGAGAACACTCTGGACATTAGCAACTGTCCAGAACACCATAAAGTTCGCTATGCAGCTGGTTCATTCAGCAAGCGAGCACTGACATGGTGGAATGCTCAGATTCGAGCAAAGGGAAGAGATGAGGCGATGGCGATGCCGTGGGCAGAATTTAAGCTTCTTCTGAGGAACGAATTCTGTCCGAAACACGAACTGCAACTGCTGGAAACGGAACTCTCGAACCATGTGATGAAGGGGGCTGATCATATGACCTTCACCACTCGCTATCATGAGTTGGTAGCTTTGGTGCCAGAAATGGTACCAACATTGGAAAAGCTGATTGACCGTTATGTGGCGGGATTACCTTCTTGCATCCAAAGTATCGTGTTGGCTGCTTATCCTGCTACTTTGGAGGCTGCTATCTCCCTCTCAGCTAAACTTACCAAGGTGATGGTAAGGTCTGGAGTTTTAAAGGATGGGGCTGAAACAGCCAAAGCTGGAACTTCCAAGAAGTCGGATAAACGTCCGGCTAAGAAACAAAAAGTGACAAGGAACTTTGCTGCCACTACTCATGCCCCAATGCTTAATCAGCCACCACCACTGCAAGTCAGAAAGCCCTACACTGGCACTGCACCTTTGTGCAACACTTGTCAGTATCATCACGCGCCAAACTCTCAGTGCATGCAATGCACAAACTGTGGAAAGTTTGGCCATTGGGCAAATCGCTGCAGGAGCACGGGCGCTCCAAACAGAAACAACAACGCAGCTACTACTGCTGCTGCTGCAAATCCTAGGTCATGCTACAACTGTGGCGAACCAGGCCATTTCTCTCGAGATTGTCCCAAGAGGAATCAACAAAGGGCTCAAGCACCAAGAGGACGAGCCTTTCAGATCGGAGCTGCTGCTGCTCGTCAAGACCCGAATGTGGTCACGGGTACATTTCTCTTATCTGACTTCTATGCATCCATATTATTTGACACTGGTGCGGATCAGAGTTTCATCTCATCCGACTTTGCATGCCATCTTAATTATGTTAAGGAACTGTTAGACTCCCCTTATACTATTGAGATAGCAAATGGCAAAAAGATTACAGTAGACACCATATTTAGGAATTGCCCACTAACACTTGACGATCACACATTTTCCATCGACTTGATACCGATGGAGCTGGGCAGTTTCGACATCATCATCGGAATGGATTGGCTATCTCTTAACAGAGTTGAGTTCATCTGTTCCGATAAACTACTACGCATTCCTGTGGAGAACAATGAAGTCTTGGAGATTCGTGGAGACCAAGCGAAACGCAGTGTCAAGATAATATCGTGCATGAAGGCTCGCAAGTACTTACGAAAACAATGTGTTGCATTTCTAGCTCACGTGATCCAGAAAGACAAGAAGGCGATCAAGATTCAAGATGTACCAATTGTGAGGGACTTTGCAGACGTGTTTCCGGATGACTTACCGGGACTGCCACCTGAGCGATCAGTGCAGTTCCGAATCGATCTGATTCCGGGAGCGACTCCTGTAGCTAAGTCTCCTTACAGACTCGCACCATCGGAGATGCAAGAGTTGTCCAACCAATTGCAAGAACTACTCGATAAAGGATTCATCCGACCGAGCTTTTCCCCGTGGGGAGCTCCGGTTCTTTTTGTTAAAAAGAAGGATGGAACTTTCAGGATGTGCATTGATTATCGAGAACTCAACAAACTCACCATTAAGAATCGGTACCCGTTACCGAGGATTGATGATCTGTTTGATCAGTTACAGGGAGCACAGTACTTTTCAAAGATAGACCTGAGATCAGGTTATCATCAGCTCCGGATTCAAGAAGAAGACATACCAAAGACGGCTTTTCGTACCCGATATGGTCATTACGAATTTATGGTGATGCCATTCGGATTGACGAACGCACCGGCTGTGTTCATGGACTTAATGAATCGGGTGTGCAAGCCGTATCTGGATCAGTTTGTTATCGTCTTTATTGATGATATACTGATTTATTCAAGAACCGAGAAGGAACACGAACAACACCTCAAGACAGTTTTGGAGCTTCTGAAAGAAGAACGACTCTATGCCAAGTTCTCCAAGTGTGAATTTTGGTTAAGAGAAGTTCAGTTTTTGGGTCACGTGATTAACAGTGATGGTATTCACGTGGATCCTGCCAAGATCGAAGCAATCAAGAACTGGGACGTGCCTACAACACCAACCGAGATCAGATCATTCTTGGGATTGGCAGGTTATTACAGGAGATTCATTTCAAATTTTTCTAAAATAGCCTTGCCTCTCACCAAGCTCACACAGAAGACTGAACCTTTTGTGTGGACTCAGAAACAAGAGGAGGCATTCCAGACACTGAAACAAAGATTGTGCAATGCTCCAATCTTAACACTTCCAGAAGGCAATGATGACTTTGTAGTTTATTGTGATGCTTCCCATCAGGGACTTGGATGTGTTTTGATGCAACGAGACAAAGTCATTGCTTATGCCTCACGACAGCTGAAGATACACGAGAAGAATTACACAACGCACGATCTCGAACTGGGAGCTGTTGTTTTTGCATTAAAGATTTGGAGACACTACCTGTATGGTACCAAATGCACTATCTTCACAGATCACAAAAGCCTACAACACATATTTGATCAGAAGGAGCTTAACATGAGACAAAGACGTTGGGTTGAGCTCCTGAACGATTACGATTGTGTGATCAAATACCATCCGGGCAAAGCAAATGTTGTTGCAGATGCTTTGAGTTGGAAGGAAAGAGTCAAACCCTTACGCGTTCGCGCAATGGGAATGACTGTTCAAACCAGTTTGAGAGATCACATTTTACAAGCACAACAAGAAGCAGTGGCAAGAGACAATCTGAAACGCGAGCTCGAATGTGGAGCCGAGAAACACTTCAAGACAAAGCAAGATGGAGTTATCTATTATCTGGATCGTGTTTGGATTCCAGCAGTAGATGAACTTCGAACACTCATTTTTGACGAGGCACACAAGACACGTTACTCAGTTCATCCTGGTGCCGATAAGATGTACCAAGATCTTAGGTCGTTTTATTGGTGGCCGGGCATGAAGAAAGACATTGCCACTTATGTCGGCAAATGCCTCACATGTGCCAAAGTCAAAGCCGAACACCAGAAACCTTCGGGTTTGCTGGAACAACCGGAGATACCACAATGGAAGTGGGAACAAATAGCTATGGATTTCATTACCAAGCTACCCCGCACTTCCAGCGGATATGATTCTATTTGGATCATCATTGATCGATTGACCAAGTCCGCGCACTTCTTGCCGATCAGAGAGACATACAAGATGGAGAAACTAGCGAGACTATACATCGATGAAATAGTAGTAAGGCACGGTGTGCCATTGTCTATTATTTCTGACCGGGACAGTCGATTTACTTCGCGGTTCTGGCAATCATTGCAACAATCCTTAGGGACAAGTGTTAACTTGAGCACTGCTTATCATCCACAAACGGATGGACAAAGCGAGCGCACCATTCAAACCCTAGAGGATATGTTGAGAACATGCATCCTAGACTTCGGTGGAAGTTGGGATACACACTTACCACTTATCGAATTCTCCTACAACAATAGCTACCACAGCAGCATCGGATGTGCTCCTTTTGAAGCACTTTATGGTAGAAAATGTCGGTCTCCAATTTGTTGGACCGAAGTGGGAGACAACAGAATCACTGGGCCTGAACTTATTCAGGAAACTACTGATAAGATTGCCCAGATACAACAACGATTACAAGCAACACGTAGTCGCCAAAAGAGTTACGCAGACAAACGGCGCAAGCCTTTGGAATTCGATGTGGGTGACCGAGTCATGTTGAAAGTGTCCCCATGGAAAGGCGTAGTTCGTTTTGGGGCTAAAGGCAAGTTAGCACCTCGGTATGTCGGACCGTTTGAGATTACTCAACGTATAGGTCCTGTGGCATACAGACTCAGACTCCCGGATGAACTCAGTGGAGTACATGATGTGTTTCATGTATCAAATCTCAAGAGGTGCTTAACAGACGAGTCATTGATCATACCATTGGAAGAAATACAAGTTGATGAGCAATTACACTTCATTGAAGAACCTGTAGAGATTATGGAACGTGAAGTTAAGAAACTGAAGCGTAGCCGTATCCCTATTGTAAAGGTTCGATGGAACTCCAAGCGTGGACCAGAATTTACTTGGGAACGCGAGGACAACATGAAAGCCAAGTATCCCCATCTGTTTGAGAAGTAAAGACCGATCTTTATGCTTAAATTTCGGGACGAAATTTCTTTAACAAGGGGAGACTGTGACAACTAGTACCCGACCGCCCGGCAAGTCCGTACGGTATGTGTACTTGCATACAGTAACTATGTGTACATACGTATTTGTAAACAGTTTTTGTATTAACAGGATTCTAAATACAAGAACAGTTGTACGTATTTTCGTGTAAACTTAAATACATTAAGTACAACGTACATTAGAAACATTAGTTGTGTTTATTAAGTGAAAACTTAATTACAGTTAACACAACAAAACATGAGAAACAACGGTGTTCAAACAATTATCAGAAACAAATCGGTTGCGATCTGATGTCCATAGATGACAGGAATCAGATGGCCGACAATTCAATGTGAAAACAAGATGAAAACAGGATGTTTAGTTGAGTCCGACAGTGAGGAAACACAATTTAAACATAAACTGCAGTGTCGTTTCAGAATAACGAACTGACAATGTGTTTGAGTGGGTGACGATTCACACAAACATATCTGTGAGTTTAACGTTCTGAAATGATGACTGGAAAGTAGAAAACAAAAGTCGGAAAGCAAAACCATCGTCGTGTTCGTTCGAATGACGATTCGAACGAATACGCGCGATGGTGACGCGATTCGACGAAACGAAAACGAATTACGACGCGAAACGAATTTTAATTTAATAAAATAAAATAATAAACATTTTTACAATTTTGAAACTCATCAAATTAATTAAATTAACATTTTTAATTATTTATTTTAAATTACGCGTAATTTTCCGGTTACGCGACGAAAACGCGAACCGAGCAACCAAAACGGACCCGGACACCACGCGTAGTATATATAACCTAAATAATTCACTTTTCTCATTTTTATCCTCTCACTCCCTCTCTCTTCTTGAGATTTCCGGCCACCACAAATACCACCACCAAGCCACCTTTAAACCACCATAACTCACTCATTTCAAGCCCGATTCGAGTGATTTTCGAACCCACGCGTAGCCCTTGACGTTCTCTACATGAAAGTACAGCCGATCTAAGGGTTTAACCACTGGAAACGAAGGTAAGAGGCCATGAAAGTCCACGAAATTAGGGTTTTCTTCTTCTTGTTTTGATGTTTTGTTCGACCCAGCTCACACAACCGGTCAGCCTCCCTATTCTGATGAACCACACGATCGTGAAACACCTTAATCGCCTAACCAGAGCCATGTAGACAACCTGGGTTCGATGAGCTTGATAAGGATGAGGGTGGAGACTGGTTTCGTGGACCCCGAACCTGTGTGCGGCTGACTAACCCTGGCCGAACCATGCTAAGGGAAACGAACCCTTGTTCTGAGTCGAACCCTTGACAGCTCACGAACCCATGCAGCTCACGAACCCAACTCCGGCGAACCCCCATGCCGAACCAGCTCCTGTTCACGAACCATCTTGGCCGAACCCTTCATGGGTGACGAGCCTTTCTCCGACGAACCCTAGTCGAACCTGACACCTATGCCGAACCACTTGACCAGTGAGGGACCGAACCTTCAGACTACGAACCCTGGTCAGGTCACGAACTATCAGCCACAGAGCCGAACCCATGTGTTGCTACAGTCCGCTGGTCACGAACCTTTGCTTCTCACAACTTGAACGAACCCTTGTGAATTCCCTACCCAGCCGAACCATGGTTCTGAGTCCCCGTAGGTTCGCTGCTCATGAAAATAATCGGAGATAACATGGTGAAATCGTTACAGAAGCTTTAATTGGGCCATCACCTAAGTGATTAATTCTTTGTTTAGCCAGCAACATTAAACCCATCGGCCATTACTATTTTGGTAGGCCCAACATTATTTATCTTGGCCCAATAGTCATACATATGACTCACGTGAAAATCTAGTTCACGAGCAAACAGGTTTAACAACTTTATCTTCGGCCCAACTGTATTTGTTTCGACCCATTATCAGTTTTCAGCCTAACAATTGGTTCCCCACAAATCCTTAGCCCAATCAGAAAACAGCAGGCCCATGCAATCCACACCTAGTTGGCCCAACAGCCTATCAATTCCCTTGGCCCAACATAAAGCCCATGTTATTCCTTTCATAGCCCACGACACATTTTGTTGACCCATGATCAAATTCGGTCCATTTTGATTCATTCGGCCCAAGCACACATTCATGGCTCAAGGCCCAGTCAATTCGGTCCACCATGATTTCCTTCTTGGTGTAACCGGACCACTTAAATATAATTGACACAATTAGTGAGTTCAAACATTGTTCCGATCCTTATCAATATTATTTAGGCTAAATCTATTCGGTCCAATCAACGCACAATTTAAAAAGAGATTTTATTACAAAGGTGATGAATTAATAGGTTAAAACAATTGATGACAACCAAGACTTAAACCTTAACATATGAGTATACACTAAACTCTAAGACAAGTCGATTTACACAATAATGAATCTTATTATCTTAATATTGGACCGAATGAGGATCGAGACAAAGAGTTGATGACAAAGAGAGGGCAAACACATACACGCGCACAAATTAAAATGATTTATACTTATGAGTCAAATACATCGTGAAATCAATACAGGAACGTGAAAACTACTACAAGAACAATCAAAGAGCATGTGTCTTCATTCTTTTAAGCTAAGTCAACCCTACAACACAAGGTGAGTTCATATGCCCCTTTTACTTTAATCTTTACTGATTTTAACTCTCGGGGCTGAGAAACATGCTTTACTTTTAATTACTTAAAAGTTTTGCTTACATATTGTTAATACTTTGATTAGTTGATATTAAATTGTTTATTATCATAAATCATTGTATGCATGCTTGTTTGAATTCAAGAATACAGGAAAGATAAGATGATGATGATATTATAATATCATAACTCATCGATACAATAGAATAACTTAGTAGTAAGTTAACTCTTACAACACTTAGTTATTCTTGCAAGAAATGACATTACAACAATTACAAGGAAAAATGATGACATGATTTCATGAATATAACACAAGAATGATATAAAGATAATATATCTTTACTACATCATTCAATACAAGAGTTAAATAAGTGTAATAAGACTAGATCTTATAATACTTAACCTTATAACTCAACACATATTACAAGAAGAACAAGTAGCATGGAATGATAATCATGATAACATAATTTCATGATAACAACATCATTCACTCAATTAATTAACATAACCTAATAAGACTAGTTCTTATTTAACTTTGTTAATATCACGGAGAACATATGACAATGAGAACAAGAGTACAAGTGAATACAATTACAATTAGTTACTATTGACCTGTTTGCATTATATCACTTCAATCATGTGCCAAGTTGTTCAAGTTGATCATGTAAGTCCCTTTAATTCGCTGACCAGTTAGTTTGACGTGACTAAACCGACGATAGCATAGTGGTACCATAGGTTTGACAAACCTCTAGCATGTAGGGCTAGTATGTTGATCGTAACAATTCATTGGCCGGTAACGTATGACCGGTGACAGGGCGACCTCAAGTCAGGTTCTGGTAAGCGACACATGGTGATATTAATCTACAGTGATAAGTAATTAATCCAGCGAGAACCCTATTGACTAGTAGGTTGAGAAGGTGATCTGCTCTCATGTGACACTACTAGTAATAGATTTCGTTGAGGACAATAGACATGCAAAGTGGTAGAGATAAATCGGATGCATTGAAATCTGATTACGTGAGGATTTCAATGGATTCCTTTTAGGCTCTATGCACTATGGTTCAAGAACAAGTTGCAAGGGGTTAACTCACACTCTTAATATTTAATAGAGTATCATCAGTTAACCCACCTCAAGTATAGAATAATACAAGGACAAGATTATATTAATCTAAAATTCCTTAATACATCGAGGGTTATCAATACTTCGGTTTGATAATTAAACCCCATACAATATATTATTCTATCTTCAATACAATAACTGAACACATATCAAGTGCGATGAATAAGCGGGGTAATGGATATCTTTAGTTGTATCGCAAGTGGTGTGGAACTTGACTGAGTATGTGGTGGGATAGCGTCTGGGCTTGACCCTTTCAGGATTCCCTATATATAAGCATACTTGATCAGGTGATACACTACTTGTACATATAACTAAGGAGAGGCCATTGGGTGGTACAGATGAAACAAGTATTACAAGTAACAAGTATGACATTGTGGATGTGTGCATGATCAATTTAATGGTTTTCAATTTACTTACTTATGAACTCACCAACCTAGTGTTGACTTTGTTTAAATGCATGTTTTCTCAGGTGACGGACCGGTGTAGATACAATTGTGCAAGTGTTAAGCTAGTGGACTCTTAGAAGACCTAGCTTACTTTTGACTGCATACTTTTGATATGACAAAACAGTGAATCACTTTTGTATATCTTGTACAGTTCAAGATATAAACTCAATGATTCTTTTTGATTAGATTTACTTAGTTAAATTATGATGTACAATGTAATTTAACTTTGTAATTCTATTTCATGTCATGATTAGCATTTCTCATTTATATCTCATGTGCTATGTAAACAATCTGATCATTTGATTATCACCTCAAAGATATCGCGCCCCGGGAACCTTCCGCCCGACGGGGAAACCCGATCCGTTCCCGCCGGCCCGGGGTGTGACATTGGGAACCGGTTGTAAATCGTAGATTACCATTTCATCGAGTTTAGGGCTGCCATGGTGATGAAGTTCAAAGGCCGAATGGAGCCTGCTCAGGTCGACGAATGAGTTGCAGGCCGAATGGCCTTACCACACCCTCATTCGCCGAATGTACCCCAGCCGAAGCAGCTTCTTCGCCGGTCTAGTTCTTCGGTCGGCTAAACCCCTTCGGCCATACCTCATTCGATCGGCCAAAGGTCTCATACGACCAGACCTATTCGACCAAAGGCCATACGGCCAACTATTTGTCCAGGCTTTCAGTCGGTCGGCTAAGGCTCCATTCACCCCTCATTCGGCTGAAACTAAGTTGGAATAGAGGGTTTGATAGCAACTCACACCATATGGCTTCATGCAAGACCATTGCATGTAAACATGCAAGGTGGTCGCATGGTGTGTGTGTGTGTGTGCATGGGATTATTAGAGTTTTCCTAACAAGAGATCAACTTGGTTTAAACAATGATGTTAAGCTTAAAAGTTTTCATACTAAAGATTATAACATCAATATTTTGCTAAACACATGTTAAGCATACCTTTTTGTCGAACACATGGGATTTGAGGAATACAAGGAGTCAAGAATTTTAACTAAGTATAAGGGTAGTTATTAACACCCAATACTTAGTTAGTTATTCTATTACTTACAACCAAGTTAGATAGTTCTATGGGACTTCTAAGTAGGTTGTACATACGAATGATTCAAGAAACAAAAGAAAGCTAAGACTCGACTAAAGGCTTAAAGTTAATTAAATGGGATTAACTTAGGTCTAACAATTTAACTTATGATTTTCTTAAAATATTTTATGGTTTTATTAAATGAAATTAATAATAAACTCTCTTTAATTAATTAAATGATTTCTAACCTAAAATTTAATTAGAACGAAATACCTTACAAATATTTAATCAAAGCCTTTTAATGGTTACTTGTGGGATTAAGGGTTCTTAATGAAGGGTAATGCCGTAGACTAGTTAGATGAAGTCCTAGAAAACACATTAGTAACATAGGACACTTAGTTGCACACCGAGACCAAAACCCTAGTTTGCAGCTATTATAACGACTTATCGTGTTCGAATCTCTTAAAACAACTCAGGTGTGGAAGATACTTAAGCTACAATCAACAAGCGCGCGTTATCTGTGGTAACTTATACTTGGCAACACTGGTGAGTTCATTGTCCCTTTTCAAACCATTTTGGATTTTACATCGGGACTGAGAAGCATGTTATCCATTTTAAACAGATGTTTAAATGATTTGTAAATGCTTTTATATTCAATTATACTGCAACAGCAAATGCTCATACACTTATTCTAAAAGCTAAAAGCTAAGACTTTATACTAGTTGCTAATATCTCATACACTAAATGCTATAAGCTACATGCTCAAACTAAATGCTAATGCTATAAGCTACATGCTCAAACTAAATGCTAATGCTAATGCTATAAGCTACATGCTCAAACTAAATGCTAATGCTAATGCTAATGCTATAAGCCACATGCTAAGACTAAATGCTAATGCTAATGCTAATGCTAATGCTAATGCTAATTCTAATGCTAATGCTATAAACTACATGCTAAGATTAAATGCCAATGCTAATGCTATAAGCTACATACTAAGACTAAATGCTAATGCTAGATGCTATATGCTACATGATAAAACGATATGCTAATGCTAGATGCTATATGCTACCAGCTAAAACTATATGCCAAGACTACATGCTAATGCTAGATGTTATATGCTACATACTACATGCTAAGATTGGATGCTAATGCAAAGCTTGTGTCCATGTATGAGATACGTGAATGCTAAACTATGCTAATGCAAAGCTTGTATCTATATATGGGACACGTGAATGCTATATGCTAATGCAAAGCTTGTATCCATATAAGAGATACGTGAATGCAAAACTATGCTAATGCAAAGCTTGTATCTATATATGGGATACGTGAATGCTAAAATATGCTAAAGCAAAGCTTGAATCGATTCACGAGATACGTAATTGCTAAACTATACTAGTACAAAGCTTGTATCTAATCATGGGTTACGTAAATGCTAAACTGTGCTATTGCAAAGCTTGTACCTATGTATGAGATACATGAATGCTAAACTATGCTAATGCAAAACTTGTATCTATATATGGGACACGTGAATGCTAAACTATGCTACTGCAAAGCTTGTATCCATATAAGAGATACGTGAATGCTAAACTATGCTAATGCAAAGCTTGTATATATATATGGGATACGTGAATGCTAAACTATGCTAGTGCAAAGCTTGTATCTAATCATGTGTTACATAAATGCTAAACTGTGCTATTGCAAAGCTTGTACCTATGCATGAGATTCGTAAATGCGAAACTATGTTGATGCAAAGCCAATATACGCGTATAATGGACGTAAAAGCCGAGCTATGTGAATTCTATAAACATGTAAACTCTTAAACAGTACGCTAAAGCTATGATGGAGACGGGATTGGACGTAGGTAAAATGCTTAATTATCATTAACAACAATGTCATATGTGATTTAGTATGTGGTGGGACGGTGGCTGGGCAGGCAGTAAGTTCGACCCTACATATGCCCTATATATAAGCATACCGAATTGGATATTACAGGTGATGTTAATGAGGTTAAGGTTGTTACCGAAAAGGTTTACTAAAGCTATTTTTCAACTACTAAATTATATGAACTCACCAACCATTGTGTTGACTTTGTTTTCTTTCATGCTTTCTCAGGTGACGTACAGAACTAAGCTAAGGCTCAGGAATGTATGCTAGGATGCCCAGTTAGAGGACCTAGTAGATTTTGGAAAGCACATATTTTGTTTATTATTGCGAATCACTTTTGATATCTTGTACAGTTACAAGATAGTAAACATTTGATTCTTTTGGATATGTTTACTTAGTTAAATTATCAAACATTGACAGTTGTAATTTAACTTTGTAATTCTAGTTTAATACTATTTGTGTTATAGTTATTCTCAATGTTGATGTAAACAATCTGATCATCTCGATTATCACTCCCGATATCGCGCCTCGTGAACTTTCCGCCCAGCAGGATACACGATCCGGCCCGCCGGCTCGAGGTGTGACAAGTATCTATAATTATGTTTCAAAATAAACAACAATATATGCAGTTCTCTCATTTAAGGAATTGAATATATATGTAACTAGGTTATATACAATGTGACTTTATGATGCTTTATTAAATTGAAGTACATAATTAAAAGAATTCTATTACATAAAACAATATAAAAGTATAATTATAATTTAAATCTTTAACATTTTTTTACGTCACATTTGTGATTTATTTGTAATTAAAAAATTAAAAAAGTTTGTTATCAATTATAAATTTTTGTAACAAATTGTTGATAGAGTTAATCTTTGAAAAATAACAAACTTTGTTTCAATTTAAAATAAAAAAATTAAATGGTTTTGTTCTATAAAAAATAATATTAATCGGATTTAACACAATACTAAATTAATTAAAAATAGTTTTTAATTAAACATTCCTTAAATATAATTTTATAAATAAAAGAATGTTTTTATTTAATTATCATTTAAATTAAATAAGAAAGTGAATGTGGGAATGTCATGTGGCATTTATTTGGAATTATTTATTGGTAGTAGGATTTAAGTTTTATGCTATGCTAATTAATGTTTTAAAATAAGAAGATATATGTAATTTTTTTATTATATAAAAATATGATATATTATATGTGACTAGGTTTTAAATTAAAAGTACACAACATATTTTTAATTGTACATCACAATTTTCAATTTGGGTAAAATTATATCAAAATCAACAAATTTCCGAATTAAATTGGATACAATTATCATATAATATATTTTAATATGAATTATGTCATCTTGCTTTGCTTTTGTAATACTTAATTATATGTTTATTTTAGAGTAAACTTCTCTTTTGCTCCATGTGGTTTGACAAAAGTAACCATTTTCATTCAAATTTTGAAATTTTGCAATTTTCCTCCATTAGTTTCAGAAAATTAACCATTTTAGTCCCTGTGGTTTGACAAAAGTAACCATTTTCATCCAAAGTTTAAATGGACTTTGGATGAAAATGGTTAATTTTCTGAAACTAATGGAGGAAAATTGCAAAATTGCAAAATTTCAAAATTTGGATGAAAATGGTTAATTTTGTCAAACTACAGGGGGGAAAAGAGAAGTTTACTCTTTATTTTAATACATTGAAATTAACCTTCACTATCTTGTATATTTGAATAATAAGTTTGTATTAAATTATCAACATCCAACAATTAATATCTTATTTTAACAACAAATTGTCGCAATCACCACCACCACCATTATTTTTAATTTTCTGATGCTACAAAAGTTTGCTCCTTCTTATTCAGTTTTCACCTGCAACAATTTTTCTACAGCAACCGCTCGGCTGTCTTTCAATAAAAGAGAGGAGTTGAAGAATAATTTTGTGTTAAATACTTAAATTATTAATTAGAAAGAGTGAATAAATTAACAGATATAAATATATTTTGGCGATATATTTTTGTAATCCGTTAAAAAATAATTTGTTTATAGACGTTAATTACTTGTGTTGATCAAGGCCGTCTCTGAGAAATAAGGTGCCATGTGCGAATGTTAAAAATGAGCCCTAATTGCGCACGCGCACACAAATTGATGATAACTTAAACAACAGTAAAAACAATATAAACAATATTGTTTTAGCAAAATGATGCATTTCAATGTTTCAAATAACTAAATAAAACATGACTTTCTTCTATCATTTTTTTATGCAAACTTGTTGATTAAATATCAATAATCCACATTGTCTAGTATCTCATTCTCAATAGTATAATTGTCAATTCATTAAGTCTTTCTTAAGACATTATTGATCCTAAGTATGACTTTAACAATTTCAATTTTGAAAAATTTCTTTTTGTATATGCAACAGTTACCAGAATAGTCAACAAGATTCTATATGCAATTGATGCATTTGAAAAACAATCGACTTGCTTCAAATATTTTAAATATATATAATTAAAAATTGAATTGTTATATTTGTTTGTTGTAAAATAAATTAAAATATACATAATATATACAATTTTTTAAAAAATTTAGGGCCCCATAAAAAGTGGGCCCTGTGCGGTCGCACCTTTCGCACATGCTCTAAGACCCCCTTGGTGTTGATGTGATGCCTTTTGTCCTATAAGACCACCCACAACGCGCTTGTGGAATGGCCGCCCGTCTCCGACGTAGAGGAGGCAAGCCGTGCGGACGCACTGGAGCCAGTTGTAGGAGACGCCGCATGTGGGGAGGAGCCCGTCCCGGCGTACTCTGTTTGTAGAGAGAGAGGTGGGTCCGGTTGTGGGGTCCACTTCTTTTAACAAATTGTGATATGGTGAAAAGAGTATGTATGTGGAATGATGTGTTGGGGTTAAAAAGATGAGAGATAATGCATGTAGGAAAGATGAGCAAAAATCTGATGTACCATTGGTGACTAAGATGCATAGACCGCCTAAAATGCAAGCGGATGCATTTAACACATGCATCCTGATCATCACTGTCACATCAGTTTTTTAACCATTCTTCTCACATGCATTTTCTCTACTCTTTTTAGCCCAACCCATCCTTCCCCGCATCTTCTCTCTTTTACATCATCATTTCTTTTTCTATTTTTTTAAAACAAATATAATTTTTTTAAATAGTTGGTGTGAGATAAAAAAAACTTTTTTAAGCCTTTTTATTATTTCGCCAAAAAGCCTAGTTTTTTTTAAAAAATTTTTTATTGTTTAGGCCCCACATTTAGATTGCATGTTGATGCACTTACTTATGTGCAAAAGCCAGATGCACCATCTCCTCCCCCCTCCATTGAACACTTTTCACATGCACCCTCCATGTCATCAAGTGTCTCCTCAAATCCACCCCATTGTGGGTAGTCTTATGCATTTAAACATACCTCGAAAATATAATGTTAACTAAATCAAGGTAAAAGCCAACACGAGAGTACTAAATTCGCAAAGAATTTACACTTGTAAGGCTATGTGTTATGCAAAAGCCCCCATCACTCCACGTAGGCGTCACATAATCAACCAACACCATCACCCTTATCACTCCACATCATCTTTTCCTATGTTATCCATCATTTCCCCATCACTCCATGTCATCACCACTTTTTCCAATATTTTATTATTTGATTTTTATTTTTTCAATTATAAATTAAATTTAAAAAAGACAAAATATAATTAAAAAAATATAAAATTAAAAAATAAAACTAAAAAAATTACATAATAAAAAAATACATAAAAAAATTAATCCATATTATATTTCTTCATAATCCACTCCTTTGTCTTCTCGGCTATTTCACGACCGCGACCGGTTAAGTGATCGATTGGAGTCCACAACAATTTCATATTATTGTTGTATTGTTTTTGCTCCTGTAAGTTGACAAATTTTTGCAACGAGTTAGAGATGGTCTCCAACGTGTCTTTGTAATCGGTTGAAGACGAGGCTTGTGGTCGTTTACCCTTGTTGTTTCGACCGGGAGAACGTTGAGGAAAGGTTGGTGGGGGCATGTCCATTTCGACTTCCTCATCCGACTCGTTTAAGTTAACGAAACATCGACCGGTTGAGTCCAATTGAGTGGTCGTGTACTTTCCTAACGATGAAGTCTTCGTCCGTTTCGAAGTTTGTAACTTCGGGACGTGTCACACCCCGAGCCGGCGGGATAGGATCGGTTGTCCCGTCGGGCGGAAAGTTCCCGGGGCGCGATATCGTGAGTGATAATCGGATTTGATCAGATTGTTATATGGCACATGATACATAATTGAGAAATGTTAAATATGATAGAATTACAAAGTTAAATTACATCAGTATTGTTTATAATTTAACAATGTAAATCTACTATTAACATCATAAGTTTCTATCTTGTATTTACACAAGATATACAAAATGGTATGTGTAATGATGTCTTCAAAAGTATGCAGGTCCAAAATACAAAGTCTTCTATTTGAAGTCCTAGCCCAGAAGTAATGACTTCCTAATTGACCTGTTCGTCACCTGAGAAGTCATGCAAAAAGATCAAGTCAACACATGGTTGGTGAGTTCATAGAGTTTTGTAAATTTGAAAATGTTTTGAACCTTTCCTTCGGTAAAGACCCTAACCTCATTAACACCACATGTATCATCCAGATCGGTATGCTTATATATAGGGCATACCCCTGGGTCAGGGCTACAACCCCGCCCAGACGCCATCCCACCACATACTAATCCGCATAGGACATTGTTGTTAATGATAATTAAGCGTTTTTACCTACCATACACTTTTAAACACCCATGATTCCTCTGTTCTCTGTTCCTGTAATTTCAATCGTTTGAAATCTCTCTTGATTTCATATATTCATCATACAAATATGATTAAAACAACAAATTGCAGAATTAGTTATATATGCTTAATTAAATAAATAAATAAACATTCAATAAAATCTAAGTCCTAATGATTGGGGCCTTTGGTCAACTCGAGTAGACTAGTCTGTCAATCAAGGTACTTAGTAGTAGAGGAGATCTGTAAACCTCATCAAACATGTGACCTATAATCAATCAGTCTAGCTAGGACATCTTTTGATATATAGGCTTTCATAGTTCTTTAGACCGTCCATAGTTCTTTAGTTCTTTGGCACATGTTATCTTTGAGCATTTCCCAGATGTTCCTCAAAATAGTTCTTTGTACTTAGTTCTTTGAAATAGATCGTTAGTTCTTTGACAACACCTTCTTGAAATAGTTCTTTGAAAATAGATCGTTAGTTCTTTGAGGATAGATCGTTAGTTCATTGAAATAGACCTTTGAAAATAGTCCTTGGAAAATAGTTCTTTGTTGAGATCTTTAGTTCTTTGAAAATAGCTCTTTGAAATAGTTCTTTAGTACGTAACAGTTACCTAAACATGAGTCTAGGATAACATTTATACATGTAAAACATATAAAGCATTCAAGTAAACAATTTACATAAAACAGTTTACGCATGCTTCTCAGCCCCGCGTTTTAAAACAAAATGTTAGAAAAGGGGCAATGAATTCACCTGTGTTGCTGTGCAAATGATTCACAAAAGATAATGCGCGCTCTTTGACTGTGGCTTATGTATCTTTAGCACCTGAGTTGTTTTAAGAGATGCGAATACGATAAGTATATATAATAACGTTGGGTCTAGGGTTTGGTCTCGGTATGCGACTAAGTGTCCTATGTTACTACTATGTTTCTAGAATTTTGTCTCACTGGTCTAAACTTATCACCCATTAATAATCCCTTATCCCGTAATTAATCGTTACAAGTACTTAGTTAAATCGTATTTAATTTATTTCATTATAAGTTAATTATTTAGAAAACATTATTTAGTATGATTTAATAAAGTTCCTAACACATTGCTTTTATTAAAAACATAGTTAATTTAATTGAAAGAATGTTTAACGTATGATGGGCTTAAATTAAGCCCTTTGGGCCAACCTCGGCCCGTCACTTGACTTTGATCTTTGAACGTGTCCTCGATAGTTCTTTTGAGCAACTTGTTCTATGTAATTTTATAAACCATCTAGATTAGTTAGATGTCAAGAATTACACTAACACTCAACACTTTAGGTTGTTGTTTTTATTTCCAAATTAGTGTCGGACATTTTTGTTTAGATAACATCATTCCTTGTTTTCTTTAAAGGATTTCTAACTTTATAGACTAAGTAAAGGTTCTAGTTCAAAATCCTTGATTCATTCTCTTGATAACCCTTAGTTTAACCCCATGCCATCCTAAGTTGGTTTGCATGAAAATAACCCTAATACACTCTCATGCATACACACATGCAGCCACCTTTCATGCATGCGTACGTGATCTCCTCATGCACTCACAATTGTATGTTTGTGACCATATAACTCTAACCCACCCTTAGCCGAAACATTTTCCGTATGAGAGTCGACCGAAAGAATTTAGGCCGACTGAATAGGGCTTAGGCGAATGGGGTTGGGTCGAATAACATGGCCGATCGAATGAGGGTGTCGAATGAAGGTTTGGTCGAATGAATCTTGGCCCGAATCAGTTGGGTCGACCGAATGTGGGGTTGCCGATTGAGCTGGTTCCGATTGGTGGTAGTGGCGACTGAACTTGGTCGAATGGGGCCCTGGTTCGGCCGAATGAGAGTTGGCGAATGGATTGAGTATGGCTAGGGCCATTCGGCGTATGTGAGTGTGGCTAGTCATTCGGCGAATGGGTTTAGGTACCCATTCGTCGAGCTGGTTCTTGGCCATTCGGCCGGTCGAGTCCAATCAGGTGGAGGCCACGATTCCGGACAAACCGACCTGGTTTTGAAGAGTTCTTGTTCCTACATGATTCTATAGTGTTGTAGTGTGTTTCTTAGGGTTCGAAAGAGGTTAAAACCGGGTACATGAAGATGGTTCGAAATTAGGGTTTTCAAAACCCCAAACCGAACAAAAACTTGTGGTTTACCTCGATTTGGCTGGACGAAATCACAGATCCTTTGTACTTTCGGGTTCTACTAGTGGTGGTGGTGATTTTGACACCAAGATAGCAAGATTTCGTGAAGAATCGAGGTAGAAATCTTAGAGAGAAGATGGAAATTCTTGTGAAGGTTTAGAGAGAGAAAGGGATGAACGAAAATGGGAGAGAGGGCTGGTGGTTGTGGGTTGTTGTGGCATTAAGTGCCACATTAAATGTTGGGAAAATACCCGGGTTCGTTCGGTTTCGCGTGGTTTCGCGTAAAAATGTCGGTTTCTCGTCGTTTTCGTAACGAGACGACTCGGTTTTAAAATAGAAATTATAAAATCATTTTAGGTTGTGATTCCTAATAAATTAACTAAATATCTTTCAATTATTTAATTTACAAAATATTTATTTAACGTTTAAATCGAATCGCGCGGTCATCGCGCGTATTTGTTCGAATCGTCACCCGATCAAACACGACGATAACTACACTTTTCAATATTGTTTTCTAATTATTGAATATTATTCAGAACGTCAAACTTTCAGATTTATTCGTACAGATCGTCACCTATACGAATAATCCGTCGGTTTAGCATTCACTTAACAATATTCGTGTTGTTTTGTTCTGTAAAGCCTCACATACGTTTACACGTAATAAGATCCTAACCAATAATCACATGATGGTTCTGTGTTGCCAGATAATTATCTGGCTCAAGAATCATTGTTCTGAACTTGTTTCTCTGAAATGATTATGAATTCACTGTTTGATTCATGAAATGATAATAGTATATGATATGAATATGAATTCACACTGAAATGCATAAAAGTTGTACCTGATTACTGTTCATGTACTGTAGAGATCACTGTTCCGGTGTCGGTTTCGGCACTGATGTTACAGGACGGGATGCCATTTGGTTGATTTCCTCATAACTTGCCATGGTGTGATATGAGGAAATGACCCGTTTTCTCATGCATAGGTCATCAATGTCACACCCCGGGCCGGCGGGGTTGGATCGAAGTCCCCGTCGGGCGGAAGGTTCCCGAGGCGCGATATCGTGAGTGATAATCGTGATGATCAGATTGTTTACATAGCATCAACATTGAGAATAACTAAAGCATAATATAGCATAAAACTAAAGTTTACAAGGTTAAGTTACACATGTTAACAAAACATGTGTTTCTCAAAAGTGCTAGGTCTTCTATCTGGCATCCTAGTATGCAATCCTGACCTTTAGCTTAATCCTGTGCATCACCTGAGAAAGCATGTAATAAAACAAAGTCAACACAATGGTTGGTGAGTTCATGTGGTTTTAGTAGTTGTAAAATAGCTTTTGCAAACCTCCTAGGTAAAACCTTAACCTCATTAACAACACCTGTATCATCCAACTCGGTATGCTTATATATAGGGCATACCCCTGAGTCGAGCCTACGACCCGCCCAGACGCCGTCCCACCACATACTAAGTCGCATAGGACAGTGCTGTTAATGATAATTAAGCATTTTACCTACCATTCGATTCATCCCTCATCATAGCTTTAGTTTACTGTTTTCAAAGTTTATAAGTCCATAGCCTTCGTATGTAATAGCTCCAATAAGTTTAACAAGCATCGTGTTTAAAAGTTTATGATATTGATCCAAAGCATTCATGCATCCCCTAGGTAACAACCTTAATCTCATTAACACCACCTATATCATCCAACTCGGTATGCTTATATATAGGGCATACCCCTGAGTCGAGCCTACAACCCGCCCAGACGCCGTCCCACCACATACTAAGTTGCATAGGACATTGCTGTTAATGATAATTAAGCGTCTCACCTACCCTCCATTTCGTTTCCCCAGAATAGTTTAAGCATTTTGTTTGTAAGTTTACCCATAACATCCGTGGGTTTAGCTTGAGAGTCACCGGAATAGACAACTGAACGCCCGAAGGAATCCAGTATCAATTCATACCAGTACTGGGTGTAATTAGCAACTTAGGGGGGAGATAGAGGATTTCCATTATGACACGAAGTCAACTAAAGATCACCAATATCGTCCTAGTTACTGATCACGTGTGTAAATAGATTTGGGAAACACTGCATGGCAAGCACTGAGAGGCCATCAGTCCGTTTCCTCGTTTCAGACCATGAAGGACACCCTATGGCAAGCACTGAGAGACCATAGTAGATGCCTTCTAGTCCCGACTGTGAAGAACGCATGAAGGCAAGCACTGAGAGACCAACTATTGTTCTTCAAGTCCCGACTGGGAAGAACACATGAAGGCAAGCACTGAGAGACCAACTATTGTTCTTCCAGTCCCGACTAGGAAGAACACATGAAGGCAAGCACTGAGAGACCAACTATTGTTCTTCCATAGCCAATAGTTTTAGCATAAAAGTCCAGCATTTACGTAACTTGTGCACAAGAACTAGCTTTACAACCGGTAAGGCAAGCACTGAGGGGCCAAACCGTTGTTTGAGCATGGCAATCACATAGCATTCAAGAGTTTATAGTATCCATAGCTTCAAGTATTCAATGTGTATGTATGTATGTTTGTATTTAGTATCCCTATAGCATTATAGCATCATTAGCCTTTAGTGTTTACATTAATCTCTAGCATAAATCCCATAGCATTAACAAGTAGCATAGTCTCATAGCATTAGTATTAAGCATAACCCGTAGTGTTAGTTTGTAGCATAAACCCGTAGTATTAGCATTTAGTTTAACCCGTAGTCTTAGTATTTAGCATGACTCATAGTATTAGCTTGTAGCATAACCTCATAACATTAGCATCCACAATAGCATCATCAGATAGTATATACCCTTAGCACTTGGTATTAACACATAGCTTTAGCATTAGCAAGTAGCTTATGCCTTTAGCACTTGGCATAATCAAATAGCATTTAGTTTGAATAGTGTCTTATGCCTTTAGCACTTGGCATAATCAAATAGCATTTAGTTTGAATAGTGTCTTATGCCTTTAGCACTTGGCATAATCAAATAGCATTTAGTTTGAATAGTGTCTTATGCCTTTAACACTTGGCATAATCAAATAGCATTTAGTTTGAATAGTGTCTTATGCCTTTAGCACTTGGCATAATCAAATAGCATTTAGTTTGAATAGTGTCTTATGCCTTTAGCACTTGGCATAATCAATAGTATAAAAGCATTTTGTTAAATTTAAAACATTTGTTTTAAAAAGTATAACATGCTTCTCAGTCCCTATTTAAAAACCAAAATAGTTTGAAAAGGGACAATGAACTCACCTTGTAGTTGTTGTAGTTGACTTAGCCTAGAACAAGAATGCACGCGCTCTCGATTGTACTTGATGTTGTTTTCACAATCCTGTATTGATTTCACGATGTTCTTAGCTTATAATTATACTTTTGTAAAGATTTGTGTGTGTGTATGTATTTGCCATGAACTTTGGCTAACACTAGAGAGTCCCGGTCATCATTCGGCCTCGTTTGTTTGTCAAGGTTTTTAATATGTTTAACCCAAATAAGTTTTACTTACATTCTTTGTAATTTGCTTCATATTCAACTTAAATAAGTGTCACAATAAGCAAGCTTCTAAGTATAAAGTCATGTTTAGGTGTGAAAACTTTGCATGTAATCCTTGTAATGCCTTAAAATAACCATGATTTCCTTAACCCTTTTGATAAAAGACCCTTGATGTTATGTTCTAGTTTTATAAAATTTTTCCACCACCTTTGTAATAATTCATTAGAATTCCCGTGTATGTCACCCCTTAACTTTTGAGTTATGCTCTTGTTAATATTCTTGGACTAAATGGGTCGGACGCTTAACATGGGCCGATTGATTAGGTGGGCTAAGCATATGGGCCGAATTAGTCTAGTTGGGCACCCCCGTAGGTCTGGCTACATTGGGCCGAACCATATATGTTCTGGTCCAAACTGTTGCGTTAAGCCAAATAGGGTACTGTTGGGCCTGGGGTGATATGGGCTGACTGGATGGACTGAGTAGTCCACAGTGGGCCGAGTTATTGAGCTGTGGGCCGAAAGTTTCCTGGCCAATTGAGGCATATGGGCCTGTTGCATGATGCTGTTGGGCTTGGAAAACAGTAACATGTGGGTTAAACAATGTATTGGACCGAACACAACCACCATGGGCCTAAGCAGTCCACCTGAGCCGAAGTTGGGCCTGGTCAAATGAATTGGACCGAACTAATGTCTTGGCCGAACAAGGGTGTGGCCGAATCAGGTGGTGGCTGTCGAATGAGGGCACTCTTGATCTGGCCAAATGTAGATTAACCGAATGGGGTAGCACCGAATGACATGGATGCCGAATGAGGCTTTACAGTCGAATGGTTATGGACGAATGGGTGTCGCTGCATGAGAGCTTGGCCGAATGGTATGGCTCGGGCGAATAGGATATTGTCTCGGCCGAATAACCCTAGTTCGAATGAGACCCCCTGGCCTAGCGAATGAGCTTGATGGCCGAAAGAATGTGGCTCATTCGTCGCCTGGCCCATGCGGCTTGACTCAGTCGCCAAGTGTCCCTTCTGCAGAAGCTGGGTCAGTCGGCCTTGGTCATTCGGTCGAGCCTTCATTCGGCGACCTGTGGTTTTTGGTCGGCCATGGTGGTTCAACTAAGCTCCCAACCCAGATCCATGGTAGTTTTAAGTGCTGAGGGGTGTTAGGACTAGGTTTGAGAGTGCAAGATTCAAAAAGAAGGGCTGTAGCCGGGTGAATATGATGGTTCAAACCAAGGCACGAAACCCTAAAATCGCCATGTTTGAGCTCATTTTTACCTCGTTTCCAGTGGTTTAAAGCTCCGATCCTTTGTACTTTTGTGTTGTGGGTGATGAGAGCTTCGTGTAGGTTCAAAAATGGAAGAATTTGGTGGAGGAATGAGAGAGATATGCTAGAGAGAAGTTTGGAGATGGTGGTGGATTTCAAAACCGGGTTTAGGGTTTGCAAGTGGGGAAGAAGGAGTAAAAATGAGTTAGTTGGACTCATTAAGGGTATTTATACCCCGAGTGAGTTCGGGTTCATTCCGGTTGCTCGGGTCGCGTTTTCGTTACGTTCCCGGAACGTAACGCGCGTTTTTCGTAGATTTAAATAAAAAGGATTATTCTAGGATGTTTAAAATACAATTATGGTTAGAAATCGTTTTAAATATCGTCGTATTAATTTATTTATAGAATTTAATATTTTTACGCGTTTATTTAGTTTGTTCGCGTTTTAACAAAACGGTTTCGTTTAATTTCATTTATGATGAGTTTCAAAATTGTAAAATAGAAAATATTTTATTTCCTTAAATTTATGATCGCTCATCGTTTTCGTTATCGTTTCGTCAGATCGCGTCACCATCGCGCGTATTTGTTCAAATCGTCATTCGAACGAACACGACGATGGTTTTGCTTTCCGATTTTTGTTTTCTACTTTTCAGTCATTATTCCAGAACATTAAACTTTCAGATTTATTCGTACAGATCGTCACCTCTACGAATAAATTCGTCGGTTTAACATACCGTAACAACAACTGTTATAGTTTATTTTGTTTAACCTCACATACGTTTACACATAATAGCACGTCAATAAGCCTTGGTTTCACTGTTCAACGTTGTCTGATGTGTTTCTGACTGTTAAACTGTTAAGTTTAATCAGATTTACAGAAACAATAGCATAATAGTTTAATATCGAGCATCATGATATTAGTAGCATACAATAGTTTACGTAGTTTGTACCTGAGTTACTGTGCCTTTACTGTTCCGTTCACCGTTCCGGCGACGTTTCCGGCACAGATGTTACAATCAACGCCTCGTTCATGACCGATTCGTCATACCCACCACTTTTACGGTTGTTGTGGTGTTGAACCCATATGCTGTTAAATTTCGAGACTTTACGTTGTAAGTCGCGCCATTTGCCGGAAATCATGTCGTTCGTCCGGTAGGTACCACGACCCATTGCCGAAAAAAACTGCTCTCTCACGCGTCTCCAAAAATCCGAGCTCGTTTGGTTGTTACCAATGAACGGATTTTCGGAAATGTCAATGTAGGCACGAGCTAGTGCCACCTCCTCAGATTCCGACCTTTGAGTAATGGTCGGTTTGGTTGTTTTTTCTGACACTTCATTTCGTCGGTGCCTACGACGCGATGAAGCCGGTTGGGCGTCGGGTTGTGTTTCCGGAACCACGTCAACATCGGAATCCGATTGATTCTCAAAAACGTTGTCACCGGCGGGTGAGTTTTGGTTGAAAAAAGGTGGTTGTGGGTACCAATTTGAGAAGGTTAGAAATTGGTTCGGGTTTGGATTGTTTGGATCGAGTTGAGGTCGGTAACAATTTATAAACGGGTTTAAGTATGAGTTGTTTGGATTCATGGTAGTGTAGTAGTTTTTGAAGATTTGAAAGTTTTTTGAAAATTTTTTGAGAGATTTGAAAGATTTTGGGAAAATTTTTGAAAATTTTTGAGTGGATTGCATGAGTTTTTATACATTTTAATTTTTTTTTTGCTTTTCAACGGTAATGTTACCGTTATTTATTTATTTTTTAATTTTTTCCCCCCAAACGGTCATCACCCCGTGAGGAGGGTCACACCACTGCCCATCACGCCACCCTCACGCCCCTGTGTTATGGGGATGGGCGCGACCGGGGCGTGACTCAGAGGCATCACGCCTGGGTCACGTACCATAACACATAGCCTAAAAATGATCGCAAAGTTCAAATTCAAATAATATGTAATTTGATTTGAAATAATTTAAAAGTAAATGTAATGTATATTTCTTTATCAAAGACATCTATTGACGCATAATGCTGGATCTTGCAAAAATGATGCTAATAGTAAAAACTGCAAGATTGATTTTTAGCTGTTTGTAAATTGATTTTAACAAACTTTGTCTGAACTCATTTCATTAGTGTTGAAAGTGTCTTATCGAACTCTATAATCATTGTTTAAAATTTAGCTTTTAGGTTATAAAATTTGTGTTTTTCATTTTATTGTGTCTTTCCTGCTCGCTATCATTATGTCTTTCTTATTCATTATCATTCAACACATCATGCTAGTCGTGGTGTTTTAAGGTTTAACTTTATCATCTACCGTTTAAAACTTAGCTTTTTAAGGTTTAGGTTTAGGCTTTAGAATTATCATTGTCTAAAACATTGTGTTTTTTTGCTTGTTAATGCATTTTTCTGCTCATTGTGCTTTTAGATTTTGGTTTACGATTTAGATTTAGTGCTTATGATGCATGGTTTAGCTTTTAGAATTTATCTTTAGCGTTTTAGAATTTACGTTTTTCAGCTCATTGTGTCTCGATGCTCGCCATTGTGTCCTTCTATCTTGTCATTGTTAGGATTATCTTTATCATAACTTTAGGTTTATGATTTAAGTTTTAGGGTTCAAGGAGCCGCATCTAATTTCACTTGAATGAGTTTAATCTGAGTTCGTCTAGGATGGTTTAAGAGTTACTAAAAATCACCCTCACTCTTTTACCATAAGTGAGCAGTTTTAGAATAACCTTACATGATAAATACACATATACATACATGCATATAGGGGTCGAACATTGTACAAAGTCATTTGAATGCGCAATGTACAAAGTATGTGTGAAATTATCAGAAGAGAACGACTAAGAATTCCCAGATTGGTGGAATTTTCATGCATAATCTATTTTTTATGATAATTCCCTATTTTGTGATAATCTCATCCGTGCGTGATATTATTATACATATTTCGTACATAATAATGACTTTTATTTTAAACTTTTGTTATATATATGATTAAGTTTAAGAGCTAACTCTCTAAAATTGAATTATCATATAGCACGATCTCTCTCTACATGCACACACACTAATGT
Source organism: Mikania micrantha (assembly GCA_009363875.1). NCBI lineage: Eukaryota > Viridiplantae > Streptophyta > Magnoliopsida > Asterales > Asteraceae > Mikania > Mikania micrantha. The sequence goes on along the minus strand of CM018694.1, from coordinate 75,257,871 downwards.
GTTGTAGAGAATAAAAAATAACCATTTATGACACATAATTTATTATGTATAAAAATAAGTTTACATTAACCAGAAAAAAATTACTTTTATACCTTTTATATTTATACTATAATTGGTTCTCTACGTTTTTAAATGGTATATATAATGAAAGGGTTAACAGTTGTTAATGCTAAATATTTTTATTTTTATTCATATAATCTTACTCTTCAATGTATAACACCACAAGCCTATGCAATATAATTTATTTATATAAAATGCAAATAAAAGTGATTATATATGTATGTATGTATGTATGTATGTATGTATGTATGTATGTATGTATGTATGTATGTATATGTATCTGATAAAGTTTGGAGTTTCACTTTTTTTTTTCTTTTTATAAAAAGTTTATTCAAACCCAGACAAGGCCTAGCAAGTCACTATAGCCCATACACTTTGAATCAAATATTACAAACACCAGGTTGAATCCAAAACAATACAACACATCATTCGTCCTATAAAACATATCCTACATGCATTACACTTCAAATGATACCACTGCTACCTATATATTCTAGGGTTGGCCTTGAACATATGTTTTTTTTTACCTAAAGAAATCATAAAGCCTTGATATCTTTGACCAACTTTATTCCAGAGATTTTTTGTTTAAAATGCTTCACATTTCAACCCTTACAAATACATCAACCAGAGATATGAATAATTGAATGAACCACTTTTATTTTAACTTTGTTTGAAGTAATGTTCTCGTGAAGCTTCATAAGGTCAAGAACAGGAAATACGTATATATATGGGTGGATTGTTGCACCATATATAGACTCATTCGTTGCCTAATAGAGTAAATATTGAAGCTAAAAGACAATAATATGTGTTTTGTAGATTCGCCAAAAAAAAAAAAACACATATTTACGTTGTTTGATCATCTCACAACATGAAAATATTGAAGTTGAATGAAATAATTGATAATGTAGTTTAATACGAGCAACTCAAGGAAAAACGAGATTACTAGAATTTGAAAAAAAAAACAGATATTGATGCTGATAAACTTTATATAGAGTTGAAATTATTTGACTCATCACAAACTTATCGATAAATTTAGCAAATATTTATATAATTTTAAGTGTTGGTAATTTCCCAATTAAATGCATCCATTGCATATAAAATATTGTTGACTTTCTAGTCACAGTTATGTCTTCAGAAACGAGTTTTTCTAAGTTAAAGTTATTGAAATCTTAGTTACGATAAACAAGTCTTAATAAAGGCTTAGTGCATTAGTAATGATAGTTATAGAGAGCAAAATCTTATAGAGTATAAACTGCGGAAAACTGATCAACCAATTTGTTATGAAAAATGTTATAAGAGCTTCATGAATTATTAATTAACTATTATGATACAATTTCTAATAATATGATTTTATTTGTCGTCTTCTATATATTAGAATTCCCAAATCCAAGTACTCCCTTCATTAAGGAATGGATGTTAATATTATGATATAATTTCTTAGTATCATCATCCACACCCCATAACAACTGCCTTCTTTTCCATTCGAATGCCTCCAATATTTGCTTGGGGACAATATAGAAAGAAAAATAGTAATTGGGTTGGGATTTTATCAAATGTTACTTTCACAAACTAACGTATGGTGTTAAAAGCAAATCAAACTCGAAAATCAGATTAAACATATGAACCTGAAAACAACATAGATCTTTTATTTTTTGATATTAATACTTAAAAATTATAATTTTACAACAAAAATATAAATGTATATAAAAATATGAAATTTAACATAGAGTACATTTAAAAAATAAAAAAAATTTAATATAAATGGGTTAAGCAGTTTAACCTAATTAAATATGTCGAGGTAACATCAACACGTCTTATTTTGATAAATGGGTTGATGGATTCAACCTAATATTGATCCAAACTCGTTAAAAAAAAAAATTTCATGTCAAATTGTGTGATATTTTCATGCCAAGTCGGACATTCACACCTTAAATCAAATGTCGTAATCTTTTTCAAATGAGCCTTCGATTACGAGTGAATGAGTCCTTAAATAACGAGTGATTAATTAAAAAACATTAAAATATATGTTTTATGTCTCGTCAGTCTAATAAATATGATAAGTATCTGGTTGAAACATTTAATTTTTACCACAAATTTTGAAGTAAATATGTTTTTTTTTTATTTTGAAAATTAATTTCTTTTTATTGTTGGATGTTTAAGAACCAAATGACTAAAATGTAAAATTTAGGCCGATTCAACCGTTTTGAAAGCCCAAGATAAATATAATATTCTGGCTCTTTTTCAAACTTAAGATCAGTCATCAATTAGAAAATTAGAATGGTTCACTTTTGATTTGTTTGGTTTTAAATAATATTAGGTCAAACTGATCCGTATTAGAAATTTGTCTAAGTGAATCACATTCAACCAATAAACCTAACAAACAAAATTTAATAAAATAAACTGAAATAAAAATAATACATATTCGTTAATAAAAAATCGAATTTAAAATACGGTTAAAAATTACGCTAAACGAATTAAAAATTTACTTCAGCTCGGTTAAAGATATGATTTATTATTTTTTTCATACCCTATCAATATAGTTATAAAGTAAGATATAAAATAATCAGTAAGTAAATAATAAAAAATAAGATAAACTAAGAAATAAAATAATCAGTAGGTAAATAATAAAATAATAAGATAATCAACAAATTATTTTTACAAACATTTTTTAAAAACGTGACATACTCAATTATTCATATAAGAAAGTAAAAAATAAATTTAATTAAATTATTTAGTGTGTTACTCCTAAAATATTTACACTAATAAAACACATGTTATGAGGTTGAAATTTACTACCTTTAAGACTAAAAGAAATATTAAACTACTTAATATATGTACCACTATGGATTATATAACAAATATCTAAAAAACTATCATGTTTTTTTTTTTTGGAATTGAGCCCCAAAATTTTAGAAGTTCTAAAGACGCCTGCCTACATTTATGTAGTAGAGAGCCTGCCATTTATGGTAAATAAGTACAATCTCAAACTAACCAAATAAATGGCCCAAGCAATTCTTATTTTACAAGAATATACATATGATTTATATAGAACAGAAAGCAACATCATCAAAATTAAAAAAAAAATCGACATAAATGCTAAAATAATCTTATTATTTTTTTTTAAGTTTGGTATATTTCTAACTAATTATGACGTTTGTATTTTTTTTACTTAAAAGTTAAAACTCGATATGTATATATTTTAGTCATTATAAGCGATCACAATATTTCTTTAAATTTTTATGATAATTAATTGCAATACATAAACATACCAACTGGGTTAAATGGATAATTATTACGCATTTCATTATATAGTATATTAAAATCTAAAAAGTATTAAACCAATTTTTTTGTTAATTAAAATCAAAATAGTTATACTATATCCTCACATTCTATTATTCTAATTGCTTGCATATCTCTTTTCTTTCCAAGTATCACATCTATTATTTTACAAAAAAATTATACCATTTATGATATATTTAAGCATGCATAGTATAGCATCAAAACATACATATTAAAATACAAATTAATTTAAAGAGAAAAAGCTTGACAACCCATTTCACTTTTTTCCAAATATTCCGTTTTTTTTTAATTTTCACCGGACTTCAACCTTTACTAAACCAAAATACATAGTTTCTAAACTTTAATATATATAGATAATTAAAGAGCCAAAATTAAATTATTATTTTTCTATTTTTACTGATTTTTCTTTTAATAAATCTGTAATTCAAGAAAAGTTTTCAACCCAAAATTGCTTTGACACCTAAAAACACCCTCCAATTCCCCCATCATCTCATTATTCTTTTTTCTTCTTATTATTTTTTTAATCATCATCATCTTCATTTAACGACTTCTTCCCTGCTTGAATTTACTCAAATCTTCTTCTTATGTAGTGAAAAATTCATTCTTATAATAAGTTGTTTTTATGAACTCACTTTGATCAAAATAAACTGCAATTTTTTTTTCTGTTTTATTTTTATAATTCCGTGTTTGTGTTCTTTTCAAGAAACTAATGAAACATTTCTGAAACCAATCAAATTCTGGTTCTCTCTTTCTTTTTTCAAATAGGAAATGGAAGATAGGGAAGATATTAACAGTGGTGGTGGTGTTACGGTGGTGGCACCCGATGTTCCATCGGAGCATCAAATATCTCTGAGAACGGAGCCACCGACTAGCCACGTCACCGTCGCCGGAGAAAAAGCTGTCACCACCCAAGTGGCTCCCTCTCTTCCGCTGTCAACGATGGTGTCTCCGCCGTTAGGCGTGATGCCGTTATCCATGAAGAAGAAAAGAGGCAGACCTAGAAAATATGGACCAGATGGGTCTGTTACACAAGCTTCATCTCCGAAACCCATATCATCTGCCGGTTCTTCGCCGGTGATCGACTTCTCTGCCGGAAAAAGAGGCAAAATCCGCCTACCCTCTGCCGGAAAACACCATCAAAATTCACCCAAGATTGGAACGGGGAACTTAGGTACAGTAAAGATTACACTCTTTTATAAAAAATTGAACTTTTTTAAGTTTTCAAGATTCATTATATGTTGTTGAATTTAAGATGTCTAACGGGATAAATTTCAACTTTTTTTGAGTTTTAACTATCGTGATCTTGTGTGGGACCATCAACCATGATACCCTCCACTTCTTTGTCCTCAAGTTAGTGATTTTCAAGAATCAATAATCTGAGGTTTCTAATTTTATTCTGTGTTTTTGGAATCCATGTATATACTATATATGTGTGTACATATAACAAGAAAGAAGATTGGTGACTGAAGAGTGAAGCGGGTCAAATTGATGAATCTATATTTGGCTAACCTGTAAAGATCATGGCTTTGCTTTTATTATCTTGTGGGGTTCGGTTGTTGGCTGAAAGTGGTGGTCTTTCAAGTTTCAATAGGATATAATTTTGTTGCAAAGTTGTCTTTTCTAAGAGAACCAAGATCCTTATTTCTGCTAAGATTTGGGCCCGACCTGACTGTAACATCAATACGCTATCGTGGAACCCTGCATTGAATCCCGATAATTTCAAAAGTCATAATCTGTAGTAACTATTAATATCCCATCTGCATTAGATTAGGCACGTTAGGTTCTTCTTTGTTGTTGAACTTGTTTGCCATTAGTTCATGTCCTATTGATAAACCAAATAAGTCTTTTATGTTCCGCGTGATTATCCAAAATCAATTATTTTGCTTTAACCAAAAGCATGATCTACATTATGCAAAAACTTAATTTCTACATAAAATCCAAAATTATGTTTTTTATGAACGTGGGAATCCACCTATATGGTAAAACCCCGGGGCCCTCTAATACATGACTAACCGGGAGGAACAAGTAAAGCACAGCCACAAGCAACCTGGTCGGTAGCCTCCAAGAAAAATCACCCTAAGTGGGAATTGAACTTTGGTTTCTTTAGTTTAAAGCCTTTTGTCACTGCCTAAGAAGCTGACCATGATGCTTTACGCCTCTACTACATTTTAGATCATTCCATAAACTTCTATAATGCTAACATACAAAGTTTTAAAGGCATCATGATTCTCAATTTGATGTAATTTAACAAATAGCTAAATCAATTTCTCAAGCTACTCCACCTTGATCTTTGACACAGGTGATTGGTTTTCATGTTCAGTTGGAGCTAATTTTACACCTCATATCATCAATGTTAACGCAGGGGAGGTAAATTTATAGATCTAGTTATCTTAATATGATATAAACCACCATAGCCTCTGAATTACTAGAAAGTGACCATGAATTTTGTTTTTTGCATCATTAGGATGTAACCATGAAAGTTATATCCTTCTCTCAACAAGGACCTCGAGCGATATGCATTTTGTCTGCAAATGGTGTCATTTCAAGTGTTACGCTTCGGCAGCCCAATTCTTCTGGTGGTACATTGACCTACGAGGTAACATACATAATTATATCTTTCATAAGTAATACACATTATATTACATACAATGAATTGAGATTTTCTTTAAAATTCCATGGGTCAGGGCCGATTTGAGATACTTTCATTAGCTGGTTCATTTATGCCCTCCGAGAGTGGAGGAACAAGAAACCGATCTGGTGGAATGAGTGTTTCTTTGGCTAGCCCAGACGGGCGTGTGGTTGGAGGTGGTGTTGCCGGCCTACTAGTAGCCGCTAGTCCTGTACAGGTTGCTTTTTATTAATATCTATATTTAACTAATGACTAATATTTACAACTTGACTTGCTTGATGCAAATCATAAATTGATCATTTGTTAAATTATGTCCCCAAGGGGACATGCTCTATCTTTAAGTTGAAGGTTGAAATTCTGCTCAAGGTAGGTTCTGTTGTAGACTTAGAAGTTAGAAGTATGATCAAATTGGTAACTGTGCTTGTTTTCCTAAAAAAATTATCAAATGTGTAGATTGTGGTTGGAAGTTTTTTGGCTGGGAACCAGCAAGAACAAAAAACGCCCAAGAAATCAAAACCAGAGATGATAACACCTATTCCACCACCACCACCTTCTACTGTAATGCTGACATCAGCCGCCAGGACGGAGGAACGATCTCCTGCTACGGTGAAACCAGATGTTTCATCACCGTCTTTTCGAGGGGATAATTGGTCTGCCTATAATGCCCCTGAGGCAACAAAACAGTCAACTGACATCAATGTGAATCTTCATGGATAGTTTAAGGAAGTTATGAGGGTAGTTTTGTTAGCTGATTTGGGGGGTCCATATGGTCTTTGCATCTGTTTTGTTTGGATGTGGATGGTGAGTAGTTAAGTTGAGTAGGCTGTCAGCTTCTTTTGTGTTTGGAGTTCATATCTCATTTGAGATAATTTTATGTAATTGGTTTATGAAATTTTTTGATGTCTAGCTTTTACTCATTTGTTGCCAAAATGTCTGACTTCATGCATAGTTTAAGAAGAAATGGATTTGTCTGTATGACAGTATTCTTCATTTTTATTTATTTACTATTTATTTGTTTTTTGTAGTTAGAAAAGTGATGTGTACCATCCTATTTGAATGGTTTGGGGACATGGGATCTCATTAAATCTCAACTTTTTAATATAATGTATATTGTGAAATTTTCTTTTGATCTTGTAAGATTTTTTGAGATGATTCAATAAAATATAATTGAAAAATATTATTAGAGTGAAATGGAAGTTCATGTAATGGTTACGGGAAGAATCATGAATCCTTCTTTTAATATAGGTATATGGTCGAATCCAAAAGGAGACGTGATTTTTTTAATTTTAAACCATGATGGCTTGATGACCCTCTTAGTTGTCACAATCCAAAAATTATAACATTAAGTTGGTAGAAATAATAATATCAAAAAAAAGTAACATTACGTGAAAAAATCGTGGGTCTGCCATCATATACTCTTCAATTTCAGATAGATTCGTGTCGGATATCAATTTTTCTGGTTCGGATCAGATTGGATACTGGATATCCAAATTCAACCCGAATGACCCGAAAAAACTCTGTTTATTCAGGTTATTCGTATGTAAAAATCAAACTTATTCGGGATATTCGGGTAAATTCGGATCGAGTAAGCATATATGTTTTCGGGTTGGGTCGTGTTTAGGCTAGGGTATCAAAATTTTCAAATCCAAATAATATGATCTGAATAAACCGAGCAAACTATTATTTGATCCGATAAACACCCCTAATAATAAATATGAATTATTATAATAAATAATTAACTAAACTTATCAAAAAAATAAATATTTAAATTCAAATAATTAATCCCCTCGACCGATGAGATAATAAATTCTTCGTGTTCCTCCAATTGGCATGAGCAAGATATATGAAACTTTGAATTTACTCCATATAAAATAATATTAGCAAATTATAATTTATATGTATTTACTTTACATGTATATTAGCTCTCTCACTAAAGGCATAGACAGACATCTTGATTTTATGTTGTTTTAGTGTATTAGTATTGCATGAGGAATATGAGTTAAACCGGTTAAATTAAACGGGTAAGAATAAACTTTATAATTTGACGCTTTTTACACTTGTAATTTCCTAGAAGGTCATTATATGGAATAAATAATGTATTTTTGAATTAAAACGTTACAAGTATTAAATATGGTGGGTGTTTTTTTTAATATCAAATAACTAACAAATTACCTCACATTTCACCATTTAAACAATTTTTTTTTGCTTTTATTTGAGGCTTTTATTATTGGTAATAGTAATAGGGGAGGTGGTGCATTTAATTTAGTTTTCTTCAAGTTTTTTTTTGAACGGCGAAAACCTCAATCGTGTGAGCCCACTGTTTCCAGGTCATGTCACCAATGTCTAGTTACCTGGACCTCCCATGAACCATCACAGGAGGAAACTTCACTGGGAAAACCCCTGACCACCCTCAGACTGCTTTTTCGTTGCGGAAGGGATTTGAACCCAAGACCTCTCATATGAAAGAATCTTAGGGTATTATTGAGACACTGCCTCATTGGTTCTTCAAGTTTATTATCAATTTTACCCAAATTTGCCTTGCATAACTAAAAAGGTAACCTTCATAGGTTTATTTATTTATTTATTTATTTATTTATTTATGATGGATGAATGATGATGTTGCCTCCAACCCATTGAAGAGCTAGAGGAACGTGTGTTTAATGGGTTCCTCCCCACCTCACTTACAACTAAATAATTACAATATTTTTAATTTCACAGAATATCAAAAGTTTAAATTACAATTTCAGTTATTAAATTTTAATCAGGCAAAAAAAAAAAGTAGTCTTGTTAAGACCAAACTTAGGATCCTTGGAAGCATATGATCTTGAATATAATATCGATCTTGATAATAGGATTGGGGGATCTCAATTTGAATTATTTTTAAAGAAACTAAAAATAGACCAAGTTTTCAAAAAATAAAAAAGCACTACATATGGACTACATAACTGTTAAAGTTATATGTTCTCTATCCAAGCATCTAACACGTCTGTTTCTTTTCTGATTATTGTTTATAGGAATGTTCACGAGCCGAGCCGAGCCGAGTTAAGCGAGGGTACGTTCTTGCTCGGCTCATTTACAAACTCGGATTTGCAAAATCGAGCCAAATGTTGTGCTTGTTACTCGGCTTGTATTAGGACCAAGCAGCTTGAATCGGTTCGGTTTTCCTTGGTTTCAAAATAAAATTTAATGCAAATTAATAATATTTATCTCATTTCAAACTTAATGATTAAAAAACAATAAGTTAAACCACATACAAATTTAAAACAAAAATGAAGTTCATAACTCATAAATTACAAATTATCATAATATGAAAACATAAAAAAAGTTTAAAATATTTGAATAGTTTATCACTGTAAATATTCTTTATAAACGTAATTATTTATTAGTTCGAATACAACATCATTATTTATCGTCAAAATTTTGTAACATATTAATGTTAACAAAAAAATTAATATCATTTTATATATATGTGTGCGCGCGCGCGTGCACACACATATAATTTAATCATATTTAAATGAGCCAAAACGAGTGACTAAACGAGCGAGTGACAAGCGAGCTTACCTTGCCTCGTGCTCTGCTCGTTTTGAATCCGAAACGAGCATGCTCGGCTCGTTTCAAACCGAACGAAATTCGAACGAGATTTTTCCAAGTGAGTATCGAACGAGCGTTGTGCGACGAGCATTTTGGACAGCCCTAATTGTTTCTTTTGTTTACCTTATGACCTTGTGTTAGAGGTGAACAAAAAAACCGGTTTGGGTTTACAAACCAGTTCCATCCAAACCGGTTCGAACCGCCGGTTTGGCATAGGTTCGGGATCTTACCTTTAAAACCGGTTCTTAAACCGACCCAAACCGGTTTCAAACCCCTCCAAACCGGTTTTAACCCCTCCAAACCGGTTTCAAACCTATCCGAACCGGTTTCCTGTAGGTTTAACATCCTCATCTTCCAAACTGGTTCCAAACCGAACCGGTTTCACCCAAACTGGTTTTGGCCATCCGTAGACCAAATCGGACCGTCTCCTAACCGAACCGGTTTGGTAAAAAAACCGATTTGTGCAACCCTACCTTGTGTTGTAGTCTTGTAGATAGGCTTTATTAAGATTCTTTAGTTTAAATTAGAGGCTGATTCCTGGGCTCCTGGGCTTGTTTCTTTTATCCATAAAAGCCCATTGGTATGAACACCGTGTTACTGACAGACCGACTCAGTAACTCACCGTCATTCTCATTGATGATCTTTTCAATATATATTACACTAGGTTAAAAACCCGTGTGATACAGGGGATTATATCATAAAAATGTTGCAATTAAAATACATTATGGTAAAACACATATTTAGAAATATATAGCTACGTATAAAAAAGATCATAATGTCATCACTTGAGGTTCAAATATTTTTGTAAATGATGAATAGCTTAATATGTGTGAAGTTGCCACTCATAAGAAGGGCCTTGTTGTAATGTTTACTATACTATTACAGTGCTCAAAATTTAAAAGCCACCTATATAAATAGATTCTTAAAAAGTTCATACTTTCATGGCTATACATGTTACAACACAGTAATTATTTTGTGATCAATAGACTCCAACCTCTTAGTACTGCCACTGTCTTCTACAAGTCATCTACTTCATAACTGTAATCTTAAAAAACAACATATATTATAATGGTTAAGGGGTAAATACGGATCAATAATACAAAGACATAACTTTATCTATTTAAAGTCAAACTATACAAACTATGGTAGCAAGTAACATGACTCCATCGTTCCATCTTACACAAAATGCATGAATCAATGCAATTAAACAACATATATCAAAGAATCCTCTTGCATATTGTATTTTAATGTGGTATCTTAGAAGCTCATATATATAAGTTGGGAAGAAATGAAAATAACCACAAAAAGAATTACTGCAAACTTTGGTTAAGAGTGACTAAGTGAGACTTAACCAAGTAATCTAGATGATATGAAGACACGTGCATTGATATTTTAATGTTAAAACAACTGGACGAAAAAGACCGATGGAACCATCACCGAATGATCTATTGTTAGCGGGTCTTGAGGCAAAATGTTCATTTACAAAGTTTTCTTCAAATTATAACCCCTGTCATTCTTATGGTATGATAAATAAAATAAATTACATCACCAACTGCCTACATAAGTTACGGCCCCTGCCATTTTTGTAGTATATAAGTAGTACCAATTTTAAAGTCATAACTGCCTACAATACCATATTATCTACAATCAATAACTCAATAAGTACTTCAAAAAAACTAAAGTCTGATAGATTGTTAAAAAGAAACCTATAATAAACCATGAATATATAACGAATACGCCCCATTTGCGGTGCACGCATATGATGTATATATGTGTGGGCCCTTAAGGGGCAAAAGTAAAAGTGTACTAATTTTAACGTTATTTTAGTTATTTTGTGAAAATAACGTTAAAATCGTTGGGATGATCAACTTCAAACGATAACTTTGAGCCGGGGACTCTTTCGGAGCAGCCTCTCTATCTCAATTGGGATAGGGGTAAGGTTTCTATCTATCCTTCCCCCCAGACCCTACTGAAAAGTGGGACTATACTGGGTAAGGTTGTTGTTGAATATATAACAAATATTAGAGCTGAGTTAATATCTTAAACTAAATCTTCAAATGATAAAATAAGCAACATTTTGAATTCAATATTAGATAAACTTATTAACCATGCTAAGTAATAAAAAAAAACAGAACCTTTAAAGTTGTTTGCTTTTGAAGAATATCATTTGACTTGTACATGAACATATATTGTTATATAGATAGTTGCAAAGAATCCTACAATCAACCGTGAACAAATAAAATATAAGATCTGAAGTCAATAACATAAAATACATCTCCAAATAATAAAGTAAGCAACATATAAAATTTGAGGTTTGAAAAATTTATTAACCATGCTAAGGAAAAAAAATACATAATATAACTCTATAACCCTAAGAGTAAAGCATATTCATAGACCATAAAAGATTGAGATATGAATATGTTCAAACATAACCAAAATTTTTACATCTAAGTAATGATATAAGTCAAGATACAAATTTAAATATGCTGTAAAAGCTATAAACGTGAACTATTTCATGTGGATTCATAGACAATCAAATCTTAATTTTATATATGCGTATGAAGAAGATATTACAAGTTTGAGTACCAAAAGTTAGAGACGCCTCTTTCTCAACTCACTTTGCTCTTAGGTAGAAATATAACTTACCAACATGTACTATCATGAAAGAACCAGCAAGGATAGCTTTATCCACTATGATAATCCGGCCTGAAAATTTGAGAATGTTGAGATCTATCAACAGGTATCAATACATCAATTAATTCAATCATAGGATTCATAGGCTAATATAAATTCATTACGATCAAAGTTAAGACTAATATCAATATTCAAGTTTGAGTTTCTTATATCAGAAAGGAATTGAAGTTACCTGAGTATCATAGGAACTAGAAGAGTTCTAATATTTGGCTCCCAAGCCATAATAAGTGGCATCACCCTAGCATTTAGAAAATAAACTTCACATATGTAAACATAAGAGTGTTTATATATATGGTCATAATATGATATAATATTAGTTTAACACCTAAAATCTAAATTCAAGATCACCTTTTCATCATCACAGTTAACACAACCAATCTTCATCTTTTATTGGCAAGTTCTTTCCAGCCTTATTTTATTAAGGATAAATCTTCTTATAGTGCTCACACCTAAAGATAGGACAACACATGGAGAATCTTCAAAAAGTGTAGTGATTGTTTCAATAAACAAGAATCACCAAATAAATTCATGAGATATATAGTAAAATAGTTCAAAATCTCATCATTTTAAATTACCACTCCCTTGCAAAACATATTAGCTTCGTTGATTAGATCAAATTCCTAATGCTAGTGTAAATCTTTAGAACAGTGTCTCAAAACATCAAACTCATGGATTGTTGTTAATTCAAATAACACAGATTCTTAAATAATAAAAATACATAAGGTCCAACATATTTGTGTTGTGTATTTGAAAATTAGTGACATAATTAATCCAATCTGATGGATTAACAATGTCGACATAAAAAAACAAATAAATCAAAGCTTAAATTACCATATTCTGTAGTGCAAAACTGATTAGGTTTTAGGCAAGTAATCAAAAGTACATATAATAGACAATTAAAGAATTAACGCTTGAAAATTAGGGTTTAGGGTACCAAAAAAATTGATGCAATATAGACGAAGATGAATATGGAACAAAGACATACATACCTTGGATTAAACAATTGTTAAAGGAAGAGCATGGACGTAGAAGCTACAAAGAACAAAATTAAAAAGAGAAACAAATTAGGTTTTGTTCATCAGGTTTCATTGATTTACGGTTTTGCTTAACGAAAAATTAGGCTTTATTATTTATTATTTTTTAAAATATAATTTGAATAATTGTTATTGATTTAGTGTGAGAATGACATGTGGCAAAATTAAAGAGAGAACTTATATGGTAATGACACATGTCATTTTAAAAGATAAATTAATGTGGTAATGACACATAAGCAAAATTATTTTCATTTATTATAAAGTATAGATTTTATACATTTTTTTTAAAAAGTGCATTTTTTATGATCAAACTTAAATTATTGTTTATATGTATTATAAAGTTATCAATTTTTTATACAAGTATTTTTTTCAGTTGGACTTCCTACTATAGTTTTTTTTTTTTTTTATGAAATAAAATAAGAAAAATAAAAGGTATTACGTCGATTCAAATCAACCCAACCCATTTTAGTCCGTTTGTTTCACCCAACTTTGAAATTGAATGGCCCGTTCCGATTTTTATGAACGTGTTTGATAAGGCAATAGAATCCAGTTCCAACCTACAACATGGCTATTTAAGAAAACCTAATCGAACTTCCACATTCATAAAAAAAAATACACTATTAAAATAGAGGTAATGTCAGGATCATAAAAAAATAAATCTGATAGAAATTAAAAATGTAGGGAAAATCTCTAAAGATATACATTAACAAAAGATAAAAGATATGTAACAAAAAGAAGTCACCAAATTAAAAAACGAAAAAGAATTAAATGCTTCCATTTTTAATGATTTTAATATTTAATGATGACGGAGAACCTAATACACACACGTAACACCCGTAGAACTTATCAATCCATATATTAGAAAGAATATACGTTAACAACGTAACAGAATAACATTCAATTGTTTGGAGATAAAACTTATGTAAAGTAACCATAGAAAATTAAGAAACAATATTATAACATTAAAGTTGAAGATGGTTAACGCTGGAACTCCTTCATACAAAACAAAAAGATTAATTAATGTAAATTAATTTTGTTCAAAAAATATAACATAAATTAATTGAAGGAGTCGGTAATTTGTTGATAAGTCTAGTGTTACCTTGTTGGTGAGATAAGACTCATAAACCAAATGATCACGGGTTAGAATCCTATAGGGGATTTTCTCAAAGTACTAAGTTTCATTCAGAACTTATCTATCTGGGGCATGTTTGAAGGATACCTGAGGGTTCGAATCCACCTGGGGGCAAGTTGTGGAGGACACCTTCCATTATGGTGCTGTAAAAATGTAACTCAAATCATTACCTTCTATTTCATTCAATACTTAACATCCATTACATTTATAAAATACGTAATTATATAAACGAAAGGCATCTTAATTATAAGCAAGTATAAATAAAAGTTAGTAAAAGACATGTGATCAAGCTGAAGGTACAACCTATTGTTGCATATATATATATATATATTTTTTGCTTTTTACCGAATTTGTTTCAATATTCCCACCTGCGCCCCGTTAGCGGTGCGCACATATAATGTATATATGTGTCGACAGCTCTTGAGGGGCAAAAGTAAAATTGCACTAATTTTAACGTTATTTTACTTATTCAGTGAAAATAACGTTAAAATCGTTTCGGACGGTTGATCAAGCATTATGAGCCGAGGGTCTCACTGGAAGCAGCCTCTATACCCCTACGGGGTAGGGGTAAGGCTGTCTACATCTCACCCTCCTCAGACCCTGCCTTAGCATGCTAATGGCGGGATTTACTGAGTACGTTGATTGATTGATTGATTCCCACCTATATGGAGGTTTAAATCTTCTCTTGAGAGCAAAGTCATTACAGTTTAATGGTATTTTAATGAATTTAATAAGACACTGTTTTCTAATAAATCTGCAATTATACTTTTTATGATTTCAAATTCATATAAAAAATTAACATCTAAAAAATATAAAAAAAAAGTTTAAAATTTAATAACTAATGGGTTTTTTGAATAGAAGGTTTCTTTGGCGCAAAGGAGATCCGTTAGAGTGGGCCAAGATGTTATCTACAGCCAACATGCTTGACTCACTGCATCCACTACAAGTCAAAAAACATACATCCAGATTCGATATTCATTTCCTTCTAATACCATCAAAACTCTAAACCATCAATATTCAAACATTCACCAGATTTTTATATCCAAAACTACCAAACCTTTTAAAGTACCCACCATCTATAAACTGAACAATATATATATTCATGAGCCTTCATCCATGCACAATATCCATCATTCATCAATCCTTCAAAAATGAAAACAAACATCTTGTTCTCACTTGCACTCATCCTCTGCATCTTCAAGGCCAATTCAGCCCCCGATCCCGTGCTCGCCGGTTTAAAAGCACTTCGCACAGGGGTCAAATACTACGCGATGCCAACAGACGTAGATGGTTTTGGTGGCAGCATGTTTCCAGCACCAGTGGGAAACAAGTCTTGCCCCCTTGGCGTTGTAGGAACCATAACCGAAGGGTTGGGACTCCCGTTGATTATCACACCGGTCAACCCTAAGAAAGGCGTGATCCGTGTATCAACTGATGTTAACATAAAATTTCAGGGTTCCAACAAGTGTCACGAGTCAAATGTATGGAAGTTGAAGTACGATAAATCTATAAAAGAATATGCCGTGATGTTGGGAGGTGTTGAAGGGAACCCTGGAAAGGAAACATTGGATAATTGGTTTAAGATTGAGAAAACTACGGATGGTATGAGGGATGGTTATAAGTTTGTTTTCTGCCCGAGTGTGTGTAGCGACTGTAAGGTTATGTGCAGGGATATTGGCCATTCAGGTTATAGCCGTTTGGTACTCGGTGGTGAGCCTTTGTTGGTGGAATTCTATGAGATTATGTAAAATGTGTAGTTATTTCTTGTTTTATATACCAGCGTTTTGACTAAATAATTAAGTTAACAACGTTGTATTTTATCTATGTTTGAATAAAAGTTGTTTAATTATAGCAGTTTATTCACTTTGTGTAAGTGATGTATAACATTTGTGTTGAAATAAAAATGTGTTTACATTATAAAGTTTGAGAGGAGTGGTGTGAGGGGATGAGCGGTGTGAGCCATGTGAAACACAACCCCTTTTATGTGTCAGAGGATGGCGTGAGACTAGTCACGAGAGGAAAGAGCAGCACAAGGGAGAAGTGTTAATAGTTTGATTTTTGAGAGTGAATAATATCTTTACAATGATAAACAATGATTTAAAAAAAAAAAAAAAAAGATAAAAGTGACATGCATGTATAGGGTAAACAATTCAAGTTGACTCATGACATTATTGATATTAGACCTGTATAAAACTCAAATAAGCTAGCCGAGATAAAACAAAACAAAGCTAGAACCTTGTAATATCATTCATTTAGTTATCAAGCTCAAGGTCGAGTTTCATAAGTTAAGCTCGAGCTGGCTTGAGAATCAAAACGAGTTTTTTATTTACTTAATTTTTAGTTAATTAAATAAGGAGTAAAATGACATTTTAGTTCCCATGGTTTGACAATTTTTGTCATTTTAGTCCAATAGTTTAAATTTTGTTATTTTGGTCATTATTGTTTTATTTTATTGTCATTTCCGTCCCTGTGATTTGTTAATTTTTGCCATTTTAGTTCAAAAGTTTAAATTTAATTGGACTAAAATGACAATAAAATGGAAACCATAATAACCAAATTGGCAACAAAATGAAATCATAATGACCAACATTGCAAACTAGAATGACAAAAGTTGTCAAATCATAGGGCCTAAAATGGCACTTACTCATTAAATAAGTATACATTTATATAAATATTGGCTCCTATTAAACTTATGATAAGCTAGTATAATAAAAACATATATATTAAGTTATAAATAAAAGGTATCGATATATATATACTAGCCAAGAAAACACGTGTATTACACTGGTTGAATACTAAAAAATATATTTATCAACACTAAGTAATAATATATATTTAATAATTATAAAATTATAATTAGGATCAGATATAATCGAGTTATTTTATTGTTTATTAAATTTTAATAATTTAGTAAATTTGGAATATGAAAATTTATGTTTATTATGTTTTCAATGATCAATAATCAATTAATTACGTATTTACATATCCATCGATTTAATTTGATTATGTATGTCTAATATTTTTTATGTAGAGTTTTATTTCTTTTTTGTTAATAATGTTTTTAGGAACATTATATAAAATTGGTTTTACGTCACTTTGTTAATAATATATGTTTGTATATCTGTATTCATCATAATAATATGATTATATATATAAAACTGGTTTTACTTCATTTTGTTATTCGCGTTTATCTTTATCTTTAGTTTGGTTGCACTTTTATTTGATTGATTACAAATATGTAATCAGATTTATATATAACAAGATATATGATTACATATACGTAATCAGTTATATATAAAACCAAGTATTTGATCACATGCGTAATCAGGTGTATATGAAACTACATATATAATTACATATACTTAATCAGGTATATAAATGTAACCATATATATCATTAATTATATGTCATTAGAATTCAGATATATACATGAAACCAAGTATATGATTGCATATATGTAATTCGATACCTAAATGTAACCAAATATATGATTACATATGTACTCATGTATATATGAAACCATGCATATGATCACATATATGTAACCATTATATTATTACATATATCTAATAATGTATATGTAACACACATTATACGATTACATATATGTAATCAAATAATTTGGTTGAAAAAGCCCTAGATGTTGACGAAACACCACCTGATGGATTCTATAGCCAGCCCCACCATCTCCGATCAACAACATGCGGTGATTCATATGACGGAGACACTGGTAGATGTCGTGCGCCGATGGGTTTTTGTGGTGTCGCCAAATTACCAGCATCTGATCGACAAGTCGATGCCATTCGTAATCTACTAATGGATCGTTTTTGGTGTCATATCAATTATTTATGTTATCTGGGTGTTCTTCATGCAAGGATTTTATGTGGTCTCGTATGCTCTCATCATCGTCGGGTTCCTAGTCACACACACCACTTGCCACATGCGAAGAACAACTGCGAGGCCTCTGATGTAGTCCGGCCATGGCGTCAGAGATTAGAACACAGATTCCGACGGAGTTAGAGATAAGGTAATATAGAACGTTGGTTGATTACATATATGTAATCAGATGATATGTGCTTACATTTGTTCTTTTTGGTTGATTACATATATGTAATTAGATGAGATAGTCTTACATTTGTGTTATTAGGTTGATTACATATATGTAATCAGATGATATGTGTTTTCATTTGTTCTAACTGCTTGATTACACATATGTAATCAAATGATATGTGCTTACATTTGTTCTTTTTGGTTGATTACATATATATAATTAGATGATATGGTCTTACATTTGTTTTTTATTGATTACATATGTGTAATAAGATTGTATGTGTTTGCATTTGTTTTATTTGATTGATTACATATACGTAATCAAGTTACCTATATGTAAGCAGTTTTCACTGAATGCTTATAAATGATATTCATTAATGTCTTTACACAATTATGATTACATATACGTAATCATGTTACATATGTGCTTACATTTGTTCCGTTTGAGTGATTACACATATGTAATCAGATGTTTCGGTTGAAAAAATTCAGGATTTTTTAATAAAAAAATCTTGATTGTTTCAATTTAATTTTATAAATAAAAAAAATAAAATTTTGAATTATTTTTTTATAAAATTAAAAGAGAGAGGAGGGAGGAGAGAGGAGAGAAGAGTAAATTTAGGAATTTTATTAAATTTTGAAGAGATGAAATTTTTGTTTGGACTAATATACCCTTATAAATTTATAATTAAATCCATTAATTACCATTTATTTACAATTTTGCCACTATTGATCTTAACCATTGATTATTCAAATCAATGGTGGATTAAAGGTTTTCTTAGTTTTCTTTAAAATAAGAGTTTTCAATGGAACCTCCCCCTATATATATATAATAAAAGTAGTTAACTAAATTAAATAACTAATAATAATTGAGCCGAGTTTGAGCCTTAAAATTTTTACGAGCAGAACTTGAACTTTATAAATAAAGCTTCAAACGAGCAGAGTGAGTTCTCTTAACTTAAATAAGTCGAGCTCAAGTCTTAGTAGACTTAGACTTGACTTAAATTGTTTATACCCCTAGACACATGTCCAGATAACTACATTAAGATATTTTCCACTTTACCTGTGACAGATTACTCATTCGAAAACTCACAAGATTTTTTCTACTTTACCAGACGAGTTATTCGGCTATACAAAACATGTATTGATACCCTCTTTATTTAGAAGGTTTCGCTCTTGCATTCATTTTGTGCATCTTCCCGGCAAATTCAGCACTAGGTCCGATTATCGATATCTATGGGAAAATTCTTTGAACCGGGGTTAAACACTACTTTGTGCCTATGTCTATAGACGGTTTCAGTGGTAGCATCTTACAATCACAAGTGGGCAACATGTCGAGCCCAGCCCACCCATTGACTATCACACCCGTCAATCCGAATAAAGGCATGATCGGTCCATCATCCGATGTTAACATCAAGTTTTCGGGTTCAACCATTTGTCACGAGACAAATATTTGGAGGTTGAAATACGATAAATACCTAGTTAAATCAAGATAATATAAATGATAAAATAATCAATTGTACAGTAATATACTGTTAAGGCATCTAGAGGTGGCAATTTTTACTCATGCTAAAGGAAATTGGTTGGTTTGGGTAAACAATTGTAGTATGGTGGGTTGAAATGGGTAACATTATACTATTGAATGGGTTAGGATGGGTAGCAATTAAATACAATGCGGGTCAAGACGGGTAACTAAAAAAGTATGTAAATTACTAAAAATTATTCAAATTGACTATTTGTTACTTATAACATCTTAAGTTAAACTTAATTGATGTTTTTTAAGAACAATCTATTTAGAACCGAACTAATTTTGCTTAAAACCCGTACTGACCCGCACCCATCCTGATCCAAACCCATTCTGACCCGTTAACCAACCCGACCCAACTCGCCAATTTTGCCAGGCATAGGCATGATCAAACATTATTGAAGATTCATACGAAAAATCTAATTTAGTTAAATCAAGATAATATAAATGATAAAATAATAATATCTTGCAAAAAAATTGTCAAAATAGAAAATACTTATTTTATATTGTATTTCAGAAAAAAGATAACTTAAACTATAATATTTCTATAATTGAGTTCTGAACATCTGGAAATATAGCGTACACTAAAATATTTAAATGTGGAAGCATTGAAGCCTCCTTGAACGACATAAACTCGTTATTCGTTTACTCGTTTCTCACCATTCATCTAACTCCAAATCTTGCTGGCAGATAATCAAGTGGCTTTGACCGTTGACTTTCAAACATAATTAGGATGTCAGTTTTGGTTATTTAGTCAGAGGGGATATAGGGTTTTCCTTTCCCTATGAGATTTCCTTCCGGGGTGGTTGTGGTGGCTCATGGGAGGTACAGGTAACTAGACCTTGGTGACATGACCTGAAAACAGTGGGTTCACACGATTGAGACCTTCGCTGTTCAAAAAAAAAAGTCGTATCGACATATAGTCGCATATCCGTGGTAGTTGGTACCCATTAGTCAACATACATTGGGTTTTAGGCTTCCTAAATGGTCGGCGAGCGACACTCGCAGTTTTTTTTGAACGACTAATTTTTGGTTCACTAACAAATTACTAAAGTATTATCATATCACTAGTAGTACCACCCGATTAAGAACACTCCTAGTTAAACACACAAATACCCTATGATTTCTTCTTGTCTGTCGAGTAATATTTTACTTAGCAATTAAAAAAAATGCCCAGAAAGCGAACCAACAGGCCCACATAGGGCTGGAGGTGTGTTTATGCACAACCGGCTTGAACCCACAGGTACAACCTTTTGTTGCATTTATAAAACAATCTTACTATCTTAATAAATAAAAATCAATTGTTGCCACTTGTCATAGTTTTAGATTACTATTGACACATGTCAT
This sequence comes from Mikania micrantha, assembly GCA_009363875.1. Classification (NCBI taxonomy): domain Eukaryota; kingdom Viridiplantae; phylum Streptophyta; class Magnoliopsida; order Asterales; family Asteraceae; genus Mikania; species Mikania micrantha. The sequence goes on along the minus strand of CM018694.1, from coordinate 75,236,509 downwards.
TTTATTATCATCTCAATTAATTCTCCCTCATATTAAATAGTTACAATCGCCCCCATTAAACTTTTAAAATTTAAGTGTTAATTAATAAAACTAAGTTTAAAAATGCCCAACTAATAATTTAAATCCAATGTAAATTCAAGTTTAGAATTAATTATAATAAGACAATCCACCACAAAACTGGTTAAAAACCGATTAAACCGAATTCAATCAAATATACCAATTAAAAACCAAATAAACCGATATAAATAAACCTAGTTCAACTTTATATATTATAAAGATAAAAAATTTAAATATGAATTCCCTTTAATCAGTTAACCAAACAAAACGAATTCCACAAAAATTGGAACCGATAACCGAAATTCGTATACAGTTAAGAACCAACTTCAAAATTCGGATACAGTTAGGAACCAAACCTTAAACCAAATTCAGAATTCAGTTCGTTTTTTTCGGTGATGAATACAGTTCATTTTTCTCGTATTAACAATTTTTAGCTTTTTTGAATATCCTCAACTAGTCAACTTAATATTCAAATTCACTAAGGGGCCTTTTTATCGACTCGTCCTGGGCACCCCCAATTCTCAGGGCTTTATACGTTGTTTTGGATATATATAAAAAAAATAAAATCACATTGCGAACAACTTTAGATGTATTTTATTTTCATTACGTCTTTATATATAAATTTTAGTTTGATTGTCTTTTTTTAACATGACCCGACTCGATCCATTTCAACTCAACTTGAATACCAACAAACCTAAAAAATTTTCGCCCTCCATGAAAAAAATTTCTGGGTTCGCCACTGGTTTGTGAACAATATTTTAACCAAGGGAGGAACTGGTGCATGCCACTTTAAGGTTTTACACTTTTGCTTTCCCATCAACCCATATCCAGGTTTAAATCTTCTCTCGAACACTTCTTTTTTGTTTTGTTTACTTTTTTTCCCTTTCTATTATTTGTTGTTTTTTTTCTGGTTTTATATCTTGACCAATTTCTTGAGTTTGTTTTTTTTTCACTTTTTTTTTAAAGTTGATTTGTTTCAAACACGATTCGATGTGATACGAACACACATGAATCATCGCATTTCTATGAAATCTAGGTTAATCAAAATTTCTAAGATTTTGTAAATTTAATTAGACATGGTTTTCTAGGGAATCTACAATTATACCTTTTTATATATTTATATATAGATTAAAAAATTAAGATCAAAAAATATATATAAAAGTCCTAAATTTAATAATAATGGGTTTTTTTTAATAGAAGGTTTCAATTCATTGGTGCAAAAGAGGTCCTGTTACTCTTTTGAGTGGGCCAAGTTGTTATCTGCAGCCAATCTGCTTGACTCACTGCATCCATTACATGAAGTCAAAAAACCTACATCCAGATTCGATATTCTTTTCCTTCTAAAGTTCTAATACCATCAAAACTCTAAACCAGCAATATTCAAACATTCATCATTATTTTTAAATCCAAAACTACCTAACGTTTTAAAGTCCCCATCATCTATAAAAAGAGCCAAATATTCAAGCTTCCTCCATGCACAATATCCATCATTCATCAATTATTCAAAAATGAAAACAAACATCGTGTTCTCACTCGCACTCGTCCTCTGCATCTTCAAGGCCAATTCAGCTCCCGATCCCGTGCTCGATGCCTATGGAAAAGAACTTCGCACAGGGGTCAAATACTACGCGATCCCAACAGACACATATGGTTTTGATGGCAGCATCCTACCAGCACCAGTGGGAAACAAGTCTTGCCCAGTTGGCGTTTTAGGATACCAAACCGAAGGGTATGGCCAACCGTTGACTATCACACCCGTCGACCCTAAGAAAGGTGTGATCCGTGTATCAACTGATGTTAACATAAAATTCCTGGGTTCCAACATGTGTCACGAGTCAAATGTATGGAAGTTGAAGTACGATAAATCTATAAAAGAATATGCTGTGATGATGGGAGGTGTTGAAGGAAACCCTGGAAAGGAGACATTGGATAATTGGTTCAAGATTGAGAAAACTACAGATGGTGATAGTGATGGTTATAAGTTTGTTTTCTGCCCGAGTGTGTGTAGCGATTGTAAGGTTATGTGTAGGGATATTGGTAAAACAGATTATAGCCGTTTGGTAGTCGGTGGTGAGCCTCTGTTGGTGAATTTCTATACCTAAGGTTATGTCAAATGTATAGTTATTTGTTGTTCTATAATTAGCGTTTTGACTAAATAAGTTAATAATAACAACGTTGTAATTTGTCTATGTTCGAATAAACTTGTTTAATTATAGCAATTTTATTAACTTTGTGTAGGTGTATAACATTTGTGTTGAGATAAAAATGTGTTTATATTATAACAAATTTTGTACATGAAACCCTATAACGCCAACTCGTAATTGCTAGAAGGTATTATAGAAGGTATTGTTCTTACTTAAGTCATTTGAGTTTAAATTCTTACAAATGAAGATTATGTGGTATGAAAAGCAAAAGTAATTTTTGTTCAAGAACAAAAGATATTAACCTGGCTTTGTAATTTTGAAGCTTGAAAAATGATACATGCAAAACAAATTAATTTTGAAAATTATCATTTCTGATAAAGTTTGAATAGATTTGTTTTTAAGATCAACGGGTATGAATTATAAATTAAGTTTGATAGGAGTGGTGTGAGCCATGTGAAACACAACCCCTTTTAGTCAAGAGAGGAAAGAGCAGCATGAGGGAGAAACACTAGTACAAATATGTTTATTTAGGGCGGTTAGGTTTTTTTTTTTAAGGCGGTTTACATAAAAACCGCCCCAATAAATGCTAAGTAGTTTTCATGCTAATATATGGGGCGGTTTATTTAAAACTTGAGGCGGTTTCAAATACATTATATGGGGCGGTTCGTTTTGGGGTGGTTTTCATACTTATTGAAGCGGTTTTGTTATTTGGGGCGGTTTTTTATTGGGGCGGTTTTGTATTTAATGAGGCGGTTTATATACTCATTTTTTGGGGCGGTTTAAAATGTGGTATTTGGGGCGGTTTTGATATTTAATGGGGCGGTTTTTCAAGAATATTATTTGGGGCGGTTTAGATACTATTTTTTGGAGCTAAAATTGTTATTTGGGGCAGTTTTATACTAGTTTTTTAGTGCGGTTACTTTAAAATTTGAATATATAACCGTTTTTCTTTCATCTTCACGTTAAATCGATCTAGACGAGGTTATTTTCTGCCATTATTATCTCTGTTAAGCTTGAACGTATCTTTCACCATTTTTTTTCATTTCAATCATTCTTGTGCCATTAACATCTTATCGATCTAGACGAGGTAATAACCATTAACATTTAACTGTAAATTTTTGTAATTTTCTATCGTTATTGGGCCATTTACATTCGTCTTATTGTTTATTTGTAGGTTTTGAAGACGTTTAAGTATATTTTTCATCTATGGGTTGATCAACAATATCAACGTTTGAATCTATATTAAATGGTATAAATCATCTATCTCTTATTTATTTTATAAAATTATGCTACATATATAAATATTTAATGTTTGTTTGTCATTCATAAAATATTTCTTAGTTAACGAAAAAATATTTCTTAATTTGAAATTTTATATTTAAATTTAAAAAATTTCAATTGCTATTTAAGTATAATCCTTAGAATATAAATACCCGTCTGAAATTTATCTAATAGAGATAAAATTCAGATAGTCCCCATTGGGACTGCTTTTTGAATATTTTATCTCATTTAGGATATGTATGTATGTTAATGAGTTAACATTTAAGAAAAATTTGGTTTACGTTTTCTACTTACTCCTACGAGTTTGTGGATTATCTACATACTTGGGGAGTTAAGAGGAAATGCTGCCGAATTTTTTTAAATGTTAACTCATTAACATACATACATACATACATATGAGATAAAATATTCAAAAAGTGGGTTAGGATCCACCAAACCATTAAAATGAGGTACATCATCTAATTGCATTTATGTATTTTATTTTACTTGATTTTCAGATGGACCAAATTAACTGGATGTACCATACTGCACGTACTTCCTTAGCATATACAGAGGGCGTTCAAATTTTTCTTAAAGCTGCTGAAGTTAATCGTAGGAATAAAGGAAATGGAAGGATTTGTTGTCCATGTATAATTTGTAAAAACTTCAAAAGATTTGATGATATTAAAGAGATAGAGTTTCACTTGATGAAACATGGTTTTATGCCTAGATACACTTGTTGGTCAATGCATGGAGAGTCACTAAGTAATCGTAGCATATCTTCAATAAATTCACAAAGTGATGATATTAATATCAACGATTCAAATTTTGTTGATGATGATGACAATTCAGTGGATCTAAATGACAATTTAAGTGATCTGTTACATGATATAGAGACAAATATTGGTGATGATGATCAAAGAAAATTACATGTTTTATTTGATGATGCAGAAAAACCACTATATCCTGGTTGTGAAAATTTTTCAAAACTTAATGCCGTTTTAAAGTTGTTTAATTTAAAGTCAAATTATGGATGGAGTGATAAAAGTTTCACCGATCTATTAGTGATTTTACATGACATGCTTCCAGACGGTAATGAGTTGCCAATTTCAACGTACCAAGCAAAAAAATTAATGTGTCCAATGGGATTGGAAGTTGAAAGAATACATGCTTGTTCAAATGATTGTATGTTGTATAGAAAGGAGTTTGAAAAAGAACATAAATGTGTTATCTGCGGTGCTTCTAGATACAAACGTAAAAAAGAAACAGATGACATGGATGATGATGTCACGAAAAATGGACCGCCAAATAAAGTATTGTGGTATTTTCCTATTATACCAAGACTTAAACGATTATTTTCAAATGAAAATGAAGCCAAATTATTACGTTGGTATAAGGATTGTCGTGTAAATGATGGAAAATTAAGACATGTGGCTGATTCATCGCAATGGAGAAATATTGATCATAAGTATCCAAATTTTGGCGAAGAGATTAGAAATATACGGTTTGGGCTAAGTTCAGATGGAATCAATCCTTTTGGTAACATGAGTAGCCGTCATAGTACTTGGCCGGTCCTTCTATGCATTTACAATCTTCCTCCTTGGTTATGCATGAAAAGAAAATACATTATGATGACATTGTTGATTCAAGGTCCGAAACAACCTGGTAATGACATTGATGTTTATTTGGCTCCACTAATCGATGATTTGAAGACTTTATGGGATTCAGGTGTAGTTGTTTATGATGCTTATAAGAAGGAAAATTTTACATTACGAGCCATGATTTTTTGCACCATAAGTGACTTTCCGGCGTATGGCAATTTATCAGGATATAGTACAAAAGGTAAAAAAGCGTGTCCAGTTTGTGAAGACGAGACAAATTCAATTTGGTTAAAAAATTGCAAAAAAACCGTATACATGGGGCATCGAAGATTCCTTCCTACTAGTCATGTTTATCGGAAGAAAAAAGACGAGTTTGATGGAAATACCGAGCATCGAACGATGAGGAAACGATTTGATGCATTCTCAAGGGTTGAGAACCTAAATATTGTGTTAGGAAAAAGAACTCGTGCTCAAAAAGATGTTATTTGGAAAAAAAAAATCAATCTTTTGGGATTTACCATATTGGAAGCATTTGGATGTTAGACATTGTTTAGACGTTATGCATATTGAAAAAAATGTATGTGATAGCTTGTTAGGCTTATTGTTAAACATTCCTGGCAAAACTAAAGATGGAATTAATGTTCGTAAAGACATGATAGACATGGGAATACGTAAAGAGCTTGGCCCTGTTGAGACAGCCAATCGTATTTATCTACCACCGGCGTGTTATACATTGTCAAAGGAGGAAAAAATGAAGTTTTGTAAATGTTTACATGACATTAAAGTCTCATCTAACTATTCTGCAAACATTAAAAGATTGGTGTCGATACAGGATTGTAAATTGCTTGGTATGAAATCTCATGATTGTCATGTTTTGATGACACATATGATTCCTATTGCTATTCGTGGAATTTTACCAGAGAAAATCCGACATACCATAACAAAACTGTGTTTGTTTTTTAACATGATTCACTCAAAAGTTATTGATCCAGAGTCATTGGATACTTGGCAAAAAGATGTTATCATCACGTTATGTGAATTGGAGATGTACTTTCCTCCATCTTTTTTTGATGTAATGGTTCATTTGGTATCACATATTGTTGGAGAAATCAAGGCTTGTGGGCCTGTGTTTCTACGTTACATGTATCCTTTTGAAAGATATATGGGTTTCCTAAAAGGTTATGTAAGAAACCGTAATCGACCTGAAGGTAGTATCGTTGAAGGATATGCTTCAGAGGAGGTGATTGAATTTTGTACCAGTTATTTGGAAGGTGTCAAGAGTATTGGTGTTCCTCAATCTATTCACTCGGGTAAACTTGAAGGCGTCGGAGGTATTGGGATGAAAACATTAATTCCAGGTCATGATAATTTACAACTTGCGCACTTGTTGGTTTTAAAACATATGACATGCATTGGTCCTTATGCTAATGAACACTTGAACATGTTGCGGTCAATAAACCAAGGTAAGGATGAAATGTGGTATGTTATGAAACACAATAAGGAGTTTTCTAACTGGATGAAAAACAAGGTAATGACAACTAAGGTTGATGAAACGGTGAAACGGTTGGGACAAGGCCCAGATTTCAGGGTAAAGTCTTACCAAAGCTATGATATTAATGGATATACATTTTATACTAAAGATCAAGACAAAAAAAGTACAATGCAGAACAGTGGAGTTACATTAATAGCTTCTACAACTGAATTTGACAGGGCAGATCGTTCAAAAATGTTAAGAATAGCCAAGGACTCTTATTATGGTGTCATACAAGAAATTTGGGAATTGGATTATCATTCTTTCATTATACCTGTGTTTAAGTGTAAGTGGGTGAATAACCGTACGAGTATTAAAGTTGATAACCACGGTTTTACACTTGTTGACCTCACAAGTGATGGCTATGCATCTGAGCCATTTGTTCTCGCTAAACAAGTCACACTAGTGTTCTACGTCAATGACCCGAGCAAACCAAGATTCCACATCGTATTACAAGGCAAACGACGTATCCTTGGTGTGGATAATGTCACTAACGAGGACGAATATGACCAGTTTGACGACCTACCACCATTTTCAGTCGGGATTCAACCAACAAGTAACATAATTGAAGGCAACACATATATACGATCTGACCATAATGAAGGGATATATGTTGATAAACCATGATATATGGTAAGTGTTGAACAACAAATATATACAAATACAATTTATTAAAGTTACATATATGTTATGGTGGTTATAACTATTTATTAATACAATTTTTTTTATGCAGGTAATCTTAAAAAGGTTAAGACGCGTGTTAACCAAGCAGTTTTTAAAACCTTTAATTTTAACCATGATATATGGTAAGTGTTGAACAATAAATATATATATCAACACAATTTATTAAAGTTACGATTATTTTATGGTGGTTATAATTATTTATTAATACAATTTTTTTTTGCAGGTAAACTTGAAAATGGTAAGACGTGTGTAAATCGAACAGTTTCTGTAAAACCTTTTAAATTTATTTTGTTATGTTATTTAGATTAATTTCCCTATTTCAAAAATTATGTTCTGTTATTTACCTTAATATTATATATTAATGAAAGTAAAACAATACAAATTATTAATAAATTAAAAGTAAAATTACAATACAACTTATTAATAAATATAAAAAATACATATGATTGGTTTTACATATAATCTTTAATGATTTTCCAAAATGATACATGATTAAAAGTGGAACCCATTTTTGAATGGTATTGTTCTTGTGCCTTCGTCATTATGTCGATATCATTCCACACCATTTCACGGTTATTATATACGTTATCGTAAATAACGCTAAATGCGGAGGTCTTCTTTTTTAAATCCAGCCATTTGTCGCACAGATCATCACTACTACGTTCTTCAACACGTTTTGGCGGCAAGTGAAAGCAATAACTTACCATGTCCCAGAATTGAGATCCAGAAAACTTTCCATGGTATTTTTTTGTAGTGATAATCCACGATTCAGCTAACACTTCTTCTTCTTGAATAGTCCATGGAACTTGATTTGCACTACTGCTGGAACTCATTTTTCGTTGTCTTATTAAACTTATGTAATGTATTTCAAGCATTTATAGCAAGAAAAAATACGACCGTTTTAACCGAACAAAAATACGACCGTTTCACAACGTTATAAAAACAATAAAACAATTATAATAATTATATATTTTATTTTTTATTTAACTTATAAAATTATAAGGACGAAAACCGCCCCATATGGCCAAAAAACCGCCAAAACAAAACCAAAAAACCGCCCTAAAAAGTGCCCAAACCGCCCCAAATGCTGCATCCTTAAAACCGCCCCAAATTGCTTCAGAACCGCCCTAAAAAACAAAAGAAACCGCCCTAAATAGTGCCAAAAACCGCCCCAAACCTGCATCTATAAAACCGCCCTAAATAGCCATAGAACCGCCCTAAAAAACCAAAATAAAACCGCCCTAAAAGGACCCCAAACCGCCCCATTTGCAAAACCGCCCTAAAAGCCCCATAGAACCGCCCCATTTATCCTTTTTTCCCACGAAAAGTTTCATTTCCCTCTCATTTTCCCAATTTGCTTCCATTTTCGTTCTGTGCATTCCCACGAAAAGCTAAAATTTCCGATTGCTATACGGTTGTTGTTATGTGGGTTGCGGCGGTGGTTTTTTTTAGGTATAGTGGTGGTGTTGCGGTGCGCGGTGGTGGTGTTGCGGTGCGCGGCTTCTGCAATTGTATAGTGGTGGTGTTGCGGTGCGCGGCTTCTGCAATGTGAGGTGTGTGTCGTGTGTTGTGGTGGTGTTGCGGTGTGTAGTGGGTGCACGGTGACGAGGGTTATTTCGGTGGGTGCATTGGTTATTTCGGCGGCAAAGGTATTTTGGTTGGTGCAGTGGGTATTTCGGCGGGGGAGCAGCGGCTGTAGAAGCGCAGCGGTGTGTAGTGGGTGCACGGCGGCGGCGGGGTTTTGTGGTGGCAGTGGAGGTGGCGGTATAGGCTTCAATAGGGCGCAGGTTTGAGGTGGCGTTATTGTAAAGAAAGTTTTCAATTCAACGGTCTTAGTTGAAGAGTTTTCAATTCAATATCTTTGAATCTCGAACTTATATATGTTTGTGTTAGTTATTTGAGGCGGTTGATAGTTATTATATAAATTAGGTGGTCCCGTATGTCGTTTGGCTTGTTGTGTTCACGTGTAAAGGTGTTTGTTTTGGCTTGAATGTATTCTTTTTAAAATGTTAGTAACTAATCCATTGTTATCTTGTTTGTTTTGTTCATCACTTGGAATTTATAATTGATTCGTATGAATTAAATTTTTAGACATTTTTTTAAGATGTTAGTTACCAATTAAGGTGTTAGTAACTAGTTAAGGTGTTATAAGTAACTAGTTAACACTTATTATTATTTTTAAGATGTTAGTAACTAGTAAAGGTGTTTGTTTTGTTTTTGAATGTATTATTTTTAAGATGTTAGTAACCGATTAAGGTGTTTGTTTTAATAGGTATGTCTAAAAGAGGCAAACGCGGTGTTGCTTCTTGCTCAAAAAAGCGTGGTGAAAAATATTATGTAATTCAATTTGATGAAAATAATCAACCCGTTGGTGATAATTATACTTGGTTTATGTCAAATTACGCATTAAAATGCAAGCAATTATTGCCATATTACATGGACACTCGAGACATACCACAAGAGGTTCTGGATGAACCTTGGTTACAAATTAAGGTAGTATATATTTTGCTTTGTTAAATATATTAAACTATAGGTTAATTACTATTTTTAATTGTTTGCTATGTAAATTTTTAGGAGCTTTTTAATATTCAAACCGATGAGCCGAAAAGTTTTATGTTAAAGAAAGCCAAAAAAATATTGACTAATTTCAAAAGCATGCTTGTTAACGACTATGTAAAAGAAAACAAGCTTCCTTTTGACAAGTATGAATTTCTTGATCGTGTGCATTGTGATGGTTTTTGTAAGGAAAAATCTAGTGAAGAATTTATGGTATGTGTTATTGATTATTTTTATTATACTTACTATTATTATTCATATATTTGTTTGTGACAAATTTTTACCTTTTGTTTGTTGATTTATGATAAGGCAAAGAGCACTAAAGCTAGAGCTAGTGCAATGATGAATAAAAATTTTTCACATGCTGGAAGAACAGGGTTCACTGGGCTGAGAGAAAAATTTGATACAATCTGGCCTCAACTTGAAGCGGATTATGACTATGTCAAGCACGTACAAAATGAACGTACCAAGTTATTTATATTAAGCAAAGCCAAGAAGAACAAAGAAACCAAACATTATGAACTTACAGATGATACTAAAGAAAAGATCAAAGAGTTGGTAAATAGATAAATTGTTAACTTATATATTATCATATAGTTGATTGTCTTATCAATTATAATTTGTAGGTTTCTGTTGAACAAAGCATGATTAAGGATGGGTCATATTTTAATGAAAATGATGATCCTTTGAAAAGAGTTTTGGGACCGGAGCACGGAGGACGCTCACGTACAGTTTCAAATGTCATCGGTAATCACGTTTATAAACGTTTAAAATTTTAAAGTATTTATTAAAAAAATGAAATATTCGCAAAGGTTTCTGAAATCTTTTTTTTTTTTGAGTTTACAGGTTCAACAAAAGTTCATGGTGGACTTTTTAATGTTGGAAAACATCGAAAAAAAATGATGCGGGAAGAGATGGAAGTCGAGGTAGTGTTCCAATTCAAATGGTTGATGAGAGCCGAATTCCGAGTAGCTCTAGTGATACATCAGGTGGACAAAATATTAACTATCCACCTATCGAGGTAATATTTATATGTTTAAAAAAACGGTCATTTATACATATACATACACATGTTATATTATTAAAAAAAACATATGATTGTGCAGAAATTAACTCATTGTGAGTTGTTATTTCCGTTTCAACCCAGTTTGGAACTTGTGGTAGCTAAAGGACAGGTATGGCCTTCTTTGGACCGTATTCTACATGGACGTCTATTAAACGAGAAGTGTGTCAAGGTACAAGTAGATACGGTCATCGAAGGTTGTGAAAAAACACCTGTTCTTGATGTGACTCGCACTGATGAAATTAGCTTTGTGGGAGATATGCTTCATAATTTTGTTCAGTGGCCAAGAGAAGCACTAAAGGTATATTTGTACCTATATTAATTTATGTTTGTATATTAACATTTTTATTTTAATATCTTTTGATAAATTGAAGCTTATGAACGAGGCATTGAATCCCATTTCAAGTCAAAGAGTCGCCTCTCCACAAATTGACAACCCTGAGGTCACAACAGAAGTCGGTTATATACCGCAACAGGTAGTTTATTATAAATAAGTTTAATTTTGTATAATTTTATAACTATTTTATAATTTAGGTTGAAGAATTGGATGAGATTTCTTCACTCTTAGAACAACAATATGAAGTTGGACCAATGGGTTTTGTAAATATGGTAATTAGTTATCAAGTTATTTTTAATAATATATCACACACTGCATCCACAATTATAGATAATTATCAATTAATGTTATTATCATTATCCCTTTTCTAGTTAAAGCAAATTGAGGGGGGTGAACGAACCCAAATGCCCACAAATATTGAAGATCCGATTGCTCCAAATATTCACGAACCGGATCCTAAATTTGTTGATCCGGAAATTGAGATGGCTTTGGAGAAGATAAAAAAGAGACCTCAATCAACACAAAGGATTTTTCAAATGTTAGCAGCTTTCATTGGCGATGATCATTCAGTTACTTGTTCTTCGCCTGACGGGATGTATCGCGAACGGTATGTTGAAGGTGTTTCATACGTTGAGTTGTTGCAGTTATTTTGCAACGATTGGCTTGATGTCGGTGTCATTCACTTGTTTACAATGTAAGTTTTTTTATATGTTTTAATAACATCTTTAGACACAATCCAATTCATATATACTAAACATTAGTGCAATTTAAGGTACTTTTTTGCATTAATGCCAAATTCAAGATGTGCATTCTTCAATCCACGTGAAATTTCTGGTGATATTTGTACGAAATATCCGGATCGTACAAGACAACACATCTTAGAGGTGTATTCATTTCACAGTGCAAGACCATTTTTTATTGCACCATATGTAGCAAGGTAATATGTATTATCTTACTTTATTTGCAAAACATTTATATATAGTAACAAACATAAATAATTTAGTTATTTTATGATTTATTTATTGTAGTGGTCATTGGGTGCTATTTATAGTTTGTCCTTTAAAGAAAAAAGGATATATTATAGATTCAATAATGAAGAGCAAAAGCAAGAAAAATTATGTCCTTCCATATCTTATTGAAGAGGCTTTGGGCTTGCAATTAAAATGGGAAATGGTCAAGGTTTGTTTAATTTAATCCTTTTGATATATTTGATTGTATTTAAAATAATTGTTGTTAATGTAATGTAGTGCGCCATACAACAAGAAAACTATTGGGAATGCGGGTATTGCGTCATCAAAAACATGTATGAGTTTCTTCATTTATTTCAAGAAAATTTTCCAGAAAGTGTAAGTGTTTAATGTTTATATATATATATATATGTTTTTGTTTATATGTTTATATTTATTTATTTATTGTATCTCACTCTTTTGTTTATATGTTTTTAGATGTGGAATGAAAAGAAATACATTACATGTAAGGAGATTGATGAAATGGTTATTGAGTTGTCACCGCACCTGTTTAACTTTGTGTTTCTCAACCAAACATGATTTCGGATCGATTTTAGTTTGTATTTTTAAGTATAAACATAAACTTGCATTCTAACTTTAATTTTTGATGAAGTTATGAATGATTCTAACTTCAAGTTTTGTAATGTTATGAATGATATCATTGGATATTTAGATGTATATACAGCACCAATGAATGATATATATATATGTTGATTTGAATCTAGCTAGAAATTTGTATATATACAGCAGCTAGTGCAGGTTTAATTTGGAATCAATATATATGCAGCTGTATATAGATAAAAAAAATTAAGAACCGGCCCAAAAAAAATTCGAACCGCCCCAAAAAAGAACACCGAAACCGCCCCAATACTTATCTGGACCGCCCTAAAAAACAACCACGAAACCGCCCATAACAATGCTTGGACCGCCCCAAAAAACAACCACGAAACCGCCCCATATCAATGCTTGGACCGCCCCAAAAAACAACACCAAAACCGCCCCGAATCTTATCTGGACCGCCCTAAAAAACAACCACTAAACCGCCCCATTTCAATGCTTGAACCGCCCTAGATACATTGCAAAAACCGCCCTAAAAAACAAATTAATCATCCTTTATATTGTCTATTGGGGCGGTTATTTTTATATTTGGGGCGGTTGTGCCCACCGCCCTAAAAAAAAAACCATCTTTTAGAGCGATGCCATATAAGGCGGTTCGGAAACCGCCCCATATGGGCATTTTAACCGCCCTAAATGGGTGTGTCTGTACTAGTGAAATTTGAACGTTAAGACTTGTAAGTAGTTTGATTTTTGGGATGGAATAATATCTTTAAACTAATAAATAATAATAAATAAAGATAAAGTGACATATGTATAAGGTAAACAAATAAAGTCGACTCTTGAGACTATCGATATTAGATTTGTAAAAATTTAGAATAAGCTGAACTAAAACGAAACAAAGCAAGAACCTTGAAATATCGTTCAATTAGTTATCGTGCTCAAGGTTGAGTTTCACACGTTGAGGTCGAGTTTCACATGTTGAGCTCGAGCTGGCTCCAAAATCAATACAAGTTTTTTATTTATAATTTTTAGTTAATTAAATAAGTAAATACTTATATAAATATTGGCTTCTATAAAAATTACTAAAAAAAATCATATATATTATGTTATAAATAAAAAGTGTGTATATATATATATATAATAAAGGTAAATAAATTAAATAACTAATAATAATCGAGCTAAATTCGAGCTTTAAAATTATTTTACGAGCGGAACTCAAATTTTCGAAATAAAGCTCTAAACGAGCCAAGTACGAGTTCTCAATCTTCAAATAAAACGAATCGAGCTTGAGTCTTAGCAAGCTTACGCTCAACTCGACTTACTTATACCCTAGACACATGTCCAGAGGACCAGAACGACTACATCAAGATATTTTTCAACTTTACTGGCATGCGACATATTGCTCATTCGAGAACTCACAATTTTGATTTCGTACTAGGCGAGTTGTTCGCTTAATCAAAACACATCTGGATAGAAATGCATCATCTTTTTTATAAAGAAGGTTTCGCTTCCCCTAACTGATTTGTAAATGAAATCTATTTCATTAAAATAATGTTAACTATAGTCTTATGATCATGGTGGAATGAATTCCAATTTTAATTTCATGTGTCCCAACCAAAAACATTTTTTGATGAAAATAATTCACAAATCCATTTCCATTTCTTTCAGATTTTGTAAATCGAACGGGCCAAGAATCGACCATACAACTGGGTTTCTAATGCAATTGTGTTAATGTTTGTAAAAATTCCTTGATTAGGATCTTATAATGCTCACATATAAATAGTTATAATGCCTCAAAAGGATCATTTTACACTGATGATCACACACAATACAATATTTTTTAATATCACATTAGGTTAGTATCTTTTAGTATACATTAGACTTAGTTGTATTATGTAACACATCCTACATCTTTAACGAGAGGTTCTTATATACAAGGCTAGATGTGAAATTAAAAAAAAAATTGATAATGCAAGCCATCGATAAATAATATAAGCAAACTAATAAACTCTTTATAGAACTTGTAACACACAAATATGACCAATGACAACACGCTCTGTTACAAAAAAAAAAAAATTATTTCCACAACGTATGATATTTTCGTACAAGATAAAGATAAAGAAAATACACACCAAAATTCCTAAACCATAATATATTATATGTTTTATTATCTTTAGTAATATTATCTAATAGCTTGTAAAAACACCCCTCGGGCCCTAGCTACATCCATTAGAAATCAAAACCTACATGATTAACTCAATTCATACACTAGAAGTCAAAAAGCGTGTAGTCAAAACCTACATGCTTGGCTCATTATATCCACCGGAAGGAACAAAATAAGTAGATAAGTATAATAAAATAAATTTAATTTTACCAACTATTTTTCTTCTAAAACCATCAAAAGCCCAAACCAACAATTAACAATGTCCAAATTTACAAGGATTTTAAATCCAATACTAGCAAACGTTTCAAGCCCCATGCACCCCAACCCTCTATTTCTATTAATATTAATATATATCTATACTCTTTTATAATGTATATTGGAGAGATAAAACTCAAATGTCTTAAATTTAAAAAAAATACAATTTCTTAAGCTTGTAGTACAACCAATTTAAGCTTTAGTTCAAATCCTTAGTAGCTTCATTCTTATTTTTGATTGAAACCCTTGTTTTTACTTTCCTTCCCCAAAAAAATGCTATACCATTCTTGGCTTCCATTCTCTACAGTGCGCCCTAACCTAATTTTGTGACACCCCGTAATTTCCAGGTCAACTTGTTATTTATTTAAATGTTTATTTAAATGCTTATTGTACACGTGGCACTAGAATTTGATTAATTTATTGTGACACGTGGCACGACAGTACGAACACTGACACATGACTAGATAATTCATAGAATTATCGGCAAACAGCACACACGTGTCGAAACACACGAACGTTGGTGAACGTCTAACACATTGTGTAGCACAACACTCGAAATCTCACGAAACCCTCACACACTGAACTTGGAAGTTCAATTGAGGCCGAACGATAGTTCGAAAACGAGGAAGCGGCGACGAACGGATCAAATTAATGAGAATGGGCCTATTGGGCCTCCCCAGAAACCCGTCGCGCTACGCGAAGGCCCACAAAGAACCTGTCGCGGTACGCGACAGGTGGGCGGGGGAAATTTGAACCCCGAATCCTCTCGCGCTACGCGAGAACCCCTCTTGAACATGTCGCGCTACGCGACAAGACCCAGTTCGCAGAAAATCTTTATAAACCCAAGAAAATCATATCCTACTCTACCTTAATCATTTCTCTCGACCAAACACGCCACCCCTCGACTGATTTCGTCTTCTACCCCCTGCTACCACCATTGTTACCCAAAAAACTCCATGTTGAAGGCATAGATTGAAGATTTGAAGCTTAGAAGTGGAAGGGGATTGCTAGGAACTTGAAGAACCTCCATCACCTCCCTTGTTCTTGATCCAAACCCACGAACCAGAAGTTTAGGAGCTGTTACCATCATCATCTCAGGAACTTTGAAGCTTTGGAAGGTAGTACATCATTCCTTGTACCTTAAAAACACTCACAAGCACACATGCATGTGTTAAAACCCACATGCAAGCACCCATGGTTCACATGCAAGGAATTTGCTTCTGGGTTTGTTGATTTAGATATGTTTTATGATGATCTAGGATGATTAGAATGCATCTTATGATGATACAAGATGTTGTGTATGTATAGATTTCATGTTTTGTTCATAAAGTGTTGAGATATTGCCATGCATGTATGATCTAAGGCATTTTAGATAGTTTTGTTGATGTTGAGATGATTCTTGATAATGTATAAGTGTCCTTGCAAGATTAGATTGTGATTATGATGGTCAAAACATGATTTAGAGGCAAACTTACTATTTTTAGTAACTTTTTAGTCACAAGTTGATTATTTGGTGAAAATGATGAACATGCATGAACACTAGAATGTTGTTTGATGGATATTATGATGATTAGAAGTTTAGGAATGGGATTTGGAACTTGATTGTAGTCACAAATGATAACTTCCTAATTTTAGTAACTTTTATGGATGAAATAATGCTAGGTGATGAATTGGATTATGTTAGTATGTTTAAAGGATGTTAAATGAGTTACTATGATGACTTGTGACATAAAAATGGGTTTAGAAATGTTAGAATGGTCATTTCTATGCAAAACTAGAAAGTTACTATGTTTAGTAACTTTATTGTATTAAAAACCGATTTGTCAACGTGTTGAATGATTTGAGCATGCTAAATGAATTATTATGTTATAACATGATGAATAGATTCTAAGTTAGAAGGTTTCTGATGTCACGTATGCTATAGATGGAAACTTTCCATTTTAGGAAACTTTTATGTGCTAACATGCTATAAACGACTTATGTGATATTGTATGATAATGTGCTAAGTGTTAACATGATCACGTAGGACTAATGAGCATGCTAGAACGATAAAACCGATATGCTTTTTGAACTTTCCATAAATGGAAACTTACTATAAATAGTAAGTTGTCCATAGACGCGACTTGCGCGTTTTGCACACGACGAGCACTTACACGATTGCTACACGAGTCACAAACCGTCACACGGTTCACCAACGGGTCGTTGACTTGACACGGTCAAACTTGGTCAACTCTAGTCAAACATGGTCAAACACGGTCATTGTGGACCAACACAGTCAAACACGGTCAATGTGGACCAACACGAACAAACACGGTCATTGTGGACCGACACGGACAAACATGAACAACCGAGGGTTGTTGGACACAAAACACGAGCACTAACACAAACACTAGCACTGTCACTCACACAAACTCACGAACGATATACGATATAGGTTGCCGGTGACCGACGTGCCTACTACATCAGGAGCTTACGCATACTTACGTTCATATCACCAAGGTGAGTTTACGGCCCCTCTTTACTCTTTTCAAACGCTTTTAAATAGGGGGAGAATACTAGTTACATCGAGTCAAACATTTATTACTGTACAAACATATTTGGTGTATGCTGGTTTATTGGACAAACATTAAGTGTTGAACTCGTAACAAGCCCTCACAAAGTCTTACTGTTAATGTACGAACAACGTGGTAGATTTGGATGGATCAATTAGGGAATGACTAACCCCACGGGGCACTATGTTGACTGGATGTCATAACCCGTGCAAACTCTGACCTAACTTGCTATGCATACGAGGCATAGCGGAGGCAAGGACAAACAAGTCTAGTTCGGTAGTGACGCACTGACACTTTGGGCCTAGGGCTCGGTACTAACATTTGATAAACAACATGACACACTTTTATTACCTTATGTATATCAAAACCTGTGAACTCACCAATCATTGTGTTGACACTTTTCTAACTTGTATTCTCAGGTAACTAGCGTGGCTAGCAGGAGGACAGAAATGCACAATTTAAGGAACGAGCATTAGGAACTTACATGCATTCTGTCTTGTCATTTTGAAAACAATTTACTTTTATTCTGTTAAACAATGTTGTGTTAAATTATTTACATTTCCGCTGCATTTTGTCAAACATTCGATTTTTCCGCTGTAATATGATATGAATTACTTTTCCGCTGCAAACTATTTTGTTATGTGTATGTGTCAAACTTGGGATTTGTAAACGCATATAGAGGTGTTCTATATGACCTTGAGCTGTGATTCTGGACACGTCACACCTACGTGGACTGACACCACGAGTGGGAAATTGGGGGTGTGACAAATTTCAATCTCTATCATCTCTCCGTTTCCATATTCAAAATTCAAATATGTTCAAGAGAAGGAGGCGGCAACTCTCTCCAACAACCACCTCTGGTGGGACTCCAGTGGCACAATTGCACTCATGGCGACGCAAAAAAGGAAATACAAAGCGAGGACGTGATCAAGGTAGGACTATCGTGGACAAGGCAAGACCAGGCAGTGAAGGTTTTCGACTGTGGTGCGCGACTACACTTTGAAAAGGGAGGACTATGGCGGTTCATTTTTCTGACGACTAGGGTTCCGCCATGGATTAAGACAACAACAGGGTTCAAGGTTGATTTTGAATTTTTGATTCTTAAATGTGTGATGATCATTGTTGATTGTTTTTCAAGTCTTTGTGTTACGTGTGTATTATGTTATTCTAGAAGGAAGAAAAAACATGTGTATATAATAGCAATTGTGACTCAGCATTACCTTATGAGGAGGCTTGTATTGCAGATGGCAATGTTTTCCCTCGGTGTGCTCGCGTTTGGCCTCTAAGTCTGATGAATCTCAGCTCTGAAAAACCTACAGGATTCTAATAATCAGCTCTGAAAATCATAAACGCACAAGGTTGGAGAAGAGTTGGGAGATGTATACGATTATGTGGCTTCTTATTTTTCCACCAAGGTTTGTAATCAACTAATAAATTCTAGGAAATCAATTATATTTGTCATTATTTTGTGTTCATGGTTTGAGTTATTTGGATTTGTGCAGAAGTTATTTGGTTGTTTGGTTTTCTAGGGTTGCAGGTTATAGACAATGGCTCCGACCAGGTAAATCTATTATATGTAATGTAAATTGAATTGTTTTGTATTTATTTTTTGATATCTGTTTTGATAAATTTCCTCATATATGTGATGATTGGATATTAGAGTTACAAATTTTGTCTAATTTATCCTCATTTTTTATTTGATAATGGGTATTGATGATTTAAAAACGCAAACTATGATACGTTCGCATAATAAGAATTGACTTCAAAACAAGCATTGCAAATGAAAAAAGCCCATATGATTTCAAATTTGTTTTTGAATTAATATTATGATCAGGAAACACCCGGTTTTATGTCAAAAAGATTAAAATATAACTGAAATTTGCTTATTTCAATTTGAGGTGTAATTGAGAGGCTAATTTTAGAAATATATTAGTGTGTTTCACATTTTTTGTGTAGCAAAGGTTGTTGTAGGCTTAACAACATGGCTTGGCTGCAACATCGCTTGGCAGAAGTCTATTGATGTGTTTATGTTCAGGGAAGAAAAGGTGACTCTTGCCCCTTGTTTAATTTGACATCTACTTTGGTTAGAATGTTTTCTAACAGTAAACAGTTGTATAAAGAACCTACGTCAAAATAATTAACTTTTAATTGTATAGCTAATACATTTTTATTTTTTACCAAACCCTTTAATATAAACGTTGACAATCAATTGCATATTTCAAGCTGACGTGTATTCTTTAGAATGCATCAATATGTGGCTTAGGTGAGTTGGGTATTCCTTTCAAAGCACTTGTTTTTTACAAGTTGGTTTTACCCTAAAAATACTTTTAAGTAAGTTCTTAGGTAAGGCCTTTTTCAAGTTATAATACCATATCTAAATTGATTTTTTGGTACCATGATTTGTTTTTAGCTAACATACTTCCTTGGTAAGAAAATGTAAGATGATTTAGCTTAATTGATTCGACATGCATTTGCTTATATGCATGTCATTCATTGTAAAAAGTAGTTAAGGGATTGAACTCCAGGTTCTGGTGGACAAGAAGATGCAACTCAACGATTGCATTTAAAGATGAAACTGTCCAAGATTCTTTCGTCTTATAGCAAAGCAGTGTTAAGTTTTTCTGGTTATTATATTAAATGTACTTGATATTTATAAGCTAATCAAGTTGTTTATCTCTTGAATACAAATTAAGAGTGCCTAAAGAACCCACCAAGTATATATATATATGTGTAGGATTACATCAGCTTCAAAACAACCAAGATACAAGCCTCACACTGCTGATAGGTACCAAGCTAGGAGATCGAGACTTGAGAGGCTCACAGTCCAGTTTTTGAATGTTTGAGTAATTTTATTATGAAGCATGGGAGAAACAATGGTATGAAATTGATGGTTGTTCACACGAAATGGCATGCTATGGAGATCATTCGGTGAAGAAAGACACAGGGTATCGATCTGGTGTCCTTGCAGATTACCTTCAGGTAGTAGAAACCATGGTACGACCGTGGTGCAGCATCCATTCCAGCACTCATGGGCATCCCGGTTCGATAGTCTTAATGCTAAAGGCAAACAAGCCGCCTAGGGTATTTCATAAGCCCTATGCTAAGGGTTTCAAAAGCTTAAGTTTTTTTTTTCATTCATGTTTTATAATTTTCTTTTTAACAACTTTATGCCATGCTTTATTACTCCTAACGTGTTCTTGTTTTTTTTTTATGTAAAAATCATTTCATTTTTTACTAACTATCATATAATCTACATACAGATGAGTTATATGATGTGTTTCATTGGAACTCATACATCTATTTTTTTATCTTCTTTACTTTTCATTGATACATTTTATTGACAATGTTTTTCTCTTTTCCTTTCATTTATGTATTTTGTAAACTTTTTGATTAACTATTGACCGCATCATGCACATTGTGTTTGCTTTTAATTCTTGAAGTTAAAATGCTCAGAATACTATATGTGTTTTTTTTTATCTATAATATTTTTTATGCTTGATTTATAATGCAATTATTTTAGAAATATATATGCTTATATCTTCTTAGTATCATTTTCAGGACTTCTGATTTTAACAAGAAACTAGAATCACATTGTAAATTGTTAGCGCCGCTGCATCGCGCGGGTTTCCTGCTAGTGTATATATATATATATATATATATATATATATTAAAAACAAACCTTTGGTTTGTGTGATGTTTATTCATTTTTATAGGGTTTTATGTCTGAGCATCAAATCCTTTTTCTCAAGACTTGATTGGTTAATTAGGGCTTGATTGACTAATTAGGGACTTAGGGTTCACTCATGTGCTATAAATTTATGATGGCCTAAGATTATACCCTTAGTTGGATTTTTTATTTGATTAGCAATTGTTTAACATGTGTCGTGAACATGTTTTGTCAACAAAATAGTTCAACTCATTCATTTGATGTTTAGTTAACATCATAATAATTCAAGTTTCTTAACTACTTGTCATTTAGTATATTGTTGTTCTTTCGATTTATCCATCCAAATGCAAGTGTCATTCGTTTTTATTAATTGTTAGAATTTTTTTTTCTTCTATTTGACAGGTATTCTTATGTTGATTGATTGAAACTTGGATATTTTTAAATTAATATACTTTTACCTTCAAGTTTATGTTAGTAGACTAAAGACGGACAAGAGTGGGCTACTTTAACTCCTTACAATCTCTATAAGAAGGTACCAATGCTAAATTTAATTACATTCATATAGATATCACTATTCTTTTTAGGGATTGTCAATGTGTATAATTTGCTAGATTTTGTTAATGTATCAACTATCTTATTAATAAACCTCAAATCCAATTGCATGTACAAAAACAATACCATCATATTTTAACAATAATAATAATTTTTTCGGCTAAAAGGACTCTAGTCAATTTATGGATTTGGTTGTAAAGCTTTTTTTAGTTAAATCTGTTTTTTAGATCAGTAAAACGTACTTATCTAAATCATATACCTATCACTTCTTTCATTTTGTCTCCAATGATGAGCTTGATGACATGATAAGGTCACCAAATCAACTAACATGTACTTCTATACACAAATCAGAAAATAGTTACTTTATTGTAATTTTTTATAAAAAAATTCACATCTAATCTCAACAAAAAAATAACATACCAAAAGACTTTAACAAACTCCATTCAGTTTTCCAACATTGCCAAATTTCATAGGTATCATCCAAAAAACGCTGAAATGATCACTACTACAGGAAAAAAAAACTTTGAAAATTGACACAAGAGATATCAGGTCACAAAAAACACATTTAATTACCAAAACCAATGGACATCACACCTAACTATTTTTTATTGTCATTTGTAGCAACAAACCGGTTCAGATAACACTATGGCCAGATAAAAGACACCTCGTAGGAGATGACGTCACCCAATGAGACATACTTGCAATCAATGTTTTAAAAACCGGTATTTTAGGTGTACCGGATTTTGCTAAAAAATGGTTCAACCGGTTGAACCGGGTTGTACCGGATGGTTCAACCGGACACACTAATTAACCATAAAATTCTATAGAAATACAACTTATACTCAAATAAGTGTCCAAAAAGTATACAAATTCATCTAAAAACAATTCAAAACGTACACAAATTCATCCAAAACAACCTAAAAGTACTCAAATTCTAATAATTTTTTTTAAATGAAAGTGCATAATAGGATTATGACATTGGCGTGTTAAACGCATCAAGTTCACGATCGCTTAAAAGCCAAAAATCGCTTAAAAGCCGAAATTTTGTGTTTTTTTAAACCGGAAATACCGGTTTTACCGGTAAAACCGGGTTAAACCGGATTAAACCGGCGACACAACCAATCGAAGGAACCTGCATAATACCGTAGTGTTTCGTACCGGTTTAGTAACCGGCAACCGGTTGAACCGGTTAAACCGGCCGGTTCGAACCGGTTTTTAAAACATTGCTTGCAATCACTTCAACCAAGGTTACCTAGTATAACCGTAAATATTACATTTAATTAAATTCATTTCAAAAAAAATACTTATAAGTAGTCATGCAATTATGTATATAAATTCACATGTAGCTCCAAAACATTTTACAACTCTACTTAATATTAAATCTTTGAGTCTTACTGCAATATCCTTAAACAATTCACTCATAAAGGGGACTCGGAGTGGGGCTTCGGGATGAGCCGGGGAGGCATTTCCCGGTCCGGGAGAAAATGGGAACACCACCCCCCCGGAAGTGGGGTGGGGTGAATCGGGGACATCACACCGTTTCTCGCCGAATGGGGAACCAAATTCAACCGTTTGACAACGGTTAGTTTTTTAAAAAAAAAAAAAAACCAATTTTTTTCTATTTAAACAACTCAAAAACCAACCAAAATCTCACACTTTTTTCTCATCTTCTACAATCTATACACTAAAATTTATAAAATTTTCAACTAAAATGGAAGGAGGTTCATCACGTGGTGGGTCGTCAACCAAGAAATTTAGAAAACCACGACAAAAAAATGTTCAAACGCCTCAAATGAACCCGTTCAACACACCCGGGTATCATCCACAAATGTCATCTCCGAATCAACCAACATTTTACTACGATCCAAAATCTCACACTTTTTTTATTTTAAATTTAATGAATCTTTTTTTATTTTATTAATATTATTATTATTATTATTATTATTTATTGCTAAAATAATTAATTAAAAATAAGATTTGAAAATGGGGAAAAATGGGGAAAAGTGGGACGACACCGTGCAAAATGGGGAAAAGTGGGAAAAAGTGGGGAAAGCTGATGTGGCGCTGATGTGGCAACGGGGAAAAGTGGGGAGTTCCTAGACGACTCCTTGTGGCCTAAGTAGGAAGACAAATTGTATAAATCTAGATCGTTCATCAATATAATAAATTCTTATTTTATATATGGTGAAAAAAGATAACTTAAAATATATTATATTATTTATATAATTGAATTTTGAACATTTTGAAATCTAGCGTACACTGAAATATTTAAATGTGGAAGCACTGAAGCCGCCTTGAACGAGATCCACTCATTAGTCGCATACTCGTTTCTCACCATTCATCTTACTCCAAATTTGACCGTTGACTTTCAAACATAATTGGGATGTCAGTTTTTGGTTATTTAGTCGTACTACATAGCCGACAAGAGGTGAAAAAAATGGAACCGGATCCGACAACTCAAACCATAACCGGTCATACCTGAACCGATAAATACAAACGGGTCCGGTTTTTTAGACAAATTAGAACCAAAATCGAAACCGGAAAAACCGGAACCAGAAAAACCGGAACCGGTTCCACCTGTACCCGGCCAAAACCCGAACCGTAACCGATCAAAACCCGAACCAGAACCGGACGTAACCGGAACTGGGTATTGACTTTGTTGACCGGAACCGGTTAAAAAGAAAACCCGATTTGTGCACCTCATTAGCCGTGGTACCCATTACTCAACATACATTGGGACACTCCTAGTTAAAACACACAGGCTGTTCAAAAAAAAAAATACTTAAACACATAGATACCCTAATATGCCAAGACTCGTACCCAGAAGGCGAACCAGCAGAGCCACATAGGGCTGGAGATGTGTTTATGCACAACCGGCTTGAACCCACAAGGCGAATCCACATGCACCTATCCAAACCTGAAACCCCCATCCAAATAATAAATAACCATCTATAAATAGCATCTTTTCAAAGAATACACAAAACTAATCACCAAATGAAGACAGCCATCTTACTCTCATTTTCGTTCATCCTCTCTGTTTTACCAGCCAGTTCAGCTCCGGATCCCGTGCTCGATGTCACCGGAAAAAACCTCCGGCCAGGAATCAACTACTACATTATGCCAGCAGCTAGAGGCGGCAGCCGTGGCGGAATTGCACCAGGGCCAACCAGCCCAAACAAAACTTGCCCACTTGGAGTTACCCAATTCCAAAACCACAAGAACGGCCTCCCGTTGACTTTCAGCCCAGTCAACCCCAAGAAACAAGTGATCCGCCTATCCACTGATGTTAACATCAAATTCTCGGGCCCCATAAGCTGTAACGAGTCTAATGTATGGAGGCTGAAATACGATGAAGCTATGAAACAATATTTTGTGACAGTGGGTGGTGTTGAAGGGAACCCGGGAAGAACAACTTTAGACAACTGGTTTAAAATTGAGAAAAGCGAAGATGGTTATAAGCTCGTGTTTTGCCCAACTGTCTGCAACTACTGTAAGGTTATATGCAGGGATGTTGGAATTTTTTCAGATGATAAAGGGATTAGACGTTTGGCACTCAGTGAAGTTCCTTTTTCTGTAATCTTTTACCGTTAATTCAGTTTTTATGTTGTACTAATTATGTAACAAAATGATGTTCTACTTAAGCTCAAATAAAGTTTTTGACATATGTAGGCGTTTGATGTATAACATGAAACTAATCATCTGACTATTGTGATATGAAGTTGTAATAATTAGTTTTCATAGTGTTAAAAAAAGTGATTTTGATGCTGAATATGTGGTGGTTTTTTAGTGTTTGGATAAAGTGATAAGTTATGGAAAGAAGCATACATGCTCAATGATTTGACCTGTCTATAAATCAATTCTTGAAAGAGGCATCACTATTGTTGACCCTTTACACTTCAAAAATTCTTTGATGTGGAATGGAATTACTGTGGAACCTTAGACATTACAATAAAATTCATGACAATTACTCAATGGAGTCAATAAAGGAATTAGAATTCATAAAGAAAGCTAAACTTTGATTCTTGATGTAAAAAACAAATATTTCACATATACAAATTTACCGAGAATTTGCTTTCCAGAATCAAGATCAATATTTTTATACTTATGAAGCTTTTATCAGAAAATCACTTGTTTAGCATACAAATTCAGTACCAAGTTTCGTTAATTAATGCCATACAAAAAAAAAAAACACACAGATTCATATATGACTGAATTCGTCTTGTTTTTTTTGAACGACGAAGGTCTCAATCGGTATTGAGTTAAATTATTAATTACTAACTGAGTTTAATCACAAGGAATGCAAATTGTGTTATTTGATTATTATTTTATTATTTTTGGCTTTAAAATAATTAGGCTTCATCTGGTTCATCAAATTTTCATGGGGGTCGAGGACAAAATTTCTTGGGAGTAGATCAAGATCAGATCGTATATACAACATTAAAAATCAAAAGTTCATGGGGCATACCTAAAGACTAAGTACGCCCCTGCGGTCAGGTTCCGAGTAATGCTTGAAAAGACCCTCCAAAACCCGTATGAACCGTTTGGGTATAGAACTTTTTTTCTAGAGGATACCAACAGACTCTGAATAGAATTGTACACTTCATGGGACACACCCGTCAAACCTGTTGAATTGGCTTGTCAAACCTATTTGTAGAGAGCGTTTGCTAATTGCTATTAGACCGCACGTGTGCCCCTTGGTTGGGGCGTAATTGGGTTTGTTTTGGGCGTGGAACACCGACCCCCTTTGGGCGTGGGAGGGCTGGGCGTGACCACAGTAACGGTAATTTCGACCGTTGAATGCTTAAAAAAAATCTTATTTAAAAAAAATACTATATATACAACCATAATTCACACATTAACATCACACACACTCTTTGTCTTCACATCATACCATAAATTATTTCTAGATATATATAACTAAAATAGTTACTTCATTTATAAATTTAAAATAAAAAATAAATAATTGCATCATGATGACATCATCACCAACAACTTGGCATTTCCACCATAAGAGGTTGAGTGAGTGGTTTTGGTGGATGGCACGTGACATCTGAAGCTGGGTATCCTCAAATCAGATTACTAACTCAGAAAAAACAAAACTTTATTGAATCAATATTGAGGTACAAGAAAACCTAAACCATTAACCCTCTATTTATAATAAAACTAAACAAGAAAAGTCAAACCTTTAATCCCTAAATTTCTGCCAAAACAAAACAAAACTTATCTAAAAACTCAATCATAATCTAAACTTTAAACTCAAATAGATAAACCAAAACAAATTAAATAAAGTTTCTAACTTTATCCCCTTAACTATTTAATAATTACAAGATTAAATCCAACAACATCTAGGTGGAGTGGTTGAAGCCAAGGGGCATACCCCATGATCTTACTAGCATGGTTCGTGGTTGTACGTTTCACCTACGAATCAGGTCCGGTTTGGTTACGGGTTATAATTTACTCCCTTAATGATTCTGGCTGAGGTGATCAGGTATGATTTAGTCTATTTCCTACTTGTTTTACTCTCTAAAATCAATGTACCTGAATTCATTTTCAAACAACATCATGATTCTGGTTAGACAAAGATCTTATTCGCTTAATAAATGTAGATGCTTGTTAATCTATACTTAGGGGCTGTTTGGTAGCATCTGAATAGGTCTGAATGGGTCTGAATCTGAATGGTTCAGATTCAGACCGTTTGTTTGGTGCAAAAAAAACACATCTGAATGGGGTCTGAGGTCTGAACGGGGGTCTGAATGATTCAGACTTGAGAACAAGTCTGAATGGAAAAGAAAGCAGCTGAATCGAACACCCCTTTCCCCCTCGATCTCGCTCAGCCAGCCTCGGCCGCCCACCGCCGCTCTCAGCCGCCCTTCGCCGCCCTCCGCCGCACCCATCTCAGCCACCCTCCTCCGCGCCCATCTCACCTGCCCTCTGCCGCACCATCTCAGCTGAATCGAACGCCGTTGGGGACGACTGAGCGGCGGAGTCTTCGACGGAAACATACATCTCAGAAATCGACACACAAGAAACATACAAGAAATCGATACACAAGAAATCGATACACAAGAAACATACATCTCTGAAATCCGTCACATCCCATTGATGGACCTTCGAACATATCTCAGAAATTGATGGAGGAGGATGAAATCGTACCTGGGGTGCCGAAATCGATACACTCAGCCGGAGATGAGTGACGGTGGTGGTTTGGGCCGAGCGGTGGTGGCGCCCGTCGACGGTGGTGGGGACGGAGGTGGTTTGTGACGGAGACGGAAGGACATGGAGGGGCGACGAGTTTTAGGGTTATTAATAAAAAAAAAAGATTTTTTTTTCCATTCAGATGTGGAACCAAACAGTTAACCATTCAGACCCACTTACTCATTCAGACCCTCTTAATCATTCAGACGTCTTAACCATTCAGCACTTAATGGTTCAGACCCAACCAAACGGCCCCTTAATCACATATATAAGTTCTTTTTTAATATTTCATCTAATAGTAATTAAGTTTATCAAATGTTTCACTAAGGTAACTTAAATTGTTTTTGTCTTTCTAAAATCACTCAAAAGTTTTTCTAATGTTTCAAAAGTTTTTCTAATTTTTTTTGTTCGAATCATATGTAATTTTTTTAGATTGTTTAAATTTTTTAAAATTAATTGAGTCAAATGAAAATATATGAATTTTTATTAAAAATAAGTAATTTTTTTCTAAGAAACGTGAATAAGATGTAGTCATGAAGAAAATAAATCCACGAATTAATAACAAAGTTTCAAATTTGTCAAATTTAAGTTAAATTGAGAAAAAATAATAATTAAATACTTATAAATATTTATATATGATTTATTTACCTTGATTAAAAAAATTTATTATTTAAAAAATGTTACATATGATTGGAGCACCTAGTGAAAGTTGAGTTAATATAAAGAGAAATTTTTTAATGACTTAAATGTACCTTTTTCTTATATATATTTTTAAAACTTTCAACTTTAATGAGATTTTTTTAATATTTTTTTATTTTATAGAAAATTATATAAATAGTTTATTCAATTTGATCATATTTTATGTTTAGCACTCACATTTGTTAAAAAAAATAATGTGTATCAACGGTGGTGACTAAACTTACAATCGTCTCAAAAACACTTGAACTTAGTTTAAAATTTTTGAATTGAAAGACCAAACTTGTAATATGTTAATGTCATTTGAAAAAAAAAATCATCAAATACGGTAAAGCTACATATTTTAAAATTAATCAATATTTATCTAAATTCTTTAAATAAATTCTGAGCTTTAAATTTAATGTAAATTATTTTTATTTAACGGGATTTCTTATTTCTTTTTTCTTACTACTAGACTCCAACCTAGCTAACCTCCATGTATACTATTAATTTAGTTTACTTTTTTTTAGTTTGTTTAAGTTGTTTGTATTGAAGGATAGTTTCATATATTTTCTTTTAAATTTTTAAAATTACATACATTTTTAAAATTATTCATAAAGAATATTGGTGCATTAAAAAACTTGTATTGTTTTACTATAAAATAATTTTTCAAGTCTGGGGAATACATATAATTTTCCCTATATTAGAAAAGAATAAGACCAAATAGCATATGACCATGTGTCATCCAATAAACATAATTCCTATATGATTTTATGAGCAAAAATGCATATATGGTTTCCAACTTTCCATCGTTTTGTAGCTTAGTGTGTGCTATCAAAAGATTTAACTAAATAAAGATAAGAAACACATGATTCTAGATTAAATAAATAAATAAAAATATAAAAATAAAATAAAGTCTAGTTACATTCGGAAATTAATTATCGAAACTTTCCTCGTTCTTAAAAGTTAATTTCGGTAGTTTTTACTAGCTAAATAGGTTACTCAAATTGGACAATTATTAAAAAATCTTAAGACAAAAAGTGTGACAAAATGCTTTATTTTAGCAATCGTTTTGTTATAGCAGCTTCTAAGCCACTCTTAGTAATCATTTATTTAAACCTTTAATCAGGAGAAGCACCTTATCAAAAGAACGTCTCTTTGACAACTTTGAATACCAATCTTATATACTCTTAAATCCATCAACCTCATGATAAGGAGAGATTCATCATGATATACACATGCAAATGTTATTAAAGAGATTCTTTTATGATAAAATGGGTATGATAATTTTTAGCAACTCATAAACCGGCTAAAACAAATTTTAATTCAACTTATTTCAAAGGATTCTAAACTTAAAAGCTAAACTTAAAAACAACGATGAACAGGAAAAACACAATAACGAGCAAGAAAATACAATAAACTGAAAAACGTACATCATAAAACATAAAAGTTAAACGCAAAAAAGTAAACCCCAAAGCGGCAAAGCTACACCTTAAATGAAAAACCTAAAGCGAACTGTAAGTCTAAATCTAAAGCACAATAACAAGCATAAAAAACACATTGACCAGCAAACATAAACAATGAGTTGGAAAACTTAAATTTTAAAACCCAAAAGCTATACTTTAGAATCTAAATATTAAAAACTAAACCTTAAAGCTAAATCATAAAGTTAAATCTTAATGTATAATAAAGAGCATGGCAGATACATTAATGATGTCAAACTAAAAAGACATAACGATGATGAGTAGAAAATGAGCTATCATACATAAATTTTATAACCTAAAAATTAAATCCTAAAATACAAACCTAAAAGCCAAATCATATATAAAAGTTAAGATTGTTGAGTTAGATAAGCCGGTTCTAATGCCACTGAATTCAGTTTAATTAGAGCTTATTTGAGCTTATTTATGAGTGATTAAAAATCATTCTCATATTTGTTACTAATTAAACCCTTTATGCTCTAACCCAACACCATACACATATATACCATTGAGCTTGTAACCATTTTGTGTATAAGAAATTGTTTTTGAGTCTTTAACCGTTTAAAAAGACAAAAATTCATTACTTGCAATGCTCAAACGTTGCAGTATTATTTATATAAAATGTACATCAGCTGTACGTACGAAAATGTTTGTATATATACATGTATATTAGGAATATACATATAATTCTCTTCCTAATAATTGTTTGACTTTGACGCATGGGCTAAAAATCACCCACCAAAACAACCCAAAAACCTCCTAATCTTACTAGATCCTTTTATCATTTTTATCAATTCTTCCTGAATAAAACATGGTAAGAATATATTTGAACACGAAGTTGGAGTCTGGTCTTCCTCAGCCACAACAATCTCTGCACCAAGTGAGGTTCTAGAACACATATCTCCCTCGTTGTTCACACTCTTTCGCATATAGAAACTTCTACTCCCAATATCTCCAATCATATTTGATTTATCCAAACCTATATTTCAAAAAAGTTAAATTTGTTCTAACAACCAATTCAATTAATAACCAATAATTTGATTTTATTTTTATAACTGAAACTTAACCTTGTTCTGACGAAGTACCGAACCACAGTCGTGCAAAAATTTAGGACCCAGATTAATTGTCTAAGTGGCTACCAAATATCAGGCCGAAAGTTTAAGCCCAAATTCAATTATTTGGGCCAATTCTTTTTTAGCCTAACATTTCAAGCCCAAATGTGGCCGACAACAGAAAACCATCACATATAATCGACAAGTTTCCTAAAACCAAAGAATAAAAAATTTGGTTTGGCATGGTTTGAGCTCAAATACGATCAAAACGCCTTTAAAATCTAAATTGGAGTAAGATTAGACTTACATTGAAGACTAAAGTATGAGTGGTGTAGCTCAAAGGAAGTCATGTCATCTTGATCAAGTCGAGGAGACCTTCTTTCTGCGTTATATTTGTTCATCACAAGCTTTATTGTCTCATCAATACTCGAACCCAGCTTTACCAAAGTTCGGATTGGTCCGACACTTCCCTCGACCATTACCTTAATCACAACTTTTGCTTCTTTGTTGTAGTCCTGCACTGATACTAAGAAACATGTAAAACCAATACTATATGTTGACTTGTGTACAGTTACTCACACATAATTGTAAAATTAACCGTATGGTATACAAGTAATCAAGAAAATATTTTTATTAATGCAATGGCAAAAACAAAATAATTTTTTAAACCGGACAACAACTGAAATACTAAAATATATTATGTTTTATGAGATTTTAAAGTTTCAAATCTGGAAACAAGGAGAAAAATCAAAATATAGGTTCCTATTGCAATGTCATTTTCTTGGGCGTTCACAATTTACAAGTCACGGAGATGACGAAGAAAGAAGTCGCATTTTTGGTCGGCAAAAACAAATGCATAATTATGTATCAACTGTTCATCCAATCACAATCGTGCTGTTTGACGTAATGCATCTAATTTGATATAAGCCACTCATTTTGATTTCTTTATATATTTATAACAATAAAATATGATTTCATTAAATTGGTGACATTTCCATCGCACACGATCTAAGTTGAAATTTCTACAATAGACCATTACATCCTAACAAGAAAATTGTGAGTTTGTTTTAGGTGATGTGTAGTTCATTAAATGTTGAGTTAGTAAAATGTCAGAATTATTAAAAAATTGGTTTATTGATTCAGATGTGTTTTTTTTTTTCATTAAAACAAACAATTTCAACCTCGATTGATTCAGATATAGTTTCTTAATACAATTATTAGGATACTATCAAACAATCTTTGTTCTTATTGAATTATGGTAAGCATTTACTCAAATCCTTAGAGAGGTTTAAGCAATGTTTAAGTTGATGTTAAGCATTCACAGTTTGACTTATTTAACTTGTTCTTAGACTAATTGAATGTCTTATGTCATCATCTTAAATTTAAAAAGAAACAAAAAATGAGACCAAAGTGTATAGATTAAAATTTAAACATAATATTTTATATAAATAAAATTGTATTTTTAGTTACAAGTTTGTAAATATAAAGTATTAATATGCAAAATAATAATAATAAAATTGAAGTTAAACATGTATTCATGCCAATTTATAAAACCTCATGTTAAGAAATGTTCATCAAACATGATTTAATTTTTTTAGACATGGGTTTTAAACAAATTTGACTCCCAACAACATACCACATGGTCTAACACTTTAGGTTATTTGTTTTGTCTTTTTAGGTTTATAAAACAAAAGGTCCTCTCTTTCAAAATCTAAAGTGTGCTTGTAATAATAAACTTATATATAAGAAGGTAAATTAATTTATCT
The DNA here is from genome assembly GCA_009363875.1 of Mikania micrantha. Classification (NCBI taxonomy): domain Eukaryota; kingdom Viridiplantae; phylum Streptophyta; class Magnoliopsida; order Asterales; family Asteraceae; genus Mikania; species Mikania micrantha. The sequence goes on along the minus strand of CM018694.1, from coordinate 75,203,352 downwards.
TTCTGCTTTTTTAAAATTTATGATCTACAAATTTCTATGCAAAATATTATTTATGATAAAACCTAACTATTTGTATTTACCTCTTCTTCAACCGTTTGAAACACACAACAGGATGATTTTGTCGTGTTATCTACCTACCTTAAACTAATAACACCTTAAACTAATCTGATCACACGAGGTGAAACCTGTAAACCCTTTGGGAGAAATGTATTATGTCTACAATAAGTAACTAATGACATAGAAAATTGGAATATAATTTATCTTTTCTAAGCCCAAAAAGTTATATCCATCAATCAAAATCAATATCAATTTTAAAAAATTTCAATCACGATCGAAAAAACAATCGTTTTGATCGCTTCACTCAGCGTATTAAAGCTGTACGTCTACCGTACGTAACTAACCAAGCAAATGATATGATTTAAAACATATTTTGATCAAATCAAATTATCAAGTTTCATGTAACAATCTATGCATGATGTATCAAACTAAGCAAACATGCATTACATCAAACAACTGAAAATCAGTAAACGGATTTAATTTACCTGATTTTTTTTCCGGCGAATCAGGCAGCAACTCCGGAGACGACGAGAATACATCGGTAGACATCCGGCTTCGAGACAGACGGCAACCGTCACCTGGCGAATTTATGCACTGATACTCGTTTCCGGCACCAGAACCGGCGATGGAGATTCCAGCGGTCAATAAAGTAGGCTCGGAGTTGCATCTCTTGACGAGCTTCGATTGCTTGTTCGACGATCGACGAACAACGACTCCAGTGTGAAGTCTGTGAGTGGACGGTGACGGATTAGGAGGTTTGATTCTCCGATTAACCGGAATTTTTCGACGTATATGGTTCTGAGACATGAATTCGAGAAACGCGTGGAAAGATGCGTAGATTTAGATCGAGTGTATGTATACTTTTAAAAGGGTAAAAGTTTGCTTAAGGAAATGGAAATCGAATGAAGGGTCTGTTTGTTGGCTCGTAAAGCATGTCTGCCTTTAAATAATTTTATTTATTATATTCTTGATTTTATTTTATTTATTTCAATTGTTTATTGCTATATTATTCTTTTTCTTTTTATATTATATTTTTGAACTTTGAAAAAACCATAATATAAAATCAAATCGTCAGTGTTTAGGAATGATAACGGGATGGGTTCGGGTAGCGTATTACTATTCCCAGCCTCATACTCGATTTTAAAAAAGTGTTCCATACCCGGCCCATAACAGTCGGGAAACTATCTGGTAATTATCCATCAGGTATGGGCATTTTCACAGGTTTCAAGTATACCCATTAGTTTATTAAAAACTACTATTTGAGATTTCTTTCTATTACATTTGTATGATACTAATTTTATATAATGTTATTGTTTAGTTACAAAAATAAATTAGAATTCATAAATATCAACATCATAAACATAAATCAGAAAATGTAAATTACATGACATATAAATATCAAAATACACTACCATAAATTGTAGCTTTAATACTCAAATTGAAATTACATATTTAAATAAATAAGACTAGTTTTTAAAAAATAAAGTTGCTATTTGATTTCATATATCAAATAATAAGATTAAAGTTACAACTTTTCTGATCTTTCATAAAAATAATTATGTTTTATAAAAGAAAATTAAAATATTAACAAAATATTACGGGTATTATTTCGGTTAAGTGGTTCGGGTACCGGGCCAAATATTCCTTAATCTCATACATGTACCTGAACCTGAAAAAATATTTTTTTTTATCTCGTTTTCCTATGGGTTTTTCTGACAACCCTATTCGCATTCATGAGGTCAACCAAGAGATGGTTTACTTTTATTAAATACTCTCTTGTCTAAATTAATAATTAATAGGTTTACTAACTAATTAAAAGATTTTTTTTAATAAAACAAACAATTTTAATTTCTAACTGATTTAAAGATAATATTTTAATAAAATCATTTAAAACTATCAAACATCAATTAAGCCAAATCCAAGTGATGAGTTCGGCAAAGTCAAGTTGACTCGTATCATAGATGCTCTTGGCCAGGCTAGCTTTGTTTAAACATTTGATTCTAGTTTAACCGACTAATGGTGAGTTTTATTTAACTTATTTTAGTAAAGCTTCAAATTATACATGTATAAAACAACAATTAAACCAACAATTAAGGCAATCCTAAGGGATGAGTTCAGCAAGACTTTTATTATACATGTATAACAATATCTTTTTCTATGTGTATGTGTTAATTTACATGGATTTATGATTTAAAACAAGAATAAGTTTACGTTAAATTGTAAATATTTATTTAATGGGATGACAACTTATACCGATGTAAGATCTTATACGAAAATCAATTTGTTCAAAAACATAGAAAAGATAGTCTTGTATATAATAAATATATATAATAAAGATAATGAAAAAAAATAAAGATTTGGGTTGATTTTGATTAAGTTAATTGGATTAGCATAATTAATATGAGTTATTATTTGATCTCAATCTTATATGACTAGATAATAGATATATAAGAAATTAAAAATAAAATAATTTTGAATTGAATTGGTAGGTCATTTTATAAACAAACAAATTCCAAGAGAGTTTCTTTTTAAATTGAGTTTTAAGCCATTTACGAACAAATAATTATTTTAACGGTGCTGGTCATTATATACGGGCCAAAAATGAAGGTATTTGTGATGATTTTTCATTCTATATGTTGAACTATTTTTTAATGTGACATTAATGGTTCTAGTAATAGATTTATATTAGTTATTTAAAGTCTATTAACAATTTTTTTGTGGTAGGCAAAAAAAGCAGTTGGAGAATCAAAATCGACAACCTGGCCAATTCATAAACCGGTTTGAGGTGAAACCGATTCCAAACCACTCTAAACCGTCAATTTAAGATGTGTGCCCAAGAAAAAAATAAAAATCTAAGGCCTTTTCTAAATTCAACTTGTTTAAAATTTCAAAAACCTAAGTTTTTGGGCCAAATGGTCCTTTTTTTTGGGTTACATCTAACAAAAAGAGACCCTAAATTATTGGAGGACCCTTGGCAAATGCTTCTTTTTTATTAAATAGGAGCCAACTTTGGGATTAATTAGTTTCTAACCCGATATGCTGAAACCAATAGCTCGAATCAAATTGAATTAAAAACTGATGTTAAACCCGATCCAACCCAATCATGCTTCTACAAAAACCTGCAAACCTATTTCGAAGAAAATTATTTTGAGTTTGACCCAACTCAAACTGTTTTGAGTTTAGGCCAAATAATTGATTTGTGCACCTCTAACACAGAGTGGATAAAATTGTCGAATCGTCATAAGAAAGTTCAATGACACTTTAATCAGCAAAGCACGAATGTATGAATGTTGAATTGGAGGATTGGCTGCTTCTCGAAAGCAGTTTGGATTTTATATATTGTAAATGAAGGTATTATCTCGTTAGCTTTAGGTCTAAATTATAATTCGGGCTCGTAAATAGTAATAGCAGCTACCTTTAATCTTTTTTATAGCGGAGTATTTTATTGTCATAATAATAAAATCAGTATTTCTTTATATTTTAAACAAACATAATAAAAATATTATTTGTTTAAAATAAAGTATAATTTATAAAAAAATCAACTTTGTTAAAACAACAATACAACAATATAAAATAATACTTGATAGGCTATTGAAACATGAGAGCATATTATGTTGCTTAAAATAAATTCATCAAATGAGAACTCATGATTGGTAGAAGAAACATCATGTGTGAAGTGTTTTGTTTAACACATTAATCATCACTCATGTTTGGAATTCTTAACTGAGTTATGAGTCTAGTTTATGCATGCGCTAATCTAATATTGTTTTACCAAAAATCAACTTAATTTGTTAGCATTAAAAACCAAAGCGTTATTTGTTTAAACCAAAACTACAATTTTTAAATCAATAATAAAAAAAATAACTTTCTTAAAAAGAAGCATAAATCAATTAGCATATCTATCTCAAGAAATACTGAAACATGAGAGCGTGTCAAGCTACATTCAATAAATAAATATGTAAATAACAGCTTGGTAGGAACAAGGCCGAATGTGTGAAATAAAAACTTCAATAAATTCTCGAAGTTATGCCTCCTCAAATCGAATCAATTAAATAACAATAAAAATATATATTATACACTTTTCTTAATCAGTTTATTGTAATCTTTCACTTTTGTTAATTATGAAAAAAATTCCTTAGTTGTTTGCTCATTATTCTCTTAGGTTGATTGTGAGGTGTTTCTTTTTCTTTGTTGTATAGCAGCACTTCTACTAATAGAGTTTGCTTAATTTTGCTAATCCTGAAGCAGATATGCCATGGTATGACAATGAATATAATAATGTTATGCACTTATGCATCATGAACTTATGAAAAAAAAAACCCACCTTGATAATGGTTTTAACAATTTGTAACTTGTTTTCACTGTTAATAGACACACAAGATGCAGGTCAATTTCTAGGCTTCAAGATTTTGACCACATAATGACCTCTAGAAAAACAAATAAACAAGTATACTTAGTAAGGAGAAATATCAAATAAAAAATCTATTTTGCCTAAGAAGGCTAAAAATGATTTTTAAAACCTTAAAAACCGACCTAAACAAACTCCGATTGAACTCATTTTGATGGCGTTGGAATCGTCTAATCGAACCCTACAATATTAGCTTTTAAGTTTTAGCTTTAATAACTACTTTTAAAGTTTAGATTCTAGGGCTTGTTTTTGGCTTTTTAGGTTTTACCTTCAGGTATATGGTTTGTTTTTAAAGTTTTGGTTTAGTATTTGGGTTTATTGTTTGCAATTTAATGTTTGTGTTTTAGGGTTCAACAAGCCGGTTCCAATGATGCAAAAATGAATTCAATCGGAGTTTGTTTGGGTCGGTTTTCGTGTTTTCAAAAATCCTTCTTAGCATTCTTAGGCAAAATAGACATTTTAGGGGAATTTTCCCCTACTTAGTAAAGTATCATTAATCAGTAGAGTTTAAGGAGAGTAATATGAAAACAAATAATACATTTATCCCAATAGAATAAATATATTGTTTCCAAAGAAACTTCTGACGCAAAACTGTCATAAAATTTACTTTCCTTTTTTTTTCACACAAGTGCAAACAAAAACATAAACATACAATCAATGGAACATATCAGTAAATAAAATACATATTCCATTAACAAAAAGTATGGCTGTAAACGAACCGAATATTCAGCGAACAGTTCGTGAACCGTTCGGCGGGAAGTTCGTTTATGTTCGTTCGTTTAATAAACGAACGAACACGAACAAGAAATTCTGTTCGTTTTGTTAAATGAACGAACATGAACAGAGGTCGTGTTCGTTCATTTGTGTTCGTGAACGTTCGGTAACATGTTCGTTTATGTTCGGTTAAGTTCATTTATTATATTTATTCATTAAATGTGTTGTTTATTTTTAATTTTTAGTTTAATACCACAATACTTAAAATTATTTTTAGTTTAATAGTATAATATCTTAATTTATATATTTATAAATGATTATCTCCATTGCTTGAGATTAAAATTGTTGATTTTTATTGTTTAAATAATATGTGTTCGTTGGCGTTCGTGAACAAGCTAAATCCTTAATGAATGAACACGAACAAGAATTTTCGTTCGGTAAGCATTCGTGAACCGTTCGTGAACAAACTAAAAGTTAAACGAACGAACACGAACAAGGGCTCGTTCGTGTTCGTTCAGTTCGTTTACAACCCTAACAAAAAGGCATGTCTCACTTTATTGTATCTAGCTATAAATGAAGGTAAGAATTTAGGGATTTCACTAAATTTGTATTCCAGCAAGACATATCAAGTAGAAAAAATATGGATAATGATTTCAATTTGCACAAACAATATGTAAAATTAGAGAACCCATATCCATTTTGGGTTTTTATTTATTTATTTATTTATTGTTTTAGCATTTGTGTAGGTTACATGCATGTAGTAATTAGGCTTAGGGTACTTTTATTTGATTTATATTTTCTAAATTGTATTTCTAATTTGGTTTAACACACTAAGGATGAGTAAGAAAACAAAGAACACATCATATGAATTAAGATGCATTAACAGAAGATATAAGGAGTAAGAAGTTCTAATTCAATAGCCTTCGTCGCTTAGTTTCATTGACTTTGGGTCTACGACTTTCATCAGAAGCTTCTTGCGACAGCCGAAAAAAAAAAATTAAATCGATTGTTTGACAAATCTATAGTTGAATAAAACCCAAACCATCCTTTACTGTCAATTTTTTTAAATCTAGACCATACCCTAAATCAATCATACACATCTCTTTATGGGTGAAGAGCAAGTATAGAAGAGTGGTAGAGTGGCGAGTTACAAACGATATGGGGGTAAAAAGGAAAGAAGGAAACCAATGAATAAGCTTCTATGACAGTCACCCAAGAACAGTTGTAACCATCAACTTTATATAACCAATATTTAGTTTTAAAATGATCTAACAATTGAGGTTAATCGAGTTAGTAGTCAAAGAAACAAATGTTAATATATTATCTACAAATCTACAATATCCAATACTAATTGAGCAAAGTGGAACAAGATAACAAGGTCCGAACAATAGTCTATGTTGGCCCATTTCTGATTTGTTAACAGGTTGCTTCTTTGGGCATCCAAATGTAGCTTAAAATAGGCCCAAATGTTTTTATAATTAAGTTAATTTGTTTAATGAATTTATAATAATGCAATATTATTCATCTACATTGCTGTATATACTTATAAGAACATAATTTATAATAATAATTAAAAATAATAATAATTAAATAATAGTAATAAATTTAAATAATGCAAAAGATTTAAGTTTTTTTTTTTATAGTTTTATATTTTGGTCAACAATTGTACCAATAAAATTTAATTTTGTCACTCAACGAAATTAGATATGAATTTTGTTTTTAGTTAACGTTAGAATTTGGTTAAAAAGAATTTTGCGTGAATTTACTTTTTTATTTATCTCTTTTTTGTTTTAGAATTTTTTTTTCTTATTTTTATGTTGCACGCTTATATTCGTTCTTTCTTTATTTCTTTCTTATTATCTTGATTTTATAATCTTATGTAAATGCACTTATACTGGATTCATGTATTTTGACACTAGATTTAAAGAGTGAGCACACTTTTTCTATTATTTTGGTTCTATAATTTTTAACATTGCACATTTACGATTGAATTCTTGTCAATTGATAGTGACGGCTCCTTTTGTCACGTGATTTTATTTAATGTTATAAAACGGATTGACTACATATTGGTATGACTTAACATATATATAGTTTTTTTTTTTTGTAAAATTTAATTAAGTAGTATTGTGTGACTTGAGTTCTAAGCTTTTTTTTTTAATATTGTTTTTAAAAATTTTTGTGTTAAAATGTTAAAGTTTCGTAACAGAGTGATTGCTTTTATATAATCCGAACTTCGATATGTTCTTATTCTTTTAAATAAAGGGTTTCTGCCATAACATGCGAGACAACCCTTACACAACGGTAGCATACAAAAAAAGTTAATTAAATAACTTAAATGGCCAGTAAAGTTATTTACGATTATTATATATTATACAAAAACAAATTTAATTCAAAAACAATGACATTTATAACAAACATAATATGTTAAATCTCAACTATTTATTTATTAGCCGTTGTTTTTAAATATTTTAATGTATGTTTTTAGGCTAAATATAAAATATTGATTTTCAGTAACAAACAAATTCTTTAAATTTTGAACCAGTAATAAAGATTTCAGCATCTTAAGGAAAAAAACCATTACGATGATATCTCAAATACAAAAATACCAATACGTAAATAAGGATTAACTAGGTGTCGTAGCCGCGCTTCGCGGCGGATCTGTGAGTGATTGTAAAATGTGATAATAAACGTCTGTTAACGTAATTAATAATAATAAGAGAATTTCTCAGCCAGTAGCTGAAAAACTAAAAAGTTTTCATTTATTTGGTGTGCTATAATTTTGCAAACACTATTAACGATAAGTAATATAGTTGAACTTGTACTATAAATAAAAATAAAAAGTAAATCCAAATTTTAAGACATATGGGCAGATTATTTAGTGTGCGTAACTAACAAAAGGAAGATAAAAACGGAGCAAGCCGTGTTCGAAATACCATCAACAAATCCTATTCGGCTAGAGAGTAATTGTGAAAAAAGAACAAAGCTTGAAGAAGAATTTAAACCAATAATTAGGAAGTTAGTTAATGTTAGCGTGGATTAAGGAGAGATAGGTTAGTCAAACTAAAAATGGGAGGAGTAAAAGAGAAAACAAAGCTTGAAGAAAAAAAAGGAAGAGTGGAGAAGGTTTTGTTTTGCAAAAAACAAAATGGAGGAAACAGTCAATAATGGAAAGAAAAGAAACACGTGGAAGAGCCGAAGGAAAGAAAAAAAATAACTCCTGGGAGGAATCGAACCAACGACCTTCACCTTGAACTCGGAAGGACTTACCACTAAACCAAAGTAACAAATGTGTCTTGAAGCAAACACAAAATATATAAAGTGAAACGCAAGTGATATATTGGCCACCGACACTTCCGATTAAGGGTTATAAATTTATAATAAAACGAAATAAATTACTGATATGGTCCATTTGGTTTGCTATTATTTTACTCTTGGCCTGTAGGTTTCATAAATTACCCATATAGTCTCAAATTTTTGACATTTAGAATATATATAGTCCTTAGGTCACCAAATTACCCTCACATAATTGATCAAATTACCCTCATATAGGGCTATATGTGTAATTTAAAAAAAACTTAAGGATTAAGAGTGAAATACTAGCAAACGCAATTGATCATCTTGGTAATTTACTCTAATAAAACGTGTATTTGATGTGAAAAAATATGGGAAATGTTTGAAGTCGTTAGATTTATAATTAATGGTTGAGATCATGTTCTGAAGAAAAAATTGATATATTTTAATTTTAGTGATGATTAATTTAGTTGACTAGTGATGATTACTTTTATTGACTTTTTATTATCTCTCACTTTTTTTAAACAACCATAACAATTATACATGATATTTTTTTAAATTATACAAAAAAAATGATATTTATCTTTAAAACGAGTATAGTATTATCATATAAAGAATAAAAAATATGTTTTCTAATTCCTAGTATTTTTAATGTGTCATTGTGCCTCTTTACTTGTTATTGTGTTTTATTGTTTTTTTAAATAATGAGTTTTGAAAAATTAGTGTTGAAAAAACACAATTGTTTAATTTTAATATATACATAATAATGATAAAATAAAAAAGCAATTTATTTGACGTATAAAAAATAATGAGATAATAACACAAAATGATTTAAAACATAAAATTAACCTGAAATATTTGTTTTCTAAAATTATAAGTTTTAAAAAATAAAATTGTAAAATAAACAGTTGTATACTTCCAATATATATTATGCTGTATTATCTTAATTTTTAGATAAAGCATTTTGATCTTTTGTTTTAAATTCAAGTCATTTTATATATGTATATATCATTGCGTTTTACGTTGGATCACTGACAGATCACTGGGGTATCATCATGTCTTCATTGGTACCACCCGATTATATCTACCACCAAATCACTAGTTGAGGAGAAAACTCAATACTTTAAGAAAAAACTCATTGTCATTCAAACTTATAACCTTATATTTTCTGAGTCTTATCACGCTACGAAGATGTCACTGGACTCTTTGACATTAATATGTTTACATTAGACCAAAATCAACACGGGACATAAGACAACAACAACACAAACTATAAACATATGATATCAAAAGTTTGAAAAGACATGAGAAAAAGAAATAAATAAAGAAAAATACAAAAGAACCACGTGTGCTGGCCCACCTTGGGCAAAAAAAAAAATAAAAAGATAAAAAGAACCAACAACATGAACCAAACAATGGCATAATCGGTTGAAAATTTTGTTTCCTTTTAACATGAAAATATTTCATATTTTAACAGATATTAGTCCCAAACTTCAAAACGAATAACCAAACTTCTGATATGGGTTTTATCAAGCCCACTAAAGATAAAGATTTTTTTTGAGAACAAGTAGAGGTAGGGCTGTTTAAAAAAACTTGCGGCTCGAGGCTCACTCGAAGTCTCGAAAAAGGCTCGGCTCGAAAAAAGCTCGGCTCGAAAAAAGCTCGATAAAAACGAGCCGAGCCCGAGCCAGGGTTGGCTCGGCTCGATTTTTAACACACACACACACATATATATATATAAAATTATATACACACACATATGTTATATTACACACAAAAATATAAATATATGTATATAAATATATATACATACATATATATTATACATAATATATATATACATATATATAGATATATATATTTATAGGGAATAGATACTTTGAAAACCACTTCTTAATGCGAAAACCGTGAAAACCATGCAAAAATCATGAAAAAAACTTTTGAAATATTTTTTACAGGTTTGTAACACTATTGGGCAATTTTTTATAAAAAAAATCAAAAAAGCGCCGAACAAATATTTTGTATAAAAATTATTTTATAAAACTATGTAAAACAAACGTAACGCTGCGTCATATCTGACAAAATTTTTTTACGTTTTGTTACGTATGTTTTACATGGTTTTATAAAAAAAATTTTAAAAATATTTGGTCGGCGCTTTTTTGATTTTTTTATAAAAATGTGCTCAATAGTGTTACAAACTTGTAAAAAAATTTTCAAAAAAAATACGTTTTTTTTGCATGATTTTCACGGTTTTCGCACTAAGAAGTTGTTTTCAAATTATCTATTCTCTATATTCATATATATATATATATTTAATATCTTATACATAAATTTATATAAATATATATATGTGTGTATATATATATTATGTATAATATATATGTATGTATATATAAACACACACACATATAATATATATATATATACATATAGATATATTAAATTTTATATATAATTATATATATATATATAATAGATTTTTTATATATTTAATTTTATATATTAGATTTTATATATATATCATATATGTATGTATGTAAAGTGGAGGAGAAGGTAAAAAAAAACCGATCTGGCTCGTGGCTCGGCTCGAGGCTCGAGGCTCGAGTTTTTTTACGAGCACGAGCTCGATTTTTTGGCTCGAAAAAATTTCCGAGCTGGTTCGGCTCGGCTCGAAATGTATCGAGCTCAGCCTAGCTCGGCTCGGCTCCGCTCGATTACAGCCTTAAGTAGAGGTTTATAAATCAATTTTTTTAGGTAAAACCCTATTCATAGGTAAACGGGTAGGATAAGAACCGGATATGGCCAACATTTTTTTATAATTATTTAAATTCAATTAATAATCAAAAATAAATTACTAATTAAAGATCTAGATAATAATAATTAAATAACATACATAAAAATAAATTTACTACTAATAAAATTAAAGTTGATCGTTAGGGTGAATTGTGAAGTGTGGCATGTGGTTTGAATAAAATTATTTATGTGCGCACACACAAATAGTTTACTATATTTAAAAATTAAGTTTTTTGGTTAGGTAGTTTAATTTATAAAAAATGAAGGCTCATTACACAAGTGTCAAACTAATTATAGAATATTATCTATAGTTTTATGAATTTGAATGTTATCTCTAGTATTACAACTTAAATGTTAGTTATTTCATATTTACATGTTTAAGGTTTATTTGATATTTTGAATTCATAAACATATATAGCAAGCATAAGCAATTTTGTTAATTAAATTTGAATCAGGCTAATTTGAAGTCGAATTCGAAAACTTTTAAAAATATCAAAATTTGAAATCATTCGATTCTAAATATTCGAGTTATTATTAAGATGTAAATATGGTGAAGTGTAACTTGTTTTTTGTCAGATTTTTAATTTTACTTTCATTTGTGCTTAATAATCATATTATATTCAAATAAACAACTAATTTATCATATTCTAATTTTATTTTTTATATGAATAAAATAAAATATATTATTTTATCTTCTTTTATTTTTTACAGACAGCCTGTATTTTTTATAGCGTTTAATCTTTTTAGGCCTAGACTCCTCCTCAAAAGTTTATTGGTCATATTTTAATTTTCCTTAATCTTATTACAATCAAGTCCAGGTTTGGGTTGACGTTGGATTGAACCGTGTTTAGCTATCTTAGACATGAACCCGAGATGCAATAACAAAAAATATCTACATTAAAGGGCACGGCGATTAAGCCCCATAGGCACTACTCTAACACTTAAGTAAGTAACTTGCTTATTATAATATAGAGTAATTCACTTATAATAATATAGTATATAACATGTAAATGTATACATAATCTAACATAAGAGGTAAGAGATAACCATAGTAAAAGAGATATTTACGAGTATATGTGGTTGCTATCAAAGACAAATAAGAGATGTTGTCCATGATATAAGCAAATAACCTAGGTGCTTATGTAACCCTATGAGGCTGATCTTACCAAATATTATTTTCAAATGACCAATACTTCTTGTGAGTTTCTTACTAAGGGTAATTTATCTTGATCATGAGCCAACTTACGTTATGACTTAAGAATAATTTAAAAGTCAATAAACCAAAAATGTTAGAAATAAAAGATTGCATCTTGGTCTATGTGAAACTATAAAAGCATGATTGAAGCTAAATTAGATTTTATCATAATGTATTTAATAAAGTTTTTCTTGCTCGATATGACTGGCAATATAAATAAATATCGATAATTTACTGTACGCTGGTTTGAAAAAATAAAACCATAGGATTTGGGAACACTTAATTTGACACAATCGATCACAAGAAGCCAATTCCTTTATCTTTTCGTGATTTTGATGTAGAAATTCCAATCAAATCTAGAAAAGCGACGGTGTGATAATTCCTATCAATCTTCCATAAACAATACAATAAAAACAAACATATCCTCATCTTATTTTACCATGGATTACAGCATGTCTATTTAGTCCTCTAATCACATTACTTAAGTTGAATAAAGGAATATTATCATTTTTAGCAACTGTTTTTCTTACGCCAACAAGTCAACAACATAAATATTAAATAATGGTTACTTTAAAAAGTAGACGTAAATTTACAAGATTGGAGAGGGATTATTTGTTTAAATTTTCGATAAGTATTTTTCTTTTTAACTTTAATTCTATTGATAAATTAAAATAAATTATATATTTTCAAGAATTTCAAAACAATACTTTCTCCCAAACATATTCATTTAACACAAACACTTATGGCCCTAGCTTGAAACAAAATCATCATTAACAGTTATATTATTAAGTTTTTATGAAATTACTAACTAGCATACCTTGTTGAATTTGACAAGTGAATAAAACGATCTTTAAATGAAACTTCTAGAAGAGGGCTCCTACAGGGGGGTCACTTCAAGAATTCAAGTTTCAGCAGGAAGAATGGAAGATACAAAACCTTGAACTTTAACAAAGGTTCTAAACAACTTCAATTCAAAGCAAGGACACAAACTAGTGTCTCTTTTTTAGTTTTTTTCATTATTAGTGAAACTTCAAAACAATAACAATAATTTAAAAGATACCAATTACTTGGATCATAACACATACATGTATCCTAATTCTAAGCCTGCTCTCCAACTTTCCAAGAATCATACTTGTCTCAAAAACAAAACACTTAAACCGACTCAATAAGCTAAAGATAAACTTGACTAGATCGAAAACAGATCAAAACACTACTCTAACTAACTCAAACTTGACTCAAATCGATTAACGACTCAACAAATTTCACTGAGACGCGGCCTTCAACTAGCAATCTCCGGTCAAAGATCAAGACACCCAGCCATGACTCATGCTTTCCTTGAGTTTCAGCTTAATACTTCATCTTAAAATGCCACCCCATCTACACAACCCTCCTTCGTCACGACCTCTCGGTATCGATCGCCACCGGTAACTGTGTAACACCACTACAATATATAAACTTTGTATCTTAGATGGAATAATAGTTATTTCATAAACCTAGCAAAAATTTTAATGTAAATATATATATAATATGAAAATAGAATCTTAGCTAAAGTGTGTTTTTTTTTTTTTAATTATTGTTCATAATGTTTTTATGCTTTACTTTTGAGTTTCTTTCTTTATTAATGCTACTTTTATCGGTATATTATATTTTGGATGACGTCAATTTATTTCACTATTTAACAAAACACAACTTCTAAAGTTTTTCATTTTCTATAAAATTCGTATCTCGCCCTCCTGTGCACTGCTCTGGCCAACACAGGCCGCACCACTGCATTAGCCACCAAGTTAGTACTTGTAGCTTACTAGCTTGCTATTTACTTACTTGTTATTCAAATTTTTAGCTTCATAAAGTGTTTACCACTCTTACCAAATTAGTAATTCGTTGTTTAGTTAGTATTGAAATTTAATCTTTAAATCATAGACTCATAGTTGTAACTTGTTATTAAGTTGTTTTAGTTGGTTTAGAAATTTTGGCTTCAATGTCTAGTAGAAATTGGATAAAAGAAAGGAAGGTTTTTTATTTAGTTGTTTAGTTAGTACTAGAATTCAATATTTAAATCATAGACTCATAGTTGTTAATTGCTTTAGTTTGGTGGGTTTAGAAATTTTGGTTTAAATGTCTAGTAGAAATAAATAAAAGAAGAATGGTTTTTAACATAGTTGTTATTGAAAAACTCCATATTTCTATTTCGCTTAGGAGCTACAAATGGTTCAGCCGACGTTGTGTTGACAAAGTAAACAATTCAAGCATAATGCACCTGGAGAACGCTTCCTAGTTAATATTAGAAACCAAAGATGATAAGTTTAAGTAAAAAAATCACACTAAAAGTATAACTTTTTAAAATTTAGTGGGTTATTTGGTAACATTTTAATGATAATTAAAAGACTACATTTTAATAGTTCGTAAAGTCTGAATGATTAATATTGAATTGGTGTAATTTGAATGATTTCTGTATATTTACAATGATACCGAGGCATGCCTTTTATTGGCAAAATACAACAAGGAAATAGCAAATGTACAGGAGATAATTATGTAGCTATCTAAGGTAATTAGTTGACTATTCAATTTAGCATCTTCATTCCCTTATGTTACTCCTTTGACATCGTGTTCCCTTATACGCCCCCGCAAGATGAAGGATCCATTGGATACGCCAATCTTGGAACGGTTTCGAAGAAATGAGGCCCTTGAGAGTGGCTTGGTGAGCATATCTGCAAGTTGGTCTTGTGAGCTGATGTGACTCACACATAATAGACCGGATGATACTTGTTCTCGTACAAAATGATAGTCAAGGGCAACATGCTTCATCCTCGAGTGATAAATCGGGTTTGCACAGAGATAGGTGGCCCCGGTGTTGTCACAAAACAAAGTCGGCGTGTGGTTAGTAGGAAGTCCCAATTCGTGAAGTAAATTTTTAAGCCATATGAGTTCGGCCGAAGCGTTTGCTAAAGCTTTGTATTCGGCTTCAGTGTAGGATCGGGAGACTGACTTTTGACGAGTAGACTTCCAAGAGATTATGTTGGTTCCAAGGTAGATAATATAAGCAGTAGTGGAGCGCCCAGCATCATTAACACCCCCCCAATCGGAGTCTGAGAAGGCCGATAGAGTGAGAGAGGAGTTCCGGTTTAGAAAAAGTCCATGATGAATGGTTCCTTTTAGATAACGAAGGACTCGTTTGAGAGCTTGCCAATGGGTTTGATGAGGAGCATGCATGAATTGAGAAAGTTTGTTAATGGCAAATGAGATATCAGGACGAGTGAAGGCGAGATATTGAAGCGATCCGACAAGTTTACGGTATGGCGTAGCATCAACCAAGGGGGAAGGATCATTAGGGGATAAGGGATCAGATGTGCTGAGGGGAGTATTGACATCTTTGGCACCTTCCATATGAAATTGGTTTAGGACATCTTGAATGTGGCGATGTTGAGATAAGAAGAGACCGGTAGGTGTGGAAATCACTTCCACACCTAGAAAATGGTGGAGCAAACCAAGATCTTTTACTGAAAACTTCTTGCTTAAGGCAGTGATAAAGTGGTTAAGAAACTTGGAGTCATTGCCTGTTAGAACAATGTCATCAACATAGACCATGAAATAGCAAGTGATGTTGTAACGTTGATAGATGAACAGGGATGGATCAGCTAAGGATTTTTTGAAGCCAAATTGGAGAAGAAAGGTGGTGAGCTCAATATACCAAGCACGAGGTGCTTGTTTTAAACCATACAAAGATTTTTTGAGCTTGCAGAGATGATGAGGAAATTGACTGTCGACATAACCGGGTGGTTGAGTCATATAGACGGTCTCATGAAGTGTACCGTGAAGAAAGGCATTGTTGACATCCAATTGACGCAACTGCCAATTTTTTGAAAGAGCAATCGAGAGGATGGTGCGGATGGTGACGGGTTTTGTGACAGGACTAAATGTATCAAAGTAGTCTTTGCCATATTGTTGGTGAAAACCTTTTGCCACAAGACGAGCTTTGTATTTGGCAACCGAACCGTCGGGATTTCGTTTTACTCGAAACACCCATTTGCAACCAATCGGTTTTTGATCGGTAGGAGGGGCAAGTTCCCAAGTTTGATTTTGTAGAAGAGCGTTAAATTCTAAATCCATTGCACTTCGCCAACGAGGGTCTTTTGAGGCTTGAGTGTGAGTAGTAGGTTCGAGAGTGGGCGGGAGGGGATGGAGAGTGGTTGTGTTAACTAGGTTGGAGTTGAAGTATTTTGGGTTTGGTTTTCTTTCTCTTTGTGGTCGAGTGGTGGATTGAGGGATGGGTGTAGGTGGGGTAGCAGATGTGGGGGAGGGTGATGTGGTTGTGATTGGTGATGGAGTGGGTGGGGTTGGAGGTGTGGAAACAGATTGTGAGGGGGAGAGGTTAGGATCATGTGAAGGGTTAATGGGTGAAATGTTAGATGGGTTATTTGAAGGTTGAGTGGAACTGGGCAGTGACGTGGGGTTTGTAGGGGAATGGGGTTGTGGTGTATATATTTGATCAGTAGGTTGGTATGATGGGGTTTGCATGGGAATTATAGGCGAGTGAGTGTGATTAGATGATGATGGAATTTGTGCAACGGGGTTGGATAAAAAGGTGTCAGGTGTTGGAAGGGTAGAATTGAGTGGAGTGTCTGTTTTGAGGGGGAAGATGTGTTCAATAAACTCCACATGACGGGAATGGTAAAGACGATGGGAGACTGGATCAAAGCATTTGTATGCTGATTTTGATGACGAGTAACCAAGAAAAATGCACTTGGTGGATCGTGGTTGTAGTTTTGAGGAGGCGTAAGGACGCAACCATGGAAAACACAAACAACCAAAGGGTTTTAATTTTGAGTAGTTTGGTGAGATATTGTATAATCAGTCAAATGGAGATTTGAAATCTAGTATTTTTGTGGGTAGGCGGTTGATTAGGTGGACCGCAGTTTGAAAAGCATGGGACCAAAATGTGAGTGGTAAGTTAGCGTGATGGAGAAGAGATAGACCGGTTTCAACTATGTGACGGTGACGTCTTTCGGCCACACCATTTTGCTCCGGTGTATGTGGTGGAGTTGTAAAGTGAGAGATTCCATGTTGCTGAAGGTAAGGAATGAGACCGATATATTCACCTCCATTGTCGGAAAAAAGTGATATTAGAGATGTGTGAAGGAATTTTTCAACCAATGTTTTGAATTGTGGAAATATGACCGCAAGATCCGATTTTCGTTTCATAGGATATAACCATGTGTATTTGGAGAAAAAATCAACAAAAATGACATAATAGGCATAGTCATCATTTGATAGTTGGACCGGGCCCCAAACATCCGAATACACAAGTTCTAGCGGTTTAGTAACATTAAATGAATTTGCACCAAAAGGCATTTTATGACTTTTATTAATAGAGCAAGCATCACAATGAAATAAAGTCTTAGACATTTTATTTTGATCTAGTCCTAAAACCTTGAGTAAAAATCTTAGAACTTTGATAGAAGGATGTCCAAGCTTGTGATGCCATGAGTAAATCATCTCGGTTGACTTGGTGGCGGAATTGGTTTGAGGAAGATAGCGAAGAGAATTCATGGCCGCATAGTAGACGTCATTAACGTTCACTCCCCGCATTAGATGCGCCCCCGTGCGAAGATCCTTAACCAAAAAATGATAAGGAAAAAATTCAACGGAAACATTATTAGATTTGCAAAGTTTTGCCACAGAGACAAGATTGTTGCGTAATTGAGGAACAAGAAAAACATTGTGTAAATGTAAATTACGCAAGGAAGTGTGAAGAGTGGTGTGACCGGTGTGAGAGATAGGTAGACTTTTACCGTTTCCTAACACAATTTCGTCAGGACCTCCATATTCCGATAGGGTGTGTAACGATGAGCGATTGGCAGCCACATGGTCAGAAGCACCGGTGTCAAACATCCAAGTTGGTGTTGGTAAAGACGAACTAGTTGATGAGGTGTTAACCATTGGGTTGGATTGTGGGGCCGAGGCAATTGTAATGTTGTTTTCTTGTAAAAATCGTGCCAGCTTCCTACAATCTTTGGTCTCATGACCTGCAATATTACAATAGCAACAAAAAAAGGAATTACGATTAGTCTTTGGGTTGTGGGTGAACCCACTGCTTGTATTGTGAAATCTGTTTGATTTGGGCCAAGAGTGATTGGGCTTGTTTTGATAACGCGCCTCATGAGAAGCCCTAGAGGAGTGTCTGGCAAAGGACTTTTGCGTATTGTTGACAGTGGAGATGAGGGGTGCAGGTGGATTTTCTTTTAATGAACGTTCATGATCCACAAGTTTGGCAAATAATTCGGAAAAACTAATTGGGGAGTCTCGAGCTTTAATAGCCGCAGTTAGATTCTTGTAATCATCACTCAGTTGATTTGTGATATGAACAATTTGTAACGACCCATTTTGGGAAATATTAAAATATAATATAATTGGCGTAAAATTATTTGTATTTTATTTCGGTGGGTGTTTTAATAATATTTGGGGGTCTTTGAGTTAACTAGTAATTAACTTGATTATGTTGATTAAGTAGTTAGCTAATTTAAAAGGTTGAGGGACCAAAGTTGTCAAATAGGCAAAATTGGCATGAAAGAGGGATAAGATCTTGACTTTGGTCAAAATCCCCATTTATTCTTTTATGTGTGTGTCGTTCAAGAGAGGAGCAAAGGAAGAGAAAACACAAAAACACAAGATTGATCAAATTGGTGCTTGGTTCATGGTTTGATCTTGAATGCAAGTTGAAATTGGAGTTCTCCTTGCATCAAACAACATCTAGGTAAGATTTTTGGGTGTTTTTGATGGGATTTTCGTGGGTCATCATGGGGGGTGTGGGTTTGATGGGTAAAACTCTCAAATTTGGTGTTTTGAGAGTGTCAAATGTTGTTAATGATGTTGATAATCATATAGGAACAACTTTTGATTGTTTTCTTTCATGATCTACATGTCATGAAAATGGGGGAATTGGGGTTTTCATGGAGTTGATGAACATGGTGTATAAAGTAGTGTTTAAATGTGGGGATTTAATGATATTCACTATATTGTTGTAGTTTGTGGTGAAATTGTTGAGATTGATCATTTTTAAACACAATAATGGAGTTACATAGGTGTTTTAATGATGAATGATCATTAGCACATGAATTTGTGCATACAAGGTGTTTGATGAAATGCCAAGTAGGGTATTTAACTTAAAATTTGTTTAAACCAATGGTGATGTGAATTATGTGGGTTTATAACATCAACAATGGTGAATTGATATGGTTAAGGGTCAATTGGAAACAAATTAGATTGAAAATGTTGACATTGGGGTGTATGTTGACTAATTGTGGTCAAACTTTATATTAAACCTATTAGTTGTGATAATAGGAATTGATAGTGAAGGTGTGGGTGAAATCAAACGACACGGGAAGGAATTGGTTATAGAGGATAGCGCGTTGGAACAAGGTAAGTCACCTAAATCTTCTACTTATTATGTGTAAAGGTGTGTACATGTATGAATATTGTTGAAGATTTGACTTTATGGGGAATAGGTGAACTAGTACTTGTTGTTAGACAATAGTAAGCAATAGGTGATATATGTTGCTTGATTATTGTAAACATGGTGTTTCAATACTAGTTCATGATTGATTTGGTGTTAATTTGTATGTGTGTTGAAGGATTTGAATTATCTCACAAGGTGTGTGAATTGTAATTGAAGTCAACTCAAATTGGTGTTTTGATTCACAAGTGGTGTGATCATGACATTGAATTATTCACATGGTGTGTGAATGTTCCTTGTTGGGTGTAATCAAGTTTGTAAAACACAAGTGGTGTGGTTTACTTATCTTGAGAAATCTTGTGGAATAAGATTTCAAAGGAGTTTTGGGTGCAAACGACCCGTTAGTAAATCGTTTGATATTATGACCATGATGGTTATAATTTGGTGAATTAAGGTGTTTAATATGATTATATGGTGTTATATAATGTTTATGGGGGTATTGGAACGGTCGTATTTGAGCGAAAGGGGTTGAGATGGCTTAAAACAGCAAAAATTGATGTGCAGGTGATGCCCGGCGTATGATACGCCTGGGGGGGGCGTATCATACGCCTCCTTCAGCTCAACATTTGGATTTTGTCTGTGATACGCCCCAGATACGCCTAAACCATACGCCCCGAGTAAAATTTGACCAAAATTGACTTTTTGGGTCATGTAAGCTCGTGTGGTCGGGCATGGTGATCTTACTTAGTTCTAATGAACTAATGGTGACTTAATTATGGTGTTTCAGGTGAACGGAAGGGTTGAACGGGGTTGTGATCGGTTTGCCTCGCAAGGATTCGGATCAAACACGTTTTGGTGGTTTTTCTTTGTTGGTGTTTAACAAAGGTTTTTGGTGATAACTCAAATGTAATTTTTGTTATTGAATGTTTAACTAACATCAATTATTTTGTAAAGTCGTGTGTAAATGAGGTGTTTATGGTGTTAATTACATTTGTTGGTTTGAAAAATCTGGGACCTATTTTCATTTGTCGTTTAAACACACGTGGCATGTGTTGGTGGGTTTGGGGCTTACAAGTTGGCATCAGAGCCATTGGTTTGAGGGATTCAAGTGCGTCGCGAACACTTGAACTCAAATCGTTGTGCTCTTGATATGGGGAATGTTGTTTGATCCGAGATCCGATCACGAAGCCGGGGGTTTAAGGTAACAAGTTTGTGTATTGTTTACCTTAGTTATATATGTTTATTGGTGTTTGGTGTGAATTTGCTTGTTGAACCGAATTTCTTAGTCATGTTATGGGGAGGTGAAGTTAAGGAATTGGATATGTGAAGTGTATAGTGTTATGTCTGGCCAACATAAGATTATATTCTTGACATAGATATGACCTTGATGGAACCAATTCATAATATGGTTATGAATATTAGGTAAGGTGTTAAGAGATTGATGTTGTGATGCTTTTAAGTTCATATTTCATGGTGTGTTTAGTTGTATGAACTATATAGCAAAACTAATGTATCGCATAACTTGTTTCAGCCGTAGAATGGCTGGTGGTGATAACATTAATGATGGTGGAGGTCATGAAACTAATTTCACTGAATTGCAAACTATGGTGAGAGAAGAGGTGGCAAAAGCATTGGAAGCTTCGATTCCTCACCATATGGAGGGTCTGCAAGCCTCCATGAGGGAATTTATTCAACAGGAGTTTGCAAATCTCAGAGGGGGGCGAGATGGGGAACGAACTCCAAAGAAAGTAACTTACAAGGAGTTTGTAGCTTGCAAGCCAAGCGAATTTAAGGGTGAAGTTGACCCATTACAGAGTCAACGGTGGATAACAGACATGGAGGGCACGTTCGAGACGAGCCATTGTGACCCGGAAGATGAGGTGATCTTTGCGGGGAATCAATTGCGCGAAAGAGCAAAGGATTGGTGGGAGCTTCTTCGAAAGGAGAAGGGTAGGGATGGCATTAAAAATCTGAAATGGGAGGATTTTAAGGAGTTGTTCCTTAAACGGTTCTGTCCGCAGGCGGCGATTGACAGAATCACTGAAGAATTCCTTCATATGAGACATAAGGAGGAAAGTATTGATACGATTACCGCCATCTTCTATGACAAAGCTAGATTTTGTCCTGATTTGTTACAAACGGAGCGGATGTGGATCAATCGATACCACAGTATGTTGAATGCCAAGTATCGCGAATTTCTTACACCATCAAAGTGTGAGACATTGGCGGAACTTATTGATTGTGCTCGGGAGCGCGAGTTGGAGTTAAAGCGACAGGAAGACCGCGGTGAAAAGCGGAAGGTGGAGAAGGAGATGGGGTCGTCTAAAAAGGGGAAGTTCTCTAACTCACCTACAAAGTTCCACTCAAGTAAGGGAGTTAAGCATTGTACTAAATGTGGGAAAGACCACATGGGTGATTGTTCGGTACGACCCTTATCTTGCTACAAGTGTGGGAAGCAAGGTCATCTTGCTAATCAATGCTCGAGCCCGTTGAATTTATGTTATAATTGCTACAAACCGGGGCATATTCGGAGTGAATGTCCGGAACTTAAGGGGGCTGGATTTGGTGGAGGAGAAAATCGATCTTTTAAGGGGCAAGGAAGTGGGAAGAAGGTGGAGGTACCCAAACCCAAGGGTAGGGCCTTTCAAATCACTGCGGAGGAAGCTAAAGTCACACCTGATGTGGTGACAGGTACTTTCTTCATCAATACCTTGCCTGCTTACATTTTATTTGATTCGGGGGCTAGTAGATCATTTGTGTCTACGAATTTTGTACACCATTCGTCTTTTGTTGTTGAGAAATTGTCGGTGCCTCTAGAAATAGAAATAGCGGATTCTAAATGCTTTCTAGTTTGTGATATTTATCGAAAATGTAAATTAACAATCGATGGGGAGGATTTTGATATTGATTTGATACCTATGGTATTGGGGGAGTTCGATGCGGTGGTTGGGATGGATTGGCTTTCGGCTCACGGGGCCAACATTGTGTGCAAACATAAGATTATTCAATTGATGTCTCCTAGTGGACATGAGGTGTGTATTCGTGGGGAGAAACGTGGTGGCATGATCTTATGTTCTTTAATCGAAGCTATGAAATATTTGAACAATGGTGGACGATCGTTTCTTGCTTATGTGGTGGATTCGGAGAAAGGAGTGAAGTTGATAGAAGACATTCCTATAGTTCGTGATTTTTCGGATGTTTTTCCGGATGAACTACCGGGATTACCTCCCGAAAGGGATGTGGAGTTCCGAATTGATTTGGTGCCCGGGGCTAAACCTATTGCTAAGGCTCCATATCGTTTGGCGCCATCTGAATTGCAAGAGATGATGAATCAGTTGCAAGAACTTCTTGACATGGGTTTTATTCGTCCGAGCATCTCACCTTGGGGTGCACCGGTATTATTTGTCAAGAAGAAAGATGGGAGCTTCAGAATGTGTATAGATTATCGGGAGTTGAACAAGGTCACGGTGAAGAATAGGTATCCATTACCTAGGATTGATGACCTCTTTGACCAATTACAAGGTGCTTCATGGTTTTCTAAGATTGACCTTCGATCGGGATACCATCAGTTGAAGGTGAGAGAGGAAGATATTCCAAAGACGGCTTTTCGTACGAGGTATGGGCATTATGAGTTTCTTGTGATGTCCTTTGGGTTAACTAACGCACCGGCGGCGTTCATGGACTTGATGAATCGGGTTTGTCGTCCTATGTTAGATAGGTCAGTCATTGTGTTTATTGATGACATACTTATCTATTCCAAGAACGAAGCTGATCACGCATGTCATTTGCGTGAAGTTCTTGAAACGCTTCGTAAGGAGAAATTGTATGCCAAATTTTCAAAATGTGACTTTTGGTTACGTGAAGTCCAATTCTTGGGGCATGTGGTGAATGCTAATGGTATACATGTCGATCCTTCCAAAATTCAGGCGGTTATGAAATGGAGTCCACCCAAGACTCCAACTGAGGTTAGAAGTTTTCTTGGTTTAGCCGGTTATTACAGGAGGTTTATTCAAGATTTTGCCAAGATTGCTTCATCTTTGACAAAGCTTACAAAGAAGGATACTAAGTTTGTATGGGGTGACGAACAAGAAAAGGCGTTTCAGGAGTTGAAGACAAGACTAACTCAAGCACCGGTGTTAACTTTACCGGATGGACCCGATGATCTTGTGGTCTATTCCGATGCTTCATATGTTGGTCTTGGGTGTGTTCTCATGCAAAGAGGGAAAGTTATTGCTTATGCTTCACGTCAGTTGAAGATTCATGAGATTAACTATCCCGTCCATGATTTGGAGCTTGCGGCGGTTATTTTTGCATTAAAGATATGGCGTCATTATCTTTATGGGGTGAAATGTACTATTTATACCGACCACAAGAGTTTGAAGTATTTCTTCACACAGAAGGAATTGAATATGAGGCAGAGACGTTGGATGGAGTTACTCAAAGACTACGACTGTGAAATTCTCTATCATCCGGGGAAAGCAAACGTTGTGGCGGATGCTTTGAGTAGAAAGGAGGAACCTTCACCTATTCGGGTAAAGGCAATGAAAATTGTGGTAACTTCGGATCTGGTGAATCAAATTAAAGCTGCTCAAACAGAAGCTTTAAAGGAGGAGAATTGGAAACGTGATAGAATTAAGGGGTTAGCTCATCAATTGGATGAGGATAGTCGGGGTTTAAAGACAAGGTGGGGTCGGGTGTGGATACCTCCCACTTGTCCTTTAAAGACGGCTTTATTGGAGGAATCCCATAAATCGAGATATTCGATTCATCCGGGAGGCACGAAGATGTATCGTGACTTGCGGGTTAACTATTGGTGGCCGGGAATGAAACGAGATATTGTTAAGTATGTTGAAAAATGCTTGACTTGTGCTCAAGTGAAGGCGGAGCATCAAAAACCGTATGGCAAATTGCAACCTTTGGAGATTCCAATGTGGAAGTGGGAGCATATTACGATGGACCTAATCACGAAGCTTCCTAAGACTAGGAACGGTTATGATACGATATGGGTCATCGTAGATCGGTTATCAAAGAGTGCTCACTTTATACCGATCAAGGAGACGTATTCTTCCAAGAAAATGGCTGAAGTTTATGTTAAGGAGGTGGTGTCTCGACATGGAGTACCGGTGACTATTGTGTCTGATCGTGACACTCGGTTCACTTCTCATTTTTGGAAGAATTTTCAGGAGGAATTGGGTACGAGACTATTGTTGAGCACAGCGTATCACCCTCAAACGGATGGTCAGAGTGAAAGGACTATTCAAACGCTTGAGGACATGTTACGTGCGTGTATCATTGATTTTGGGGGAAGTTGGGATGATTACTTACCTTTGGCGGAGTTTTCTTACAATAACAGTTATCATTCCAGTCTTGGAATGCCTCCTTTTGAGGTTTTGTATGGGAGAAAATGTAGAACTCCCGTGTGTTGGGGAGAAGTGGGACCAAGGGAACTCGCCAGCAAAAAGGTAGTAAAGGTGACAAACGAACGAATCGATCAGATACGAGCTCATTTAAAGGCGGCACAAGACCGTCAGAAATCGTATGCGGATAAACGGAGGAGGCCGATCGAATTCCAAGTGGGAGACTTTGTGTTGTTAAAGGTTTCTCCTTGGAAGGGTGTGATTCGTTTTCGAAAGCGGGGGAAACTTAGTCCACGGTTTATTGGACCATTCAAGATTATAGCTCGGATTGGCGAGGTTGCCTATCGCTTAGAGCTACCGGAGGAGTTGAGTGGGATTCACAATACATTCCACGTCTCTTATTTGCGAAAGTGCTTGGCGGATGAATCGGCTTATGTGCCAATGGAAGATTTGGTGATTGATGATAAACTCAATTATATTGAGAAACCGGTGGCTATCTTGGATAGAAAAGTCAAGCAACTTCGGAATAAGACGATTAACCAAGTAATGGTGCAATGGAAGAACAGACGGGGGTCGGATGCTACGTGGGAGTCCGAGGATGAAATGCGGAAATTTTATCCTTTCCTTTTTGAGGTGTAACGCGGTTTCGGGGACGAAACCTTTGTAAGGAGGGGAGAAATTGTAACGACCCATTTTGGGAAATATTAAAATATAATATAATTGGCGTAAAATTATTTGTATTTTATTTCGGTGGGTGTTTTAATAATATTTGGGGGTCTTTGAGTTAACTAGTAATTAACTTGATTATGTTGATTAAGTAGTTAGCTAATTTAAAAGGTTGAGGGACCAAAGTTGTCAAATAGGCAAAATTGGCATGAAAGAGGGATAAGATCTTGACTTTGGTCAAAATCCCCATTTATTCTTTTATGTGTGTGTCGTTCAAGAGAGGAGCAAAGGAAGAGAAAACACAAAAACACAAGATTGATCAAATTGGTGCTTGGTTCATGGTTTGATCTTGAATGCAAGTTGAAATTGGAGTTCTCCTTGCATCAAACAACATCTAGGTAAGATTTTTGGGTGTTTTTGATGGGATTTTCGTGGGTCATCATGGGGGGTGTGGGTTTGATGGGTAAAACTCTCAAATTTGGTGTTTTGAGAGTGTCAAATGTTGTTAATGATGTTGATAATCATATAGGAACAACTTTTGATTGTTTTCTTTCATGATCTACATGTCATGAAAATGGGGGAATTGGGGTTTTCATGGAGTTGATGAACATGGTGTATAAAGTAGTGTTTAAATGTGGGGATTTAATGATATTCACTATATTGTTGTAGTTTGTGGTGAAATTGTTGAGATTGATCATTTTTAAACACAATAATGGAGTTACATAGGTGTTTTAATGATGAATGATCATTAGCACATGAATTTGTGCATACAAGGTGTTTGATGAAATGCCAAGTAGGGTATTTAACTTAAAATTTGTTTAAACCAATGGTGATGTGAATTATGTGGGTTTATAACATCAACAATGGTGAATTGATATGGTTAAGGGTCAATTGGAAACAAATTAGATTGAAAATGTTGACATTGGGGTGTATGTTGACTAATTGTGGTCAAACTTTATATTAAACCTATTAGTTGTGATAATAGGAATTGATAGTGAAGGTGTGGGTGAAATCAAACGACACGGGAAGGAATTGGTTATAGAGGATAGCGCGTTGGAACAAGGTAAGTCACCTAAATCTTCTACTTATTATGTGTAAAGGTGTGTACATGTATGAATATTGTTGAAGATTTGACTTTATGGGGAATAGGTGAACTAGTACTTGTTGTTAGACAATAGTAAGCAATAGGTGATATATGTTGCTTGATTATTGTAAACATGGTGTTTCAATACTAGTTCATGATTGATTTGGTGTTAATTTGTATGTGTGTTGAAGGATTTGAATTATCTCACAAGGTGTGTGAATTGTAATTGAAGTCAACTCAAATTGGTGTTTTGATTCACAAGTGGTGTGATCATGACATTGAATTATTCACATGGTGTGTGAATGTTCCTTGTTGGGTGTAATCAAGTTTGTAAAACACAAGTGGTGTGGTTTACTTATCTTGAGAAATCTTGTGGAATAAGATTTCAAAGGAGTTTTGGGTGCAAACGACCCGTTAGTAAATCGTTTGATATTATGACCATGATGGTTATAATTTGGTGAATTAAGGTGTTTAATATGATTATATGGTGTTATATAATGTTTATGGGGGTATTGGAACGGTCGTATTTGAGCGAAAGGGGTTGAGATGGCTTAAAACAGCAAAAATTGATGTGCAGGTGATGCCCGGCGTATGATACGCCTGGGGGGGGCGTATCATACGCCTCCTTCAGCTCAACATTTGGATTTTGTCTGTGATACGCCCCAGATACGCCTAAACCATACGCCCCGAGTAAAATTTGACCAAAATTGACTTTTTGGGTCATGTAAGCTCGTGTGGTCGGGCATGGTGATCTTACTTAGTTCTAATGAACTAATGGTGACTTAATTATGGTGTTTCAGGTGAACGGAAGGGTTGAACGGGGTTGTGATCGGTTTGCCTCGCAAGGATTCGGATCAAACACGTTTTGGTGGTTTTTCTTTGTTGGTGTTTAACAAAGGTTTTTGGTGATAACTCAAATGTAATTTTTGTTATTGAATGTTTAACTAACATCAATTATTTTGTAAAGTCGTGTGTAAATGAGGTGTTTATGGTGTTAATTACATTTGTTGGTTTGAAAAATCTGGGACCTATTTTCATTTGTCGTTTAAACACACGTGGCATGTGTTGGTGGGTTTGGGGCTTACACAATTAGATCTTCGTCATCAACAGGACTCTGCGCTAGGGCAAGTTCATCAGCAATGCCTTTCATCTCATGAAGGAATTCAGTCACCGGTCTTGTACCTTGGGGGTTCTTGGCAAGTTTTGATTTTAAGGAGATGATTCGGGATCTTGAGACGCTTGCGTAACAGTCTGTTAATCGCTGGAATACTTGCTGCGAGGTTGTTGCTGATGTGACAATGGGTTGAATAGTTTCTGAGCAACTGCCGAGAAGAGCACCCAGAAGTAGTTGATCTTGTCGGAACCAAGAACGGTAAGCGGGATTCAGTTTGCCTTCAAGAATTTTTGGAGGTGGTTCAGTTAGACCATCAACATACTGATCGAGATCGAGGCCAATCAAGGTGGATAATACTTGTTTTCGCCAAGAGGGAAAATTGTTTGAGGTGAGTTTAATGGGAAAATGAGTATGTGTGGTGATTTCAACAACTTTGGTGGTCATCGTGTTCGACAAAGAAAAGAAAATTATATCTAGCAAGGAAGAAGTATTGTGGATCGGTGCTCAGAGGAGCAAAGAGGCTCTGGATACCATATTGAATTGGTGTAATTTGAATGATTTCTGTATATTTACAATGATACCGAGGCATGCCTTTTATTGGCAAAATACAACAAGAAAATAGCAAATGTACAGGAGATAATTATGTAGCTATCTAAGGTAATTAGTTGACTATTCAATTTAGCATCTTCATTCCCTTATGTTACTCCTTTGACATCATGTTCCCTTATAATTAAAAGATAAAATTGAGTCTAAATGAATAACAGATTAACTCTTAACCTGACATTTTAACTATTTAAACTTAGGATAAATTAAGAGACAATAAACGATTTAGACTAGTCTTTTAATAACCATTAAAAAAAACTAACAAAAGTCTAAAATCATAATTTTACTTTCGAATTCAACTTTTAACCATGAGAAAGAATCAAAGAAAGAAAGAAATTCATAAACGGATGAGCGCGTGTAAAACTGACACAAAAAAAGTGAGGAGTTAAAGATTACCCCACAACACAACTACATGACTACGAGTAAAAATTCTTTATCATACACACAAAACAACTCCTGTTGAGTGACTACACGCTAACTCTCCCTCTGTCTCTACCCAAAATTTCATCTCCATACAACCGTCAACCACCAATCACCACCGTCAACCTCCTCAGAAAAAAAATAATATGCTTCCCAATAAACTCAAGATTCCATTTTTCAACCACACCCCACCGTAGAAATTATTATTTTTACATTGTTTCCGTCATTTTCAAAAAGTTTAAGGTTTTTTTAGGACCAATAATGGCGGCCGTAACTAATACTGCCACCACAAAACAACCACCGTCTCCGGTAGCTAGTACCGTACCGTCATCGGAGTTAACCGCCGATGAGATGGCGGTGAAGGCCGTTCACAAACGGTATGAAGGGTTAGTAATGGTGCGAACAAAGGCGATTAAAGGTAAAGGAGCCTGGTATTGGGCTCATCTGGAACCAAATTTGGTATGTAATCCCGGCACCGGTGTACCGGAATCTGTGAAGCTACGGTGCTCGTTATGTGAAGCTCTGTTCTCCGCTTCGAATCCGTCGAGAACGGCGTCGGAGCATCTGAAACGAGGAACTTGCCCCAATTTTAACTCCGATTGGAGTCCGAAGCCGAACCCTATTTCGTCGGTTTCTCCGGCGGGTATGGTGGATTTATCTTCTCCGACGTCTTCATCTTCGCCTCAACCGGTGAACCACCGGAAACGGAACTCCTCCGGTAACCGGCGCGGTGGTGGGGTTAAAGCAACCAGCTTTGAAACCACTTACTCCGTTGATCCAATTACGATGATTGAACCACCAAGATTCTCAGTTGATATTCCTTACCCGACCCGACCCGATTCCGTTCCTGCATTTTCTCCGGTTTCAGTTGCGACGGTGATCGGCGGCGGCCGGCGGTACTCACCGCACCACCAACAATCACATGTGATATTATCAGGTGGGAAAGAAGATTTAGGTGCTTTAGCAATGTTAGAAGATAGTGTAAAGAAGCTCAGAAGTCCAAAATCGTCACCGGGTCAAATACTAACGAAGGCTCAAATCGATTTATCACTCGAACTTTTAGCAAATTGGGTGTATGAAAATTATGGGTCGGTTTCATTTTCAAGTTTAGAGCATCCAAAGTTTAAGAGTTTCTTGAACCAAATCGGTTTACCGGCTATATCGATACGTGATATCGTCGGTGAAAGGCTCGATTCAAAATACAAAGAGGTAAAAGCCGAATCAGAAGCCCGAATTCGTGATGCATTGTTCTTCCAAATCTCATCAGACGGATGGAAATCAAACAACAATAATCGGTCTGGTGAATCCGACAATTTGGTGCATGTTTCTGTGAATTTGCCTAATGGGACTAGTGTTTTTAGAAGAGCTGTTTTTACAAATGGTTATGTTTTTTCGAAGCATGCTGAGGATGTTTTGTGGGAAACGATATGTGACATTTGTGGGAACAACTTGCAACAATGTGTTGGTATTGTTTCTGATAAGTTCAGGAGTAAAGCTTTAAAGAATCTTGAAAACCAACATCATTGGTTGGTGAATCTTTCTTGTCAGTTTCTAGGGGTTAGTAAGTTGATCAAAGATTTCAACAAAGAACTACCTTTGTTTCACAATGTGACTGATAATTGTTTGAAAGTTGCAAACTTTGTGAACAAGAAGTCACCAATTA
The DNA here is from genome assembly GCA_009363875.1 of Mikania micrantha. Taxonomy (NCBI): domain Eukaryota; kingdom Viridiplantae; phylum Streptophyta; class Magnoliopsida; order Asterales; family Asteraceae; genus Mikania; species Mikania micrantha. Next base: position 75,172,537 of record CM018694.1, on the reverse strand, counting down.
GACATTCTTTCCTCAAGTATCAGTTGCAGGAATATGGTAGGGCGGCATTGTTGCATGTACCATTTTGTGGTGGTGGCAGGCTCTACTTTGACTTTGAGCCTGTGTTTCAGATGGTGGAAGATGTGTTAAGCTCAGCTAGAGCATTGCAGTTGGTTTTCCTTGACGAGAGTTACAAGATGGTGTCAATGGAGGATCAAATTGGGAAGGAGATTGAGGAAATGGTGATGTCTCAGACTCGGTTTTGGAACGAGTTAGAGGCGGTTCATTCGTTGGTTAGATTGATCAAAGGAATGGCTCGAGAGATTGAGGAAGAAAAACCAAGAATCGGGCAGTGTTTGCCACTTTGGGAGGAGCTCAGAGTGAAAATCAAGGAATGGTGTGAGAAGTTTCATATCAATGAACATCAAGTAGACAAGGTGTTTGATAAAAGGTTCAAGAGAAATTATCACCCTGCATGGTCGGCTGCATTTGTTCTTGATCCGTTCTATATGATCCGGGATACAAGTGGGAAGTACTTACCGCCTTTCAAATTCTTGACTTCTGAACAAGAAAAAGATGTTGACAAGCTTATAACAAGGCTAGTGACACGCGATGAAGCTCACGTCGCGTTAATGGAGCTCATGAAATGGAGAACCGAAGGGCTTGACCCCATGTATGCCCAAGCGGTCCAGTTGAAACAAAGAGACCCCATAACAGGTAAAATGAAAATAGCTAACCCACAAAGTAGCAGGCTGGTTTGGGAAACTCACTTAACTGATTTCAAGTCTTTAAGGAAAGTAGCAATGAGGTTGATCTTTCTTCATGCCACTTCTTGTGGGTTCAAATGGAACTCATCTTTATATAGTAGATGGGCTCAATCAAGAACCGGGGTCGATAAGGCACAAAAGTTGATATTCATTGCTGCCCAATCGAAACTTGAGAGACGCGATCTTTCAAACGATGAAGAGAAAGACACAGAATTCTTCTCGTTGGCGAGTCGAGATGATGATGTGCTCAATGATGTTTTGTTTGACGCATCCTCTTTGTAAAGTCCCAATTTTCTTTTATTGCTTTTGATGATTATAATCCATAGTTTGTCTAGGATTTTAGAAGAATTTGGCACCTTTGATCGTTATAGAAAGGGGTCATAAGTTAGTTTGATGATTTATTTGGAGGTTATAAAGGGTATTTACATGTTTGTTTGATGAGTAAATGGAATCAAGATCAAATGACGATTGTTGTAATATTCTTTGTAATCTTGGTAACTAAAGTGAAGGTTTCATAAATTCTTGATATATTTGGGTGTTTATTATTTTAAAACATTGTTTTGCATAAATTTCTAGTGATAGTAATTAACAATTGGTGTTTAGAATGTTTTTGTTGGTCATGATCAATGTTTGATAAGATTAATGATTAAAAATTGGTTTCTAAGGAAAAGATAAAGACAAAAGACAATTATTAGAACGAATTTCTACTTTTAGTAGTGTTTTACATGTAAATGGGGCACAGGAATCAGAAACCATGAAACTTTGGAAAGAACTAAGTTTCCTAAATAATGATTTTTTTTCTTTTGTTTTTTCAATTAAATCGCTTCATATATTGTTATTTTTTTTTGTTGGCTTAATCTTGTTGTGATTTAATCTCTGTATCGATATAAATTGATTAGATTCAAAGTTTGATTTGTTTGAAAATCTCTCGGATCAAAAATAAGACACATATGATTTAATATTTTCTATGTAATACTTTGGTTTTAATAGAATACGAGCTTAATGTAAGTCTTGTTTGTAAAGAAGTAGATCAAATAAATTTCAAATTTATAGCATTCATTATAGTCTTAATGTTTCAGACATTCTTTTTTGATAGGTTAAATACTTGAATGTTTTTGACTTAAAATATCTTTTTTTGCGTTAAAACAATCATGCCTTTTGATGATTCATAACGTTTTAATATTTTGTTTTGTTTTGTTTTTCTTTTTTTAATTTTGTCATTGTTTAATGTGTCGGCATACACTATTAAATTTATAATATGTACGAGTCTATCTTGGTGATATATATATATATATATATATATATATATATATTTCTGGTCGTAACGTGTGTATGTGTTATATAATTAACCAAGTTAATATCATTAATGCAACACACATAATGAAGTTCGTAATTTGTAACACGTTGTATCTAATGACTTAACTTTTTCAAACAGCTTATGTGTCCACATCGTTGCAACGCATAGGTTAAGGCCTTTTTTTTTCTTTTTTGTTCTTTAACTACTTTTTTTTTTAATTTTATACCGTAATAAATAAGACATAATATGATTTTCTATTTGTTCATATACAACATTTTTTAGTTTTTTATAAATATAGAAATTCATAATTGATATTCTATATTTTAATTTTCATAAACAATCTGTAACAATCTTAATATGTTTCGTATATTCATACCAACATGTCATAACGATAAAGAATGAGCTTTAGTTGTATTACAATGTTATAACTCAAATGTAAAAAAGTTAGTTATATATAGAAATCCATGCAAGAAACAGGGAGCTATATTTTATTGCTTACATTTTGTATAACAAATTTAATTCTTTCTTTCAATTGCATACTAATATTTTATGTTTTGTGTAAAATTCATTCAAGAAACATGGAGCTATGACAACTTTTTTGTCGGTGACAAGCATCGCGTTATTTGGTCTTTCATTACAACTAGGAACTTACCCGCGCGTTGCGGCGGGTTCTTACAATTTAAACTAACGCATTGTAATTTGAACGTGGATAGAAAACACGATTATGCCTTATATGATGTAGTGTAAAGATTTTAAAAAAGTAATTTAATTAGAAATTGCATGATGTACCGTGTTTTACAAAGTTTATGACTCAAGTTGCCTCGATGACATTAGATTAGTTAAGTATATAAAAGAAACACATGAATTTATGACGACTTAGTTATAGATGCTGGAACATATATAAAAACAATTACATATGGGTACACATGTTTTTAGTCCGTGTAGGTCTCAATTTTCATCATAACAGCACATTGTTGTTAGCTGATATAAAGCATGGTGATTTTTTAAATTAACGAACAAATGTATTGAGGAAAAATAAATTATATATATACTACAGTGGATTAATTCTAAACTTTATAAACTCAAAATGTTCAATACAAGTGCGGGTAGCAAATTAAATCCAAAGAAAAAGAAAAAAAATAATGTATTGAAGAAAAAATCAGATATGAGTATGTTGCAAAAATATATTTTAAACTTTAGAAACTCTGATCAGTGAAATTGATATTTTTTATCACAATATCATATCGAGAATAAAGATGGAAAAAAAAACAGAGAAAATAAGCAAAAAATAAAAGGAAAAAAATTGACAACGCTCCAAAGTTCTAACAAAAAATGACTAATCAACTCCATTAAATTAACAATTAACAATTGTTAATATTTATGAAAACATAGATATGTTGTTGTCTAAAAAGTCACTTGGTGACTCAAAAGTTTGTGCCACGACCTTCCAAATTGAGTGTATACGAACAAAGTTGCACGCATGTTGAGATGGGTCGATACGATTAAAACTCTATTGTAACAATATGATAGAACGATTAAAAAAACATATGAAGTCGCGACGGAGCAGTTATGTAAATTTAAACATAAATAGAAAACCCTATTATGATCCATAAGTTACAGTATAGGTAACAATTATATAATGGTACAAATGTTTTTCACATGTGGTCGGTCTCATTTATAATTGATGCTTTTCAGTTGTTCTCGGTTTTGTTTTTCATGGTACCAACAAATTATCGCTCTCATATAACTCACGATTATTATTTTTTCAAATTACATAAACTATAAGGGATAAACCTTAAATAGATTAAAGTGATATTTTATAAAGTTGAGGGGTGAATATAAAAAAAGATTTTAAACTCTCAAAAAATTACGTTTGGGGCAAGTATTGAACCTACATCTAATCTATCTAAGTGCAAGAAGTTTCCGGTGGACCAAGCTCAAAACATTTTATCTCAAGGATAAAACAATGAAAATAAATAAGATAATGCGCCGACATTTGAAAATGAGTTATATAGAAAGAATGAAGGGAAAAAAAACGTATTTTCGTTAGTGTGAATTCACTTACCTTTAAGTCTGAAAATATATGCTCTCGTTTGTAAATTGCAATCTTTATTATAGAAAATGAGAACTTAAAAAACTTATGATCAATTGTACATAATGACGTTTAAATTGGCATTAAATTGGCATGCTCTGGTTTTCAATGTAGACACTTTTATTTATAGTGTTCAATTATACATAATTATGTAACTATATTAACAACTAGGCTATATCTCGTATGTTACACGGATTTAATATAAAATATAAAATAGTTAGTAATAAAAATTTATAAATTATAAAATAATATTTTAATATAAAATGTTTAAAATACGTATTAATAAGTACTTTGAGTAATAAAACAATGATCAATAACTTTATTTTAAAAGAAATTGATTTTTAAAAACTTAATACTAAAAAAAGTCATTTGTTTATAAAAAAATATTTTTTAAAATCTATGTATTATAGTCTATTTTATTTTTAGTTTTTTTAGAATACATGATTTTCAGAAAAAAAAAAAACAATTTCTAAAAAATACCGATTTAAAATTATTTATTTATAAAAAATATTGATTTTTAGAATAAAATCAAATCTTAGATCTTTTTTCAAATTGTATTTTTAATAAAATATTATTTTTAATTGATAATAAAAATTTTTATTATTAAAAACGTCAATAATATCATTATTATTATAATTACTGAATATGAGAGTTAATATACTAATTTAATAAGAGTGATAATTTAATGAGATGATAAAAACCTGTCAAGTGACACTGTTGGCTTAAAATTGTGACAAGTGACACACAATATTTTTATTTATTAAGATAGTAAGATAAGATTAGTGTTATTAGGTACGATTTGTAAAAGGGTTGGTGTCGTGCTAGCACACTGACAACATTGAGACACCACTCCCTAACCTGTGAGCGAACATGACTGACTTTCTTATGATATTGCTCACGTGGTGTGAGCCAATATTTGCCATTATGAGTGAACTCATATGGTAAATATTGGGTCAATCGACGCACACGAAATTTTTATAATGCTATACATACGATCTAATGTTGATTAAATTTTAGGAAATTTTGTATCAATCCCTATAAATTTTGACTACCCTGATGAAACTCAATTTAAAACCATAACTAATAAAATTTATACTCATATAACCTAATATGTGTTACGAGTGATGAAACTCAAACATATATTAACAATTTAATTCAATATCCAACCATTCACGTCCTGCTTAAAAAAGTAATAAGGGACAATTTGTATATTAAGTGATTGAATTTGACGACCAAAATACACGCTTGCTTCACCCTAAAAGATAGATCGGAACAGTAAGTACACCATTGTTTGCATATAACAATTGCAATTTATAGATTAAGTGATTTAAATTGTCAAGTTGTCTTCAAGATTTTTTTTTCTATTTTTTTTATAAATCTTAGTTTATGGCAATTTTGTTTATTGACTTTAAGTTTATTAACTTAACTTTCTCCTTTTAAAATATTGAATTTAATGATTTGAATAGTATTCATTTGACTTACTTCCAATGTTATTTGTAATTTAATTTAGTTTTATTGTTTTTTTAGCCAACCCAATATCTGATAATGAACTCTTAATTGCTTGATGTAGGTATACCTCTCAAAACAAACTATTAATTACTTCAGTGCAAATTGGTGGTTGTATCTTGTTTTGGTGTCCAAGCGTGCTTTAGCATCTTGCTGGCTCGTCTTGGTTTTAATGAAAGTCGCCGTTAAAAAAAAATTACTTCAGTGCAGGTATAAATCGTAAAACAAACTGATCTTGATTGCTTAAATGTCAGTAAAATAATTTAACAATTGGTTCAATTCTTCTTTCAAATTTCGCAAACATAATCTTTCATGAGAAGATTGTACATGAGACTTCTTGTTAAATCTTATCTTACTATCTTAATAAACAAAAATATTGTTTGCCACTTGTCACAATTTAATGCTAATATTGCCACTTGACAACTTCTCGCCATCTTATTAAATTTTCATTCTTATTAAATAATATATTAACTCTAATATTCAGTATAAATATTAAAAATAATTATTTATTATAAAAACACTTTAAAAAATTCTAAGTATGATTTTTTTTAAAGATCAATATTTTTAGAAAAAAAATAATTTTTAAATCGGTATTTTTTAGAAATTTTTTCCTTTCTAAAATTCATGTATTCTAAAAGAAAAATAAAATAAAAGACAAATGACATTTTTTAGTACCAAATTTATAAAAATTAATTTCTTTTAAAAAATAAAGTTTTTGATCATTTTTTATTACTTAAAGTATTTATTAATACGTATTTTAAACATTTTATATTAAAATGTTATTTTATAATTTATAAATTTTTATTATTAACTATTTAATATTTTATATTAAATCCGTGTAACACACGGGGTATAGTCTAGTAACGGTATAAATAGTATTTAGTACAGCAAAAAAAAAAGTGATTAAATGTTATCTTTGATGGCTTTCTAGCATTTATGACATGTTAGAACATTTGTCAAAAATAATTAGGCAGCCCTCTTAACCAATATCACTAAAGAATATGATTGAATTTAACAAATAAAATTAAAAAAATTTGAAATAATACACATTGTAAGTTTTAAAAAAATTACATTGCATCAAGTAATTTATACGTAAAATTTGAATGTTAGATTGAATCATATATAGGTTTTAAGAGGCGTATATAAGCCACTTATAAAACATGCATAAAGTTGTATGTAGTGTATATGTACCACAGATACAATATGCACAGCGTTATATGTACATATTAATTTGATGTGATAACTAGCAGGTTATAATATTGTTAATACTGTACATGATGCCTATGCAACACATGTTGAACTATAAGACTGTTGGGAGTGAGGCAATGTTTTCAGAACCGGACCGGACGTCGAACCGGTCTCCTTACCGGTCAAAGGTCGGACCGGATTTAAGAACCGGATGATTTTATAAATATTTTATAAACATATATATATAAAATCAAAAAAAAATTAGAAAAAAAATAAAAAAAAACCGGTCCGACCACCGGTTTTACGGTCCGACCGGTCGACCGGCCGGTCCGGTTCCTGGCGGTTCTTCTACTGTTTTTGGGCCGGTTGAGTGGGCGGTTGGCGGTCCGAACGGTCCGGTCCGGCCACGAAAACACTGGAGTGAGGGCTCCTGATGGATGCCTTTAAGAGGGCATCTCCTGCCATGTGACGTCTAGTCAGCAGAAGGGATGCCCCCTTCTTTTTTCTGGAGTGAGGGCTCCTGATAGACGCCCCATTTTTTATTTTTTATTTATTATGTTTGACTTTTTTTTTTACTTTTTAGTTTTATTTGTTTTTACTTTTTAATTAGTTGAATGTTTTATTTTTAGTTTATTTGTTTTAACTTTTTAGTTTACTGTTAAAAAATTAAATAAAATTAAATAAACTAAATTAAACAACTAAAATTATAAAAATACTAAATAATACACTTAATAATTCTATTACAACTTAATAATTAAAAATTAAAATTAAAATACTTAATAAACTAAAACAAAGTCACAAAAACTAAATAAACTAATAATTAAACAACTAATTAAAACATAAAAATACTAAATAAACTAATTAAACCCATACTTTTCTCTCGCTAAAGCCATTTGTTCCTCGGATGACCAAGGTATTTGTGTCGGTTTCTCTCGTGGCTCTTCCGGTGCCTTTCTTCGATGAGCTCGTTTTCTTTGTGATGGACCGGATTCGACATCTTGGTGTTGTGTTTCTGGGACCGTCTCTATCTCCGGTTGTTCTAAAAGAAAAGAATATAATTATGTCACAATTTATATATATATATATAAAAGATGGAGTTGAATGTATATACCAAACGGTGAATGTGCAATGCCTCCCCAACCGTACGTATTTTGACCCGGTAGTGTAGGTATGTTCATATTACAAATTGAATTTATAAAACCCGGATTATGATGAAGATTTGGATCGTTTAAATCGGGTTGATTGATGGTATTCGGACGTGGTTGACGAATATTTGGGTTGTAGTATGGATACATTTTTTTTAAGATGGAAGATTTGGATTAATCAAGAAAGATGGAGTCGAAAGATGGAAGAATTGGATTAATCAAGAAAGATGGACTTTGCCTGGACTAGAGGATCGTTTGCCAGCTTAATAAAATCACCATTTAATTCTCACCCAACTTCCACCAATTTAATTCTCACCCAACTTCCACCAATTCAAGCCGGCTCGCCAAACTAAACGTCATCGTCACTAACATATTGTTCGACCTCTGCGAGTTGTTCTTCATCGGGGTCAAAGTCGTGTGGTGTGTTTGACCATAAATGGTCAACCAAATCCGCTACAAAAATGCAATATATAAACAAAAAAATGTCCCAATGCCTCCCGTGAGGTCCTCTCCGCCATTTGCAAGTACTCGTCAAGTAGGTCACTCGTGACGCCATATGCTAGTTGTCGAATGGCGGACGTACACTTTTGAAGCGCGGTAAAACCTAACTTTCCGGCGGCGTCGTATCTTTGTTGAAAATATAGATATTCCCTCTCCAAGTCGGCGGTTATCCTCAAAAACAAATCCTTTTGCATACGAAATCGTCGCCTAAATTGTCTCGCGGTGTAAGTCGGTTCGTCCGCAAAGTAATCACGCATCAATCTTTCTTGCGCCTCTACACGACGACGTACAACTACTACCCTTCTTCTAAACCGCGGTCCGTCATCATCTTCCCCCGCTTCCTCTTGCGCGCCTCGCGTGACTAGATTAATAGTTAAAGCAACCGCACTCTCGACGGCGTCATCGTAATCGTCCGAACCCATAGAATCCAAGGAGGACGATGATGACGAGGAATCGGTCGGATCCATATGGGTTTGTTTAAAAATGTAGTGAAAAATATGTGTTATGTTGTTTATATATATAGTAGAAAAAAAAAAGAAATAAAACAAAAAAAAAATTGTCTGACAAAAAATATTTTTGGCCGTTGCAAAGAGCCGTTGGAAGAAAAATGGAAGAAAAATGCTTTGTCTGACATCCAACCAATCAAATTCAATGGCCACTCCCGTCTCATTTTCGCCATTGAAACAAAGAGACGCCCATTGGGGCGGTGTGTAAGGCATCTTCAAGGCATCTTTAATTGGAGTTGGAGGGGGAACGCCCCACTCCTGATAGTCTAAGTGGCCTATAGGCGCCATAAATATGACATGCCCATGTTAATTATCAACTTAGAGAGTGACGTTTCATATAGATTTATAAAAGGTGCATAATGAATTGTTAAAAATATCCAACTTGAGTGTTTTATTAACAAAGCTGTTCCAAAAACTAGAGATGTGAATGAAACTGTAAAAAACCGACCTATAACAAAATAAAAGACAAAATTCAAATGAAATTATCTAACTCAATTAGAAACCGATGAATTTGGTATAATTTTCTTAAATAAATAATAAGTTTTAATGGTTATTGTTTTACGTTAAATTAAAACCATATATGTGTGTGTAACCTTTCAAAACATCAATATTGTATAACCTACCACTTTTATTTTTCTACACGTCTAATATCAAAAGTTCGTGTGCCAAACGAAGGTTTCAAATTTGTCAAATGTATGCTACTAAAACGTGAAAGTCGTATATTTTTTATTTTTTAGGTCTACAATAATAAAAGCTTAAATTTTTTTACTGAATTTATAAACTTTTATATATAACTTTAAATATTAAATAATATTATAGCTTAAATATTTTTAACTATTTTATTAAGCTAAAATGTTTAAAGCTAGTAGAAAAAAGCACGTTTCCTAGGTTTTATAAGCCAAAACCTTCTCGCATCCTCGCAATTTTTGAAAAAAAAACGTGTTGCCTAGGTTTTATAAGTTAAACTTTTATAAAAGTTAAAATTTTATGCCATTAAACTTGGGTCATATTATTCTTATATCTTTTCTTAACAGCAAATTTTTCAATTTTTGTCCACTATGAAACTAGAACTCTCAACCTATTTTAGAGATGACAATACACCTTGATATCATAGGGACAAATGTCCTTTTGGTTATTATTCTTATATCTAATCCTCGAATTCCACACTTTATATACGTATTGTATAAACATATATGGGACGTATAGGAGGTTAATCATTATTTTTTAAAATTTTCAGCGTTAATAATTGAACTCGTATACATCACATACAAACCTATATGTCTCGTATAAGTTATATATATATATATATATATATATATATATATATATACAAGGTCAAATATTGTATAATCAGTTAGTATAAAAGATTTATATGTCTCATATATAACCATACAAAACCTACGATCGAATCTATACACTATAATAAAAGAGTAAAAAATTTGCCACATGTAACATTCTTACACCACTAATGCGACATGTCACCTTCTTACACTACAATTGTCACTTGTCAACACATTATAAAACTACTTAATTCTCTCTCCTATTAAATAATTATATACTCTCTCTTATTAAATAAATAATTATAATACTAATAACTAACATATTATTTATCTTATTATTATAGAGCACACTTTAAAATTTTTTTATAAAATATGAAATTCTCTAAAATCAAAACTTTTAAAGTAAGAAATAATTTATTTTCAAAAAACAAAATTTATGTAAAAAACAAGCTATCTTAAAAAATGATTTTTTTTTAAAATAAAATATATTATAAAATAATTTATTAAACAATGAGATTTTTATCATCCAATGACGTTTTTTAATTTAATATTTTATATTAAATCCGTGTAATACACAGATTTATAACATAGTGCAATATATACAAGTATTTTAAAAGCATAATATTTCATTTATTTCACCCGTGTAACATACGAGATTTAACCTAGTATTAAAATAAAAAGAGTAGTGTGAGAATAACCACTCTCTCAAACTTACGTTATTTTCAGTGGTCAATTAAGGAATATTTCATGTCTGATTCTATCATCATTTCAAATCATGAAACAGTAATATTAATTATGTATAATCATAACTGTTACAATCAAATACTCAATTTCTACCGAATACATCATGATATATGACACCTCTTTTCCTATGTAAAGGAAATCATAATTCATAAAAAAATCTAAAATATAATTATAATATTAACAATTTACAAAACAAGGCACACATATGCATACACACATTAAATATATATGATGTAAATGAGTTTAATTAGTTTAAGAATTAAAGTATAAAACTCAAGATAGACCAGTGAAAATTTTTTAAAACTGAAACTCAGCTTGTTCAATTTTTTGATATTGCATTTATATGGTTGAATGAATCAAAATATGAGTTAAATCTCTAAATTGAACTTTTTAAGCTCGATTTAATTTACGTTTTTTTAGTATTTTTGTTCGTCTAGAACGTTATCTAAATAAAAGCCAAATTAATGACAGAAAAGAGTAGGTAAGAAACGATGGGTAGTTTTCCACTTTATAATAAAGCAACCTCCCAATAATTAAAAAGACTGACATACTATTTACCACATTTGGTTCCAAATTAAACCGATGTTGATTAAGCTATATTTGACAGTTATACCGATAGCATCATATGCCTTGGCTTTTATTTTTTAAATTTCTATACTTATGTCAATACTTTATATAAAAAAAATTTGTTTGGTTCAAAGAAATATAATTTTTCTACCCAACAAAATATGGATGTCACACACTCGATAAAGACATAAATATAATTTGATTTAAGATTGATTTATAAAAACTTTTACTTTTTTCCAAAAGAAAGTCAATAGATATAAAAATATGCAGCTTTAAAGTATAATTGGTGAGTGAAATGATGAGAAGGAAGCAATGAATGAGTTGAATTAAAAGGTGGGGTATTAGAAATAAACAATTGAGAGTTTGTAAAACATGACAAAATTATATAATAAAGTTGTTTGATATTTAAATATATAACAATTTAAAGCATGTACGGAAAACCAAATATCCTAATTTAATAAATTATGCTGTCACACCGGTGTTTTAATATTATTAAATTGTTTTCGACAGGAGGCGGACCTTTAAGCAAAAAATGGTTAACGTCATCATTAGGCGTTAGACATCGACCGATCTTACGGTTAGTATAAGGGAGGTAAATCACGTGACTCGAGAAAAATTGGGTGGTTACTGGTACAAAATTTTATATTTTTTCTGGCAAAATTCGACTCCTTAATTTGACATTATTTAATTAATTTACATATTTTTCTTATGTAGAACTTCAATATTTTGCTTCATGAAGGACAATCTAAGTGTTATTTACAATTTAGTTAATTTTCAAATTCATTTATTATATTGTGGAGTATTTGTTGTGAAAAGTGATATTTAATATTGCGTATCTAAAAATATAATTATTATTTAGCTAAAAAATTAAATAATAATCTATATTTATTTAGCTAAAAATATAATATTTATTTATAATTACATTTATTTAAATATCAAAAAAATTAATATCATTTTATAATAAAAAATGGTGAACGCCACCATTAGGCACCCCTTACCGACCGGTCCTACAGCCAACATAAATATCATTTAATAATAAAAAGTAGGAAGAAAATGTAAACATGTTATATAAAGTTATGCGTTCATTCGTTTAATATGAGATAACAATAAGAAAACAAAGCTAAAAAAAACATCACATAGTGACATAATATACTCATCTACTTTTATTACACTTGATTAACTTTTTTTTGAACGACATTTGATCTCAACGTGTGAACCATTGATTTTCAGGTCACGTCATCAAGGTTTAGTTACCATGACTTCCGTTGAGACCCCACCACCACCACAGGAGGAAAACGCACCTGAAAACCCCTTGATCTCTCAAAAATCCCTATTTCGCCTTGGGAGGGATTCGAACCAATGACCTTACATTTGGAAAACCAAGGGGTACTGCTAAGACAAAGTAGTACTTATTTCTCCAACTTTATTTATAAATTTATTTATAACGTTGTTTTTTCGTCTTAAAAGGTGATTTAGGAGTTTCGTCAGTTACTTGTTTTTGTTTTTGTAGGTTAAGTTCAAAGCAGGTATAATAATTATTGTAAGATATCCATAGATACAAAACAAGCTCACTGCTCACCTACCATTACATTTGTATTATGTATACTTTTCCTGTCCATCACAGTATTGCGATATGACAAATGCCACATATGTTGGTGTCATTTAACTATTTAATTAATTATTGCAACAAGTAGATTTATAAAAATTAAAACGCATGAATTAACCTAAAAAATAACTTTTGACGATTTTTTATGTGTATGTTTCTAGTTAGAAACCGATATGATTGATTTATTTCCTAAATAAAAGGCTTGAGTTTAAATCTATAAAAACATATCAATTGGAAGTAATTTAGAAGAGAGAACTAGTCTATTTAAAAAAAGAAAAAAAAAAACCAACTCAATGGGAGAGTCTGAATGGGTGTAATAAGAAACATCTTACCTTTATTTCAAGTGTTAAAAAAAGGGAAAAAGTACCAAAAAAATCAAGTCTGACACTCTTTTAGCGGTTTTGTTGGAGTAAGGTCACATCCATCCAGATCCGGCGTCTAAAGACATCGCTTTGGGGTCTAAAGACCCAAATAAGACGTAAGAATAGGCGTCTAAAGACCTCTTAAGATGCCGGTAGAAAATGGGTATTAAGATACCCATTTATACACTGACAAAGCCGCTAAAATGTGTGTCCGTATGTTTTTTATTGGGACACAAAAATATAAAAAACGGGTGTCTAAAACGTCGTCTAAAGGGTTGTCTAAAGCTGAAACGGGAGCCAAAATTTCAGTGATTATTTTGATAAAAAGATGGTTAAACTTGATTATTTTGGTAATTAACACTAAAAAATTGCTCTAAAAAAATACCCTAAGCTACAAATAATAGTAGCAGTAGTTTCTTGTAAATAAAAAAATCAGCATCGTCTCCTATACCTATGTTTTATCTTTTAACCGAGGCTTTTTATCATTTGTGTGTTTCATGCATTAATTACCTTTTAACCTAGAGAGTTAGTTCTTCAATTCTCAAAATTTCATATATATTTTAACCGCTAAATTAAGCATCACTTGGCATTTGATAAACAGATACTTTGACCTCATCATCTAATAGGAAATCCATACTTGAAAACCTTATACTCATCTTAAGACAATATTCACAAAGAGACTAAAATTAAAGACTATTCATAAGAGAAATTAAAAAACAACTAACATGCTAGAAGTCCTGATGTGTGCAAAGTAGTTTAATTAAAAATAATAAAAATTACAACTATCCTAGACACTAAGTAATACTCTAGACTCTCTAAACTAAACTACTAACAGGCAAGTGAACCTATCAAAAATAGTAAAGAAAAGTAAGTCCGGATATCGAACCTACAGACTTCTATAAAAATGCAAACAGACTCAAGGACTTATCTATACAAATTTACTTGATTAAAAAGAATTGTTTTAAAGGGGAGTTTTACTAATTAATTAAAATAAATTGATAAACTAGAAAACCGGATTAAGACTAAGTAAGGGAAAGGAAACAAGAAGTCACAAATGATGAGATGACTACCTAGGGTTTACTCTATACATGTCCAATCCCTTTTTAGATTGATTATGGAACTATTGTGAAACCGGGATCTTTGATTATTAACTAATAAACAATTTAGAGTATCTTCAACATTTCTCAAAGATTTGAACTAAGTTGTCTACGAGTCTTTTAATTACCGGCTTAAGTTAGTTACTCTCACAAGTTAACCAACCCATCAATGACATATTCTATAGACCATCTACCTCACGGAAATGAAAGTCTTAATACACAAACATGTGTACGGGATAATAAGGAGAATCAACTTGGATTTAGTATGCAAGAATATGTTCAATTAACCTAATCTTAATCTTTTCACAAAGACTTTAACTAGTGACTAAACATTCAAGACACACTAACAAACTCTCACCTCACGGCTTTTGAATTTGGTTAAACATTTAGTTCGTTTATGACCTAAGTAACATTCGTATGAATCACTACGTCTAGCAACCTATTTACTAATAAAAAACACTAGGTAATTGATCTAACATGTACCTATTATACTAAAGACATTCGTCAAAGCCCATGAGGAATATATAAATCAAACCAATAAACAAAACAAACATTCATACACATCCAAGAATCAAAACCTAATTTTTATGTCATTAAAATCCAACATTTGTTCCACAATCAATCGTTATAAACATTAGACATGCATAATCATAAAACCCTAGGTAGTGTTAATGGTCTAGCCACAAATCATACTGAATAAACAACAAGAACTAATAAAACCAGTAACAAACATCATATGAATGGAAAACAATACAAGAATAAGAACCAAGTGCGATTACACCCTTCGATTTGCAATCCTCGGGCTTCTCGGTGATGATTCTTGACCTCGATCGCCTATTCCAGCCTTCTGGTCGCCTCCCAAGTCGTCTCTAAGCTGTGTTGTAACCTAATTTTTCCAGCCTCCAGCCGTTTTGATTCATTAAACTCGTTTTTCTGATTTTGTAGCCTTGTCGCGCTATGTGACAGGGTTCCTTGTACCCTTCGCGCTACGCGAAAACTGCAAGAATCCAGTTTTTAGCTTTTTTTTGCTTTCGGGTCCGTTCTTGTCCAACCGGGAGCTCGTTTTCTTGATCTTTTGTACCAAAAATACATGTTTATTACCTGCAAGCATCAAATTACATAAATGTGAAGAACCAGCTTAAATCGACTCTAAAATTGAATAAAACTGTATAGAAACTTAACAAAAACAAATGGAAAAACAGATGTGTTTCACAACACATCAAGTCCTTTAGTTTAAGTTATATTTTTAATCACTGAATTTTTATTCTGGGCACATAATATATCTTATATTATTTCTCATAGCAATAACTCACAACAAATTTGTTTGATGAATGAAAAATACTGTTACGAGGACCTCAATAATTCAAAGAATTCTAGTTTGTCACTTATTGTATAATTATCCAATTAGAATACTTTCAATAGATTAAAGAATGGTTACTTCCGTAAAATATTACTAGATCATTTTATTTACGTGTCAATGAAAATCTAATGTTTTACCATGGGTTGTGGTAATGGTACACCGGTGTACGAATAATAATACTTTTTGAATTTTTTAATATTAAAAAATATTTAAAAAATATGTTTAAGTAAAAGTTATGTGAGTATGATGTGATTGATTTGACCTAAATATGGTGTATAGATAATGGGGGTGGTGTATGAATATTAGGATCCATCATCATTTTCCTTGCTAAATCGATGTTTAATCATGATGTTGAGGTCACCCAAATCAGGGGGTCTTAAAGCATGTGCGGAAGGTGCGACTGCACATGACCCATTTTTTAGGGGCCCTAATTTTTTAAAAATTTTGTATATTATATATATATATATATATATATTAATTTATTTTACAACAAACACATATAATTTACATTCCAATTTTTTAAATATGTTTAACCCAATTATAAATTTTGTGAAAGCTTAAAAGAAAAACATGTTTCTTAAACATTTGACTTAATAACTCATTACAATTTAAAATTTAGGTCAAAATAAAAACAAATTAACTCACTTTGTATTTAGTTAGAAACGAATTACCACAAACATATAAGGACCCATTTTTAGTATTCGCACAGGACACCAAATATCTTAGAGACGGCCTGGACCCAAATCTCAGCCAACTTCTGCCAGCGATCGATTTGCCTCCCTCTTCAACAAACAAAAAGCCACTCTCAAAGCCTAGCTGACCATGATAGCATCAACGCTAAACTGGAAGATTGATGATGCTGCTTATTCGAACCCTGGTCTGTAAACAACCCACATCGTGACACCGACCCCAGATCCGGATGTACCATCCCACCCACAGCTTTAAAACACAGCCCACAACTCTTTATGAAGTTTGATGAGTTGAACACACCCACTCTTGAAAAAACTTGTTCCCCACCCTCATAGAATAGAAGCAATTGCAAACCACAAACTTAAATTTTGTGGGCTATACGTACAGTAGATTGAAGAATGGTTATGCAACAAATATAGCCTCCAAACTAACAAAAAAAATCATCACGGATTCACATTCTTATGGCCAATGTTTGTGATCTTCGACAATCACCGGTCCCAAAAATAGTATATATGGGTCATAACTAACATCCAGGAATTGATCGAAGGCAGCGAATTCTACATTGGCTAAGACACATTAGAAACCAATAAAAAATGCAACAAGATGATGCTTGTGCCACCCGCCGTAGCGTTACATTTAGGGGTGAGCATGGTGCGGTTATGGCTATTTTCATAACCAAAACCAAGATTTCGGTTAATTTTAAATCCATATCTGTAACCATAACCATAATAATAACTATAACCAATTGATTGGTTAACCATTAATTGGTTAAACACTAGTTATGGTTTGGTTTCGCTTAAATTCGGTTAATAATAAAATTTTTAGAAAACTAAGAAAGACTTGTAAATAAACTTGCGAATTAAAGATATATCGATGATGAAAGTTGAAGTAAAGAAAAAAACACCTAGACATATTAAAAAACAAATATACAATAATCGGTTCGGTTAAAGTCGGTTAATGGTTTAACTTAACCATAACCATAACCGAATGTATCGGTTAATGGTTTCGTTTAACCATAACCGTCAGTTACAGTTAAAATCGGTTATAATTCGAGACGGTTATTAGTTATTTTTAGGTTATATTTATATTATGTTCACCACTAGACAGTCTAGACTTACATTAGTCTTGCACCGTATGCCACCAGAAGACGTGAGCGGCAACCTTTCTTACAGGGTCGTTTCAACTACTCTACTAGAATCAATCTGGGAGGTAAAAAAACTATCAAAACCCACCGACATTGAATACCATGGTAAATAGAAATTCTGGTTAGAGAGTCAACTGACTTTATGCATGTAAACCAGCCGAGCCAACCTTGGTTTGAGCTTGATCGAGCTTGAAAATTCTTGAGCTAAGTTGTGTCAAGTTGATTTTTTTTATCAATTTGAATAGTCGAGTAACAAGCCGATTCGTTTTTTTCCCTCTTTATATACAAACATATATGTATGTTTGTGTGTCTGTAGGACTTGTATCGTAAAATAACTTAACCTTACAAAATGGGCACTTCTATTTATTTCTGGCGCCCATTTTAATCATGAACAAATAAGTGTATGGTTTACGTTAAAGTTGAATAAAAAATGAATTTATGATATAAAAAATCAACTTAAATGTTAATTACACATTTTTTTCAGAATATAAAATGAGTGATTAAAATTAGGTTTAATACCACTCTGTTATTACAAGATACAATCTATTTATACTAATAAATAAAAATAATTGTGAACATTTGTCATCATTTTAAACAAACTTTTTTTTTGTTTTTTCATGTTTTTCTCTCATATTTAATAATTTATATTAATAAAACTTAGTTAAGGGTTAAAGATAATATACTATATAAGATGTATAAGAATTAATATATTATTAATTCCATGAATTTAAAATAAAATCAATTGCTAATATTTTAATTGAACTTTTTTTTTTATATTAACAGCTTTTATTTAATAATTTAAATATCATCAAATTCAAGTTGTGTTTCATAAGAATTTTAAAAAATAAAAAAATAATGATGCTAATTGTTTGTATGAGTGATTTTAAAATTTTTAAACATTTAACGTGATTAGATGATTTAAATGACATAAATACACTATATTAAAAATAATAAAAAATAATTATTATTTAAAAAAATAAGTAACTTTAATTAAATCAACTTTTATTAATTACATTGCATAAAAATGTTAACAAACAATATAGAAAAAAAATAAAAGATAATATATAATTATTACATCAAATTTTTAAACATATTTTACGACTATATGTATTAATTAATTATATTAAATTTTATTCAACATAAGTGAAATACGGGCTTATTTATATTATATAATGTGAATGATTTTTAGTTACATAACTTTTTATCATATATATGTATATATAATATCTTATTTTTTAACCCGTGTAATACATAGTGTTTTAATTTAGTATGTATTTATGTACGAACGGACCACGGATGGACGGACATACGTATGTATAAAGTCGACCAGAGACACGAGCCACGCTTGTGCGAGCCAACACTAGCTAGGGCTTGGTTTGACTACAAAACAAGTCGAGCCCAGCCCAACTCATTTACAATTTACAAACGTACTTTTTTGATTCCCACTTTTTCTAAACAAAGGTTCTAAAGAGTAACGCTATTTTGAAAATCCTTTTTCGACTCCACCCAACAAAGGGTATCACATATATCATAGACTAATGTATGAAAAATGGTGGTAGAGTCGATGTAGTCAACCTAGATTGGCCCAAACGTATGGGCGTACGATTACAAAGAGTGACAGATTTCATCTGTTGATAAAGTCAAGAATACACATTTGATAGAGGGCCCAACTTCAATAGCATTTATTACCCACGAAGTAGTACTATAAAACATAAATATAAAGGAAATTGAAAGTTTGAAAATGGCAAACACAAAAAGAAAGGAAACAAAGCAAGTATAGTTGAGTAATCGAACTTTACGTAAAAATTGGCCCACATACATTGTACGGAACAAATGGGCCGGGCCACCAGCAATAATAAAAGATGTAAATGTGATGTATTTGGAATCAAAATAATGGTACATGGTACTTTACTTTGGAGCTGGAGTGGCTTTCTTTTTATTTAACTCTTAGCCTATGGTTTAGTTTGGTTTCAATTCTATTCCAAGCTAGCCAGCTAATATTGTCTCCTCCTTGGATGGTCTATTTTCATGCTTCTACTAATGCTTTTCTTTTGGTAATATCTTTTTTCTCCTTTTTTAAAACAGAATCATTTAAATTATAAATTATGCTATTATAGTGAATTTCCTTACATCATCTTTAAAAGGTCATGTATTCTTATTTTCAACCAGTGCTTGCTCCTTTTGTTGACAAATAGGGGTCCTTGAGAGGTTAGGGGTTTTTTCGGTGCGGTTTCCTTCTGGAGTGATGGTGGGGTCTCAACGGAGGTCATGGTAACTAGACCTTGGTGACGTGGCCTGAAAATCAGTGGTTCACACGTTGAGATTAAATGCCGTTCAAAAAAATATAATTAATAATTTCCAACAAAAGAATCATATGCATTGAAGAAACGCGAATCTATTACAACGGATTATAAGGATCCTATGGAACACAATCTAATGCATCCAATCAGAAAAAAGCTAGAACTCAAATTTCATTACCAAAGCATGTGTGTTGAAGGAGAGATCATATTAACTATTAAGTGAGCATGAGATCTTCGTTTACTCTTCTCTTATTTATACTAGTTTCCCGTTGGAGTGAGTCTTCTCATAAAGTTTTCCTAAACTTTCACTGTTCAACATGGATCTAGAAAATTTTCACCCAGATAACTAAAAGCAAATTTCTGAGTTCTTAGATGACAACTCCAATAATATTGATGGTAAATGATACAGGGTGTTATAAATGGTATATGAGACACTCTTGTGTCATTTGATATGATGAAACAAACCTCATAGAAAGTGTTGAGTCCTTAGAGGAGTTTAGAGGGGGCACTTTAGGCAAATTCCACACCCCAAAAGCATGATTGGACAAACACTGTCAGGAATCCAGGATGATGAGTCCATGTTAGAGTGTTTGTAGCATCCTAAGTAATCTCATATTATTAGTCATAGACACGAAAAATATATATTAGAATCATAAGGATGATTTGTCTCAAAAACATCAATGCATTTTGGACACATTTATTGTGGATAAGAGGAGGAATTCTATAACTCAAGGTGTTCAGATGGTAGCAATCTAGAGTTTTCAACCAAACAACTAAAAGTAAATTCGTAAGCTTATGAAGGACAAAAATAATAATCTTAATGATAACAAATCCGAATATTACTGGTAAGATTTCAGAAATTAAAGTGTGAATTTACTCAAATAAAACTAAAATAAAAATTAAGTTTAACAGGTTGACTTTTGATGTACCTAGTAAGAAGATGATCGAGTTTTTCTTTGGTTTCTATTTTCTTGCGTAAATTTTGGTACATATGTTTTAGTAATATTTGTTGTCTTTATAACATCAAAAACATACCTTGGACACCCATGTTTCTAATCAATTTTTAATATATGTAGAAAAAATTTAAAACATGCATTTTATCACATAAATATAAATTGTTTTTGTGTAATAAATTATACAGACACAAAGTTATCATGTACATATAAATTATCACGTAGATGATTTATGTGCAATAACTCTATATCTGTGTAATTTTATCATTTAAAAATCAAAACACAATTAACACATACGTGATAATCACGTAAACTTTGCATTCAAAAGCTTTTTATATTTGAACCAAACCTTTTACGTATATATAAAAAATGTATGTATAAAGTGAGATGGAAAGAAGGATGGTTGTCTCAATAATATCAATATAATCATAACTTTTTAATTTTATTCACTTTTAATATATTTAAATCTGTTGTACTTTTCTTTATTATAATTTATGTAATTTTCTCTATTATATGTACTGAATTCAAATATATTTATCTTTTCTTTTGTATTTTATGAGTATTTTAACTTTCTGTTTATGTTTCATCTCCTGCATTAATTCTTATACATTTATCTTTTCTTTTATACTTTATAAATGTTTCAATTTCTTTTCAATATTTTTGGCAAAGTGGCGATATATTCGAGAGGGCCAATTTGTTTAATACAATTTTAATATGCGTTAAATTATTATTATTATTAGTATTTGAGTTTTTAAGTGTGTTTGGATATGTTTTTTTGTGTTTTTATCTTCTTAAAACTCATTTGAGTTCGGTTTGTATATTGGTTTTTTTTTTTTTTTCAGTTTTTCTACTTAACCCTAAAATTTTTAAGCTTATCAAAAATGAACCAAAATATTGTATTTGTAGTTTTATACTACAAATATATAAACTACAATACCATTTAATATTTAAAATTATAAAAATACAAAAAATAAAATCAAGTCTTGCAAACGATTTTGAGAGTTATAAGATTACAATAATAAATTATGTAACCTTTAGGATTCTTGAGAAAGTATGACTTTAGTTTTAACCGAGGAAGGCAAAAATGAAAGATGACTTTTGTTATTTAAAATGTGACTTTTTAAATTCTTGAGAAAATTTATTTTGGATACTATCATTACTTTTACTTACATGTAGTTACAAACAACATCATTGCGAGTAAATATTAATAATAATTAAATATATATGATTATATAATACATGATCTTGGTCAAAAAAAGACGGCGTATTAACAATAATTAATAAAAAATACTTATTATATAATATTAGTAATAATTTATTATTTAATACTAATAATATACTAATCAAAGGCTTCGTACTTCTTTATGAGAAGTCTTGGGTATAAATTAGGGTCTAATCATATTTGTTGAGTCAGTGTTAAGAGTTTACTCAGTTGTGAGGTTCCTTCTGAGGTAAGCTCGCGCATACGCCCCTAAGCGTCAAATCCGAGTGAACGGTTCAAATTCCATCTTGAGTGTGGTCGTACCAGGCTGTTCAAAGAAAAAAAAATACCAATATACTAATTGTTTTATAATAATTAAATAATAATCAACTAACTAATAGTCAAAACTTTTGCATGTGTTTTGATTTATTGTTTTAGGATGGATTGACAGTCGTTGCAATTAATTTTTTGTTTACGTTTTGATATTCGTGATTCTGTCACCACGGCATGATAAGTCTAAAAGGCGGCTACAAGCTGTAATTATAATTAACAATTAATAATATTGATCATTATTATTATATAATACTAAAACTAATTATTATATAACAATTAAATAATAATAATAATAATTAATTAATTAACAGTGAAAACTTTTACACACATTTTGATTTAATGTTTTATGATGGATTGATAGTCGTTGCAACCAGTTTTTTGTTTACTTTAGAGCCAACAATTAATCTGTCATGGTTTCAGTGCAATGAGAGAATGAAATTTTTTACGCATGCATAAATTAAATAACTAATACCAACAATACTATTCAATAACAATAATAATTAAAAAATAACATTAACAATTCTTAAATTAAATATTGATGTCAATTAAAAAAATAGTGATTTTATGAATGCGAATGACTTAATATATTTTTTGACATAATTTTAATTTGATTAGATACCGTTTTTTGTATTAATATGGGGTTACCGCGGCAACGCGCGAGTAAACCCCTAGTTATGGACATTTACGGTATACGTTTAATCATTTATTTACACATATTATATGTCAAATATATTATTTAAATACATTATGGCAATATGCATAGTACAAATAGAAAAACAAGTAATGGGTCGGTTTTGTTTTTTTTGTTTTTATTTTAGTTAAAACCGGAACCTGCCCGAACTTTTGTTTTTTTTTTAAACTTAACCCAAATCCGTTGGTTTCTATTTGGGTTGTTTTTTTTTTTTTTTGGCAATTTGGATTTAAATAATTCAAACTTTGATCAATTGGCCGCTGCCGTTCCCAACCATGAAAATCCCCAATAATGGTCCGAACTTTTGACATATTTACCTGTGGTGGACCACCGTCAAAAAAACCCTAACGGCGTTAACTTTTTTCGAGTTTCGAACGGATTTTTGAGGGCTTTTGTTCAAAATAAGAATACGAGTCGAATGACGAATCACTTACCTCGAAACGTTGTTTCAAATTTCCCAATTTGATGATTTCTTTGATGAATTGAAAGTTTAAACACCAAAATTGGGAAATTTGATGCAACGTTTCGAGGTAAGTTATACGTCATTCGACTCGTATTCTATAACTGAACAAAAGCCCTCAAAAATCCGTTCGAAACTCGAAAAAAGTTAACGCCGTTAGGGTTTTTTTGACGGCGGTCCACCACAGGTAAATATGTCGAAAGTTCGGACCATATTGGGGATTTTCATAGTTGGGACCGGCAGCGGCCAATTGATCAAAGTTTGGATTATTAAAAGCCAATTTGCCTTTTTTTTTGGTTTAAGATCGGTTTTTTGGTTTCATGCACACCGCTATTACATGCCCCTATGACATTATAATTCTTTTTTTAGTTTAATAATGATAATAATATGGATTAAATAAATTTTGATGGTGAAATATTTAATTGGGTGAGTCTATTTAATTTAGCAACTATATATTACAATGCGAAAAATATTATATATTCTTTCAAATCGGTCTGTGTTATGGCCGGTATTTAAATTTCTTTTGGTCAATAAACTAATAACTATAGGGTGGTGTTAAACTTACACCCTAAAATAATGTCTGCACACCCCTCAAACGTCCCGTAGTGGCCACTACGGGGCGTTTAGGTACGAATTGTACTAGCTCGGTCAAACGACAGGTACCATGATTAGACCTAAACGCCCCGTAGTGCCCACTACGAGGCGTTTTCGTACGAGGTTCTGCAAAAGCTTCCGACATGTCAGTTGATTAGACCCAAACGCCACGTAGTGGTCACTACGCGGGGGGGGGGGGGGGGGGGGGGGCTTTTAGGGATAACCCTAAACACCCCGTAGTGACCACTACGTGGCGTTTAATGTTTAAAACGTGACAAATAGTTT
Organism: Mikania micrantha; assembly: GCA_009363875.1. NCBI lineage: Eukaryota > Viridiplantae > Streptophyta > Magnoliopsida > Asterales > Asteraceae > Mikania > Mikania micrantha. The sequence goes on along the minus strand of CM018694.1, from coordinate 75,147,889 downwards.
GCAACTTACGAATTCATCGCCCATATATACACATACTGAGTTACAATATTACGCATTCCCTCGAATCACTTTCCAAATACTTGAACCAGTTTCTCTTGTTTCGTTTAATAAATATCTACACTCTATAGCCGTATTTTTTATTTGAAATATGTCTTGGTGGGACGGAGACTTTTTCTTTGGTCAATATTCCGACGTTTCGCGTGTGGCTGAAACATATCAGGTACGAAACTGTATTTACTTGCTTTTATTGTTAATCAAATGACAAACTAATCATAATGTTTTTAAGGATGAGACTGGTGTGCAATCGTCTGAGGCGACAAATAGACCGGCATTGCCAGATCTTAACGAAGAGGTTGCGGGTCAAACTTCGTACTGGCAGTTTGATTTGAACCAGGAACCTTGCTATGATGAAGACGTTAACAGGGAATGTTACGGCGGTGAACAATCACAACCACCCCAAGTGGCCGTTAAAAAGGAAGAAGCTGACATTGTATACCAAAATATGGACTGGAATACCAATGAGGTAATATATTTTCACTTGTTTTTAGTTAGATGGGCATTAGTTTAATGACAACATTGTTTTCAGATATTCATTTCTGTGGAGGAGCTGATGGCATGGGTGAAAACTAGAGCCCTTGATAATGGATACATCGTAGTTACCGGACGATCTAAGAAAAAGAAGGGGACCGATGAGGTCAACAAAATCTGGCTTGTGTGTGATCGTGGTGGTGAACACAATAGTACAGCCATCTTAAGGCGTACCGGTAGCAAGAAAATCGGGTGTCCTTTTAAATTAATAGGGATATACGACTCTGATTCTTATGGTTGGAAGCTTCAGGTCAGAAACTACAAACACAACCATGAACCTGCTCAAAATCTTGAGGGGCACCCGTTTGTTAGAAGAATGTCCGAGCAGGAACAAAACATGGTGCACCATCTGACTGAGCAACACATGGACCCACGCAACATACTTTCCAGCCTAAAGAAGCAGAATCCCAACAACGTCTCCATCCGTAGAGACGTATACAATGTGCAGCATAAATTTAAAAAGAAACAAAAAATCGGATCAACCCCAATGCAGGTCTTAGAGAACCTGCTACATACTAAAAATTACTTATACTTTACTCGGGAAAACTCTGAAACGAATGTCGTGGAGGAGATTTTCTTTTGTCATAAAAAATCATACACCTGGTGGCGTGCGTTCCCACATGTTCTTATGATCGACGCGACTTACAAGACTAACATGTACAAACTTCCTTTTGTACAGATAGTTGGTGTTACCTCAACACACCATACGTTTTGTATTGCTCACGCGTTCGTGAGTAAAGAAAAAGAGGAAAATTATCATTGGGTTCTAGAACGAGTAAAAGATATGCTAGATAAGTGTATGGAGCCCCGCGTGATAATAACCGACAGAGACCTTGCTCTGATGAATGCATGTCGTAAGGTCTTTCCGCACGCTTCCAGGTATTTATGCAGGTGGCACATAAGCGAAAATATCGCAAAACACTGCAAGGCGAGTTTTTCAGACGGTGACTGGAAAAAGTTTAAGGGTCGTTGGGGGAATTTGTGTGACTCTTCGTCGCCAGAAATTTACGACTACAACTATAACCGCCTGTACCAACAACTTGTCTCAGATAACCGTCAAAGTAAGCGTCATTCAATATCATTATCATTATTTTTGGTAAAATTACGTTTTCGTATGTCATAGTTTTTTTTTTTATTTCAGGGGTTTTGAATTATGTGACTCAGACTTGGTTAAACCCATACAAAGACATGTTTGTCACAGCCTGGACTAACAGAACGCCTAACTTTGGTCAACGTACAACTAACAGAGTCGAGAGTCAACATTCAAACTTAAAAAGATATCTAAGAACCACTAATAACTCGCTCTCGACACTGGTAGGTTTTGTTGATCAAATGATAGAATTGCAGGAGGTAAACATGAAACATGGGTTTGAAACAAGTTTAATAAAGACAATGGGTCATCATAAAATACCCTTGTTTAATAACTTACGTGGCAAGGTTTCACATAAAGCTCTTGATTTACTACTTGATGAAATAAATAAGATCAAGGTTATGCGTCAAGGTAGTATGTCATGCGGCCACCAGTTGTGGACAAGTTGTGGCTTGCCATGTGCCTGTCGGATCTCAACATACGAAAATACAGGTATCAAATTACTGTAATCAATTCCTCTTTGTTTGTTTTTTACATTTTTTTTGTTGTAAACTGATTATTTTCCTTTCATTTGTATACAGACACGATTATCCCGCTTTCTGATATAGACATCTTCTGGACAAAACTTGATACTAAGTACCCGACACTTCTAGAAGACGAAGAAATCGACGTTGCAGGACAAATGGGTCTGGTGACGCAGGAAATAAATTCAAAACCTGAGTCAGTGAAAAAGAGTCTGGTTAAAAAATACTTTCGCAGGTGTTTCCGTTTAAAAGTGAAAAGAAAACGCCATTGGTTCAGAAGGATACACGCGGACGTCCGACATTGAAGACTCAACAACAAAGGGGGAGTGAATATAGACAAAGCGTAGTTGTCGACTCACAAGAGAGTAGTTTTCAACTTCCAAGGCATAGTTCATTCACTCCAGCAATGTCAAACCAGCAAAGACCCGCCCTCCAACGTAGTCGTTCAACGTCTTCTAGAGGGAAAAAAGGACTCGAGACAAGTCAAGTTGACTCGGTAGTTGCCTCGCCAGTGAAACCAGAAGGAATGAACAATCTTAGACGATTTGGTCGTTACATTCCTTCAATGCTTCATTGTTATGTAAGCAACATACAAGATGTTATGCCAGATGGTAATTGTGGATTCAGGTCTGTAGCCGTTGGGTTAGGGTTCGATGAAAATCAATGGGGTTTCGTTCGACAGCAACTGTTACAAGAGGTGGACACCAATAGGGAAGCATACAGATATGTTCTTAACTCCGTTGATGAAAATTTATATGAAGCAATACGTCATAGCATAAACTGGTTTGATATCAAACCTGCACCTGAAGAACATTGGATGCTTATGCCTTATACAGGACTCGTTGTTGCACAAAGATTTGGCGTTATAGTTCACCTTATCAGTCAACAAGGGTGTATCACGTTTTTCCCGTTATGGTTAGCTCCATCGACACTACCACAACATAATGTGGTTTGTCTTCTTCATATGCCACAACATTTCGTCAACATAAGGTTGGAAGGGGATTATCCGATTCCAACTCTAAGTGCGGTCTGGAAACGTTACCGAAATGATGCGGCCGGTGCGTGGGAGCTGGTTTATCAAGAACGAATCCAACGGTATAGATCGATTATAGAAGCAAACAAAGAAATATATTATCACCACGAAACTTTGTAACTTTGTATAATTATTGATAACGTTTCGAACCAATAATATATAATTAGATTACATTACATTTATATATAATAAATATTAAATATAATTATATAAAACAAAATAAAAGATAATATAATTATATATATTACATTTAATATAATATCATTATAATTATTATAAATTATATATAATAAATATTAAATATAATATAATTATATAAAACAAAATAAAAGATAATATAATTATATTTAATATAATCAATTATATTACATTTAAATATAATTATATATATTACATTTAATATAATATCATTACATATAATATAAATTAAAAATTAAAAAAAAAATAAAGCTAAACGCCACGTAGTGCCCACTACGTGGCGTATTATCATCTACTAACCCCCAAAACGCCCCCCGGTTCCCCACAAACGACCCTCTCGACACCCGTTTGCTCTCTACGCCACCGCCGCTGACCGTCGCTGACCACCGTTTGGATCTCGTTTGGACCTCGTTTGCAACTTCAAGGTTAGTAATCCGACCCGATTAATCTTGGTGGATGACCGGGGGTTGGGTTTTTGAAGCAAACGTGACCGCGGACCCCCCGTTTGGGCCACTACGGGGGCGTTTGCTCCTTCTGTTATTATTTATTGATTATTTATTATTATTGTTATTATTACTATTATTAATATTTATTTACTATTTATTATTATTGTTATTATTTATTTATTATTTATTATTATTGTTATTATTACTATTATTATTAATATTTATTTATTATTTATTATTATTATTGTTATTTATTGATTATTTATTATTATTGTTATTATAACTATAATTAATATTTATTTACTATTTATTATTATTGTTATTTGTTTATTATTTATTATTATTCTTATTATTTATTTGTTATTTATTGTTATTATTTATTATTACTATTATTATTATTTATTATTTATTATCGTAATTTGTTTTATTTGTTCATCCTTCAGATATGTCTTCTTCTGATGAGATGGAGATTGCTGGTGACGATGTGGGACAGCCGCATGTTGATGATCTAGATGTCGATCATTTCGACGAGCTTATGGACCATCCCTGGTTGGCATTTCCTCAGGGGACGAGCGCGCGTAGGAGGCGCGATCGTCTCCTGAAGAAGGAGATGGGCAACCAGAAGGCGATTGACTACGACCTGCTGGCCGAGCTTGGCCAGCAGGAGAGGATGACGGCGATCATTGGCGAGGACACGCCATGGTCTCGTCTTTTTGAGATGACGTATGCTCCACAGTACCGACTTTTCACTGTGGAGTTTCTTTCGACATTTAGGTACAGGCCTCAGGCTCCTGATTTCCAGCCACAGCCGGGTCAGGCCCAGCCGGCAGAGGTTTCCTTTAGACTCTGCGGGGCCGTGTACCATTTGTCTTTGGCCGAGTTTGGGAGCGTCCTCGGTTTGTACACCGAGGAGGAGACTCATATGCCGATCTACACGACGGCTATTCATACAGCTGACGACGCCGTCGTCAGTGCTTGGTGGCCTCGGATAGGCGACGACGCCTTTGTCCGCAGCGCCCGGGTCACGCGTATTCGTGACCCGCTCATTCGGTATTTGCACCGGTGCATTGCCTCGTCTGTTACAGGACGTGGCATGAGCCAGGAGTGGTGCACTTCACATGATTTATTTTTTTTGTATTGTATATTGAGTGGGAGACCGTGCAACCTTGTACGTTGTCTCGCCGAGTACTTTAGCACGTATTACCACCGCCAGGAGAGGGGGCTGATCTTCGGGGGGGTGTATGTGACCCGTATTGCTCGTTTTAACGGGCTTATAGATATGGAGCCTGCCGGTATGGAGGCCTTTCATACAGTTTGTTTAGATCGACGGACAGTGCTTGGCATGCGTATCGCGCAGACATTCCCACGGGTCGGGCTTCGATTTTCGCTCGAGAGGGGGGTCATTTGGCAGCCGGGGCCAAATGATCTCCATTACAGAGACGAGGACCCTATGCCTGTGTTCCCACAGCCGCAGCCACAGCCGCAGCCGCAGCCACAGCCACAGCCGCAGCAGCAGCCACAACAGTCGCCACCGCCGCCGCCGCCACATGGCGAGGGGGAGCCGCATCAGGATGTGCCACATCAGCATCCTGAGCGCATATACAGAGCGGTGCGGCTTCCCGCTCGTGTCGAGGCTATGATACAGGGGATAGCTGATTCGACGCAGCAGCTCATCTAGCAGCATGAGCACATGCAGCAGCAGCAGCTCGAGCTCACGCAGCAGCTGTTGCAGATACAGCAGCAGCAGACGCAGATCCTACAGCAGCAGTCTGATCAGACGCGACGACTGGATCGGTTGGAGGATCTGATCTCGTGGCATGTGCATGTCGAGCTTAGGCATGCAGACGGTGAGGGTATTCAGCTTCCTGCAGTTCCTCGGCCACGAGATTATCCTCCTCCACCTCCACCTCCACCTCCACCTCCACCTCCACCTTAGTATTTTCAGTCATATTTGTATTTGTTAAACAGACACTTGTATTCATGTTTATAGTTTGTATATATTTGGTTGTTTTGGTTGATGATGCGTGCATATATCTGGTTGTTTTAGTTAGTGATGCGTGTTTATTATTTAAATATGCTTTGTTGGTGATACATGTTTATTATTATATGTTTTCTTGTTGATGCGTGTTTATTATTTAAATATGTTTTGGTTGGTGATGCATTATTTATCGTATTATTCTGTAACATCAGTATGCTTAAACAAAAAACGTCATTCATATATAAATTATTTAATATATTTAAATTTTAATTAAATCTAAAAATTAAAAACATTTTTAGCTTTCAAAACTAAATGTTTTAAAAAACAATTAAAAAATAAACGAACTGAGAGACCGTAAAAAATAAAAAACAAGTTTTAAACAAAAAAATATTAGATTTTTACAAACAAAAAAACAAGCGTTTAAAAAAATAACTAAACTTTTACGTACGAGAGATACGTCGCAAAATACGCAAAATATAAAAATAGTTTTTAACAAAAAAACTATATTTTTACACCTCAAAAATCATACCCAAACCCCCCAAATCACCCTCAAACGACCCAAGCTGTTGCGCGTTTGTTTTTTTTAGACCTAAACGCCCCGTAGTGGTCACTACGTGGCGTATAGGTCCTGAAAAAGCTGAGAAAAGAATTCTGTCATTTAAGGTTGTCAGTCTGTGGCTCAAACGCCCCGTAGTGGCCACTACGGGGCGTATGGGTGGCGGCGGGGTGTTGAATTAAAATCCTGGGGTGTGTAGATAACCCCTCCCTAACTATAACATTAAAAAAGTTGTACAAAATGAACACTAACATGATGGTGCATGTACAACTGGTACCACGTACGAGAAAAAAACCGACAAAAGCAAACTAAAACAGAAAAAAAACTGAACCAAACTAGTGATCGATGTTTATAAAACGAATTTTATGATTCGTTTTTAGTTTTGGATGAGAAAAAAAAAAACCTTCCGTAACGAAACATATACGAATGGTAAAAGTGTTTTATCTTTTTACCATATAATTTATTTTTCATTTAAATATTCATGCATATATCTTTTTATGGAGTAAATTATTATTATATTTTCTAGAATATATTTCTATTTAAAGATAAATAAGAAAATGAAGTTCAAGAGACACATAGTAATGTATTATCAGTTATGTCATCCCAATTTTTTTTTGAACGGCATTATGTAATCCCAATTAAAGGAGAAAGATGCACGAAAATAATGACAATAATGTTATAAAGTCATTATGGAGTGTAACGTGTCTAATCAATTACTTCTTTACTGGTGTAAACTAATAATATAGCAAAATGCCATTTTAGTACATATGGTTTGTCAATTTTTGTTATTTTAGTCCAATAGTTTAAATTTTTTAATTTTAGTCATTATAGATTCATTTTATTGTCATTTTAGTCATCATGGTTTATATTTTATTGTCATTTTGGTCCAATTAAATTTAAATTTTTTTGACTAAAATGACAACAATTATTAAACCACATGGACGAAAATGACAATAAAATGAAACCATAATGACCAAAATGACAAATTTTAAACTATTGGACTAAATTGGCAATAGTTGCCAAAACATGAGGAATAAAATGAAATTTTACCCTTAATAATAAGATTACTCCAAAAATCTTAGCCTCAAATATGTAATAAACAATTTATAATTTTGTTTGTTTTTTCATTGATTGAATAAATGTTTTACTAGGAAAACCAAAAAAACCAAGACTATAAAACCAAAAACTCAAAAAATAGAAAATTTAAAAAATCAAAAATCAAAAATCAAAATTTCGGTTTTCAATTTAATTTTAGCCCAAAACCGACTCATAAACACTCTAACTGGTTCTATGTGAGGAAAATATTTGTTCTTCGTGGGGTCACAACACAACCCATAGTCATAGAGATGAACACCAACTCTCCAGTCTCCACGTATGTACTCCTTAGCGTAAACTTGAACGGCCGATATAAATTGAATTATAAATTGCTATTATTCAGTCTGTATCATTATGTTATTTAACTCATCATTTTTATTGTATTCTTAAATTAATTTTAATAATATATAGCTAATCTTTTAATGCATAAAAGTATTTTTAATCTACATCCGAGTATATATTAAAAAAAGGAAAAGTAATGCCACAAAGGTAATTAAACCTATTATTTAGATGAAAAAAATATATATAACATGCTTTTTAGATGAAAAAAACATAACATTAGAAGACCAATTAAAAGTTTAGTGACCTAGCTGAAATTAAAAATAAAAAATAAAAAAAGGAAAGACAAAGAAAAAAAACAGAGAGAGTCAATCTTAAAATTATAAGAATTAATCTTCATATCCCATCAGATAGGAGGAAACTATATTTATATACCAACCAATGAATACATATGAATGGTCACATTTATAATACAATAAATACATTAAATATAGCTAATATCCCCCCTCAAGTGGAAGGTGGTGGACCAAGTCGTAATTTGTCTCGAAAAAACTCAAACTGATGGCGTGGCAAGCTTTTAGTAAATATGTCCGCCACCTGAAGCTTGGTTGGAATAAACTTTGTGTGCAGTTTACCAGAAGCCACTAACTCTCGTATGAAATGATAATCAAGATCGATGTGTTTGGATCGCTTGTGAGAAACCGGATTTTGAGTGAGAAACAAAGCACTTTGATTGTCACACAAAAGTGTTGGTCATGTGTGTGGTAGCGCATGCAATTCGCGTAATAAATGAGTGATCCAAATGATTTCCGCTGCAGTGTTTGCCATTGCCCGATACTCAGACTCACAACTTGATCTGGAAACGGTCGGTTGTTTCTTGGCGCTCCAAGAGACAAGATTTCCTCCAAAGAAAATAGAATATCCATACGTTGATCGACGAGTTTCAATACACCGAGCCCAATCGGCATCCGAGTAGCCACAGAGATGCGTACGAGTTGGTTTAGTGAATATTAATCCATATGTCATCGTTCCTTTAAGATAACGCAGAATCCGTTTAACACACTTATAATGCGTTATAGTTGGAGCTTGTGAAAACTGACTGACTTGATTTACCGCATAGGAAATATCGGGCCTTGTGATGGTGAGATATTTAAGAGCACCTACGAGAGATCGATAGTGAGTCGGGTCGGAATAAAGGTCACCGGTTGTCACGAAAGCCGCATTGGAGGCTAAAGGAGTGGATACCGGTTTTGCTTCTAGAAGTTTTGCACGATTTAATATATCATGCGTATACTTGGATTCAGACAGGAACAATCCATTATCCATGTATGTGACTTCAAGCCCCAAGAAATAATTTAGTTTTTCAAGATCACGAAGAGCAAACTCTTTATGTAAAGTTTGAATGAAGGTTTTAATAAACGAAGCATCATTACCGGTAATAATAACATCATCAACATAAACCAGTAGATAAAGAAGACATGAGTCACGTTTAAAAACAAACAAAGATGTGTCCGACTTGCTGCAAATAAACCCATTAGTTGTAAGAAATTGACTAAGCCGGTGAAACCAAGCCCGAGGCGCTTGTTTAAGACCATAAAGAGCTTTATTTAGACGGCACGCGTGTTCGGGAAACTGAGGATCATGAAACCCGGGTGGTTGTTCCATAAAAACAGTTTCATTTAAGTTGCCATGCAAAAACGCATTGGAGACATCCAATTGGTGTAAAGACCAAGAATTAATGACCGCTAAAGTTAAAATAATACGAACAGTAGCAGCTTTGACCATCGGGCTAAACGTATGAAAGTAATCCATTCCGGGAATCTGACTGAAACCTTGAGCCACCAATCGAGCTTTATGTCGTTCAATGGAGCCATCGGCATGGTACTTCGTTCGATATAACCATTTGCAACCAACAATATTTTGACTAGTCGGACGAGGAACCAAGGTCCATGTTTTATTTTTATGTAGAGCATCCATCTATAATTTCATTGCTTCAATCCAAATAGGATTAGTGGATGCTATTTTAAATTGTTTGGGATCAGACGTTGATGAGAATGTTTGAGTCAGACCATCTTTTTGAATTTGTGACACATGGGCCTTGTGTTTTGGCTTAAAAATCCCGGACTTCGCTCGAGTTTGCATGGGATGGGTTGGTAAAGGTGGTGGCATTGGAATATGGGGGGTAGGAACATCAAGTGACGTTGGTGTAGGAGAGGTTTGCAAGTCTGTGTCTTGGGTTGCAGGCAAGTGAGCCGAAGTATGTTGATGTGAGGAAAGTGGGGTTGTTGTTAATGGGCTGGTAATGAGAATAGGATGGTCCACAGAGTTGCATGTATTTTGAGGTGAGATTGGGGTGTCAGCAGCACACAATTTGCATGGTTTTTGAATGATGGGTTTGGTGGAAGTTGATGGCTTTGATATGGGAGGAACAATTTGATTAAGTTCAGATGGTATAGGGTCTAGAAATTGTGAGAGCTGTAGATGGATGATGGGTGTAGCGGTGTGGATGCCAGAAAAAGGAAAACAAGTTTCATCAAACCGGGCATGTCGGGTAATAAACATTCTGGATGTCGTAGGTTCGAAGCAACGGAACCCTTTATATTGAGCACAATAACCGAAAAATATACATGGTAGACTTCTAGGTGCAAGCTTATGTTCAGTATAGTCACGCAAATACGGATACACCCGACAACCAAAAGGATGAAATGAGTCATAACTTGGGATCCGATTAAAAGCAATTTCAAACGGAGACCGATTTTGCAACACTTTAGATGGTAACCGATTAATGACATAAACTGCCGTTTGAAACGCATCAACCCAATACAAGGACGGAAGATTTGGATTAAAAAGCATAGCAAGCCCCGTCTCAACAATATGTCTATGTTTGCGTTCCGCGCGTCCGTTTTGTTGTGGAGTATAGGGACACGAAATGCGATGAAAGGTGCCATTAGCTTCAAGTAACTTTTTAACATTGTGATTAATAAATTCACCACCACCATCACTTTGAAAAACTTTTACTTTGCGCTCAAATTGTGTTTGAACAAAATGTATAAAAGCTTGAAATATGATATAAAATCCAGATTTTGTTTTAAGCGGATAAAGCCACACAAACCTAGAATGATCATCGATAAATATAGCATAGAACCGATATCCATCGGGTGAGCAAACTGGAGATGGACCCCATAAATCACAATGTATCAAATCAAGCATATTAGGAGCACGTTGCTCATTTAAAGGAAATGGTAAACGGTGTGATTTTGCTAATTGACAAGCCGAGCATAATGTAGGTGATGGTAAAATAGAAGTAACCTCCAAATAACCCAAATTATTTAAAAGTTTAATTGTATCAAAGGACACATGTCCTAAACGAGAATGCCAAATATCATAGGAGGCCTTCATCTTGGATCCTTTGGTGACAAGCAAAGCTTGTGGTGAAGGTGAGAAAACATAAAGCCCATGTTCACATCGTCCCTGAGCTAGAACCTGTTTCGTTGTGCGATCCTGAATATAGAAGTGTGATTTGGAAAAAAGAACATCAACATTGTTATCATTAGTTAACTTGCTAATAGACAACAAGTTTTTCGTAATATTAGGGATCACCAAAACATCCCTCAATGATAAATTTTTAGCAAGTGTAGATTGTCCAATATGAGATATAGGAAGGATAGTACCATTACCAAAAGAGGCTGTTGCTTTCCCCAAGTATGGTATCGGATTGGACACAGTAGACGCCGATGAACTCATATGATCCGTGGCACCGGAGTCAACACACCAATCCGGTCCAGAAGATGTCACGTGGCATTGCGCATGAAAGGCTTAAGCCAAGTCCGCTTCGGATCCAGGAGCATGAGCCGCATAAGAACCAAGATGTGGGCATGCATTTGCATAGTGACCATCGGTCCTGCAAAGTTGACAATGCGGAGGACGACGGCCGCGACCCCGACCGCCCCGTGATCCACGAACATTACCACGGCCTCGTGATGATTGAGAGGGACGGGTTTGAGCCGTGAATGCAACAGTAGGTGTGGAGGATCCATGAAGGGATTTCAAAAATAGCTCGTGAGCCTCGGCTTGAGTTAACAGTTCACGAAAGGTTAGAGCAGACCTAGCAGCTCTAGTGGCTGTGGAAAAATCAGAAAAAGTAATGCCGAGACCGCATAAGAAGTAATGTATTTTGTCAGATTCACGCATAGGTTCACCGATAGCAGATAGTTGATCACATATTGCCTTAAACTTTCGGCCAAACTCAGTAACAGTAGAGTTGCCTTTGGTAAGAAGACGCAATTGATCGCGAAGATTTTGCACACGTTCAACTGAGACACTGCTAAAGGTGTTTTCAAGTGCGGTCCAGATCTGACGGGCAGAAGAGAGCTCAACAATTTCTGCTATAGCCTCTTCAGAAAGGGAAGCTTGGAGAATGATAATTGCCTTCTGTTCCGCAGCAACCCATGCATCATAGGCTGGGTTAGATACCGGTTTTCCTTCAACATCAATGGTGGGTGTGGGAGCAGTCGCGGATCCATCAATATGGGAGAGGAGTTTTTGAGAGTTAAGAACCGGCATCACTTGAGTCTTCCATAGCAGAAAATTGGTGGACGATAATCGGATCGTAATCATATGCATGAGGCTGTGAAGGGGAGATTCACCGGTAGGAACAGAAGAGGAAGAGGCTGCCATTGTTAAGGAAGGAGAAGAAGGGTCAAGCAAAGAAGAAAGAGACGAAGGGATGGGAAAGGGAAGGAGTTACGACATAATTTAGGAAAGAGTGGTAGATTTAGAGGCCAGGATTGATTATGGCAAATGATACCATATAAGAATTAATCTCCATATCCCATCAGATAGGAGGAAACTATATTTATATACCAACCAATGAATACATATGAAGGGTCACATTTATAATACAATAAATATAGCTAATAAAAATTTGGTTACCTTTTTATAAAGTTGTGCTTTAAATAAATGATTTTGAGTTTGAGCTATATATATTAAACTTAACTAGGCTATAAATAACCTGACCCGGCAACCGATTCAACAAATGAGTTCTCTTTAGAATCTAATGAACCCACGAGAAATTTCATGTTGTATACAACACTCTGTTCATCATGCGCACTTACTGGAAAACATAGATTAAAACAAATATGCATATATAAGCTGATAGATTTAGTACATGTAATGATGTTAAGAACAAGCATAGGTTGATCGTGTCAAACAATACACAACAATGGTTCACTTTTGTGTCTTATTTTATTAGTTTTCTTCAAAATGAAGATTTTGTTAGAAATCTTCCCCTATATACACACACACATAATATGTGTGTGTAGTGATGCATCGTAAAATAGTGATTCATAGTAAAATGAATAGTAATGCATAAGTGTCTGATCCATATATTAATGTTTTGATAATTTGGACCAAGGGCGCATCTTTGTTGAGACTAGGGGGGGCGACCGCCCCTCCTGTTTTTCCGTCCGTGGTGTTAATTTTTCGGCCGAAATGCGATTTTTAGTTAAAAATAAAGGTTTCGCCCCCACTCGATTCAAAAATTAATATGTATTATGGGTTGCCAAAATTTTCACCCCCTTTTCAAGTCGACCAAGCCTCGCCACTGATTTGGACTTAAACCATCAAACATTTTTTAACTTTGAAAAGTAGTAAAAAGATATGAGTATATTGAATTTGAGAGAATAACTTATATATTTAGGAAGGAAACTCCTCGTTTTGAAGAAACAAAGAAAACACATACTTACCAATAAATTTTTTAAACAATTTTATCATAAGGTTAAAATTATTATAATGAAAAAAATTCTAATAAAGATACGTAGATCACGAAGATACGCATATGTAAGTTTAAAAATTTCACATGTGACTTATAAAGTTACATATATGTAACTAATATGTGTAACATACAAGTTACATATATGTTATAATTGGAACGACATATTTTTCTTTTTAATTTATTTTTTTGTATACATTTCTTGCCTTATAGTAATAAGAAATATAAAAAACAAAAATAAAAAAAATAAAGTTAATTTGTATTGATTGTGATTAATTTTCTTAGTTTTTTTTTTTCTAAAATGATGGTTTTCTTAATAACTTTTAACACACACATATTAAAATTCATGAATATGAATAGTAAATTTATATATATTATATTGAATAGTGTATGTATGTGTGTGTATAACCCTTGTTTGAGATTAAAAATTAATACTTGTATACGGATAAATTGCAAATGATAAAGTCATTTGACGTAAGAAGTTACCTTGTTTGAGATTAAAAGTTCAAACTTATATGCCAATTATTATAAAAAAAATTATGTGAAAAAAGAAGACGAAAAAATAGTAATTAACGGGATACGCTTAATTTACATACTAAGTAACAAATTAAACGTATCAATTAATATTTTTTTTTTTCTATTTTGCTACTTTATTATCGAATGATCTATGTCTCTAGCACGCTCCCTAAAGCCTTAAACGTAAATTAGATATCCTAATTGTCAAAAAAAAAAATCAAAGTATTAAACCATCATATTATAGAATATTTAATTGTCGAACATTTTGGGGCAATATATTAATTACATGGATTCACATGCGCCAACAATAAGATCCAACAAGCCCTACGGTCCTTTACGCAAATTAGCGTGCCCAATGGGCTTACCCGTCACTCTCGAATTTCGACCGAACCTCCAACATAAAAGGTTATTGAAACCTTAAAAAAAAAGGTACATTATAAATTTATTGATAATAATAAAAGTTGGTTAAAAAACTTGCTATAACAAATGTAATGTTTTATTTTGTATTTTAATAAGATAGAGTTAAAAGGTTTAGTGTTTTACATATTATATATATATAGTTCTTGGTGATCTCAACCACCTCAAGATGAATTTTTAGCCGTTTAAATTAGTCAGGATTCAATCCCAGCCTTCTAAATTAGACGGTTACCACATTTTGATGACAGTTCAGGGCGGTTCTCTTCAATAACGAATTGCCTGCTACGTCTCCGTAATTCTCTACTACCATCACCACACGCTCCTTTCTTCTCTATATTTTTACCCCCAAATTACACTGATGCAAAACCAATTCACACGGATGCAGAATGGCCCGTACAAAGAGATGATCTAATGTTCCTAGATGTGTGACTGCCACAACAAAGGTGACCATTGGCGCTGCCTAATCGACCATGACAAATGTCAAATCGGTCATCAAAGCTACCTAATCGTCTATCACTACTGATTGTCTGTGAGATTGAAACTTCAATCACCCCTTGAAGAATGAAGCAAATGGAAATTTTTACGAGTAAGCCGTTTATGTGTTGATATACTCAAAAATCAAAATCACTTAACACTTCTGTATTTAAAATTTGATTCATCCACAACACCTCTGTACATCGCATTTTGGAAAAATGGTGGTGAAATTTAGTCGATTGAAGGTCTTGGGTCTCGACTGTGGTGTGGTATCTATGCGGTTTTGATGACATGTGAACAAAATCACCGTTTCGCTGACCAACCATGACAACTTTCATCATGTCTGGCCGATGTTTATTCCACCCATTAACTGAAAGGCATAAAGCAGATTGGTGTATTGGATGTGGTTCTTAGGTTTGTAAATTTATTATTTTGATTAGGTAGCACATTGATTTAATTACCGATTAAAAGCATGTTATTCTAATTAAATCATGGGCTTTATTTGGGATTTCAGATAGACAACAACATGAGGAACAACCATTTTGTACCAAATTAGGGTTCAACCACATGTATGTATTTGTTTTGCAAGTCTTGCTTAACCTCAAAATCTTCGGGATGATATGATATTGTTAAGACGATATTTGGCACCACTTCTTTCATTATTTATATTGGGATATGATTGAGCAAGTTTTGTAATTTGGAATTTTAATCTATGTGTTTTTTAGTCCCTTTTTTTAAAGGAATAATATCATATATCCCCTTATTAAACATCAAAATTACATATATCCCCAATGTCAAACTAAAATTACAAATATCCCCATGTTCCAAAATTGCCCCTTAGTAAGGAGAAATATGTAAATTGATTTTAGTTAATTCATTAAGGGTAAAACAGGAAATACATAATTTGTTTTTTAATGAAATGGATAAATATGTAATATATTTGGTTTAGAAAGGGGAAATATGTAATTTAGTTTTATGATTGGGTAAATATATAATAAATGGTTTTAGCAAGGGGATATATGTAATTGACTTTTTTTTAAATTGGGTTGTTAATTTGAATCCTGGCTAAAAAATTTTATTTGAATACAATGTTTTATTAGGACACAAACTTGCAATAATTGGTAGATTTAATTTTCTGGTATGAAAATGATATTGATTTATTGTTGATTCGTTTTAATAATGAAAAAGGAATGCATAAGACATGGTTGCCTTCAAACAATCCCTAAAAGCTAACCGTGTTTCAAATCTGGAGGTACATTTAGCTAAAAGATGTTTTAAAACTTGAACATGTAATTCATCTTGCACTTTAACTGCATGTTTTAGTTAATGAGTTCTTTTTTTCATGGTTGTAAAAATCCCCGACTAGGCCGATTAATCGCTAGTCCCCTAAGGTCGATTAGGCCCGACTATCCGACTAGGCCGATTAATTGGCCGATTAATCCTGATTAATCCCGATTAATCCCTAGCCCCCATCCCACCGCCCGACTAGCGCCTAGCGATTTCTACAACATTGCTTTTTTCTTTTTTCTTTTTTTTTTGCAAGAGAAAGAAGAGAAGAAATGAACAAATTAATATGTTTAAAATTACATATAAAATTTAAAGGCTATCATAATCTCACATTTCAGCAGTGCGGTAGTTTTTTTCCGTCTTCTTATTCTAGAACTACAAGTCTACAACTATGAAAGATTCCAACAAGAAGCATCACGACTAACGGTAAAATAACTAAGCTTACAAGGAAACTCACGTAATAGTTTTGCAGTTCTAACAATTAGTGGGATTAGTATTTTACTTGTATGATAACTTACTTTTACTTAAATTTTTAAACAGATGCTATTTTCTTTTAGAACTCAAACAAAGTCATGCAATTATTATGATACACTACATCATGACCCGGCTACCGGACGGGTATAAAACTAGTTAATAAATACTTGTAATTAAATTGTGCATTAGTTAAATAAATGTTTTATTTTCTTCAACAATGGATTGAATAAACCAATAAATATAAGAAAATTTCTGGGAATTTATATAACAATAGTAATTGAACAAAAATTAAAGTTCAATATACTCACAACCTCCTATCCTACATCCAATACGTACACTAACAAGATTCCAATTCAAGATTTTGTCTCTTCTATATGGCAAGTTGTCTTCTAAAACCGTACCAATAAATATATGTGGAAACATACAAAAAGCACACAAGATCTAGTGTTTTTGGTTTGACTAAAAAGATCATATAAACACAATTCTCAACAACCCTAAGTGTAGTTTTAAAGAAATCTAAATCACATCTTGAAAAATTGAAAATATGTAGCAAATATGTAAAGTCTTCAAAATATATTTTAGAGGATATTTTACATCATCTTAAACACAACTATATTTTGTAATATTTTTTTGGTATATTAACTTTTGTTAACAAATGATCTTTGTAAAGAAACTAGGGGTTTAGCTCTTTCGTTGTGGCAAAAACCCCACATTGAACATGACTGAACACGATCTCATTATCTTAATCATATCAAATTAAAGTTGTTACTTTGTCAAAAACTTTAAAGTGTGAAATACAAAGTTTTTTTTTTTTAAATAAGAAAAGTCCTAAAACTTTCGTCATACAATGCTATTCCATTAAATTTCTGAAAAATAAAAAGGTTATGTTGATATGGCTACTCAATCACAAAGTCAGACTGCGATAACGACATCATGAATATCAAAATGCAAACATAAAACAGTCGGAATGGCTGTCAATTCATCCTAAAAACACTAAACATGCCCCCATCACAAAACAATTGTCGCTTTAAAGAGTATGAACTCAAACATAAATGCACAATGTTAACAAGCGTAGAACTAAAAAAGAAAGGTGTGATCAATAACAAAATCTGGTGTCTGGCATCAAAAAACACAAAGCGAGCATAAGCGTGAATATAAAAGTCATAAAATCAAAACCATGAATCTTACATAAGCGTACAACATAAAAATCATAAACATAAACAATAAAAAAGTTCTTAAAGAAAAAATGAAACTTAAACAAGATTAAAGTTTCGTTTGCGTTATTTTTTTTTTGAGTGCATAATACAAACTAAAAAAAATGTAAAGGAAAAGGAAACACAAAATAAGTGTAAATTTAAGATGGTTGATTTTTTAATAAATTCAAACATTGATCAAAAAAAAAATTATTAGTGTTAATCGTTGACTAACAAATAAAACAATAAAACATCATTTAGTTAATATTATCTAGTTATTGTTATTATTTAATAAATATTACTAATATATATATATATATATATATATATACAGAAAATTCATAAATTGAAAGCAACCATGAGCTGTAAAAACTATGAAAATCAAGTAATTTTTTTTTTCAATTTTTGTTATATTTTGAAACATTATTTAGCTCATTTTTATAAAAAAGAAATCAAAAAAACACCGAGAGGTTTTTTTAAATATCTTGTAACACTATGTAACACTGTGTTCAGATGTTACGTATGTGTTACTTGGTATTATAGAATATTTTTTAAATAAAATATTAGCTCGGTGTTTTTTATAAAAATTCACAAAATAATGTTGCAAATATGTAAAAAAAATGAAAGAAAATTCGCATGTTACATGGACATTTCCATAGTTTTCACAACTTAAACTGGTTTTTAAAACATAACTAATGTATGTATGTATGTATGTATGTATGTATGTAGGGCTGTAAACGAACCGAACGAACACGAATGAGCCCTTGTTCGTGTTCGTTCGTTTAACTTTTAACTTGTTCACGAACAGTTCACGAACGCTAACCGAACGGAAATTCTTGTTCGTGTTCGTTCATTAAGGAATTTAGCTTGTTCACGAACGGTTCACGAACGGTTCACGAACGCTAACGAACGCATATTATTTAAACAATAAAAATCAACATTCTTAATCTCAAGCATTGGAGATAATCATTTATAAAATATATAAATTAAAATATTATAGTATTAAACTAAAAATAACTTAAATATTATGTTAATAAACTAAGAATAAAAAATTGAAAATATACAACACATTTAATGAATAAGTATAATAAACGAACTTAACCGAACATAAACGAACGTAAACGAACATGTTACCGAACGTTCACGAACACAAATGAACGAACATGACCTCTGTTCATGTTCGTTCATTAAACTAAACGAACGAAATTTCTTGTTCGTGTTCGTTCATTTATTAAACGAACGAACATAAACGAACTTCCCGCCGAACGGTTCACGAACGGTTCGTTGAACGTTCGGTTCGTTGAACGTTCGGTTCGTTGAACGTTCGGTTCGTTTACAGCCTTGTATGTATGTATGTATGTGGTAAGATTCAATTGTAAACTCACTTCTGTTGTTGTAATCCATCAGCCACTGCCAAGATCAAGCAAATCTTTGGGAGGGTTTTTCATGAACTTTATTATTCGTGAATAAAAATGTGTTTTTCTATATGTGCAAATTAATAACCGTTTATAATTTGAAGCAAAAGCAAGTTTGCGTTACACTATAAATATTTATTTATTGTCACAACTTACACTGACGTAAGATCTCAGACGATAATGAATTTGTATAAACATATAAAAGAAGATATTTTTATATATGTATAATAAATAATGAAAAAAAACATATATATATGTGTGTGTGTGTGCATGTGTATGCAGTGCAAGAAAAAGAGAAAATATGAGACCTAAAGTATGAAACCTGTGACCCAAACATATAGTCCACCTTATCTAACAACCTTAAGTATTAGTGTGTTTTGACGAATTTAATCCATAAATGTAAATAGAAGTACTTCACACACATGTAGTAATATGAAATTCAAATAGTTTACAAAAGAAAGAATCTGGAATGAAACACGTACCATATTTGTCATTATGTTCTTTTCTGTGATAGAAAAAAGGGATCCGTACTAACCAATGACCAATTTAATAACAAAAATAAAAAGACGATGAAAATGAACCAAGCAAAACTTCTCAGAAAGATATAACAGTGTTTGAATCCCAATTTAAAACACTTTTATTGAGTTGTCCACTCCTTTTTATTTATTTAATTATTTTTTTAGAACAGAAATCTATACTACTTTCATAATATTCTTATTAGACCATTCACAACGGTCACCCCACTAAAAATCCTCCCTCATCGAAATTTCCTGTCACATCATCATCTCACTGAAGACCTTAAACCCCACAGTGATCACCCCGCTAAGGGAGGCGGTGTTCCCGCTAAGGGCCGCCGAAGGGAGGGAACCGCTGCGGCCGGCCTTACTTGGGTTTAAACACAGGATCTTACATCTAAAAACCAAGACCTCTCTCCTAAGATTTTAGAAGCCAAACAGGCCCAAATCACCAGCAAGAACAAACAGGCAAGACAAAATCCCACCAACCTTATTTCACTTTGACTCTTTGAGTCATAATATAGCAACTATAAAATCCAAAACACTACTTTTTTTTAAATAAAAAACCGTTTTTAGTTGACTCAAAAGGAGATATATTTTTTAATTTAAAAAAGGGATCTTTTACTAATCAATGACCTATTTCATGACAAAAGAAAAGACAATGGAAATGAACCAAGTCAAAACTCAAAAGGTAAAACATAAACACTAATCCAAAAGACGTTAAACTAATCACAAAGGCGTACTAACTACCAACATTTAAGAACCCATTGTTGCTATGATACCTGCAAATGACCTTGCATTTGACTACATTCCCATAGATGTAGAATCCTGGTTCGATCATGACTCGAACCGAAGACGTCGTAAGCTTTCTTGCTTTGTCCCCACCCACATCCTCCATGTAAATTGAATCAAACAAAGCCCCTTTATCCACCCTGAAAACAGGTAGCCCTGGATGAACTGAATTAGCCAATAAGTGCACCAACCATACCGCTTTTGATGCACCGAAAAATGCTTGCAAAAGTAGCTCGGGCCAAGCCCGGGTCCACCGTAACATGCTCACCATCTCACTCATCTTCCGGTCACAAAATTTACTGAACTCCACACTAAACTGTTTGGTACCATTGTTCAAAACTTCTTCCCAACTTAACTCCTTTAACCGCATAAAAGATTTAAAATTTTCTTCACACCTCTGGACTGGATTAAGCGTATGATTCGATCCGGATCTTTTAAACCCGGGTGATTCAAAATCTTCGAAAAACGATCGGTTGAGTAGAGCTTCTAGGTACAAAATCAATATTTTCGGGTTTGTTGATGCAGAAATCTTGATTTCATACGGTTGAAGAAGCAACCGTAAACGGTCATACAGCTTCTCTCCTATTTGTGGCAGTTGTACGGTTAAACAACGGCTTAGATGCCTCATCGAGGTCCGAGATTCGGACACCACAACCAAGAAATGGTTGATCACTCGGTCATGGTTCCCGATCTTAATCGGTTCGTGGTTCATGGTGGTTGATCTGTGTGAGCAATCATCGAGCCCTGATCGCAGATTATGACAATAGGATTCGAGCTTATTGAGCTTGTTCTCTAGCTCGGTTACCGAGAATTTTAACCGGGAAGCTTCAAGAACCGCTTCGTCTCGCTTTTTTGTAGCATGAATGAGCTTATGTGAAAGTTCAGCCACCGCACCCTTCCATTGCTCTTGTTTCGCTGGCACCGGAGTCAAATTTTCCGACAACGATGACGTGGGTATCGGGCTTTTTTTCACGATGGATGAGAAGATTGATTTAATTAGTCCGTTGGGGCTGGCATTGGAATGACGTCCTACGGTGGTGGTGTCAAGTGGAACCACAGAGAACTTTTCTCCAACACTTGGTCGGCATTTGTTGAACAACACCCCACGGTCGTCGGAATTGTTCCCGGCGGTGCAGGATTCCGGTCTCTTTTTTGAGGATTTGACGGTGGGTTTGGAGTTGTGGTGGTGAAGAGGTGTCGATTGATGAACGTAATATGATTCTGTCTTCTTTTTTGAACAATCATAAGACTCGTCTTCTTCGTTTCCTTCTCTCTCACATTCTTGAATCTGTAAAACAGAAAACCGATATAAAACCACGAAAACATCAAAATCTCTCAGAAAAGGATGAAGAAAACTTGAATGATCGAATTCATACAATTTAAAAATGTCAAATTCGCAAATCCAACAACAAAATCAAACAAAAAACGTATAACCCTTTTGTAATTCACCAATAAAAACGCCAATTTATCATCGAAAATTACTTACAGGAGTGAAAGGGGGATGAAGATAAGGATGAAGATGAGGAGACAGAGATGCAGAAATCGATGACGACGAAGAAAATGAACAGAAGGAATCCGCCATGTGAGTGAACTGAAATTACTTGTTACACGTCAAATTCATACGGAAACATACATACGTCTCATGGTCTGATATGCAGAAAAATTCCGACACACACACCATTAACGTTTTGCACACACACATACATACATAGATCATGGATTAATAGATGATGGATCTGTGTGTTGTGGTTGAATGAATGATCGTAACTAGGAATGAAGTCGCGCGTTGCGGCGCGAATGTAAATTTCGTAAAACGTATAGCTATAGTGGCACATAAACGTACTAAGAAGAGATGGTGCAGTAAATTGTCAAGAATGGCGTATTTGTTTTTTCGGTTTGTTATTTCATGAAGTCAGATGTGGTGGTGATGATATTTTTTTGTTGTATTACCTTATGCTTCTTTAGTTTTTGTGAAGTTGCAGTTGATGGTTGACTTGGTGCTTCTGTTACACGTATATTTGTTGTTCTCCTTGGGGGTAATATAGTCTTGGAAACGTACTCTTTGAATCCATTTGAGCTGTTTCAATAAAACACAATCCATGGCGGGGTTGGCTTTAGTTAGCCTTATTACCTGTTAGCCTTGCTTTATTCCCTCCTAACATAAAATGCTTTGTGTAGTAACCGTTTATCTAACATGTTATATAATTTACAAGTGATATGATTTACAAACTTGGCATTATCCAGAGGTAGTGTACAAATAAACACTGTTGAATTCTGGTTTAGCCTCCACAAAAAGGTGTAGTGTTCACAAAAAAGGCCTGGTGTTTTCCAAGCGTAACATTGCCTAGGGCGTTGAGTAGCTGGATGTGGATCACCTGTGTATTTAAATGTTATGGGGTGAAATCCAAAATTTTTAATATTGCGCAATAATAAGAACATATAATTTTTAGTTAAATATGATGAGTAAATAAAGTTTGTGGCATTGCAGGTAATCAAATACTATTGGCATCCCATAAACTTGAGTAATAATAAAGCATATGTAACCAATCAACATATTTAATTACATTTACCCAGTAATTAATTCATATATAATATGGATCCTTTTGGTTATTTTAGGTAGCCTCATTATACTAAAACATAAGCAAAACAGTTGAAAATCTCATAGTAGCCTAATTGCCTGCATGATTATAAGTTTTCTTTTTCATATAGAACATGGTTACATTCCTTTTTTCTTGTCTTTGGTGTCAACAAATAGGTAGAGTAAGATCTAAAAGGTTTACTGTATACGCATTAGACCTTTAAATAGCTGATAAAAAAGTGTTAAATAGGCACATCATAGCATATTGCAACTACTGTGGTAATGGGTGAGAATCAGATTTCAATTAATACATTTCATTTCTACCATCAATAGAAATAGGTAAACCTGGGTGTGTTATCTATGATCAACAAATCATTATATGTTTCCTTTTAGTGTATAGGTACAATAGGTTCACTAATTTTGTTACATCATTTTCCTAAATAATTCTAAAATAAAATACTTGTTATGCATAAGTTGATTATAGATCATTTGTAGCATGCTCCAACTTCTATGCTAACGGACCAAAATCAAGCTTGAGCCTACATGAGTCATTTGCTATCAAGAGTAGAAACAGGTCAGCTTGGGTGTTTTGCCTTTGATCAAGAAAACATTATTTCTTTACCTTCAATGTAAAGTATACATCTTATCTTAATTTATAGGTATTATTAGACAAAGGCAAATATAATGCGTTGGCAAAGATGGAGGTGACCTAAATTGTTGCATATAGCAGTGAATTTATTACATGAAAAAGGTAAACAAATATGGATGCAACCTCAATTACACCAAAGATTGCTATATCTCCAATATGAAATAGGCAAACAAATAGCCTAAAAAACAGGTTACACAAATAGATATAAACCCGTGAGGACACCTGAGTGATTTATATAAGACACCTCCTCTATTTTTGTCCAAGTTGCCTCTTCTTTTGTCTAAGTCACTTCCTTTTTTGTTTGTCAGTTTCGGGATATCCCCATTCATTGGTGCAGAGTTTGGTTTTTTTGGGATGATTTTCATCGTAATTTTCTTTCTTTCATGGTGGAATTGTTCTACATCAGGTTTCCTTACTATAGTCTATAGGATCCATGGACTCTCTTTTCATGTGCCTATATAGCTATATTTATATACGTATTCAAATTTCATTGTAACCATGTATGCAAGAGTTAGCATATTATCTTGTAGGTAGAAATCATGTGTTACCCTCATCAGTTAGAACATAAATCTTTAGTGTTTCAAGCAAATTGTAAGTAAACCTCTACTATACCGACAGTCAATTTCACACCTAAAATTCACCTCTGAATAGGTCTAAATTTGTTAGGAAAGGGAAGTTTGGTATTTTTGTTCAATTACCTCATAGAGGGTCTTGCTTCTGTGTAGAATTGTTATGGACCCCTATTATGGTGTGTTACAAACTGCAATTTTGTTGAATATCTTTTCAATAATGACACTAATCTCTTGTATTGTTATTAAGACTTGTTTGATCTCATTTTGTTGTTTAAGGATTTGTATCTTCGTTGAAGATTGACAATAAATCCTGACAAAGTTTATCGGATGGAAATGAGAGAAGCTAACACATCAGGTAACATTCCTGAAGTCATGGGTGTTCCAGCCTCCGGTCACTGGATCAGACCTTAGAGCATATGTTATGTCAGGAGGTGGTATAACATTGAAAAACTTTAAAGCTGGGCTCAGGAGCAAAAGATGTTTTCTTATTTTTCCAATACGAAGTGCAGAAATGAAAGGCCTGGTTAGTGTTGAAGTTAAGAACAAAAAAGGCAAGGTTAGTGTTTAGTTTGTGGTTTAACATGTTACTGTCTTTGGTTACTCTCCTATATATTTCAAGTATTTGTTTTACCTTTGGTCTATGAACTAAAAATAATTAGATGACGAACCTTAGAAGTACAATTGTGTGTTCATTCACATACTGATAGGAAAGTAAGCAGGTCAAATAACTCATGTTGGATTGACCCTTTGTCAATCCTGTCTTTTGTTTTTATATTTCAATAAATGATTAATACATTAAAAATAATATATGCCAACATCTACGGTCTACCCAGACAATCCTGTTGTATGTGTGCAACTTTGTTTCAACCCTATGTAACTACATGACGAACCTTAGAAGTACAATTGTGTGTTCATTCACATACTGCTAGCAAAGTAAGCAACCCTGTGTAATTACATGACGAACCTTAGAAGTACAAATGTGTGTTCATTCACATACTGGTAGCAAAGTAAGCAGGTCAAATAGCTCATGTTGGATTGACCCTTTGTCAATCTTGTCTTTTGTTTTTATATTTCCATAAATGATTAATACATTAAATATGGAATCAAATACTATTATTAAATTAATGATTGTATACTTCCAAATGAAGCAAGTTGCAGAGGTATACACCTAGAGTATGTTCTCAGTAACTTTTAACTACTGGACTCCTTTGAACCGATACTGTGTGTTGCAAATTTTGTTTATCTTAGGCGCTTGACCCATTTGCATTGACACGATGTAAACCTACCGTGGAAAGCGAGTGTAGAAGGAAAACCACATGGACCGAGATTTGAAAGAAACCATGTATAAGCAAGAAGGAGAAAGACATGGAAATTGCAACAGAAATCATGAAAGAAAAGGACAACCTTACCTTGGAGATGCATTCCAAAAGGGAGAAACCCTAGAAGAAGAAAGCTGGTAGCAAGGACCACTCAGAAAGCATGTCGATCGACGCAGGTGATCGTCTATGGGTGAGAGCAGATTCAGTTTAGGGAAAGAAAGGGGGAAGAAAGAAAAAAAGGGGAAGAAAGAGACGGTAAGATTGAGGAAGAAATAGAAAGAAAGAAAGAAGGAGAAGCAAACACGTATAAGCCACCGACATTACTTTTTATTAGTATAGGTAATACTCGAAATTATCCGGGTCGGTTAATTTGTCGGGTAGTATATGATGAGGTAGGTCCCAGTTATTTGACTGCAGTAGCCGAATTTGGTGTAGTTGCCATCTTTACTATCGTTATACAAAGATAGGAAAATTTGTGCCCAAGTATGATTAACCATATCTTAATCATTTGTCATTTTACACGATTTGTATACAACTATACATAGATCGTCATTTAACACGATTTGTTAGACATTATGTGATCATCTAAAATCATACACTCGTATAACTTTATATTTTTTTATAGCAACGTATAACTTTATACGAAAAGTATAATTTACAAAGTATACAGGTTGTATAGTTTTGTATCATATGTACAATTTTTTTTCTCAAACTGAATGATAGTTTGACTAAACTCATATGTAGACTTGACAATCCTAACCCAAAACATAAATAAGTTGATTTTTAGTCAACAATAAATATATGTATTTTGGGTTAAAATAGATACTATTATAACAGAATAAGAGCTAACTCGAAACAAGCTGAAATGATTAGCATCTTGACACAATACACGTCACGATACGTAACTTTATAACTATATGAATATAATACATTCAAACGAGTAAAGTTATCAATTTAATATTGGATGAGAAAGCCATTAAAAATTGTTCAAATAAAGCAATTGTTTAGTTACAACTCATGTTAACTTGAACTAAATTGATTTATTTTAGATAATTCATTTGAATCCAAAATAATTTTGCTTAAAACTCATTATAACTCGCACTCATCATCAACCCGAACTCGTTCTGATCCAGTGATAGAGCTTGACTAGCATGAAAGGGGGGGGGGGGGGCGAAAACTCAACATGATCGAAAATTTTTTTTTTGCAATCGCCCGGTATGTCTCGTTTAGTAGCGTTAAATGTTCGGATTATTGATTCGGGTCAAGTCGGGTCAAACAATAAAAATAAAATGTTTAATAATTATCATTATGAGCGAAAAAAGTAAAAGGGTGAGTACGAAAATTACAATTCCGCTCGAGTCTCGACGACCCTTTGAGAGTGTTGATTCAATCTAAAAACCTAAATGTCTAAACATAAAAATAACCAAAATCACTAAATTAATATATAATTTTGCACCAAATAGACTAATTATTCTACACTAAATAGACTAAAATGAATACAAATTCAACACCAAACAATAACAATTAACATAAAAAATTTGAAAAAAAAAATTACCTTACTAACTTAGAACTTAGAATGAGCAATGGACAGTAATGACTCGGTGAGCCACTGAGCCGTAGCCATGAGCACTGAGCAGGTCGGAGGTTGGAAGCCAGATGAAGGCAGGGACACCGGAGGGAGGCCTCAAGGGTGTGACGGAGGGACGAAGGGTCGTTGCCGGTTGGTCGGTGTGACGATGACAACCTCTTGGTCAAAGTCGAATAGGTGAGGAGGGTGAAGGGTTGGATGGGAATGATGATTTTATGGTTGAGAATGAAGGGAAATAAAATAAAAATTCTAATTGGAAAGAAATGAGAGGAAGGGAATGAACGATATAAATTTGAAGATTTGATATTAAATGTGATAATGGGTAATTTTTAAAATGTACTTGGTTTATAAATTTTTTTTGAAGTGTATGTAAATCTAATTCGTGTTAATTTTTTTTAACCGGGGGGGGCGAGACCATTATTCTAAAAAAAATTTTACCTTACGGTCTAAAAATTAAAAATACTGGAGAAAAAAAAGAAGGGCCCTTCAACCCCAACAAAGCTTCGTCCCTATTCTGATCTGTTACCCGTCACGTCCATTAGACCATGCTTACCCATTTGAGGTCATATAAACCTATAAAGCAGTTCTAAAAGATAATGACTTGTAGCAAATGATGATGTATGTATATGAGATCCTTATATATTAGTGGCGATAAAAAAATGTTTTGACACATATATAAGTGGAAAATAATAAATGCTCAAAGTTAATTATTTATTTTTATAAATTTATATTTGCACATAATTTCTTTTAAATACAATTTATATATGTCCTGTGTAATCTGCAGTAACTACACTCGTTATGTTTAAATTACTAAAACATAAAAAACCATAAATAAATTATATTAATATTATTTTTAGACATTACAAGTAAAAAAAGAAAAGCAAGCCTTCAAATTTCATGATCTACGTATTTTCATGTATAGTATTCACTTTTCTTTGTTCCTCATATTCTATATAATTGGGTTGTCTTGTTTATAGTTTTGACAAATTCCTAGACTTTTATCCTCTAAAATCATATTGTGCAATGAACATTGAAGATTCAAATTGATTTATATGTATCAAATAAATATAAAAAAAATCAAAATAAGAGCTAGAAACACGTATTTTAAATTTGGTGTACATAGTTAAGATTAACTTGAATGCATTTAAATGTTAAAAATTTTTTTGAACGACCATCTAATCAACTGCCGAGTACTCCGTACGTGGCCCCAATAGCTAAAGAATGCCCAAGCTGGCCATTAGTCCAAACGGACGGAGCCCCTAGCCCACCAGCCACCAATTCCTAGGGAAACCCGACCCAATCACCCGCCCAAAGGCACGACGGTGAAAGGCCGGTAAAACCGGGTGGGATCAAGGATTGAACCCAAGACCTGGATCTCCTACTAGAACAAGACATCATTGGTGCATTTAAATTTTAATTGATTTGGATCTCTTAAAATTGATAACTGCAAAGCAAACACTAAAATCGAATCGCATAAATCTGATAGCCACCAACCAAGTGACTGAGTATGTATTGTGAGTTCTTAATTGGGTCTCTATAGTCTATACATACGAAAAAAAAAATAATTAATGATAACTAGGATAAAAACAAGTTAATAAATAGAATAAAACAACATTGTTGTAACAAAATAATGTCTTTTTTTGTAACAATTGATGTTTTTTACATAGTAAAGTTATGTTTTCGATAAAAGTAACATATATCTATATCTATCTATCTATAATACCTATCAAATATCATTTATGTAGTTATTAAACTTTCTTAGTTCTTAAACTTTCTAATTGTTGTTTTACTACTTAAATTATTTGTTAATATGTAGCTTAATCATTTTATATCAAAATATCGTTTTATAATTTTTGAATTATCAATTCTAAGTATTTAACATTTTATATTTATTCCATATAACGCACATGATGATAACCTAGTTTTATATAAAAAATACATATAAAAAATTTGAAATTACAGGCCCTAAAAAATCGGACCATGTACGGTCGTACCTCTGGCACCCCACTCCTTTGTATACGTCAATTGTCTATTTATGAGAAGGGGCTAGGGAAAGCTTGAACCCAATTTCTACAGTGAAAAATATGATCGTAATTGAAATCCCCCCCCCCCCCTATGTTCAAGGAGGATTATGGAGGAAGTTAAAGCGCAAAGTTTTCTATGGATATGCAACACAACCAAAATCAATTGGGTCGGTTGGAAATCATGGTGTAATTTTAGTTTCATTGGTAGAATGTAGTATAATATGTACCTCAAGCTACTTGCTTGGTTTTTGAATTTTAATAAAATATATCGCCATTCAAAAAAAATTGAAATCCCCCCTTAGGGCCGACGCTGACTTGATTTGGTTAGAATACGTTTTTTTAACGTCAATTTGAATAACTGACGGGTCATAGACCTACCCAATCATATCTTCCAATAGGAGGAAACCCACTATAGGTGAGAGAAACCCTAGCCCAGCATGGAACCCCTATTTTGTCCATGTTAGGACTTGAACCCGTGACCTCCCCAATATTGAAACCACACGGTACCTCCCCTCAGCTACTTGAGCTGAGTTTCATTGATATTCGGTTAGAATACGTTACTTAAACATCAATCATCAACGCATGGAATTTAAAGCAAACATTTAATGTGTATGTTGTAAAACACATCTTTTATTGTTGAAAGTTTATAGTCTTAAAGTATTGGGTCAAGTAAACATTAATTTATCTTTGGGGGCAAAATGTGTGAACTTGAAATTATGCAGGGAACAAACATGGGGAAACGTATGAACATAGGAATGTGTTTGTTGACGCGAATAAGGAAACGATAAAAAAAGAATTAAATGAGAGTTGTTGCTGGTTGGTCCTTTCGCTTTCAAATTTTTCAGAAACTGCGGAACCGTATCCCTAACATTTATGGCTTTATTCAACTACCCCCTCAAACTAAATTTAATTCGCACAAAGGTCTCTAGATGTGGATGTTGCAAGTTTAAACTTTAAGGCTACCAACCCCTTGAAGGCTTGAACCATAACCTTTTTTTTGAACGGTATATGATGTAACGTGTGAACCACTGATTTTCAGGCCACATCACCAATATCTAGTTATCATGACCTCCGTTGAGACCCCACCACCACCCCAGGAGGAAGCCGCACCGGAAAACCCCCGACCTCTCAAGGACCCCTATTTCGTCTTGAAATGGATTTGAATCCATGACCTTTCATTTAGAAAACCAAGAGGTACCGCTAGGATAAAGCCGCTTTGGTGGCTTGAACCTTAACTAGAAGCGACATGTGTGGAGCATTCCAAGTGACATTAGTAAATGAACACGTGAAATTAGCAAAAAATTATTAAAACAGTATGTGTTTACATACGTAATTTTTTAATTCATTTTATAATTGCTATATAATATAATATTAAGAAAAATGATGGTATGTTTTAGGGGTAACAATTGTCGTTTAATAAGTAGACGAGATCTATGTTGGTTGTGTGAATTGAATTGATGAATCTAAGTTGTTCCTTAAGTATATCATACATTATAATCCGAAACTTGATTGTTTTAATGTTGTTGTATTATATTATAGCTTATGACCTCAAATAATACCAGATAAGTGATTAGTTTAATTATTAACTGCTCTAACTTTCCGATGCTTTGGAAACTTGTTTTAAGATGGTTAAATTGATATATTTGAAACAACACACATTTTAATAAATGTTTAAACATCTCATGAATACATGATACATACATATAATATATCTTATCACTAGTCTAGAATGATCAAATAGGAAGGTTTCAGATGGAACATTATTACCAATCAAGTATTGTTTGACAGCTAAAAGATAAATCGATTATTATTCGTACTTTATTAAGATAAATTATATGAACGGTGAAACCTCTAAAATCGTAAAAAAAAACTATTTAAATTATATCTTTAATTGCACCATTGCATGCAACCCATTAATAAAAGACTTTCTGGCTTCTTAACCTAAACATTTTTATTTACTTGATCTCCTTTCATCTCAAATACATGTGGATAGGTTTAATATAAGATAATCCTAGTAAAATTGGTATCATCACTTTGAATAAAAAATCAAACTTAGTGTCACCTTCATTCAAATGCCACCCCAATAAATTAAATAATGAAGATGAAAACAAGCATATATCATCACTCTATATCACATCTATTATAAAGGTCGTCTTCTTGGCTTCCCAATTATCGAGGGCAAACCTTCATTTAATTCCTTTGACCTATGACAAGAAAGATTCTATCTAACTAAATCATACACCGATCAACGTCATTTGGTTGTTGAAAAATGCTCAATTTAGTTGTAAATGGATCGGGCATAAGCAAGGGTGGTGCACTCTCTCGTTGCTCGCTAAATTTGTTCGATTTAATTTTCTAATATATTTTATACAATATCCATATACACACATAATTCTTAATATAATTTGTGACACCTTTTAATTAATGTTGGTTGGTACAATAAAATCTAACAAAATACAAAAAATTAAAAAAATCTAATTAAAAATAATAAAAAGTTGAAAGATAAAAAGAAATCTTTCAATTCAACGTTTTGTTTTCTACGACCGAATCTTGAAGCTTTTTTTAGTTGGTTTATGTGATTCCTAAAGAGACAAATAAGTCTGAAGAAGAAGAAGGTATTATGTCAAAGTATCACAAAAGATATTTACATCATTTTATAAAAAAGTTAAGTAGTTAACAACCACATTAGTTTTGTCAGCTATCGAACAAAATATGTTTAAAAGAACCTAACACATTAACGAGGGAAGTTAGGTATTTAGTTAAGAACTTAAGACTATAATTAAACTTGGGGACATAAATGACAATACTGGCCTCACAAGCAAATCATGTGTATAAACTTACCAACTCAAATTGATAGGCCTTAGAGATATGATCATAATTATTACCACAAGTTAATTTTCATGAAGAAAATATAATTTTCATGTTAGGTCATGTGTAGTGGGTTGAATTGGGCGTGAGGGGCCTCAATCATGTTTTAAATAGTGCTAGAAACCATGACATAGGGGCGTGAAGGAGGGCAAACGTGAGTGTGGTCACTTGTTTTTCAATGTGAACATGTGAGTGAAGAGGCAGGTGAAAAAGCCCCGTGAATGGAGTGATTCGGATGATAGTAACACATATGTATGTGAAAAATTTATTACAATGTTAGTTGTTTATGTGACGTGATTACGTACGATAGAATACAAATAGTTTTAAATGCTACTTAGAAAATTGAAATCACGGTTCAATCACCCTGATATCCGGGTCGGAACTCGGAACCACCGATATTTTTCGTGTCTAATCAGATTTGTTTCCGTTCAATTTCTCTTTGCATCAATTCCAAAACTGAATTATACGCGATTCTCATAAACCCCAAATCGCGCATCTATAACCTACGTCTACTCTCTCTCCCTCATAACGATCATTGAATTTCGGTCTTGAGTTAACCCGCAGGTATCTATTCTTGATTTTGGTCCAAGAAACATGAAGAATCTTTCATATTAGTTTATCTTGTTTTTCTTCCATTATCGGTTGTGCAACTGTTATTATTGGACCGAATCGTATGCCTGTTGATAGTTTTGTGTGTTATTTATGTGGCATCTTGGTTATGGTGATCAATTTTAGGAGAGACAGATTGTGGTTTCAAATACGCAGACGAAAATTGTTGATTATTTTTTTTTCAACAGTCAATTATGTTTCATTCCCTTAATAATGTCAGAATTTTGGTTCTCTTGATCTTCGAAATGAACCAAAACATGAGCTTATCTCACTAGGATTCCGATTACTATTTATTACTCCAAACGGTGTATGTTGATTGTTATTTTGTTAAGCAATCGGGATGGGATCTTATGGTTGTTAACGATTTACGTAGTTGGTTTTTGCTGCGATTTTGTGTTTTAGCTGTCATAGTTATCAATTCTGTATAGTAGATTCTGGTTCAATTTTACAGATGTTAATGTTGTTTTTTCCGCAATCAATTATGTCTTTCGTTTATGCTAATTCTAGATGATTCTTTCATTAATTCAAAAACTTGATTGTGATGCTTAAATTGTACACCACTTGTCATGATTTTTCAATGCTTTTACCTAAATGATATATGTATAATAACTTAAATATTTTTTAAAATAGATAGTAAGACGATTTCATTTTGTGTTTGTATTGGGATGGGTATCAATAAAATTCTTTGAACTGTTTAGCATTTTTCAGGTAGAATCTTTGAAGAAAATGCAAGGTGGGAGAGGAAGAGGTGATCCTTTCTTTGATTTTGGTAATCCTTTTGCTGGTTTTAATAGTATGCCAAGCCTATTTAGAGAAAGGGATCCATTTGATGACCCTTTCTTCACGCACTCACTCGGTGGAATGTTACAGCCAAGTCCATTTGGCCATGCTGGAGGTCCATTCATTGGTGCAAGTTCTTTCGGATCAAGCTTATTTGGTCCAAATGGAAGTCATTTTGGACCAAACTTAATTGGTCCAGATGGAAGACCTTTCATGGATACAAGTGTTCCTCGAGTTCACGAGTACGGGCAGTCCGTGCCAAATAGCTCTAGGGTCCCAATTATTGAAGAACATAGCACTGATAATGAAAAAGATGAACCAGAAGATGGGATTGGTAAGAAAGATTGTATTCATATCTATGATAGGCCTGCAAGAAAATCTTCTATTGAGCAGCCATATTATGAAACTGAAGTAAATGATTTTTTTGTTTCAATAATAAGTCATAGTTTTATACATCAATGTTGCACTCTGAATAGATTGCATATGCACATGGTAAATTTATGTTTGATTTATTTTGTTTGGTAAAAACAAAAAATAGAATCGTAAGAAGTCTTACTTCATATATGTCGATAGAAACGTTGGAATATTGTCTACCACATTGGGGTAGGGGTAGGGGTAAGATATGTCCTCATCTCTCTCCTAGACCCCACAAAGTGGGATTACACTGGGCATGTGATTGATTGAAATGTTGGAATACTGTGTCTTTGAGTGAAATGAAATTTAACTAAAGTGAGTAATATATAGTTCAATGCATCGATTAATGTATTTATGGTACACATCCCATTTTATGCAATAGGAATTGCATGTATTCGATAATATTGCAATTGAATGCACTTTTCTATTTAATATTTTTTTGGCAGGAAGAGAGCTGAATCAGACACAATATGGAAATCAATTCAGTGCCATGCATGATACACATTCACGCCCACAAGGTCATAGCTATACATTCCAGAGTTCGACTGTTACATATGGGGGTTCTAATGGAGAATATTATACTTCATCTACTACCAGAAAAGCTAGTAGTGATGGTGTAAGTAACTGAAAGCTTTCTGTTTAGAGCATTAGTATATATATTTTTTGTTATCGTAATGGTGTTTAAGATGGGCTTTCCAGATGAAATTTGAAGAACATAAAGAAGCTAATTCAGCAACAGGTCAGGCAGCTCATAGGATCTCAAGAGGAATCCATGATAAGGTATTTAATTGTGTGCTGCTTATGACTTAATAGTATAACTCAAAAGTATTTTTTTCCTTCTGTTTGCATAAGCCACTTCAATGAAATAAATATATTGTGTGGTAGGGTCACACTCATTCAAGGCATTTAAAATCAGATGGGCAGGTGGATACAATGCAAACACTGCATAACATCAACGAAGGTATGTGTGTTTTATATCTTGTGACACATTTTATAAGGTGATCAATAAAAGGTGATTAATATTTTAATCAGATGAGCTTACTGGATTTGAAGAGGCTTGGAAAGGAAAAGCTAGAATGCATCTGCCTGGCTGGACTGGTGCTGCTAATTCTCATGAAGGTAGTAGTTAAATAAAATTATACCATAACATTTGATAATTCAAGGAAATTTAAGATTATTTAAATAGTGTTATTTATGCTTGTGGTGTTGAAGGTTCTGGTGGTTGGGCCTTGCCTTCAACTGAGAACACACATGCAGTTGGGAAAAGGCGATTTGGTGGAGGTAAGCTTGGTCAATCATCAAAAGATAGGAGGCATTGATAAGCCTAAACCAATAGGTGATTGTTTCAGGTTGATATATCAGACAGATTGTTAGATATGTAGGATGATTGACTGGAAGGCAGAAAAACCTGTGGTTATGATATAAGTTAGATACTTGTTTGAAGCTCATGACACGGATTTGTATGCCTTGCTGTTCTTGTATCTCTTGTGGTGGTTTGATTCTTGATACATGTTCTTGTATGTTTCACATACTAGACTTTGGGACCCTAGTGCCAAGTGCCAACAACCTTTTCTGATCAAACTTATATGCCTTGTTCTTATATATGTTTGTGATTCCGGATGTGTGTTACTTATGGTTATTGTATGTTCTCCAAGCCAAGGGTGGTCTTTCTGCAACATCTCTATCCTATGATTAGGGCTGGAGTCGAGCCGAGCTGAGCCAAGCCTGGCTCCAGCTCGGCTCGTGAATTTTCGAGTCGAGCTTGAGCCGAGCCGAAATTTCTTTCGAGCCGAAAATCCTGGCTCAAGCTCGGCTCGTAAAAAACATCGAGCCACGAGCCAGCTCACGAGCTGGCTCGTTTTCTTTTTTCGTGTTTTTTCCTCCACTTTATATATATATATATATATATATATATATATAATATATTAAATCTAATATATATAAAATCCAATATATATGTATATATATATAATTATATATAAAATCTAATATATACATTTATATTATACATGTACATACATACATACATATATATTATACATAATATGTATATTTATATAAATATGTGTATAAATATTGTATATATATTATGTATAATATATATGTACGTGTGTAATAAAATATATGTGTGTGTATATAATTTAATATATATATATATATATATATTAAAAATCGAGCCGAGCTACGAGCCGAGCCAACGAGTCGAGCCATGAGCCGAGCTCGAGCCGAGCCAACCCTGGCTCCGGTTCGGCTCGTTTTTAACGAGCTTTTTTCGAGCCGAGCTCTTTCCGAGCCGAGCTTTTTTCGAGCCGGGCTTTTTCGAGCGAGCTTCGAGCCGAGCCTCGAGCCGCGAGCTTTTTGAACAGCCCTACCTATGATTTAGAGAAAAAGTTAGCCCTGTTTCATCCTCCTGAGAATTTACTCTGAGAGTGAGATTTTGTTGGATATATTTGTGTAGGGTCATGAATTTTCGACACAACCCAAGAACACGACACAAACCTAACATGAATTTTTTGGGTTAGGATTTAGGCTAAATAGGTTCGGGTCCATTTCAGGTAGAACCCACCAACCCGATTATATAAAAGGTCAGGTTCGGGTCAACCCATTAGGTTGGCAGGTTGACCCGTTTATTTAGAAAAAAAAACATACATTGTAAACAAGATTAATAAATAACATATTTTTTTTTATTAAACAATGCTTTTATTTTATTTTGAAAACTAATGTATTTACACAATTTGATGTATTTTGTTTACGGTTTTTTGATTATATAATGTATTTTGAGTATGATTTATAATTTAAAAATAGAATATGAAAAGTAAATATATATTTCGGGTCAAACGAGTTATGTTCATGTCAATCCATAAAAATTCGTGTTAGGTCTGGGTTGTTGAGTCTTACATGATTGTTGGGTTCGGATGGTTGTAAAATTTTCAGGTTCGGGTTGGGTTGAAGCCACAACCTGCTAACCCGATATATTCAACACTCGTATATTTATGTATTAAAAGGAGATGCTTTTAACATTTTGGTTATGTGATTTCAACGTTCTTGTCATTCTTTAATTGCATTATGAGATCATCACCATGTAGTTTGACATTTCTGAATCCTGTTCTCAAATGGTTCTCTCTTTCATTGTCATAATTAATCCCGTTTTACGGCTGAACTGGAAAAACATTAAGGTTTTATCGATTTGAGTTTCACACTTCATGTTTTATATGGAATGTTACTTTTTCTTCTGAACTTATCTTTGGTTTAAGCAAATTGCTAAATGGAGGATTATTGTGTCAAACGCTCCTAAATCTAAATAGTTAAAAATTATAGCTCACGAAATATGTTTAAAGTTGAACAACTAAAAGGTTTTGGAATATATATTCTTTTAAAATTAAAAATAGCTCATACAAATTTTGATAAAACAACAATAGTGTCTACTAAACTTTTCTCTGCAGTAAAACTATTAGTAAACTTAGTAAAAATATTAGTAAACTTTGAGAAGAACAAGATCTAATCAACTATTATCTCTATTTTTAAGAAAAGAGAGATTTGCTTTACAAAAATCACCTAACTCAAAACATACATAATACAAACTACGAAATAGTACTAAACATACATATTTATACATTTACTCGTAACAGAACAATTGTGAAAGAGTAAATAACAGCAAAACAACTATCATACAAAGAATACATTAAGACAATTACATATATATAATCAACTTAAAGTTTAGTGAATAAGCTCCTAGTACATGTCTAAGCTACATTATACCTTCCTCTTAAAAGCAACTTTTTAAAATGGACTGAATATCAAACTGGTCATTTTACTGGTTGGATCAGTTGAACTGGTCAGACCAGACTTGAAAACCGGATAACATAATAATTATTATAAAATTTATGTATGTAGTTAAAATAAAAAACTGAAATCCAGTTCAACTAGTGCAGTTCACTGGTCCAACCGCATGGTTCACAAGTTCAATTAGCCAGTTTGCAATTAAACTAGGTTTACTAAACAAGTTTTGTGACCGGTTTCCAATTTGATCGGCTAGTCTGGTACAATTTTGAAACATTGTCTAAATGTCCTTAACCTTAATCATACGTATCCGTAAACTCTTATACTGGACCATATTATAAAAGATGTACAACTCTTCTGTATTGATACATATTTTTAGAGAGGTACAATTTTTTTTTAAATTATGTCTAAATCGTTCGATCTTGTGTACTTGTGTCTTCTTAATAGTCTAACAAGTTTGTTCACATAATCAGTCAAATTACAATAACATAAAACGAGCCATTTTACCTAGTTGTAAAGTTCTATTCATACAATATTCTTTGTCCAAATGTCAAGCTCTTTAAGAAGTATTCATATTTATCTTAATAGCATTGTAACTTCAAACAAACCAAAGTTACATACCTTCTAAATTGAATCCTGTTTTGCCATTTTGATTTAATTAAACCTGTTTCTTTGGTGATTAAAGGGTAACATTTGTCTCTATTTTACTCTCATACCATTTTGACTAAACAAAACATTTCTTTAAAGCACACAATGACTTGTTACAACCCAAATCTTACAGACCTTGGTATAAAAGTATAAAACTCTCCAAAAACAAGCTAATCAATATCTTTTTGCGCGTCTTGTGAGTTGTGGCCATGAAATATAATCGACTCACGATTTGAGAATCTGTTTGGTTTTTTCCTCACAAACAGTCGATGGCGGCAATCAGAACCACCGGTATATTTATCGTCAGGGAGATATTCCGGCCATCGGCATCACCGGCTTCTATTCGCACATTTAATGCAGTCCTTTGGACCGTCCCGACACCGCTTCGCTTCGTTTGCCGTCCGATCAGCTGTACTCCGGTTCGATGTGCTGCGGCTCCAGATTCCGGCGGCAATAAGAAGACGTCGGCACGGCTGTCTCAGGTCCAGCAGCAACTGCACGAAGCCATGGAGAGGTCTGTTGGAGGCGATGAACCTATCCCTAAGATTACTCTAGGTAAACATGATATAATTGATTACGCCTGAATTTGTTACCTAATTGAATACAATTTTCGGTTATGTGTTGCTTTTGTTTATAAGCTTGTTTTGTGTAATTCTCACATGAACAGATGAATTGATATAAGTTTGGAATGCCTGGTTACTGAAAACATTAATCTCTGATATAATACGCTAATTTTATCATGCAATATCTTATAATTTGCTTTGCGGCTTCGCCTTGATTTCAAATAATACGAATTGAATTTATGGATGTTTGGAGAATACTGTTTATTACATGAGTTGTTAATCAAAAATGTATATTCTGTGGTCTTGTTATTAGAATTCTGTTATTGTTCTGTGTAAATGTTAATGCAGAAGTGATTGAATTTCATAGCTTTCTTAAACTAAATGAAGTTGCAACTGAATGTTTAAAGCAACAACATTGCTTTTCTTTTTTTTACCTATATATTGATCAATTACAAATGAGGAGGGTGATTCATACAAGGATGTGAGAGCCATAAAGAATATTTTTTTAATGTAGGGGCAAGTAAGTAGTATGCAAAAGACACAGATCTTGATAGCAGTGAGTCATGAATTCACAACCTGGCCTAGCAGTACCAAGGTGTGTTGAATTGGTGTCCCTCCCCAAGTGGTTGAGGGTTGATTCCATGGTGAACAAACGATGCAGATTTAGGATTACTTTTAGAGGTGTACATTTGTTCAGCATTCTAAAAAATTAAAATAATTTGGGCCAAAGGTTACCTGTTGCTATGTAAAGGGTAGTTGTTGGCATATAATTTGGGTAAGTGCCAGCTTTTGATCAAGCTAAACCAAGCGTGCTTTTCCTCTACCTTACCATTAAAAACCATTGACTGCTACAGACCGTTATTAGAATACTATCCTTACATAGGAGTCACCAAGTTGTATGGTTACCATAACTTCTGCGAGTCCATTGCATCTACTATGACATATCCATGATGGGAAGTTTTTTTTGATGCATTAATAGGTATTTGCAGCTAAAGAATATAAGTAACAACATAAGCTTTGTTAGCTTCCTTTTGTATAAAGGAAATCCATCAGATATTATGTTCTATAAAGTTGACCTTTTTGTGTCAATTTGTTGGTTCATGAGCCGTAGGTCTTCTAGGAAGGACTGTTCTTTTTCTTTTTTCTTTTTTAATTTATTTATTCTTCTTCTTTGAAAAAATTCAACTTGGAAGGGTACTCATTTTCTGGTTTTAGGGTAAGAATAGTCTTTCTGCCAATGAAAAAACTGTTAGACAAGTAGATTGCTTGAAACCTTTTATGTTGCGATGGAGTTCTTTGTGCATGCCTTAGTCTATATTAAGATCCTAACATGCACACAAATGCATGTATGTTTTTTGCGTAAACATGTCTTCATTGAGTTCCATTTTGTTATTTAGATCATGTTACTGTGAACTTTGCTAGAAGTGGTGGACCCGGAGGTCAAAATGTCAACAAAGGTTTGATATCTTCTTAATTCTTTGATTGAGAAAATTTTTCTTATTTGTGTCCAAGATTTACCTTGTTCATTTTGTTTGCAGTAAACACCAAGGTTGATATGAGATTTAATGTTAAGGAAGCATATTGGTTAAGTGACAGGATTAGAGACAAAATTCTACAGATGGTTAGTTTAGTTCACCACTATTGTAATCATGGCATGTTTAAAGCATCATTAAATAATAACATGGAAACATATTTATTATTAATAACGTTTATTCTTTTTAGACTATCTTTGTTCTTTAATCAGGAAAAGAATAGAATTAACAAAGACGGTGAGCTTGTGATTTCCTCCACAAAGACCAGAACACAAAAGTTCGATTCTATCCACTATTCATTCAATTTTATATATTGTGTTTACAAAACCATATCTTACATCCTTAAATAACTTTATCTTTAGGGGTAACATTGAGGATGCCTTGGAGAAACTACAGGTACCTATAATATCATAAACTTTACGTCACCATTTCACAGTTAGTATCAGTCAGTGGTGTACCCACCCTTTAGGGTGGGGGACAGCCCCACATTTGAAAAAAAAAAATTAGTTGTTTATGTATGTTAAAATCCTGATCGCCTATAAAATTTTGCAATCGTTCCCCTTTCACTTCAATAGACAAAGTGGTACCAAAGTATTATGTTGTATTGATATGTTATGCAATAGCATACACCAGATATATATAGAGACTGATACAATAAGTAGGAAAGTAAATGAGGAATATGAAACACTTAGGTAAACTAAATATAGGGTAAGTGAAAGGATGCTATTAATACTCTCCCTCAAGCTAAGGCCGGGGATCGATCCTTAGCTTGGACTTTAGGACCAAGAACCGTTCCTTTGGTAAAGGCTTGGTGAAGATATCGGCAATTTGATCATGAGTTGAGATAAACTGAACCATTAGCTTCCTTTGAGCAACTTTCTCACGAACAAAGTGGAAGTCAATCTCCACATGTTTTGTTCTAGCATGGAAGACCGGATTTGCTGATAAATATGTGGCTCCTAGGTTGTCACACCATAACGTTGGAGCATTCCTTATAGAAACTTGTAATTCTTTTAACAAAGTTTCAAGCCAAGTTAATTCTGCCACTGTGTCTGCCATGGCTTTGTATTCAGACTCTGTAGATGACCGAGATACAGTCTTTTGTTTTCTTGCCGACCAGGAAACGAGGTTAGTCCCAAGATAGATAGCATAGCCCCCCGTGGATCGACGGTCATCGGGAGACCCAGCCCAATCAGCATCGGTGTAGGCATGCAAGTCATTGGCCGAGTGTCTAGAGATCCGAAGACCATCACCTGAACTGCCAAGGAGATATCGCAAGATCCGTTTAACGGCTGACCAATGGTTTTCAGTTGGGGAATGCATAAATTGGCATACCTTGTTAACGGCGTAGGTAATGTCGGGGCGCGTCAGAGTAACATACTGCAAAGCCCCTACTATTTGTCTATACTTCACTGGGTCAGAGAATAGCGGGCTATCACCAAGACATAGAGTGGTTGTGGTTGTACATGGCGAAACGACAGGTTTAGCATTTGACAAGTTCGCCCGAGTCAATAAATCTGAAATGTACTTGTGTTGAGAAAGGATAAGATCAGCACCTGCCCGAATAACCTCAATGCCCAAAAAGAAGGATAACTGGCCCATATCCTGTATAGCAAAGGTCTGTCCGAGTCTGTGTACCATCTGGTCCATGGCTTGGGTGTTGTTACCTGTTAGGATAATGTCATCGACATAGACTAACATGTATAGAAGAGTGCCACCATGGGAATAGATGAAAAGTGACGGGTCAGTTGATGATCCTTTGAACCCGAGAGCAATCAAGGCAGAAGAGAGACGCTCAAACCATGCCCGGGGAGCTTGTTTAAGGCCATATAAAGACTTGTGAAGAAGGCACACATGAGTTGGCTTATTTGGGTCAATGAATCCTTGTGGTTGACGTAGATACACAGTCTCCTTTAGATCTCCGTGTAGGAAGGCATTTTGGACATCAAGTTGGCGTAGAGACCATTGATGTGTAGTGGCCAAGGAGAGAACCACTCGAATGGTAGTGGATTTAACCACTGGGCTGAAAGTGTCGGTGAAATCTATTCCTGCCTGCTGGTGATAACCCTTGGCGACAAGGCGTGCCTTGTAGCGCTTGACAGCCCCATGTTGATCCCTTTTTACTTTATAGACCCATTTGCAATCCACAATGTTTGTGTTTGGAGGAGGGGGAACCAAGGACCACGTTCCATTTCGAACGAGAGCAGAGTACTCTTCGTTCATTGCTTGGCGCCAATGAGGTTGTTGATTGGCAGCAGCAAAAGAAGTAGGTTCAAGGTCAGTTGAGCTGGTA
Organism: Mikania micrantha; assembly: GCA_009363875.1. Lineage (NCBI taxonomy): Eukaryota > Viridiplantae > Streptophyta > Magnoliopsida > Asterales > Asteraceae > Mikania > Mikania micrantha. The sequence goes on along the minus strand of CM018694.1, from coordinate 75,105,032 downwards.
GCGGAGCTGGTGGTGGTGTTGAAAGAGCTGAGATTCACAGGGGTAGTTTGTTTAGGATGTGGACGTAGGTTAGCGGGTCTTTGGGGTGGAGGGGGTGGGGGTGGGGGTGGGGGTGGGGAAGGGGTGGTTGTGGAGGGTGATTGACCAGCTGCACAGTAACGATCATAGGCTGAGGTGGAAGGATTCTGTGATGTGTGGGAACGTCTGAAATAGGTAGCAGTGGGCTGTTCGGTAATGGGTTGTGCAGCAGTAGGTGGATTAGGCTGAGTGTTGGGCTGGGGACAGGCCTGGTTATAGTCATTTGGTGGAAGAATTGGTGATGGGTGGGAGGAGACATATTGGCTGTTAAGAGGGGTGTTGATAGGGCTGGGAGCTGCTGTGGATTGAAAGGGAAATATGTGTTCGTGAAATCTGACATGACGGGCAATATACATCCTTTCGGAGGATGGGTCAAAACATCGATAACCGTGATGGGACAAGCTGTATCCAAGGAAGATACACGGTGTAGACCGGAAATCCATTTTGTGAGGATTATAGGGGCGGAGAAAGGGGAAACACTGACACCCAAAAACCCGAAGAAATGACAAATCTGCTGGACGTTTGAACATGTGTTCAAAGGGTGATAAAGTCAAGTTTGTGCGAGATGGCATCCGGTTAATGAGATAAACCGCTGTTTCAAAGGCATAGTGCCAAAAGCGTTGGGGAACACAAGCTTGAGACATGAGGGTCAAGCCTGTTTCAACCACATGCCTATGACGCCGTTCAACTATTCCATTCTGTTCACTTGTGTGAGGGCATGAAAGCCGATGAGAGATACCAACTGAGTTAAAAAATGAGGTGAGACTCCGAAATTCACCACCCCAATCTGACTGGACAGTCTTTAGTTTTGTAGAAAACAGTCTTTCGGCTTTTAGCACGAATTGTTTAAAGACAACAAGCACATCAGATTTATGTTTTAAGGGAAACAACCACATATATTTTGAGAAGTGATCAACGCATAAGAGAAAGTAGGTTCAACAGATGATTGGTTTGAGGAGAGTTAGGCACAGTGGCTGTGGTGAAGGCCTGGACAGAAGTAGGTTCAACAGATGATTTTTGGATTAAGAATTCATGGTCAGCAAGAAGACCAGGGAGTTCATTGAAGACTGCAGTGAATTGTCTGGCAAAAAGGGCTTGCTTAACACCGTTATACTCCTCTCGAAGACATGCCACAACAAGCATAACGATGTCTTTGTCGGACATGGGCTGACCAATATTTGCCAAGGAATTGGCATAATCCTGTGCTCGTGCAAGATACTGGGCTGATGTCTCGTCCCCCTTCATTTGGATCTTTAAGAGTTGTGTTTTTAATGTAAATTCTCTAGAAGATGTGTTTGGAGCATATGCTCGCTCCAGTCCAAGCCACAGGTCACGAGAGGTAATACCTTGGACGTGTTGAAAAGAGTTTTCAGAGATAGTTGAAATCACCAGCATCCGGACATGTGCGTCATTTCCGATCCAGGCAGCGAAATTAGGGTTTGGTTGTTCTGCAGGGGCAGCCGTTTCTTTTTCCTTTCCAGTAGTCGATAGAATTGTTGGTGGAGGACAGGGAATTGATCCATCAATGTACCCGAACAGATTGTGTGTAAGGAGAAAGGGTTGAACCATGAGTTTCCAGTGGCCAAAATTGGTGGGTGATAGGGTGAAGCCAAATTTGTGTGAATTGTGGGCTGTCTTTTCTGCAATGGTGAAGGGTTGAATTTGTTGATTAGCCATGATGAATTGTGGAGGAGATCAGTGGCTCTGATACCACAATAGACAAAGTGGTACCAAAGTATTATGTTGTATTGATATGTTATGCAATAGCATACACCAGATATATATAGAGACTGATACAATAAGTAGGAAAGTAAATGAGGAATATGAAACACTTAGGTAAACTAAATATAGGGTAAGTGAAAGGATGCTATTAATACACTTTTAGTTTCTAAGTGTTAGTTAATAAATCAAGTTGAAAAAGACCCAACTAATATTTTTAACCCATTTTAAAACCAGGTTCATTATTAATTTTAATAAGTTAAATCACCACTAGCTCATTTTAAACTACTTTTTTATTAATTTTAAAAACCTATTAACATAATACTTAAAGTTAGATTTGCGTAATAGGATTGGTGATGAGAATTTAAACGATAATTGTATTTATTTTGTGGATAAAGAGTTACTTAGGAAATTTTCAGAAGTTATTTTCATTATTTTCATTATGCTTTTGTATATGAAATTTAGTTTGATTTTCTTTTTTAATATGGCCCGACATGATTCGATCGAACTAAACAAAAGAGAAAAATTAATATATAACGATACTCAAACAATCCTAAAAAATTTCCGCCCGCATGAAAAATTTTCCTGGGTCCGTCACTGGTATCTGTAAATCTTTAAAGTACATTAATTTAATGAAATGAATATCTTTATATCTTCAAAATATATTAGTTTTAATGAATTGAATACATTTAGGCAATCATTGATGCTGCTTCATACGTCCCACCACCTCCATCAGAAGAACAAGTGAAGAAAATCACCAAAATGTAAACCTTCTTTTTCTGTCATCCCTTTATTTTACTATATGGCACATTCAAAATCAATATAATTTTTTTTGTTTATACAGAGCTGCAGTAGCAGAGCAGAAAAGGCTGCAGAACAAGAAGGTCCTCTCTCAGAAGAAAGCATTCAGGAGAAGCAGAGACAGTTGTGACTAACCACCCAACAACTAGGTTTTAAAAGTTCAACTGATCATAGATCATGTAAGATCACATTAAAATTACATAAATTCATTCGATGTTTCTTATTCCTAGATAAAAACAGGTGGTTTCATACAATTACTTGTTCGGTTAACAATTAGAGTTAGTATTGTCATCAAAAGCCCAACACTTTCCAGAAAGTATATCAAGTAGATAAATTTGATATCTGGAAGGTGATACTTAGTTGATGCCTTCGCATGTTAAGGCCTAAAATGAACTTCAAAAATGCCCTTTTTGATTAAAAAACTTTACTTATTAATATTATATTTTTTATTCAACTTTATTTTGTAGATTTTTTGTTCAACATTTTCAGTTGATACTTCTAAATAGGTTTAGAATAATAACACTTTGAGAAAATTGCTGATATGGTCCATGTGATTTGCTAGCATTTCACTTTTGGTCCCTAGGTTTCATAAATTACCCATATAGTCCCAAACTTTAAACATTTGTAATACATATAGTCCTTATGTCACCAAATTATTATCACAACCCTCACCTAAGTAAGTCAATAGATTATGTAAGTCTAACGTGGGGACTTAAGCAATAGACAAGCCCATACAATTCACATTTAAGATTTTCTATAAATATAAAAGAGTTGAACACATAAGTAAAGAATTTGATGTACTTCTTACCCTTGTGGATTAGTAAAAGATTGAAAAAGGCCAATGATGAGTAATCAAATCACACACAAGCTAAGAACTCACAAATTAATTAAGCAAGAAGAAATTAAAGAAGAAGAAAACTGAATTTCATTGATCAAAGGGAGGATTACAAGAACAAAACCAGGGTAAAACCCTATCTCACTACCATATGCAGGAGACCCAAAATCATTACAAAATCATAACTAACTGAAAACATATCTTCCTTCCCTTATTAATACTCCCTCTCCACTAACAGCCACTAGCCACTTTTAGGAGTGCCATCTTTAGCCCTTCTAGAATATACATGCAATATTTTAGGCCTATCTTTAGAAATATTAGAGGGATCATTCGTATCAGCCACATACTTGCCTTAGTTTGGTGACTAGCTTGACTCCAACTAGTAGATGAAAGTCATGAAACGAGGTGATCCTACTTGGATCCTACAATTAGATTTGACACGCGTGTTAGAATGGTTTTTAAGTTTGTTCGAGTATCAGAAGTTATGTAGCCTCCTTAAATTAGATGGTATATTAATTTGATCTCAACCGGTTTTATTAACTAACTTATTTGTTTCTTTTATTTTATTAGATGGGTATGTTTGTTTGTTATTTGTTTCTTTTATTTATACTCTTTACACGACACGTGATACCTCTTCATACCCTAATTCGAAGCTTCATTTGTCCCCATACAACACCCTACAGTTGTACCCTCGACCTATGTGTATACTCACATTCGTATACCAACTCGCATCCCTTCTATGCATGCGTATACGTATGCCTACACGGCTACACCCATGTACACACACGCATGCCTACTCCCATCCGGTCTCAACTTATTCACCATTTCTATCCTAGTCCCGCTCCTTCTACAGTGCACACACTCTCTCCTGCACACACATGTATGCACACGCAACTGCGCCTGTTCATACATCAAATATACACACCCAATCTCACCTGTACATACATTTATGCTGATATACACATGCGGATAAAGACTGCATTCATACTCCCCCCCACCCCAACACACCCCCACAAAAAAATAAAAAAATAAATGAAATAAAAGATAGTACCCTGTACCCTTATCATCCAACTTCATGGTCAATATTTAAATCCATCTGCTACCCGTGTTCATCTTTTGGATCTTTCTTAATTAAGTTTTGTCTATGATTTAATGTGAGATTGTAAAGAAACAAGATAAACCGAAAGTTGGCAGTCGACATACCTTGATCACGATTCGTTGTTCGTTTGGTGATGGTCCTCGGTGGAAGAGGAGATCATCATAGTTGCTTAGTAGTGGCAGCAGGTTCTCTTTGGCTATGGCAATTTTGAAAAGAAACAGAGGTAACCGAGAGATTTGAGTTCTAGGGTTGCTGTGAGGTGTGAATGGCAACTAAGAACGGTATAAGTGTTGGAAGTAAATAATCAAGAAATTGAGAGTCAAAATTAGAAGTCAAATTGCTGAAAGTCAAAGGCGGTTAATGTTAGTTATTTAACCACCAAAAGTTAGTTAATATTGTTGTTTGTTTAACCGCCACTTCATGGGTAAAAATACCCTCATTTGTATGACATTTTGTGTGTGAAATATATAGAACTTGTGTGTGTTTTATGTTTCTACCAAGAGGGGTTGCCCAATGTATATGTGCAGAACCCATAACCTTTAATTCAACCTTTATATTGTTAATATGATCCTCTAAATTATCGATCATGAGGGCTACAATAAGGAGGCAACGTGTTTGAGATGAGTTCATCCTCACATCTGGGGATATTTGTTTCTGGCTACAAGATCGATGATGTGAATTATCCACAAACCAAGCAGATGAGACCAAAGTAAAAACACACGTAAGCTTTCCTCCTAACCTGTTATATCTCGGTTTAGGTATGGTGAGTGATACGGGCCTTAGGTTCGAGAGTGAGCATGGGAATGTGGTGAGTGGATTTAAAGCTGTGGCTTGTTATTTTAAGTACATCCCTCGTATTCTAGGTGATAATAAAGTTGGAATATATGTGTTTAGTAATTGAGGGTTTTTGGTTAGATTTAGAAAGTTTACGATTCGTACGTGTGTAATTTCGTGTGATAGTATTCCCATCTGTATGAATATATATTTGTTTTTTCACGAAATCAAGTTCTACTTGGTTGTGTAGTTGCCTAGGTGGTCTTAATTATGTTAAAATCAGGATTCCTTTGTGACTCTTAAACAAAGTCTGAGATTTGCACGTCTACAATCGAAAATTTTGGTTATTACATAATCAATCAAATGAACAAGTCAAAGTACAAATGTTTAAGATCAAAAACTTGATTCGTAGACGGATTTCACATTCTACCACTGCAACCATGTATATTTAAGTTTGTTTTTTGTAGTTACATTAAATTCATAGCTAGTTGTTGTCTTAGTTAAGTTGAGGGATTTTCAATATATAACCCATCCAACAAGAACTACATATACACATCCATTTTGTTTCAAGTGTATATAGAAAATTACTTTTCAACTGTCGTTTTTTTCCTTCTCTCTCTCTATTTTATGCTACATATCATATTTATTTGGTTTTTATAGTTTTCTATTAAAACTAGTAATAAATTAATTTTGATCTGATTTTGCAGGTGAATTAATTTTTATAAAATTGAAACAAATTGGGAGATAGGAAAAAGGGTTATAATTAAGGGTGACAACGAGCCGAGCTGAGCTAAGCATGAGCTCACTAAGGCTCGAACTCGGCTTATTATGCCTTAAGAAAGCTTGGGCTTGGCTCGTTTAAAGTTTTATTTCTAGACCTCGGCTCGACTCGACTCATTTTGTTCGTGTTCGTTCGTTTAACTTTTAACTTGTTCACGAACGTTTACCGAACGGAAATTCTTGTTCGTGTTCGTTCATTAAGGAATTTAGCTTGTTTACGAACGGTTCACGAACGCTAACGAATGTATATTATTTAAACAATAAAAATCAACATTTTTAATCTCAAGCAATGGAGATAATCATTTATAAATATATAAATTAAGATATTATAGTATTAAACTAAAAATAACTTAAGTATTATGGTATTAAACTAAAAATTAAAATTAAACAACATATTTAAGGAATAAATATAATAAATGAACTTAACCGAACATAAATGAACGTAAACGAACACAAATGAACGAACATGACCTCTGTTCATGTTCGTTTAACTAAACGAACGGAATTTCATGTTCGTGTTCGTTCGTTTATTAAACGAACGAACATAAACGAACTTCCGCTGAACGTTCGGTTCGTTTACAGCCCTAGTATTTAGTTAAATAATTAATTTAATTTTATTATTAGTTTTTAAATATATTTATAACTATATTTTTCATATATAACATAATATATGTAATTCTTATTATATATTTCATAATTTTATATATAAAAATAATTATTTATCTAAATAAATACTTATTAATTAAATAAAATATATATATAAAAGCTCGTCATGTCAATCTTGAGCTCGATAACTAAACGAGCCATATTGCAAGGTTTGAGCTCAGGCTTAGGCTCATTTAAAATCAGCTTGTTCGAGCGATATACGATCCGATCTCGAGTAGTTTTACATTCCAATAAATCATAATTCTTAAAGATTGGTGTGCAAAAAAGATAAAAGCACTATGTCGCGGACTTCCTAAAAGTTGAGCCTTGTTTTACATATAGTTGGTCACGTGGTCATGATGACAGTCCTTACATGTCAACTTTATTAATTTTTTTTTATATAGCAAAGTGGACTTATCAATTTCACATGAATGCTATAGCACGAAGAATACAATAATTAATTTTTACGCAATTTGATGGAATTAATTATTTAAATATAATTTTTTTATCTATTTTGGGGTTGTCTTTTTAGAAGCAAATTTTTATCGTTAAAATAGAGATAAAGTTTGTTGACATCTCACCCTCACGAAAAAAACAAACTAGTACTGTAGAGGTAGATTTGACACTTTAAAAAAACTATAAATTGAATATCAACGTGGTACCATTGCCACTAAAATATTGAAAAAAATTCAAAAATCGAAAGGTATTTATGCCAAAAGTATTAAAAATATAAAAAACGAATATTCAGTATTATCGGTTTTTATTGGTATCTATCTACCGTACAAAAGGCTCATCCTTTTTATTTGTTTGTTATGAGTGAAGATACCTTAAATATAGTTTATTAAAATAATTGTGGATTCATTATCTCATTTATAATGAAATGAAATGGTTGAGTTGAGGTAGACCAGATGTTGTATTCATTTTATTCATAAAATCATGTTCACTAATTTGAGGGAATCATAACATACAGACTAAAGTAAGTTTAAAATGGGGAAAGTAGGTCTTTGTTGGCCATTTCTTTATCCAACTATGTGACGATCGGTCACTGGGCCATTGATAGTGCCTATATTGCATCGAGATAAAGAACATTCGATATGTTTTCTCCTTTTCCAAAATTTTCAAACAAATACAAAAGATGCGATATCTACATTTGTTTTATTCAAATCTTAACGTTGTTTAGACGATTCAAATACATGCTGATAATAACGGTTAGAAAAATTGTTACGCTCTTTTCATTTTGGGGTAGAGGTAATGTTTGATTTCATCCGTCCCTTCCCAGACTTTACACAATGGGATTTCACTGGGTATGTTTGTTTGCTTGCTTGTTTAGTTCCAACCAGACATTTATATATTTTATGTTTTCATAAATTAACCAAACCTTTTGTTTTGAACAATTTTTCCAATTTCTTTTTGTCTACATTTTTGACTTGAACCTTTAACCTATTTTAAGAAAACACCTTAACACACCTTGATATCATTGGGATGAATGTGCTTTGGTATTTAACCAAACATTTGAAGCAAAGAAAGTCAGCTGAATCAACTTGATTTATTATATAAATCATTTATTAATAAATGAGTTAGTGCTTGAGTTTGTATGTTTAACTTGTTTAGCTAAAAGACTGACCCATTTATAATTAATGTTATTGGAATAAAGGGGTAAGGTTTAGCTTAGGACATGTATGAGTATGTTTGTTATTGTTATTAAATGTTGACTCATTCACCCTATTTTTAACCTGTTCAACCTATTTATGACTTGAAAACCTATGTACAATATGCCAACCTATTTGACTTGTTTGCACCAGTCTAGCTCGGGTTGCACAAATTTTCGCGTATTCTGATTAGTGCTGATGTGTCCTATGCAAATAAACATATGGGTCATGCTTAAATTCATCAATTTAATTCGTCAAATCCACACAATTGACACTCCAAGAATCCTACTTAATATCTTGTATTTGTATAAATCATTTTTTTAACTAGGTATACAAGTCACCTAATATACCAGATCATATTTTCACTAATTATATTTTTACTCGTCATTTATTTTAACGTAATTAAAAATATCTTATTAAAACCTCTTTATATTTACGAAAAACTTTTTTATTGTATTGTACTTTGTAGCTCACCATCATACGCAAACTCTTAGCACTTTCAACACCTTACCCACGTGGCCACATTTATCAACTTGTTCACTAATTAATCAAAAACACTAACCGAACAAAAATTCTTGTTCGTGTCCGTTCATTAAGGAGCAGAATTTGTTCAAAAACGCAAACGAACGTATATTATTTTAAAAAAAAAAAATACAAAAACAACATTCATAATCTCAAAATTAGATATAATCATTTACATAAATATATAGTTAAACACTAGTTATATAAATAAAAAAATGATTATAATAAACAAAACAAATGTTAGAAGTAATATTCATAATTGAAATTACCGTAAACTAATGTTTCAACTACCTTAGTTTCAAATTAATATGTTTTAACAAGATAAAATTACAAATGGTTGTATTTCTAGTTTAAATGTTATGGTATACTAAAAATAAAAAAAAATAAAAATATAAAACATAAAACATATTTAAAGAACAAATATAACAAACAAACATATATGGAAGAAAATGAATACATTATCATATATTTACGAACAGAAATGAAGGAACACAACATTTGTTCATGTTTGTTTACTTAACTAAACGAATGAAATTTCCTGCTCGTGCTCGTTTATTTATTAAACGAACTTTCCGTCGAATGGTTGACAAACTATTCGCTGAACGTTCTGTTCATTTAGAACCGATTATGCAAGTTTAACACGCCTTGTAATTATTTATTTCTTTTTATTTTTTAACATGCATCTATTATACTCTTATTAATTAATATCATCGAACATGTACGTTGTATAATTCAAAACCGTACAAATAAATAAGAGAAATATACCATATAAACTATTTACCATCATGATATCTTAATGACAAGTCTGCTTAGCGATTACTACATTCAACCTGCCACAGTCTCTAAAATTACACCATCAATGATAAAATTAACGAACAAATCGACAAGAAATACCACAATCCAATAGCATCTAACTTTATAATCCAATTAGCATGACCAGTACATACATCCATGAATTTACACCAATTCACCGAATCCCTTTGCCAAATATAATTAACTTCTTAAACTTAATTTCATTTAGTCATTATTTGCAACCCAAAATGGTGAACGCCACCATTAGGCGTCCCTCACCGACCGGTCCCACGGCCAACATGAGGGATTATTTGCAACCCAAATAACTACTTATATACTAATTTTTTAAGCTTAATAAAATTCAATAAATTCATGTGTATAGACTATCTATAGTGATTTTTTTTTTATGAAATTGAGGGTTTACTTTATCTAAAAGAATAAAAATAAAAAAATTGAAGGGTTTAAATAATGAAAACAATAAGTCTACATTAAATGCATGACTCCACATAAAACTTAAGAATTATGACAATTTGTTTAGAGTGGGTATAGCAAATTAGCACAATTAAAAATAAAAGAAATTAAAATGGCTTTCTATTTCACAAAATTCGTACCCAAAACTAGAAATAATGTTATATTGAAGCAGCAAAAAGACCGAAACAAACCATCCTACTTTCGGATCACAAACTCTTCACCGGATTGCTTATCAAACCGCCTGATCCACCTACTCTTCTTTATTTTATCCGAACCCGACCCGAATTCACCAGCTCCCACGTGAGCAATATCTAACCCCTTCCCAACCGGCAAGAAAACCGACCTGACAATCCGCCGTGATCCATCGTCAAACAAGCTGCGCCACTGTAAATCCGCCGCAGCGTTCATACAAACCACCACTGCCCCACGGTGGCCGAACTTCGCCGCCTTTATAATCCTACCGGAGTTACTTTTCAGGCAATCAACCACCAGGAAATCTATTATCATTCCCTTAATCGCCTCCTCCGGCTCCCCAACGATCACCTCCGGCGACAATCCGGCTTTCTCCATGGCGGCGGTGTACGTAGATTTCGAATCCTCATCGGGAGCTATGCAAACATGTCTGCCGGACGTGTGAATACTTGCTACGGACAGACCAATGCTTGTCGTTGTCACACCATGAGACCATGTTTCCACGATGAGCTTTGCGTTCCAACCGGCCGCCATGGCTGATATCAGCTCCGCCGCGCTTGATCCTTCAAAAAGCTCACACTGCACAAAATTATAGGGTAAGAATGGGTTAAAGCTTCAATTTTTTAGCAAAAAAAATCTATCTGTAAAAATAAAAAAAAAATAAAAAATAAAAAACTATGCAGAATACCGAAGCAGATGAAAGGATTGATCAGTTCTTACGGATTTAACAGTGTCCGTAAAAGCTTTAGCGGCAGTTTCCGGTGACCAAACAAGCTTCATCTTCTCCGATCAGTTTCTTGATTACTCTCTCTCTCTCTCTGTTTTTTTTTTTTGCAGGGTTGTGAGTGGATCTTCGTTTCCAATTGGGAAATTGTCAATTTGTGCAGGTATTTATATTTTGTTACAGTGTTGATGACAAGAAAACATTTAATGATTTAAATATCTTAAAAAGTTTTCAACAAACATCAAAACCTGGCATGCAATAAAGACTTTTAAAAGACCCTGCCCGTTGTTTCATTAGATAAGTGGTTACATTTATCACTTTTAATTTTTAAAAGTATAGAAATATACCCACTGGTAGGGTTGAGTGAGGTTTCATCTAATTGACATAGCTTATATATATACTATATATGTTTTACATATTTTATATATAATTTGGAATAATTTAAAGATAGCTGATCAAGAACGACCGATCGATCGAGTATGTTTCTTGTTCAGAAAATTAGCGTGTTAGGAAGATCTGTTAATACACTGCTCCAGTGGCTGAGCTTCAAACGATTTATAGAGGGGCGAAAATTCACGTGACCTAAGTTTTTTGTTTCAATCGATCGGTATGTCTCGGTTACTCGGGTTAAATGTTCGGGTCAATGATTCGTGTCAAATAATAAAAATACAAGTAACAAGTATCTAATAATTATCATTATGTGTGAAAAATAATGAATATTTGAAAAAAGAATTACAATTCAGATCAACAACCTTTCAACAAACAAGTATCTGGGGTGAGTGGTGGCCTAGAACATGTGGCGGTGGATTGGTGGGGATGGAATTCAGGAAAGAAAATGATCTGCGATCGGGAAGAAAAAAAATAAAGAGATTAGGGTAGGAGAAGTTAGGGGGAATGAGAGATTTAAATATTTAGGAGAGTAAATTACGGTTTTAGCCCATGCGGTTTAAATGTTTTAACTATTTCAACTCAAAATAGAATATTCTATCAATGAAACCTCTGTGGCTTAAAAACTAACGGTTTTGACCCCTAACCATAGTTAGATTTGAGGGTCAAAACCGTTAGAATAGTCAAGTTTGGGGGCCAAAACCATAAGTTGTTTAAACCATAGGGGCTGTAATGATAGAAAATTTTATTTTGGGTTGAAATAGTTAAAACACTTAAACCACAGGTGCCAAAACCGTAATTTACAATATTTAGGAGAAATAATAGGGAATAAAAAATTAAGGATTTTAATACGTGGGTAACTTCTGAATTTAATTTTTTATTAACTAATTACGAAAAAAGAATATTTTAGAAGAGATGGTAGTATAATTTTTTTTAAATGAGGGGGCGAAATCAAATGGTTTTTTAAAAATTAACCTTTTGGTCTAAAAATTAACACTAATGACAAAAAAGAGAGGGGCGGTCGCCCCTCCTCCCCCCCGGTCCCTTCATACCTTCGCCCCTAAACTGCTCGTAAGTCGTAATTGCTACTAATTCCGATCCACTTGCCACTAATATAACAAGTTGAGTTATGTGTCATTTTTATTCATATTCGAAAAACAAACCCAATTCATATACATTCAAGCCCAAATAAAGACCACACCCGAATTAGTCAACCAAAACTAGCTCTCAACCCGAACCCAATGAACAGTATTGAATCAAACTATATAGAATTCGGGTTTTTCGAATAAGCGCCTAATTTTGAAAAGTTCATTTCTACTTTTTTTTTACATACACTGATCAATATATGATTATATATACGACATTACTAATTCAAATTTTTTGTTAATAAAAGAATGTGCAACATCTAATCAGGGGTTGCTCTTAGAATTTGAGTGTCCAGGACGAGTCGGGGAATAAAAGGCCCATAACACATTCAAGTATATAGAAAATTTCGTAAAGGACGACTAATTATACGAATAAATTATAAACATAAATCATAGTGTCAAGTTTAGTGAAATACATATAACAATAATTAACCGATGATTCGTGAAGTTCTCCTAGCATTCTTCATAACAAAAATTCCTTAATTCAAAAATTAGGGATGCAAATTAAGTAAATTAAACACATATGACCCTAATTCAATAACTTATGCTCTAAATCTCTAATTCAGGAAAAAAAAAAACACGCACACAAATTCACAAAAATTGATCCTAAATCAGTAAATCCTAATCAAAAACACACACACACTTTGGCGCTAAATCCTAATTCAACAAGACAACAACACAATATTTGGCTCTAAATCCTATTTAACAACACGTAATATTAGAATGTATAATTAACTAATACAAAAACACTAGTAGAAGATTTTGAGTGTTAATTCTTGTGTGGTGAAGGTCACAACTCGCAAGAAGATTTTGAGTGTTAATTGCTGACCTGAATTTTATGGGGTGTCACATCATACACTTGTTAGAAAGAATTTCGTCCCGAAATTCAGCTTGCGTTGTCGGTGTTTGTCGGTTCAGTGAACACGTGAGGGTGCTTCTTTTTCATCTGGTCTTCACGTTCCCACGTGAATTCTGGTCCGCGTCGCGAATTCCATCGCACTTTCAAAATTGGTATTCGCTTTAGCTTGAGTTTCTTGATTTCCTGGTCCATAATCTCCACCAGTTCCTCAACAAAGTGCAATTGTTCGTCTATCTGAATTTCCTCGAGAGGAATCGTAAGTGTCTCATCAGACAGACACTTCTTGAGGTTCGACACATGAAACATGTTGTGTACATTGCTTAGCTCGTTTGGTAAGTTCAGTTCATAGGTCATGAGCCTATCCGTTTGACTATTTCATGACCTTGAGTAACACTCTGTCTCCCACCCATATATCTATATACATATATATATATATATTTACGTAGATACGTACGTACGTACGTATGTATATATACTTATATACGTATATATACATATAGATATATTGCTTAATAATACATAATTAATCTAATCTTTTTAATTATGCTTGTTTGAGAACCCACTTACATTATAAACCTCCGAGTCCCTCTCACAACCGACTAACCAAGAGAAACAGGTAAATCGTGGTCGTAAGCAGGGGCGAAGCTTAATAGGGGGCGGGGGGCGACCGCCCTCCTTTTTTCGTCCGTAGTGTTAATTTTTCTGCCGAAATGTTATTTTTAGTTAAAAATCGCGGTTTCGCCCCCTTGCTTCAAAAAATTAACATGTATTATAGGTTTCAAAAATCTTCGCCCCCTCTCACTTTGCCCAAGCTCTGCCACTGGTCGTAAGCAATCGGGTAGGCGACCTCCAAGGAAAATCACCAAAGTGTTTTAAATTCAATAATACGTGAATTACAGTCCAGAAAGATAGACTCAAAAAATTATATGTTTTTATGCGTATTAAAATATGAAGAATATGCGTTTTAAATAATGCAAAATCTGTTAAACGTCAGTGTACATCTGTCATTATATAATAATTAAGTTTAAATATTATTTGATAGGTATATTGTCATATTCATATGAAAAATGGTTTCGCTCCGTGCTGCTATATATTCGATTTGACTTTTAAGTTCGTCACCACATGTGGTTCGAACCCAAGGCTACATTATCCCAAAATTTAAAACGATAATAGTAGTGATTATTACAACTTGGCATTTGATCAAGTGCAACTTTTATAATACGCATCAAGTGTTAATTAAGTAGCTACAACTTGGGTAATTTTATTGTTTTTATCCTCTAACTTGATGTCTAAAGATGTATAGTAAACTGTTCTAATTTTTTTTTTTAAAAATTAAACTGTAAATCATAATGATAATGGTAATTATTATCATAAGTATAATATGGAAAAGAATGATAATAGTAAATTAGTAGTTTATGATAACTCTGATAGTAATAATTAGTTATGATATTATCATTATTATTATAATAAACACTATTTGAATAATAATATTTTTGTGATATATATTTAAAACAACAAGGTTGCGAATAATTTATTTTGCTTAAAGTTTTAAATTAATTATCTTTCTTAACGATGACAAAATAAATATAATAATAAATGCTAAAAAACGATACAGCAGAGGTTAATTGACTTTTAATTTATGTCATTTTCTAATTAACATATTATATAGTTAATTGTAGTCATACTCAACAATCGCATTCGTTATCAATTAATTATCAAAACCAAATGACGTGATATATGCCTATCAAGACTTTCAAGTGGTTGAAAGCTAAAGTTTTAAGGTTGAAAAAACATAGATTAGAAGTAATATCAAAGAATAGATGAGTAATTAAGTCGTTTATAAAATTAATAATAATAAATTTTAATGAAACCACCAAATGTTTTTTTTTTAAACGGTTTGGTACGACGACACCTTAAGGTTATTGATTAGCCATGTTTTCAGTGGTAAACAATGGAAAGAGAGTGAAATCGGATGTGTTAAGAGAGTGAAGGGCTGGTTTTGGTTTAATTTTAGATTTAGTTTCTAGAAAGGCTTGACATTTTGAGCTGCCTTTTATGTTTTAAAGATTGTTTCTTTTATAACAATAGGCAGATTTTTTTATTATTCCATTTTAGAACAGGCAATACATTAAAGTTTAGAACAACAACCACAATTTATAGATTAAGCGATTAATATATAATTTCAAAAGTTGAAACTTATTAGCATGATGAGAAACTTAGTTGATTTGTGTACAACTTGTATATTTTATATAATATGAAACAATTTTTCAAAAGAAAATTTAAATTTTCATCTTCTTTTAGTCTTGAATTCATTGATTTAAATAATATTTTTTCGAATCTGTCGAAAACAAACCAATTTTATCATATCATCTTAATCTATGAGATATAATTTGGCATGTTTTTATTATTTATTTGTGATTTAATTTAGTTTTATTATTTTTTGAGTGATTCAAATTAGTTAAAAAATAAAATATTTAACGATAAGTAATAATCCAAAAAAATTCCGACCCCAATAAAAAAAATTTTTAGGTCTGCCACTGCACGTACTTTTAGGTTTTCAGAGAAAAATAGGAACTGCTTCTACCTTTCACCAGTTAAAACCCGAACCAGAACCAAAACCGGCGAAAAACCAGTCGGAAATGGTCAAAAATAGGAATCGAAACCAAAACGAGTTCTTGACTTTGTTAACCGAAATTGGTTCTAAAAAAAACGATTTGCCCACCTCTAGATAACAATGCTGATTTTATCGGTTCTGACGTTCTGTATATAGAATATTAGAATGAGCATCCATTGTCCATTCATGAATTTCAAACATCCCCAGACTTGGGCCTGGTATTAGCCCAATAAAAAGTCAGCCCAGTAAGTAGTGATTTCCTATCGTTTGACGGGTTTGACCAACAATAGTATATCACTATATAGTCTATATCAGAACTAAACGCAAACAAAACAGCAATCGCTCATTTTATAATTCAAATAGCGTCATCAAAATAGGTGACCACAATTGCTCGTAAACAAAACTTCGATTGGGTCAAGGCCCAAGGGTAGGCGTAAGCGGATCTGGCCCAATAGGTCCAGTTGAAGGTTGAATCTGTTTTGTAGAAAAATCCAAACTCATAAGATAAAAATGATTCAAAATTTCAAACCGTGAATAAATCAGATTCAACTATATAACTAGTCTTTTCTCAACCAATTTACATCACATTTAATGTATATAATCTGTAACTGGTATAAAAAAATGTGGATGAGATTTAATTGTAACTGAAATAAATTCCGAAGCCTGGTGCAAGTAAAATAAATGAGTAAATTGTCATTTTGCTCCCTGTGGTTTGGATGAATTTGGCATATTCATCCAAATTCTTATTTTTTGCCAAATTGACATCAAGGTTTCTGTTTTTTTGCCATTTTGCTCCACCTGGTTAACCCCATTAAAAAGTCAATTAAATTCAAGGGTATTTTTGTCATTTATGTTAAACTCTCAACGAAAATATTATGAAACTAAGTAACAACCAATATTAAGTGCAAAACTAGGTACAAATGATTTTATTGTCATGTAAATATGTTTTATTAGTAACATATAATAGTTATAATATTTTTATTAAATATAAATAAGCATATACATCATGATTATTTAAAAATTATTAATGTTTATGCAATTAACCTATATAAAATAAACTTATTTAAACTGTATATAAACCTTGATCACTTTAAAAAATTAAACCAACTATCATTTGTAGTTATCTATAGCTTTAAACTTTTAAAAACTATATGCATTAAATTCGTTTTTGAAACGAGGATCTTAAAAAAAAGCTAAGATTAAGATAAAACAACATAACGTTCTAATTGTATAAATAATGGCTTAATAGGCACACAAATATATACACACACAGGGGTTTGATCCACTAAACAATTTTTTTTTGCCTAATAAAAGTAAGAATTAATAAGAGTTTGACATGTGACATGCTAAAAATACAAAAACAAAAATTCAATACAAAAAAAATAATCCTGTACAAAAAAGATGCAGTACAAAAAAATAAAAACCAGTACAAAAAATAAGAATGTATAACAAAAAATAAAATCCAGTACAAAAAAAAAACTAAAAACCTTGTACAAAAGATATATAACAAAAAAATATATAATACAAAAAATAAAAATCTAATACAAAAAATAAGGTGTTATACCTAAATTATCATGACACATCGAATTTCTATTAGTTTTTACTTTTTTTAGGCAAAAATCTCTCCTTATTTGATATTTCCTCTATATATATATTTTTTAGTTTTTATGTTACCAAGATAAATAGATAAATGATAAAAGTTTACCAAGATAGTATGAAATTAAGTTATTTATATACAGTTTAAATAACTTAATTTCATATAGGTTTATTACATAACTAGTAATAGTTTTTAAGTAATCATGATGTATATGCTTATTTATATTTAATAAAAATATTATAACTATTATATGTTATTAATAAAACATATTTACATGACAGTCAAATCGTTTGTATCTGGTTTTCTACTATATATTGATTGTTATTTAGTTTCATTATATTTTGGTAAATGGTTTAAGATAAATGACAAAAATACCCTTAAACTTAAATGACTTTTAGATGAGATTAACCTGGTGGAGCAAAATGGCAAAAAAGCTGAAACCTTGATGTCAAATTGGCAAAAAATAAGAATTTGGATGAATATGCCAAATTCATCCAAACCACAGGGAGCAAAATGGCAATTTACTCTAAATAAATAGAGCCCTAAATATTAACTTAATATCATATTATAAAAAATGAATAATAAGATGATAATTGTAATAAAAATAAAATAAAATGTTCAAATATTAAGCGTATCTAAAATAAATTAAATGTGATAAAAATAAACAAAAATTAATGTTAATGAGACCTTTGATATGGTGTTTTCGGTTTTAAATTTAAATGGGCTAATGGTAAGTTAACGAATTTAGT
This sequence comes from Mikania micrantha, assembly GCA_009363875.1. NCBI lineage: Eukaryota > Viridiplantae > Streptophyta > Magnoliopsida > Asterales > Asteraceae > Mikania > Mikania micrantha. The sequence continues at coordinate 75,086,600 of CM018694.1, read as the reverse complement.
TAAAAGGTATATAAATATTCTCTAAACTTAAAATAAATCAAATGTTAACAATAGATTAAGTCAAAATTAAATATTTTGTTTTTAAAATTAGTTTTGAGTTTTTATCTATAAGATTATACATAAATATAGGAAATTGATGGCAAGTTAAACTGTGACACCCGGCAATTTCAGGTAAATTGCGACACTTACATTCTTTACATTTCACATTCATACTTGTTGCATTCCATTTAATTATATTTAATTAGATGAGCTGAACACAAACTACTGCGAAACGATAGTCCGTGGAGCTATCGAATCGTACATTGCACATTGGTTTGGAAACCAAGTGTGGCAAACACAACACTAACGCAAAACAATAATTCGGGGAATTATTGAATTGTGCATCACACGTTGATTAGGATTAATCAAGCGTGCAAACACTTCGTTAGATACGAACACAAACAATCATCGATAATTTGAGGAATTACCGAAACACACACGAGTCTCACGAACGTCAGTGAACATCACAACAATTAAGCACTGAAACACTTCACAAGTCAATTATGGCTAATAATTGACGATTAGAGTCCAAACGACACTCGAACGATGTTCTACAGTCGAGAAACGGGCAAGAACGAGCCCAGAACAACAAAATAGGCTTAGTGGGCTTAACTTTTGGGCCAGGCGGTACGCCTGACCCGAAGCACCCAGATCTGGCGATGCGCGCGGGACTAAGAAATCAGCCGGACACATTTTCCATCCGCGCGGTACGCCTGACCTTGGTGAGCCGCGCCAGGCGTTACGCCTGACATGCACAGATCGCAAAAATAAGATTTACACTCAACCTATCTCACTTTAATCATTCTAATCCTATTCTCTCGGTCACAACACCTCTATCTCGAGTTCCTACCTCTGTTTCTTCATCATTTCACCAGCAAAACCTCCATTGTTGAAGCTTTGAAGCTTGGGAGGCCATTGAAGGTCCTTGAAGCTCAAAGTTGAAGAGGATTGAAGCTTGGAGGCCATACTTAGAGCTTGAAACCACCACCATCATCTCGAACCTGCACTATTCAAAGTTCCAGGAGCGTTGGGGGCTGCTCTTGTCATCATCTCAACCATCTTGAGCCTTTGAGGTAGTTCTTGTGACTAAAACACTCATTGACACATCACTACACACACATGCAAGTGTTAAATCACACATGCAAGCACCCACCCATCACATGCACGAATTTTGTGATGTTTGAGTCTGGGTTTGTTGATATGAATGTGTTTCTTAATGATCTATGAGGTTTAGATTGAGATTTGTGAAGATCCATGATGATGTGTATGGGTAAATTTCATGATTTGTTCATAAAGTATTGAAAAGATGCCATGCATGTATGATCTAAGGCATTCTAGATGATTTTATTGATGTTGGGATGATTCTTGATAATGTATAAGTGTTCTTGCAAGACTAGATGATGATCTTAATGATTAAAGACATGATATTTATTGAGCTTTCTATTATTAGAAACTTTATTTTGTCAAAATGATGTTATGGATGAAATGGTGGACATGCATGTATGTAGAATTGCTATTAGGATGTTAAGATGATGATTTGAACACTTAGAATGTGATATTGATAATGTTTATGGTCATTTTGGCATAGTTACTATATTTAGTAACTTTTATTGATGAAATATTGATAGATGATGAATTTGGTTATGTGGACATGTTTAAAGGATGTTAGATTGGTTATTATGATGATTTGTGGCAAAAGAATGGTTTATAAATGTTTAGATAGTCATTTTATGCAAAAACCACAAAGTTACTATTTTTAGTAACTTTATTTTTACAAAAACCGATTTGTAAACTTGATGTGTGATTCGAGCATGCTAGATGACTTATTATGTTGTAGTATGATGATTAGATACTAAGTTAGATGGTTTCTGATGTCACGAATGCTACAAATGGAAACTTTCCATTTTAGGAAACTTTTATGTGCCAACATGTTGTAAACGAATTATGTGACTCCGTATGATGATGTGCTATGTGTTAACATGATCACGTAGGATTAATGAGCATGCTAGAACTCTAAAATCAATATGCGTGTGAATTTGCTATAAATGGAAACTTACTATAAATGGTAAGTTGTCCATAGACGCGACTTGCGCGTTTTGCACACAACGAGCACTAACACGAATGTTTCACAAAACACAACCAACACAAGGTTCACCAACGGGTCGTTGACACACACGGTCAAACACGGTCAATGTAGACCGACACGGACAGACATGATCGACCGAGAGTTATCGATCACGTAACACGATCACTTACACGAACTCACGTATAGTATACGATATAGGTAGCCGGTGACTGACTACCTGACTACACAGGAGCTTACGCTTACGTTGTTTACTTCGCTAAGGTGAGTTCACGGCCCCTTTTTACATTTTCTACCTTTGGGGGAGAAAACATTGCATACAACTATTTTTGAACAACTTACACACTTTTGGTTATTTTTGTACATGCTAATATCGTATATACATATGTGTGACATTCATCCACAAACTGATAAGTCCTCATTAAACACACCTCGAACCGTTAATAGCGCGTTGCGCTCAGCGTGGTAATTCTGAATAGTACTATTTGGGCCTGACAAGCCCCACTGTTGCGAGCCGTATGGCCACCCCGACTGGAGGTCGGAACAGTGCAAAATGACCAAACAACATTTGCCATATCTTGGATGGATATGGTGGGAGGCAGCATGTTAGCTTCGGTTGCGAACCCGCATATGATATAAAACATATTGACTAGCTATCAATTGATATTGCATTGTATTGAAAAATAGACCTACAAACATTTACTTTAAACATTTGATGTTTACTGCTGATTACAAACCTGTGCTCTCACCAACCATTGTGTTGACCTTTTTCTCGCATGTTTTCTCAGGTAACTAAGGCACGTGCACAAGGAATAGGATGCTAGGCTGGAGTCACATGCATCTGTTTATGTGTCTTAGTATACTAAACTATGATTATCATTTGATGGTGTTGTGTAATGTTAAACAACTTTAATCGCTTCCGCAACTATTGTCATTTATCATTTTGGAAAAACTGTTTTGATTAACGCTTCCGCAAACTATGAATGATTTAATATGTTTTGTTAACTTGTACTTTACTTCCGCAACTCTGATATTACGAAACTGTTTTATCCAAGTTATTGGATGCACGTACCCAACCAGACATATAGGTCTCGCATGTTGTGTGACCGGAGACTGCGATCCTGACAATCTGCCGCCGCTCGCGCCCCGGAAGGGACGGGATTTCTCGGGGTGCGACAGATTGGTATCAGAGACCTCGGTTATTGCGAATTAGGTTTGCATTTAGTGAACTTAGTCTATAACCACTAGTCTCCACACAACACTTAGTGCTTAGTATTATGATGCTTGCACACATGCCACATCTTTTATGCATTACGTTCATCACAGCACGTGACTATCCGTGATGGGGAGAGCCGATAGCTCTACATGTACTTTACAGTACCTACTGCACACACTACATTAGTCATTAGACAAACACTAACACTTATTCTCGCTATGAAGATCATGGCTGGAAGACGTGGAGGACGCAGGAATGCAGGCGGACGTGGGAACATCAACCTGACTCAAGCTGAGTTGAACGCCCTCATCAACGAACGAGTTGAGGAGGTACTTGCTGCACGGGAAGCTGCCCGTAACCAAGATCTACTGAACCAAGGTGATGAACCTGTTCATATTCACCTTGCACTACAAACACTTGTTTCCAATTCAACACGTTTATTCGATACTTAACTCAACCTTGTTCCTTGCGTATCTCAGGAGCAAACCCTAACCCACCTCTCTGCACGTTCAAGATGTTCCTGGATTGCAAACCCCATTCATTCAGCGGCACTGAGGGAGCCGTTGGGCTATTACGCTGGATTGAGAAGGCGGAATCAGCCTTCGCCATGAGCAACTGCAGGAACGAGGACAGGGTCAAGTTCGCTGCAGGGACGTTCGAGGGAGCTGCCCTCACTTGGTGGAATGCCAACGTCCAGAACCTAGGGCTTGACGCAGCCAACGCTCTGCCTTGGGATAACTTTAAACAAATGTTGAACCGTGAGTACTGTCCTCGCGGTGAAGTGCAAAAACTGGAAACGGAATTCTGGAACCATAAGATGATTGGTTCCGAGGTCGAGGCTTACACCGCTCGATCTTATGAGTTAGCAAATCTGTGCCCGGAAATGGCAACCCCACCCTTCAAACATATAGAGAAGTACATTGATGGGCTGCCACCTCAAATTCAGGGCATGGTGCTCTCTGCTGACCCCATCACCATGCAACAAGCTGTGCGACTGACTCACAAGCTCACTGATTCGGCAGTTGCACAAGGACTCTTGCCACCCCGTGGTGCTGTGACCACAACCAACGACAAGGGCAAACGGAAATGGGATGACACCCAGAACAAACCAACCACTCTCCAACCACCACCACAGCAACGCAAGTTTGGATCAACCCAAGCTTATGCCCCACCCATTCCAACCACCCAGAATCAAGGAGGTTATGCTGGAAAACACCCCAAATGCCACAAGTGCAACTTCCATCATGCACCGGGTCAATGTGGCCGCTTCCAATGTCAGCGCTGCGGAAAAGGGGGACATGCAGCCAAAGACTGCAGGGGTGAACTAATGACAAAAACCCCGCAGCAGCCACAACAACAGCAACAACTTGAAGCACCGAAGGGTTGCTTCGAATGTGGGAGACCAGGGCACTTCAAAAAGGATTGCCCGCACCTGAAAAAGAACAACAACCAACCGAACAACAACGGGAACAATGGAGCGAGGGGACGAGCCTTCGTGATTGGGGCCAAGGAGGCCAGGAGGGATCCCAACCTTGCAACCGGTACGTATCTCTTAAACGATAATTATGCTACTGTATTGTTTGATACTGGAGCTGAGAGAAGCTTTATATCTAAGGACTTTAGTGAGATACTTGCCATAACCCCAACACCCTTAGAAGTTGAATATACAGTAGAGCTAGCTGATGGTAAATTGATTGTAACTAAGCACATTCTGAGAGAATGCACTTTAGAGCTAGCAGGCCATAAATTTAAGATTGACCTCATGCCGGTTACACTAGGCAGTTTTGATGTCGTAGTGGGCATGGATTGGTTGTCTAAAAACCAGGCTGAAATCATTTGCCACGACAAGGTTGTGCGCATACCACTCCCTAGCGGAGAAACTCTAGACATCAAGGGCGAAAGGAGTGACACTCCTCTGAACATCATCTCGTGCATGAAAGCTCACAAATGCTTACGAAAAGGATACACTGCCATATTGGCGCTTATCACCGACAAGACTGAAGAGGAGAAAAGGATAGAAGACATCCCAGTCGTATGCGAATATCCCGACATTTTCCCGGAGGATCTACCAGGACTTCCACCACCTCGACAAGTGGAGTTCCGCATAGACCTTGTGCCGGGAGCAGCACCTATCGCACGAGCACCATATCGACTTGCACCTTCGGAAATGCAGGAACTGTCCAATCAACTGCAAGAGCTGTTGGACAAGGGTTTCATTAGACCAAGCTTCTCACCTTGGGGAGCTCCGGTCTTATTCGTAAAGAAAAAGGATGGCACGTTTCGTATGTGCATCGACTACCGGGAGTTGAACAAAGTGACAATCAAGAACCGTTACCCCTTACCTCGCATTGACGATTTATTCGATCAACTGCAAGGATCGAGTTACTACTCTAAGATCGATTTGCGATCTGGGTACCATCAGTTGAGGATTCAGGAGGAAGATATACCCAAGACTGCTTTTCGCACTCGGTACGGCCATTATGAGTTTTTGGTTATGCCGTTTGGGCTGACAAACGCACCTGCAGTATTCATGGACCTCATGAATAGAGTGTGCAAACCATACCTCGACAAGTTCGTCATTGTCTTCATAGATGATATTCTCATCTACTCCAAAACCCAGGAGGAACACAAAGAGCATCTTCAATTGACTCTTGAACTGCTACGGAAAGAGAAGCTGTACGCTAAACTCTCAAAGTGCGACTTCTGGATTCGAGAAGTCCAATTTTTAGGACATGTTGTTAATGAACAAGGGATTCATGTGGATAAGTCTAAGATAGAGGCAATCAAGAACTGGGAAGCACCAAAGACCCCAACTGAGGTGCGACAATTCCTAGGCTTGGCAGGCTATTATCGACGATTTATCGAAGGATTTTCCAAGATAGCCCAACCACTTACGGCTCTCACCCACAAGGACAAGAAATATCTCTGGACTGAAAAGCAAGAAGCTGCATTCCAACTTCTCAAGCAGAAGCTTTGTAGTGCACCTATTTTATCGCTTCCTGAGGGAACGGAAGATTTCGTAGTATATTGCGATGCCTCGATACAAGGACTCGGCTGCGTGCTGATGCAGCGCGATAAGGTGATCGCATATGCTTCTAGACAACTGAAAGTCCACGAGAAGAATTACACCACCCACGACTTGGAACTTGGAGCCGTGGTATTTGCACTCAAGATCTGGAGACACTACCTGTACGGCACAAAGTGTACGATATACACCGATCACAAGAGTCTCCAACACATATTCGAGCAGAAGGAACTGAACATGCGACAACGTCGATGGCTCGAGCTTCTAAACGACTATGAGTGTGCTATCAAGTATCACCCGGGGAAGGCCAATGTGGTGGCCGATGCCCTAAGCCGGAAAAACACATCGAAACCCAGAAGAGTACGAGCCTTACAGCTCACCATCCATCCTAACCTCCCTGAGCAGATACGTAATGCCCAGGTGGAGGCGCTTAAACCGGGAAACCTAGCGGCAGAATCACTAAGGGGAATGGAGCAACACCTTAAAGTAAAAGCCGATGGCTTACACTATTTCATGGAACGCGTCTGGGTTCCACATCATGGAAACCTACGAGATCTTGTGATGGACGAGGCTCACAAATCTCGGTATTCCGTTCACCCTGGATCTGATAAGATGTATCACGATCTGAAGGAACTTTACTGGTGGCCGCACATGAAAGCCGACATCGCTACTTACGTAGGCAAATGCTTGACTTGTGCTAAAGTCAAGATCGAGTACCAGAAACCATCTGGATTACTCACACAACCTGAGATCCCCATGTGGAAATGGGAACAAATATCCATGGATTTCATCACCAAATTACCCCGTACCCCAAGTGGGTGTGACACAATATGGGTGATTGTGGACCGACTAACTAAGTCAGCACATTTCCTCGCGATCATGGAGAACGACAAGATGGAAAAACTAGCCAGAATCTATGTCAAAGAAGTGGTCTCACGACATGGAGTGCCAATCTCCATCATTTCAGATCGAGACGCCAGATTCACTTCTAACTTCTGGAAATCATTGCAAAAGTCGCTCGGCACACGGCTGGATATGAGTACAGCATACCACCCACAAACTGATGGCCAGAGCGAACGCACAATACAAACCCTCGAGGACATGCTACGAGCATGCGTAGTAGACTTTGGTAGCAGCTGGGAAACTCACCTACCATTGGTGGAGTTTTCCTACAACAACAGCTACCACACAAGCATCAAAGCAGCGCCTTTTGAGGCACTCTATGGCAGGAAATGCCGATCACCCATCTGTTGGGCGGAAGTGGGCGACAGTCAGCTCACTGGCCCTGAACTTGTACACGAAGCAACGGAGAAAATTGTGCAAATCAGAAACCGCATGGCAGCAGCTCGTGATCGTCAAAAGAGCTATGCCGACAAACGCCGAAAGCCTTTGGAATTTCAGGTAGGAGATAAAGTTCTTCTGAAAGTTTCTCCATGGAAAGGCGTCATTCGTTTTGGTAAACGAGGAAAACTGAACCCACGGTACATTGGACCTTTCGAGATCCTAAAAAGGATTGGTCCAGTGGCATACCAACTCAACTTACCAGCCGAACTCGATGGAGTTCACAACGTATTTCATGTCTCAAACCTAAAGAAGTGTTTATCGGATGAAACACTTATTGTTCCACTGGATGAGATCCAGGTGGATGAACAACTACGGTTCGTAGAAGAGCCGGTAGAAATCATGGACCGTGAGGTCAAACAACTCAAACAGAGCAAGATACCCATTGTCAAAGTTCGATGGAACTCGAAACGCGGACCTGAATTCACGTGGGAACGTGAAGATCAGATGATGCGCAAATATCCCCATCTCTTCAAGCAAACAGCGTCGAACGCCGACAACAACGAATAAATTTCGGGACGAAATTCCTTTCAACAAGGGGATGATGTGACAACCAGAAAATTTTTGTTTCTCAAACACTTTTGCTTCTCAAACACTACCAACAACAACCAAATTTCGGGACGAAATTTCTTTCAACAAGGGGATGATGTGACACCCGGCAATTTCAGGTAAATTGCGACACTTACATTCTTTACATTTCACATTCATACTTGTTGCATTCCATTTAATTATATTTAATTAGATGAGCTGAACACAAACTACTGCGAAACGATAGTCCGTGGAGCTATCGAATCGTACATTGCACATTGGTTTGGAAACCAAGTGTGGCAAACACAACACTAACGCAAAACAATAATTCGGGGAATTATTGAATTGTGCATCACACGTTGATTAGGATTAATCAAGCGTGCAAACACTTCGTTAGATACGAACACAAACAATCATCGATAATTTGAGGAATTACCGAAACACACACGAGTCTCACGAACGTCAGTGAACATCACAACAATTAAGCACTGAAACACTTCACAAGTCAATTATGGCTAATAATTGACGATTAGAGTCCAAACGACACTCGAACGATGTTCTACAGTCGAGAAACGGGCAAGAACGAGCCCAGAACAACAAAATAGGCTTAGTGGGCTTAACTTTTGGGCCAGGCGGTACGCCTGACCCGAAGCACCCAGATCTGGCGATGCGCGCGGGACTAAGAAATCAGCCGGACACATTTTCCATCCGCGCGGTACGCCTGACCTTGGTGAGCCGCGCCAGGCGTTACGCCTGACATGCACAGATCGCAAAAATAAGATTTACACTCAACCTATCTCACTTTAATCATTCTAATCCTATTCTCTCGGTCACAACACCTCTATCTCGAGTTCCTACCTCTGTTTCTTCATCATTTCACCAGCAAAACCTCCATTGTTGAAGCTTTGAAGCTTGGGAGGCCATTGAAGGTCCTTGAAGCTCAAAGTTGAAGAGGATTGAAGCTTGGAGGCCATACTTAGAGCTTGAAACCACCACCATCATCTCGAACCTGCACTATTCAAAGTTCCAGGAGCGTTGGGGGCTGCTCTTGTCATCATCTCAACCATCTTGAGCCTTTGAGGTAGTTCTTGTGACTAAAACACTCATTGACACATCACTACACACACATGCAAGTGTTAAATCACACATGCAAGCACCCACCCATCACATGCACGAATTTTGTGATGTTTGAGTCTGGGTTTGTTGATATGAATGTGTTTCTTAATGATCTATGAGGTTTAGATTGAGATTTGTGAAGATCCATGATGATGTGTATGGGTAAATTTCATGATTTGTTCATAAAGTATTGAAAAGATGCCATGCATGTATGATCTAAGGCATTCTAGATGATTTTATTGATGTTGGGATGATTCTTGATAATGTATAAGTGTTCTTGCAAGATTAGATGATGATCTTAATGATTAAAGACATGATATTTATTGAGCTTTCTATTATTAGAAACTTTATTTTGTCAAAATGATGTTATGGATGAAATGGTGGACATGCATGTATGTAGAATTGCTATTAGGATGTTAAGATGATGATTTGAACACTTAGAATGTGATATTGATAATGTTTATGGTCATTTTGGCATAGTTACTATATTTAGTAACTTTTATTGATGAAATATTGATAGATGATGAATTTGGTTATGTGGACATGTTTAAAGGATGTTAGATTGGTTATTATGATGATTTGTGGCAAAAGAATGGTTTATAAATGTTTAGATAGTCATTTTATGCAAAAACCACAAAGTTACTATTTTTAGTAACTTTATTTTTACAAAAACCGATTTGTAAACTTGATGTGTGATTCGAGCATGCTAGATGACTTATTATGTTGTAGTATGATGATTAGATACTAAGTTAGATGGTTTCTGATGTCACGAATGCTACAAATGGAAACTTTCCATTTTAGGAAACTTTTATGTGCCAACATGTTGTAAACGAATTATGTGACTCCGTATGATGATGTGCTATGTGTTAACATGATCACGTAGGATTAATGAGCATGCTAGAACTCTAAAATCAATATGCGTGTGAATTTGCTATAAATGGAAACTTACTATAAATGGTAAGTTGTCCATAGACGCGACTTGCGCGTTTTGCACACAACGAGCACTAACACGAATGTTTCACAAAACACAACCAACACAAGGTTCACCAACGGGTCGTTGACACACACGGTCAAACACGGTCAATGTAGACCGACACGGACAGACATGATCGACCGAGAGTTATCGATCACGTAACACGATCACTTACACGAACTCACGTATAGTATACGATATGTGAGAATTACGTCATCAATGGCAAGAGCACATGTGATCGTTCTAGAAATCCATGTTGATTTGATGATTGTAATTTTTATAGGTTGATAGTATGCGAAAAATAGTGAACGTGGGCGAAAACCGTGCGCGAAACGGAGTTATGGATTGTCCGGAATCGCGAAAAGAATATAAGATCAAAATTTGACGAAATAGACCTGGGGCGGTACGCCATGGGCCAAACGTCGGGCTGGGGCGATGCACCTGGCGTGTTAAGTCGGCAAAATTGGGTTTTAAGATCAGATTTCACTTCTAGAAGGGTTTAAACCCTTTCTCTTGAGTTTCTTACACCCACAAACAGCATTTGGGGCTGCAAAACTTGGATTTGAAGCCGTTTAAGCCTACGGATCGTACCAGATAACATATCTACAACATCTGATCTCTGTTTTGCCACCGAACATCCGTTCGATTGGGTAACGATTCGTTTTATCCAACTAGTTTAATATTGTGTGGATTAATTCTAGTTTTGAATGTATTACTATGATTATGGATATTGATTAGTGCCTAGTTGACAACTAGGGATTGTTATAAACGAAGAACTTGTTGTTTTGATGGTGAAATCTTCGTTTTGAAGTCGGTATAATGTCCGGTTGTTATGAAACACATATCATGGTGTGATAACAAGTAGGATGGGTAAATTGTGGTTTTGAAATATATATGGATTATGATCCATGGATTAAACGATGATTATGATGAATTGATGTTAAACTTATTAACAGTTATGATCATGAATGAATTTTGATTAAAAGAAGTGATTGAGATCATAACTAATATAATGAACATCAATTATTTGATGAAATGCCTAAGGGAGGCATGAGATATGATTAATTAAAATAATTGACTAAAACTTACTAAGAATAGTAAGATAGAGCCAATTATGTGATAAGTTGACTTTGAGAAAGTCAAACCAGTCAAGTGAGTTGAACTTGATTATATGTGATAAATGTATTGAATATAGTTGTATATGTGTGAATATGCAACTAGGTGTTGGTGGTGAAAGTCAAGTGACAATTCACAAAAGTGGAAAAGAGGTTGTAGGAAGTGAACAACCGTATGAATCACGTAAGTTACCCAACTTATTGTAACATTACATATAAGTAGTAGAAAGAGTCTACTTGATTGTGATGTATATATATTGATTGAGTAGTTTGACATATTTAGTCAATCTATATATTTGGTAGTAGATCTATGATGAAAGAACTTGAGTGAAAGCATCATAGTATGAATTGGTAAATTGTTGAATACTTAATCATTAAAGAATGATTAATTGATTGATTTGGATGAATGTGCATAACTAAATTGGAACTAATTGAGTTAATAGACTCTAATGTATATATGTTAAGTTCCAATGTGATTATGTCATGATTGAATTAAATATGCAACATAGATTGCATAAGAATAGCCGGATGAGCCGGTGTTTGAGCAAGTGATCCCATAACTATGTCATCACATAATGAACATTGAATTTGTTGTTGAATAAATTGTATGATAAATATGGCATTGGTGATAGGGAAATTTGAATAATAAAAGTTCAACAACCTATGATAAATCCAATACCTTGGTAAATAAAAATATGGAAACTTTATGATGGAAGTACTGGTGGGTGAACATCATAGTAATTTGATTAAAAATCATGACTCCACAATGGTGGATAGCTAGATGTCACAATCCAGCACCGCGTGCAGAATCCACGGCGCGTGACATAATGATTACACAACCATAGTTAAAGATCTCCCTTGACTTCTGGTTTACATAGATACTTGCTCCACCGTTCTTTTGTAACATGGAACATGTAGCATAAAGGTCAACTACGAATAGTTGAGTGAGAATCATAGGTTTTGTTGATTTAATTTGATTGTTCAAACAATGATTTTCAAGATATAGTAATCACAAGTGATCAAACAGGTACTTTGAAATTGAATCTACTTGAGCATGCAAACATCAAACCTAATGATCTTGTGTTCTTGTGCTAACGTTTGGCTACCCATCAAACGCCGTTATGCTAACGTCTGGATACCCACCAGAACGCCGTTATGCTAACGTCTGGCTACCCACCAGAACGTCGTTATATGATACTTGTTTTCCCGCATATGATCATACTAGTACTACCAAGGGCTTGATAACAAGTTAATGAGATTCACATAAGAATGTCCTCAATAGCATCCACATAACTAAAGTTCCCAAGTGATACACTTGATTTAATGATTTGATAAAAGATTTACTTGATAATAGTTTGTCATGATTTTCCAGATGAAACTGATATATGATTTCACAGTAGTTGATAAATGTTTATCATCATTTTCCTGATGATACTGATATATGATTTAACAATAGTTGATAAAATATGTTTTGAAAATGTATCTACATGTTCCACCCCGAGTTTTGGTAAACATTTAAAGGGAGAAGAGAAGGGGCTATAATCTCACAATAGTTGATAAAATATGTTCTGAAAATGTATCTACATGTTCCACCCCGAATTTTGGAAAAACAAAACATAAAAATAGGAACTATGAAACTCACTGTTATATGCTGATGATGATGATCTTGATGTTCAGCTGATAGGAAATCCTATATGGTTCCTATAACAATTTATGACTAACTGGATTAATCACGACATTTTCGGATTAATCAAATAGATGTTGATTGTTGATTATTCTACTAAACAATTTCTAGATGAATTTCTGGCTTAGGAATAGTCAATCCTTGTAATTGATCATTTAGGTATCATGAAACATGAAAATGTGATATTAAAATAGGTTTAATAACCATGCTCAATGTGCTAATCTGACTGTTATCATAACATCAGATCATTATTCCGGTGATTATCTTTACGCTTGTCATTAGTTTGAAACACTTGGATTTAACCTAGCATTTCAAGAAATGATCAAGAAAATCACAATCATTGTTACAATCAAATGGTTTAAACCATTTTAATCATAGTTATGATTTCATGTAAACCGGGCATTATAACAGCTCAGAACAAGGATTTACCCGTTTAAAACATTGTGTTCTTTGTTTATAATCAATCATAGTCATCAACTTGGTAATAATCAACAAACCTAATTATCTCATTACGTTCAAAAACAAGATTTAATCTAACCATTATCAAACTAGAAGGTTAAAACGAACCGTTCTAATCTGACGGATTTTTGTGGGTAGAACATCGATCTAGACTTGTAGAAACGTTCCTGGGTGCGATCCAGATGTTTGAAAGGCTTTGAAATGGAGTTTTAATGCTAAATTTATGTGTATGTTCGTCTGGAGGTCGTACAAAATCGAGATAGAAGAAAAATAACCTTCTGGAAGCAATCTGATCAAGAAAATCAGATTTTTACGCCTGCTGCGTCCATCGCATACCGCCGAGGGTGGAAAAGGGTTGCTTCGCGTACCTCCGCCGCCTTAGTTAGACCCGATTTTTGTTTTCGCGATTCCGGGAGCATACGAACTCCATTTTGCACACGGTTTTCGCCTACGTTCATGATTTTTCGAGCTCTTTCCAATGGTTATAATTTCAAGACATGAAGAGTTCAGAATATTTGGTCTCATATTTACGTTATATTTGACTTGGTGTATCTTGAAATCGGAGCATCGTTTCACGATTTCGCTTACACTCATTTTCTTCATTTCCGAGTTATGATTCTAGACATGAAATTGGTTGGTCATCTATTTGAATAAGCATTATGTGATGAATGTTTCTTTGAGATCTACTAACACCAGATTCCTGAGTAATTACAAGTCATAAACTGATATAATATGATATGGTCCTTCTAGCACATACGTAATAATGAATGTGGATTTCAAGCACGACCAAATGTGATTTCGTCATTAATGACGTAATTCTCGAATACAATTGTCACACTAGAGGTGCTAGCAATTGTTTTAGATGAAAGTATCGGTGGGTGAACATCTTAAGATTTGAATGATTTATGACTCCACAAATGTGTGGATAGCTAGAGGTGCTAGCAATTGTCTTAGATAGAAGGATCGGTGAGTGAAAATCTTAAGACTTAATATATGTATGATATCACAAATGTGTGGATAACCGGTTTATCCGGAAACTAAATTGTTGAAACCAAATGTGTGTGGGTAATTGGTTAAGCCAATATATATATATATATATATATATATATATATGGTATTTTAATTTAACCAGAAGTGCTGGTGATAGAGTTGGATTAGATAATATAATCATATTTATGAAAATGTCCCATTAAGGGAAATAAATGCACAATGTGTGTCGTGTGCAAGTTGATGTTTGAATATGATATATTATTATCTAGACATGATAAATATCCATATGATATGTATGTGGATGTGTTTAAATGAGTTTTGGGAACTTTGGGAGTGGTTACTTACTTAGTTCATATGAACTAATTGCGACCTTATATGTGATGTTATATGTCAAAGATAGATATGCATCAGGCGATCAGATCGAGAATGTATTGAAGCAGAACCAAACGTTATGTAAAGTCTGTGGTGGTATTAAACTTAAACACATTAGTTTTTTTTAATCATAAATGTAAATGATTTGAAATTAAGTGTGTTTAACTCATGAAATGTTAATTTCACGCTTCCGAACATAATTTATGAAAAAGTTTAATCTGAGACCTAAAATAGGACACGTCTAATCATGAGAAAAGTTTGGATGTTACAATATTTAATTACTAAAGTTACCATTAGGAAAGAGACGATAAAAAAAACTATATATTGTGTAATAAAACTACTATTTTATTAGATAAGGTAGATGAAAACTGGTTATAATGGAAACCCTTTTTTAGTTTTTTTTCACTCTACTCACAAAGCATAATTAGCTTACAGTATTGCTACAAGAACGATTCAAAACGTTAAAATTAACCTGCTGTATGTGAATTAATTCGAGTTTTTATATTTTTTTTGAAGAAAAAGTAAAACTATTAGCTTCAAAAAGTTTATAGATAATTGAGTTTAACAGTAAAAAGAAAAAAAGAAGAAAAAAAACAATGATTATTAGCTCAAGTGATTGAGAGCATGTATTACGTGACTTCAATATTGAGAAAATCACGAGTTCAAGTCCTGATATGAACAAAATAGGAGTTTAATGCTACGTTACGATGTTTTTTCTCATCAATGATAGGTTTGCTCCTATTTTTTTTTGAACGGCTAAACTTGCTCCCACCTAAATTACACCATATTTACACCCTTGCATGAGATTGAACCCATGACCTCACAATCTAAGAGGCAAGCCTCTACCAAGTAGGCTACTCCCACATTGACAGGTTTGCTCCTATTAATGTGGATATAATTGGATGAATTTATAAACCATCAGTTATCCAAATTACTGTTAAGAAAAAATAAAAATCTTTAAAAAAATTTACATTAATTTCCACAATGCCTCATAGCAACACGTGTTGTAAAGCTAACAAAGCTTGAATTACACGTATTAAACAAAAAGCCCACAAACACCGTCTTCCAATCCATCCTAAAACCCCCCAAATTCTTCATAGAAAAATTGTCGAACAACAATGAAGTGTTACAATTTCAAACATTCAATCCGATCTTTAAAACCCATCTTCAAAACTAACCACTTCTCATCGCAAAAAACCCACCTTCACGATGCGGGTCCAATGGCTTCTCTCCTCAAAACCCGATCCGTTGTCCGGTTCCGGGGACCCGACACAATCAAGTTCTTACAGGGTTTATTGACGAACGATATTCGGCGATTCGGTGAGCCAGCGGGTGATGAGAAATCTAGTTTGGTTACCCCTAATGTGCCGGCTTCGGCGGCGCGGTCTGTTTATGCGGCGATGTTGACGCCGCAAGGGAGGTTTTTGTACGATATGTTTCTGTATGAGCCGCCTAGAACCGATGAGAAACTTGACCCGAGTGGGTCTGGGCCCGGATCCGATCCGGATGAGGTGGTGCTGCTTGCTGATGTTGATTGTTCTGTGCTGGATGAGATGGTGGATACCTTGAAGAAGTAAGCTCATTGCTTTAACATATGAAATCTCAATTAATGGTCAAAATTAGATTAGGTAGTTGCAATGGTCAAAATTATGCCTATATAGTTTAAACTCATTATTAGGTGTTTAACAATCTGCATTGGGTTTTGGAGGTGATTATCTGTTATTTATGTATTTAAGTTTTGATGGTATCCATGTTTATTTAGGGGTCAAACAATCTATATCACGTTTTGTTTGGTTATTTGATTATCTAAATATGAATATTTATGAAAAATGTTGATAATCTGATTGAGTGAATTCTTGATTTTCAAGATGCAATGTTTGTTTAACGAGCAACAAGCTGATTATGATTATTTCATATCATGTAATTACACTCTAAATGCAATGCCTAACACCCTTGAAGACAAGGTCTGATAAATTTTCACACTGCTCATAAAAAAAAATCTTTTTTGAGGTTATTTTATTTATATTGCTACAGATATAGATTAAGATCAAAGGTCGATATAGAGTATGCGGGAGAAGAGTTCTCTTGTTGGCAGCGTTTTGGTGTGGACCTCCACAAAAGACCAAAATTTCCACCATCTGTAGCTAGTTCTGTAGGGTGGGGCGGTGCTGTTGACCCTACTGGTAGCTCATCTTCACAAGGAAATAACATCGGCTGGCAATGGCATAAAGACCCCCGGTTGGATTGCCTAGGGTTCCGAGGAATCTTCCCGTCTAATATGACTCGTAAGATTGATGTTAAATGCTATTAGTTGAAAGATTTTTACATTAACCACATAATGGAAAATGATACAATCTTAAATGTTTCATCATTCATGGTAATGAAATTGCCAATATGTATGCATATGGTTATGTGTTGCAGCACCAATGGTTGAGGCTAATACTGAAACTGAAGAAGAAAATTACCTTCTTTGGAGATTAGAGAGGGGAGTTGCTGAAGGCCCTATTGAGATCCCCAAAGGTACATTTGATGTGCTTTAATCAATGTTTTCACAACCGGACTATCATTGAACCGGCTGCAAAACCTGTCCATTGGTCCGCCGCTTTTAATGATACATGATGTCATAAATTGTTTAAAAAATAAACTTTAAACAAAATATGACACTACTTTATTTTTTGTTTTAAGTTTGTAATCTAATAAAATACAAACAAGCATTCCTTGTAATATCTGATTTTCACTCATAAAAAGTTGGGGTGTAGAAAGGGTGAGATGTGAGACTAAAAAAATTGTTTACTCATTAGAAAAAAATTACGTGGTAATATAATAAAATATGAGGCCTTAAATTACTATAAATGGTAACCTAACTAACATTTGAATTGAAGTAAAAATAATAAAAAATACGGAAATCTGATCTGACTGTCTAATAGTCCGGTTAGCTGGTTCAATTGGTCCGATCGGTGTAAACAAAGACGTTCAAATGTCTGGACTGGTTATATAGCTGGTACTTGGTCTGGTTCTGAAAACATGGGCTTTGATGCCCTTCTGTAGGTTTATTAGTTACTGATACCATTTGCTTTATATGCCCTTTAAGGCGAGGCAATCCCACTCGAGTACAATCTTGCTGGTTTAAACGCCATAAGCTTCGACAAAGGATGTTATGTGGGCCAAGAGTTAATCGCTCGGTCCCATCACCGTGGGGTCATCCGCAAGCGTTTGCTTCCTCTCAAGTTCCTAAATGAATCTGGAACAGGTTTGTGTTTGACTATTTTTAATTGGACTATTTGGCATTTTGGCCCATTGTTTTGAACTACTATTTTTTTTCAGAGGTGGAGCAGAAGGTTGCTCCTGGTTCAGAAGTAATATCACTCAAGTCTGGCAAGAAATCCGGAACAGTGACCAAAGCTTTGGGGTCACGTGGTCTCGGGCTACTCAGGCTCGAGGAAGCTTTTAAAGGGTCTGGAAATTTAGTCATCAAAGATCAAGAAGATGTGAAGGTGGATCCTATCCGGCCTGAATGGTGGCCAGCCCAGTGGTCATCGGAGCATGAGTTATACCAAGCTGCTGGTTAGAAAATTTTACCATTTTATTATATTACATAAAACTAGGTGCTGCTGTTATCCTGTAAAACTGTTTAATCCTGAATTTTATTGTATACCTTAGATGATAAATAAAATCAAGCATAAATAAGTTCAAGTTTTGTTTTTTGAGTTTGATTATGATTTTGAGGAAAAGATTCATAAAGTTTAGTTTTTTTTTATCATGGATTTTATTAATTTGTGATCAAAATTAAATAAAAAATCAAGAACATATTCTATAAAAAAATTTTACTAAACAGAACTACATAGTTCCCGAATCACACCCTCCATTGTTGGCCTGTTCTCAGGGAGCTCATCAACACAGATCAACCCGATTTTAGTCAACTTATCTGCTTCAGATTCTGAAAACTTTCCTTTAAGATTTTTGTCTATAAAATCATCAAACCTTCTGTCAGCAGCAGCTGCACGTATCGATCCAGTGAGATTACTTTTACCCGAAAGTATCTGAAGAACTACAACACCAAAAGCATAAACATCGCTCTTTTCAGTGAATTTGCCTGTTGTAATATACTCAGGAGCCATGTAGCCTAAAGCAGCACTGACTTTGAGCGCCGAATATACAACATCATCGGCTAGGAGCTTCAACAGGCCTGCATCGATAATCAAAGGATTGTATTGTTGGTCGATTAGAATCTTTTCCATCGATATATTCCGGTGAATCATCCCAGGCTTTTCGGGGTCATTTCTGTGTAGGTATGCAAGACCTGAGAAAATTTTTAGAATTATTATTATTAGTTTTTTGGTAAGAATTAGAAAACATACGGGTCCACTGATAACTAACCTTTGGCTATGCCATTGATGATCGAAACCCTTTTGAGCCAGTCAAGAACATGGCTGGTTGTTCCATCTTTAACATCAAGATACTCTGATAGATTCCCTTTTGATGCAAAATCATACACCAAGATGCATTCACCTCTGCCTTTTGAACAGCAAAACCCTCTGAGCCTTGCTAGATTCTCATGTTTCAAAGAGGTTAATAAGGTCAACCCTTTCGTAAACTCAGCTTCGTCGGCTTTACAACTCGTGATGCTCACGCTCTTTATCGCGACATCTGATCTGTCCCGTAAAACCCCTTTGTACACAGCAGAAAACTTGCTTCTCCCTAGCAAATTAGCGTCTGAAAAGTAACCAGAAGCGGATTCAATTTCCTCCAGATTGAAATTCTGCAATGAGGCCGGTTCCAATTCGACCCAGAATCCATGATTCTTGGGTGATTTTCGTGTCATGTTCTGCTCACCAATGGATTCACTGGTTTTCCGGGATGATTCCTGCATGCTGAGTCTATGATCAGGAGTCTCGGATTTGCTCCAGACTTTTTGTTTCCGCCTTCGGTGGATGAATAAAGTGACGCATGTGGTTATGGTTAAAGCTGAAATGACTGTGACTATGGCTACTATGATGCCAACGTGTTTGAGATTCGATGAGTTCGTGCAGTGGGTTTGGTGACAATGAGGCGGAATTATAGCCGATTGGGGTTTGTTTTGTGGCATAGTGTTGTTTGATGCAGGCATAAATGATTCGAGCGGGTTTATCTTTGCTACATCTAGGCTGGTGCACGGTCTTAGTGGCGTAAATGTGATGCCGCATAGATCACGATTGTTCTTGTAACTGAACCCGTTACCCAATCGCTTCAAACCTGCAACATTTAACGAGAATTTGATTTCAAACAAAACTGTAAAACTAAAACTTGAGTATCTGAAGTCGGCATACCAGTTGGAAGAAAGCCAGATAGTGTGTTGTTCTGAACATCAAAGAACTCTAAATTTGTCACTTTGGCCATGTTTATAGGAACCGGACCGTTTAGCCAGTTGAAACTAAGGTCAAGCCTCTGTAACATGGCTAACCCTCCGAGGGTTGGAGGAATTTGACCGGTTAACCGGTTGTGTTGCAAGGCTACAACGTTTAGCTTCTTTAGGTTTCCAAGCTCTAAAGGTATGCTTCCGTTCAACTGGTTACAACACAACTCCACAACTGTGAAAAAAAATGAATATTCCCGGCTCAAAAATTTGTTTTTAATTATCCTGATTATACTTTTATATATATTTAATCAATAATACACAACTTTTTTTTTCAATTATTTACCTCGAAGACCGGCTATGTTTCCAATTTCCGGTGGAATTTCTCCGGTGAGATTATTGACGTTAAGATACAATTCCGTTAACTCGGTGAGAGCCATAATCTGTACGGGTATCTCTCCAGTCAATGAATTGTAATGAAGGTATAAACCTGAGAGGTACTTTAAACCGGAGATTGACGAAGGTAGTTTTCCGGTCAGCCACTGGCCTGGTAACGAGATGTTAGCCACTTTGAGATACTCGTTGCAAGCCACTCCAAGAAACGAACCGGTGCATGGGTCACCGAATTCGGTCCATGACGTGAGATGCTTGTTTTCTGGATCTAAAGAAGCCTTGATTTCCATCAGAACTTTCAGTTCCGTGTTTGCATAACATAGATTTGGTGAAAAACAAATAAGTGTTAGAGCAAAAATTAGCAAAGAAAGATGAAGCATGTTTGGTGATTTTGCAATTGATTTTGTGGAATTAAATCATGAGAGAAGTCAAAGAAGAGCGGTGTGAGACTTTGAAACTGTAATGCATGAAATGGGATGATGCCGGACTCTTTGTAGTAAATCATTAACCGTTAGATATGTCTTTGACTTTTCTCCAATCTCTCTAATTTCCTTATTAAACATCAAAATTACATATATTTCCAATGTTAAACTAAAATTACAAATATCCTCATGTTTCAAAATTGCCCCTTAGTAAGGAAAAATATGTAATTTGTTTTTAGTTAGTTCATTTAGTGTAAAATATGAAATACATAATTTGTTTTTTAATGAAATGGATAAATATGTAATATATTTGGTTTATAAAGGAGAAATATGTAATTAAGTATTATGATTGTGTAAATATTTTATAAATAGTTTTAGCAAGGGGATAGATGTAATTGACCCTAATAATAAAAAGCAGTTGTTTTTCTCGATTTGTAAATCCATATTATTACAATAAGAATTTCATAGTAAAGTCATATCATACGTTAATATTGGCTATCGATTTGTTTTCCGTATTCTTATTAATAATAAGACCACGCGGTATACCCTGTGGTTGGGACGTGAAGGGTTGTGGTTTGGGCGTGGAACACCGCTCCCTTGGGGCGTGGGCGGGCTAGGCGTGGCCACAACAACGGCATTTTCGACCGTTTGAACATTCAATTTGACCGTTTATTGCTTAAAAAAATCATATATAAAAAAACTATATATACAACCGTAATTCACACATTAACATCACACAAACACAATTCACACATTCACATCACACAAAAAAACATCAAATAAAAAACTAGTTTTGTTAAAAAATGCAATTCTTACGGGAAGATGATTTTAGCGAAGGGAAATATTTTTTAATCGAAGCCGCACAACTTACTCTTGACATCATTAAACAAGTTGAGAGACCTATTTTGTCTAGAAGAGAACGAATTAATCGAGATCGTCTTGGAGTGCACGCACGTCTTTTTGACGATTATTTTTCTAGAAAATTCGAAGTACCTCGAACATTTATTTCGTCGTTGTATATATAGTATAGATATAGATATGTATATTTGGTTTAATGACTTTAAAGTGTTGTATCTTGCGATTTAAAAGCTGTTTTTTTACGTTATATATGATTAGGTACACATATGTTAGATTTGATTAATATGATTTAAATATATATAAGTAAGATTATATTCATATATGTAAAATTATTAATTATCTGTTTATCTTTTTGTTCAAGATCGATATGGTTTTAATATACACGTATATATGTTACACACATGTGTAAACAATTTAATTTACCACTTAAATAAAAATGCAAATTAAATAAAATTAAAGTTTTAAATTTTTTTATGTAAATTTATTAAAAAAAATAAAATAAAAAACTACAAAAATATTTAATAAAAAGAAACAAAAAAGTCAATGGAATACCCTAGGGTAGAAAACTATTGAGAATTGAAAACCTATTGTTTATATAAAAATAATTGCTCTAGTCCTCCTATAATAAAAGTGAAGAAGATAATACTACACTAGAGTCATTTGGTATCGTTTTGATCAACTTGGTTAATTACTACAAACATATAACGTGTAAACGTGTTACATTAATCAAAATGATAATGAAAATGTGTTTCACTTTAACAACGTCGTTTACATGTATGGTAAACAACATCAAACTTAAAATTCTACAACATTTTAGTTGATATTGTTTTCATTGTATTTAGTTCTATATTAAAAGTACAATAAAATAAAAAATTAAGTTTGGTATAGGCTATTGTCTCTTGTGATGAACAATTGTTGATTATTTGATTCATCTTTGACTATGCTTGCAACTTCCAGAAGTAGATCCAGTTTCTGCATGATTGGTGTCATAATTTTCTCTTTAGAAACATCTATTTTATAACACGTGTTTATTAATTTATATTTGTATTTTGTAACAATCACAAAGGCTATGCAGGAATAATGACCTGCATCGTTTTGATTTATTAAAAAAAAACTCAACTATAGAGATGAATATTTTTTTTATAATTTATTAAGTCAAGTATGTAACGAGTTTAACTTAAGATGATTAGCTTACTTTTAATTTAGCAAGGTAATTAAGGATCTTTCCCCGTTAGATTTTTCATAAATCATTTAAGAGGATGTTGCTTCTTTGAAATATCCAAAAAGATTGATTCTTGTAAGAGATTTCAAATTTAAAATTCATTTGTAAAATAAAGTTGGATTAATTAATAAAACTTACAAAAGAAGTTTTTGTTTTATTATTATTATTATTATTATTTTATTTTCTCATTTTAATTGTTATGTTAAGTTAGTAACTTTGGCATACCCACATGTTGGTGTGGCAATCTCCCACCTTGGCACCTTAAATTTTTTTTCAGTAGTATATACATACTAAATATCTAAATAACCCTCTTAAAATTTTGCAACCGTCCCTTTTAAATTTTTATAATCGAACTTATGATGAGAATTTAAGTGATAATTATACTTGCTTTTTGTAGAAAAGTTACCTAAAAAAATCTCAATAAATGTTATTTTTGATAGATTTTATAAAAGAGAACCCCATTGAGCACAACTTTAGATGTTTTGTATTTTTATTATATTTTTATATATGAAATTTAGTTTGATCGTCATTTTTTAACATGTCCCGATCTGATTCAACCTAACCCGACTTGAATAGAAGAGAATCAACTTATTATATTGAGATTTTCAAATGACTATAAAAAATCTTCGCTCCTCGATCATGTTAAAAGTTTCTTATTAATATCTATTGCAAAATTAAAATCTAAAATCAAGTTGTTATGAAGCTTTTGTTCGTTTATATTGTATGTATAACTTGTTTACTACGTCTTATAAATAAAAATACTAACATATCAGCTTTCTAAGCTACTTTAAAATTGGGTTTTATATCGTGCACTTCTAGTAAGCCCTAGGTCTTGATTTTCCGCCTCTTTCGTTTAATACAAAGAATAATTTTACATCTAAGTTTTATTCTTCAATTTTTACAAGACGTCTTTGAAAATCTATGATATTTTATTTAAAATTAATATTTTAAAAAAAAATTATTTAACTTTTGTAATATGTTTATTTCTAACATAATCTATCTATTATATATAATAAATCAAAATAAAAAAGGACACATGTCAATAATCTACACTATCCTAACAATAATTTTCCCGCTAGCTTCTCTTTTTTATTTAATACATCATACATTAAATAATATTATTAAATATTGAATACATATTTATAATTTTTAAATTTAAAATATTTTTTAAGACATAAAAAATATATTAATATAAAAATAGTTTTTTTTTCAAAAGCAAAATTATTATAAAATAAGAAATCTTGAAAACAGTTTTCTAAAATAAAATGTTTAAAAAACAAACTTTGAAAAAGTAATATTAAAAAAAATAATATTATTATTTTATTACTTAAAGTATTAAGTTTTTTAAAAATTTTAATCATATTTTATTTTAAAAAATCGACTTATATTATAAAGATTTTCATTAATAAATATATATTATTTTTTTATTTAACCCGTGTAATACATGGGATATTAACCTAGTAAGTCAGTATACAAACAGTTTTACAAAATAAGAATAAATGGTCAAGATAGTACCTATGTTTTGCTATTAGTTCAATCTTGGTTCCAAGATTTCATAAATTACTCATATAGTCGCAAACATTTAAATATTTGTAATACATACAGTTCATGATATTCACTCTTGATCCTTATATTTTTTATGACATAAGGATTATATGTATTACAAATATTTGAAGGCTGAGATCTTGTAAGTAATTTATTAAACATAGAAACCAATAGTGAAATATTATCAAATCACTTAAATATGTCAGCTATTTGGTAAATTACTCTAAAAATAATTAAAGATGTTATAATAACATGATATTAAAAAGTTGACTGTCCAAACTTTAATGAACATAACAAACTTGGTGCTTCAAAAATCAAAAGCTATCAACCAAAACCTTTTAACCAAACTTTTTTGACATCAAGGGTAAAGGCAAAGATGCCTTCCAAATATAAACAATATATAGAAAACAAGTAATTATCTTTTTCTCAATGAGAAATGTGTGAAATGATTCCGATTAAGGCAAATTTATAGCTAAGATAGAAACGATTTTGCAGTTAATTAGCCGGATATAAAAAAAAAAGAAGACACCATTGTAAGTTTTTATCTATTTTATTTGAAGGCATTTAGCTTAAATACACACTATAATTCTTCAAACTAATATACCCTGAAGCAAGATTTTTTTTATTTACTAAAATATTGTAAATATTTTGCAAATGATTTTGTAGAAAAGAACGGTTTGTTGTAGTGTGCGTAGCTATATATAATGTTAGGTAATTATATATATAAGAGATAATTCAAATATGAAATTATTTTTGTCTAAGAACATAGAAACTTATTAAATTTTGACATATGACATGAAAGAAGAAAATTAAAACAAGGAAAATTTGAGTAACTTTTGTTAACTTTTTTTAAGTTTTCTCAAATCTTTTTAGATACACATAATTTTTTTCATACCACATTATTTATTTTAATGGGATAGTATCATAAATACCTTTACTAAACATCCAAATTACATATATCCCCAATGCTAAAGTAAAATTACAAATATCCCCATGTTCCAAAATTGTCTCTTAATAAGGAGAAATATGTAAATTGTTTTTGGTTATTTCATTAAGGGTAAAATAGGAAATAGATAATGTTTTTTTAATAAAATGGATAAATATGTAATATATTTGGTTTAGAAAGATGAAATATATAATTTAGTTTTATGATTGGGTATATATGTAATAAATGATTTTAGTAGGGGGATATATGTAATTGACCCTATTTTAATTACACCATAAAATAAATCATTTTTTATTTTTAATATGAGTATATATTGATATATAAAAAATAATTATTATATATATATATATATTTAAAATTATATTAGGTTTTTGGCATATGTATTGTATTTTTAAAACATATATTGAATTTTATATAAGTACTCGTATTTTTGGTGTAATATATACTATATAATAAAGAGTAACAATTTTCACACTTGTCACATTCTTAAATTACTATTGACACTTGTCACATTTTTATACCGTTATTGCCACTTGTCAATTTTTTATCATTCCACTTAATTATCTCTCTGTTAAATAACTATATTATCTCTCTTATTAAATAAATTGATTTTATTAAATAATTACTTAATTGTAATACTAACAACTAATATATTATTTATCTTTTTATTATAAAATACACTTAATTTTTTTTATAAAATAAGAAATTTTTTAAAATCAAAATTTTTAATAGTAAGAAATTTATCTTAAAAAATATAGATGAACTAAATTATTAATATTAGATAAACATGTTAAATGTGCGAATAAGATGTCAAATATTGTATACAAGTACATTTTTAGATATATTTATATTATTTTAAGTATTTGTATGCAATTAATTTTCGTAATATATCAAATGTTTATTATCTTATTTCATTTGATATGCAACAATGTTTTGTAAATTATAATAAATTTCATATATTTCGTGACTCCAACCGTAACATAGTATAGTAATAAAGAACAACAAAAAATACAACACAAACAAATGTATCACAAAAAATGTAATGCAGAAAAAAATGGTACAAAAGAAAAAAAATCACAATAACACTCGATTTTGTGATGCTATTATTTAAAAAGATATTGTCATATAAAAAAGGTTATAAGCATTTAAAAAATAAGAAAATTAAAAAAAAATCTATTTTACTCTTATACCCTTCCAATCCATTTCTTTAACATATAATATTAGTAATTGATTTATAATTATAAGACTACTATTTCTTCTTATTATTTTTAAGCAATTTTTTTTAAAGGATATAACCCTTATATATATAAAAATATTTAATTCTATAAATTAAAATAAGTCACTGTATATTAAAAAAAATTAGCAGACTAATCTTTTTAATTAGCAGATGTTGTAATTAGTAGTGGCGAGGGACCGTTTTTGGCAAAAAAATTTTGAACCCCACTTGTGATGCTTTTTTTTAAATCGTGTGTGATACAAGATCGAAAATGGAAGGGAAACAAAGTGGAGATACGGGTTTTTCTAGATCTTGTTATTCCTTAATAGATTTTTTAATCATGTATCACATACTATAATCACATTAAAGTATTTTGTATCTATACGAATTCAATAATTGGATAACAGAGAAAAATATCAAGAATGAAAGTCGTATTATGGGAGTTAGATAATTTGGTAAATGATTAAATAGATAAAGTGTGCTTTGGATAAATTATTTATTAGTTTATATGTAATCAGTATTTTATTTATTTACTTTTTAGTAAATAAAAGTTTGCAAAGTTTGAAATTAATATTTGTGTGTCATTGTTAAAAAATATTCAGGTATTGTTAAAAAAATCATTTTCAGATACCCGATGTTTCGGATTCGGATATCCGAAATCAGATTAAAATAATAAAAAATTTCAAAAAGATATATTTCGGATATCCGAATATCCGAAAATTATCTGAAAAATATCCAAAAAATTGTTCGAAAAAAGTATCCGAATATCCGGAAAAAAAACTATTTCTGATATCGGATATCCAAACTATCCGAAAATTTTCAAAATATGTATCCGAATCCGAATTTTCGGTAATCCGAACTTTTGGATATCCGATTTTTTCGGATATTTCGGATTCGGATTCAGTTTTTTTGAACACCCTAATTGCTTCAAATGCTTTGCTTCATATAACCTAATCTGGTCTAGCCTAAAAACCTAATTGAAATTTGATTTTTATTGTTGTTGTTGTTTTTGTTGTTATTA
The DNA here is from genome assembly GCA_009363875.1 of Mikania micrantha. NCBI lineage: Eukaryota > Viridiplantae > Streptophyta > Magnoliopsida > Asterales > Asteraceae > Mikania > Mikania micrantha. The sequence continues at coordinate 75,058,704 of CM018694.1, read as the reverse complement.
ATATTATTATTATTATTATTATTCATACTACTACTATTATTAGTACTATTACTACTACTACTACTACTACTACTACTATTATTATTATTATTATTATTATTATTATTATTATTATTTTGAATCTATAATCTATATCTTATAACACATATCAAAGTTTTTTTAATTTCTCAATGTGGTCTAAGATTAACCAAATCATAACAAAATGTCATATGAGTTATGACAATATAATCATTAAGAGGCAAGTGTATTTAGATATGAGTTTTGGTATAGATTTTCTGATTTTTAATGCTTTAAACATGTTTATTAATGGCAATAATACTGATAATCTTTTTTTTGTTTTTAATTGGTCAAAGTATATCGCATGAGGAGATTGGGTATGTGATTATAAAAAAAACGTAGGAACCATATAAATATCCAAATACAGCCAATCTTTTATAGGCCATAGCATGTATTTTGAAGTTTATAACTTTTCATTAAGCATGTTTTATAATTGATTGTAGAATTTTGATCATGTAACATGTTTATCTTGAAAAGGGAAAAAGAAAAAAATAAAAAGTAATGATCATCATCACATATTAGATACACTTCCACCATTCAAGGTAAAGGGTAAACTATAATAGTGAAGTCATAATTAAAGTAATTATGATGCTATAATTTGACCATATGAACCCTGTTTTCACCCCTTGATGCACATCTTATTCCACAATCCACAAGTAAAGAATCGTTAAGTTCCTCTTCTACCCTCTTTTTTTTCCACGCATTGGAAAACTTTGACTTGACTTAATTACATAATTTCAAAGTCTCTACCATGTGAGTTTAGCCAGAATTATGGTTTAACATGTTATATGAATCAGGTTGTAATTCTGATTCATCTAAACCCCCTTTTTCACAAGTGATATTAATTTATTTTAGTCACATATCTTTGCTAGCAAAGTTATGTTACTATATTAGTTAGAGTTTTTAGTTGTGATGCTTACCTAGCAAAAATATATGATCAAGAATCCTTTAAAAAATTAAATTAAATTAATGTATTGTACAAAATATCTTATAGGGATTTCTTATAGAATTTTACATTTATTATCTTTTTTTTTCTCTTTATTTATTTTTTTCCCTCTTTCGCCTGGAGATGGTGGTTGATCGACGGTTTATCGTCACTTTTGTAACGACTTTCTATATCTTATCTATAGACATAGTCAAATAGATTGACCTGCTCTTGTTTGTTATAGAGATACTATACTCGATAAATTGACCATTGATATACATAACAATCTTCTTTTTCGATTGTAAAATGAAAAGATCTAAGGTGATACAGCTTTGATCAGAAGTGATAATAACAATCATATAAAATGAGTGATTAAATTATCACCTCATCTTTAGAACTCTTAAAAACACTATTATTCTGGTAGTATCCCAACTACTCAATTAATCACATAAACAAGGAGTATAGGACATGTTTTTTCAATCACTCTAGTGGAATTAAATGATAAATACATCATCTTATTAATAAAAAGAAAGAAAGAAAGAAAAAAGAATATTGTGTTAACATTCCTTATTTAAGATGAGTTCACCAAATTAGTTATCGAATTCATGATAATTCTATCAATCAAGGTACATAGTCCAATTCATAAACTGCTACGCCTGCAACTGTACCCCCACCAATGCCTCCTCCTAACTAACAAAAATCAAGCAAAAAGATGGAAGCAAGATTCAACCTGAATCTGTTGTGTCCTAATGCTAACCTATAGTGGTTGTCTTTATTACCTTAAAAAAAATGCATGAATGAAGAAAAGAATAAAATTACTCGTTACATTGAAATGAAAAAAAATAAAATGTTTTGTAACTGTATAAGAATGAAATAAACTATTTTCTAGGAAATGTGATTCTTACTTTTTTAATGATTTTCATTCCTTAGAAGAATGAGTTTTTTTATTACTTAAGGGAATGAAATGATCCCACCTATTTCCATACTTGACTCATGACCCGACCCATGTCCTAAACCACGACACAACCCATAACCACAAGTCCCAACCATTACTTGACCCATGACTCTGTGGCCATGACCCGAACCACGACCCAACCCATTACTTGAACCCATGAACCATGCTCTGATCCATAACCCGACTCATAACCCAAACCATGACCCGAACTATGACATGTGCTTTAACCAATGCCATAAATCATGACCTGAACCATGACTCAACCGCCGTTCAAACCATGATCTGATCTGTGTTCGAACCATGACTCGATCCTCAACCCGAATCATGACCCATTTTCAAACCATGAATTATAATCATATGTATTAATTTTTTTTCTTGTCTATTACTAAGTAATGATTTGCTTCATTCCAATAGGATACCAAACATGACAATAAAATGGTAATGATCTATCCCATTCCCTCCTCCGTTCCATTCAATTATTCACTCCATTGCTCGTACCAATCAAACCCCTTTGGGTAGTAGGTGTTCCCTTTCAGCATAAACTCATTAGTGTTCAATCCAATCATTCGAGATATATTAGCCCCCACACAAATTTGTGAAATAGGGAACATAGTGTAGAATAGTTAATCTTCCAAGTCATTCTAAAATAATTAGTCACACAGAGTTTTGTGAATCAGTGTAGTATATAGGACAATTTGATCTTCAAAGTCACTTAAAAAACGATTAGCCTGACACAAGGTTTAGGTTTGTAAATTAGTGTACGTGTTGCAGTAAACACCAATTGATCTTCTTTGTCATCACGGACGATCTTCATTTGTTAGATGACCCATATACTACATTCTATCTAGTTTCAAGCAATGCAAACATCAAACACTGCAAACTAAGATAAATTTCAGTGCCACAACCAATGTTACTAAGAATCAATCAAATTTGCATAGTTTATGAACACCATAAACAAGCAAAATACGAAGGAGAGAAAAAAAGAAGCTAAACGAAGGATCATCGTGAATAACATATTATAAAGATAAACGTACATTGCATTAGTCATAGTTCCATAAAACAACTAACATCAAAACCTGCAACTCTAGATCCAAACATGAAAACTTAAAAGAATAATAAACTTCAAAACCTAGATTATTTAGTGCATCCTACTGCTAAAATAGATAATAGCTAGAGAGATGCACCAATTAGTCACCAGACTGTACAATCCCTGCAATCTAGAACACACAAACCAATCTTAACTCCTCCACTAAAGCAAGTGTTCTAACACATCCTCTAAAAAGAATGATGCATACAACCCACTAAACCAAACATAATGGAAGAGCCTAATCAAATAAGAAGGTTCATAGGTTAACCTGTTCATTTTCAAGATTCTTCATCAATTCACCAAGAACCCTTCTTCTTCCCACCGTAATAATCAAGATACCACTTAACAAACTTCTGCAATCCAGTTTCCAAATCTGTAGTCGGTCTGTACCCAAGCTGCTTACGCGCCAAAGTAATATTCGCGTGTGTAAACGGCACATCTCCATTTCTTGGCATCAACACAACCTTCTTTTTAGCTTTCACCTTCAACAATTTCTCCAAAATGCTAACTAACTTATTTACAGAAACCGGAGACGTGTTCCCCAAATTAATGATCCTAAACTGTGCTTCGCCCTTCTTCTTCCCACCACTCCCGGTGCTCTTTTTTGCAGTATCAAGTGCAGATAAACAACCCTTCAAGATATCATCAATGTAGGTGAAATCCCTTGAAACAGTTGCATGATCAGGCCCTTCAAACACTGAAATTGTTCTTCTTTTCAAGATATCTTTGGTGAAGAAAAAATAAGCCATATCTGGTCTACCCCAAGGTCCATAAACAGTGAAAAACCGCAATCCGGTGATTGAAAGACCATATATATGATTATAAGTATGAGCAATTTCTTCACCGGCTTTCTTTGTAGCCGCATACAGGCTCGCCGGTTGATCGGTTCGATCTTTCTCTGAAAACGGTACTTTCGAATTAAGCCCGTAAACCGAACTAGAAGAAGCCCAGACGATCGCCGGTTGGGGGTTTACCGATTTCGACACTTCTAGAAGGTTCACGAAGCCATCAACATTGGATTTGATGTACGAACTAGGGTTTACCATTGCATATCTAACGCCCGCTTGAGCGGCTAGATGAAGAACGTGAGTGAAGTGCACTATTCCGAACAGTTTCCGGAGCAGAACGGCGTCGTTTATGTCACCGTCAACGATGAACACACCGGCGCGGTCGAGCAGATGCGATTTTCGCGCTTTTTTCAAACTAACCTCGTAATACGAATTAAAATTATCGAGTCCAACGACACCGTCTCCACGGTGTTTAAGAGCGACCGACGCGTGTGAGCCGACGAAACCGGCGGCACCGGTGACGAGAACCGTGTGACCGGAGCGTGAACGGGGTTTCGCCGATGCTTTAACTTGATTCTCCCAACCGGATCCGAAGTAGGTGGCGGTGGTACGGAGGCCGCGACGGGGTGCGGCGGTGTACGGCGGCGATAGGAAGAAGAATAAGAAAATGAAGGCCAGAAAAACAAGTGTCCAGAGGGTTATTCTCGGTAAAGTGGTGTGGAGGCGCAGACGATGGTGGAGGTAGTGCAACGGCGACTTTTCCGGCTTGAATTTGCCCGGCGTCGACGGGATGTTGTCGATGTGTGAGAGAATCGGCTTGAGAGATGTCATTTTGTTAGGGTTTGGGGAAATTGAGGGGGTTAAATTTGGGTTTTTTGGATTGAAATCAGCAGGAAAAAATTTATATTTGGAGTTTGTGTGTGAAGATAAAGATGATGAGATTCCGCGTGATCTCCGAAAATCACAAGAGAGGAAATGATCTTGTTTTCTGGTAGAGGAGTTAAAATAATATTTTTATCTATTTATTTATTTTATTGAAGAAATCGAAGGTTGATAAGTTCATGGTGATCTTCTTTTTTCACATTTTATGTTTTTTTGATTTGTTTATTTACAAAATGGCATTTTCTTCGTATTTAGTCAAAAAAAAATAATACTTTATTAAAATAAAACTTTTCCAATTTATGTTACTAAGATGTAATTTCTTAATAGTTTACGTCTCTCAACTATCAAGAAATAACCAACATACTAAACTAAAACTTTGTTCAAAACAAACAACCATGATCCAAAAATTTCATTATTTAAAATAAAATTTTATAGAATATCGATACATTAAACTAAAACTATGTTCAAAACACACATTCATAATCCAAAATTCCATAAATCCATAAAAAAATCATCCATGCCAATTTGGAAATAACACCATTTAGCAAGTTAAAGCTTTAACTTGTTCTTGGAAAGGTTGTCAAGGTTGTGGTGAATTTTGTGAAGTAGGTTGGGTTCCTTGAGACCCTTTACTTTGACACTTTGCAACTTCTTGAATTTTAGCCCTAGTTCTTGCACTTGCTACAAATTGCAAAGGAATCTTTTCTTGAATTGTAACCCTGGTTCTTGTACCGACTGGAATGTTGAATCGCTTGGATTCAGACATCATGATTTGCGACCTATTAATTGTGATCCATTAATGAGAAATCACAATGATGAACCAATTGGATTATGATATATGGAAGATTATATTGAATATGATTAAACTCGTCTGGAACATAAATTGTTAAGGAATTACATCTCAGGTGATGTAAAATGTTAAAAAATTTGATTATAGCATGTTAAGTGTTATTTTGATCAAACTTTAGAGAATTGTAATTTACTTTTTATTTTTTTGAGTTTCTTTTGTAAAACAAATATAAAAAACATAATAAATTTATTAACGACTGTAATTTTTGTTTTTGTAAATACATTGTATATGAAAACCATATTCTTTTGTTATTATTTGAGAGTAAAATACTAAAGACAATTGTTGTGACTTATCAATAGTACAATATGATATTTATGAATGTTTAGTGTTTTTATTTTATCACAAGAACAACTTGAAAGAATTATTGAGCTTTCTTTTCAATTTTATTGTTGAATATTATTGCCATAAAATTGATTAGATGTGAGACCATAATATAGCGATGAACTTATCTATGTGGAGAGACTAGTAATTTGATCGAACCATCATATTCTCGGATAGCCATTTATTCTCTTTATAATTTTCTTTAACTAGACCCTTTTTTATAATTTCTTATTCTATATTTCTTGTATTATTTATTATTTAAAAACCGAAATGGTAATTAAAATTGTCTTTATAGTGTGGTTAACTTGTTGAACGAAGGTAAACAAAGTTTATCATATACTTGGTTTTATGATATATTAGAACCGTTAATTAGGTCAATAAACAAACCAATGACCTTTCTGAACAAAACATCATAGATCACAAACACCAAACGTTAAAATTGAAAACCCTTACCAGCCTCCTTATTACTTTGAAGATTCAATATTCTGAATTAGAAGCCATGGGAACTTACACAAAAAATCGTATTTTTTTTCCTTGGAAAGAAGCTTGTTCTCTTTCTACCTTGAGAATCTGGTAAGAATGTTTTCTTTCGATCTAGTATGTTTTAGTGTTTCCTTTCGATCAAGTATGTGTCTGTGTATATAATTTATAGAAGCAAGAACCAACAAACTGTAAAAAATTAAAAGGAACTATATATAATCATATGATTTGAACGTTAGAAAAGTAAGTGCTCTTTAAAGTATTTGAAGGTGTTTTTTTGGTGTGTGTTTAAGAACAGTTATTTTAGTTTATAACTACAATTAGTTTTCAATTGAACCTCAAAATGTTCCCATAATTCCGGCCCTACCTCGTCTGTTTTATTAAGATTTGGGAAGTAACAGAAATCCTTGAGGTTTAACCATATATTGACTGGTTCTTGTGTGGCTTGAAAATAGCATCTTTTGCTGGCTGGATACAACTGGCCTCTTGGTCTGATTGAGTTTTTAAAATATTGGTTTTAGCTTTTGTTTAGTTTTACAAAAACCATATAAACTTGCATCAAGAAAACCACACAAGTTTGATTTATAATGCTCCTTTTTAATTATGATAACGTGTTCAAATTACTTCGCATTTTTTTAGGCTCGCTCGAAACCTCATATATAGAGCATTAACAATGTTAAAAGTCTTTTTCCCAATTTGATTTTTGAGCTTCTTAAATAATGAGTCTAAATACTTTTTTTTGAACGACGAATGTCTCAATCGTGTGAACCCACTGTTTCCAGGCCATGTCACCAAGGTCTAGTTACCTGGACCTCCTATGAGGCACCACAACTACCCCAGGAGGAAACCCCACCAGGAAAACCTCCTGACCCCCCTCATACCCCCTATTTCGCTGCGGGAATGATTTGAACCCAAGACCTCCCATTTGAAAGAATCTTGGGGTACTATCGGGGCAATGCCTCATTGGTAATGAGCCTAAATACTTAATGAAAAGAATAATATATAATAAAATTAAAGTAGATAACAATAATATACATATCCTCGATCAAAACGTAGACTATTTTAAGATCTAAAAGGTTGATATCTTAATTCCCAATGGTGTTAGTTATGTTAGGTGATGGTGTTAATATGTCTAATGATTATTAGCCATGTTATTTTTTTTTAAACGGCAAATTTTTTTTTTCTTTCTGAACGGCATTAGCCATGTTATTTAAGTGTTGGTTATCTTACGTTGAACCAGTGTCTTCAAATGAAAGTGGGCCCTGCCACCTTGAACTTTAAACATTTCAACATTTATGAGGATAAAGACACGATTACTTTTGCTAGTGTCCTTAATTTCATTGAAAAGGATTTTGATAAATGGGAGTTAGTAGGGTCCATGCCACTTATGGCACGTGTTTATGTCTGATAAAATTAGACCCATAACATACATTTACGTCTTTGAGTTTGAGCATGGAAATTTGATCATGATAGATTTTGATCGATCGATTGCAGTTAATCATACAAGATCCATATAATAAGTTGTATAGTAATGCATTTATTATTTCATATCACTACACGTAAAAAATATGAAACATGCATATCAAACATTTATATATAAATTATACGATGCATTTATTAGTACCAAGTGTTTTGCTCCCTGGTTTTAATGGTTACAAGTGATGACTCTAGGCAATACAACACCTTCTCCTAACCCACCACCGGAACCATATCCGCCACCTATTCCCCCATTGTCATCATTACCGCCCACCCCCGCCGCCTCCAAAGCCTCCACCGCCTCCAAAGCCTCCTCCGCTTCCTCCTCCTCCAAATCCACTTCCACCACCAAAACCACTTCCTCCACCAAAGCCGCCTCCTTCACCACCTCCAATTCCACCACCTTTACCGATTCCTCCTCCTATTCCACCACCAGAACCACCTCCTCCACCAAAGCCGCCTCCTTCACCGCCTCCAATTCCACCACCTTTACCGATTCCTCCTCCTATTCCACCACCAGAACCACCACCTATACCACCACCGGAACCACCTCCAATTCCGCCACCGGAACCACCTCCAATTCCGCCACCGGAACCACCTCCTATACCACCACCAGAACCACCTCCTATTCCACCTCCTACTCCACCACCTTTACCAATTCCTCCTCCTACACCACCACCGGAACCTCCTCCTATTCCACCACCAGAACCACCGCCTATACCACCACCGGAACCACCTCCTATTCCACCACCAGAACCACCTCCTTTACCAATTCCTCCCCCTGCACCACCACCAGAACCTCCTCCTAGTCCACCACCAGAACCACCTCCTACACCACCACCTTTACCTATTCCTCCTCCTACACCACCACCAGAACCACCTCCTATTCCACCACCACCACCTTTACCTATCCCTCCTCCTGCTCCACCACCAAAACCACCTCCTGCTCCACCACCTTTACCAATTCCTCCTCCTACACCACCACCAGAACCACCTCCTATTCCACCACCACCTCCTTTGCCTATCCCTCCTCCTATTCCACCACCAGAACCACCTCCTATTCCACCACCAGATCCACCTCCTAAACCACCACCTTTACCAATTCCTCCTCCAATACCACCACCAGAACCACCTCCTATTCCACCACCAGATCCACCTCCTAAACCACCACCTTTACCAATTCCTCCTCCAATACCACCACCAGAACCACCTCCTATTCCACCACCAGATCCACCTCCTATACCACCACCAGAACCACCTCCTATTCCACCACCACCACCTTTACCTATCCCTCCTCCTGCTCCACCACCAAAACCACCTCCTGCTCCACCGCCGCCGCCTTTGCCAATTCCTCCTCCTACTCCACCACCACCACCTCCCCCAAATCCTATTCCCCCTCCTATGCCCCCACCATGCCCAATAATTGTCTTCTTTTCCTCTTCAGAATGCTTTCTGCCATCAACTATGTTTGTGGTGCAAATTATGAAGCCAACAAACAAAAAGAGTAAAAGCTTAGAGACCAACATATGTTCTTGTTTAATGATCATCTACTGATGACTTGCAAGGAAGTGTGTGGAGAATCATAAAAAATCATTGGTATATATAAACATCCAAATGGACACCATTTCAACGAGACAGTTGAGACATAATAAAATTAACCAATCTTTTGCCAAAAACTTATTGACAAGTAATTAATGTTTTATGCTCTCCAACCTGTATGCTTTGACAAAACATCCAACAGCAGTTTTTGACACAAAATTATATATTAACAACTGAATAATGCATCATAGCATTTTGTTTGCATAATGTAACAAACATATATAGCTTTTACTAAAAACGACAATATATACATGTGTGTGCATGTATCTATATATATAGTATTTCTTTCTTCAGTTACAATCAAGTATCCATTTGCCAATTATGAGCATCCGTGAAGGATTATTATCGACGAGATATGCCTGACGATCACCTTTGACGGAGCTTGTAAAATTTCCAAAAGTAATTTAAAAAAAATTATCAAATTAGCCATGAGCTGAGAGTCTGATTTATTTTGGACATGTTAGAATGGAACCAAAACATGGTTTGGTAGACGAATTCAAATCAAAGATAAAAACCGACGATGATGATGCTAGCAATGTGGAGCGAAGAACTTGAAAGCACGTATATATGAAGATGCAGAAACCAATTTGTGTAATATTTTTTAAACATTGGCATTTTTTTTGGTAAAACGTATATGAACCGACTCTGAACCTGTAAGTGTTGCTGCTTATTTGTGAACATATTGTAATTGTATTGTTTTTTTACTTTGTATTTTGTAAAAGGGGTGGATCACTTTGTTCCTTCAAAGTTGGGTAGCTAAAAGTTGCCTGTAATTATACATAGATTGATTAATTCAAATGAAACTCAATAAGTTATTAAGAATAAAAAACTATAGTCACAGATTTAAAAGACATAAACTAAATTTATTTTATATTAAAAAAATTAATTTTATGTTCTTTTAAATTATGTTACTATAAGTCTATAAATAGTTGCTTTGGCTAACACCAAATATTGGTTCTATATTTAACACACACACCACGTACACATACATTGCATATACATACATTTAAAAATAAACTACTTGTTATAAACCAAAAGTAATTATTTATTTTCATATGATTTAAAAAAAGTAACTTTTTTATAATTTAAATTTAAAATAAAACATTTGTGGCTATAATAATTCTATTGGTTTATAACTAATATTAAATTATTAATTCTAGGTTAAACATTCTATACACACACACAAAAGTTATTGACAAAGGCCAAATTACATGAGTAGTGTACAGAGTATGCAAGAAATTATCGCACAAGAAGAATTTACATTCCCAAAATAATATCACACATAATTGATCTGTATACCAATTTCACCCTTGCGTAATGATTTCATCCATGCTATAATTTTATCTATATGTGATATTTTCATCATTGCATGATAATTAATTGTCATGCAAGTAAGTGATAATATATACATCATGCTTGATGATTTCATGCAGACTTTGAACTCAAATATACTTTGTAATGTAAATTTACCTATATATATAATTATATAGGATGTAAACGAACCGAACGTTCAGCGAACGTTCGTGAACCGTTCGACGGGAAGTTCGTTTATGTTCGCTCGTTTAATAAATGAACGAACGCGAACAAAAAATTCCGTTCGTTTAGTTAAATGAACTTAAATGAACCAACATGAACAGAGGTCGTGTTCGTTCATTTGTGTTCGTGAACGTTCGGCAACGTGTTCGTTTACGTTCGTTTATGTTCGGTTAAGTTCATTTATTATTTTTACTCATTAAATGTGTTGTATATTTTTAATTTTTAGTTTAATACCATAATATTTAAGTTAGCTTTAGTTTAATACTATTATATTTTAATTAATATATTTATAAATGATAATGCTTGAGATTAAGAATATTGATTTTTATTATTTAAATAATATGTGTTCCTTAGTGTTCGTGAACCGTTCGTGAACAAACAAATTTTTTTAATGAACGAACACGAACAAGAATTTTTGTTCGGTTAGCGTTCGTGAACCGTTCGTGAACAAATTAAAAGTTAAATGAACGAACACGAACAAGGGCTCGTTCGTGTTCGTTTGCAACTCTTAATTATATATAATATTAAAATTTAAAGTTTTTGATTTACAATTTTTGTATATCTGTGTGAACCCGCTTACATGGTAAACTCTCGAGTCCCACTTAATGCTCGACTAAGCAAGTGGGACAAGTGAAGCACAAACGCAAGCAACTGGGTTAGTGACTTTCAAGAAAAACTGGCCTTAGTAGAAATTAAACTTGAGACTTATAAGTTGTATCTTCTAAGATTAAACTAGGTCGCCACTTTTTTTATTGGTTTGCTTCTAAGATTTATACAGAGGCTAATTATTTATTTTTTGTTCGTTTATAGGATTAAATTAACTTTTTTTTTGAACGACAAAGGTTATTATCATGCTAAATTATATTATTGCATGGGATGGAACTCATGCAACCTTTTATTCAAAGAGGAAAAGCAAATATCACGTTTAGAGGCAAAGGACTGAATTAACTAGTTATGTCTTGAGATATTTGCTAAACACGAGGACAATAAGGTGGTGTTTGTTTTTTCAGAGGTAAAACGTCTGCGGTCTGCGGACCACATCTGCAAACCTCTTTTGTAGAAGAGGTGGACTAAACATCTGCAAGAAGATCTTTTAGAGGTGTTTGTTTTTCAGTTTTAAAACCTCTTCCAGACCCAAAAACCAACGCCACCATCCACCACCTACCCGGCCACCGCAGACGATCGCGACCACCGCAGACGGCGGCGGTAGGTGAGATGTACATATTATCCTTCTCCTCCTCCTCCGGCCACCGCAGACGGCGGCGATTATGCAGCCGTTCTCCTCCTCGCCACCGATCGTCTCCAACCTAGGGTTCGATCGTCCACCGATCGTCTCCAACCTAGGGTTCGATCGAACGACCTACCGCCGCTCACGACGGATCTTCCAACCTAGGGTTCGATCGAACGACCTAGAGGTCTCCAATCTTCCACCTACCGCCGCTCACGATCGCGACCTAGAGGGCTCGTTTTTCGTCGCCCCTCATCTCCGATCGAACGACATCGGTGGCTTGGGAGGCGGCTGTGAAGGAGATTGATGGTGGGGGGAGGCGGCTGTGGAGGACACCGGCGGTGGGGGGAGTCGGATGTGGAGGAGACCGGCGGTGGGGGGAGGCGGCTGTGGAGGAGACCGACGGTGGGGGGATTCGGATGTGGAGGAGATCGACCAAAGGTGAAGAGATGAAGTGAGAAGAGGTTAGAAGAGCTCAAAAAGAGCTTGGTCCAGGTCTGCGCCAAGAAGAGGCCGCGCAGACGTTTTTTAATGAAACGTCTGCGAGAAAACAAACAGCCTAACCTCTTCCCGCGTCTGCGCGGCGCAGACATAAGAGGTTAGAAGAGGTTAGAAGATGTTTTTTACAAAAAACAAACACCCCTTAAGAGTTGGTGACGACAATTTGTTGTACTTATTATAGTTTTGTAATTTGATTATACTTTAATTATAAAATTTAGAATTCAAACTTACTAATTTCCTTGAATAAATACTGAGTTTTCGTTTTCTAGAAAAAAAAATGTTTGTCTTCCAATTTCCAAAGGGAAAATGTACAAGCTGCATACGTACCGTGGGTAAATGCCCCATATATAGTACGTCCGTCGGTAGCAATTAATTGTTAATCCGTTGATGAAATTAACGGTACGTATGAAATTAATGACTTTCAAATATCTGTCGTTACATCCTTGCTAAAAGTTATCAATTGGTATTCTGTTGGAAATGATATTACTCATGACTATTTATGGAAATATATCATTTAATTTTGGTAACAAACAATGATCGTTTTTCTGATGAAATCGACAGAAAGTTACGGTCATTTGTTTTATACATTTTCAAAAATTTAAATAAAATAACAAGTAATTTTATTATTTTTTTCGATATATCCACCTAGCTATGTTTCTTGTAATTTACACATTACTTTTTAATTAAGCTGGGTGATCCAGTTTTTATATATATAATCACTTTCAGCTTTAATAACGTGTGTTAAGTTTATAATAAAGATTTTCAGTATTTTGAATTTTTGATGCATGCGTTCATATTTATGTCGCTATCAACGTACTGTAAGTAGTTGTGAGTTGGACATCGCATATGCCGCCATATAAATGCGAGAACATGCTAAAACTTCCACTTGGTAGGGTACCGAATACAAATTACCAAAACCATATGATTAAATTAGTTAACATTTAGGAGTCAAATCACTACAACAAAACTGGACACTTAGACCGACCGCAGCGGTCGTCCCGCCCGGCAAGCGGGCATCCTCCCCGCGGCGGTAACACACGGGAACACCGCCCCCCTTGATCGTGGCCCCCGCTGAAAAGCCTCCCACGGCTCCCGCTCCCCGTCGAGCATGGTGCAATTTGATTGGCCCAAAAATGGTTTTCAGTGGGGTGATGTGGAATAGTGGGGAAGGGTTTTCAGTGGGGTGACCATTGTGGGTGTTAAAGGTTTTCAGTGGGGTGATGACGTGGCAGGAAATTTCAGTGGGGAAGGTTTTCAGTGGGGTGACCGCTATGGATAGTCTTAGTGGTGTAACGCGACTATCCACTGAAGTTTCGTCATAAAAAGTCTACATTGTGACTGATTTGTGGTCAAAAAACAAATAGGCTAAGATGGCTGATCTTAGCCGGCATATAAACTTATTAAAAAATGTGGGACCAGATATCAACTATTAAAAAAGTGGCATGTATTAGGCTATCCACAGCGGTCACCCTACTGAAAATCTCTTCCCACTGAAAACCTTAAACCCTCACAGTGGTCACTCCACTGAAAAACATTCCCCACTATGCCACATCACCTACTAAAAAACCCCACAGTGGGTCCCATTTTTTAAAAAATCAGCCAATGGGAGTACAGGGGCTTCGCGGGGAGCGGAGGCCGTGGAGAAGCACCGGGCGGCAAGGCCGGCCCTGGGATAGGCCTGTAAATGAACCGAACGTTCAGTGAACCGTTCTTTGTTCGTTCAGTAAAAAGTTCGTTCATGTTCGTTTATTTACCAAATAAACGAACATGAACAAATTTTTTTGTTCATTTAACTAAAAGAACGAACATGAACACGTGCCTCGTTCGTTCATTTACGTTCGTGAACGTTCGTTTATATCTGTTCAGTTGCGTCCGTTCGTTTATATTCGTTTATTTATTCTCGCTTATGTTCCGTTATTTATGTTCGTTTAGGATCGTTTATTTATGTTCGTTTAGAATCATTTATTATGTTAGTTTATTTAAATTTTATTAATAAATACGTGATATATTAAATGGAAGATATCATGTTCGTTTATTTAACTATGTTTGTTCAACTATGTTTGTTTGTGTTTCTTTAATTATGTTCGTTTATGTTTGTTCGTTTATGTTTGTTCGTTTAGGTTCGTTTATGTTTGTTTACTTATGTTCGTTTATGTTCGTGAACTGTTCGTTTATACTATAAACGAACGAACATGAACGAACACACAAAGTTTCTTAACGAACGAACACGAACAAGAAATCTTCGTTCGTTTAAGTGTTCGTGTTCGGTCGTTTGTTCGGTTAAAGTTAAACGAACGAACATGAACATTATTTGTTCGTGTTCATTCGGTTCATTTACAGGCCTACCTGGGGAGGGGCGAGGTGGGCGACCACCCCGGGCCCGATATTTTAGTGGGGCCCAAAATTTTAATTTTTTTATATATTATATAAAAAATTATATAAATAATATATAAATAACCATCTAAAATCACATAATTTAAAGGGTACAAAAACTAATTTTATTTAAATATAAGAAGTTACTTTTATTCCCTTTAAACTAGAGGTGTTCACAAGTTCAGTTAATGGTTTATTTGGTATAGTTTAATTTGTTTTCAATTTTTTTCCTATTCAAAAACTTAACCGAATTTTAGAAGTGGTTTACTTCGGGTTCAGTTAAAAATGAACAAATCTAATAAACCGATTAAAAACCAAATTAGCCGGTTAAAAATTGAATAAACCGATCTGAATAAACTGAATTCAGTCGAATAAACTGTTTAAAAACGAACAAAACGAATTCAACCTTATATATTATAAATAGATAATTTAATTCCGAATTCGGTTTAATCGGTTAACCAAATAAACCGAATACAAAAAAAATTGTAACGAAAACAGAACCGAAAACCGAAATTCAGATGTGGTTAGGAACCGAATTCGGATACAGTTAGAAACCAAACCGAATTTGATTCGGGTTTCTTCAGTTACAAATATGGGTTCGATTCTGGGCAACTTAATTATCAGGACAGCCCCTAAAAGGGCCCATTTTTTCTCTCGCCCCGGGCCCCGGAATTTTTTTTCATTCTCGGGGCCGGCTTTGCCCGGCGGGTGCCGCGCATGTGAGGGGCGGTGTTCCCGCTAGTGGCCGCAGAAGGGGGGAAGCCGCGGGGGTGAGCGGGGAACCCACTGCGCATGGTCTTAAAGCACGAGGTCTTTAAATCTGCTAATTAAACATTCAAAATTACCAACTATGCCTTAAAAGCGTGGGCTAAGCATATCACGTTTTCGCTTTTTGAAGACTTAGCTTTAACTTTAACATATGCTACCTTCATATTAATTTTGATGACCGGTTGAAGGGGCTAGCTTAGCTAGTTTATTGAAAACGTTTTCAATATATGCCTGATTCACCTTTGCATTCGGTATCCTTTGAAAAGTATATAATCTTACTATTATAATAAACAAAAATCTCAATTTGCCACTTGTCACATTTTAAAGCCAACTTGCCACTTGTCTATTTTATATGCACTCACATAATTATATCTCTTATTAAATATTTATTGTTTTACTAGATTATTACCCCGTGTATTACACGGATTGAATATAAAATATTAAATAATTAGTAATAAAAATTTAAAAATTATACAATATTTTGTTATAAAATAATTAAATTAAATTTAAATGAGTATTTTTACTAATAAAATAATAATTAAAATTTTCAATAACTAAAGAAATACTACGTGACCTATTTGTTTTGTAAGATTAAATATTCTTAAACTAATTGATGTTAAAAATTCATTAATTTTTTATCAAAAACTAATTGTTATAAATCAAGAAGATACTGTACAATTTGTGTAATTATTAAAATTTGATTACCAAATTTGGAATATCATTAAATATAAATAACTAAAGTTAAATTTTTCCTAACATTTTAACAACTTTTGGTTTAAAATAATGAGTTTTAAGCATTTCTTTTTTAAGAAACATCGTTTGTTTATAAAAATTCTATTATTTGAAAACTATGATTTATAGTTTATTTTATTTTTTAAAAATTGTTTTTCATTAAACTTTTATTTTCTAAAAATACTAACTCAAAATATTTTTCTTACTTTAAAAAAATTAATTTTTTAGAAAATTTCATATTTTTATTAACTTTTTTTAAGTGTGATTTTTAATAAAAGTGTTTGATTTTTAATGTATTAAAAACTATTTCGTTGCATGAAAAAAGATAATAATATTATTACTCATTAACTTTATAAATATTTAATAGGAGAGAATGTGATTTATTAATATGATAAATAATTGAATAAATTAGTAGAAAAATGACAAGTGACAACACAAGCATTAGAATTTGAAAGTCAAATCATTTTATCAGAAACTTACTTTGAAAATGTTTATATATTATAATTTTTTTAAATCAAAATTAAAAATATTATTTAAAATCTTTTTTTAGAAATAAAAGTTGTATGAAAAAAAATAAGTTTTCTTGAAAACTTTTTTTTTTAAAAAAAATGATAACAAACCCCAAGTTATAAAAATGATAATAAAAATTACATTTTTTGGTCTTGTATGTTTAAAGATAATTTCATATTAGGTTTTTAACTTTAATTATTACAAAAATATTACCTTACCTTACTAATTTGAAATAGTTAGTTTTTGAAAGAAAATTAACTTTATTTTTTAGAGTTAATTAGTTCAAATATCTAAATTATTAAAAATCAAGAAGGTTAGATGATATTCTCATTGTTATTAAAATTTTAATTATTGTTTATTATTTAAAATGGTTGTCAATACGTAATTTAATCATTTTATATCAAAATATTGTTTCAGAATTTACAAATTTTTATCACTTACTATTTAATATTTTATATTTAATCTGTGTAACACACGTGTTAATAGCCTAGTAAATTACAAATTATAAAAGTAGTCATGGACCTGAGATATGATTTTAAGTTTCTACGACTATAGTCACTTGAAGAGTTTGACTTTCATGGGTAATTAAATCTATAATTTTATTTGAAGTTTTTCAGTTTTCTTATCAAAATTTGGTTTCATTATAATATTCAATGATTATAATATTTAATGACCTGATAAGCTTAAGACTTTATTTGTGTTTTATTTGCGGGTTGGATTTAGTTTAGCTGATATGGTCAGTTCTATTCTCAACCCATGAAGAGATTTAGCTAATTGGAAGTGTTTTGATTCAAACTAATGGGTTAGTGGGTTGACCCATTTACGTGTTAGTCTTTTTCATATATTTTTCTTGCTGCATTAAATCATATCGTTGGTTGGATATTAAATCATATCGTTGGTTGGATATTTTATCCCAAAAAATTAACAAGAACAAACAACTTTACAAAAAATAGAAGTTTACAAAAATGCAACTAACTTCAAGCAACTAGCATTATAAATTATAAATTTATGAACGGTTTTAAATAAAAATTAACTAAAAAGGTTGGTTGGAGCACTTGTTTTGAACTGACTCTCCAAAAATTAACATATGCCATTATATGCAAGTATGCAACAAACACACAGTATTCTTTAGTAAAAGGCGAAAGAATAGTTCGTTTTGTGTTTATTGCATGGCTACATGCTGTTATGGTATATATCTGCTTGCTTTTATTGTTACTACCACCCCTTTGGTTGTGTGAGGAGTCAATATGGGACAAGCCCACACTCTCACTTCAAGCAAATCGTAAACCAGGTTGGTCTTGGCTAAAGAAGCTCTTCTAAAATTAAAATTTTGTTTTACATTTTGTTCAAAATTTAATTTTTCATATCGTCACACCAGTTTGTTTTATTAATCTAGCACAAATGGTAATTTTATGCATTACGTACTTGTGATTTGTTGTCAAATTCTTAAAGTCTATATTACTATATAAATTTTTACTTTTGTTTATTCATTTTTCAGGTTGCTTGTGTTGCAACTTTCAACTGCAACAACTTGATAAAAGTTGCTTCATTGTGACTATTAGGTAATGTAATCTAGTGAGGGATATAACTCTTACGTAAATATGTAGATTAAAATACTTTCATCCAGGGGCGTACCCAAGAAGGACATATGGGGTTCGACCGACTCCTATGAATTTTTTATTTTCAATGTTTTATATATGATTTAATCTCGACCGATCCGCAAGAAATTTTATCTCCGACCCCCATAAAAATTTGACGAACTAGATAAAACTCAATTTAAAATTTGTTTAAAGCCAAAAAAAATAATACTCAAATAACGAAGTATACATTACTTGTGCTGAAACTCAATTAACAATTAATAAGTTAATCAAATATCTAATCAGTCATAGCACATTTAAAAAAAACAATAAGACTCAATTTGTAATTTAAGTGATTGAATTTTGATGTTCAGAATTCACGTTCGTTTCGATTCTAAAAATAAACTAGAGTAATAGTTTATTAATATACATCGTTTTCCTTCATATCACGAAAACCGCAATTTATAGATTGAATGATTATTGTGTAAGTTGAAAGTTATTAACATGATGAGAAATTAGTACATTTAATTTGTGTATAATTTGTTTATTTAGGTAATATCGTAATATGAAACATTTTTTAAAAAGAAAATTTAAACCTTTACCTTCCTTTAAAATTTAATTTATAATTTTAAATAATATTCTTTTGGATCATTTAAAAAACAATTTTATCATATTATCGTAATCACTGAAATGATAATTTAGTGTGCTTTTATTATATATTTGTAATTTAGTTTAGTTTTATCATTTTTTGGGAGATCCGACCTGGTTCTATTTGAATTTGTAAAAAAATAATTAGCAATAAATAATTATCTAAAAAGAATTCACGACCCTCATAAAAAAAATTTATAGGTCCGTCACTGCGTTCATTAGATCACAAAGTGATCCAACTCCTTCTAGACCTTATGTAAAGCAATAATTAAGTTAAACACAAGGTACTACGGTCAAAAACAACTTGCCCTATTAGATGTGAGGCCCAAAGCAAGGTTTTTTTTTCCTATTATGGGCCGGCCTTGCGGATATGTTTGGCAAAATGAGTGGGTTAAGTAACAAGTTAGAACATGTACAAATCGATATGGGTGCGAGTCAAGATCGTTAAGGTTAAGATGAGTTTTAAGAAAAATCGTTCTGAGTTTAAAATTTAAATAGATCACTTGTGAAAAAGCTAACAATTTAAGTCAAGTTAAATTAGTTGTAATGAAATAAATAATTAAATAGTAAATTTAAGATGAGGTTAAATAATAATAAGACCGTTCGGTATGCCCGGTGAATGGGTGGGGCGCGGCACACCGCCCCCTAGGGGCGTGAGAGGGGCGTGGTTGGACCGGCGTGATAGGGGCAACGGCGTGAGAGTAGGGGTGAGCAAAAAACCGAAAAAATCGAACCGGAACCGAATTAACCGAAAAAACCGAACCGAAAAAACCGAACCGAATGAATAACCGGGCAAAACCGAACCGAAAAAAACCGAAACCGAATTTTTAGGTTCGGTTTCGGTTTTTATAGTATAAAAAACCGAAACCGAAACCGAACCGAACCGATTTTTAATATTTTTTAAAAATTAATATAGATATATGTGTGTGTGTGTTGCTATTTTCATACATATCTAACGGGAAAAAACACACAAAAAAGTTACCGTTGGAGATGGTAAAAATTTAGATTAGATGAAATCTACCATTTTAAAAGGTAAAGATCGGAATTATTACGTATTTAGTTATTTACTTTTGTTTTTTTTAAATTTAAGAACATGATGATAATTATTTTGTTTTATTTTAATTAGTTGGTATTCGATCAATTAATTTATTAATTGTTAATCATGTTTGTATTTTCAAAGTTGGGCATAAGATAGAAAAAAAAAACAAAACAAAAAAAGTAAAAAAAAAACCGAAAAAACCGAAAACCGAACGGTTTGTAATAAATAAAAACCGATTATGTCGGTTTCGGTTGCGGTTTTAGCCAAAAACCGAACCGAACCGTGCACACCCCTACGTGAGAGAGCTCTCTCTCTCTTTCTCTCTCTCTCTTACACACACACTCACACTCACACACACATATATATATATATATATATATATATATATAAGTTTAAGAAAGGGATGATGACATGGAGTGAGTGGGTAATGGGACATTTCCACCAAAATGGTGAGGTGAGTGGTTGTGATGAGTGCTTATGTGGCGCCCACGTGACGCATACGTGGAGTAATTGGGTCACTTACTCACTTGGCATACCCAATAGTCTAATGGGAGGTACGCTTCGTTTGTTACCCGTGGGTGAGATCCGAAGCGGCGGTTACGCGCGTCTTTTGGTCTGACTTTTAGGGATGTAGATTTCGCCTTTCGTCTATCACCGCCGGAGATCTGGGCTCTTCCGATGAAGCTACGGCAATTCTCATTATGTTGTTTGAATGTTCGGTATAGCAATACTGTGTGCGTACTCTAGGGTTTTGATTTTGTGTTTAGTTGCTGATATTAACGGTTGTTTTAGCGCCTGCATCCTGTAATTTGCTATCATTAGTCATAATAAGTTTCCAAGAACAAAGCATATTAATATTCGTCAAAATCTAACCTGTGACAAAAGCACACAAACAACCGCAACCCATGAATTTTCGTTATAAAGCAGAATGGAATCAAATTCCACACAGGTCTGTGGCTATCTTTGCCTCTTTCTTTTTTCTTTTCTTTTCTTTTTTTTTTTTTTGAAAGCAGCCTATTTTATTTATGATTGTTTAAAAATATAAAAGTCTTATTTGGTCAGGCCTTTGTCTACTTTGCCTTGGCTTCATTGCTGGTCATCTCTAGCGGTGACAGATTGACGCTCTGTTTCTGAGTTAATTAAAAAGAAAGGAAATGAAATTAAAGAAAAGGATAAACATTTTGTGTTCTTGAGTTTCAAGAAAGTAAAATAACAAATGTTGTGTTTTCGAGTTTTATTTAAGAAGAGAAAGGAACAGAATGTGAAGGAAAACTAGGCAAAATTTCCTAGTTTTCCTTTCCTTCCGATTTGAAAGGAAATGGAAGGAAAGAACTCTCTGCTTTTCTTTCCTCTCATTTCCTTTATATTCACAGCAACAACAGCAGCTTCATTGGGATAGGGGTAAGATTTGCTTTAATTATACCCTCGTACCTACTTTAGTATGATGTGACTGTGTTTGTTTGTTTACCTGTGTGCGACTGTTGTTACTGGTTTTATTTAGGAGCTGCTGTTTTGTTATTGGTTGCCTGTATGGATGAGAAATTAATAGGAAGGACGTTTGTTTGCTGCATAGCTTTGATCAGTGTATTTGTCTTTGATTATATGTACGCGTATATTATTAGTTATATGTGGCTTTTTGTCACTGATGTTATAGGCATGTCATTAACCTAAGCTATTGTTTAGGATGGCTTTATTTAAAAAAAAAATTATCGTATTCCTACTAATGTGCTAGAAGTTTGTGACTGTTGTCTTGAAACCTCATCGCCTGAGGTCTTTCTCTAGGTTGGTCCTGTATAAAAAAACAGACATTTAGTTGCTATGCTGTTGGTAATAGATGCGAGTGCAGCTACAAATTCTTTATTTTTGCTTGTTGCCTTACTTTGGTTATTGGGTGGTTTGCTTTTTTGCAGGTCCTTTTTTGTTGTTTTGCTTGGTTTTCTCTTGGTAGTTAAGGTATGTCTTCTTGAGTTGAGGTTTTCTTTTCATGCTTTTGTTTGTTTGGTTGCGGTATGCATGATGTTCATGATAAATAGGGGTTTCTTAAAACAAATTTTACATGCTTATTAACATATAAAAACTAAAAGTTTCTTGAGCTTCATATGGCCTTTGACATTCAAAATTAATTGTAGAATTAAAATTCCCTTTGGATTTGTTTTTGTAGCTAGCCAATGGATTATGTTTATAAAAACAGACAAAGTCTGGTTCAGGTAAGGTGGTAACAACCTGAAACCAAGACGAATTACCACCTTTAATAAGTAGATATATTTTTGTTACACTTCTGGGAATCAAATTTAGATATCAACTAGATGCCTTTGGCATGATTCCCAGGTTCCTTCTTGACACCAAAAAGAATGTTTTAAACAATCAAATGTACCAAGAGGTCCAAGATTGAGTTACTTTTGACTCCTAATTGTCGTTATTGTGAATAGTTTGTAATCAAATACAACAATCATACATAATAAATCTCAGTTATAACATGATTGTTTATAAGGTTTGTGAAGAGTGAGATGTAAGCAGGCCTTACCTTTATCCTTAAGAAAAGAAGGACTACTTCCATAAATAGTCTCTAATCAAACATGTTTAATTTGGATTATTAGTTCATATGGCTTCATGCGTGTTGGTAGATTGATGATTTTATAAAATGGTGTTAGCATGTTGTGAGTCTTGATGTTCTATAATAAATTATCTTAAAACCCACTTGGGCGTGTTTGTATGATAATTCAAATTTATATGCTGAAATAACCATTCGGAAGAGAGCTTTGTGATATTCATGATAGGTAGGAATTTACATTAACATATAATTAAGTGGATCTTCTTGAGTTTTAAATGACCTTTTGTCATTAAAAGCTAAAGGCAAAGTTGAATTTCCATTTGCATTTGTTGGTGTACAATGATTTTAGTGGATGTTTATAGCATGACTCATTGCCTCAATCGTTTGATTTCATTTATACAGTTTATATATTCTCATATGTGTGGGTAAATTATTTTGAAATCGGTTGTGAATTAAGATATAACAAGTAATAGGTAGAACCAAACCATCCATTGTGAAAAATCTTTAATAAAATACAAACACACACAGATATATGCATACACACGTGTGTATCTTTGAGTTTTGAATGGATTTTCTTATTCAAAGTTAAAATCATATTTAACCCTTAATTTGCATCTTTTGGTGAGGTATGATTGTAATCCTACCTCAAATGTTGAACTTAGAGCATATAGTTGATGTAACCTCATGTATGTCAGTGAATTTTTACAAAATGGGCCCGTTGTTTGTTATTGATGATTTTATAATCATAATTGGTTTACATTTTTTTTTTCTGTTTATGTTAAATCATAGACTTTTGGTATTTGGTCAAAAATAACAGGCTCTTTCATCTTGGTGGTTGAAATTCAGTTTTCTTTTTTTTTTTGTTATATGGGTTATGTATATATTTTTTCCAGATAGTTGAGGTTTGTCTTTCGTAGGCTTTACTAGGCTTTTGTAATATATTTTGTTTGGGATTTGTTGTGGCTCATCTTTTAAATAAGTTTTGCAACTGGTTCAAGTTTTGTTAGCTTAGATCTATTTGAGTTTTTCATTCATATTGATGGAAATGAGGAGACGATGGAGAAATGGGAGAGAAACGAGGAGACGAGAGGGAAAAGGACAAGTGATGATGGCGAAATGGGTGATTCTAGTCTCAGATTATGCTCCAATTTCCAATGTATCTTGGCATTTGCAGGTATTGGTCTTCGATAGGTCTTTTATATTTGGCTAATTTGGAATGATATATGATTTATTGCATATTTGGATTCTAATTTCATTTGTTGTTGATTATTTGATGTTATAATTTCATTAGTGTTGATTTGATTTGATTTGATTTAGAGGCTCATTTTGCTTGTTATTTGATAAATTAAGGCTGAATTTGCATGTCATATGATTTGATTTAAGACTGAGGTCAAACTTTTGGATGATTTTAGTGTCAAGACAAAGGTTGTAGTACTGAGCAGGTATATGTTTCTAAGCTTGCAATTTTGTACTACGAAATGGTGGTTTTTGGATATATGTTTAATGGGTTTTTATTATTGAATGGTTTTAAATCAAATATTTAACTGCAATAAAATGTGGTTTAGGAGTAATTTATATTTCATCATTTGATAGATCAATTTTGTTGCTGGTTTAAATTTATTATTCAAAAATGAGTATATCAACCGAAATAGATTGCCACCACTTATTAGAAAAAAGTTACAATATGAGCTAATTACTTAGACTGATGCTGCCCACAATATGCAGTAACTTTGTTGATGCACATTGGCGTCTCAGGTTTCTTTGAAAGAGCATGGGGTATTGAGTTGTAACCAATCTAATTACTATAAGATGAAATTTTTGGAGTAGATTTGTTTTATTGGTGTACGTAAGAATTGATTTTTTTGTTTTTGCAAAAGGCTTGAGTTTTGTTTTCGTGGCACAAAGCTAGAGTCAACCCTGGGTTTTCGTTATATAATTTTTTTCTTTTTTTTGAACGGCATTTGATCTCAACGTGTGAACCACTGTTTCCAGGTCATGTCACCAAGGTCTAGTTACCATAATCTCCGTTGAGACCCCACCACCACCCCAGGAGGAAACCACACCGAAAAACCTCCTGACCTCTCAAGGAACCCCTATTTCGCCTTGAGAGGGATTTGAACCCATGACCTTCCATTTAAAAAGCTATGAGGGTACCACTAGGGTAAAGCCCCTTTGGTATATAATTTTTTTCTAAACTCCATAAATACTTTCGGCATGAATATATTCAACAAATAACAATTAATCATATCAACATGATATGATTTTTTTCAACTGATTTAAATTCATGACCACCTGCATCCTTTCTCATTAAAACTTGCTTTACTCAAATTATTATTTTTTTTTAATTTTTATAAGGACTCCTTCTATGAACTTGTCCTTTCCTGAACTTATAGAATGTGGTCAAAACTTTGATATTAGAGATTGTGTCATGATTGCACCACGCTGGTGTTATATATTAAAAATAAACTTTCATATTAATTTATAAGAAAATAAAGCATAGAGATACCAGCGTAGAAAACAATGCATATTTTGGATGAAATTCGATTGGTGGGAAATAGTGGCCCGTAATTTTGAAGGCGCAAATTGGGTAATAACTGCGGCATTTGTTTTGTTGGATATTGAGTTCTCTTTGTTGCCTTAGCCTTTGGAATCGTACTAGTTAACGCTACTCATGCTATTGTTATGGGGTTTATAGTGTAAGTGATTGATCACTGGTGCATACTTAAAGTTTTCCTTAAAATTGACGATTATTACGTTGTTTTTTATCTGTATTTTGAAATTTATGAATGCATATACGTTATGTTTAGGTTCTTAACAACTATTTCTACATAACATGTGAACGGTTAAATGACTAATCTTATGTGAAGTCTTGGATTAAAGTTTCGTCTGAACCAAAAATATTGCTCTACGTTAAACTAGAATGTTTTTCTTTTTGTGGTTTTCATTCTGAGCAGATTGGTCAGATAATCACATTTTGTTCTTTAGTTTGATTGATGATTTATTTGTCAAGCTAATCCTGAGTGTCATGCCATTTACTATTAAAACAAACATTAATTAGCACTTAGCAGATCATAAATCAAATAAAGCGATTGTTGGCTTGATGCTAGAGGTCGATGTATTTGTCGGGTAAGGCACGTGCTTGTTTGTTTATCCTCCTAAATTATTTATTAATAATTTAAAAAGATTGTTATATTATTAATAGGTTAGCACCCCGTGTATTACACGGGTTGAATGATAAAAATATATTAAACAATCATTAATAAAAATATAGATAATACAACCTTTTTTTCATATAAAATATGACTAAAATTTTGTATAATCTAAAATAACTATATTATTTTTTCAAACAATAATTTATTTCAAAGTTTGTTTCTTTATTTTTTCTAAATACTATTTTTAAAAATTGTATAGTTTATAATAAGTTTGATTAAAATGTGTTTCTTTAATATAAATATATTTTTAATGTATTATAAAATAAGTTTCTTAGTTTAAAAATGTAAAACAAAGTATTTAATATTTAATATTATTATTTAATATAAGGTGTAATTAATAGGAGAGAGAAGCGGGAAAATCAAAGTTGAGGTGCTCTATATTCACGCCATGTGTCCCTAGAAACTTCGATTTATTATAATAGATAGATTCCCACGAGGTCACAATGGCTAGTAGTTAAAAGAATATCTTGAAAGATTGCAAATTTGCAATCAACGCCGGCCTTTCATTCAGATTATTCATTCTATTGAACAAAACAAACACATGTTTCTAAATATTTGCTTTGCAAAACTTAAAAAAAAAACTTAAAGGTAAAAAGATAATCTGATTTTGTTAAAAAAAAAAAGAAGCGAAGATATAAATGTAAATTATATACTTAGTTTAGGAGATAAAATAAAAGGGTATCAAATTTAAGGTCACGGTAGCAAATTTGTGTACTCGTATCACACTATCACCACAAAATAATCAACTATGCTACTCATGCTTTGTTTTTGTTCCAAAACCAGTTTTGTAAGTTCATATCAGGATCGTAACATCCTACTAATGTAACAAATTTCCCAATAAGTCGGATATAATCGGTTAATCACTAAATCATGTTTCTTGTATGATATAAAACTAGAAACTCAATAAATGATTTGATTAAAAAAAATCATGTCCAATAATAAATGAAATGTTAAAGGAGACTAAATGTGTCTGATTGAAATTGATTATTATGATATTATCTAGGCCTTGCAAAATAGGCGGGTTGTAACGGGTCAGAACGGGTTTGGGTCAGCATGACGCGCGGGTAAGAACGAGTTTTAAGCTAAATCAGTTTGGGTCTAAATGGATTGTTATTAAAAAACATCAATTTAGTTAAACTTAAGATGTGTTATAAATAAACAAATAGTACATTTGGATAATTCTTAATGATTTTCTCTATCAAATATTTATTAATCATTTTTAAATGTTTGAATTGTATTTACATACTTTTTTAGTAAACTGTCTTGATCCGTATTGTGTTTAGGTGCTACATATTTCAACCATTTAATATTATGATGTTATACATTTCAACGAATGATAGTACAAATGTTTACTCAAACTAACTCATTTCCGTTGACATGGATACAAATTGTTACCTCTGATATTATCAGTTAGCTGCCAAAATAATATCTTGATGTATTTTGTGAAGTGCATCACCTTGTTATCTAGGGAAAAAAAAATTCTGGTTGTATGAGACTCTTGAAATTTGTATTATGTGAGGCTTAGTATCTTCATATTGTTGCCAACAAGAAAAAGGAATCTTTATATTTTCTTTTGGCACTAAAAGTTGATATCAAGAAATGGGTAAAAGAAAAGACGGAGAAAGACAACAGGGAATTCAATACTCTTGAAAAGGAAATCTTGATGGTTGATACAAAGGCAGAATCCACACCATTGACTGTTACTGAATTGGAGTCAAGAAGAAATGCAATTAAACGCTTAAAAGACATGGAGTTAAAAAGGAAGACGGATTTAAAACAAAAGGCTAGGCTGAAATGGGTGGTAGAAGGTGATGAAAATTCAAGCTTTTTCCACGGTATCATTAATAACAACAAGAAGAGAAATCGGATTAATGGAGTTGTTGTAGAGGACAAGTGGGAATATGAACCGGGGAAGATCAAAGAGATAGTATGTAGGTTCTTCGAGTGTAAATTCAAAGAACAGAGACACACAAGGCCTAGATTGAGGAATAGAAATATCAGACAACTTTCAAATGATGAATCATGTGCTCTTGAAGTTCCTTTCTCTCTTGTGGAAATTAAAAATGCGGTTTGGCAGTGCGGGAGTGAGAAAGCACCTGGTCCAGATGGTATGACTTTTGCTCTATTAAAGAAGCATTGGGAGATTATTAAGCAGGATTTTTTAAACTTTGTAAGATATTTTGAAGCGTACGGGAAGGTAACCAAGGGCTGTAACGCATCATTCATTGTACTTATACCCAAATCTACAAATCCTTCATCGCTTGAAGACTATAGACCGATAAGTCTCATCGGTTGCATGCCAAAGGTAATTGGGAAACTATTGGCTCTGAGACTACAAACCGTGGTTAGCAAAATAGTGGGCCCAGAACAGACAGCTTTCATTAAAGGTCGGAGTATTTTTGATGGACACATATTAGTTAATGAAGTTCAAAATTGGGCAAAGAAAAATAATATGGGAATGATGTTGTTTAAAGTGGATTTTGCCAAAGCTTTTGATTCGCTTAACTGGGAATACCTTGATTCAATCATGGAACAAATGCATTTCGGAGCCCGTTGGAGAGGATGGATTCAGGGATATCTAAAATCGGGAAGATGTTCGATTTTGGTTAATGGTTCACCAATTGAGGAATTCCAGATCTCGCGGGGGGTGAGACAAGGCGACCCGATATCCCCGTTCCTATTTATTTTGGCCATGGAAGGTTTGTCAGCTATGATTCGGTCGGCAGTAGAAAATAATCTATTTAGGGGTGTACAACTCCCTAATAATGGCCCAACCATTACACATTCAATGTATGCAGATGACGTGATTTTCCTTGGCGACTGGACTACTCAGAATATCTTAAACCTTAAGAGGTTAATGAGATGTTTTTTATGACATCTGGCCTAAGTATTAATTATCATAAAAGCAAAATCATCGGGATAGGAATAACGGAACCAGAATCAGTGACGGCTGCGGCCAACTTAGGTTGTACTCATGCCAACCTTCCGATTGAACACCTGGGGTTACCAATTGGTGCTAATATGCGCCTTACAAAGCATTGGTCTCCGATTATTAATAAATTCAAGAAGAAGCTTAGCTCATGGAAAGCCAACAATCTTTCTTTTGGAGGGCGGTTAACTCTTGTTAAAAGTGTAATGGGGAGTTTACCTATATACTACTTTTCGATGTTTAAGGCGCCAAAGAAAACGTTACAGAAGCTTGAAGCTATTAGAAGAAAATTTTTATGGGGAGGAAATAGGGAAAGAAAGAAAATACACTGGGTGGCATGGGATAAAATTTGCACTCCAGTGAAGTTAGGTGGACTGGGTGTCGGTGAGTTACGATCTCTGAACATTGCGTTAATATTCAAATGGTGGTGGAGAGCCTTGAAAGGTGGTATTGGCCTGTGGTCTGAGGTTATTAAGCATATTCACAAAGTAACTTTTGAAAGTAAAGAGGAATTGGGGAAAGTGTCTTATGGTGGTACTTGGGCTGCTATTGTCAAAATTGGTAAAGAACTCCAAAATGAAGGGAAAAACATAGGACAGTTCCTTAGGAGGCAAGTAGGGAATGGTAACAAGACCTTATTTTGGAAACAACCTTGGTTTGGGCAACTATCTTTCAAACAACTGTTCCCTAACTTATTTGCATTGGAAAGACACAAGAATTGTAAGGTCTCGCAAAGGATCATTCAAGAATCGGGTGCCAGATTGTGGTTCAATTGGGAGTGGAAAAGAGTAACATTAAACAGTACTTTAATGCGGGAACGTAACGATTTAGAAGAAATGATATTGAGCTACCTGTTCAAGGATGGAAGCGATAGTTAGATATGGCGTGGAGATGCCACTGGTGAATTCTCAACAAAATCATGTCGCGATTGGATTAATGATCATCGGTGGAGAAGTAATTCAGACAATACACTGTGGACAAACTGGATTCCTGCCAAGGTAAATTGTTTTGTGTGGCGTGTATCACTAAATCGTGTTCCGGTAAAGGTCAATTTGTTGGCAAGAGGAGTTGTGATTTCATCTTCAGGATGCCCCGTTTGTTCGATTGATGACGAAGACGTGGATCACTTGTTCTTCCAATGTCGAGTAGCACAGGAGTTATGGAGAAGGATATCATGGTGGGCAAGTATTGACTTCACTTGTCATGGATCAATACTTGGCATTTTGAGGGACCTGACCAATGACAATGCTGGGGGATGGAGAAAGAAGGTTAAAATGGTTATTGTTTTTGCCACTATATGGAAATTTGGAATTGCAGAAATAAAAGGTCCTTCTCAAACATAAGAACCTCCATGGAGTGTTTGGTTGATGGGATAAAGGTGCAGGCTTTCACATGGTTAACTTACAGAGGGAAGAAGATTACTACCATCTGGGACAATTGGATTGTTAATCCATGGGCAGGTGTAGTTTTGCTATAGGGTATTCCATGTTTGATGTTAAAAAATTTTGTTCGTCTATCTGTTTTTGTATCTTTGGGTTGTTGCTAGTTGCCCGCTAGCAAGTATCATTTATAAAATTATTATTGCTGTTCAAAAAAAAAAAAACTTAATTTAATATTTAATCAATAATACAACCTTTTTAATTTACCTTTGGTGACCAAATTATTTCCAATTTTCCTGCTAGTTATCCCAACCATGTCGATCTTGTTCTTGACCGTGATATCAGACAGCTGGTCGCAATATTGGTCGGAAACCCTCAATATAAACAGCGAGTTCACAACCACCGTTCTTGTAATCATCTCTCTGATTACTATATCGTGGATCATATGGATCTTAACATCAAAGGGTCATCATCCACCACTGCCGCCCGGCCCACGGGCTCTCCCGCTAGTCGGGAACCTCCTGTCTCTTGACCCCGAACTCCACTCCTACTTCGCCACCGTTGCAAAAACTTACGGCCCGATTTCGAGGCTCTGGCTCGGTAAAAAATTGGGTATTATCGTCACCTCACCGGAGTTGACCCGTGAGGTGCTAAAACTGAATGATATCACTTTTGCTAACAGAGACGTTCCGGTTGCCGGAAAAGAGGCAACATACGGTGGAAACGATATCGTTTGGACCCCGTATGGCGATCAGTGGCGGATGTTGAGAAAGATTTGCGTTCGTGAAATGCTTAGCAACCAAGTTTTGGATTCAGTTTATTCTCTCCGCCGGAAAGAGGTCAGGAACACTGTGAACTACCTGTACAACCATGCAGGGTCGCCGGTGAACGTAGGCGAGCAGATGTTTTTGACGGTGTTGAATGTGATTACCGGGATGATGTGGGGTGGTACGGTGAAATCGGAAGATCGGGAGAGATTAGGGGCTGAGTTCCGGCTAGTGGTGGCTGAGATGACCGGATACTTGGGGATGCCCAACTTGTCGGACTTTTATCCGGGTTTGGCCCCGTTTGATCTGCAAGGAGTGAAAAAGAATATGAAGGTGTTGGCCAAGAGATTTGATGTGATTTTTGAGTCAATGATCGATCAAAGAAGGAAAATGGCTGGTGACAGTGAAAACAATGACTTTTTGCAGTTTTTGTTGCAGCTTAAAGATGCTGGTGATTCCAACCCACCATTCGACATCATTCATCTCAAATCTTTGCTTATGGTAAGTATCGAAGTTATCTAGATAATAATTAATAATAATAATAACTAGTTTAATACGCGTCCGTTTGCCATCAATATACTAATATTTGTTGTAGCAATAAACTGTTTGATTAATCATACCTTTCATTAGATATTACAATGCTCTGTGCTTCTCGATTACATGACTGAATGATTCGCGAATATTATGGTTTACTAATCGGCTATCTTTTTAATTTTTCAGGATATGGTGGTTGGAGGGACGGATACAACCTCAAACTCAATCGAGTTTGCCTTGGCTGAGATGATGAACCAACCCGAAATCCTCAAAAGAGCACAACACGAGTTAGAGATGGTGGTTGGGAAAGACAACATAGTTGAAGAATCACACATCAACAAACTACCATACCTGCATGCCATCATGAAAGAAACCCTTCGATTGCACCCTGCCCTTCCACTCTTGGTCCCACATTGTCCAAGTAACTCATGCGTGATTGGTGGCTACACGGTCCCCAAAGGCGCACGGGTGTTTGTGAATGCATGGGCCATACACAGAGACCCTGCAACTTGGGAAAATCCGTTGGAGTTCAGACCAGAAAGGTTCTTGGATGCAAAATGGGATTATACCGGCAACTTCAGGTATTTTCCGTTTGGGTCGGGGAGAAGGATATGTGCAGGGACTGCAATGGGAGAGCGGATGTTTATGTTTTTGCTTGGATCAATAATTCAGTCTTTTAATTGGGAATTAGGCCCTGGTATAAAACACGATTTATCTGAAAAGTTTGGGATCGTGTTGAAGAAGAAGGTTGCTCTCATGGCAATCCCGACACCAAGATTATCAAACCCCAAATTGTACGAGTGACAATGTTATCGGTCAATCTAAGATCATTTGTGTTAATGTTTGATAGGAGCCATTGATGTTCTTGCAGCTTGCAAGATTTAAATTGTACGTCTTCACATGGTGAATGTAATAAAACATGGCAAACTGCAAATTTTTATTGGATTGTAAAATATTTAATGTTAAGGAGTTCGAATTTCAGATATTATTATTCAAAATTTTAGGTCCTGATTAAACAATTTTATTTATGTTTTATATCTTTAACTCGAAGGGGTTGGTGTAATTTCATTTTTGAAACCTTTAGATGATTGCTAGTTGAACCGGTAAACCAGACGGTGACAGGACCAATTTTTTCTCTTTATAAAATCTAAAGAATAAAACATTAAAACCGGTCGGACTTGATCAACCACTGAATTAGTAAAGCGTCAAATTTAATGCATGCTCTGATTATAAAAACATTGCATATATTTATGAGATTAAAGTATCATTTTTGTCATTGTGATTTACCCAAAACTCCAATTTAGTCCAAAATGAAAACTTACTATCGTTTTTGTCCATGTGCTTGTAAAAAAATTTCATTTTAATCCCTTGTCAGGAAACAGTTAGTTTGGTTGTTTTGTCTTGAGGTAAGCCGGGATTTCCCCATCATTTTTATGGGTAAAATAGTCTTTTTTTTCACACCAGACATTGAGTTGATTCAAAATCTTCCCTGTTATGATTAATGATTTGAAAAAGTCACGACTATAAGTGGCCACTAGCAACAGAGTGTGGCCTCCAAATCATCACTACAAGTGGAGAACTACCTCCAATTCGTCACTACAAATGTAGTTGTTTTGTTTTCTTCTGCTGGACATGACCATGCATGCCCCATCCATATTGCCACCAGGAGTGTCATTTTCATCCAAATCGCTACTAACACTAGCATTTTTGATGAAAAAGTTGCTACCGCTTAATTGCCACATCTACATTCTTCAATCCAACCACCTATAAGTCGTCAGTATTAGTGGAGTTTACCACATTTTTAAAAAAAAATTTCTGCCCCTTTTGTTTTTTTGATTATATAATTAGTATTGATCCTATTTTTTTTTTTAAAAAAAATCAATAACAATCAAATTGTGGTCGTGGAACCTGAAGCCTATAAATTTTGGCTTTCAGAATTTCCCTATGCGCCCGCCGTCCGCTACTTTATCTGCAAGACTACAACCTAAGTTCTTATTATATTTTTTTTGAATGGCCAACTAAACAACAGGCGAGTATTTCGTATGCGGCCCCTAATGGTTAAAGGATGCTCGAGCTGGCCACTAGCCAGATGGACTGAGCCCTTAGCTTACCAGCCACCAATTCCTGGGAAAACTTGACCCAGGCACCCACCCAAAGGCAGGACAGTGGAAGCCGGTAAAACCGGGTGGGATCAAGGTTCGAATTCAGGATCTAGGTCTTCAATCACTTCCATAATACCTCTATTTTACCAACAAAACAATACATCATTGGTAAGTTTTTATTATATTAAAAGCAACTTTTTTAACATAAACCAAACTAAGTTTTAACACATTTTTTTAAAGAACTAGGTTTTATTTAAAATTTTTCTTGGAATGTAAAAAAAAATCAGCAAAACTGCAAATTTAGTTTTTTTTTTTTTTTTTTTTGAAAAAGATAAATAAAGATTGCAAGTTTACATATAAAATATAAATTATAACTAAAATTAATTGTTATTAGATTGAACCAATTATATATGACCATGTGGAATTGTTAAGTAATAAAGTCTTTGATGATCTGTCGTGACTTTTGGTTGTCCTAAAGAACTAAACGTAAGTGTATTGATCTCAAACAAAGATTTTTTCTTTTTCTTCTTTTTTATTTCTTTATTTTTTTTATTACACCTGATACACGTGATGACCGACTCATACTCCCCAAGTTCTGGTTGCTAATGAAAGTGCGTTAGTGGTCTCTCAAAAAATGAAAACTCAAAATAGCATTTAACAAAAAGTATTGTGGTTTAGATATTAAGATGAAGATTTTTTTACTTTTTTTATTCCTTTCTTTAAACTGTGATGGATTTTGTAAGAAAGATATAACAAGATGCTATAACCAATACAAAAATAAGAGGATAAAATATAAAAAACGTGGTGTTATTCTTATACCAAAAAAACTTATTTTCATACACTTAAAATGCCTCGTATATTTATGAGGCATGTGTACGAACCTCTATTAATCAAAAGAGTAGCCATATACGTCACGTTTTGATCTATACGCAGCGTATGTATACGAGGTTCTGACATTCTGCTGTCTTTTGTCGGCAAATTGCGTATAGACGTATATACGCTTAGGTTTTCTTAAACGTAATGTATAAGCCTATACATAGTGTTTAATGTTTAAAACGTGTATATTGAATACAATGCGTAAACCAACTTACGAATTATTTGACGCGAACTCTTTTTCCTCTTTAAAATCATCAATATATACGTTCATTTATGATTCATTTGAAAATAATCAGGTATAACACTCAAACTTAGTTATTTTATTATTAATAAAATGATAAACTAATCATAATAGTTTTAAGAATGATACTAGTGTGCATCGTCTCACACTCTAAGTCGAGCAAGATTGCCAGATCCGAACGAAGAGCATGCAGCTCAATCTTCTTATTGGCAATTGAATTTGAACCTGAAATCTTACGTTGGTCCTAATAAGAATCAAGAGATTGAATGCATTGAGGAACATTCATATCCACCTGAGTTCATGTGTAACGATGAACAATCGGGGGTTGTGTACTCGAAAATGGACCGGAAAACCAGTAAGACATAACATTTTTCACTTACTTTTTTAGATGTGAATGAGTTTCATGAAAACATTGCTTTCAATATTTAATGTATATGGAAAAGTTGATGGCATTGGTGATTACCAAAACACTTAACAATGGATACGCCATAGTCACTGAACGATTGAAAAAAAGGTCACCAACGTGCTCAACAAATTATGGCTTGTGTATTCTTGTTGGTGAACACAATAATACAACCATATTGAAGCGTATAAGTTAATCGGTTGTCCGTTTAAATTAACAGGGATATGCGTCCTCGGCCAACAAAAATCTTTTAAGTAATCAAACTCTGATACCCAAATGGCCAAATAGTAGTCGACCCATATTCATCCTAATGATCCAATTTTCGGGTTTCCCTTCAGATTTGGATTTTGGGCAAGCCCATGGAATAAAATAATAATTGGGCAGTTCAATTCGACTGATTCTGATAAGACCCAATTATAAAACCCAAAATCATAGTCCAGTTAACCCAATATCATACACGATAACATTTGTGCAAACGGATATCCTCCAACCACGTCACCACCACCACCACCACCGTCGTTATGGCCGGTACTCTCGGTCTCGGTTTTGCCACAGCGTCCACCGCCGCGTTCACTTCCGTTCCCATCAATCGTATCCGAAATTCCCCCAATTTCAGAACCAAAATTCGCTGTATAGGATGGGTACATACATACACTTCACTCTTTTGCTACACTAACAACCGCTTTTGATTTGTTACCTGATTTTGTTAAGGAAGAATCCGGAAGGAATATTAGGTCCACCGACAAGGGGCGTACCCCATGCTTGGGTATGGGGTTCGACCAACCCCCATGAACTTTTGGTTTTTAATGTTATATATATGATCCAATCTAGACCGACCCCCAAGAAATTTTGTTCCTGACCCTCATGAAAATTTGATGAATTAGATAAAGCCAATTTAAAATCATTTTAAAGTCAAAAATAATGAAATAATATTCAAATAGCTCAATATGCATTACATATGATGAACCACAAACGATAATTAATAATTTAACTAAATACCTAATCAGTTATAGCCCACTTAAAAAAAATAATAAGACGTAATTTATATATTGAGTGATTGAATTTGAAGTTCAGAATTTATGTTTGGATCTCTTTCCTAAAAAATAGAGCAATAACTTACTAATATACATCGTTGCTCTCCATATTACAACCATAATTTATAGATTGGGTGATTATTGTATAATTTCAAAAGTACAAGCATAAGGAGAAACTTAGTTGATTTGTATATAGTTAGTATATTTAGGTTATATGAAACATTTTCAAAAGAAAATTTACATCTTCACCTTCTTTTAATCTTGAATTTATTTATTAAAATAATATTCTTTTGAATCATGTCGAAAGAAAACCAATTTTATTATATTAACCTAATCAATGAGATGATAATTTGGTGTGGTTTATTATATGTATATGTGCTTTAATTTAGTTTAATCATTTTTTTTTGTGATCCGATCCGACCCCGTTCGAATCGGCCAAAAAAATAAAATATTTAAGGACAAATAATTATCAAAAATTTTTTTTCGACCCCCATAAAAAAAATTTCTAAGTCCGCCACTGCCACAGACCACCGGCCACTTAGCCCGCCGTGAGTTCCAGAGACGCCGATGCTCGCGAACACTTCCAACGTCAACTCCAAGAAGAAAACGAATGTCGACGTGCTTTGCGTGAGGTGAATTCTATCTGTAACTGCATCATAAACCAAATAAATAAGATTCTGATATTAACAGTTGACCTTAACTGCAAATGATCAATTTAGGATTAGGTTTTGAAGATTTATATTATGATTGTTTGACTTATGTGTATTATAGTCTCAGTCTGTTCCGGATACTGTTGAGGAGCTGGTTGAGTATTTTCTTGATACCGAAGCTCAAGAACTTGAATTCGAGATTGCTAGAATGAGGCCTAGGTATGTATTTTGCTTCTTGTTACTCTTGATCACATTTAAATTACAGAACAATTTTGAAGTTAGAACTAGCTCATACGTACGTGTTACGCCTTACTGTTAAAAATACAATATATTTCAATTTTATAATCTTTTTCTAACAGATTGTAATTGTTTTATTTGTGCAAATGAGGAAATTTCGTTGCTGGGCTAAGGTTGTAGATGGACTTGTGGCTAAGCATTATGGGCTGATAGATGTGGGCTTGTAGATGTTGCTGGATTGCTGATGATAATTCGTAGAGTTGCATTTGGTTACATTAGTTAGAGAGTTTGTTGGATTACAATAGATCTAACAACACATGAGCTGGCTACATCGATATATGTTCAACATGAGCTCATTTCTTATCATTATCTCTCTCTGACTGATCAGTTTTATTACTTACTTTTGCATATTCTCTGATAGAAGTTTTAGGGTTTTGTTTGGTAGAGAGATCTTTTCAGATCTTTGATAGATCGTTATTGATTTTGTGTTTCTTGTTTGAGAGAATCACTTGTATTTTTGTTGATCATCGTTTGTATACGATTTTGTTGATTAGATAGTTTCTGATCGAGTGTTATTTTTGGATTATATTTTGATATTTGATCGTGTTTTTTACATGGCATCAGAGCCATAGTGTTCGTACCATCCTCCCGTGATTCTGGTATCCCTTCCGCTGGTTCAAAGAGTTCGTAGTTCAGACACAAGACCGGATCTGAAACCCTAGAAGACGAAGTCTCATATTCAAAGCCTTGGAGTTTTACAATCGTAAACACGATTTCAGAAAATCAAGATCTGACTCTTCTTTCTCGTTCTGGTGATGTAACCCTAAGTGAAGGTTACACACTACGAACAAGTTAGGAACACCCATTTTTGGGTGCTACTCACTGTGAGATCGTTCCATCCCTAAACTCTCCTTTTGTTTTCTTTGTTTGGTAAATACCAGTTGCAATCGCTGGTTATATTTTTCGTTGGTTTGTCTAACCTTGTGGTAGATTACGTATAACAATTTAATTTTATCTCTCAACTCCCTGGTTAAGACTTGTCTAATCACCCTGAGAGTGTTGACGAATCTGGAACACTGGCCAGGTTTCGTTGAATGATTGAAATTAAATAGTTTCGTCTGTGTTTTTTGTATTGATTGCTTGACTGCTTGATTACTTGGTGTGTAAACTGTGTATTATATGTGAGTTAGAGTCTATATCTGTTGATTGACTCTCTGTGTAGTAGTCTGTTGATTAATAGTTGATCTGGTTAAATAAAACACAAAAAAATGGCTAAAAGTGTACCAATTATCACATCAGGTACATCCAATATCACTGAAACTATGATTAGTAAATTGGATATAAGTGACCCATTGTTTCTTCATCCGAGTGAATCCAGTGCTCTTACGATTGTAAATTTTAAACTGAAAGGGACAGAAAATTATACGGTTTGGGCAAATGCGATGAAATTGTCTTTACAGGCAAAAAATAAAATAGGTTTTATAACGGGTAAATGTAAAAGACCTACTGATAATGAAACCTTAATGTCCCAATGGGACAGATGCAATTCCATCGTACTAACTTGGATTCTAAACTCAATTTCTGAGGAACTTTACGTGGGTCAAGTATATTCCCAGTTAGCCATAGAAGTCTGGGAAGACTTAAAGGAAACTTATGACAAAATAGATGGTTCAGTGGTATTCAATCTATATCAAAAAATTAACCATGTTACACAAAGTGGGTCCACTGTTGCCGAATACTATCAAAAATTAACAGCAATGTGGAAGCACTTTGATGCTATAGTACAATTGCCTTCTTGTACATGTCAAGCATCAAAAGACTTCAATGATTTCAACCATCTAAAAAAACTAATGCAGTTCTTGATGGGATTAGATGACATGTACCAACCTGTTAGGACCAACCTGCTAACTAGAGATCCTCTACCGTCTTTAAAAACATCTTTTTCAGTAATTTCAAGAGAGGAATCTCATAGGACAACAAATGGCCGTTACAGAAATCAACACGTAGGATTTGTGTCTAAAGTAAATCAAAATTTTGACAACAAGAAAAAATTTAATAAAGGACCAAATTCAAATATGAAATGCACTCATTGTAACAAGCTGGGTCATGTAGTGGATAGGTGTTTTGAACTCGTAGGGTATCCACCAAACTTTAAATCTAGAAATCTTGTGCAGAACAACAATCAAAGCAACAAGGCTGGTATGTCAAACAACACATCAGGAAATAAACCTGATGGGGTTGATACACCAACCCTTACCACTGATCAAATAAATAAATTGCTTGGATTGTTAAGAGACAAACAAATTGAGGAAGAAAGAAGTACTTCCAACTTTGGAGGTAACTCCTTGAATCTTTTCTCTTCAAATGTCTTTGTGAAACCAGTTTTTAATTTCACAAACTGTTTAACTTCAAACTGGATTGTAGATTCCGGTGCCAACCAACACATGGTTATGTCTGATAAAGACTTATTCAATCAAATAGATGTCTCAAATATGAACATAACTGTCAAACACCCAAATGGCACAAAAACAGTAGTAACCAGGATAGGCTGCTTAAAACTAACTAACAATGTGATTGTAACATCTGTGCCGGAAACGTTACCGGAACAATAATCTGAACAGTAAATGCACAGTAACTCAGGTGCAAACTACGCAAACTATTGATATGCTATTAATTACATAATGCTTGACAGTAAACTATTATACTATTGTCTATGTAATCTGATTTAAACCTAACAGTTTAACAGTCAGAAACACGTTAGACAACGCTGAACTCACACAAGGATGCTTATTATTGTGCTATTATGTATAAACGTATGCGAGGTTAAACAAAACAAAACAATAACGGACGTTGTTACAGGAATGCTAAACTGACTGGTTATTCGTACAGGTGACGATCTGCATGAATATATCTGGAAGTTTAACGTTCTGAATGATGTCCAATAATTAGTGAAACATATTGAAAAGTGTAGTTATCTTCGTATTCGTACGGGTGACGATTCGAATGAATACGCGCGACGACTATACGATTCGATTTAAACTGTAACCTAAACATTTTCTGAAAATTTAAAATGAACAAAAGAAAATTAGTTAATTTACTATGAATAACCACCTAAATTAATATACTAAACTCTATCTTTAAAACCGAGACGTTTATTGCGAAAACGAAATAGAAACGACGCTTTTACGCGAAACCGAGCGGAACCGAACGGACCGGAACATACCGGGTATTTTGGGAAGCATTTAATGGCATTAAATTGCCATAAACACTTCCCAACCACCAGCCTCCATCTCCATCTCGTTCACTCTCTCTCTACATTTTCTCTCTCTAGAAACCAAGACCGGATCTCTCTCGTTTCTCGACCAAATCGAGTGATTTTGGTGTCTAAACGACCACCACATCACATAGATTGTAGAAGTACAGGGGATCTAAGCTTTGAACTGCTCGATTTGAGATAAAAATCAGATTTTTGTTGCGAATTTTAGGGTTTTCTAACCCTTAGTCGAACCCACTTTGTTTCCGGTTAACACCCCTCAAAATCCTAGGGAAATCACTCACTAAGCATTTAGAGTAGTGTAGGAACAACTGTTAGTTCATACCTCAGTCGATTTGCTCGAGTACCATGGCTGCCATGGAGAGGAGCTCGATGGCCGAATGGAACAACCAGCTAGCCGTATGGCTATTCTTTCGGCCGAATGGTTAGCTTAGGCCGAAAGGCCCCATTCGATCGCCACCATGTCATTCGCTGCTAACCACATTCGACCAAGCCTCATTCGGTCGGCACTTCTTCCTTCGACCACCCCCTCCATTCGACCACTCTTCATTCGGTCTGAGCTTCTCACATTCGGCTATCACCTATTCGACAACCTATTCGACCAGATTACCTCTACTCGGCCGAGTGATTCGAGCATGGTCTTTCGGCTAAGGGTGGGTTAGAACCATCAATCACAAACAACAAACTTTGGAGGACATGGGATGCATGAGTAGCCACGTAAAACCCCATGCATGTGTATGTGTGTGCATGGGAGATTTTAGGGTTTTTCCTAAACAAGAGATTGATTTAGTTGTAAACAAAGAAGTTAAGTTTAAAGTTTTCATACTAAAGAGTGGGACATCAATACTTTGCTAAACAAAGGTTGAACATATGCCTTGATATCACATGGGGTTGAAACTAAACAAAGCCTAAGGCAAACATATCAAAGCTTTTACTTATTCGAGCATGAAACATGATTTGCAAAGAACTTAACAAAATTTTAGTGGCTACTATACTATATGCAACCAAGTTAGATGATTCTATTGAACCTTCTAATCTAAAGTTGTACATACAGGCGATGCGGGAACAAAGGAAAGCTAAGACTAAATTCTAGACTTTGAATTAATCAAATTGGATTAACTCAAGCTTAATAAACAAATCTATGATTTTCTTAAAACTCATTGGGACTCTATTAAATGAAATCAATAATAAACTATTTTAAATGAATTTAAATGATTTCTAACTTAAGATTTAATAAAGGCAAATTACTTTACAAATAATTAATCAAAGCTATACGGGATCACTGGTTTTATTTATGGGTAATACTGTAGGCTAGTTAGATGAAATTATAGCAAAATATTAATAACCTAAGACACGTAGTTGCACACCGAGACCGAGACCCTAGTTCGCGTATAACGACTTACCGTATTCGAATCTCTTAAAACAACTCAGGTATTGAAGATACTTAAGCTACAATCAAAGCGCGCACTATCTGTGGTAACTTATACTTAGCAACACAGGTGAGTTCATTGTCCCCTTTCAAACTATTTTGAGTTTTGCTTCGGGACTGAGAAGCATATTAAATCTTTTAAACAAATGTTTAACTGTTGCAAAGATGCTTTTATACTTATTCAAAATACTAATACAAATGCTTATGCGTGTTACACTTATTCTAAAAAGCTAGAAGCTAAGGCTTTAAACTAAATGCTACTTATTTATGCTAAATGCTAATACTACGGGTTAATGCTAAATGCTAAATGCTAATGCTACGGATTTATGCTAAATGCTAATGCTACGGGTTAATGCTAAATGCTAATGCCACGAGTTAATGCTAAATGCTAATGCTACGGATTTATGCTAAATACTAATGCTACGGGTTAATGCTAAATGCTAATGCTACAGGTTAATGCTACACATTAATGCTACGGGTTTATGCTAGATGCTAATGTTAATGCTAAATGCTGATACGATATGCTAATGCTACCAGATAATGCTAATGCTAACGCTAAATGCTAACGCTAAATGCTAATGATTCTATGCTAATGCTAATGTTATATACATACATACTAAATGCTTGAAATGCTTAGAATGTTTTAAACTTTGTATGCTTTATATGCTTGCCATGCTAAAACAACGGTTTGGCCTCTCAGTGCTTGCCTTACCGGTTGTGAAGCTAGTACTTGTGCACAAGATACGTAAACGCTATGCTATATGAATGCTATAAACTTGTATGCTAAACCTATCGGCTATGGTAGAACATACTGTTTGGTCTCTCAGTGCTTGCCATAAGGTGTTCTCCATAGTCGGGACTTGAAGGAACAGACCGTCGGCCTCACCGTGCTTGCCATAGGTTGACCTTCATAGTCCGGACTAGAGGAACAGACTGTTGGTCTCTTAGTGCTTGCCATACAGTGATTCCTCATTGTCCACTCATGGTTGTGATATGTGACTAGGATGAGTATGGATTCCTCTAGTTAACTTTGTGTCATCTTAGAAATCCTTTATTAAAACACCGATGTTGCTAATCCGATATGGATTGATACTGGATTCCTTAGGGTGTTCAGTTGTCCATAAAGGTAACTCTCAAAGCTAGACTTGCAGATGCTATTGTACGCGTGTTGAAACTTACAAACGAAATGCTAAAACTATGATGGGAATGGGATTGGATAGTAGGTAAAATGCTTAATTACCATTAACCTCAATGTCCTATGTGGCTTAGTATGTGGTGGGATGGCGTCTGGGTGGTTCGTAGGCTCGACTCAGGGGTATGCCCTATATATAAGCATACCGAGCTGGATGATACAAGTGATGTTAATGAGGTTAAGGTTTTACCGAAAAGATTTGCAAAAGCTATTTTACAAATGCTAAAACTATATGAACTCACCAACCATTGTGTTGACTTTGTTTTCTTGCATGCTTTCTCAGGTGATGAACAGGCTTAAGCTAAGGCTAAGGAATGCATACTAGGATGCCCAGTTAGAGGACCTAGTAGATTTTTGGAAAGCACATCTTTTGGATATTGTTACGAATCTCTTTTGATATCTTGTACAGATACAAGATAGAAAAATTTGATTCTTTTGATAGGTTTAGTTAGTTAAATTATCAAATATTGATATTGTAATTTAACTTTGTAATCCTAGTT
The DNA here is from genome assembly GCA_009363875.1 of Mikania micrantha. Classification (NCBI taxonomy): domain Eukaryota; kingdom Viridiplantae; phylum Streptophyta; class Magnoliopsida; order Asterales; family Asteraceae; genus Mikania; species Mikania micrantha. Next base: position 75,015,062 of record CM018694.1, on the reverse strand, counting down.
TAATGCTAATTGTGCTTTAGTTATTCTTAACATTGATGCTATGTAAACAATCTGATCAACACGATTGTCACTCACGATATCGCGCCCCGAGAACCTTCCGCCCGGCGGGGAACACGATCCGTCCCGCCGGCTTGGGGTGTGACAGTGATCTTATCAGATGTATTTGTAGTTCCAGATTACTATGTTAATCTGATGTCAGTTTACAAATTAGCAAAGGATAACAAATTATGTGTTCTATTTGATGAAAAAAGGTGTTATATTCAGGATTTGCACACAAGGAAAACCTTGGTGACTGGTAATCAGATTGATGGTCTATATCTGTATGGGGAAATGTCTGACCAAAATAAGGTGTGTTTTAATAGTGTTATGAACAATAACATACGACATTTAAGATTAGGTCATCCGTCAGACCAAGTACTAAAAATCTTAAATAAAAATATAAATCTGCCAGAAAAACAGTCACCATGTGAGATATGCTATAAAGCAAAACAACCTAGGGAACCATTTCCAATAAGTGAACATAAATCAACTCATGTTGGTCAACTAGTACACCTAGATGTTTGGGGGCCATACAAAGTTGTGAGCACTGATGGATATAAATACTTTTTAACTATAGTTGATGATTACTCCAGAACAGTATGGGTTTATATGTTAAAACGAAAAGATGAAGTAGCTTTCAATATTGAAAGTTTTTTCATTTGCTTAAAAATCAGTTTAACAAATCTATAAAAATTGTCCGTAGTGATAATGGGACAGAATTTGTTAACAGTCAACTTCAAAAAAATTTTCAAAAAAATCGAGTCATTCATCAAACTACATGTGCTTACACCCCTCAGCAAAATGGAATTGCTGAGCGTAAGCACCGACACCTTTTAAACACAGCTAGAACACTGTTATTTCAGAGTAATTTACCTATCAGGTTCTGGCCTGAGTGTGTGCTAACCGCAGCTTATCTAATTAACATGATCCCCACTTCTGTTCTTAATGGCAAATCACCCAATGAAATCATGTTTGGTTTTCCCCTACTTTAAGCCACATAAGAGTTTTTGGATGTTTGTGTTTCTCTACTATTTTAAACAATTCTGATAAATTTGGAAATAAATCTGAAAAATGAGTTTTCATTGGTTATTCAGTTTTAAAAAAAGGTTATAAAATGTTTAGTTTAGATTCTAAAAAATGTTTTTTCTCACGTGATGTAAAATTTTTTGAGGATATTTTTCCTTTCAAAACCGATCTCAAGCTAGATATATTAACTGACTCTTGATCGATGTGTCGTAGGTCAATCAAAAACAATTTATAATTAAGAACTTATCTACCTTTGACTATAGCAAGGGCAAGTAAGGTCATCTCCACAGGGAATCAGTGGAAAGTGCTAAGCTTTAAGTTATTACTTGGTTAAACAAAGAAAAATGTAAACTTGAATTTAAATTGAATTAACGAAATGTTTAAAGCAACAATTATGATTAATGAGTTTGAAAAACAATTGAGAAAAAGGTAATCACTTCCGGGTTTAGGTTAGTAGATTCACAATGATTTTAGGTTAAACTTAGTTGGAAATCACATAGACATGATCTTGTTAATTGGTTTGATCAAAGTGACAACAATGGAACAAACGTTTAAGAGTTGCTCATTCACACAATTGTCAATTTAGATATGTAAAGCAACACCCAAATACCAATGAGTAAACGATGCAAGAAAACCGAATCACTGATGGCAAAACGTAATGCTTAAACACAAATAAATCGTTTACATCAATCAAAAACACAATTGAATTCGAGTTATTAAAACGAAAACAATCCAAAAACCTAAGTTTAAACATTCAATCAAAGTTCATCCACTAACCTAATTGCCCGGAAGCAATTACAAAGAAAACTAGCCACACATCTTCATTAGCACGCTTCGATTCTTGATTCGGATGATGTTTCCTATGATCACGGATTGATTTGGAGGAGTTTTGCTGCCCAAAAAGCTTGTTTTTTCGCCCCCAATTCGTCCAGAAAAAGCCTCTTTCGAAACCCTAGGATAATGCCTTAAATATGGGAAAGATTTGCTGAAAAATCAAGTTTTCCGGCCTCCGGCGTATCATACGCCGGGCCTGGGCGTATGATACGCCCAAACTGATACCCTACGCTGGCCAGATTCTGCCAACGCTCAAAACTAGGCGTATGATACGCTGGCCGTATGAAATGCCGGGCTGGGCATATCATACGCCCAGACTGACCTCACCTACGGCTTTGTCTCGTCGAGAAACTCAGTTTTCATATGTTATGGGCCCCGTAACTCTTCTCCTAGCTCCAGTTATGCGCTCCCGAAGTTTTGGCTTCCCGAAAACCATGTTCTTGCACTCTTTAGCACTCGACGCCTCTTCTAACCCTCCAATTTGCTCCCGAACACGTCTTTGAACTCTTCACACCTGAAATTCATAAACATACTCAAAGTAAACGTGTTTCGGGCCAATATTCACTAATATCACGTATTTACACATTGATTTACGCAACTATTTACCACGTGATCAACTCTATTGATGTTAATATAAATAGCTTGAATTTTTTTGATCAAATTGTACAAAATGAATCTGAATTCTCTAGTGGTGAAGTTCTTGATGAAGATGGGAGAACTTTTCTGACATCACCCAATTCCTATAGAGCTCCTAGAAATGATCATTTCTATACTAGAAACTTAGGAAACACACAAGTGCAACATTTGAATCAAAGTAATTCAAATGAAGGCAGCGGTGACCTAAATCAGTGTCAGTCTAGGAATATTGTTTCTGGTGAGGAAAAGGAACATAGGGAAAATAATGATGATACAAACCAATCTGAGGGAACTAATGATCATGTCCCATCTGTTAGACAGTCTTCAAGAGCTACTGCTCTACCTAAACATTTTAAAGACTATATAGTTGAGGGCAAAGTTAAATATGGTATGGAGAAAGTAGTGAATTATTCACATCCGTCTCTTGAATATAAAAATTTTGCTTCTGAGCTAAATAAATCTTTTGAACCAAAAACTTTTAATCAAGCAGTAAATGATTTTAATTGGGTGAATGCCATGAATGAAGAAATGGAAGCTCTTTATAGGAACAGTACTTGGGACTTAGTAGATCTGCCTAAGAATAGAAAGCCTATAGGATGCAAGTGGGTTTATAAAATTAAATATAAATCCACAGGTGAGATAGAAAGATATAAGGCTAGATTAGTAGCGAAGGGTTTCAATCAAAGGGAGGGAATAGATTTTGATGAGACTTTTTCTCCCGTGGTGAAAATGGAAAATGTTAGGTGTGTAATTAGTTTAGCAGTTCAGTATGATTGGTGTTTGTATCAATTAGATATCAATAATGCATTCTTATATGGAAATTTGAATGAGGACGTTTATATGATTCCTCCTGAGGGTTATTTTAATAAAACTGAAAATAAAGTTTGTAAACTAAAAAAAGCTCTATATGGGCTGAAGCAGGCCCCTAGAATGTGGAATGAAAAATTGGTTGGTGTCTTGACAGAATTAGGATTTGTTCAGTCAAAATGTGATTACTCTTTGTTTGTTATGAATAATAAAACTGTTTTCTTGATTTTACTAGTATATGTGGATGATATTGTTAGCACAGGAAACAATATAGCTGAAATTAATAATGTAAAACAGTTTTTGAAAAGTAAATTCTTGATTAAGGATCTAGGACTGTTAAAATATTTTCTTGGAATTGAGGTAATTAAAACAAATAATGGTATTTGTCTGTCCCAAAGAAAATATTGTATGGAGTTGTTAATGGAGTTTGGTTTAAGTGGAAGTAAGCCAGTCTCTACTCCTATAGAACAACACTATATTCTTACTAATAATCTAGATAAGGATCAAACTGATTTAGAAAATATAACTGGTTATCAAAGTTAATTGGGAAGTTGATTTATCTTGCTCATACTCGACCAGATATATCTTATTCTGTACAATATCTAAGTCAGTTTATGCATAAGCCTTCCGTGTCACATTTAAAAACTGCTATGAGATTGTTAAGATATTTAAAAAGTGCACCAGGAAATGGTATTTTGTTTAGGAAGGGTGCAGATTTAAATCTTTGTGCTTATTCTGACTCGGACTGGGGTAAATGTCTTGTTTCACGAAAATCTGTGACAGGATATTGTGTTTTTCTTGGAAATAATTTGGTAGTTTGGAAAAGTAAGAAACAAAGTATAGTTTCTAGATCATCAGCTGAAGCAGAGTATCGTGCAATGTGTTCTGCTACTTGTGAAATTATGTGGATTAAAAATATTTTGGCTGAATTATTTGTACAGGTTAGTTTACCGATATCTTTATTCTGTGACAATACTTCTGCTCTTGCAATAGCAGCGAATCCAGTTTTTCATTCTAGGACTAAACATTTTGAAATTGACTTGTTTTTCTTAAGAGAAAAAATAAGTTCTGGGTTAATTAAAACTGTTTCTGTTGATTCACAAAATCAAGTTGCAGATGTCTTAACAAAAGGACTTTCTTCGCAGCAACATAGTTTTTTAATAGATAAACTTCAAATGTTTGATGTTTTTGGATCATAAAATTGAGGGAAGGTGTTAAAAATACAATATATTTCAATTTTATAATCTTTTTCTAACAGATTGTAATTGTTTTATTTGTGCATATGAGGAAATTTCGTTGCTGGGCTAAGGTTGTAGATGGACTTGTGGCTAAGCATTATGGGCTGATAGATGTGGGCTTGTAGATGTTGCTGAATTGCTGATGATAATTCGTAGAGCTGCATTTGGTTACATTAGTTAGAGAGTTTGTTGGATTACAACAGATCTAACAACACATGAGCTGGCTGCATCGATATATGTTCAACATGAGCTCATTTCTTATCATTATCTCTCTCTGACTGATCAGTTTTATTACTTACTTTTTCATATTCTCTGATAGAAGTTTTAGGGTTTTGTTTGGTAGAGAGATCTTTTCAGATCTATGATAGATCGTTATTGATTTTGTGTTTCTTGTTTCAGAGAATCACTTGTATTTTTGTTGATCATTGTTTGTATACGATTTTGTTGATCAGATAGTTTCTGATCGAGAGTTATTTTTGGAGTATATTTTGATATTTGATCGTTTTTTTTACACTTACTAGACAATCCTACAGTGTTTCTCACATAGGAGAGATACCAGGTGATAAGGAACACGTGACCTTAAATACCAGCAATGCGTTTCAAGCGTATTGGCTGGGGATGAGAGAAAAACTTTACAGCTAAGTGTGCTTGATTAGTATAAAGGAGCCGGAATTTAGGGGTGGAAACAAGCGAAACTGGTTGGTGAGCTTCTTATACGAATTCAAGTCCAGACTCGAGCTTAAAAATAAACTTGTTGATGAAACAGTCTGAGCCTGAGCTTCATTTATCAAGCTCGACCGGGCTAGCGAGTCTAAATGAGTTGATTAATTATATGATTTTTAGTAATAGGTTAAATATGTATTTTTATAATAACTATAGACTATAATATTAATTATATACAAATTTATGATAAAAATAATTAGATACTATGGATTATGTTGTATACAAAAATACCATGTTCAAACATGTGTGTTATATGAAGTGAATAAAGGAAATATCAAATCGTGAAGGTGTGAAATAAAAAAAACAGAAGGTTGAATAAAGGATGTAATAATTAGTACATTGGTAAGAAATAGAATATGAAGGGGAAAATAAGAGAATCTGCATCCGCTTTAAAACCATATAAATTAAATGAGTCAAGAGCAAGCTTGGAAAAATACTCACGAGCTAGGCTCTAGCTTTAAAACCATAGCTAGAAACAAGCCGAGTTTGAGCTGGGCTCGGCTGGTTTAGACCCTTTCTTTTAAAATAAAGAGTATTAATATTAAACTTGTTGTATGTTGCATACAATCACATGAGTCTTCAAAAAATTCATAGCTAGATGACTGCAATGATTTTTAACGTCACCCTATGCCTGGTAAAATTGGTAGGTTAGGTTGGCCTGGTAAAATTGGTAGGTTAGGTTGGCCTGGCTAACGGGTCAGAACGGGTGCGGTTTAGGATGAGTGCGGATCAAGACGAGTTTTAAGCAAAATCTGTTTGGGTTTAAACGGATCGTTTTAAAAAAAATCAATTTTGCTAAAGTTAAAATGAGTTGTAACTAAACCATTAGTTTATTTGAATAATTTTTAATGATTTTCTCATTAAATATATTATTGACCATCCTTACCTATTGAAACCCATTGTGTTAACTTGGTTTTTATGTTGACCATCTTGACCCTTTTTGTGTTAAGGTATTACCCATCTCAACCCATGATATGTCATAATGTTACCCATTTCAACCCAAAATACAATAATTATTTACCCAATTCTATCCATTTATCTTGTTATGTGTCAAAATTGTCAGCATATATTGACTGGTTCTTGTGTGGCTTAAAAACAGCATATTTTGCTGGCTGGATACAACTTGCCTCTTGGTCGATCTGATTGAGTTTTTAAAATAATGGTTTTACTTTTGTTTAGTTTTACAAAAACCATATAAACTTGCATCAACAAAACCACACAAGTTTGATTTTATAATGCTCCTTTTTATTTATGATAACAGGTTCAATTTACTTGGCATTTTTTTAAGCTCGCTCGAAACCTCATATATATCGTATTAACAATGTTAAAAGTCTTTTTCCCAATATGATTTTTGAGCTTCTTAAATAATGAGTCTAAATACTTAATGAAAAGAATAATATATAGTAAATTTAAAGTAGATAACAATAATATGCATATCCTCAATCAAAACGTAGACTATATATTTTAAGATCTAAAAGGCTGATATCTTAACCAATGGTGATAGTTATTTTAGGTGATGGTGTTAATATGTCGAATGATTGTTAGCCATGTTATTTAAGTGTTGGTTATCTTACGTTGAACTGTTAGATAATACATATATATTTGTATATTGTAGGGTACCTAAGTGTAACATTGTTGTCTATATAAGTTGTATCATGTAACTCCTTTATTTATGAAATCAATACCTTATTATGGTATCAGCCAATTCATGAGTGGTTGAGTTTCTCCAAATCCCTTCCTCTTCCTTTCTATCGATCATCCTCCCCCCTTTCTACCTGTTCACCTCCTTCTTTCCTGTTCCTTATGGCTTCCTCTTCCAACACCTCATATCTACCCATGTCTGGTTTAGCCCCCATGATTGCTCTCAAGCTTTCCTCCTCCAATTACATTTATTGGAAACAACAAATGATTCCCCTTCTATCCTACCAACAACTTCTTCCTCACGTGGATGGTACACAAAATGCTCCTCCACGCTTGATTACTAATAATGACAAATCTGTTGATAACCCGGCTTACATAACTTGGATACAAGCCGAACAACAAGCCATCATTATTCTCAATGCATCGTTGACTGAAGAAGCATTATCTGTTACTGTTGGATTATCCTCGGCCCGTGATATTTGGGTTGACCTTGACGCGGCTTTTTGCAACACTTCGGTTGAGCGGGTGCAAAACTTACGGGACAATCTTCGGGCTCTCAAGAAAGGTGACAAACCGGTTGCTGAGTTTGGTCACACATTTAAGGCTATTTGTGACCAACTTAGTGCTATTGGTCATCCCGTGGATTCCATGGACCAGCTTCATTGGTTTTTGTGTGGTCTTGGAACTACCTTTGAGAATTTCTCTACCACTATCCGCTTGGCCCGCCCTATTCCCAATTTTTCGGATCTTCTGGCTAGTGCAGAAAGCCATGAATTATTTGTCAAAAACTTACATGGCACTAACTCCATTTCGCAGGTGGCATTCACGGCTCAGTCCACTAAGCCAAATACTTTTGGACACAAGTCCATTACTCCTGGTTCCATGCCTCAGCATCAGTTTAATTATCGTGGCCATAACTCTCAACCTCAATATCGATCTAGTAAGCCTCCCTTTAATAATTATCGTGGTTCAAACAGGAGCATGAATCGAACCGGTCGACCACCCACCTGTCAATTATGTCGCAAACCCGGACATTATGCAACTCAATGTTATCAACTTGCCACCTTTGCTGCGTCGACAAATCCTACCAGCATGACTACTGATGACCAATTGGCTCAAGCCTTTCATGCTCAATGCCATTTGAACTCTACTATTCCTGATTGGACATCGGACACGGGAGCGTCTTCTCATATGCTTCCTACCACCAATGCACTTCAAAATTCCACCCCGATTCAAGGTAATCAAAACGTTTATTTTGGCAATGGCCAATCTTTACCCATAACTCACGTTGGCAACACTAAACTGTTGGGCAGTCTTAATCTTAACAATGTTTTGGTGGTACCAAATCTCACCAAAAATCTCCTTTCCATTGGTAAGTTAACTGAGGATAACCCGGTTGATGTCGTTTTTTCTCATCCATATTTTTATATTCAGGATCGTCGAACCAAGGAAACTCTAGCCCGGGGTTGCCGTGAAGACGGCCTTTATGTTCTTCGCAACACACATGAAGCTTTCGTAACAACTTACTCATGTCCAAAAGCTTCTTTTGAACTATGGCATTCCCAACTTGGGCATGTCAATTTTGATGTAGTTACTTTACTTAAAAATAAAGGTTGCTTATCATTTACTTCTGTGTTACCTAAACCGGTTTTTTGTTCCCCATGTGAACTTGCTAAATCAAAAAGGCAATCCTTTATTCTTGATAATAAACGGGCTTCGTCACCTTTGGATCTCATACATTGTGACTTGCGGGGACCATCCCCGATAAAATCGGTTGACAATTTTCTATATTATGTTGCCTTTGTTGAAGATTATTCCCGCTTTACCTGGTTATATCCGTTGCGGGCAAAGTCTGATTTTTTTGAGGCCTTATCTATATTTCTACCATTTGTTCAAACTCAATTTTCAACAAAGATTAAAATTTTTCAAAGTGATGGTGGAACAGAATTTACTAATAATCGTGTTTGAAAATTGTTTGAACAAAATGGCACGCTTCATCGCATGTCGTGCCCCTACACACCACAACAAAACGGTCGGGTTGAACGGAAACATCGACATGTTGTTGAAACCGATTTGGCAATGTTATTTCATGCCAAGCTACCTGCACATTATTGGGTTGATGCCTTCTCATCTGCCGTGTTTATAATCAATCGGTTGCCTACACCATTACTCAATGGGCAGTCCCCTTTTGAACTGTTATATAACCAACAACCAAATTACTCTTCTTTTCGAACATTTGGTTGTCGGGTTTTCCCATTTCTCCGTGATTATGCTCTAAACAAATTGTCTCCAAGGAGCATTCCATGCATCTTTCTTGGGTATTGTTCCAAGTACAAAGGGTATCGATGTCTTGACCCGTGCAACTCTCGCATATATGTTACACGTCATGCTCGCTTTGACGAGCATTATTATCCTCTTGATACCACAACCAATGCATCACCAATTACTGATCTTGAGGTGGTCACTTTTTTAGACATTGCTTCGGAGTCTTTGGTCCATCATAACTCATCAACTTCACATTCACATACTACTGTTCCTAATTCTCAAATTTCAAACCCAACAGAACCTACAATCACTACTATCCCATTTTTACCAAATCCACCTAGCTCACCTGCTTCACCTATTTGTCCTATTGATCCCCCCACCCTACCACTGTATAGCTCATCTTCTGCCTCACATCCCAGTCCATTACCTACCCCACCTCACAGCTTAATACATACCAGCCTCACACCTCAAAGTCCAGCCACTTCTTCCACCACATCCGAACCTTCACAATCTGATTCGCCCAACATACCGATACCTCCCCCACTTCCATCTCACCCCATGACCACTCGAGCTAAATCCGGGATTTTTAAACCGCGTCATCGTGTAGACTTAGCTCACACGAAGACGACTCCTCTTTATCATGCCTTATTTGCCACAACCGATCCTACAAATTACCATATTGCATCTAAAGATACAAAATGGGTTCATGCTATGGAAACTGAACTTCATGCTCTTCATAAAAATCAAACTTGGACCCTTGTTCCACGTCCACCACATGCCAATGTTGTAGGTTCCAAGTGGCTTTTTAGAACAAAATTTCGTTCCGATGGGTCTATTGAGCGTTATAAGGCAAGACTTGTTGCTCAAGGATTTACACAAGTCCCTAGGCTTGATTATTCTCATACCTTCAGTCCAGTTGTCAAAGCTGCCACGGTGCGCACGGTTCTTTCTCTTGCTATTATAAACGGATGGCATCTTCATCAATTAGATGTCAATAACGCCTTTTTGCATGGCAATCTCACTGAAAGTGTGTATATGGAACAACCTACGGGCTTTGTTGATCCTCAATATCCCTCTAATGTTTGCAAGTTGAACAAACTATATATGGTCTAAAAAAGCTCCCAGGGCATGGTTTCATCGACTAAGCTTGTTTCTTACCAGCTCCGGATTCAAATGCAGTAGAGCTGATCCATCTTTGTTTATTTTCAAAAGTGATTCTTGTATCATGTACCTTCTTGTGTATGTTGATGATCTCATCCTCACTGGCACTCACCAATCTCGTCTATCATCGTTCATCACCTGCTTAAATAAAGAATTTGCAATTAAGGATCTTGGGAAACTCAATTACTTTTTGGGTTTGGAGGTTGCCTACACTCAAAATGGTCTTTTTTTGAACCAGTCTAAATATACTTTGGATATTTTAACTCGTGCTAAGATGTTGGATGCAAAACCTGCTCCAACACCCTTAAGCACCAATGTTTCTTTTGTTTCTTCAGGTGACTTGTTTCCAGATGCTACTCATTATCGTTCCATAGTAGGTGCTCTCCAATACTTGACGATCACGAGACCTGATATCGTTTATGCTGTGAACCAAGTTAGTCAATTTCTTCATGCTCCAACTATTGCTCATTTTCAAGAAGTTAAAAGAATTCTTCGCTATCTTAAGGGAACACTTGCATTTGGATTACACTACAGTCGTCCCACTCACACATCCTTGCTCGGCTACTCTGATGCTGATTGGGCTCGCTGCTTGGAAACTCGTCGGTCTACTTATGGATATTCTATATTTTTGGGGGGCAATCTCATTTCTTGGAGTGCTAAAAAGCAACCAACTGTTGCTAGATCTAGTTGTGAGTCTGAATACCGAGCCATGGCCAACACTGCTGCTGAAATTATTTGGTTAACTCATCTTCTTCAGGAACTTCATGCCTTACCTCCGGACAGACCAACTATTCTTTGTGACAATCAAAGTGCTATTTTTCTTACCCAAAATCCTGTCTCACATAAGCGGGCCAAACACATTGACCTTGACTATCACTTCTTAAGAGAATTGGTGGCTGCAGGCAAATTAGCTACTAAATTTGTTCCATCCAAGCTTCAGGTGGCTGATATTTTTACCAAAAGTCTTCCAAGTTCTCAATTCAACATTTTTCGCCAAATGCTTCGTATTGGTCCACCACCGCTCAGCTTGCAGGGGGATGTTAGATAATACATATATATTTATATTTGTATATTGTAGGGTACTTAAGTGTAACATTGTTGTCTATATAAGTTGTATCATGTAACTCCTTTATTTATGAAATCAATACCTTATTATGAACCTATGTCTTCACATAAAAATGGGCCCTGCCTCCTTGAACTTTAGACATTTCAGCATTTATGAGGATAAAGACACGATTACTTTTGCTAGTGTCCTTTCATTGAAAAGGATTTTGATAAATGGGAGTAATTAGTTGGGTCCATGCCACGTATGGCACGTGTTTATGTCCTTTCATTTACGTCTTTGAGTTTGAGCATTTATGGAAAATTGATCATGATAGATTTTGATCGATCGATTACAGTTAATCATACAAGATCCATATAATAAGTTGTATAGTAATGCATTTATTATTTCATATTACTACACGTATAGTAAAAGATATGAAACATGCATATCAAACATTTATATATAAATTACTAGGTTAGTACCCCGTGTATTACACGGGATGAATAAAAAAAGTATAATAAATAATTATCAATAACAATTTAAACAATATAAGATAATTTTTTAATATAAAATAATTATATTATTTTTTTAAACACTATAATTTTTTCAAATTTTGTTTCTTTAATTTTTTTTTAATTTTCTTTTTGAAAATTCAATATTTTATAATAATTTTTTTTTTATAAAAAGTGTGTTTTTTTTATATTAATATATTTTAATGTATTAAATTTTTTTTTCTTAATTCAAAACATGTATTTAATAAGAGAGAGAGAAGAGAAAATCAAAATTGAGGTGGTGTAGAAACATGACAAGTGTCCCCTAAAACCTTTATTTATTAGAATAGATAGATACGATGCATTTATTAGTAGCAAGTGTTTTGCTCCCTGGTTTTAATGGTTACAAGTAGACGTGCACAAATCGGTTAACCGGTCCAAACCGGTTTTTAAATTAACCGAACCGGTTAACCGGTGTAAAGGGTTTACCGGTTTTTCCTAAAAACCGGTTTAGTTATTAACCGGTTTTTTTAACCAATATATCCTAACCAATGGAACCGAACCGGTTATTAACCGGACCGGTTAACCGGCCAAACCGGTTCAAAAACCAGTTTTTAAACTTAAATTTACTTTTTTTGTTATCCGTTAATCCGTTTGATCCATTTGACCGTATTGAACCGTTTTTTTCCTAAACCCTAATAAAATCTTAAACTAATCAAACTAATAACTAATAAACCATAAAATAATCAAAACCTTAAACTAATAATTACTAAACCCTAATAAAATCTTAAACTAATCAAACTAATAACTAATAAACCTTAAAATAATCAAAACCTTAAACTAATCATTACTAAACCCTAATAAACCTTAAACTAATCAAACTAATATTAAACTAATAAACCCTAAACATTAGTTTATTTAATAAAAGTATAAAACCATAAACTATTAAGATTTTATTAGGTTTTAATTAGTTTAATATTATATATTTTGATTAGTTTAAGGTTTATTAGGGTTTATTAATTATGAGTTTAAGGTTTTGATTATATTAAGGTTTATTAGTTATTAGTTATTAGTTTAATATTAGTTTGATTAGTTTAAAGTTTTATTAGGGTTTAGTAATGATTAGTTTAAGGTTTTGATTATTTTAAGGTTTATTAGTGTAAAAACGGTTGCGGAATAGGACCTACCCGATTTGTGAAGATTAACCATTTCTGAACAGAGAAAAGTCTTGAAGATGGGTGAAGAACATAAACAAGAATCTGAGATGTAATGTAAATTGATGAACAAACAGATGATTTATAACAATAGTAGTTCAATCATTCAACAAGATTACATTACCTACCCCTCTCGTGCTCTCAAACTCCATGGATAAAGAATCCATGGAGTTCATGGGGAAGAGCTCTCTCAGGATTAAATTGAAGCACACCCTCACACACTCTCTTGTCTGTGTTGTTTAGCTATAAATGAGAATAATCTCTATTTATAGTGTCACATGACCTAAAACCCTAAAGACAACAAATACAACAAAATGATAATAAATAAATAATAAATAATAAATTAAGCTCTATCATTTGTTGTGGTCTTCGGGTCTTTTGGTCATCAAGTGTCTTCGTAATCTTGAGTCTTTAGTGGCTCGTGCGGTGACTTGTTGCTCCCTAATCAACAAATACATAATACTTCATGTTTACATTTCATCTATCCAAATTAACCGTTGGTCTTGACTTTTCTACACCCAACAATTAGTTATTAGTTTGATTAGTTTAAGATTTTATTAGGGTTTAGAAATTATTAGTTTAAGGTTTTGATTATTTTAAGGTTTATTAGTTATTAGTTTAATATTAGTTTGATTAGTTTAAGGTTTTATTAGGGTTTAGTAATTACTAGTTTAAAGTTTTGATTAAATAAAATTAAATGAACTTTATTAAGTAAGAATTTCAAATAGCATATTTCATTAAAATAAATTAATTACACAAGCTTTTAAGTAAAAAATAAATACAAAATCGAAAATAGAAATTAGTCTTCGGTTTGTGCTTCGGATTGTAGTTCCGGGCTATTGGTCCGCATCCATTCATCCATTGCTTGTTCTTCGTCGGAAAGTGGGAAAGTCATTCCTTCCTCAACTTCAACATCGTGTATTGTCTCTTCTATCTCAAGCTCGCCTTCAAGTAGTGTGTGGTCTTGTATGCGTTCCATTGCATCCAAATGGTCTTTCAAGCAAATGCACATCTCCAATGATGCAGGAGTAAGCATCGTCCTTCGTATCGATAAAACCCTGCCACTAAGAGAAAAAAGGCAGACTCCGAAGCTACCGTAGAAGCTTGGACGCTTAGTAAATCACGGGCCATGGCAGATAGAATCGGAAATTGGGTTTCCTTTTGTTTCCACCAGGCCAAAATATCAAAGTTTTCAAATTCTTCCGGCGTAAGACCGGAAATCCAATCTGTCCCTAGGTACCTTCCTAGTTCGCTACTTGCGCTAGTACCTCGGGCTTGTTTAGTTACATTTTGTCTTAAGGTGTTAAATAAATCAAAGTTAACATCTTGGCTTCTACTCGAACTAGAAGCCGTATACATTGTTTGTTGTATGTTAGATGTTTCACCATATTTTTGTAAATAATGATCAAACATATTTTGAAAAAATATGTTAAAGTTATTTTTAGTGTTTGTTGCAAAGTTATCCAAACCCAAAGCACCAACAATTTCATCAATTAATGTTTCAACGCCGGCACCATTGAAACATGGGTTTAATGCCGTCGCACAAGTAAATACGGCCAGCATTTCTTGAAAGTATTTCAATAGTTTTATTTTCATTGGAAGTAACATTCTCGTATATATCTCATTATTTTCACCCGTCGATGGAAAATCGTTAATTTTTCTTGTCATTATAAATAATTGTTGAAGAACCAAACAAGACGTGGGATAATAAACTCCCGATAAAGTTGTTGTTGCATTTTTAAAAACTCCAAATAAACTAGTAAATCCTTCTATGACGTCCCAACATATGCTATTAAATTTTTAGCCTTACGTTCTTGCACTAAATTGTTATGAAATACTTCCAAGGTTTCCCTTCGTCGTAAGGCGTTGTTAAACATACGCCAAGTCGAATTCCATCTTGTTGGTACGTCCCAAGACGGACCTAAAAAGAGGGAGTTCGTATCCTCACATAATTTTTTATATTCCGTATATCTTCTACGATTTTTCATAAAAACATCCTTTAACATTTGTTAAAATTTTTCTTTTAACATATTCATTTCAGGAACCGCAAGAGCATCACTCACAACCAAGTTAATAATGTGAGCAACGCATCTTGTATGAAAAAAAGCACCATTACGTATCGGTTTATATTTAAGTTTTAATTTTTGAACCGCATTCGTATTATTTGAAGCGTTATAAAAACTTATTTAAAGTATTTTATCTTGTAAATGGAATGTTTGTATTATTCCATCTAACATGTAAAACAAATTATCCCCCGTGTGAGGATACGGAAACATTTCGAACGCAATCGTACGTTTCATCATTTGCCATGAATCGGGATCAATCCAATGCGCGGTAACGCAAAGGTACGATTCGGGCAAACCGTGAGGTGCCGACCAAACATCCGTTGTTAGGTTAACACCGGTTTTTAAATTTTGAAAACCTAAAATTAATTCTTGTTTTGCTTGACGCCAACGTTTCAAACAATCACGTCTAATAGTAGTTCGACTTACTTGATGATATCGTGGTTGAAGCGCCTTTTGAATCATCTTTGTCAAGCGTGGGTTGTCAAAATGATTGAAAGGCAAACTTTCTTGAAACACCAAGTTCCCCATCATTTCACGAACCATGTTGGGATCGAAATTCCAAACCCCGCACTCTTGAGACATTTGTGCTTGATCGTTTGCCGGATTATTTTTGACCACAACACAATGCTTCGTCAAATGGCTTCTTAAAGTAGAATTAGACTCCGGTTTAAGAAAAGTACCGCAACCTTTGCACCGTGTCTTATCGACACCGTTTGACATTTCGCATAAGTCGAAATGTTGAAATAGATCTTTGTTCCTCGTTGTAGTTTTTATTCTAATAACGGTTGGTTCGGTTGAAGTGGATGCACCAACACCAACGGGACTATGAGCACTTCGTGAGCTTGCCATAGATGAAATAGAGATTGAATTAAGATTTATGAACGTAATAGAAGAAGAGATTGAATCGAGATTGCATCGAGAAGAAGTAGGGGATCTTTTTTTGAGCGTTTTTTATCGTTTTCGAGCGTTTAAGAAGAAGAGATGTTGTAAGATGTTGTGTGATCAAACCAAAACCATCCCCATCTATTTATACTAACGTTTAGGGGCAAAATGGTCCAAAAATTGTTTAAAACGGCTAGAAAACGGTCATAAACGGCTACTTTTTTTTTCCTCGATCGGTTAACCGGTTAAACCAGGTTGCAACGGCTATATTGGTCCAACAGCTAGAAAAAGGGCTATTTTTTTGAAAGTCAAACCGGTTAACCGATTCTAACCGGTCTAAAAAACCGGTTTTGCTTTAACCGGTTACTAACCGGTTTTGCCTAGAAATGTCCCAACCGGTTTAAAACCGGCGGTTCTTGGATTCACCCCAAACCGGTAGGAAAAACCGGTCCAAAAACCTGTTCGGGTCGGTTAACCGGTTAAAATGTGCACCACTACCCTACACCACCACCGAAACCTCCTCCTATTCCACAACCAGAACCACCGCCTATACCATGTTGGTAACAAACCCTGCAAAACCTTGCTGCTAATTTGCAAATATGTATTTTATGGAGAAGATGAATTGACACAGTGATCTTGTCATAAGAAACAAGAATACATACTTCATTGAATAAAATAAAGACTAAATAGCCGACACAACTCTAACTGACAATCACACTTTCTCCTAATCACATGCCATTTTCCAATGTTCATTTCCTCCACAAAACCCGGTCAACCCACTTGACTTTCTACATTTATTCAATCTCAAATAAAATAAACTAAATACTAATTAATTAAATTAAAATCAAATAATAAAACGAATATCAAGATTAAACCCAACATACCACCACCGGAACCACCTCCTATTCCACCACCAGAACCACCTCCTATTCCACCACCAGGATCACCTCTTATTCCATCTCTAGAGCCACCACCTTTACCAATTCCTCCCCCTACACCACCACCGGAACCTCCTCCTATTCCACCACCGGAACCACCGCCTATTCCACCACCGGAACCTCCTCCTTCTACACCACCACCAGAGCCACCTCCTACTCCACCACCACCACCTGTACCTCCTTCTACTCCACCTCCAGAACCACCTCCAATTCAACCACCTTCACCAATTCTTCCTCCTACACCACCACCTGAACCTCCTCCTATTCCACTACCAGAACCATCTCCTACACCACCACCTTCACCTATTCCTCCTTTTACACCACCACCAAAGCCACCTCCTAAACCACCACCAGATCCACCTCCTAAACCACCACCTTTACCAATTCCTCCTCCAATACCACCACCAGAACCACCTCCTATTCCAGCTCCTAAACCACCACCTTTACCAATTCCTCCTCCAATACCACCACCAGAACCACCTCCTATTCCAGCTCCTAAACCACCACCTTTACCAATTCCTCCTCCAATACCACCACCAAAACCAACTCCTATTCCACCACCATATCCACCTCCTAAACCACCACCTTTACCAATTCCTCCTCCAATACCCCGACCAAAACCAACTCCTGCTCCAATACCCCGACCAAAACCAATTCCTATTCCACCAACTATGTTTGTGGTGCAAATTATGAAGCCAAAAAACAAAAAGAGTAAAAGCTTAGAGACCAACATGTGTTCTTGTTTAATGATTATCTACTGATGACTTGCAAGGAAGTGTGGAGAATCATAAAAAATCATTGGTTTATATAAAGATCCAAATGGACACCATTTCAACGAGACAGTTGAGACATAATAAAATTAACCAATCTTTTGCCAAAAACTTATTGACAAGTAATTAATGTTTTATGCTCTCCAACTTGTATGCTTTGACAAGACATCCAACAGCAGTTTTTGACACAAAATTATATATTAACAACTGAATCAATGCATCATAGCATTTTTGTTTGCATAATATAACAAGCATATAGCTTTTACTAAAAACGACACATATATACATGTGTGTGCATGTATCTATATATACAGTATTTCTTTCTTCAGTTACAATCAAGTATCCATTTGCCTGTTATGAGCATCCGTAAAGGATTATTATCGACGAGATATATATATGTTTGACGATCACCTTTGACGGAGCTTGTAAAATTTCCAAAAGTAATTTAAAAAAGAAAATTATCAAATTAGCCATGAGAGTCTGATTTATTTTGGACATGTTAGAATGGAACCAAAACATGGTTTGGTAGACGAATTCAAATCAAAGATAAAAACCGACGATGATGATGCTAGCAATGTGGAGAAGAACTTGAAAGCACGTATATATGAAGATGCAGAAAGCAATTTGTGTAATATTTTTGAGATATAAGCATTTTTTGGTAAAACATATTAATCGACTTTGAACCTGTAAGTGTTGCTGCTTATTTGTAAACATATTGTAATTGTATTGTTTTTTTACTTTGTATTTTGTAAAAGGGGTGGATCACTTTGTTCCTTCAAAGTTGGGTAGCTAAAGTTGCTTGTAATTATACATAGATTGATTAATTCAAATGAAACTCAATAAGTTATTAAGAATAAAAAGAAACTATAGTCACAGATTTAAAAGACATAAACTAAATTTATTTTACATTATAAAAATTAATTTTATGTTCTTTTAAATTATGTTACTATAAATAGTTGCTTTGGCTAACACCAAATATTGGTTCTATATTTAACACACACACACCACACATACATTGCATATACTTACATTTAAATAAGAACAGCTTGTTATAAACCAAAAATAATTATTTGCTTTCATATGATTTAATAAAAAGTAACTTTTTTATAATTTAAATTTAAAGTAATTCTGTTGGTTTATAACTAATATTAAATTATTAATTCTAGGTTAAACATTCTACACACACACACAAAAGTTATTGACAAAGGCCAAATTACATGAGTAGTGTACAGAGTATGCAAGAAATTATCGCGCAAGAAGAATTTACATTCTCAAAATAATATCACACATGAATGAAGTTATCACACATAATTGATCTGTATACTAATTTCACCCTTAATGACTTCATCCACGTTATAATTTTATCTATGTGTGATATTTTCATCATTGCATGATAATTAATTGTCATGCAAGTAAGTGATAATATATACATCATGCTTGATGATTTCATGCAGACTTCGAATGCAAATATACTTTGTATTTTAAATTTGCCTATATATATATATATATATAATATTAAAAATTAAAGTTTTTGATTTACAATTTTTTTATATCCGTGTGAACCCACTTACGTGGTAAACACTCGGGTCCCACTTAATGCTCGACTAAGCAGGTGGGACAAGTAAAGCACAAACACAAGCAACTGGGTTAGTGACTTTCAAGAAAAACTGGCCTTAGTAGAAATTAAACTTGAGACTTATAAGTTGTCTCTTCTAAACTTAAATTACTACACCACTTTTTTTATAGGTTTGCTTCTAAAATTTATACAGAGGCTAATTATTTTATTTTTTATTCATTTATATGATTAAATTAACTTTTTTTTTGAACGACAAAGGATATTATTATGCAAAACTACTCTAAATTAATTATATCACTGCATGGAGATGAAACTCATGTAACCTTTCATTTAAAGAGGAAAAGCCAATATGACGTTGTAAAGACTAATAAAGGCTGATGCTCACCAAAATTCTTATTTTGTCTAAGTATGGGACTCAACAAAGAAGAACATCCTTCGGAAGAAAGAAGTGTTGGATCGGGTTGCTTAATCTAAACAACACTTCACAAGTATTTCGTTATACAATCTAACAGATGCGGAATGTTCTGTTAGAATAACCTCACAAGCACTCAAAATGACAAAGTAATAATCCTTGAACACTAATAGGAACACAAGAATAATTTCAAGCTCAAGGATATATTTCTCTCAAAGTTACAAGTGTATAAGCACATCAGCACTCCTTGTAAGTTTACAATGGGAGGTTATATAGCCGAGGCTACAACCGTATACACTTAGGAATACTAGTTGGGTATACTAGACAATACACAAGGTAAAGCTTATTCTAGTATGTTGAGTGTCTTAACAGGCTAAGACACTCGGTTACAATCATTACAATAATAGACATTGACTTTACAAAGGACTATTAAATACAAAAGACATTTAATGTTGTTGATCTTCAAGGCTTCAGATGATCTTTTGCATTTAATGTAGCATGGGGGAGGTAAGGTGCTTTATCTGACTCATTACATGTTGTCTTTGTCTTTACTCAGACCAGCATGTCTTGTGTCAGTACCTTTTGTACTTTGAACGTGCTCAGCTACAGTCTTTGATGAAGGATAAACCTCGGAAGTCTTTGTTTTCAGTGCATAAGAGGATTCCTCGGAAGCATTGGAAGATCGGAAGCTTTGAAGCTCTTTAATCTTCTAAGTGTGGGTCTTCGGAAGCAATTGTCTTGTACAACCTTTGGTAGGAATAAGTTATCCTTCGGAAGCAATGTTGCTTCCGAAGAGTAACTTCTTCCTTCCGAAGGATGTTATTCTTTTCGGCATTTGTACTTGGACAAAATGGTAGGTTTGGTGAGCATCAGCCTTTATTAGTCTTTACAGTCTCCCCCTAGGCTGATGCTACCAAAACTTTTAAGGAAGGAATCTTGGCTTCCATGTACCCCTCAGTACCTGTGCCCTTTTTCTAATCAATCTGATGGCTGACCTCCCATCTGCTCCATTGTCAGGATTATTGAGAGGGAGCTTATCTAGATCAAAGATATAGGGTTTAGCCAACATTGTCAGATGCAAAAGATCCACCAGTTTTATTTCTCCATTGTAGTCGGTGAGGATGAATATCCTTTCTTGTGCATTGAAGCTCCAATTTACTAAGGGGATATATGAATGCTCATGCATTAATCTATGGATGTCCCTTATGTCTTCTCGAGGTTGGGTGGTTTCTGGAGCTGCTTCTGGCGTGACTTCAGGTACTGAGATTATTGCTTCAGGCTCAGAGTCAGAGGGGGTAGTTTTTGTTTTCTTTTTCCTTTTAGCCATGCTCTTTCTTCTTATAAATCTTGGTTTGTCTTGAGCAGTGGCCTGACTCCTCATAACTCTGTTCTGTTGGGCTCTCACAGTTGATTCTACTGCTGCACCAGCTGTTGTAGTAGGCTGTGACCCAATATCCTCAGCACTTGAGGGTTTTGTTCTCCTCTCATCAGCCTGTGAATGTCTCTCAGAATCAGGGTTTGGTGTTGGTTGCTTCCTTTTAGTTTGCTTACCCTTTTTGATCTTGATTACTGAAGAGATTGGCATGTTATCCATTGATGGACTTGATGGAGGAGATATTTGTTCTTCCTTAGGGTTTAGGGGGAACATTTTGGGAAACATGGCTTTGGAAGCTTCCCCACACATAACTTCTTCTCCCCCTAAACCTAAGCCTCTCATTAGGCTTGCTTTTTGAGCCCTTATATGTTCAATTGAAGCCAACTCACCTCTAGCAATTTTGGCCTTGATATTTCTGATATGTGAATCCATGGTTGAGTTCTTCATTGGGCCTAGCTGCCGAGCATGGAAGCCATACTCCAGAAGAAAGGCTTTGCACTTATCTCTGTAGGCCTTGTTCTTCTGTGTCTTTGTTAGAGCAATCTGGACTTGGGATGCAGCAGCTTCCTGTTCCTGCTGCTGCATTTTGTCCAGCTCGGCAGCCATTCTAGGTACCGACCAGTTAAGGACTTCATCAAAGTCATAGCCTCTCTCTTCGAGCAAAGCGGAGAGTCTAGCTCGCTCTTCATCTAGAGAGGTATTTGGCCGGCCCTTTGTTTTCTTTGGTCTTCTCTCCTCCAGTTGTGCTTCCTCCTCTGGGGTGAGCTTTCTTTTTCCTTTGTCATCAACTGTTACATTTAACCCAGAGGAGATTTCTCCTGTAGCCTCACCAATTGGTTCATCGGCATATAGTTCCTCTGTGGAGGAATCATCAAGGATGACTGGGCCTTCGGAAGCAGCTGCAGCTTTGGAATTAACCTCAGCATTCACTGTCTCCTCCAGTTGACCAATCCCCTTAGATGATTCCTTATTAGATTCCACAAAGGGCTCAGGAGAGGAAGAGAGAGCTTCAGCAGCTTCTGTCCCAGAAGGGGACACAGATTCCATGGAAATTGGTTCTTCTTGTGTGGTGTCTTCCATGGCAACCTGAGCTGCAGTCTCAGAAGGAGACTTAGTCCCAAGAGGAGACTGAGGTTCCAAAGAGACATTTGATGTTTGCTGTTCAGTCTCTTTGGCAACCTCCCTTGTATCCTCAGAAGCAGAAGAAGAGGAAGTAGAAGAAGAATCTTGAAAATAAGTACCCAAGAAGTCATCCCATTCAGCAGTCAAAGTGACTAAGGATGGATTAACTTCCTGTGCACCCTCCTCTTCTCTTGCTTCTGATCCTGACCCTGCAGTTGGTATATTCTCCCCCTTTTTGGTAGCATCAGGGGAGGTAAAAGTGGTAGTAGCAGGATCAGGATGAAATTGATGCAGAAGAACAGGTGGACGCCTCCTGAGATCCAGAATGGTTGCTTCTTTGGTCTGGATCTCAAACCGCAGGGTAGCCACCTCAGCTTCCAACTGAGCTACCCTGGCTTGGAGGGAAGTTATTGTAGCCGTCAATTCCTGTGTGGATGTGCCCTCCTCTACCGGAGTAGAATCATGGGGCGATGGAGTCCTGAGCCGAGCTCCTGCACCTCCACCACCAGATGTGGGTTCTTGGCACCCTGGATTCCCTTCATTGAGAAGAACCTCAAAGAAGTCCTCCCCAACATAGGTTGCCGCAGGTGAGGTCCTATTGCCTGTACCACTGTCCTGTGGATCTTTATTAAGATCAACAGTAGTGGCAGCCTTACCTGCATTGACCCCTTCAGAACTACTGGGGCCAACCTCTGATTGAATAGGCTCTGGGTCAGGGAACCGAGCTTGTAACTGTGTCACCACTCTCATTAAAGTTTGGGTAGTGGGAGAGAGTGGTTCCTCCACAGCTAGAGCAGGGGTTCCTTGAGCCTGGGTGATGGTATGGGAGGGGGCATTTCTGGATGATACGAACCTGGAGACTTGGGAGACAATCTCTGATCTAATGAAGTTGCTTCATGAGAAGCAAACTCAATGATGGGTGCATCCCTTTGAATATTCTCAGTTATGTTTTGTGACATAAGCTGAGGGCTTTCAGGCTGGTTAAGGGCAACCACAGGTTTCAAAGGAAGAACCTGTGGATAAACAAGGGGTGTGGCTTTCACCTTAGGTAGAACTGTGCCCTGAGCAGTCCTTTTAACCTTTTTCTGTTTGGGTTCAGTAGAAGGAGCCTGAACAACTGTAGAAAGTTGCACAGGGTTTCGTTTGCGTTTGTAAGTGATTTTTATGGGGTAAGGAACAGAAGTGGAAGGTGTGGGTTCAGTATCTGTGGGGTTAACAGAACTGTCACCTTCTGGAGTGTGTGACTCCATAGAGGGAAGAAGGGGAGTGAAGTTCCCAGAGAACTGGGCACCCTTCTTCTTAAGTTGTACAAAAACCTTGGATGAGACCAAGGGCATTTTGTATATATTCCCAGTTAGAGAGAGGGAACTGCCCAACTCCTCATTGAAAATCTGTTGTAAAAACCTGGGATACATACAAAATTTCTTTGGTGACGAAATGTTTTCAACCAAATTATTGAAAATGAAAGCAGAAAAGTTAAACAGTTTATTAGAGATCAAACCATGAATAGCCGAAGCTAAGTCAGATGGTATTTGATCCCAACCACCAGCTTTATTGGAAAGACAGTGCAGAAACAAATGTATGAGGTACTTGTAATTATAGGACACTCTACCCTTCAAATAGGTTGTTGAAGGGAGAGGACCTTCGTACCCCATCGACTTAAATGTCGATGCTACCTCATCCTTAGTGAAAGAGACCCTTCCACCGGCATCATTGAATTTAAGATGCCGACAGATGGTTTCCACAGTGATAGCAATGGGATGAGCATCAATGGTGGCTTCAAGAGACCGACCATTGGGAGACGAAGAGACAGAACAAGATGCCCAAAACTGTTGGTGATGAGATTCATACACCAAGGGCTGAACGGTTAATGCAAAGAAATACCTGCTCCTTTGAAGAAAGGAGATTATTGGGGCGAAGTCAGCATCATGTTCTGCTGATAACTCCGCAGGTACGTTGTGAGCAGGTTTGAAAGCAAGAAGATCCATTGCAGTTTGTGAATTTTGGGCACGATTTGTGGGTTCAAAGAAGATTTCAAAGTGAAACGGTTTGTGAGAATTTGAATGAGCGGGAGACCTTTATATACCTTCGGATTTCAGCATTTAATATGTCGACACATTAAATTTGAGATCCGGATGTCAGATAAAGGACTTCCGATGACAGCTGTTAAATATTTGCTAAGGAACAAGTTGCTTCCGAAGATGTGGCTTTCGGAAGGAGTTCAAAAGACCAACAAAAGTGTTTCAGAATAGATTTGCTTTTGAAATGTAAAATTTATAACATCGGAAGCACTGCTTCTGAAATATTCAGAAAAGTTCATCAGAAGGATTGTTCTTCGGACGACAGCTTCTTCTGAAGAAGAAATTCAGAAGTCTAAGCTTCCGAAGAGATAATGTATCGGAAGAAGATTACTTCAGAAGATAACTTAGCTTCTGAAATGTGAGATCTTCCGACTAAGGAAGGAAGAAAGAATGCTTCCGAAGACTTAAACTATCTTTTAAAGAGTAAATGCTCATCAGAAGATACTTTAAGTTTATCTTCCGAAACATTATTCATTCCTTTTCAATTCATTTACTCAAAGTTAATCATACCAATTACTGTTATTAAATACCTGAATCTTCCCTCATCAAATGCCTTGGTGAAGAGATCTGCCAAATTGTGTTCTGAATCAACTTTGACCAAATGAATCAACTTCTTTTCTGCAGTCTCTGATGAAATGGTATCTGATGTCAATGTGCTTGGTTTTGGAATGCTTGACAGGATTATTGGTGATGGAGATTGCACTGGAATTATCTATCTGAATAGGAGTATTGAACAGATCTACTCCATAATCCTTCATCTGATTCTGAATCCAGATGACTTGTGCACAGCAGCTAGAAGCAGCTATGTATTCAGCTTCTGCAGTAGAGGTAGAAACACATGACTGTTTCTTGCATTGCCAAGACACAATTCTGGATCCAAGAAATTGGCATCCTCCTGATGTGGATTTCTTGCTGATGTTGCACCTTCCATAATCACTGTCAGTGTAGGCTATGAACTGAAAGTCTTCATTTCTAGGATACCATAATCCTAGACTTGATGCTCCTTTGAGGTATCTAAAGATTCTTTTCACAGCTAGCATGTGTGAGACTTTGGGACTGGCCTGAAATCTTGCACATACACAAGTTGCAAACATGATATCTGGCCTGCTTGCTGTGAGATACATCAAAGAGCCTATCATTGCTCTGTACAGGTGCTGATCAACATCCTCCCCCTCAAGATCAGGGCTAAGAGATGTTGTTTTGGACATAGGAGTTCCCAGAGCTTTGCAATCAGAAAGCTTGAATCTTTCAAGAATGTCCTTGACATATTTCGATTGACTAATGAAAATCCCTGTAGGAGTTTGTTTCACCTTTAATCCAAGAAAGAAGGTGAGTTCTCCCATTGAACTCATCTCAAATTTGGATTTCATTAGAGATTCAAATTCCTTGCAGAGAGATTCATTAGTAGAACCAAAGATAATGTCATCAACATAGATTTGAACTAGCATGATGCGCTGATTAGACTTCTTGAAAAAGAGAGTTTTATCAATTGTTCCTCTCTTGAATTTGTTTGCCAACAGAAAAGAAGATAAAGTTTCATACCATTTTCTGGGAGCTTGGTGCAACCCATAAAGAGCCTTATCAAGCTTACAGACATGATCAGGAAACTTAGGATCTTCAAATCCTGGAGGTTGACACACATATACTTCTTCATCAATTTTTCCATAAAGGAAGGCACTCTTAACATCCATCTGAAACACTTTGAAATCTTTTGCAGCTGCAAATGCCAAAAATATTCTGATAGCTTCAATTCTGGCAACAGGTGCAAAGACTTCATCATAGTCAATGCCTTCCTCTTGAGTGTATCCCTGAACAACCAATCTTGCTTTGTTTTTGATGACAACACCCTTGTCATCTTTCTTGTTTCTAAACACCCATTTGGTTCCAATGGCATACTTTCCCTTAGGCAAAGGACAAGTTTTCCAAACTCCTTGTCTTTGAAACTGAAGAAGCTCTTCTTGCATAGCTTCTACCCAACTGTTATCTTTTAAAGCCTCTGCCACCTTCTTAGGTTCTATTTGGGATAGAAAGCATGAGAACAAGCAAACATTTGCTTCATGCATAGAGCTTCTAGTTCTGACACCTTCTTCTACATTGCCAATGATGTTCTCAACTGGATGAGTGTTGTGAATTTGAGTTCTTGGAATCACATCCAGTTGAGAAGATTCATCCATGTTGAGTGACTCAAGATTAGGAAGAATCACCTCAAGCTGGATTTCTGGCAGATTATGTGGATTCAAAGTTTGGACTGTTGTGGGTTGGTTTTCTCTGGGAGTAGGGGTTTCAAGTGAATTTTCCTCTGCTGAAGGACTTCCTACTTCTTCTTGATGTTGTGAATTAGAAGCAGCTTCAATTGAGGGACCTGCTTGAGATGTGTTAATTGTCTCAGATTATGACACATCATTTTGTGTTGAAGTGGATTCTGCCAAGATTTGTCTTCAAGCTATTGGCAGTTCAACACGAAAGTCATCTTCTCTTGAGCCTTTGGAGGTGTCTGTGGTAGCTGACTGTGAAACTGGAACATACTCTTTCACCAGATTAAATGCAGATGTAAAACTATCAAGATCAAACAACCAATCAGGGCCTGTTCCAGGTTTATTGAGAGTATGTTCATTGAACTGAACATTTGCAGACTCTTCAATAACTCTGGAAGCTTTGATGTATACTCTATAAGCCTTAGCATTTGAAGAGTACCCAACAAAGTAACCCTCTGCTGATTTTTCAGCAAATTTGGCTAAGTAATCTTTAGTATTCAATATGGTGCATTGACATCCAAATGGTTTGAGAAATCCAATGAATGGCTTTCTCTTATGCCAAATTTCATAAGGAGTCATACCATGTGACTTAACTACCAATATTCTGTTTTGGACATAACAGGCAGTGTTGACTGCTTCTGCCCAAAAAGTTATTTGGAGTTTGGCATCTGACAACATGGTCCTTGCAGCCTCAATTAGTGTCCTATTCCTTCTCTCAGCAACACCGTTTTGTTGTGGAGTCCTAGGAGCACTAAATTGTCTTGTGATACCCTTAGATTCACAAAAAGAATTTAAAATCTGATTCTTGAATTCTGTTCCCTGATCTGACCTGATTATTTTTACATGATGATCAATTTCATTCTCCACCCTAAGTATAAATGACTTTAGGATCTCAGCAGTTTCATCCTTGGTATTCAAGAAAAATACCCAGGTATACCGAGAGAAATTATCAGTGATTACCAAACAATATGACTTTCTACCAAGACTTTTAACACTTGTGGGACCAAACAAGTCCATGTGCAGTAAATGCAGGACTGTTGTAATTGAATTTATCTCTTTGGCAAGATGAGATGACTTATGTTGCTTACCCTTTAAGCATGCAACACATTTATCAATACAAATAAATTCCTTTGTTGGTAAACCGGTTACTAAGTTATTTCTGACAAGGTTATTCATATTTTTAAGGTTTACATGACAAAGTCTTCTATGCCAAAGAGATGATTCATCAAGTGAAGCTTTTGAGACAAAGCAGCTTATATTACTAAGAGGTGCAGCTGTGCTCATATCTAGCATATACATGTTATTTCTTCTAGGAGCTCTGAGTAGAATTTGATCATTTGGTATCACAAATCCTGGTTTCAGGACAATGCATTCATGCTCAGTAAACAACATGTTATGCTTTTGATCACACACCTGTGATACACTTAGTAAATTGTAGTTAAGTTCTTTTACAAAATGTACATTCTCAAAGCTTACCTTGCCATTTGTGATTGTGCCCCTACCTGTTATGTAACCTCCTACTGGATCACTTCCAAAAGCAACAGATCCTCCAAAGAATGGTTCATATTTGTGCAAGAGGGTCTTGTTGCCTGTCATGTGCCTGGAGCAGCCACTGTCAACTATCCACAAGTTGCCTTTTGATTCCTGTTGTCCCTGCACATGACCAGAAATGAGTTAGTTTCTGATGGGAACCCAAGCCCATGTGGTCTTGGGTTTGCCATTTGCATCATTGTAAGTAAATTTCTTTGACATCATCCTAGGTGGGACAGATGATGTGGCTGCTTCTGATGTGGGTGATGGCTTATCAGTTGATTCCTTCTTCTTCCATTCTTGTTTTGTCTTTTGAGTTTTCGGAAGACTTTGTTTCTTTTGATAGTCATCGGAAGCTACTTTTCCTTTTCTATCGGAAGCTTCTCTTTTCTTTGCTTCCGATGCTTTTCTTCCGAAGAAAGATGATTTCTTTTGTTTGTTGAAAGCATTCCTTTGATGAACTTCCGAGGTTCCTTTTCTCTCGGAAGCTTCCTTTTTCTTTGCTTCCGACACCCTCTTGACTGAATTTCTTCTCTGTTCCTCCGAAGAAGTAGATGACTGACTCCAACTATTCTTTCTTCCTTTTCCTTTGCTTGAGGAAATTCTGCTTCTTGGATTATAGAAGCAATCAGCAGCAAAATGATTCTTTTCACCGCACATCAGACATATAGTTTGACTGTTTGGAGAGTGTTGCTGCTTATTCCCTTTAACAAAGTCTGAGCTTTGATCCTCAGAGAGTGATGATTTGGATGTTCCAACATACTTGTTAGTCTTAGACTTTGCCTGTTTCCCTGGAGAATTGATCTTTCTCTCCATTGATCTACCTCTTTTTGACTTGTCAGATGGGCAAGTCACATACTCATCTGAGGAGATATTTTCTGTGTTTTTAGCTTTGATAAAAACTGTTGAATGTTTCATAGTTTTCTTATTTTGTTTCTTACTTTGCAAAGCTTGTTTTTCTTTTACTGATTTAATAGGAATATCATCCTCATCTGAGCATGTTGAGGTACTTGGATTAGAGAGATTATCCGTTTGAACCACCTTGTGTATATCCAATTTCTCATTGTACACAAGGTCAACTAGTGGTTTACACCTAACATCTGCTATGGAAGTATAAGCAGATGGAGGTTCTACTTTGTTATATCCCAAACCAGCCCTTTGTTTTTTCACTAGTTCAGTTGTGCTGCTCATTCCAAAAAGTTTTTCATATTTTTCACCTTGGCTTAGAAATTTGTCTCGGTAAGACTCAGCCAATACAAGTTCAGTCTTGGCAGTGGTTAGTCTTTCTAAAAGATTTTTAATTTGACATTGTTTGTTAGTATCTTCATGTTTTAAACTTGAAATAGTCTTTTCCATTTCTTCAATCTTTTCTTTGTAATTTCTTTCAACTTCAAAGAAATTTGCCTTGACAACTTGTAAAGACTCAAGCTCGTTACAAAGTTGAGAATTTATTTTCTTATAAATAGTTAATGTTTCTAAGCATTCAGGTGAGCACATGTTATCAGTTACCTTGCTTGAGGAAGATGAGTCATTTGCCATCAAAGCACTGTTGGAGATGGAAGAATCCTCAGCTTGAAAGCTCCAATCTGAAAAATCTTGTTCTGCAATGTTTGCACTGTTTGTTGAGCTTGATGGTCTTTGTTGTGGTTGCCCAGAAGTTGACGGCTGAGTTCCTGTGGTCTTGCATTCCCTAGCGAAGTGGCCCAATTGTTGACAGTTGAAGCATTTAAGCTTGGACTTGTCAAGACCAAATCCAGTTTTCATATTGTGCTTTTTAAACTGCCTTCCAGTTCTCTGATAGAACTTCTTTGCTCGATAGGAAATCATGGCCATCTGGTAATTTATGTCCATTTCTTCTAAGTCATCTGCAGGAATACCATCTAAATCTTCTTGACACAGTTGGAAGTAGTTGGTTTCTTCAGCCATAAAAGCTCCTTGCCCAGACGTTGGTAGTGAAGTTGGGTTTGAGAGATGATTTGGGAGTGAGTTTGATGGAGTTAAGGTTTCAGGAAGTGTGACATTGGGTATGGATGTAGGATGGTAGATGGGTTGGAAACTTTGATATGGAGAATTGTTGATGGGTGCATAGAGGGCTGCTGAACCAGATGATATATGGGAAGTTTTAGGTTCTTGGACATCTAGTTCCATCTGGTAGGCACTGAGAATTCCAAACAACTCTCCTAGAGTCAGAGTTTTCAAATTTTCTGTTCTTCTGATTGTGACTGAATAAATGTTCCAAGCCTTTGGAAGAGATCTCAGAAACTTTCTGAGCACATCTTGATTATCCAGTATCACACCTGCAGTTGTTAATTCATTCACAAGTTGGACATACCTTAGATACTGAGATGACATATTCTCATTGTTTTGCTGACAAAAGTTCTCAAACTTTTGTTTCAGCATATCTTTCTTGTTTTCTTTGACATCATCTGAACCTTCATACATCGACTAAGCAGGTGGGACAAGTAAAGCACAAACACAAGCAACTGGGTTAGTGACTTTCAAGAAAAACTGGCCTTAGTAGAAATTAAACTTGAGACTTATAAGTTGTCTCTTCTAAACTTAAATTACTACACCACTTTTTTTATAGGTTTGCTTCTAAAATTTATACAGAGGCTAATTATTTTATTTTTTATTCATTTATATGATTAAATTAACTTTTTTTTGAACGACAAAGGATATTATTATGCAAAACTACTCTAAATTAATTATATCACTGCATGGAGATGAAACTCATGTAACCTTTCATTTAAAGAGGAAAAGCCAATATGACGTTGTAAAGACTAATAAAGGCTGATGCTCACCAAAATTCTTATTTTGTCTAAGTATGGGACTCAACAAAGAAGAACATCCTTCGGAAGAAAGAAGTGTTGGATCGGGTTGCTTAATCTAAACAACACTTCACAAGTATTTCGTTATACAATCTAACAGATGCGGAATGTTCTGTTAGAATAACCTCACAAGCACTCAAAATGACAAAGTAATAATCCTTGAACACTAATAGGAACACAAGAATAATTTCAAGCTCAAGGATATATTTCTCTCAAAGTTACAAGTGTATAAGCACATCAGCACTCCTTGTAAGTTTACAATGGGAGGTTATATAGCCGAGGCTACAACCGTATACACTTAGGAATACTAGTTGGGTATACTAGACAATACACAAGGTAAAGCTTATTCTAGTATGTTGAGTGTCTTAACAGGCTAAGACACTCGGTTACAATCATTACAACTGAGTGTCTTAGCCTGTTAAGACACTCAACATACTAGAATAAGCTTTACTTTATGTACGTGTCTAGTATACCCAACTTGTATTCCTAAGTGTATACGGTTGTAGCCTCGGCTATATAACCTCCCATTGTATGGTTGCTTGAAGTGTGCTTGTTAGTATACTTCCACTTTGAGAGAAATATATCCTTGAGCTTGAATTATTCTTGTGTTATTATTATTGTTCAAAGATTATTACTGTGTCATTTTGAGTGTAATTGTGAGATTATTCTAACAGAACATTCCGCATCTGTTAGAGTTAATTAAGAAATACTTGTGAAGTGTTGTTTAGACTAAACAACCCGATCCTACAAGTGGTATCAGAGCTATTGGCTCTTAAACTTAAGTGACTAATCATCCTTAAGTTATCAGTTCTTTTTCTTCTAAAAATCTCATCACTTTATTACTCATATTTTTCTGTGTTTGTCTAAGATGGCTGCTCTAAACAAACATGATACAGAAAATGGCACTCTCAACAAGCCACCGATGTTCACACCTGAAGATTTTGACACCTGGAAAGTCAGAATGGAAGGATTCATCAGGAATCAAGACTTCAAGCTTTGGAAATCTGTTCTTGAAGGTCCTTACGTTCCCACAATTGCTGCGGCTGGAGCTGGAGGACCTGCAGTACCAAAAGATCCATCTATGTATTCAGACGAAGATTACAAGAAGATGGAAGTTGACTCTAAAGCTCTCTGGCTCATTCAGATGTCAATACCTAACTCTATTATACATGCATTCAAGAAATGCAAGTCTGCTCAAGAACTGTGGAACTCCTTGAAGCAGATGTATGAAGGTTCAGATGATGTCAAAGAGAACAAGAAGGATATGCTGAAACAAAAGTTTGAGAACTTTTGTCAACAAAATAATGAAAATATGTCTTCACAGTACCTAAGGTATGTCCAACTTGTGAATGATTTGGCATCTGCAGGTGTAACTCTGGATAATCAAGACGTGCTCAGAAAATTTCTGAGATCTCTTCCAAAGGCATGGAATATTTACTCGGTAACAATCAGAAGAACAGAAAATCTGAAGACTCTAACTCTGGGAGAGTTGTTCGGTATTCTCAGTGCCTATCAGATGGAACTGGATGCCCAAGAATCTAAAGCCTTCCATTCACCATCAGGTTCAGCTGCTCTTCATGCACCCATCAACAATCCTCCATACCAGAATCATCAATCCATCAATCATCCTACCTTCACACCTGCTGTCACTTACACTGAAACCCCAACTTCATCAAACACATACACAAATCCTCTCACTAATCCAATTCCACTACTAGCCTCTGGTCAAGGAGCTTTTATGGCTGAAGAAACCAACTACTTCCATCTGTGTCAAGAAGACTTAGATGGCATTCCTGCAGATGATTTAGAGGAAATGGACATCAATTATCAGATGGCCATGATCTCCTATCGAGCAAAGAAGTTCTATCAGAGAACTGGAAGGCAGTTTAAGAAGCACAATATGAAAACTGGGTTTGGTCTGGACAAGTCCAAGCTTAAATGCTTTAATTGTCAACAATTAGGTCATTTTGCTAGAGAATGCAAGTCCACAGGAATTCAGCCAACAACATCTGGGCAACCACTGCAAAGACCATCAAACTCAACAAACAATGCAAACATTGCAGAACAAGACTTTGCAGATTGGAGCTTTCAAGCTGAGGATACCTCCATTTCCAACAGTGCTTTGATGGCAGATGACTCATCGTCCTCAAACAAGGTAAATAATAAAATGTGCTCACCTGAATGCTCAGAAACATTAACTATTTATAAAAAGATAAATTCTCAACTCTGTAATGAGCTTGAGTCTTTACAAGTTGTCAAGGCAAATTTCTTTGAGGTTGAAAGAAATTACAAAGAAAAGATTGATGAAATGGAGAAAACTATTTCAAGTTTAAAACATGAAGACACTAATAAACAGTGTCAAATTAAAAATCTTTTAGAAAGACTAACCACTGCCAAGACTGAACTTGTATTGGCTGAGTCTTACAGAGACAAATTTCTAAGCCAAGGTGAAAAATATGAAAAACTTTTCAGGATGAGCAGCACAACTGAATTAGTAAATAAACATAGGGTTGGTTTAGGATATAACAAAGTAGAACCTCCATCTGCTTATACTTCCATAGCAGATGTTAGGTGTAAACCACTAGTTGATCTTGTGTATAATGAGGTATTGGATATACACAAGGTGGTTCAAACGGATAATCTCTCTAATCCAAGTACCTCAACATGCTCAGATGAGGATGATATTTCTATTAAACCAGTAAAAGAAAAACAAGCTTTGAAAATTAAGAGACAAAATAAGAAAACTAAGAAACATTCAACAGTTTTTGTCAAAGCTAAAACCACAGAAAATATCTCCTCAGATGAGTATGTGACTTGCCCATCTGACAAGTCAAAAAGAGGTAGATCAATGGAGAGAAAGATCAATTCTCCAGGGAAACAGGCAAAATCTAAGGCCAATAAGTATGTTGGAACATCCAAATCATCACTCTCTGAGGATCAAAGCTCGGACTCCATTAAAAGGAATCAGCAGCAACACTCTCCCGACAGCAAAACTATATGTCTGATGTGTGGTGAAAAGAATCATTTTGCTGCTGATTGCTTCTATAATCCAAGAAGCAGAATTTCCTCAAAATTAAAGGGAAGAGGAAGAAAGAATAGTTGGAGTAAGTCATCTACTTCCTCGGAAGAACAGAGAAGAAATCCAGTCAAGAAGGTATCGGAAGCAAGTACATCCGATAATAGGAAGAAACAAAACAAAAGGGCTTCTGAAATGAATGCATCGGAAGCAAAGAAAAGGGAAGCTTCCGATAGAAAAGGAACCTCGGAAGATCATAAAAGGAAGGTTTCTAACAAACAAGAGAAACCATTTTCCTTCGGAAGAAGACCATCGGAAGGAAAAGGAAAAGTAGCTTCCGATGACTATCAAAAGAAACAAAGTCTTCCAACAACTCAAAAGGCAAAACAAGTATGGAAGAAGAAGGAATCAACTAATAAGCCATCACTCACATCAGAAGCAACCACATCATCTGTCCTACCTAAGATGATGTCAAAGAAATTTACTTACAATGATGCAAATGGTAAACCCAAGACCACATGGGCTTGGGTTCCCATCAGAAACTAACTCACTTCTGGTCATGTGCAGGGACAGCAGGACTCAAAGGGCAACTTGTGGATAGTTGACAGCGGCTGTTCCAGGCACATGACAGGCAACAAGACCCACTTGCACAAATATGAACCATTCTTTGGAGGGTCTGTTGCTTTTGGAAGTGATCCAGTAGGAGGTTACATAACAGGTAGGGGCACAATCACTAATGGCAAGGTAAGCTTTGAAAACGTGCATTTTGTAAAAAAACTTAATTACAATTTACTGAGTGTATCACAGGTGTGTGATCAAAAGCACAACATGTTGTTTACAGAGCATGAATGCATTGTTCTGAAGCCAGGATTTGTAGTACCAAATGATCAAATTCTGCTCAAAGCTTCTAGAAGAAACAACATGTAT
Source organism: Mikania micrantha (assembly GCA_009363875.1). Classification (NCBI taxonomy): domain Eukaryota; kingdom Viridiplantae; phylum Streptophyta; class Magnoliopsida; order Asterales; family Asteraceae; genus Mikania; species Mikania micrantha. The sequence goes on along the minus strand of CM018694.1, from coordinate 74,980,164 downwards.
ATGTTAGATATGAGCACAGCTGAACCTCTCAGTAATATAAGTTGCTTTATTTCAAAAGCTTCACTTGATGAATCATCTCTTTGGCATAGAAGACTTTGTCATGTAAACCTCAAAAATATGAATACTCTTGTCAAAAATAATTTAGTAACTGGTTTACCAACAAAAGAATTCGTATGTGTTGATAAATGTGTTGCATGCTTAAAGGGTAAGCAGCACAAGTCATCTCATCATGCCAAAGAAATAAATTCAATTACCACAGTCCTTTATGTACTACATATGGACTTGTTTGGTCCCACAAGTGTTAAAAGTCTTGGTAGAAAATCATACTGCTTGGTGGTTACTGATGATTTCTCTCGGTATACCTGGGTGTTTTTCTTAAATACCAAGGATGAAACTGCCGAAATCCTAAAGTCATTTATACTAAGGGTGGAGAATGAAAGTGACCATCATGTAAAAATAATCAGGTCAGATCAAGGAACAGAATTCAAGAATCATGTTTTAAATTCTTTTTGTGAATCTAAAGGTATCACAAGACAATTTAGTGCTCCTAGAACTCCACAACAAAATGGTGTTGCTGAGAGAAGGAATAGGACACTAATTGAGGCTGCAAGGACCATGTTGTCTGATGCCAAACTTCCAATTACGTTTTGGGCAGAAGCAGTCAACACTGCTTGTTATGTTCAAAATAGAATATTGGTAGTTAAGACACATGGTATGACTCCTTATGAAATTTGGCATAAAAGAAAGCCATTTATTGGATTTCTCAAACCATTTGGATGTCAATGCACCATCTTGAATACTAAAGATTATTTAGCCAAGTTTGCTGAGAAATCAGCAGAGGGCTACTTTGTTGGGTACTCTTCAAATGCTAAAGCTTATAGAGTATACATCAAAGCTTCCAGAGTTATTGAAGAGTCTGCAAATGTTCAGTTCAATGAACATACTCTCAATAAACCTGGAATAGGCCCTGATTGGTTATTTGATCTTGATAATTTTACATCTGCATTTGATCTGGTGAAAGAGTATGTTCCAGTTTCACAGTCAGCTACCACAAACATCTCCAAAGGCACAAAAGAAGATGACTTCCGTATTGAACTACCAATAGCTTCAAGAAAAATCTCGGCAGAATCCACTTCAGCACAAAATGGTGCGTCACATTCTGAGATAATCAACACATCTCATACAGGTCCATCAATTGAATCTACTTCAGAATTGCAACATCAAGAAGAAGTAGGAAGTGCTTCAGCAGAGGCAAACCTTCAGGAAACCGCTATTCTCAGAGAAAACCAACCCAACACAGTCCAAGTTCAGAATCCAAAAGACCTGCCAGAGATCCAGCTTGAGGTAGTATTGCCTAACCTTTAGTCACTCAACATGAATGAAGCTTCTCAACTGGATGTGATTCCAAGAACTCGAATTCACAACACTCATCCAGTTGAGAACATCATTGGCAATGTAGAAGAAGGTGTTAGAACTAGAAGCTCTGTGCATGAAGCAAATGTTTGCTTGTTTTCATGCTTTCTATCCCAAATAGAGCCTAAGAAGGTTGCAGAGGCTTTAAAAGATAACAGTTGGGTAGAAGCTATGCAAGAAGAGCTTCTTCAGTTTCAAAGACAAGGAGTTTGGAAAACTTGCCCTTTGCCTAAAGGAAAGTATGCCATTGGAACCAAATGGGTGTTCAGAAACAAGAAGGATGACAAAGGTGTTGTCATCAAGAACAAAGCAAGATTGGTTGTTCAGGGATACACTCAAGAGGAAGGCATTGACTATGATGAAGTCTTTGCACCTGTTGCCAGAATTGAAGCTATCAGAATATTTTTGGCATTTGCAGCTGCAAAAGATTTCAAAGTGTTTCAGATGGATGTTAAAAATGCCTTTCTTTATGGAAAAATTGATGAAGAAGTATATGTGTGCCAACCTCCAGGATTTGAAGATCCAAAGTTTCCTGATCATGTCTGTAAGCTTGATAAGGCTCTTTATGGGTTGCATCAAGCTCCCAGAAAATGGTATGAAACTTTATCTTCTTTTCTGTTGGCAAATAAATTCAAGAGAGGAACAATTGATAAAACTCTATTTTTCAAGAAGTCTAATCAACATATCATGCTAGTTCAAATCTATGTTGATGAAATTATCTTTGGTTCTACTAATGAATCTCTCTGCAAGGAGTTTGAATCACTAATGAAGTCCAAATTTGAGATGAGCTCAATGGGAGAACTCACCTTCTTTCTTGGATTACAAGTGAAACAAACTCCTACAGGGATTTTCATTAGTCAATCAAAATATGTCAAGGACTTTCTTGAAAGATTCAAGCTTTCTGATTGCAAAGCTCTGGGAACTCCTATGTCCAAAACAACATCACTTAGCCCTGATCTTGAGGGGGAGGATGTTGATCAGCACCAGTACAGAGCAATGATAGGCTCTTTGATGTATCTCACAGCAAGCAGGCCAGATATCATGTTTGCAACTTGTGTGTGTGCAAGATTTCAGGCTAATCCCAAAGTCTCTCATATGCTGGCTGTAAAAAGAATCTTTAGATACCTCAAAGGAGCACCAAGTCTAGGATTATGGTATCCTAGAAATGAAGACTTCCAGTTCATGGCTTATACAGACAGTGATTATGGGGGTTGCAACATCAGTAAGAAATCCACATCAGGAGGATGTCAATTTCTTGGATCCAGGATTGTGTCTTGGCAATGCAAGAAACAGTCATGTGTTTCTACTTCTACTGCAGAGGCTGAATATATAGCTGCTTCTAGCTGCTGTGCACAAGTCATCTGGATCCAGAATCAGATGAAGGATTATGGAGTAGATCTGTTCAATACTCCTATTCAGATAGACAATTCCAGTGCAATCTCCATCACCAATAATCCTGTCAAGCATTCCAAGACCAAGCACATCGACATCAGATACCATTTCATCAGAGATTGTGCAGAAAAGAAGTTGATTCATTTGGTCAAAGTTGATTCAGAAAACAATTTGGCAGATCTCTTCACCAAGGCATTTGATGAAGGAAGATTCAGGTACTTAATAACATCCATTGGTATGATTAACTTTGAGTAAATGAATTAACAAGGAATAAATAATTCTTCGGAAGATAAACTTAAATTATATTCCGATGAGTAACTACCTCAGCAGAAGATAGGTTAAGTCTTCGGAAGCATTATTTCTTCCTTAGTCGAAAGATCTCACACTTCAAAAGCTAATTATCTTTTGAAGTAATTTTCTTCCGATGCATTATCCCTTCGGAAGCATAGACTTCTGCATTTACTCTTCTGAAGAAGGTGTCTTCCTAAGAACATCATACCTGATGAATTATCTAACATTTCAGAAGAAATTGCTTCCGATGTATAAACTGTATACTTCTTCTGATTCTTCAGAAGCAGTGCTTCCGATAGTATAAATTTTATACTTCGGAAGCACATCTCTTCTGAACACTTTTTGTCTAATAAACTCCACTGTTGGTCTAATAAACTGCTTCCGAAAGCCACTTCTTCGGAAGCAACTCAGTCAGAGAAAATTAATTGTGAAACCAGCTGTCATCGGAAGACCTTTTTCTGACATCCGGATCTCAAATTTAATGTGTCTATATATTAAATGCTGAAATCCGAAGGCATATAAAGGTCTCCCGCTCATTCGCATTCTCACAAACCGTTTCATTTTGCAATCTTCTTTTCTTTGAACTTCCAAATTGTGCCCTAAAATCACAAACTGCCATGGATCTTCTTGCTTTCAAACCTGCTCACAATGTACCTGCGGAGTTATCAGCTGAGCATGATATCGACTTCGCACCGATCATCTCCTTTCTTCAAAGGAGCAGGTATTTCTTTGCACTAACCGTTCAGCCCTTGGTGTATGAATCTCATCACCAACAGTTCTGGGCATCTTGTTCTGTCTCCTCGTCTTCCAATGGTCGGTCTCTGGTAGCCACCATTGATGCTCATCCTATTGCTATTTCTGTGGAGACCATCTGTCGGCATCTTAAACTGAATGATGCCGATGGAAAGGTTTCATTCACAAAGGATGAGGTAGCATTGACATTTCAGTCAATGGGGTACGAAGGTCCTCTCCCTTCAACAACCTATTTGAAGGGTCGAGTGTCCTATAATTACAAGTACCTCATACATGTGTTTTTACATTGTCTTTCAAATAAATCTGGTGGTTGGGACCAAGTTCCGTCTGATTTAGCTTCGGCTATTCATGGCTTGGTTTCTAATCAACTGTTTAATTTTTCTGCTTTTATTTTTAATAATTTGGTTGACAACATCACGTCACCAAAGAAGTTTTGTATGTATCCCAGGTTTTTGCAACACATTTTTAATGAAGAGTTGGGAACTTCCCTTTCTCTAACTGGGAATACTTACAAAATGCCCTTGGTCTCTTCCAAGGTTTTTGTGCAACTCAAGAAGAAGAGTGCTCAGTTCTCTGGGACATTCACTCCTCTTCTTCCCTCTATGGAGTCCACTGCTCCAGAAGGTGACAGCTCTGTTAACCCCACAGATGCTGAACCCACACCTTCCACTTTTGTTCCTCACCCCATAAAAGTCACTTACAAACGCAAACGAAACCCTGTGCAACTCTCTACAGTTGCTCAGGCTCCTTCTACTGAACCCACAAAGAAAAAGGTTAACAGAACTGCTCAGGGCACAGTTCCACCTAAGGTGCAAGCCACACCTGTTGTCTTTCCACAGGTTCTTCCTCTGGAACCTGTGGCTGCCCTTAACCAGCCTGAAAGCCCTCAGAATATGTCACACCACATATCTGAGAATATTCAAAGGGATGCACCCATAGTTGAGTCTGCTTCTCATGAAGCAACTTCATTAGATCAGAGACTGTCTCCCAAGTCTCCAGGTTTGTATCATCCAGAAATGCCCCCCACCCATATTATTACCCAGGCTCAAGGAGCTTCTGCAGTACTTGTGGATGAACCACTCTCTCCCACTACCCAATCCTTAATGAGAGTGGTGACACAGTTACAGGCAAGGTTCCCTGACCCAGAGTCAGAGGTTGGCCCCAGTAGTTATGAAGGGGTCAATGCAGGTGAGGCTGCCACTACTGTTGATCTTAATAAAGATACACAGGACAGTGGTACAGGCAATAGGACCTCACCTGCAGCAACCTATGTTGGGGAGGACTTCTTTGAAGCCCTTCTCAATGAAGGGAATCCAGGGTGCCAAGAAACCACTTCTGGTGGTGGAGGTGCAGAAGCTTGGCTCAGTACTCCATCGCCCAAGGATTCCACTCCTGTGGATGAGGGCACACACACTCAGGAATTGACGGCCACAATAACTTCCCTCCAAGCCAGGGTAGCTCTTTTGGAAGCTGAGGTGTCTACCCTGCGGCTTGAGATCCAAACAAAAGATGCAACCATTCTGGATCTCAGGAGGCGTCCACCCGTTGTTCTACATCCTTTTCATCCTGATCCTGATGTTACCACCTTCATGTCCCCTGATGCTACCAAAAAGGGGGAGAATGCAACCACTGCAGGGTCAGGATCAGAAGCAAGAGAAGAGGAGGGTGCACAAGAAGTTCACCCATCCATAGTCACTTTGACTGATGAATGGGATGACTTCTTGGGTACTTACTTTCAAGGTTCATCTACTTCCTCTTCTTCTTCTTCTGAGGATACAAGGGAGGTTTCCATAGAGACAGAACAGCAAACATCAAATGTCTCTTTGGAATCTCAGTCCCCTTCTGGGACTAAGTCTCATTCTGAGACTACAGCTCAGGCTACCTTGGAGAAAGCTACTCAGGAACAACCTATCTCCATGGAACCTGTGTCCTCTTCTAGGACAGTAGCTGCTGAAGACCTCTCCTCCATTCCTGAGCTCTCTGTGGAAACTAACAAGGAGGCATTTAAGGTGGTTGGTCAACCGGAGGGGGCAGTGAATGCTAAGGTTAACTCCGAAGCTGCAGCTGCCTCCGAAGGCCCAGTCATCCTGGATGTTTCCTCCACAGAGGAGCTACATGCCAATGAACCAGCTGGTAAGGCATCAGGAAACTTCTCCTCTGGGGCAAAAATAACTGCTAATGACAAAGGAAAAAGAAAGCTAACCCCAGAGGAGGAAGCAGAACAGGAGGAGAGAAGACCAAAGAAAATAAAGGGCCGACCAAATACCTCTCAAGATGAAGAACGAGTGAGACTTTCTGCCTTACTCGAAGAGAGAGGCTATGACTTCGATGAAGTATGGCTCTGGTCGGTGCCTCAAATGACTGCCGAGCTGGACAAGGTGCAGCAGCAAGAACAGGATGCTGCTGCCACCAAGGCTCAAACTGTCCTTTCCAAGAAGCAAAAGGAGAAGGCCTACAGAGACAGTTCAAAGGCCTTTCTCCTGGAATATGGCTTCCATGCTCGGCAGCTAGGCCCTATGAAGAACTCGACCATGGATATGCACATCCGAGATATCAAGGCTAAAATAGCCAGAGGTGAGTTACTTCAAATTGAGCAGATAAGGGCTCAAAAGGCAAGTCTAATGAGAGGCTTAGGTTTGGGGGGAGAAGCAACCAAAGCCATGTTCCCCAACATGTTCCCCTTAAATCCTAAAGAAGAACAAATTACTCCTCCATCAAGCCCATCAATGGATAACATGCCAATCTCATCAGTGATCAAGATCAATAAAAGAAGGAAGACTGCAAGAACACAACCATCATCAAACACTGATCCTGAGAGACAAACACAGGCTGATGAGAGGAGAACAGAACCCTCAATTGCTGAGGATGCTGGATCACAGCCTACTGCAACAATAGGTGCACCAGTAGGATCAACTGGGGAAGCCCAACAAGCCAGAGATCAGAAGAGACAGGCTACTGCTCAAGAAAGACCAAGGTTCATAAGAAGAAAGAGCATGGCCAGAAGGAAAAGAAGAACATCTGCCATCTCCACTGACTCTGAGCCTGAAGAAATAATCTCTATGCCTGAAGTCACATCTGAAGCAGCTCCTGAAACTACACAAAACCGAAAAGACATGAGGGATATCAGTAGACTAATGCATGAGCATTCATACATCCCCTTAGTAAATTGGAGCTTCAATGCACAAGAAAGGATATTCATCCTCACCAACTACAATGGAGAAATAAAACTGGTGGATCTTTTGCATCTGACGATGTTGGCCAAACCCTACATTCTTGATCTAGATAAGCTCCCTCTCAATAATCCTGACAATGGAGCAGATGGGAGGTCAGGTTTAAGATTGATAAGAAAAAGGGCACAGGTACTAAGAGGTACATGGAAACCAAGGTTCTTTCCTTAGAAGTTTTGGTAGCATCAGCCTAGGGGGAGACTGTAAAGACTAATAAAGGCTGATGCTCACCAAAATTCTTATTTTGTCTAAGTATGGGACTCAACAAAGAAGAACATCCTTCGGAAGAAAGAAGTTACTCTTCGGAAGCAACATTGCTTCCGAAAGGTAACAAATTCCTGTCCAAGGATGTACAAGACAAACTACTTCGGAAGACAAACACTTAGAAGAATTCAGAGCTTCAGAACTTCCGAATAACTAAAGCTTCCGAAGACATTACTCAGCAGACAGACTTCCGAGGTTTATCCTCTGACAAAGACTGTAGCAGATTACTCTCATGGTACAAAAGGTACTGACACAAGACATGTTGGTCTGACTAAAGACAAAGACAACATGTAATGAGTCAGATAAAGCGCCTTACTTCTCCCATGCTGCATTAAATACAAAAGATCATCTGAAGCCTTGAAGATCAACAACATTAAATGTCTTTTGTATTTAGTAGTCTTTTGTAAAGTCAATGTCTATAAATATAATGATTACAACTGAGTGTCTTAGCCTGTTAAGACACTCAACATACTAGAATAAGCTTTACTTTATGTACGTGTCTAGTATACCCAACTTGTATTCCTAAGTGTATACGGTTGTAGCCTCGGCTATATAACCTCCCATTGTATGGTTGCTTGAAGTGTGCTTGTTAGTATACTTCCACTTTGAGAGAAATATATCCTTGAGCTTGAATTATTCTTGTGTTATTATTATTGTTCAAAGATTATTACTGTGTCATTTTGAGTGTAATTGTGAGATTATTCTAACAGAACATTCCGCATCTGTTAGAGTTAATTAAGAAATACTTGTGAAGTGTTGTTTAGACTAAACAACCCGATCCTACAGACGTTTAGAGGCAAAGGACTGAATTAACTAGTTATATCTTGAGATATTTGCTAAACACGAGGACAATATGAGTTGGTGACGACAATTTGTTATACTTATTATAGTTTTGTAATTTGATTATACTTTAATTTATAAAATTTAGAATTCAAACTTATTAATTTCCTTGAATAAATACTGAGTTTTCGTTTTCTAGAAGAAAAAATAATGTTTCCGTCTTCCAATCTCCAAAGGGAAACTGTACAAGCATACCGTGGGTAAATGCCCATAGTACGTCCGTCGGTAGCAATTATTTGTTAGGTCTTGTTTGAGATTTCATCTAAAAATGACTTATTAACTTATTGGTTTTTTCAAAAAGACAATAAGTTGTTTGTCAAATTTAAAAAAAATGATTTTTTGTAAAAGGATAATAAGTTGTTTTTCAAAAGCTAAAAATTCTGGCTTTTCAAAATGAGGGGGTGCAAACCCCCCTCCCGCACAGGGCCCTTTGTTTTTAGGGGCACAATAAATGATTAAAAAAAACAATAGGCATATCTATTCCAGTCACAGTCGATCAACAATGTCCCAAGAACGACTTGGTGGATTGACAATGATAGCTATTGAGAACGAAATCCTAGACAATATAAATTGTGAAGAGCTAATCAACCAATTTGCTATGAAAAATGCTAGGAGAGCTGCGCGAATCATCGGTTAGTTATTTTGGTATATTGGTACGTACTTTTAAGTTTTAAAACTATGATTTTGTTATGCTTACGTTAATTGTCACAACATTAGTCATTATATATAAAAAAAAAATTTTATCTAAGGGGCCTTTTTTTCCCTTTTCGCACGGGGCACTCGAATTCTCGAAGACGCCCCTGAAAATGACTTATGACTTATTGACATAAAATTACAAATCTACCATTCTCTTTACCCTTTACCCAATAACCTTAAATGATGTCAATAAAAAAATGTCTTTTTTGGTCATTTTAAAAATTCATTTTGAAAAAGCTAATCCAAACACATTTTTAAAAACTTCATTTCAAAAAGTCACAAGCTAATAAGCACTTTTAACAAAAAGTCATTTTGATGTTAAATAAGCAATCTCAAACAGGGCCTTAATCCGTTGATGAAATTAATAGTACGTATGAAATTTAATGACTTTCAAATATCTGTCTTTTTTTTAACGACGAAGGTCTCAATCATGTGAGCCCACTGCTTCAGCTTTAACATCGTGTGTTAAGTTTATAAATAAAGATTTCAGTATTTTGAATTTTTGATGCATGCGTTCATATTATGTCGCTATCAACGTACTGTAAGTAGTTGTGAGTTGGACATCGCATATAAATGCGAGAACATGCTAAAACTTCCACTTGGTAGGGTACCGAATACAAATTACCAAAACCATATGATTAAATTAATTAACATTTAGGAGTCAAATCACTACAACAAAACTGGACACTTAGTGGTGTAACGCGACTATCCACTGAAGTTTCGTCATAAAAATCTACATTGTGACTGATTACAATAAATAACGAATTATAAAAGTAGTCATGCACCTGTGATTTAAGTTTCTACGACTATATATAGTCACTTGAAGAGTTTGACTTTCATGGGTAATTAAATCTATAATTTTATAAGTCAATTCCCAAAATGTCCATCTAACCCAATTTTTTCCACAAAATGTCAACTTATTTCTAATTTATATAATGAACATTTTTAGAAACAAAAAGGCAAATGGACACTTTTGGAAAAAATCATGGTCAAAATTTGGTTTTATTATAACATTCAATGATCTGATATGCTTAAGACGTTATTTGCAGGTTGAATTTAGTTTAGCTGATCTACTGAGTTCTATACCCAACCCATGAAGATAATTAGCTAATTGGAAGTTTTTTGATTCAACCTTATGGGTTTGTGGGTTCACCCATTTACGTGCTATTTTTTTTCATATATATTTCTCGCTGCATTAAATCATGTCGTTGGTTGGATATTCTATTCCAAAAATAAAAAGTTAATATGCAACTTACAAAGAACTTTACAAGGACAAACAACTTTACAAAAAAAAAAAAAAAAAAAAAGAATTACAAAAATGCAACTAACTGCAAGCAACTTAACATTAAAAATTATAAATTTATGAACTATTTTAAATAAGAATTAACTAAAAAATTGGTTGCAGCACTTGTTTCGAAGTGACTCTCCAAAAATTAACATATGCCATTATATACAACAAACACACGGCATTCTTTAATAAAAGGTGAAAGAATAGTTCGTTTTGTGTTTATTGCATGGCTACATGCGGTTATGGTATATAGCTGCTTGCTTTTATAGTTACTTCCACCCCTTTGGTTTTCTGTGAGGAGCCAATATGGGACAAACATCAAGCCCACACTCCTCTCACTTTAAGCAAATTGTAAACCAGGTTGGCCTTGGCTAAAGAAGATCTTCTACAATTAACAATTTTGTTTTACATTTTGATCAAAATTTTAATTTGTTCATATCATCACACCGGTTTGTTTTATTAATCTAGCACAATTGGTAATTTTATGCATTACGTACTTGTGATTTATTGTCAAATTATTAAAGTCTATATTGTTAGATAACTTTGATTGACTTTTGTTTATTCATTTTTCAGGTAGGTTGTGTTGCAACTTTCAACTCCAAATTTTCGTAAAAATTGCTTCATTGTGACTCTGAGGTAAAGGAATCTAGTCTGGGAAATAACTCTTCCACAAATATGTATGGATCGCAATCCAACTCCTTCCAGACCTTACGTAAAACAAAAGTTAAGTCAAACACAAGGTACTACAGTCAAAAACAGGTTACCATGACGATATTCTTGACAGATATGTTTGAAAAAATGAGCGGGTTGAGTAACGGGTGTAAGCAAGATGGTGCGGTTCAAGATGAGTGTGGGTCAAGATAAATTTTAAAAAGAATCACTTTAGATTTAAATGGGTCGATTGTAAAAAAAACAACAATTTAGCTCAAGTTAAATTAGCTGTAATGAAATAAATAGTTTATTTGAATATTTTTTTTATAATGATTTTATCATTAAATATATTATTCATCATTTTCTTACTTGCTTAAATTCATTAGATTCGCGTATTTTTTTAGTTACTCATTCTGACCCGTATTGTGTTAAAGTGTAACTCATCTTAACCAATTTAATTTATGTCATAATTTTATCTATTTCAATCCAAAATACAATAATTCTTACCTAAATCTATCCATTTTTCTTACTATGGGTTATGATTGCAAGATTTTCTTGACGGAGTATCACCAAGAGATTCTCGTCGTAAACCATTTTCACCAATTGATACCAACATATTTGTCACACCCCCAAATTCCCATGCATGGTGTCAGTCCACAGGGTGTGACGTGTCAAGAATCGCAGCTCATGGTCATATATAACACCTATATATGCATTTTCAAAATGCATGTTTGACATATGCACAACCCAACGGTTTATAAAGTAAGCAGCGGAAAATAAATTACGTGCAGCGGAAATACAAATTGTTTGACATGTAGCAGAAAAGTAAAGTGTCTTAAACTACAATGTTTAAAATACATAACAAAATAAGTATTGTTTTCCAAAGACACAATAGAATGCATGCGGATCCTAATGACCGTCCCTTATGTGCATCCTGAATTCCGTATGCAGCTAATTACCTGAGAATACAAGTTTAAGAAAAAGTGTCAACACAATGGTTGGTGAGTTCACAAGTTTTGATATATATACAGTAATAGAAAACATGTGTCATGTTGTTTATCATATGTTAGTCCCGAGCCCTACGCTCCAAGTGTCAGTGCGTCACTACCGACTAGACTTGTTTGTCCTTGTCTTCGCTATGTCTCGTAATAACATAGCAAGTTATGTCAAAGTTTCACGTGTCCCGACCTCAGTCAGTATTGTGCCACGTGGGGTTAGTCACACCCAAACGGATCCATTCAAACTCACCTCGTTGTTCGTACATTAACGGTAAGACTTTGTGAGGGCTTGTTACGATTACAACACTTAATGTTTGTCTAATAAACCAGCATACACGATAATTGTTTGTACAATAGTAATGTTTGACTCGATGTAACAAGTATTCTCCCCCTATTTGAAAAGTTTGAAAAAGAGTAAAGAGGGGCCGTAAACTCACCTTAGTGATAGTCAGCTAGCTAGCGTAAGCTCTTGTGGTGTAGAGATGTCGGTCACTGGCTACCTATATCGTATACCATACGTGAGTTCGTGTAAGTGACCGTATACGTGTTCGTGCTCGTGTTTGTGCTTAACAACCTTCGGTTGTTCATGTTTGTCCGTGTCGGTCCATATTGACCGTGTTTGCTCATGTTGGTCCACATTGACCGTGTTTGACCGTGTCAAGTCAACGACCCGTTGGTGAACCGTGTGTCGATTGTGAATCGTGTAACATTCGTGTTAATGCTTGTCATGTGCAAAACGCGCAAGTCGCGTCCATGGACAACTTACTATATATAGTAAGTTTCCATTTATAGAAAGTTTCAAAACACGTATCGTTTTTAAAGATCTAGCATGCTCGTTAGTCATACACGTTGTTATAATTAGTAAAATAAACACTTAGGCCATATTCACATATTAAAGTTTCCTAAAAAGGAAAGTTCCTAAGTTTAGTATGCATCTCATCGGAAACCATCTAGCGTATCATACACTAATCATATTAAGTCACAATAAGTCATTTAGCACTTGCAAATCATGCATTATACATAAATATAGAGTTTTCTAAAAATAAAGTTACTATAGATAGTAACTATGACTATTTTTATCCAAATGATCATCCTAATCATTACTATTTTTATGCAAAAAATTCCGTTCGTTTAGTTAAATGAAAGAACATGAACAAAGGTCGTGTTCGTTCATTTGTGTTCGTTTACGTTCGGCAACGTGTTCGTTTACGTTCTGTTAAGTTCATTTATTATTTTTACTCATTAAATGTGTTGTATATTTTTAATTTTTTATTTTTAGTTTAATACCATAATATTTAAGTTATTTTTAGTTTAATACTATGATATTTTAATTAATATATTTATAAATGATTATCTCCAATTCTTGAGATTAAGAATATTGATTTTTATTATTTAAATAATATGTGTTCGTTAGTGTTCGTGAACTGTTCATGAACAAGTAAAATTCTTTAATGAACGAACATAAACAAGAATTTTCGTTCGGTTAGCATTCATGAACCGTTCGTGAACAAGTTAAAAGTTAAATAAACGAACACGAACAAGGGCTCGTTCGTGTTCGTTCGGTTCGTTTACAGCCCTAAATTATATATAATATTAAAATTTAAAGTTTTTGATTTACAATTTTTGTATATCCGTGTGAACCCACTTACATGCATGGTAAACTCTCGAGTCCCACTTAATGCTCGACTAAGCAGGTGGGACAAGTAAAGCACAAACGCAAGCAAATGGGTTAGTGACTTTCAAGAAAAAATGGCCTTAGTAGAAATTAAACTTGAGACTCGTAAGTTGTCTCTTCTGAGATTAAACTAGTACGCCACTTTTTTTATAGGTTTGCTTCTAAGATTTATACAGAGGCTAGTTATTTTATTTTTATTCGTTTATAGGATTAAATTAACTTTTTTTTAACGACAAAGGTTATTATCATGCAAAACTACTCTAAATTAATTATATTATTGCATGAGATGAAACTCATGCTAACCTTTTATTCAAAGAGAAAAAGCAAATATCACGTTTAGAGGCAAAGGACTGAATTAACTAGTTATGTCTTGAGATATTTGCTAAACACGAGGACACTATGAGTTGGTGACGACAATTTGTTGTTCTTATTATAGTTTTGTAATTTTTCAGTTTTGGGAATTTTCCCTTTATAAAATTTAGAATTCAAACTTACTACTTTCCTTGAATAAATACTGAGTTTTCGTTTTCTAGAAAAAAAAATGTTTTGTCTTCCAATTTCCAAAGGGAAAATGTACATGCAAGCTGCATGCAGCATACGTACCGTGGGTAAATGCCCCATAGTACGTCCGTCGGTAGCAATTAATTGTTAGCCCGTTTATGAAATTAACAGTACTTATGAAATTAATGACTTTCAAATATCTGTCGTTAAACCCATGCTAAAAGTTATCCATTGGTATTCTGCTCGAAATGATATTACTCATGACTATTTATGGAAATATATCATTTTGGTAATACACAATGATCGTTTTTCTGATGAAATTGACAGAAAGTTACGGTCATTTGATTTATACATTTTCAAAAATTTAAATAAAATAACAAGTAGTTTTATTATTTTTTTTCGATCCACCTAGCTATGTTTCTTGTAATTTACACATGCATTACTTTTTAATTAAGCTGTGTGATCCAGTTTTTATATATATAATCACTTTCAGCTTTAATAACGTGTGTTAAGTTTATAAATAAAGATTTTCAGTATTTTGAATTTTTGATGCATGCCTTCAAATTTATGTCGCTATCAACGTACTGTAAGTAGTTGTGAGTTGGACATCGCATATGCCGCCATATAAACGCGAGAACATGCTAAATCTTCCACATGGTAGAGTCGGTACCCAATACAAATTACTAAAACCATATGATTAAATTAATTAACATTTAGGAGTCAAATCACTACAACAAAACTGGACACTTAGTGGTGTAACGCGACTATCCACTGAAGTTTCGTCATAAAAATCTACGACTGATTTGTGGTCAAAAGTAAATAGGCTAAGGTGGCTGATCTTAGCCGCCATAGAAACTGAATAAAAAAATGGGGGCCTAGATATCAACCATTAGACCGTGTGGTATGCCCCTTGGTTGGGCGTGAGTGGGGCAATCACAGGCGTGGAACACCGCCCCCTTTGGGACGTGGGCGGGTGTGGGAGGGTTGGGCGTGAGGCGTGGAACACTGCCCCCTTTGGGGCGTGGGCGGGCATGGGAGGGTTGGGCGTGAGTGGGGTAACGGGCAAAAACGGGCATGGAACACGTTCGAAGACCGTTTGGAACATCATTTTCGACCGTTGTGGTGGGCGTGGCCATGGCAAGAGGCATTTCCATCACAAGTGGTGGAGTGGGTGGTTGTGCTGGGTGCCTACGTGACGCCTACGTGGAGTGGTTGGACCAAGGGGCATACCCCATTGTCTTAGGAAAGCGGCATGTGTTAAAGCATCAACGAGGTCTTTAAATCTGCTAGTTAAACATTCAAAATTACCAACTATGCCTTAAAAGCGTGGGCTAAGCCTATCATGTTTTCTCTTTTTGAAGACTTAGCTCTAACTAGTGGCGGAGTTTGGGCAAAGTGAGAGGGGAGCGGAAATTTTTTAAACCCAAAATACATTTTAATTTTTTGAAGTGAGGGGGACGAAACCGCGATTTTTAACTAAAAATAACATTTCGGCCGAAAAATTAAAACTACGGACGAAAAAAGAGAGAGGGCGGCCCGCCCCCCACCCCCCGCCCTGGGACCCCTATTAAGCTACGCCACTGGCTCCAACTTTAACACATGCTACCTTCATATTGATTTTGATGGCCGGTTGAAGGGGCTAGCTGCTTAGCTAGTTTATTGAAAACCTTTTGAATACAGGTGGCAATTTGTACACATACAAAAGTAAATGGGTTAGTTTGGGTAAAAAATTGTAGTATAATGAGTTGAAATGAGTAACATGATAATATTGAATTGGTTGAGATGAGTAACACTTAAACACAATGCGGGTCAAGATGGGTAACCAAAACACTATATAAATGCCGTATATTCAAACATTTAATAATGATTAAAAAAATATTTGATGATAAAAATCACTAAAAATTGTCCAAATGAACCATTTGTTTACTTATAACACATCTTAAGCTAAACTAAATTGATGTTTTTTAATAACAATCCATTTAGACCCGAACAGATTTTGCTTAAAACTCATTCTGACCCGCACCCATCCTGACCCGAATCTGTTCTGACCCGTTACCCAACCCAACCCGCTAATTTTGCCAAGCATATTTTGAGGGCCGGTTGAAGGGGCTAGCTTAGCTAGTTTATTGAAAACCTTTTGAATATATACCTGATTCACCTTTGCATTCGGTATCGGTATCCTTTGAAAAGTACATATAATAAGTAACAAATTACAAAAGTAGTCATGCACCTGTGATTTAAGTTTCCACGACTATAGTCACTTGAAGAGTTTGACATTCATGGGTAATTAAATCTATAATTTTATTTGAAGTTTTCAGTTTTCCTATCAAAATTTGGTTTCGTTATAATATTCAATGATCTGATATGCTTAAGACGTTATTTGCAGGTTGAATTTAGTTTAGCTGATCTAGTCAGTTCTATACCCAACCCATGAAGATAATTAGCTAATTGGAAGTTTTTTGATTCAAACTAATGGGTTTGTGGGTTGACCCATTTACGTGCTATTTTTTTTCATATATTTTTCTTGCTGCATTAAATCATGTCGTTGGTTGGATATTCTATTCCAAAAATAAAAAAGTTAATATGCAACTTACAAAGAACTTTACAAGAACAAACAACTTTACAAAAAAAAAAAAACTTGGTTGGAGCACTTGTTTATGAACTAACATATGCAACTAACATTATAAATTATAAATTTATGAACTATTTTAAATAAGAATTAACTAAAAAATTGGTTGGAGCACTTGTTTCGAAGTGACTCTCCAAAAATTAACATATGCCATTATATACAACAAACACACGGTATTATTTCGTAAAAGGCGAAAGAATAGTTCGCTTTGTGTTTATTGCATGGCTACATGCGGTAAAGAAGATCTTCTACAATTAACAATTTTTTTTTACATTTTGATCAAAATTTTAATTTGTTCATATCGTCACACCGGTTTGTTTTATTAATCTAGCACAATTGGTAATTTTATGCATTACGTACTTGTGATTTATTGTCAAATTATAAAAGTCTATATAGTTAGATAACTTTGATTGACTTTTGTTTATTCATTTAAGGTCAGTTGTGTTGCAACTTTCAACTCCAACTTTTCGTAAAAATTGCTTCATTGTGACTCTGGAAATAACTCTTCCCCAAATATGTAGAGTAAAATTGTGTTCAATAGATTGCAAAGCGATCCAACTCCTTCGAGACCTTACGCAAAGCAAAAGTTAAGTCAAACACAAGGTACTACAGTCAAAAACAGCTTACCACGACGATATTTTTGACAGATATGTTTGGAAAAATGAGTGAGTTGGGTAACGGGTTAGAACGGGTGCAAGCAAGATGTTGCGGGTCAAGATGAGTGTGTGTCAAGATAAGTTTTAAGAAGAATCACTTTAGATTTAAATGGGTCGATTGTAAAAAAAAAAAACAATTTAGCTCAACTTAAATTAGTTGTTATGAAATAAATAGTTTATTTGAATTTTTTTTAATGATTTTATTATGAAATATATTATTAATCATTCTTACTTGTTTTAATTCATTATATTTACATATTTTTTAAGTTACTCATCTTGACTCGTATTTTGTTAAAGTGTTACTCATCTTAACCAATTTTATGTCATATAATAATATATATTTCAACCCAAAATACAATAATTCTTACCTAAATGAGTATCACCAAGAGATTCTCGTCGTAAACCACTTTCACCAATTGATACCAACAAATTCGGCCATCGGTAACATTTATTTGTTATGTTGTGAAAGTCTTGAAAGTTACGGGAGATAAACTATTTTGTGAAAGTCTTGGTGTACTGGGAAAGACGTATATTCATAGGGTGTGGCTAAATGTATCCCTCTTTTGAACTTGTCATACCCCCTCCCCTAAAATATTAAATATAAATTTGTTAAAATCAATCCTTCAATTATATAACACAACCAAAATGCACCAAATATTATTTTTACTTTAAATTTTACTAAACGTATCCCCTCTTACTTGTCATACCCTATACAAAATATAAAATTAAATTCATCCAAAATCAGATTTAATTGTATGAACCCTAGTTCCTCTTTGTTCAAATTCGATTGAACTAAGGCCCGATTGTTGTTACAAACATAGGGCTTTCATTCCTCGAACAAAAACGAGTGTAATTGTATATGAAACACCTACCTTAGCTAACTAATTCATGTTCGTTGCTTGATGAACCGAAGTCGAACAGCCGGTTTCTTACATGCCTTTTTCTTGATTTGTTTGAGATTGTGAATAGCTTTTGTTTACGCAGAGAGTTTCGCAGAGGTTAAAGGATTGTTTGGGTTCAATTAATTTTAAATTTTATGCTCGTTTTAATAGACTTTGAGTTTGAGTTCGACTATGGTTATTTAGGCTTAGATTTCGTATTGATTTGATTTTTAAACGATGAATTGACGATGATAATAATTCCGTGATGTTTGAGTTTTGAAAAAACAGTCCCTCACGTTTTTGTTTAAAGGTTTATGGATCTTTTTAGTTAACTAAAAACATAAGGTTTACTTGTATATATTTAAAAAACTTAAGGAGGGGGTACGACAAGTAAAAAAAATACAAAGAGGGGTGGTATATTTAACATAACCTATATTCATAATCTAAAATATGTTTGGTTCTTGTCTAACTTGAGATGCGTAGTAAATTTAAGATGAAGTTAAATAGTATTAACGGGAGTCTGACCGGAGATCCGCTTCGTTGGTTACCCGTGGGTGAGATCCGAAGCAGCGGTTACGCGCGTCTTTTGGTCTGACTTTTAGGGATGTAGATTTCGCCTTTCGTCTATCACCGCCGGACATCTGGGCTCTTCCGACGAAGCTACGGCGATTCTTATTCAGTTGTTTGAGTGTTCGGTATAACAATACTGTATGCGTATTCTAGGGTTTTGATTTTGTGTTTCGGTTCTGATATTTAAGTTTTTTTAGCGCCTGCATCCTGTAATTTGCTATCATTAGTTATAATAAGCTTCCAAGATCAAAGCGTATTCATATTCGTCAAAATCTTCAAACCTGTGACAAAAGCACACAAATAATCGCAGCCCATGAATTTTCGCTATAAAGCAGTATGGAATCAAACTCCACACAGGTGACAGGTCTGTGGCATATCTTTGCCTCTTCCGTTTTTTTTTTAAGCAGCCTATTTTATTTATGATTGTTTAAAGATATAAAAGTCTTATTTGGTCAGGCCTTTGTCTACTTTGCCTTGGATTCATTGCTGGTCATCTCTAGCGGTGACAAATTAACAGCAACAACAGCGGCTTCATTGGAATAGGGGTAAGATTTGCTTTCATCCCACACTCGGAACCGGACCATACTTTATTGGGACGTGAATGTGTTTGTTTGTTTACATTTGTGCGACTGTTGTTGTTGGCTTTATTTAGGAGCTGCTGTTTTGTTGTTGGTTGTCTGTATGGATGAGAAATTAATAGGAAGGACGTTTGTTTGTTGCATAGCTTTGATCAGTGTATTTGTTTTTGATTATATGTATGCGTATATTATTAGTTATATGTGGCTTTTTGTTTCTGTTTTTTCGTGTAATAGTGTATATTTCCCGATATGTAGTGTAAATTTTTTTAAAAACCTTTATTTCGCTCCCTGAAGTTTCAGTCAAGCTCCGCCACTGCTTATCGCCCGAGGTCTTTCTCTAGGTTGGTCCTGTATAAAAAAAACAGTCCTGTTGGTGTTTTGTATTTGTAATAGATGCAAGTGCAACTACAAATTCTTTATATTTGCTTGTTGCCTTACTTAGGTTTTTGGGTTGTTTGCTTTTTTGCAGGTGCATTTTTGTTGTTTTGCTTGGTTTTCTCTTGCCAGTTGCCAGTTAAGGTATGTCTTCTTGAGTAGAGTTTTTTTTTCCACATGCTTTTGTTTATTTGGTTGCGGTATGCATGATGCTCATGATAAATAGGGGTTTCTTAAAACAAATTTTACATGCTTATTAACATACAAAAACTAAAACTTTCTTGAGTTTTAGATGGCTTTTGTCATTCAAAATTAAATGTAGAATTAAACTTCCATTTTGATTTGTTATTATAACTAGCCACTTGATTATGTTTATAAAAAAAGACCAAGTCTGGATTCAGGTAAGCTGGTAACAACCTGAACCTGAGACGAATTACCGCCTTTAATAATTAGATATATTTTTGTTACACTTTTGGGAATCAAATTTCGATATCAACTAGATGCCTTTGGCATGATTCCCAGATTCCTTCCTGCCACCAAAAAGAATGTTTTAAACAATCAAATGAACCAAGAGGTCCAAGATTGAGTTACTTTTGACTCCCTATTGTCGTTATTGTGAATAGTTTGTAATCAAATACAACAATCATACATAATAAATCTCACTAATTATAACATGATTGTTTATAAGGTTTGGGAAGAGTGAGATGTAAGCAAACCTTACCTTTATCCTTAAGAAAAGAAAGACTGCTTCCATAAATAGTTATGTTGTTTAATTTGGATTATTAGTTCATATGGCATCATGCGTGTTGGTAGATTGATGATCTTATATAATGGTGTTAGCATGTTCTGAGTCTTGACGTTCTATAATAAATTATCTTAAAACCCACTTGGGCGTGTTTGTATGATAATTCAAATTTGTATGCAGAGATAACCATTCAAAAGAGAGCTTTGTGATATTCATGAGAGATAGGAATTCATCTCAACAACTTTTGCAGGCATATTAACATATAATTAAGAGGATTCTCTTGAGTTTTGAATGACCTTTTGTCATTAAAAGCGAAAGGCAAAATTGAATTTCCATTTGCATTTGTTGGTGTACAATGATTTTAGTGGATGTTTATAGTATGACTCATTGCCTCAATCGTTTGATTTCATTTATACAGTTTATATAATCTCATATGTGTGGGTAAATTATTTTGAAATCGGTTGTGAATTGTATATATATACAATTTGAAAGGTCGGTGATCACTTATAATTCCGACATGTATATGTATTTGTTTATTGAGAAGCAACACAAATGAATCTTTGCCTCAAGAGGTTTCCTTAAATTCTCTAAAGGCCATTGCGCATATCCGTCGCAGGTTCGAGTCCAAGCCCCAACTATTTTTATTTCTTTTGTATTTTTTATTTCTTTTGTCCTTTTTTTGAACCCTCACCCCGTGTGTTGTTTCTCCATTTAAGTTTTTTTTTTAAATGTCAGTTTCTCTCAAACGCGATCATTTTAAATCTTTGATCTACCGTCTCAATTAGGAAGGGTCATACAAACAAATATATATATATATATATATATTTGTTTCTTCTATCTCGATATATATTATGTGAATTTTAACAATTGATATTTTTGACTTAGGTGGTAAGGTGATTGGTTTATGGTTTCTAGGTAACGGATTCGAAGAAATGACTACATCTTTGACTCAAGTGGTAAGGTGGTTGGTTTATGGTTTCTAGGCAACTGGTTCGAAGAAATGAGTACACACAATTTTAATTGATGTTTAAAATATTAGGTAATTTTTAACATTGGTATCTTTGACTCAAGTTGTAAGGTGGTTGGTTTAATCGTACCAGCCCGTCATAATGCGGCGGGTCACTTTGCTTGTGGCTTTGGATGAGCAGTAAAAGCTTTGTTCGGTAGGTCGTGGGTTTGAATACCACGTCCTTTAAAGTTTGTTTTCCTTTTGGTGGGGATAATGTTTTATATTTATGTTTCGGCAATCACACGACAACAAGCGGGTTTTAATTGTATCACAGTGCGGTATCACGTGAGTAACTTTTGTATTTTTTTCTTAAACTTGTCTATTCATGTCTTGCCATGAATCTGTTTTACCAGCTATAATTATTATATATAGAAATAGGTTTTTGAACATTAATTTAAATCTATTTTATGAGTATGAAACCAAATTATCCTTATATTTTTTTTCTATTAAATTACTTTTTAAAAATTCTTATATTGCAACATAATGGATATAATGATATTCTCTTACATTTCAATCTCAATAGTATATCAACTGTATCTTTCATATTTTATGTAATCATACTGCCAAAATATAATGCATATTTTTGTACCACGCATCTTTATAGTCGTTTTGACATGAGTTTTAATCGTACTATCCCGCGCTTTACTAGTTAAGATATAACAAGTAATAGTAGAACAAAACCATCCATTGTGAAAAATCTTTAATAAAATACAAACACACACAGATATACGCATACACACACGTACGTGTGCATCTTTGAGTTTTAAACGGGTTTGTCATTCAAGGTTAAAATCATATTTAACCCTTAATTTGCATCTCTTGGCGCGGAATGATTGTAATCCTGCCTCAAATGTTGAACTTAGAGCATATAGTTAATTTAACTTCATGTATGTCAGTGAATTTTTTCAAAATGGGCCAGTTGTTTGTTATTGATGATTTCATAATCATAACTGGTTTACATTTTTTTTCTGTTTATGTTAAATCATAAGACTTTTGGTATTTGCTCAAAAATAACAGGCTCCTTCATCTTTGATAGTTGAAATTCAGTTTTCTTATTCTTTGTTATATGAGTTTTATTTCTTCTCTCTTTTTTTTTTCGCCAGATAGTTGAGGTTTGCCTTTCCTAGGCTTTGCTAGGCTTTTGTGATATATTTTGTTTGGGATTTGTTGTGGCTTATTATCTTGTAAATAAGTTCTGTAACTGGTTCAAGTTTTAGTTAGCTTAGATCTATCTGAGTTTTTTCATTCATATTGATGGTTTCATAATTATTGAATGTTTACCAAAAGTGTAGCATGCAGTCATGAGTTGTGTGAATTGGGTCAGACTTTTAAAAACCCAAAACAGCCATGCCCATGCACTGATAGCTTTTTTTTTAACAGCAACAAACAAGCGTAACGTCGTGGCATATGCACCACGCCAGCAGGCCTCGAAAGACCCCTTCCTCAAGGGGGAGATAGCCCATTTTACCGGGCACCACCCTCGGAAGAGCTGCATCTGATGCGCAAAAACCAACTTATTTTTGCTGTAAAAACTGCACCCCCTATCGGTTCAGAGCCCGAGATTAAGCTCAAGATTCCTCCTCTCACCTAGTATCCATCAAAGTGTCTCAAGTGAGAGTAGAACCCTTGACCTCCACATTGGAAGGTGAGTCTTCTACCACTAGGACAACTTATCTGGATCCATGCACTGATAGCTATGTCCCAATAGCTACATCCCATTCCAGATCATTAGTTGACTGTAGTAAACCCATTTATCAAATTTTGAGTCCTTGTAGGTTTATATTTTGTAGTCGATGGCTTTTTGTGGGGTTTCTATGGGTTGAAGAAAGGAGAATTTAATCATTTAAGGGTCAAAGTGGACATATATAAATACCCAAACAGGTCAGAATGGGTTGATTTTGATTTGATTTGATTTAGAGGCTCATTTTGCTTGTTATTTGATAAATTAAGGCTGAATTTGCATGTCATATGATTTGATTTAGGGCTGAGTATTTGATTCATTAATAAATATACTCATGTGTATGAGTACTTGTTTTTTGATGCTTTTGAAACATATGAACCATGTATTTTAATGGCTGGAGGAATCCTGTAGGTATTTGGCAGTCATATGATCTTGTCAATCTGAAATTTATCCGGTGGCATAATTTTATAGTTTTGAACTATTGGATTACCTTATTTTATGGTTTGTTGTTTTATAGTTTGTTTGTATATACTTTATTTATATACTAATTTATAAAGGGATATGAGGGATGAAGATATATGTAGGCTTTGACCCACGTTGCTGAATAGGGGTGATATAAGGTGTTCACGGTCCGGTTTTAGGTTAAACCGTAAACCGAACTGTCATGGTTTTTGAATATTGTAAACCAAAGCCAAACCGTTAAAAATAAAAACCAAAACCGAACCGTTAAAAATAAAAACTAAACCGAACCATTATAAACAGTTTGGTTTCCGGTTTGGGCCTATTAAAAAATAAAAAGAAAAGCTACTTCCGAAAAAAAAATTATGTCACTAACATGTCTAAAACTACAACCTACGTAAAAAAACATTACAAAGCCTATTATTAAATTTAAGAAGTAACAAATATCTGCTATCAAAAAAAAAACATTACAAAACCATCAAAAATACAACCTACTATCCAAAAACACTATACATACAACATACTATCCAAATGAGAGTACATAATGTCAAAAAAACATACATGTTCAAAAAACATGTCCAAAAATAAACCAGCTTGTCCAAAAACAACCAACTTACTTTCCAATGTTTTAAAACTTCAATAACTAACCAAACAACTAACAGTTTAACTAAATAGTATATATACATCAAAATACATGACGTCAAACTTTTGGATGCTTTTAATGTCAAGACAAAGGTTGTGGTACTGAGCAGGTATATGTTTCTAAGCTTGCAATTTTGTACCATGAAATGGTGTTTTTTGGATATATGTTTAATGGTTTTTTGTTATTGAATGGTTTTAAATCAAATGTTAAACTGCAATAAAATGTGGTTTAGAAGTAATTTTATGATCAATTATGTTGTCGTTGGTTTAAATTTATTATTCAAAAATGATTATATCATCCGAACTAGATTGCCACTACTTACTAGAAACAATATCAGCTAATCACTTTGACCTCTGTTGCACACCATATGCAGCAACTTGTAGATGCTCATGGGCGCCTCAGGTTTTTGAATTAACATGAGTTGTAACAAATCTTATTACTATAAGATGAAAATTTTGGACTAGGTTTGTTTCACTGGTGTACGTAAGAATTGATTCTTTTTTTTTTTGTTGCAAAAGGGCTTTATTTTTGTTTTTCATTTTGGGCATCTACAAATCTAGAGCAGACCCTGGGTTTTTGTTATGTAAATTTTTCTAAACCACGTAAATACTTTCTCCATGAATGTATTCAACAAATAACTATTAATAATATCAACATGAGATGATTTTATTCAACTGAATTAAATTCATGACCACGTGTACCCTTTCTCATTAAAACTTGTTTAACTCAAATCAACTTTTTTTTTATTTTTTATACGAACTTGTCCTGACCTAAACTCATAGAATGTGGGCACACTTTGATATTTTTGTGTCATGATTGCACCACAATGGTGTTATAGATTAAATCACAACTTTCATAGTAATTTATAAGAAAATAAAGCATAGAGATACAAGTGTAGAAAACAGTGCATATTTTGGATGAAATTCGATTGTGGAAATATTGGCACCGAAAAATAGTGGCGTGTTCGGTTCGGTTTTTGGTTAAAACCTAAACCGACATAGTCGGTTTTTAATTATTAGGAACCATTCGGTTTTCGGTTTTTTTGTCGGTTTCAGTTTCCCCTTTTTATTTTGCTTTTTTTGTTCTCTCACACACACAAAATTGAAAGTGCAAAAATGTTTAACAATAGCTAATTCATAAATTAATTGATCGAATACTAACTTATCAAAATAAAACTAAATAATTGTAATCATATTCTTACATTTAAAAAAATCAAAAATAAATAACTAAATATGCAATAATTCCGGTTTTTATCTTTTAAAATGATAGTATTCATCTAATCCAAATCTTTATAATATTTAAGTGTAGACTATTTGTGTTTTATCCCGTTAAATAAGAATAAAAATAGCAACATATATATATATATATATATATATATTAATTTTTAAAAAAGATTACATATAAGTTCGGTTCGGTTTTTCAGTTTTTAGAATATGAAAAACCGAAACCGAACCGAATAATTCGGTTTCGGTTTTTTTCGCTTCGGTTATCCGTTCGGTTCGATTTTTTCGATTAATTCGGTTTCGGTTCGGTTATTTCGGTTTTTTTCTCACCCCCGCTGAAAAATTTGAGGGCTTAGACTGGGGTAGTAATTGCGGCATTTTTTTTGTTGGATTTTTTTTGAACGACATTTGATCTCAACGTGTGAACCACTAATTTCCAGGCCACGTCACCAAGGTCTAGTTACCATGACCTCTGTTGAGACCCCACCACCACCTCAGGAAGAAATCGCACCGGAAAACCCCCTGACCTTCCAATGACCCCTATTTCGTCTTGGGAGGGATTTGAACTCGTGATCTCCCATAGAGAAGCCAAAGAGGTAACCATTAGGCTAGAAGCCCTTGGTTATTTTTTTTTGTTGGATATTGAGCTCTCCTTGTTGCCTTGACCTTTGGAATCGTATTAGTTAATGCGACTCATGCTATTGTTATGGGTTTTATAATGCAAGTGATTGATCACCCGTGCATGCTTAAAGTTTCCGTTTAGAGTGGCAATTATTACGCTGTTTTTTATTTGTATTTTGAAATTTATGAACGTATATATGTTATGTTTAGGTTCTTAATAGTTATTTCTACCTAACATGTGAACGGTTAAATGACTTATCTTATGTGACGGCTTGAATTAAAGTTTCGTCTAAAGCAAAAATATTGCTCTAGACTGAGCTAAAAGATTTTCCTGATTATGTGTATCGTTATGAACATATGGGTCTGATCATCACATTTTGTTCTTTTAGATTGATTGATGATATTTTTGTCTGAGTAATCATGAGTGTGACATGATATTTGCAATTAAAAAAAGGTATGGATATTGATACACCGGTGTATGGATAACAATACTTTTTGTATTTTTTTAATATTAAAAAATATTAAAAAAATATGTATAAATAAAAATTATGTTAGTATGATTTGATTAATTTGATTTGATGATGGTGTATAAAATAAGCCAATAAGGGGGTGGTGTATGAATATTAGGACCCTTAAAAAAACATCAGTTAATAGATCATAAATCAGATAAAGGGATTGTCGGCATCAGCTGAGAGGTCGATGTATTTGTCGGTTAAAGCACGTGCTTGTTTGTTTATCCTTCCTAAATTATTTGTCAATAATTTAAAAAAGATTGTTATATTATTAATGCCCACGAGGTCACAATGGCTAGTAGTTAAAAGAATATATTGAAAGATTGCAAATTTGCAATCGACGCTGGCCATTCATTCAGATTATTCATTCTATTAAACAAAATAAACATATATTTCTAAATATTTCTTTGTAAAACTTTAATAAAAAAATCTTAATGATAAAAAAAGATAATCTAATTTTGTTAAAAAAAAACAGCAAAGATATAAATGTAAATTATATACTTAGTTTAGGAGATATAATAAAAGGGTATCAAATTTAAGGTAACAGACTACTAACAGTAGCAAATTTGTGTAGTCATATCACGCTATCACCACAAAATACTCAACTACGCTACTCATGCTTTGTTTTTGTTCTAAAACCAGTTTTGTAAGTTCATATCAGGATTGAACATCCTTCTAATGTAACAGATTTCCCAAGAAGTCAAATATCATCGGTTAATCGTATTTATTGTATGATATAAAAGTAGAAACTCAATATATGATTTGAATAAAAAAAATCATGTCCAATAATATATTAAACGTTAAAGGTGACTAAATGTGGCTGATTGAATTTGATTATTATGATATTATCAGTTAGCTGCCAAAATAATATCTTGATGTATTTTGTGAAGAGCATCTTCTAGTTATCTAGAAAAAAATATATTCGGGTTGTACGAGACTCTTGAAATTTGTATTATGTGAGGTTTAGTATCTTCATATTGTTGCCAACAAGAAAAAGGAATCTTTATCTTTTCTTTTGGCACTTAATTTAATATTTAATCAATAATATAATTAATTTAATATTTAATCAATAACAAGAGTCTAGCAACCCAAATATAAATATAGACAATGTGGCATGTAGGTCTTACACACTTCATGTTCCACCTCTTTGCTTTTGCTAAAATGGTTCAATTACATGAGACAGTCTTAAAGTTTAGTCACATAAGAGGGTATTCTTTTTTATGAGAGTTTGTGTTGTATATGTAACTAGATTTTCTCAGCCGCGCGTTGCGGCGGGTTATCTCAATACAATTCTGATAATGGATATTATATATAATTTGCAGAAGCATAAGGTTACAAACACGGCTAAAACCTTAGAAAGAACTACGTTTTTTCACTATAGTATTCATAGTATTTAATATATATATATATATATGTATATTATATTGAAGGGGCTGGTTATTGTACAAAGGAAATTAACGTGAGATGTAATCCCTAGGGTTTTTCTATGTCGATTTTTTTTTAATCGTGTTTGAATTATAATAAAATAAAGTTATGGGCGTTCATCGAAACATTGGATAAACAAGTTGATTAGAATTATTAAACAAATTATTATATATATAAGATACAAAAGATTTAAAATTCAATTAGATTTACTTAACTAGTCACCTCAAAAGAAATTCTTTTTATAATCTATGTGTGTTTATATATACATTATTTGGCATAATACATATAAGATTTATTATAAAAAGAATATATATATATATATATATATATATATATAATTCTAATATGTCACCCGGTACTCAGTTTTGAATATCATTCCCAAACAAGTTCAAATGATTTACTTATTTGTGATTTTATTATCCGTTCAATTTTGATTCAAATTATCATTAGAATTAAGTTTGTTAAGATGAACATGTAGTAACTGGAAGGGTGAATACCGGTAGTTGAACTCCTGTCCAGGAAATTGATTCATAATCCCTGACGAGGGACCATTCTAGCTTTCCTGTGGATTCTTAATGAGCGTATTTCACCTATAGGCCAAAGCATGTTACATTTTTGCAAACAACATTAATTCTAATAAGCCAAAAGGTGCCCCACTTGGATACTACTCCCTTAGATTTCTAATCAAATTCAAATTGCTTTCAATACATTGTTTATAAAATTTCAAACCTATATCTTACTTAAGATTTGTGATGGTGATTCATCACGAAATCACACAAAATACGATGTCATTTTTCCTTTGTTGAATAACATATATATATATTATGATTTAAGAAAATTAATAATATCATACTAAGATTGTAATGGTGATACATTACTACATCTAAGGGCTATGGTGTTACCTTTCCTTGGATTTATAATGAATATGTTATGATTCAATACCTCCATATTATCATGCTTGAGAATAGTGATGGTGATTCATCACTATTTCACAAGATATGATGTCAATTCTCTTTGATTTATGTTACCTATTTTATGGTTCAAGAATTAGTAACATTATATCTAGGACTTGTGAGGGTGATTCATCACTACACCTAAAGGTCGTGGTGTTACATTTCTTGGGTTGATAATGTATATGTTTTAATTCTTAAAACTACATGATATCATACTTGAGGATAGTGATGGTGATTCATCATTATGTCTAACAAGATATGATGTCATCTCTTTGTTTTATATTACCCATGTTATTATTCAAGCAACATTAAACCAAAGATCTGGGATGGTGATACATCACTAAATCTAAAAAGGTTATGGTGTTATTCTTCTTTAAATTATTTTGTATATTTTGTGACTCAAGAAAACTAGCAATATTATACTTAAAGATTTACTGATGGTAATTCATCACTAAATCTGAAAGGTCATGATACTGCATATTTCAATATTCGAATCATGATAGAAACTCAATGGTATTGTACTTATGATTAGTGACTTGTCACTATATCTAAAAGTTATAATATCGCCTCATTTATATGATCCATGATGACTGTTATAATTCTTTGAACTCACTAAGATTTTATGCCTAAGATCAGTGATGAATAATTCTAACATATCATTAAGTATTCAAACCTGAAAATTCTTTCTTATGATCCAAGCAAGTCACAATGATTTCCGATTTTATTATTTTAACCAAGACACAATGACTTCTTATTATGTTCCGTTTAAATTTCAATAGAAAGATATGATTTGGACATATGAATTTAAGTATGGGTGATTCCATATGGAATTTTAAAACAAGTCCACATGAATCATACTATTGATTTTTAGACAAATCATTCTATAATCACAAGTATTCGAAGATCCAATGATATTATAATTAAGCTTAGTGATAATTAGTTATCACAACTATCAAAGCTTATATTATGAAATAACTGTGTATTCTACATCATTCGCTTATCCAAAAAAAAAAATCGATCATCTATTAATTTATCTGTTACAATCGAGAGATTTCATTGCAAAATTTCAATGTTGAAAACCTCCTTACTCATGCAATTCTTAAAAGCAAGTCAAAGTCTACCACACCTATTCAATCTATAATTTCGAGAAAACTATACTAGTCAAACAAATTGTTACTCAAATTGGTGTGTATTCTTACACCAGGTCCAAACAAAGATCTCAATAACATATAAATCTTGTTTATGATCCTCAAATGAATTATTTTTATATTAGTATGTCTAAATAATTACACAAAGATTCAGTGATATCATTGCTAAGGTTAATGATAACTAGTTATTAAAACCATATAATATCGCATACTAATGTATTCCATATCATTCGCATATTCCAAAGCGATCATTTAACAAATCATACCACTATGAGATTCTATTGCAAGATTTAAATTGTTAGTATCTCTAAACTTATATGATTCCTAAAAATAATCAAGTATTCCATCATCTATTCAAATGTAGTTAAGGTTAGTTAGTCTTGGTAGGTAATTGGAATACTGTCAAAGTATTAGTGATGTGGTGGGTTGGCTGCGGTATACCCTATATATAAGCACCAATAATACATTGATACTAGCACCGAAAACTTGATCAAGTATAAGATTTGTCAGTTTAATTTACAATTCGAGTGAACTATTATTTCAATGAAGAAAAATTAACAAATAAATTATTACACAAATTACAATATTTGGGGAGTGTTGTTATACTAAGTTATTCAAATACTTTTGCAATTAATCTCACCGTTAGTGGAGTCAATTATCGTTAAAGTCAAAACCCTTATAACAAGTAAGCTGGTTATAATACAAATCCGAAAATTCGAGTATGTTTAAAGTTCATTTTCATTGTGACTTTAACTATCCTAAGCTTTCAATTAGTGGTTTAAATTGTCTTATAGCATCAATAATAACATTAAATCAATAACATAAAGTTATTAATATCCTAAAAATCAATAACCAAAAGTTAGAAAGAAGCAAAACAAATCGAAAGAAATAATTAACACTCGAGCAAATGATTCCTATAAAATAAATTTCGGGACGAAATTCCCTAAAGTATGGGAGACTGTAATCCCTATGGTTTTTCTATGTCGATTTTTTTTGTAATCGTGTTTGAATTATAATAAAATAAAGTTATGGTCGTTCATTGAAACATTGGATAAACAAGTCGATTAGAATTATTAAACAAATTATTATATATAAGATACAAAAGATTTAAAATGCGATTAGATTTATTTAACTAGTCACCTCAAAAGAAATTCTTTTTATAATCTATGTGTATTTATATATACATTATTTTGTATAATACATATAAGATTTATTATAAAAAGAATATAGATATATATATACATAATAATGAGTAAATAAAACAAAATAAATAAATAATCATAATAATAATTAAGAACTCATGAAATTTCTAATAGAAAGAGTTTTATAAACTTTTAAATTTACAATTTAAGTGCTAAAATGATTTTTTATAAACTTTAACATATAAATAGAAATTAAAGGGGCTGAAATTTAAGTTTTTATAAACTTTATATGTGAGTGTTAAGGATATTAAAAGAAGAAATTAAAGAAACCATAAGTTCAGGGGCTGAATTGCAAAAACCCCAAACTTCTCTCTTTTTCCTTCTCCTTTACCCAGACAGCCCAACTGTAACAACCGAAAATTTAGAAATTTAATAGTAAACGTACGAGATTTCGGTTACTGTGGAAACTGTGACGACTGCGTACGAAAAATTCGGCAATTATGACGTGAGCACATTTGATCGTGCTTGAAATCCACGAGGATTTAGCAACTTTTGTTATTGGGAATTGATAGTATGTGAAAAATGATGAACGTGGGCGAAAACCGTGCGCAAAACGGAGTTCGTATGCTCCCGGAATCGCGAAAACAAGTTTAAAACTCAAATGATGACGCTGGGTGACGTGGGGCGGTACGCCTGGCGCCATGCGCCCAGTTGGGGCGATGCGCCCCAGGCCTTATGTCGGCTAAAAATGGGTTAACTTGATCAGAACGCATTGGAAACTTCAGAAACGTAATTTTTCGACCCTGCTCGACCTTTGAACGACCCAAAGCCATATTTTCATCCTTTAAACACCATTTTGAAGCCTCTTGATTGTATGGATCGCACCAGGGATCATATATACGAGTCCTGATCGCTGTTTTAACCGCAGAAATTTGTCAGATCAGGTAACGGTTCGTTTTAACCTTCTAGTTTGATTTTGATTGATTAGATCTTGATTTTGAACGTAATAAGATAGTTAGGATTGTTGATTATTGCCTAGATGATGGCTAGGATTGATTATAAATGAAGAACACGATGTTCTAACGGTTAAATCCTTGTTTTGAACCGTTGTAATGCCCGGTTTGCATGAAATCACAACTATGATTATAATGGTTTAATCCATTTGATTATGACAATCTTGGTGATTAGTTTGGTTAATCTTTGAAATACAAAGGTTTAATCTAAGTATTTCAAACTAATCACAATCATTAACATACTTATTGGAATGATTATCTGATGTTTGTGATAACAGTCAGATTAGTATGTTAAACATGGTTATTAAACCTATTTTAAGACTATGTTGTGATATTTCATGATATCTGGGTAATCAATGATAAGGATTTATCATTTCTAAGCCATTAATCTGTTCAGGAACTGTTTTAGCATTATAATCAACAACATTAACTATTTGATGACTTTCAAGGCAATGTCTTTGACATTGAACGTTCAGAAAGATCTAATCAGTAGGTTAAAACATAAATGACTTATTAAGTGTAAACGAATGCAGAATTTCACCATTAGTACCAGTTTACGAGTGATCTTGCTACAGTAAGACATCAAGTGAGTTCTATGAGCCCTCTTTTACTATTTTGACGTTTTAGGGCTGATATGCATGTTATAAAGTTATTTTAGGTAAATGATTGCTTTATCTGGCTACGGTCAGATAAGAGAAGGTGTTAAAGTAAATAATGTTTTAAGTTGTAAAGTTATTGTATGAAAGTGACACTAACCTGATTAAGGTCAGGTAAAGAATGTTTTAAATAAAGAACGTTTTAAAGTAAATAATGCTTTAAGTCTCAACTACGGTTGAGAAGTAAATGATTTTAAGAACCTCCGCTGAAATGTCAAGAATGTTTTAAAGACTCAACAACAGTTGAGAAATGAATGATTTTAAAAGTATTGGCCGAGGTTAATTAGAAAATGCGATTTTGAAGTCCCGGCTGCGGTTGGGCAAATGTTGAGCACTGCGGTGCGGATAATGATTTACGATTATAATGGTTTATGATTATGATGGTTTAAATGATTTAAACCATGTTATGTATGAATGATGTATGTCAAGAAGTCTTGTACTGGTATGAGCCGTCAATTTCGGTTGATGGTTTAATAAGTCCTGTGAAAGGAACAGGCATAAGTCCTGTGAAAGAACAGGCATAAGTCCTGTGAAAGATCAGGCATAAGTCCTGTGAAAGGAACAGGCATAAGTCCTGTGAAAGGAACAGGCATAAGTCCTGTGAAAGAACAGGCATAAGTCCTGTGAAAGATCAGGCATAAGTCCTGTGAAAGGAACAGGCATAAGTCCTGTGAAAGAACAGGCCTGTCGACTGTGTGTCGCCAGTTTAATACGTCTTGTACAAGCATGTTGACTTCGGTCAACAGGACAGGCTACATTTATGCACTGTATGATTGATGTTATGATGTCATGTATGTTATGTATATGAAATGTTTTATGTTTAGTATGATTGAGACTGTTGACTTCGGTCGGCAGTGAAGGCAAATGTTTTATATATATTAAAGATTTTGTTTTTATGAAAAGTTAACTTAGAACTCACCAGCGAAAGCTGACTTGTGTTAGCATGCATATCAGGTTGAATGGTTTGAAGTAGGAGACCAGGAAGGCTCATGGCATACATTGAAGACTACCCCTGGCATAGAATGGTTGTATTATATGACTATTAGAAGAGTGGGTTATGTTAAAGGTGTAAAAAGTTGTTTAGATCTGTATGATATTTTATGTTTTTACCCTACATTCCGCTGCTATGATAATATAATTATGGTTTAAGTATAATAGGTTTGATGTTTGCCAACTGAGGGGCTCGGGGCCTCTCAAGTTGGTATCAGAGCCATAGTTTGAGAGATCCGGTCATCCCTAATGACTAGACTTAAACTGAAAATGGGACATAATGATAAGAATGCCAGTCAAGGGTAGTTTGATGCCATGAGCTGAATGTTATGTATGAGTTAAGACATAGGTGTAAGGTTAGAAAGATAGTTAGAGTCATGCACTTTGGGGTGACGTGATGGGAAACGTTTAGAGCCTATGAGTTAGGTAAATGGTTAATAACACCTGATCAACGTCATTAACGATTTACAAAGCTTATTTCGTGCTAAACTAAACCTGTACTGACTCTCCAATTGATGCATCCTGTAGGTAGTTAGATGGCTGAACAAAAGGGTAGACTATGTAAGCAACCACAGGAACATGAAGAATTACGTATCGAGAATGAAGAACCCATCAACGAAGATAACCACGAACATAACGAGAAACCGGAGAATGAAGATGAGCTTACTCTAGAGCCTAGGGTAGCGAAGGCTATTTCTGATGTGGTCTGCAAAGTCATGGAGGAAAAGTTACCCGTCTTTATTGCAAAAGCACTAAAGGATACGTTGGGAGACGAGTCTGAAGGGACTAAGGAAAGCACCAAAGATGCACCGAATCAAAAGTGGGCATCTGGATTAAAAAGAAATAGAAAGGATAAATCGGGACTCCCTAGGAAAAGGCGTAAGGTAGGAGAAGTTGAAACATGCATTAAGTGCGGAAGGAAACATTGGGGAGAATGTCGTCTGGGGACTAATTTGTGTTACCGTTGTGGACAAGCTGGACATTTTTCGTATAATTGTCCAAGTAGGCCAAAGTGTTACAATTGTGATGAATTTGGTCACGTTAGCAATAATTGTTTTAAACCAAAGACAATAACTACTGAAGCCAACAAACCTGAAAGTAGCAAGGAGGGTAAGAAGCACGAGGCAAAAGCTCATGCCTTTACCATGACGAAAGATCAGGTAGACAACGACCCTGATGTGGTGACAGGTACATTCTTGGTTAATGTGAGTTAAAATTTGGTCTAGATTTGAGGAGATTATTCTCTGTGATTATAATAATATTTTGTTAGTATCATAAATACTGACAAGGTCTCACTAGGTTGAGAAACATATGTTGACATTGGGAATCGAGAATGGAACCTGTGTTTACTAAACGTGAAAGTGAGATAGAAAAGTCAACTATACGGATATGTGTGATAGAGGTATGATTTGAGATGAGTAAGCAAAGATAAATGAATGTATGCCTAGCATTAGATATAAGTGAATGCAATGTATATAGTGAGTCTATTGTCAAATGCGAATGACAAGAAATGTTAAACCAGCAAGAAAGTTGAAGGGCATAAGAGGTTGAAATAATATGATATACTTTTGACAAATAGTGACATGAAGATAGATCAGACTAAGAATTAGTATGCTAAAGATGTTAGAAATGATTTTAATAACTCTAATTGGAAGTTATTTAAGTTAGAAGAGAATACATAAGTGTTGCAACATTGTAATCGTTTAATGAATTATGTTGTTTTCACGTGATAATGGATATTGAATATGTATAGAATATGTAAAGAGCTTATAGTATAGATTATAAGATGTGGGTTTAATACGATTACAGTTGTTAAGGAAATTTTGCATCTGTTGCAAGAAATTACTTAAGGAACTTTGTATTGATACAAGTTTAATGATAAAGGATAATTGCCACTATTTTATGTATAAGAAAATTCATGGTATTGTTATGTAATAGTGTGCATACGTATGTTAACAAAGGAAAGTTTTATGATAAGATTGTCATGCATAAAGTAGATCGAATGATGTAGCCCTTATGGAGGCCAATGATAAAGTCCTCTTAACAAGAGAAAAAGATGAAGTTCTCATAATGAGACAAATGATAAGGTGAATGATGAAGCCTTCTTATTGAGGGGAAACAAGAAAGTTCTTATTATAAGGTGACTAATGAAATCTTATAACAACCCCAAGACTTGGGTTGATCTGTTGCATGTAATGAAAAATTTGGTTGGCCTTATGCATTGACAACCTTATGTGTTAAGATATGTATTTAAGTTATGTTGAGAAAATTTATTAAGGACCAATTTTCCAACGAGTGTTCTATAAATGGTTTAATGTCAGGAGAGATAACTGTTTGTAGAGACTAAGTGTAAGGATTTTAGCACAAGCCTCAAATTAAAGAATAACGTATGTTGTAGCTACAAAATATGACATGTTGTAGTATACAAGTTAGGAAAAGATAAGGGTGCAAGGATTAAGTACCATAATAAGCTACCTGTTACAGCTAAAGTATGACAAAAAAGGGAAGACGATTTGTTACCATATGATCTTCAAGGTGTGATTAAAGCATGCTTATGGTTATGTTTATGTTGTTCTGTGTTTATGATGCTGATGAACGAAAGATGATATGTCATGACTATGTATACACGTTTAGGTGGTAGCACGGTTTATGCATGAAAGTATGTTAAGTATGATGAATGCATGTTAGTAAATTATGAGGATGAATTGTATGATAACATGGCAGGATGATAATTATAGGTGATAGGATGAAATCCTAGGTTGCTAGGATGAAAGTATGATGCTATGATGGTTACATACTAGCATGACAGGGTATGATGCTGGGATTTTATGATGATATGATACTAGCAAAGCATGTTATGAGTAATCTTATGTTATTAGGATAATGTACGATGTTATGTTAAATGATGATACAGTGCTAGTATATCATGTTATGATAAAGGATGGTTGCTCCAGTACTTGTTACCGGGTAATTATGGATCTGCAGAACGCTTCGGCGGGTCAGATCAACGGTTATGGAGCCTTGTGCCGGCATAAGCCCATGGTTACGCTTGGTAGTAGTAGTAGTATGATGATTAGGAAGTGTCTGGTAGACGAGCAGGCACATGTTTCTTTAAAGAATCATTTACTATTAATGGTAATAGTAAGATTAATTGAAGAATTTCAATTAGTTAAAGCGCGAATGAAATTTGCACAGGATCGACAAAAGTCCTATGCCGATAAAAGACGGAGACCGATAGAGTTTGACGTAGGTGATCAAGTACTGTTAAAAGTTTCACCATGGAAGAGAGTTATTCAATTCAGGAAGAGAGGAAAGTTGAGTCCGAGATTTATTGGACCTTTTCGAATAATGGCATGGGTCGGTAAGGTAGCTTACCGATTAGATCTACCAGATGAACTGAGTGGGATTCATCCGACATTTCACGTTTCACATCTGAGGAAATGTCTAGCGGATGATGTAGCATATGTGCCTTTAAATGATATTGAAGTTGATGAAAGATTGAATTACATAGAAGAACCAGTTGCAATTGTTGATACGAAAGAGAAAAAGTTACGTAACAAGGTGATTAGGCAAGTTAAGGTTCAGTGGAAACACCGAAAAGGATCTGAGGCGACATGGGAAACTGAAGACGAGATGAAACGACTCTACCCACATTTGTTTGAAATGTAACAGGTTTCGAGGACGAAACCTCTTGTAAGGAGGGTAGATTTGTAACAACCGAAAATTTAGAAATTTAATAGTAAACGTACGAGATTTCGGTTACTGTGGAAACTGTGACGACTGCGTACGAAAAATTCGGCAATTATGACGTGAGCACATTTGATCGTGCTTGAAATCCACGAGGATTTAGCAACTTTTGTTATTGGGAATTGATAGTATGTGAAAAATGATGAACGTGGGCGAAAACCGTGCGCAAAACGGAGTTCGTATGCTCCCGGAATCGCGAAAACAAGTTTAAAACTCAAATGATGACGCTGGGTGACGTGGGGCGGTACGCCTGGCGCCATGCGCCCAGTTGGGGCGATGCGCCCCAGGCCTTATGTCGGCTAAAAATGGGTTAACTTGATCAGAACGCATTGGAAACTTCAGAAACGTAATTTTTCGACCCTGCTCGACCTTTGAACGACCCAAAGCCATATTTTCATCCTTTAAACACCATTTTGAAGCCTCTTGATTGTATGGATCGCACCAGGGATCATATATACGAGTCCTGATCGCTGTTTTAACCGCAGAAATTTGTCAGATCAGGTAACGGTTCGTTTTAACCTTCTAGTTTGATTTTGATTGATTAGATCTTGATTTTGAACGTAATAAGATAGTTAGGATTGTTGATTATTGCCTAGATGATGGCTAGGATTGATTATAAATGAAGAACACGATGTTCTAACGGTTAAATCCTTGTTTTGAACCGTTGTAATGCCCGGTTTGCATGAAATCACAACTATGATTATAATGGTTTAATCCATTTGATTATGACAATCTTGGTGATTAGTTTGGTTAATCTTTGAAATACAAAGGTTTAATCTAAGTATTTCAAACTAATCACAATCATTAACATACTTATTGGAATGATTATCTGATGTTTGTGATAACAGTCAGATTAGTATGTTAAACATGGTTATTAAACCTATTTTAAGACTATGTTGTGATATTTCATGATATCTGGGTAATCAATGATAAGGATTTATCATTTCTAAGCCATTAATCTGTTCAGGAACTGTTTTAGCATTATAATCAGCAACATTAACTATTTGATGACTTTCAAGGCAATGTCTTTGACATTGAACGTTCAGAAAGATCTAATCAGTAGGTTAAAACATAAATGACTTATTAAGTGTAAACGAATGCAGAATTTCACCATTAGTACCAGTTTACGAGTGATCTTGCTACAGTAAGACATCAAGTGAGTTCTATGAGCCCTCTTTTACTATTTTGACGTTTTAGGGCTGATATGCATGTTATAAAGTTATTTTAGGTAAATGATTGCTTTATCTGGCTACGGTCAGATAAGAGAAGGTGTTAAAGTAAATAATGTTTTAAGTTGTAAAGTTATTGTATGAAAGTGACACTAACCTGATTAAGGTCAGGTAAAGAATGTTTTAAATAAAGAACGTTTTAAAGTAAATAATGCTTTAAGTCTCAACTACGGTTGAGAAGTAAATGATTTTAAGAACCTCCGCTGAAATGTCAAGAATGTTTTAAAGACTCAACAACAGTTGAGAAATGAATGATTTTAAAAGTATTGGCCGAGGTTAATTAGAAAATGCGATTTTGAAGTCCCGGCTGCGGT
Source organism: Mikania micrantha (assembly GCA_009363875.1). Taxonomy (NCBI): domain Eukaryota; kingdom Viridiplantae; phylum Streptophyta; class Magnoliopsida; order Asterales; family Asteraceae; genus Mikania; species Mikania micrantha. Next base: position 74,940,976 of record CM018694.1, on the reverse strand, counting down.
TGGGCAAATGTTGAGCACTGCGGTGCGGATAATGATTTACGATTATAATGGTTTATGATTATTATGGTTTAAATGATTTAAACCATGTTATGTATGAATGATGTATGTCAAGAAGTCTTGTACTGGTATGAGCCGTCAATTTCGGTTGATGGTTTAATAAGTCCTGTGAAAGGAACAGGCATAAGTCCTGTGAAAGAACAGGCATAAGTCCTGTGAAAGATCAGGCATAAGTCCTGTGAAAGGAACATGCATAAGTCCTGTGAAAGGAACAGGCATAAGTCCTGTGAAAGAACAGGCATAAGTCCTGTGAAAGATCAGGCATAAGTCCTGTGAAAGGAACAGGCATAAGTCCTGTGAAAGAACAGGCCTGTCGACTGTGTGTCGCCAGTTTAATACGTCTTGTACAAGCATGTTGACTTCGGTCAACAGGACAGGCTACATTTATGCACTGTATGATTGATGTTATGATGTCATGTATGTTATGTATATGAAATGTTTTATGTTTAGTATGATTGAGACTGTTGACTTCGGTCGGCAGTGAAGGCAAATGTTTTATATATATTAAAGATTTTGTTTTTATGAAAAGTTAACTTAGAACTCACCAGCGAAAGCTGACTTGTGTTAGCATGCATATCAGGTTGAATGGTTTGAAGTAGGAGACCAGGAAGGCTCATGGCATACATTGAAGACTACCCCTGGCATAGAATGGTTGTATTATATGACTATTAGAAGAGTGGGTTATGTTAAAGGTGTAAAAAGTTGTTTAGATCTGTATGATATTTTATGTTTTTACCCTACATTCCGCTGCTATGATAATATAATTATGGTTTAAGTATAATAGGTTTGATGTTTGCCAACTGAGGGGCTCGGGGCCTCTCACCAACTCGACCCATCCACCCATTCTCGCGACCCGGCCACCTTCCAGCCCACTCCACGCATTTCGAACACAAATTGGAACTGGATTCGGAGACGATACGGATGCATGATTCGTATCAAACCATTTATTTAACGAAATCAACACAAAATCAAGTGGGATTCGATCTCCTAATGCCGAACAAAACCCAAAAATAAAATTCGAATTGAACTTGTATAAAAGCCGAAATAAACCCTTCCATTAGCTTCGCTCAACCATTCAGAAGTTTTATGCACCATCTGAACGAAACCACAAGCTCTCTAGGGACGGATTCGAAGCCAAGATCGACCGAGACCTTCATCCTACTCGAGCACCTTCGTTTTCTAATCGTTCCAGGTAGGTAAGTACATCAACCTACTCAGTTTTAGATGCAGATTAAAAGCCCCATTGTTCCTTGTTCGATTTGTTGCTGCATAGATCGAATTAGACGGGAAATCATTCTAGGGCTCAAACAGGAATGGGGGCCGATTGGAGGTTCTAGTTAAGTCTAATTAGATTCAAGAACCATCAGTGTATCCTCCCCCAGCCCAGCGGTTAAGTCGCTGGGGCTGGGGAGGAAGAATTGGGGTTCGAACCTTGCAAGCGAGGGGTTGGACCGATTTTTGCTATTTTAACCTATTTCCATCCAATTTTTTTTTTCTAAAAATCCTAAAATAATATTTTTATTATTCTGTTATAATTATTTATTTCAGAAAAGTGTTAAAATTATTTTTATTAATAAAAACCAATTAATTACTCTTGTTTTAAACTTAAAAACTTAAACTAATAAAACTTTAATTAATCTTTTATCATTATCTTAAAAAGAATACTAAAATAATTTTTATAAAATACATATAGTTATATATTTGTTTAAGTTTATTATTATTTTAAATAAAATAATTTATAAGATCCATATATGTATACTTTTAATTATAAATCAATTTTGTTCAATAAAATTTTATAACTTTAAATGGTTGTTTTATAAAACTAAGAATTTATTTTTACCTTATTATTCTAAAAAGAAAACTTTATAAAACAAATGCATAGAATTATTTCAAATAAAAAAGCATTTGTTGTAAAGTAAACATAAATCTTTATATTAAACATACAAATTAGTTAACACAATTATTAATTCTAAGATGCATTCTTTTAAACAAAACCCATTAAACATTAAACAATAAAAAAGGATGGAAATTAGGTGATATTCAAATAGTTATTCAAAAATCAATTAGGATATTTATTTATTATCAAATAAATAAATAAGTATTCAAAAGTCAATCAGGATAATTATTTATTTGGTTGTTCAAAAATCAAATAAATAAATAATTATTCTAAATCAATTATGATATTTATTTACTTGATTATTCAAAATCAAATAAATAAATGATTATTCAAAATCAATTATGATATTTATTTATTTGATTATTCAAAATCAAATAAATAATTATTCAAAGATCAATTAGGATATTTATTTATTTATTTGATTAATAAATAAATAATCCTATATGAAAACATTCAAACTTAGACATATCAATTAGGACTTCCATAGTTGCCATAGAAACTATGATTGCCAAAACTTGAACTCTAAGTACATAGACTAAGAAATTCTATTGCCTTTAGGTTAAGGTGTGAAAGCACAACTTCTTAAATCCTAGGCAACGATTCAAGTGACAAAGCTAGGACATCATGTGAGTAATTCTATACTACCTCTTTACATTTTTGTACTTTTGGGATGTTACATATGCCAGTATTCAAAATCCAAGTTATTCTAAATTCAAATTCTATAGATGCAATGCCTTTAGTCTATTTGGTTTGATTCTTTGCTATGTGATACTACTTGCTTTGTGATTATGTGTTATTCTATGTTACTCTATGTTATTCGATACCGAGTAGCCTAAGGTGTGTTAGATACCACCTTCGCTTTGACTTAAGTCAAATGTCCTAAAAGGGCGAAAAGTACAATCATGGGCAGACTTGTGAAAATACTTAGTTGTGTGCTTTGTATTGGAACGAGTTTGGAGACGATATAAACTATTGCAGACTTGTAGATATACTAAGCTCTTTAGCTAAGTATTGATATGAGTTTGAAGACGATATATTCTAAAAACTTAATTGCAAACTAGTAGGATATGCATGCTAGAGTTTAAACTTTGTAGTCTAATTGAATTGCATCAGTTTTTCTATGTATACTATATAAACTGTATGGGTTACTCATCAACTATGCAAATAGTTGACAAAATCTTTATTTTGCATGTGTAACAGGTTAATGGATGCAATGGCAAAGACATAGGATAAGTTTATGCTAGTAGACCTAGTTTAAAATTTAAACAATATAGACTTATTCAATTATTGTATTTTGGTTTCGTAAAGAATGTAATGAATGTTTGATTTAATATGAGTTAATGTTTGTTAAATCTTTAATATTGTTGCATTAACTATTGAACAACACTTCTGAAATCATTCTTGTTGATGTTGTGGACCTGGGTTAGGGATGTTTGGTTGGTGCGGTGGATTCTTCCTGATGTATCTGCCAATCTTGTTCACATCCAAACAATCATCGTGTAAATCATCAAACACCTTACCTTCACAAGATGACTATAGCCGAAATTGGGTTGGAAGTTTGCGTCTGCCGATTAAGAAAAAGAAGGATTTGTATGAATGTTTGTATAAAAAGATGGAGTATTGTAACCCTAAGTGAAGGTTACACATCACACGAACCTGCTTTGAACACCCATACCCTCGGTGAGATCGTTTCATTTTCATGTGTATTCTTTATTCGTTCATGAATTTGAGTCTTGATATGTGATTGTTATTGTTTTCATACTTGTGTGATTTTTTTTATTCCATGTTTGTTAATAAGTCTGGATCTATGATTGTCAATACTAGCTAAGTAAAAAAAAAAAAAAAAAAAAAAAAGTTGGCTCTCAACCCCCTGGTTAAGACTTGTCTGATCACCCATGAGTGTTGACGAATCTGGACACTGGCCAGGCTTCGTTGAGTAGTTGAAAATTATTTTGTTGTAGTTTTATATAGCTTTCTTTACTGTGATTGAGTCTGTGTAGTTTCAATCTGGACACTGGCCAGGCTTCGTTGAGTAGTTGAAAATTATTTTGTTGTAGTTTTATATAGCTTTCTTTACTGTGATTGAGTATGTGTAGTTGAATAGCAGGGCTAAATAGGTCTGTTATTGATCACTCCTATCTTGATTGTTGTTTGGGGAGTAGTTAGTTCTTCATTGTTTCTTCCAAGAACTTTCTCAACCTAAGTTCAAGTTCTTTATTTGATATTGGATTGCTTCCACGTTGTTGCTTATGTTCAATTCAAGGGAAAATTTGCTACTGCTGATTGTTTTTTGTTCAATTTGGTGGAAGATTCTAGTTTTTTCTTGAAGGGTTGTTTAAACCTTCTGCTCTTTCTAATTTAATTATCAAGGAATGGATCTTCTATTAAATCCGGTCTATTTGTTCAAATGGGTTTGTGATTAAAGTGTTTTGAAAGTTCAAGGAAGTTAAATCAAAGAAATTCTTCTGGTTTTAGTCATTATTTTAGAATCCTTGTAATAATCTTTGATTGCATGTTGTTTCTGATTCTACATTTAATACAAACATCCATACATCCTCCCATGGCATTCTACTCATATCCATTTCCTTTAACGCCTATTTAGTCTCTTTCCTTGGGAAATTTGTTTTCTGAAACTTAAAGATTTCTTCACCTCTGCACTTTCTGTGATCATTAGGAATATGTGCTTTGCAGTTTTCACAGTTTTTTGCTTCAGTTAGAATTTTGTTAGGAGCAATGACAGGGCTTTAATAGGTCAAGAAACAGAGAGTGGATTTGTTAGAGGTGGTGTGTTTTCAATACAAGTCTTTGAATCTTGAGTTGTTTTGTTGAAATCAGATGAATCATGGATCGGTTTACTTGACTGATGTCATTGTAAGCTTGCTAAATGGTAGGTTTGTCTGTGAACTTTTTGGTCCAGTGATGTTAAATGTAGTTCAAAGTCAGATAAGGGAGTTGAAACTGGCTTTGATGAGCTCCATAGTATGTTTGAAATTGATAGTTCTAAAGTTTTGTCTGAATATTTTGTTGAAAAGGTACCTTAAATTAATAGTACTAGCTGGAATGATGTGGATGATTCTGGTAGAAACTCCTAGTCTGTGTACTTTTGGGATTTTCAACTTAAAAAAATAATAATAGTAATAATGTGATCACATGTTCTATGCATTGATAAATGGTTGAATTGGACCCTAATTTTAAAGGTTATTGTACAATAATCTTGATTGGTTATTAATCACTGGTTTGTTGTTGCATTTAAAACTCGCTGCATATGGTTATATGTCCTTCTTTCATCTACACCTGTAAGCTCTTAAAATTGTTTTGTCTCTAGTTAGGCATTATTTGATTAAGTCTAAAATACTGAAATTGGTGAATTATTAAGAAGAGATATCCATTAATTTGTGTACATGCAGGGAGAGTCACAACCCTCTCTTATGTTGCAATCTATATGTTTGTAAAATTCGGTATCTTGCCTTATGCTCTATTTTTTATTATACAATTTTTTAAATTCCTCACGTTCACATGTGAAATTTTTGATCAAGTGTGTTGCATAAGATGTCATAATTAATCATTATTTCATTACTAAAAGGGTATGAATATCTTGTATATTATTAATTGATAAAATGACAATTCACCTATGCAAATGGTTATATGGTAATCATTTTTGTTGTATGACCTACTGTTTGTCAGCTTATTAATTCATAAATTCAGGACTAAGGTGTGATTTGTCTAATGATTTCATGAGTATTTACATGTTGCTCAAGTTGTTGTCTTCAAAAATAGATTGTTAAAACATGGAATTTATTTTTTTTAATAATCTGGTTTTGGTGTTTACATGGTTCATATGTTATTGCTTGTTGCTCGTAAATGCGGAATAAGATTGAGTGGGGTTGAGGTCAAATATGATCCAATCTTATTCTAATAAAATCTATGTATTGTTTGCATGATTATGAATCTAAAACCAGTTATGTGATCTATGTTCTATTAGTTCGATCTTTTGTGACAAATTCTATGTAGTTCAATCTTTTGTGACAAATTCTATGTATCTTGAATATCATTTTTTAATCAAGTTTGCTATATAGATTTTTTAGTGTGATTCAATCTTGTCTTCAGTAGTGATTAAAATTTTGTCTTGTGTAAGTGATTCTTTGACAACCTTGTATATTCTCTCTTGTGTAAGAGATTATATGGTTTTGTGTTAATATGAAATTCAATTTTCTGTCTTTCTTGTCTGATTTAGTTCTTATTATTATCAGATTTGTCTCTTGAATCTTGTGATTCAGTCATATATGTGAAGTTGTAAAAGTTTTTGCTTGTTCAAATTAGTCTTTATGTTCTTTACAAGTTATCATCTAATATGTTTTTTTTGTAAAGTTGTAAAAGTTTTTGATCAAGTCAAATTAGTCTTTAAGTCCTTCACAATTCTTGTGTTCAGACGTGGTTCTGAGTTCTTAACCGTGTGGTTTTTATCTTTGTTAATCAGAATGTTTCTGATAGTTTTATGGAATCATATGATTCGTTATCTTGTTTAATCAGAATTTCATTCCTGGTTTGTGTTTGTGATAGTGTTACAAGCTCTGAAAGTTGTGTGACTTGTTTGAGACTTGTTCTTCTAAAAGGTTAAAGAGTCTTGTGATTCTTTACAATTTTGTTTGATATTGTTAAAAAATCTTTTCAGACATAGGTTTTGAAGTTTCAAAATCATTTGTTTTTTTGTTTATCAGATTGTTTTCTGATATTGTTACTGGATCTTGTGATTCAAGTTTCTCAGACATTGTTCTGAGTTGTATATGTCATGTGACATGTGTTGGTTTTTTTTAAAGTCATGTGGCTTTATGTTTCATCAGATTTGTATCTGATATATGGATGCAATCATATAAATTCTTTGGAGTATGTTGAATGATTGTCATTGTGTTTAATTCTTTTTGTCAACAGTGAATCTAAAATTCCTTGTTTGATCAACAATTTGTTTTTAGGTAATCAATGTTGGAACTTGGAAGAAAGTTCAAATAATAGATGTTAGCTAGTGTTGTATCTGGTTTTATTGAAATCAAGTTGTATTGTTGTCTTGTGTCTATATTTTGATTAAGATTCTTCTCTTAGACATAGTTGTTCCTGTGTTTTTTACAAAGGAAAAAAGTTGAATTTGGTTAACTTGTTTCATGTGTTTGACTATTACAATTGAGGCTGTATGTTGAAATATATGTATATTTTTCAATTATTGTCAAACTTTTTGTGATAAATTTTTTATTAATGTTGGTTTATTTTTTATGATTATTTTGCATGATGGACTGTTAATCATATGAGTTGGCTGCAAAAGGAAGGGGCTACTAAAGCATTGAAGAGGATTTCTTAGCTGAGATTAATAGAAAGATGCATCTTCTTCTTCCCAGATGAATCTGCATTGCTGCTGTTGAAACAAATTCAAATTAGTTCAGGTAATCAAATTTGGAGACATTCTAACAAAGAGTTTATATGTATGATAACATAATTTGTTGGTTAACAAGATTAAAATGTTTGATATGTTTGGATTATAAAATTGAGGGAGGGTGTTAAAAATATATTTAAAGTTATCAATTTTATAATACTTGTTTATAATGGTTTATTTTCTTTTATAACATGTGAGTGATGCGGGATTCTTATTGGGCTAGTTGAAGCTGTTTGATCTTCTAGATGCAGTTGGGCTTCTGTTAGACTAAACCGTTGCTGCTTGCTTATCCTCATTCATATATGCCGCTTATCTACTGATGCATATTAGATATATATGGTCTTGGCGTGTAGAAGATAGATCTTAGAGTGTTTTTTCAATTTTTCCTAGTTAGGGTTTTCATATTTTAAGAGAGACACTCAAGATCAAGAGATCTTCTTTCATCTTTTCTTTGCTTTGTTTATCTAGGGTTTTCCCTGTTTCTGTATATGATTGATATTGCTGTGAGCAATCGTATGTATTCGTTCTGTTCATGAATTTCATAGTTTCTGATCTGAACAAATTGTGTTACAGTTGTTTAGATTGTGTATACGTATTTTTTGACAAGATTTGCGTTCGTGAAATGCTTAGCAACCAAGTTTTGGATTCGGTTTATTCTCTCCGCCGGAAAGAGGTCAGGAACACTGTGAACTACCTGTACAACCATGCCGGGTCGCCGGTGAACGTAGGCGAGCAGATGTTTTTGACGGTGTTGAATGTGATTACCGGGATGATGTGGGGTGGTACGGTGAAATCGGAAGATCGGGAGAGATTAGGGGCTGAGTTCCGGCAAGTGGTGGCTGAGATGACTGGATACTTGGGGATGCCCAACTTGTCGGACTTTTATCCGGGTTTGGCTCCGTTTGATCTGCAAGGAGTGATAAAGAATATGAAGGTGTTGGCCAAGAGATTTGATGTGATTTTTGAGTCACTGATCGATCAAAGAAGGAAAATGGCTGGGGACAGTGAAAACAACGACTTTTTGCAGTTTTTGTTGCAGCTTAAAGATGCTGGTGATTCCAACCCACCATTCGACATCATTCATCTCAAATCTTTGCTTATGGTAAGTATCAATGTTATCTAGATTATAATAAATAATAATAATAACTAGTTTTATGCTCGTCTGTGTGGTATAATCCCGTCAATTTACTAAGATTTGTTGTAGCAATAAACTGTTTGATAAATCATACCTTTCATTAGATATTAGTATATTACAATGCTCTGTGCTTCTCGATTACATGACTGAATGATTCGCGAATATTATGGTTTACTAATTGGCCATCTTTTTAATTTTTCAGGATATGGTAGTTGGAGGGACGGATACAACCTCAAACTCAATCGAGTTTGCCTTGGCTGAGATGATGAACCAACCCGAAATCCTCAAAAGAGCACAACACGAGTTAGAGATGGTGGTTGGGAAAGACAACATAGTTGAAGAATCACACATCAACAAACTACCCTACCTGCAAGCCATCATGAAAGAAACTCTTCGATTGCACCCTGCACTTCCACTCTTGGTCCCACATTGTCCAAGTAACTCATGCGTGATTGGGGGCTACACGGTCCTCAAAGGCGCACGGGTGTTTGTGAATGCATGGGCCATACACAGAGACCCTGCAACTTGGGAAAATCCGTTGGAGTTCAGACCAGAAAGGTTCTTGGATGCAAAATGGGATTATACCGGCAACGACTTCAGGTATTTTCCGTTTGGGTCGGGGAGAAGGATATGTGCAGGGACTGCAATGGGAGAGCGGATGTTTATGTTTTTGCTTGGATCAATAATTCAGTCTTTTAATTGGGAATTAGGCCCTGGTATAAAACACGATTTATTTGAAAAGTTTGGGATCGTGTTGAAGAAGAAGGTTGCTCTCATGGCAATCCCGACACCAAGATTATCAAACCCCAAATTGTACGAGTGACAATGTTATCGGTCAATCTAAGATCATTTGTGTTAATGTTTGATAGGAGCCATTGATGTTCTTGCAGCTTGCAAGATTTAAATTGTACGTCTTCACATGGTGAATGTAATAAAACATGGCAAACTGCAAATTTTTGTTGGATTGTAAAATATTTAATGTTAAGGAGTTCGAATTTCAGATATTATTATTCAAAATTTTAGGTCCTGATTAAACAATTTTATTTATGTTTTATATCTTTAACTCGAAGGGGTTGGTGTAATTTAATTTTTGAAACCTTTAGATGATTGCTAGTTGAACCGGTAAACCAGACGGTGGCAGGACCAATTTTTTCTCTTTATAAAATCTAAAGAATAAAACATTAAAACCGGTCGGACTTGATCAACCACTGAATTAGTAAAGCGTCAAATTTAATGCATGCTCCGATTATAAAAACATTGCATATATTTATGAGATTAAAGTATCATTTTTGTCATTGTGATTTACCCAAAACTCCAATTTAGTCCAAAATGAAAACTTACTATCGTTTTTGTCCATGTGCTTGTAAAAAAATTTCATTTTAATCCCTTGTCAGGAAACAGTTAGTTTGGTTGTTTTGTCTTGAGGTAAGCCGGGATTTCCCCATCATTTTTATGGGTAAAATAGTCTTTTTTTTCACACTAGACATTGAGTTGATTCAAAATCTTCCCTGTTATGATTAATGATTTGAAAAAGTCACCACTATAAGTGGCCACTAGCAACAATGTGTGGCCTCCAAATCATCACTACAAGTGGAGAACTACCTCCAATTCGTCACTACAAATGTAGTTGTTTTGTTTTCTTCTGCTGGACATGACCATGCATGCCCCATCCATATTGCCACCAGGAGTGTCATTTTCATCCAAATCGCTACTAACACTAGCATTTTTGATGAAAAAGTTGCTACCGCTTGCCACATCTACATTCTTCAATCCAACCATCTATAAGTCGTCAGTATTAGTGGAGTTTACCACATTTCTAAAAAAAAATTTCTGCCCCTTTTGTTTTTGTGATTATATAATTAGTATTGATCCTATTTTTTTTTAAAAAAAAATCAATAACAATCAATAACCTCTTTAATATGTATTGCCACTTGCATGGCAGAATTATTGGAGAAAAGACTAAGAAAGGCTGACATCTTGACCAAAATAATACCCGTGAACCATTTTTTTATTTTACTTTTTTTTTTTTGAACGGCTTTTTTTTATTTTACTCAATCATCACTCATCACCTATATTATAGGCGATAGACACTCCCATCATTCGCCATACTTACATTTCTAAAATTTTATATCTTCTATTGCACCGTTTAAAATTTTTTCTAAGTTCAAGTTTTCTTAATATGGACGGTCATTTCACATCTGGTCCATTAAACAATGATTTGTTATGGCTAAGTGGTAGTCATAGAGGTGACTACTATTTTCAAAATCCTGACAGAGATGATGGGATACTAAGAATTAGACGTGGAGATCAAGATTTCTGGATGCATCTAAATTCAAATCCCATACCCGAAAATGTTATGGAATTCATAACATTGGCTGGATTTGGTGGTATTATTCAGTGCGGAAATAGAAGGCTTGACAGAGCTTTAATATCTGCACTTGTGGAGAGATGGCGTCCTGAAACCCATACTTTTCACCTACCTGTAGGCGAAACCACAGTTACATTACAAGATGTAAATATACTGTGGGGTTTGCAAATAGAAGGAAATGTAGTTTCTGGTGTTGATTTGACTTTAAATACTAGTCAGATTAAAGCCCTATTTGAAAACTTAACGGGTGAGGAACTGCCAATAGAGGCAGTACGTGGTTATAAAATAAACCTACCGTTTATTTTAACCTTAATAAAAACTGATATTCCTGAAAATCCATCTAGGATGCAATTAATCCAGCGGGCTAGATTAATTATTATTTTTTAATTGGTGCAACATTATTCCCAGATTCTGCTAGCAACTGGGTCCATATCAATTATTTGAGTCATTTGGAAGACTTAAATAGTTGTGGTGAACTTAGTTGGGGTAGTGCCGTGCTAGCATGCTTGTATAAGCATTTATGCAGGGTAACTGATATATCAAAAACATAAATCAGTGGTCCTGTGTTTTTGTTACAACTGTGGGCATGGGAACGATTAAGTGGATTTGCACCAGAAACTGTAAATAATATTGATTTTCAAAAGCCATATGGAGCACGGTAAGTTTGTTATTTCATACATTGTTTTTGTTAATATATTATTAAGATAACATTCTAATAAATTATTTGATTTTATAAGATGGCGGAGTCCGTTAACTTACATTCGGACGGCATCGCATGTGTTGAGTGCTTATCGCTCTCAATTACATTCTCTAACAGAAGACAAGGTAATTACGTTATATTAATTTAAAATGTTATTTTATTTCTAACATAACTTATTTACAGTTTAATTGGAGGCCTTATGACAATGTGTTTAATTTGTTACCCGGGATTTGTTTGAGTGGACAAGCCAGCTGGAGGTGCGAGACGTATCTTATATGCTGGGAAATTGTTGAACCCCACTTACCAAGTAGGGTTATGAGACAGTTCAGAATGTTTCAACCAGTTCCTGTGAACACACTCTTTGGTGAACAAGAACATAGAAGGCTCCACAAAATAAGTCGTACTGGTGGACGAAATTTTAATTGGTTACAAAAGCATAACCAATACGTTTTGTCATGGGTTGGGCGACACAATCACGTTGTAACTGAAGAATTAACTGACTCGTGTGTTGCCAGCCCAGAATACATGCAGTGGTATTTGCCTCGTACAATTTTATATACAATAGACCCGAGGCATCACCAACCTAACCAACATGGGTTTCCTAATGATGGGGGGACTTTGCAAATGACGGTAATCATTATGTGTGTTTGTTGTTAATATTTTGAACATCTTTAATAAAATTTCTAAAGTATACTTAATGATGACAGTGGGACATTATGAGCCAAATATATCAACGATCAGGGGAAGATTTCATAAGGGATATGGCAAGCCAAGCCATGAGATATGGACAAGTAGAACACCACATGGGTTATTATCCAACCCATATGTCACAAGATCCTGTTGGTTATCAAGTTCCTTTGGTGCCACAAAGTATAAGATGAAGGAACCGGCGTCAAGCGCAGGCTCAGAATGTTGATCCTGAGGTTCAAGCTGAGCCTGTAATAAACTCGCCACACTTGAGTTCAATGGACCACTCAAGTGGTAATCAACTCCATAGCCCCTCACTAAATTTTGGGGAAGTTGGTACCTCGTCACAACATTTATCTCAATTTGGTACCCAAAATTTTGAGGACGCGGGTCCATCTGGTTATAATCCACTACACAATCACAATGAGTTTCAATCACAGGATTTTAACCAAGATATCCAACAGGACTTTTTAAGTCCATCATTGATTACTCCCTTTTACCCCAGTTAAATACACCACCAGCACCGGGTTTTCGTCATTTTCCAGATATGAGACCTCCAAGGGATCGATCATTATCTTTGGAACTAGATATGTTTGACTTAAATACAAGCATGGACTACACCAACAAAGATAACGATAACAACGATAATTTAGCAACTCGTAGAGGTCGGCGTCAGATAAGACGACCTGGTTGTGGCACCCACTAGATATAATTATTATGTTGAACATTTTATTTTATTTTGTATGTGTATTTGTTAAATTTAATGTATGAATTCTTATATGTGTGTTATTTTATTTGTTAATGGTTTGAACATAATATGTCAAGTCATTCTAAGCACCATTTAAGTGTGTTCTCTACATGACTTCTACACACCATTTAAGTCTATAAATACTTGAATATGTCAAGTCATTCTAAGCACCACTATCTCTTCTCTCTATATCTCCATCTCTATCTCTCTGTATTTCCCTCTCTTCTCTCTTGATGGCTAACAATCGTGGTAAAGAAGTAGTTGATGATGAAGAATATCATTCGCAACCAGCACCCAAAGCATCAAAGTGGATTTTCCAAAAATGGAGGCGCCAACCAAAAGAAACATCAGAAAATGCTTCTTCCTCAACTCCAATTCTAAACATTGAACCAGTCCGTCTTGAAAACCCTCCAGAAGAAAAAAACCGAAAAAACATCTGATGATTTAGAAGAAATTCCACAGCAAAAACGCAAGTGGGCAATTCCAAATGAAGAATCTAACAAATGGTCCCAAGATGTAGTCGAGTTTTATAACAATGGCGATGCCCCTTTCTGCTATTCAATTTTTTTTAAAGATAGAAAGCTTGATGATGATTTTTGGGGAACTTTGTTGGGATATCGGTGCAACGGTCAGCTTTGGCCAATGGTTGAAAATTTTTAAATTATAATTTGCAGTATAGATTTAACGTTTTTAAATTATACTAACATGTTAACTAAAAATTCGACGTGTTTTTGTATAATATTTTACAGCATATTGAAGGATGGGTAACACGAATGATGCATTTTAGAGATGCACGTCTTAGGACAAACGGACCATCAGGTTTGAGGTGGACAATTCTACCAACAGAATTTCGTGATATTTTAATTTTAAAAGAAAGCAAGTTCGCTGCAATATATGCTAACGGAACACATGAACTGTACCCTCCATGGTGGGAGGTGGATTATATTTATATTCCGTTATGTATTCGTAATGTAGGAGATTGGTATCTTGTAAGAATCAATTTGCAGACTATGGAATTGGTTCAATACTGGCCGAATAAGGGCTATATAAAAGATTATCGTAGTCTAATTCATTTTCCTACCATGGACGTGCTGCCAATTAAATTTGACCGGTTGTTAGATGAAATTCAATACTGGCGAAAATATGATGGAGTTTTCATAGATAAAAGGGATAGACACCTGAAAGTACATAATGTTAATGATGATTATGCGCCAAAGGATGGAGGTGATCTAGGCGGCGACACGGGTGTTCTTGCTTGTATGCTAATGCAACATCTTGTTCAAAATAAAAATCTGAATGTAGACGATGATTTTAAAAACAAGTGTATGAAATACCGACGATACATGGCAGACCAATACTATAATTGGCGTTTCATACCACGTGGGTAGAATGTGTTTCATGAGTTATTGGTAGAATGTGTTGTACTTTTCATTATTAATAATAAATGTCTTCTTTATTTTATAATTGTTATTTTTATTATATATTATGCTTATATTTAAAATTGCGTATAAAAAAAAGTAAGTTAAGTAAAAAAAATTACGAAAACATTATATTACAACGCTAAAAAATATACATCAAGGGTGTGAGTTTGGACAGTTATTCTGTCTGTGTCCAATTTGTTTACAGATTCCACACCTACGTATAATAGGTTCGTCAGGGTGCCGGCGTACATCCATCTCATTGTGAATTCTTCTTGATTGTCTTCTACCACGTGCTGTGGTAAGCTTTGACGAATCTGCTTTAATATGCCAATATGGAATAGGATCAATCCAATAAGCTTGGTGAGATAATGAGAAGAATTCACTGTCATATTGAGCTCTATACGCGGCAATGGTGTATAACTCATTAATAATACTCTGAGGTGAATCCCCCCTTTGACGACAAACTGCAAGAGCATGTGAGCATGGAAATCTTTGAATTTGCCACTTACCACAGGAACATGTTCCCTTGAGATACTCAACGGTATAATCGTTTCCACCGGATTCGTTTCGTTGTATCTTTGATACAACTCGGTACCTACCTCGTCTATAATCAAACTCCGTAACCGTGTGTTCTTGTGAACGGAGATCACGTGTGTTAAACAGACGCCAAATGCGAGGTGGTAACAATGTATCACAATTTTCAATGATGTCAGTGCTCCGCCTAAAATGCTCCACTGCTTTATTGAACGTACATTCAATGATAGCCTTTATTGGCATAAGACGGATACCCCTTAGAGTATTGTTAAAACTTTCTGATATGTTTGTCGTCAGGTTTCCCCAGCGACGATGATTTTTATCATTTAGCAATGTCCACTTGCTCTCCTTAATACCTTTTAAGTATTCCCATGCTTGTGGATTTAAGTTTGATAAAAGTTGAACAGAGTGTTCGTACTTTCTTTGTTGGGTGGTGCTACCAATATCCTAACATAGACGTTTCATTCTTGAAACCTTAAACTTTTGCATCAGGTTACTTCGAACATGTCTCAGACAAAAGCGATGAACAGCATTTTCTCTCCACACTTGCATATTTTGCATTGCATTAATAATCCCTTTGTGTCTGTCAGAGATAACACACAACTTTTTCCCTCTTTGCATAGCAATGTGTAACCAAAACTGTTGAAAAAACCAGCTCCAGCTTTCCACCGTCTCTTCATCTACAATTGCGTAAGCAATTGGCATGATGTAATTGTTTGCATTTTTTGTTACAGCAATAAGCATCTTACCACGATAAGAACCTTTTAAATGAGTGCCATCAACGGATAACACTGGTTGGCAATGCTGGAAAGCTTTTATTGCAGGTCCAAATGCCCAAAACATGTATCTAAATATATACGAGTTGGAAGATCCGGCCGGATGATGTAGCCATTCAACAATAGTGCCAGGGTTTGAAACCTTTAATGCTTCAACATACTTAGGAATCTCTTGAAAGTTACTCACCCAACTACCATGAATCCTTTCAATTGCTTCTTTTCGACCTCTCCACGCCTTGCTATAAGATACATCAACGTGTAATTGATCTTTTAAGTGTGCTTGGATTTGTTTCACCGGATATGCGATGTCTTCACGAATCTCATGGATGATGATTGTAGCAATATCTCTAGATTTCAAGCATCTATTGTTGTTACGAACGACTGTACCATAACAGTTGTGCCCTTCTACCCATCTAACAATTCTCCACAGGTGATCATTGCTCTTCTTAGAAGCTGAGACATACCATCCGCATGGGGGACCAATACGAATATTGGGGTTACACTTTGGATTTGTTGTGTAACATTTTGCCCTCCATTTGTTACGTTTGCTTTCATCCACTATCAACTCCCGATTACGGTCAAGATTCCATAATCTAACAGCATGCATCAATTCATCTTTAGATCTAAAGTACATACCGATACGAACTTCTCTTGAATCTTCGTTCCAAATATCCATTTCGTCATCATCATCAAAATCCGCGGCTTTGTAGTCTCGTAACTCCTGAGGGTCTTGTGAACGGTACATTGATCCATCTGAGTTGCTAGGAAAAGTTGTATGATATTGTTCTGGAATTACATGGTCTTCTACACCATTATCATCATCTGTAGATTCGTTATCTGATCGATAAAACTCAGATTCTTCTGTGCTTTCTGGGCAATCTTCAGATTCAGATTCATCATCAACGTTACCACTGGTGGCCAAATTACAATCAAATTGAACTTGACTAGTATTGTATTCATAAGAATACGTTTGTTGTTGATGCCCTTCTGCTACATTAAAACCACGTAATAGATCCATACAACTAGTTTGCTGTATAGACATTGTTGGCTCAATGTTAACATAAACATCAGCATGAAAATTCCCTCCTGTTGTTGCTAGATAATACAAAACTTCCATGCTTGAATCATTGAAAATTTCAGAACATTGAGAAAACCCCTGAAAGGTATAATAAAACTTCAACTTCAATTGATAAAATTCCTTTTCAACTTGAAGGTGTTTGAAGATTAAATCAATAAACGCTTCGTATGAATTTTTTCCCGAATAATAACGGTGGTGCTTCTAGTCGAAGCATCGTAAGATATACTTCCATTTTGATATGAAACATTACCACCCCAGTATAGTTGAACCAAAATTGGAGAAAACATTGTTTGTATTTTTTGATTAATGAAAACTGTAAGAGAAAATGCATTCAGTTATGTTTCAATAAATAGAGAAAAAACTTGATTTTTTAAGACAAAAATACCCCTCGCCCTTACTAATGGCAACAACTGACACACATTACAAACTTTCAACTCTAATTTTATTATTATATATATCAATATGTAAGTTAAACTTTAACATTCCAAATTTAATTAATATGATAAATAATAAAAATAAATATCATCTGTTTTCATTTAATTAAAAACTAATTAAAATTAAATTCTAAAATATGAAATAAAATTATCAGCGTTTGTTAGGTGTGGTTTTTTTAGATTATATGGTTAATAAATGTATATATAAAATGTGGTAGGTGGTTTTGTTTCAAAAAAGTTTACACCAAATATCAGTGTTTGAGTCATGTGACATTTGCTTTTCTTTTTCTTTAATCGAGTGAGTGTACAATACACTGTTTCTTGGTCTACGCGAGACACTATTCAGTTGTACCAGTGTACCAGATGTTGCCACTGTCAAGGGCGACATACTATTCATTGTCCTTTTTGGCAGAGATCGCCAATGGTAGGGGCGACTTCTCCTTTTTATTTTTTATTTTTTCGTTTGAATATACATGTGATAATTAAGTGGGTGATGTGGAATGCCACCTAGATGTCGCCCGTAGCAGTGGCGAGGTCTAATGTAATTAAACTAATTAATCTCTGACGCGCGTCAGAACTCGCCCTTCACAGTGGCGACAAACCCCCTTGTGAAAAAAAGAAAAATTGGGACCCATTTTTGATCACTAGGAGACAAAAAACCCCATTTTTAAAAAAAATTCCCACTATAAGTGGCCACTAGCAACAGAGTGTGGCCTCCAAATCATCACTACAAGTGGAGAACTACCTCCAATTCGTCACTACAAATGTAGTTGTTTTGTTTTCTTCTGCTGGACATGACCATGCATGCCCCATCCATATTGCCACCAGGAGTGTCATTTTCATCCAAATCGCTACTAACACTAGCATTTTTGATGAAAAAGTTGCTACCGCTTGCCACATCTACATTCTTCAATCCAACCACCTATAAGTCGTCAGTATTAGTGGAGTTTACCACATTTCTAAAAAAAAATTTCTGCCCCTTTTGTTTTTGTGATTATATAATTAGTATTGATCCTATTTTTTTAAAAAAAAAATCAATAACAATCAAATTGTGGTCGTGGAACCTGAAGCCTATAAATTTTGGCTTTCAGAATTTCCTTATGCGCCCGCCATCCGCTACTTTATTTGCAAGACTACAACCTAAGTTCTTATTATATTTTTTTTGAATGGCCAACTAAACAACATGCGAGTATTTCGTATGCGGCCCCTAATGGTTAAAGGATGCTCGAGCTGGCCACTAGCCAGACAGACGGAGCCCTTAGCTTACCGGCCACCAATTCCCGGGAAAACTTGACCCAGGCACCCACCCAAAGGCAGGACAGTGGAAGCCGGTAAAACCGGGTGGGATCAAGGTTCGAATTCAGGATCTAGGTCTTCAATCACTTCCATAATACCTCTATTTTACCAACAAAACAATACATCATTGGTAAGTTTTTATTATATTAAAGCAACTTTTTTAACATAAACCAAACTAAGTTTTAACATATTTTTTTAAAGAACTAGGTTTTATTTAAAATTTTTCTTTGGAATGTAAAAAAAAATCAGCAAAACTGCAAATTTAGTTTTTTTTTTTTTTTTTTTTTTTTTTTTTTTTTTTTTTTAAAAAGATAAATAAAGATTGCAAGTTTACATATAAAATATAAATTATAACTAAAATTAATTGTTATTAGATTGAACCAATTAAATATGACCATGTGGAATTGTTAAGTAATAAAGTCTTTGATGATCTGTCGTGACTTTTGGTTGTCCTAAAGAACTAAACGTAAGTGTATTGATCTCAAACAAAGATTTTTTCTTTTTCTTTTTTTTTTTATTTCTTTATTTTTTTTATTACACCTGATACACGTGATGACCGACTCATACTCCCCAAGTTCTGGTTGCTAATGAAAGTGCGTTAGTGGTCTCTCAAAAAATGAAAACTCAAAATAGCATTTAACAAAAAGTATTGTGGTTTAGATATTAAGATGAAGATTTTTTTACTTTTTTTATTCCTTTCTTTAAACTGTGATGGATTTTGTAAGAAAGATATAACAAGATGCTATAACCAATACAAAAATAAGAGGATAAAATATAAAAAACGTGGTGTTATTCTTATACCAAAAAAACTTATTTCATACACTTAAAATGCCTCGTATATTTATGAGGCATGTGTACGAACCTCTATTAATCAAAAGAGTAGCCATATACGTCACGTTTTGATCTATACGCAGCGTATGTATACGAGGTTATGACATTCTGCTGTCTTTTGTCGGCAAATTGTACAAGAAACGACGCGTATATACGTATATACGCTTAGGTTTTCTTAAACGTAACGTATAAGCCTATACATAGTGTTTAATGTTTAAAACGCGTATATTGAATACAACGCGTAAACCAACTTACGAATTATTTGACGCGAACTCTTTTTCCTCTTTAAAATCATCAATATATACGTTCATTTATGATTCATTTGAAAATAATCAGGTATAACACTCAAACTTAGTTATTTTATTATTAATAAAATGATAAACTAATCATAATAGTTTTAAGAATGATACTAGTGTGCATCGTCTCACACTCTAAGTCGAGCAAGATTGCCAGATCCGAACGAAGAGCATGCAGCTCAATCTTCTTATTGGCAATTGAATTTGAACCTGAAATCTTACGTTGGTCCTAATAAGAATAAAGAGATTGAATGCATTGAGGAACATTCATATCCACCTGAGTTCATGTGTAACGATGAACAATCGGGGGTTGTGTACTCGAAAATGGACTGGAAAACCAGTAAGACATAACATTTTTCACTTACTTTTTTTAGATGTGAATGAGTTTCATGAAAACATTGCTTTCAATATTTAATGTATATGGAAAAGTTGACGGCATTGGTGATTACCAAAACATTTAACAATGGATACGTCATAGTCACTGAACGATTGAAAAAAAGGTCACCAACGTGCTCAACAAATTATGGCTTGTGTATTCTTGTTGGTGAACACAATAATACAACCATATTGAAGCGTATAAGTTAATCGGTTGTCCGTTTAAATTAACAGGGATATGCGTCCTCGGCCAACAAAAATCTTTTAAGTAATCAAACTCTGATACCCAAATGGCCAAATAGTAGTCGACCCATATTCATCCTAATGATCCAATTTTCGGGTTTCCCTTCAGATTTGGATTTTGGGCAAGCCCATGGAATAAAATAATAATTGGGCAGTTCAATTCGAATGATTCTGATAAGACCCAATTATAAAACCCAAAATCATAGTCCAGTTAACCCAATATCATACACGATAACATTTGTGCAAACGGATATCCTCCAACCACGTCACCACCACCACCACCACCGTCGTTATGGCCGGTACTCTCGGTCTCGGTTTTGCCACAGCGTCCACCGCCGCGTTCACTTCCGTTCCCATCAATCGTATCCTAAATTCCCCCAATTTCAGAACCAAAATTCGCTGTATAGGATGGGTACATACATACACTTCACTCTTTTGCTACACTAACAACCGCTTTTGATTTGTTATCTGATTTTGTTAAGGAAGAATCCGGAAGGAATATTAGGTCCACCGACAAGGGGCGTACCCAATGCTTGGGTATGGGGTTCGACCGACCCCCATGAACTTTTGGTTTTTAATGTTATATATATGATCCAATCTAGACCGACCCTTAAGAAATTTTGTTCCTGACCCTCATGAAAATTTGATGAATAGATAAAGCCAATTTAAAATCATTTTAAAGTCAAAAATAATGAAATAATATTCAAATAGCTCAATATGCATTACATATGATGAACCACAAACGGTAATTAATAATTTAACTAAATACCTAATAGCCCACTTAAAAAAAATAATAAGACGTAATTTATATATTGAGTGATTGAATTTGAAGTTCAGAATTTATGTTTGGATCTCTTTCCTAAAAAATAGAGCAATAACTTACTAATATACATCGTTGCTCTCCATATTACAACCATAATTTATAGATTGGGTGATTATTGTATAACTTCAAAAGTATAAGCATAAGGAGAAACTTAGTTGATTTGTATATAATTAGTATATTTAGGTTATATGAAACATTTTCAAAAGAAAATTTACATCTTCACCTTCTTTTAATCTTAAATTTATTTATTAAAATAATATTCTTTTGAATCATGTCGAAAGAAAACCAATTTTATTATATTAACCTAATCAATGAGATGATAATTTGGTGTGATTTATTATATGTATATGTGCTTTAATTTAGTTTAATCATTTTTTTTTGTGATCCGATCCGACCCCATTCGAATCGGCCAAGAAAATAAAATATTTAAGGACAAATAATTATCAAAAAAAATTTTTCGACCCCCATAAAAAAAATTTCTAGGTCCGCCACTGCCACAGACCACTGGCCACTTAGCCCGCCGTGAGTTCCAGAGACGCCTCAAAAGAGACGCCGATGCTCGCGAACACTTCCAACGTCAACTCCAAGAAGAAAACGAATGTCGACGTGCTTTGCGTGAGGTGAATTCTATCTGTAACTGCATCATAAACCAAATAAATAAGATTCTGATATTAACAGTTGATCTTAACTGCAAATGATCAATTTAGGATTAGGTTTTGAAGATTTATATTATGATTGTTTGACTTATGTGTATTATAGTCTCAGTCTGTTCCGGATACTGTTGAGGAGCTGGTTGAGTATTTTCTTGATACCGAAGCTCAAGAACTTGAATTCGAGATTGCTAGAATGAGGCCTAGGTATGTATTTGGCTTCTTGTTACTCTTGATCACATTTAAATTACAGAACAATTTTGAAGTTAGA
Source organism: Mikania micrantha (assembly GCA_009363875.1). NCBI lineage: Eukaryota > Viridiplantae > Streptophyta > Magnoliopsida > Asterales > Asteraceae > Mikania > Mikania micrantha. The sequence goes on along the minus strand of CM018694.1, from coordinate 74,918,934 downwards.
ACTAGCTCATACGTACGTGTTACGCCTTACTGTTAAAAATACAATATATTTCAATTTTATAATCTTTTTCTAACAGATGGTAACTGTTTTATTTGTGCATATGAGGAAATTTCGTTGCTGGGCTAAGGATGTAGATGGACTTGTGGCTAAGCATTATGGGCTGATAGATGTGGGCTTGTAGATGTTGCTGGATTGCTGATGATAATTCGTAGAGTTGCATTTGGTTACATTAGTTAGAGAGTTTGTTGGATTACAACAGATCTAACAACACATGAGCTGGCTGCATCGTTATATGTTCAACATGAGCTCATTTCTTATCATTATCTCTCTCTGACTGATCAGTTTTATTACTTACTTTTGCATATTCTCTGATAGAAGTTTTAGGGTTTTGTTTGGTAGAGAGATCTTTTCAGATCTATGATAGATCGTTATTGATTTTGTGTTTCTTGTTTGAGAGAATCACTTGTATTTTTGTTGATCATCGTTTGTATACGATTTTGTTGATCAGATAGTTTCTGATCGAGTGTTATTTTTGGAGTATATTTACAAAAACTGGCTTTGGTCACACATAGCCAGAATTAAACGGTCACACTTTCGAATATTTATGTGACTAAAGGTATCAATAGTGTGACCAATTGGGAATGTATTGTCACACCTTCAAACATTTATGTGACTAAAGGTAAAATATATTTTTTTGAATGAGTTTTTAGTCACACATAAATTCGAACGTGTGACGAATGAAGAGTAAGTTTGAAGCATTAGTCACACTATACATAAAAAACGTGACAAATATACGTCACACACTTGAACAGTGTGACCAAATGACATATATGGTCACACGAAGTAATCGTTTATGTGACTAAATCATAGAGTCTAGTTTGTCACACATGATTTCAGTGTAGCCAAAGTCCAGTACATATGGTCACATAACATATTATGTGTGACTAAACCTATAGTCACATTTATTTATAGTATGATCATGTGACTATATTGATTTATAATAGCCACACAATATCACAAATGTGTAACTAAATGATGTATATGGCCACATTTTAGGAGATTATATGTGACCAATATGCTAGTAACAGTCACATCATGAAATATTCGTGTGACTATTTTTAGACTAATTTATGAGATTTGATACGGTCACACCAAGTAGTCGTTTATGTGACTAAATCATAGAATCGAGTTTGTCACACATGATTTCAGTGTAGCCAAAGCTGATACCTATAGTCACATTTATTTCTAGTACGATCATGTGACTATATTGATTTATAATAGCCACACAATATCACAAATGTGTAACTAAATGATGTTTTAGTCACACAACAAATATTATTTTTGTTGATTTAGTCACACATAATTAATAAAAGTCTGGCCAAAAGGGTTAATAAGTGTGACCGTATGTTTTTTAAAGTAATTAAATGTGTATTATGTGTGACTGTCGCCCGTCCTTTGGTCACATGAATATATAATATGTGTGGCCGTTGAGATGATTTAGTCACACAACAAATATTATTTTTGGTGATTTAGTCACATATAATTAATAAAAGTGTGGCCAAAAGGGTTAATAAGTGTGATCGTATGTTTTTTAAAGTAAGTAAATATGTATTGTGTGTGACTGTTGTCCGTCCTTTGCTCACACGAATATATAATATGTGTGGCCGTTGCGTTGATGTAGTCACACAACAATTATTATTTTTGGTGATTTAGTCACATATAATTAATAAAAGCGTGGCCAAAAGGGAGAACAAGTGTGACCGTATGTTTTTTAAAGTAAGTAAATGTGTATTTTGTGTGACAAAAATATAAATTAAAAGAAAATATGTATTGTTATTTTTATAAAAAATATGTATTTATTTTTAATTTATAAATCAAAGTTTTTTCTAAAAAATATTTATACATATTTTAAAAAAATTATATTTTTGTCACATAGAAAGACACATCAGTTAGTCACGTATGTAAAAAATGTCATCTTAGCAAAAACACTAATTTATAAAGGGTGTTATTATTCTCACACCCCCTTTTTTTAAAAATACACCCCTGAGACGGCCCGTACTGCCCAGTACGGCCCGTCTCAGTACTTGGTCAAACATTCCTGTCTGATAACATGTGACAATGATTGTGAGCAAGACGGGCCATATTGGTCAGTACGGCCCGTCTCATTCATCGTACAGACATTCTCTGACATCCTAGGACAATGATTTGAATCAAGACGGGCCGTACTGACCTGTACGGGCCGTCTTGCCCGGACGGCCTAGTTTGGCCGTTTCACCCCAAAACCAGGCCGTACTGGTCAGTACTGGCCGTACTGGTCATTGCGACGGAATTCCGACGAAAAAGTGAGGTCATTGCGACGGAATTCCGACAAAAAGTGAGATCATTGTGACAAAATTCCGACGAAATTTCAACAAAATTCGTTATTTTCTTTTTAACAATGAAACCAAATTCACCTAGTTTTTCACCTAGTTTATTTTGTTTAAATTATTTAAACTAACGTAAACAAACTAATTATAAAATGAAATATTTGGTTAAAACGACATTATGACGTTTAATTTACATAATAGCCGTATATCGTTCAAACGACATTATGATGTTTATGTTTGGCCCGCAGATTCAAACACATTTTTTCCCTGTTAAAACCGTTGCATAAATTTCATGAACTATTTCATTTGTTGTTGTATTTCAAGTCGTTCCTGACGCTCTTTTCGTATTTATTCTTCGCCATTTTGCCAGACATGTTTAAATGTATTAAAATTGAATTATTTGTTTTTAAAAAATTTTTTTTTTTGACCAATACGGCCAGTACTGACCAGTACGGCCTGGTTTCGGTTGAGACGGCTTGGTTTTGGCTGAGACGGGCAAAACTAGGTCGTCCAGTCAAGACGGCCAGTACTGACCAGTACGGCCTGGTTTGGGTTGAGACGGCTTGGTTTTGGCTGAGATGGACAAAACTAGGTCGTCGAGGCAAGACGGCCAGTACTGACCAGTACGGCCTGGTTTGGAAAGAAAGAAAAAAAACGAGTAAAAAGAAAGGCAATTTAAAAATGGAACTCAAACCGCTAAAATCTACAGAAAAGGTTGTTAATGTTTGTTAAAAAACATGAATTGTAAATGAATATTATTATAGTGAAGAAACATGCTTACACTTAAAAGTATGTCTTTCAAAAAATTATTTTGTTTAACCTCAGAATTATCATCCTGAAATTTCACAGCAAGAATATTATTTATTAAATTTGCTAATTGTGATATTAATTGCATAGGATCAATTCTTGATCTCGTTAGCTCACGGGCCGTCTAACTGTATTAGAAGTATGATAAAGTCATAGCTAGTAACTCAAACAACTCTTCATTATAAACGAACAATCCACTGCAATGATACAAAAAGAAAACAAATGCTACATCTTAATATATACCATTTAAGATAATAACAAAAAATACATGAGTAAAATTATAGTTACACTCACTAAATCATAAATGATATGAAAACACATAACTAAATATGATCTATTAACTCAAAAAGACAAAAAGAATTGCTGATAAACACTTGAGGAAACATTATAAATATATCATCTATAATCCCATTGTTCAAATGTATCAGTTGATGATGATAATAAACAAGAAAAGGAATATCATGTTTATCTATTTAGTTTGATGATGTATTATTCAAATTACCAACAGAAGTTTGTCTCCCTGCTCCAGGACCCAATTAGAAGCACGGTTATTGATTCCAGCACTCATGTAATGAACATTGGGAGGAAATGTATTCGAGGAAAGGTATTAAAATGTCTTTTGATAAGCTAATCGTTTTCCAAAGCTTGATAGTATGCGACTCTTTGCTAATTTTTTTGAATTTTATTTTAGTCGAACCCTACTATTTTGCTAAATAAGGCTTGTCTTTAATTTTGTTACCTCTTACGGACTGCATTAATAATGTCTAATCCAGGTCATCTTTGTTTTCACACTTTGTGACACCTCTAATTATGATGCTCAGGTGAAGGTACTTCCAATCCTTTCTGCAAATAAACTTAATTCTGAAATTCACTTATATTAATATTCAATTGTTACATCCCAAATTGCATAGTTGGGGGCAAGTAATCCTGAAGAAGCTGCAAAATGGATCAAATCCTTCCAGGAATTATCTAAGAAGGTGAAAACTGCTTTACACTTGAAACACATGATCTATTTACAGAAAACCGACTGAAAAAGCGTTGATGGGTCAACCCAACCCGACTCTTCTTGGTCTATCCTAAGTGTCTACTCATTTTGACCCGTTGTCTTACCAACGCTTTTGCCAACTATAATATGTTTACCATTAAGACACAGAGAATAAAAGAAAGTAAATATACCTTGTTTACCGTATGATTCATTTGAAACCGTACCTAACAGAAACTAAATATAAAGAAATTATGCTAGAGGTTTAAAAATGTACCTTTATAAGAATGAAGATATTAGATAGGATAAATGTACTCACAGTGTTCCTGTGCTAAATCTTGAGGTCTATGCGTGAGGAAATCATTTCCCACATTTGCATACATAACCTTCTGAGCAAGCACAATTTCTCCAAGCAAACCAACCTGCAAATATCCACAAAACTACGAAGTTTTCTTGATTGCTAAAAATGTGCAATAGTTTACATGAGATTTGATTTTTAAACAACTCAAGTTTTTCCCAAAGCCTCAATCCTGTAACTTGCTCAAAAAGAGAAGAATTGTTCAATTCTAATCTAAAATCCCCTGCACTGATCGAATATCAATAACCACATTTATAAAAATTATAAAATCAAGATTCCCATTACAGCCTCATTTGTATGATCATGGTTTATCATTATGCTTCAAAGTGTTCATATGTTAAAGTTGACCACAATCATTATCATAAATGATATAAAAATCATGCCCCTTTATCAAGCATCAAAAGGGCAAAATTAACATATTATAGATAAAAAAAGAGCTTATTTTTAATTTAGCAATGTAAACATAAACACCAGTGGCTAACTAAACCTAGAAAAATAAACTAAACGGTGGAACAAAGGGTAACCCATAGAAATTGCAACTAAGTCAGAGACATTGGAAACCCTAGCCACTGAGAAAGATGTCAAAGCTTTGGTAAGAAGAACAATCAAAAAAACGTTAGTTTCATAGTCAGCATAAAACCAGGTGCAAACAAAACCTGTCATAACCCAAAGCCAACAAAAAAGGATAAGGAAGACAAACAATCAATCACCATGCATCAAAAGCTTACTCACTAACCTGATTTGCAAAGAAGGTAACAGAAGTGACTAAATGGGAACCCACAAGCATGAATTGTTATACATATATTAATTTTAAGACTTTTCACACTCTCTCTCCAATCTCCATTATATAGTGTTATAGATTAAAGTCATGCATATATTCAAATTATCGTTCGATACAATTGTTCCAATTTCAGCATCAATATCAAGTAACCAGAAAATACAATGAATCTTATAGTACTGCGACAACCTAAGCATGATATGGCTCATTTAGATTTCCGTATAACAATACCTCCACAGTCGGTGCGATAGTAATAATTTCGTGATTCATTGCCCAAGTCACGTCGATCCACACGCGGCAATATGTTATCATTGTGTGGATGGATCACGGTACTAAATTCCTCGTCCACCTCGTCATATGCATCTCTGTAATTCTTGGTAGGTGTCTTAAAAACAATAGACAAATTTTTATTTAGCTGGTCTTTCACATAAAACACTTGTTGTGTGTAAAGACTAATAAAGGCTGATGCTCACCAAACTTCTTGTTTGTCTAAGTATAGGAGTCTCTTTGAATAAACACCTTCGGAAGGAAGAAGTGATTCTTCGGAAGCAACATTGCTTCCGAAGGATAACTGGTTCCTGCCGAAGGTTGTACAAGACAACTGCTTCCGAGGAATCTTCTTATGCACTAAAGACAAAGACTTCCGAGGTTTATCCTCTGACAAAGACTGTAGCAGCTTACTCTCATAGTACAAAAGGTACTGACACAAGACATGCTGGTCTGAGTAAAGTCAAAGACAACATGTAATGAGTCAGATAAAGCGCCTTACCTCTCCCATGCTGCATTAAATGCAAAAGATCATCTGAAGCCTTGAAGATCAACAACATTAAATGTCTTTTGTATTTAATAGTCCTTTGTAAAGTCAATGTCTATTAATGTAATGATCATGACTGAGTGTCTTAGCCTGTTAAGACACTCAACATACTAGAATAAGCTTTACTTTATGTACTTGTCTAGTATACCCAACTTGTATTCCTAAGTGTATACGGTTGTAGCCTCGGCTATATAACCTCCCAATGTATTGTTGCTTCAAGTGTGCTTGCTTGTATACTTCCACTTTGAGAGAAATATATCCTTGAGCTTGAATTATTCTTGTGTTCTTAATATTGTTCAAAGATTATTGTGTCACTTTGAGTGAAATTGTGAGATCATTCTAACAGAACATTCCGCATCTGTTAGAATTAAGTAAGAAATACTTGTGAAGTGTTGTTTAGAGATAACAACCCGATCCTACAAGTGGTATCAGAGCTTTTGGCTCTTGAACTTGACTGACTAATCATCATCAAGTTACCAGTTCTATTTCTTATAAACCCTCATAGTATTAACACTCATATTTTCTGTGTCTGTCCAAGATGGCTGCTCTAAACAAACATGATACAGAAAATGGCACTCTCAACAAGCCACCAATGTTCACACCTGAAGACTTCGATACCTGGAAAGTCAGAATGGAAGGGTTCATCAGGAACCAAGACTTCAAACTTTGGAAGTCTGTTCTTGAAGGTCCCTACATTCCTACAGTTGCTGCTGCCGGTGCTGGAGTTGCTGCAGTACCAAAAGATCCATCTATGTACTCAGACGAAGATTACAAGAAGATGGAAGTTGATTCTAAAGCTCTTTGGCTAATTCAGATGTCAATACCGAACTCCATTATACATGCATTCAAGAAATGCAAGTCTGCTCAAGAACTGTGGAATTCCTTGAAGCAGATGTATGAAGGGTCAGAAGATGTCAAAGAAAACAAGAAGGATATGCTGAAACAGAAGTTTGAAAACTTTTGTCAACAAAACAATGAGAATATGTCTTCTCAGTACCTAAGGTATGTCCAACTTGTGGATGAATTAACTACTGCAGGTGTAACTCTTGATAATCAAGATGTGCTCAGAAAATTTCTGAGGTCTCTTCCAAAGGCATGGAATATCTATTCTGTAACAATCAGAAGAACAGAAAACCTGAAAACTCTAACTTTAGGAGAATTGTTTGGTATTCTCAGTGCCTATCAGATGGAATTAGATGCCCAAGAATCTAAAGTTTCTCACTCACCATCTGGTTCAGCTGCTCTTTATGCACCCATCAATAATCCTCCATACCAAAGCTATCAACCCCTCTACCATTCTACCTCCACACCCACTGTCACATTTCCTGAAACTCCAAATTCATCAAACCTTGTATCTAACCCAACCCCACTACCAACCTCTGGGCAAGGAGCTTTTATGGCTGAGGAGACAAATTACTTTCATCTGTGTCAAGAAGACTTGGATGGTATTCCTGCAGATGATCTTGAGGAGATGGATATAAACTATCAAATGGCTATGATTTCATACAGGGCAAAGAAGTTTTACCAAAGAACCGGCAGACAGTTCAAAAAGCACAATATGAAGACTGGGTTTGGACTTGACAAATCTAAACTCAAATGCTTTAACTGTCAACAGTTAGGCCACTTTGCCAGAGAATGCAAGTCCACAGGAACTCAGCAGACAACTTCTGGGCAACCACAACAAAGACCATCAAGCTCATCTAACAATGCAAACATTGCTGAACAAGATTTTGCAGACTGGAGCTTTCAAGCTGAGGACCCCTCCATCTCCAACAGTGCTTTGATGGCAAATGACTCATCTTCCTCAAGCAAGGTAACTGATAGCATGTGCTCACCTGAATGCTTAGAAACATTAACTATTTATAAGAAAATAAATTCTCAACTCTGTAATGAACTTGAGTCTCTACAAGTAGTCAAGGCAAATTTCTTTGAGGTTGAAAGAAATTACAAAGAAAAGATTGAAGAAATGGAAAAGACCATTTCAAGTTTAAAACATGAAGATACTAACAAACAGTGTCAGATTAAAAATCTTTTAGAAAGACTAACCACTGCCAAGACTGAACTTGTATTGGCTGAGTCTTACAGAGACAAATTTCTAAGCCAAGGTGAAAAATATGAAAAACTTTTTAGAATGAGCAGCACAACTGAACTTGTGAATAAAAGGGGAGCTGGTTTGGGATATAACAAAGTGGAACCTCCATCTGCTTATACTTCCATAACAGATGTTAGGTGTAAATCACTGGTTGACCTTGTGTATAATGAGGAGTTGGATATACACAAGGTAGTTCAAAAGGATAATCTCTCTGATCCAAGTACCTCAACATGCTCAGATGAGGATGATGTTCCTATTAAATCATTAAAAGGAAAACAAGCTTTGAAATTTAAGAATCAAAATAAGAAAACTAAGAAACATTCAACAGTTTTTATCAAAGCTAAAACCACAGAAAATATCTCCTCAGATGAGTATGTGACTTGCCCAACTGACAAGTCAAAACGAGGTAGATCAATGGAGAGAAAAGTCAATTCTCCAGGAAAACAGGCAAAGTCTAAGACTAACAAGTATGCTGGAACATCCAAACCATCATTCTCTGAGGATCAAAGATCAGACTTCGTTAAAAGGGATAAGCAGCAACACTCTCCTAACATTCAAACTCTATGTCTGATGTGCGGTGAAAAGAATCATTTTGCTGCTGATTGCTTCTATAATCCAAGAAGCAGAATTTCCTCAATCAAGGGAAGAGGAAGAAAGAATAGTTGGAGTCAGTCATCTACTTCTTCGGAAGAACAGAGAAGAAATTTGGTCAAGAGGGCATCGGAAGCAAGTACCTCCAGTAATAGGAAGAAACAAAATAAAAATGCTTCTGAAAAGAAAGCATCGGAAGCAAAGAAAAAGGAAGCTTCCGAAAGAAAAGGAACCTCGGAAGCTCATCAAAGGAATGCTTTCAACAAACAAAAGAGGTCATCTGTCTTCGGAAGAAGATCATCGGAAGGAAAAAGAAAAACAGCTTCCGATGACCATCAAAAGAAACCAAGTCTTCCGACAACTCAAAAGGCACAAGTATGGAAGAAGAAGGAATCAACTGATAAGCCATCACCCACATCAGAAGCATCCACATCATCTGTCCCACCTAGAATGATGTCAAAGAAATTTACTTACAATGATGCAAATGGTAAACCCAAGACCACATGGGCTTGGGTTCCCATCAGAAACTAACTCACTTCTGGTCATGTGCAGGAACAGCAGGAATCAAAAGGCAACTTGTGGATAGTTGACAGTGGCTGCTCCAGGCACATGACAGGCAACAAGACCCTCTTGCACAAATATGAACCATTCTTTGGCGGGTCTGTTGCTTTTGGAAGTGATCCAGTAGGAGGATACATAACAGGTAGAGGCACAATCACAAATGGTAAGGTAAGCTTTGAGAATGTACATTTTGTAAAAGAACTTAACTACAATTTACTAAGTGTATCACAGGTGTGTGATCAAAAGCATAACATGTTGTTTACTGAGCATGAGTGCATTGTTCTGAAACCAGGATTTGTGATACCAAATGATCAAATTCTACTCAAAGCTCCAAGAAGAAGTAACATGTATATGCTAGATATGAGCACAGCTGCACCTCTTAGTAATATAAGCTGCTTTGTCTCAAAAGCTTCACTTGATGAATCATCACTTTGGCATAGAAGACTTTGTCATGTAAACCTCAAAAATATGAATAAATTGGTCAAAAATAATTTAGTAACTGGTTTACCAACAAAAGAATTCATATGTGTTGATAAATGTGTTGCATGCTTAAAGGGTAAGCAACACAAGTCATCTCATTATGCCAAAGAGATAAATTCTATTACCACAGTCCTTCATTTACTACATATGGACTTGTTTGGCCCCACAAGTGTTAAAAGTCTTGGTAGAAAATCATACTGTTTGGTGGTTACTGATGATTTCTCTCGGTATACCTGGGTGTTTTTCTTAAATACCAAGGATGAAACTGCCGAAATCCTAAAGTCATTTATACTCAGGGTGGAGAATGAAAGTGACCATCATGTAAAAATAATCAGATCAGATCAAGGAACAGAATTCAAGAATCATGTTTTAAATTCTTTTTGTGAATCTAAAGGTATCACAAGACAATTTAGTGCTCCTAGAACTCCACAACAAAATGGTGTAGCTGAAAGAAGGAATAGGACACTAATTGAAGCTGCAAGAACCATGTTGTCTGATGCCAAACTTCCAATAACTTTTTGGGCAGAAGCAGTCAACACTGCCTGTTATGTCCAAAATAGAATATTGGTAGTTAAGTCACATGGCATGACTCCTTATGAAATTTGGCATAAGAGAAAGCCATTCATTGGATTTCTCAAACCATTTGGATGTCATTGCACCATCTTGAATACTAAAGATTACTTAGCCAAGTTTGCTGAGAAATCAGCAGAGGGCTACTTTGTTGGGTACTCTTCAAATGCTAAAGCGTATAGAGTATACATCAAAGCATCCAGAGTTATTGAAGAGTCTGCAAATGTTCAGTTCAATGAACATACTCTCAATAAACCTGGAACCGGCCCTGATTGGTTGTTTGATCTTGATAGTTTTACATCTGCATTTAATCTGGTGAAAGAGTATGTTCCAGTTTCACAGTCAGCTACCACAGACACCTCCAAAGACTCAGCAGAAGATAGGTTAAGTCTTCGGAAGCATTATTTCTTCCTTAGTCGGAAGATCTCACACTTCAGAAGCTAACTTACCTTCTGAAGTAATATTCTTCCGATACATTATTTTCGGAAGCATAGGCTTCTCAAGGTACTCTTCAGAAGAAAGTGTCTTCCGAAGAACATTTTGCCTAATGAATTTTCTAACACTTCAGAAGCAGTGCTTCCGACAGTATAAATTTTATACTTCGGAAGCACATCCCTTCTGAACTCTCTTGGTCTAATAAATACCCTGCTTCCGAAAGTCACTTCTTCGGAAGCACCTCAGTCAGAGAAAATTAATTGTGAAACCAGCTGTCATCGGAAGACCTTTTTCTGACATCCGGATCTCAAATTTAATGTGTCTATATATTAAATGCTGAAATCCGAATGTATATAAAGGTCTCCCGCTCATTCAAATTCTCACAAACTGTTTCACTTTAAACTCTTCTTCTCTTTGATCTCTCCAATTGTGCCCTAAAATCACCAACTTTCATGGCTCTTCTTGCTTTCAAACCTGCTCACAACGTACCAGCGGAGTTATTAGCAGAACATGATGCTGACTTCGCCCCAATAATCTCCTTTCTTCAAAGGAGCAGGTATTTCTTTGCATTAACTGTTCAGCCCTTGGTGTATGAATCTCATCACCAACAGTTTTGGGCATCTTGTTCTGTCTCTTCGTCTCCCAATGGTCGGTCTCTTGAAGCCACCATTGATGCTCATCCCATTGCTATCACTGTGGAAACCATCTGTCGGCATCTTAAATTCAATGATGCCGGTGGAAGGGTCTCTTTCACGAAGGATGAGGTAGCATCGACATTTAAGTCGATGGGGTACGAAGGTCCTCTCCCTTCAACAACCTATTTGAAGGGTAGAGTGTCCTATAATTACAAGTACCTCATACATGTGTTTTTACATTGTCTTTCAAATAAATCTGGTGGTTGGGACCAAGTTCCATCTGATTTAGCTTCGGCTATTCATGGCTTGGTTTCCAATCAACTGTTTAATTTTTCTGCTTTTATTTTCAATAATTTGGTTGACAACATCATGTCACCAAAGAAGTTTTGTATGTATCCCAGGTTTTTGCAACACCTTTTTAATGAAGAGTTGGGAGCTTCCCTTTCTCTAACTGGGAATACTTACAAAATGCCCTTGGTCTGTTCCAAGATTTTTGTGCAACTCAAGAAGAAGAGTGCTCAGTTCTCTGGGACATTCACTCCTCTTCTTTCCTCTATGGAGTCCCCTGCTCCAGAAGGTGACAGCTCTGTTAACCCCACAGATGCTGAACCCACACCTTCCACTTCTGTTCCTCACCCCATAAAAATCACTTACAAATGCAAACGAAACCCTGTGCAACTTTCTACAGTTGTTCAGGCCCCTTCTACTGAACCAAAACAGAAAAAGGTTAAAAGAACTGCTCAGGGCACAGTTCTACCTAAGGTGAAAGCCACACCCCTTGTTTCTCCACAGGTTCTTCCTTTGAAACCTGTGGTTGCCCTTAACCAGCCTGAAAGCCCTCAGCTTATGTCACAAAACATATCTGAGAATATTCAAAGGGATGCACCCATCATTGAGTTTGCTTCTCATGAAGCAACTTCATTAGATAAGAGACTGTCTCCCAAGTCTCCAGGTTCATATCATCCAGAAATGCCCCCCACCCATACTATCACCCAGGCTCAAGGAACCCCTGCTCTAGCTTTGGAGGAACCACTCTCTCCCACTTCCCAAACTTTAATGAGAGTGGTGACACAGTTACAAGCTCGGTTCCCTGACCCAGAGCCTATTCAATCAGAGGTTGGCCCCCGTAGTTCTGAAGGGGTCAATGCAGGTGAGGCTGCCACTACTGTTGATCTTAATAAAGATCCACAGGACAGTGGTACAGGCAATAGGACCTCACCTGCGGCAACCTATATTGGGGAGGACTTCTTTGAGGTTCTTCTCAATGAAGGGAATCCAGGGTGCCAAGAAACCACATCTGGTGGTGGAGGTGCAGGAGCTAGGCTCAGGACTCCATCGCCCCATGATTCTACTCCGGTAGAGGAGGGCACATCCACACAGGAATTGACGGCTACAATAACTTCCCTCCAAGCCAGGGTAGCTCAGTTAGAAGCTGAGGTGGCTACCCTGCGGCTTGAGGTCCAAACCAAAGATGCCACTATTCTGGACCTCAGGAGGCGTCCCCCGGTCACTCTACATCCATTTCACCCTGATCCTGCTACTACCACTTTCACCTCCCCTGATGCTACCAAAAAGGGGGAGAATATACCAACTGCAGGGTCAGGATCAGAAGCAAGAGAAGAGGAGGGTGCACAGGAAGTTACTCCATCCTTAGTCACTTTGACTGCTGAATGGGATGACTTCTTGGGTACTTATTTTCAAGATTCTTCTTCTATTTCCTCTTCTTCTGCTTCTGAGGATACAAGGGAGGTTGCCAAAGAGACTGAACAGCAAACATCAAATGTCTCTTTGGAACCTCAGTCCCCTCTTGGGACTAAGTCTCCTTCTGAGACTGCAGCTCAGGTTGTCATGGAAGACACAGCACAAGAAGAATCAATTTCCATGAAATCTGTGTCCCCTTCTGGGACTGAAGCTGCTGAAGCTCTCTCTTCCTCTCCTGAGCCCTTTGTGGAATCCAATAAGGAATCATCTAAGGGGATTGGTCAACTGGAGGAGACAGTGAATGCTGAGGTTAACTCCGAAGCTGCAGCTGCCTCCGAAGGCCCAGTCATCCTGGATGTTTCCTCCACAGAGGAGCTACATGCCAATGAACCAGCTGGTGAGGCAACAGAAGAAATCTCCTCTGGGGCAAAAATAACTGCTGATGACAAAGGAAAACGTAAGCTAACCCCAGAGGAGGAAGCAGAACAGGAGGAGATGAGACCAAAGAAAACAAAGGGCCGACCAAACACTTCTCTAGATGAAGAGCGAGCTAGACTCTCTGCTTTGCTAGAAGAAAAAGGTTATGACTTTGATGAAGTCATCAACTGGTCGGTACCTAGAATGGCTGCCGAGCTGGACAAGGTGCAGCAGCAAGAACAAGCTGTTGCTGCATCAAAGGCCCTGAGTGTACTTACAAAGGAGCAAAAAGAGAAGGCCTACAGAGACAAGAACAAGGCCTTTCTCTTGGAATATGGCTTCCATGCTCGGCAGCTAGGCCCAATGAAGAACTCAACCATGGATATGCATATCAGAGATATAAAAGCCAAAGTTGCAAGAGGTGAGTTACCTTCAATTGAACAAATCAGGGCAAGAAAGGAAAGCCTAATGAGAGGCTTAGGTTTAGGGGGAGGAGCTACAATAGAATTTCCCCTCTCTGGTGCAGGGATCAGAGAGGGAGAAGAAGTCATGTGTGGGGCAGCAACAAAAGCAATGTTCCCCAACATGCTCCCCCTAAATCCAAAAGAAGAACCAATATCTCCTCCTTCAAGTCCAAGTATGGATAACATGCCAATCTCCTCAGTCTACAAAAAGGGTAAGAAGACTACAAGGAAACAATCAATACCAAACCCTGATCCTGAGAGACATACACAGGCTGAAGAGAGGAGAACAGAACCCTCAAGGGATGAGGATATTGGGCCACAGCCTACTGCAACAACAGGTGCAGCAGTAGAATCAACTGTGGAAGCCCAACAGGCCAGAGTTCTGAGGAGTCAAGCCACTGCTCAAGACAAACCAAGATTCACAAGAAGAAAGAGCATGGCTAAAAGGAAAAAGGAAACAAAAACTATCCCTTTAGACTCTGAGCCTGATACAACACTCTCAGTACTTGAAGCCACATCTGAAGCAACTCCCAAAACTACACAAACCCTAGAAGACATGAGGGATATCAGCAGATTAATGCATGAGCATTCATACATCCCTTTGGTAAATTGGAGCTTCAATGCACAAGAAAGGATATTCATCCTCACCGACTACAATGGAGAAATAAAACTGGTGGATCTTTTGCATCTGATGATGTTGGCAAAACCCTATATATTTGATCTAGATATGCTCCCTCTCAATAATCCTGACAATGGAGCAGATGGGAGGTCAGCTATCAGATTAATTAGAAAAAGGGCACAGGTACTGAGGGGTACATGGAAGCCAAGGTTTATGCCTTAGAAGTTTTGGTAGCATCAGCCTAGGGGGAGACTGTAAAGACTAATAAAGGCTGATGCTCACCAAACTTCTTGTTTGTCTAAGTATAGGAGTCTCTTTGAATAAACACCTTCGGAAGGAAGAAGTGATTCTTCGGAAGCAACATTGCTTCCGAAGGATAACTGGTTCCTGCCGAAGGTTGTACAAGACAACTGCTTCCGAGGAATCTTCTTATGCACTAAAGACAAAGACTTCCGAGGTTTATCCTCTGACAAAGACTGTAGCAGCTTACTCTCATAGTACAAAAGGTACTGACACAAGACATGCTGGTCTGAGTAAAGTCAAAGACAACATGTAATGAGTCAGATAAAGCGCCTTACCTCTCCCATGCTGCATTAAATGCAAAAGATCATCTGAAGCCTTGAAGATCAACAACATTAAATGTCTTTTGTATTTAATAGTCCTTTGTAAAGTCAATGTCTATTAATGTAATGATCATGACTGAGTGTCTTAGCCTGTTAAGACACTCAACATACTAGAATAAGCTTTACTTTATGTACTTGTCTAGTATACCCAACTTGTATTCCTAAGTGTATACGGTTGTAGCCTCGGCTATATAACCTCCCAATGTATTGTTGCTTCAAGTGTGCTTGCTTGTATACTTCCACTTTGAGAGAAATATATCCTTGAGCTTGAATTATTCTTGTGTTCTTAATATTGTTCAAAGATTATTGTGTCACTTTGAGTGAAATTGTGAGATCATTCTAACAGAACATTCCGCATCTGTTAGAATTAAGTAAGAAATACTTGTGAAGTGTTGTTTAGAGATAACAACCCGATCCTACATTGTGCTTGTGCGGCTAATATGAATGGATCACTCTTGTGGCCTAAATTATTCAGGTCGACCAATATATAACCAAGAGTAGTATCCCGTTTGACCGCACCAGCTCTATGATTAACCCAATCACATTTGAAAAGAGCAATTCGCCTGAAACGGTAATCTAGTACCCATATCTCTTGTAAAACCCCATAATAAAATCTCTGTCTTGTGGTTGCAACTTCTTTTAATATGTGCAGATCTATTGCCTCAACACTGACCCCACTGTTTTGGTAAACTCTGCCATCATGACTTTTTGTATGAAATGTATAGCCATTGATGTTATATGCATCATATTTCACTACGGTGGCGCGTGGTCCATATGAAATCCACCTTACGGTTTCTGATACACTTTCTTTGGAGATCGCTAACTCTCTCTCAACCTTAATTTGATTACATGTACACATGATCAGCTTCAAATAGAAGTAACAAGAAACAAACTATATATTGGGATACTTTTAATGTTGGTGTTTATCAAATATATGCAGTAAGCAATAAGTGTAAATTAAGCTACACTATAGTACTGATCAGATTGAAAAATGATGTTGAAAGTGTTGAGAATTAACATATATAGACTTATTATTTGCAAGGTTGTGGTACCAACTTTTTGTAACATATACATAATTCAATAAATAACATACGATTAAATACCTCTTCGTGTAACCACATAGCAAAAGATATATTGTGGTCATTCTCTAGCAAAGCTATTCTTTTACCCGGGTTTTCTGATTGTAAAACCTGCTTGTGTCGCCTGAAACATGTCTTTGGTTATTATATTTGATAGAACAATTTAAGTAACGAAAGAGACATGTGTTAGTTATACTTACTCGATATACGGTACAATTTCATCTGTATTCTGTATTACATACAAATGTGCTTTGTGAAAGAGTTCTGCAGAAACTTCACTTGGTTTGCCGGCTGACAGTGGCTTTCCTTCCTCATTTTCATCAGTATCATGTCTATCATGTGGGATACCAATAGTTTTCATGGATTTATGATATTCGCTGAAAAACTCTATTGTTTCTTCTGCAATAGTCTCCTCAGCAATGCATCCCTCAGGTCTATTTCTATTTCGCACATGTCCTTTAATAACCTTCATACATATTTCGAAGGGATACATCCACCGAAAGCATACGGGACCACATAACTTTACCTCCCTAGTTATGTGCACAGTCAAATGTACCATAATATCAAAAAATGACGGAGGAAAGAACTTTTCGAGTAGGCACAGTGTAACACAAAGTTCTTCTTGCATCTTATCTAGCTCTTCTAATATGATTTCTTTGCTACATATCGATTTAAAGAAAAAGCAAAACCTGATAATAGCATATCGTGTGGGTTGGTGCATGATTGAACGTATTGCAATGGGTAAAAACTCTTGCATTAGCATGTGATAGTCATGCGATTTAAGTCCGATAAGTTTCCTATCCTTTAGGCTGACCAAACTAGAGAAGTTTGAACAATAGCCTTATGGTACCCTGATGTTGTATAACGTTTCACAAAAGATGTCTTTTTCAGAATTCGTTAATGTGTAACCTGCTGGAGGTAATGTTGTTTTGTCTTCTTCTTGCCTAGCAAACAACTCTGGTTTTACCCCCATCTCTGCCAGATCCAATCGAGCATTCACTCCATCTTTCGTCTTTCCATGAACATTTAGCAAAGTTCCGACTAGACTCTCAGCAACATTCTTTTCTATATGCATGAAATCAATACAATGTTGAACAGAATTATGCCTCCAATAGCTAAGCTTTCGATACCAAATGTTGAATTTCTTCCAATACGCATCGTTTTCTTCATTTACTTTGCTTGAACTACCCACTTCTTCTGTTGTTTTTCTTTTCTTCTTCTTGATCTTCCCACCTCTGCCTCTCGTATCTTCTGATGCATTATTGGTTGTTCGTTTTCCTTTTCCCCACTTATTTTCAATATGTTGTACCTCGTTGTATATTTGTTCCCCGGTCATTGGATTTGGAGATAGGCGAAATTCTTGTTGTCCATTAAACGCCTTCTTTTGCTTTCTGAACGGATGATTATATGGTAGATATCGTCTGTGACCAATATAACTCTGCTTGGATGAGGCAGAAAGTCTAACACAGTTTGTATCTTTCCCACATACCACACAACCTTTGAATCCACTGCATGGGCAGCCACATAATGTACCAAGTGCAGGGTAATCATTTATTGTCCACAACACAACGGCACGTAGATCAAAGTTATCTTTTGTTGAAGCATCGTATGTATCAACCCCTTCATCGAATAACCGTTTCAGATCATCAACCAATGGTTCTAAAAAAACATCGATATCATTACCCGGGTATCCCGATATTAATACCGAAAGCATGATAAACTTTCTTTTCATACACAACCATGGAGGAAGGTTGTATATGACTGTTAAAACTGGCCATACACTGTGATGCCTATTTCCTCTATTTACGTCAACCCCGTCTGCCGATATTCCTAGCCGTAGATTTCTTGGATCTTTAGCAAAATCTGGGTATTTTTCATCAATGGTACGCCATGCCTCTGAATCTGCGGGGTGACGTAAAACACCATCTGTTTTCCTTCTTGTCGCGTGCCATCTTAAATCGTCTAATATACTGTGTATCTTAAAGAGTCGTTGCAGTCTTGGTATAACTGGAAAGTACCACATTACCTTTGCTGGAATGTTTTCGTACACTTTATTTGTCTTGTTATCCACCTTCCATCTTGTTGTACCACAAGTTCGACACACGGTCAATTCCTTGTCCTCCTTTCGGTAAAGTTGGCAGTTGTTGATACATACATGTATCTTTTTGTATCCTGATCCCATCAATTTCATAATCTTTTTGGCCTCATAAGTGTTTTCCACCAATTCATTACCATCAGGTAGCATCTTTTTTAACAATGCTAGTAATTCATTAAAAAACTTATCAGAACATCCGTACTTACCCTTCAAGTTGAGTAGTTTAACTATTGCGGACAACTTTGTGAAGTCAGGACATCCTTTGTAAAGTGGCTTCTCTGCGTCTAATAATAGTTGTTGAAACTTGACATGGTCATCCTCATCAAAATTATCTTTTGTAGAATTCACCATTTCTACTGTATCTGGGCCATCTGTTGGAATTTCTGAAGCAAAATCCACATTGTTAACAGACGTTGGAGTAGCATTAACAGGTGTTGGGGCACTTATTGATGGCTCATAGTTTTCTCCATGTTTAATCCAGTTTGTGTAGTTTAGATCAATGCCATTGCTGAATAAATGGAGATGCACTTCCTCCACCGTATGATCTATGTGATTTAAACAATTGGTACAAGGACATGGCATTGTAAGATGTTGTTTATTACCTCGTGGGTCGATGTTACTCGTCTTCAGCAAGTTGTGTACTGCATAATCAATAAATGCTGCTACTCCATCTATATAAGGTTTCTTGATCCTATTTGTTCCCATCCAAGACTTGTCCATGTTTAATAATAATGGATTGTTTAGGGTATAATTTCACTGCAATTTAGAAAAAAAAATCACTACAAGTTAGAAAAAAAAATCACCGGCGGTGATGTTCCTCCAACTACACTAAAAAAGTTACTGATTTAATAAAATGAACTCATCTCATCATTATTGTTTACAATGACGTGATGGAAATATGGAAGGACCAATCTCAACATCAAGCAAACACATAATCCACACACCAATATTCACTGTATAATCCAACTGAAGCAGAAAAAAGCCCTACAAATTGCCTGTACACACTTTATGTTTGTTGGACAATCAAAACCAACAAATTAGAAACAAAACTTCAAACAAATTAATAAAAACTAGCATAAGCCACTAACATGATACACACCTAATCAGAAATGATCAGCGATTGATCAAGAGGCAGATGTGCTATTATCAGAAAGTTTTTGCTTTATTTGTCAGCAAGGAATTTTTTTTATTACTGTAAACAAATGATGTTGAACAAACTAGTTTTCATAAACACATCCAATTCCACAAACAAAAAAAAATCTTGGATAGTTAAACATATTATACACGTGAACTAGCCTATCAATGACAAATTTTGAATTAATTGTATTCATAAACGTAATCAGATCCAAACAAGTTTCAAATTGAGGTAAATGAGCAAAAATTCAACAATAAAGAAACCTATTTCAACTTAGAGTTGTGTTCTAATAAATCAATATTGTTACAAAGACACCCCTTTTAAAGGCTCAAATTATGTGAAAGTAAAAATTACCTATATTTCATTGTATAGCATATTGTTACAAAGACACCCCTTATTTACAATATGAAGTAAATGCTCAGCTACAGAGTAAAATTAAGCAATAAAAACAAGTATGATCCAGTTCAATCCCATAATCAAAAGATTAATTCACATGGCATTTCATCAAGCATATAATGTGCATAATTCAATCTAAAGAAAGTAACACAAATTATGATACAGTTCAATCCCACAATCACATGATTAATTAAGAAATGAATTAAAACTAATACATTTCTACCAATTCCCAACAAAAATTCAAAGAAATAAAAGGAAATTTAAAAACTTACAGTTGGAGATTTCAACCTTTTGTTAGTCGCAAATCACGCAATTTATTTTACCATGCTCCAACACAAATTCCAATGCATAGAGGAA
This sequence comes from Mikania micrantha, assembly GCA_009363875.1. NCBI lineage: Eukaryota > Viridiplantae > Streptophyta > Magnoliopsida > Asterales > Asteraceae > Mikania > Mikania micrantha. Next base: position 74,898,579 of record CM018694.1, on the reverse strand, counting down.
GGGTCAATGAACAATCAACTCGCAAACAAACAAAACTCACCATAAATTCGATCGGTAGCAACTTTACATACGAACACACACAGATAACACAAAAAACCCTAGATACATTAACCTCGTTAAATAGTGACCGCAGATGAAATCATCAAAATAAAAGAGAGGCCGAGAGGTTTCACCGAGGTCGAATGAGAAAAAGTCGAGCGGCTGGGGCAATCATGGAGGACGATGAAATTAAATTGATGAGGCGAGATAAAGCAAGAGATCCTCAAAACTGATAAGTGGGAAAAAATATTCTTAAAGCAAGGGGCTTAGAGCCAAGGAACCAATGAACCCAGTGGCGGATCCAGGAATTTTTTTCAGTGGGTTCACTATTTTAAGACACTTTAATTAGATAAAAGCATACAAAAAAATATCCGGGTCGGAATAAGTCTAATTTCATCCTCTAAGCAAATAACTTCATCTAATTTCATCCTTTTAACTAGGGTAATATTATGAAATTGGTTTTCTTTCAAAAGAATCTCCCGGAAGATCATTCAAAAAAATTTTAAGCCTATGTTATTTGAAAACGATGATTCAACATTTGTTGAGTCTCTTTTGAAAAATCTATCATTACTCATAATACCTAATAAAGTTTGACAAAATATCTAAACAATCAATACTAATTCACAAAATGTCTAAACAAATCAATACTAATTTCACATAATACCTAAACAAATCTATACCAATTTCACAAAATACTTAAACAAATCAATACCAATTTCACAAAATACCTAAAGAAATCAATACTAATTTCACATAATACCTAAACAAATCATTACCAATTTCACAAAGTACCTAAACAAATCAATACTAATTTCACATAATACCTAAGCAAATCAATATTAATTTCACATAATACCTAGACAAATCAATACCAATTTCACAAAACACCTAAATAAATCAACACTAATTTCACAAAATTAGCAAATAAGTAGTCAAATAAAGCAAAGGGGCTGAAGTATGAAAATGATTACCAGATGTTCCAGCCGTTCAGGAGGCTAAATCGGACGCAGAGGGCGGAGAGGAGTCGTGCAGGGAGGCGGAGGCGCCGTCGCCGAAAGATGTGGCCTGTGGGGAGGTCGTCGCCGGTCGCCGGAACTTGTGGGTGTGTTGTCTCCAGCCGGAGAAGGCGGGAGGGAGGCAGGCGTAGAGCGGGATCTTTTGAAAGTTGGGAGAGTGATGAAAAAAATCTAGATTTTTTGAAGGCTGGGGGATCTATTGGAGTCGCAAGAGCTAGCGGGATTTTATGAAAAATCAAAACCCAAGTCCATCTTTGTTAAGCAAGTTAAAAAAAATCAGAAAAAAAAAACATATACGAGACTCGAACCATGACCTATTGGTTGAAATCCAGATTCCTTACCACTAGACTACTGTAAACTCTTATACTTAGAATTCACCTTTAAAATACTAATGGGTTCACCCTATTGTTTAACCTTTTCGAAAAAAAAATTTCCTACTAACGGTTCGAACCGCGGTGGGTTCCGGTGAACCCACTACCATATATGTAGATCCGCCCCTGAATGAACCAATAAACCATATGGCTCGGGTTTGAAACTTAGAACGGTTTTCTTAAAAGTATTTAGTTTTTTCCTGAACTGGTACTTTTGTGGTAGATATGATCGACTGACGCTACAAATGACACGATAATACTTAAGTAATCCGTTAGTAATTCAAAAAATTATCCGTTCAAAGAAAAAGAGGCAAGACTCGAACATGTGCATGATTGGGAAATGAATGCTTTGTTCCAAAACCAATCGTCCCAGACCCAGTACTTTTTTTATGTTAATTATTGTGAACGAACATATATGGATATTAAAAGAATCGTAAATCACACTCTAAACATAAACATAATATATTTCATGGATTAGGGAATTTTGAGAAAATAGTAGAAATTTGGGAGGAATTTTTTAATGATTTTTTTTTTTTTTGTAGATTTTGATAGAGAATAATTGATGGTGAAAAATGCTAAATTGATTTAGTGGCATAAAATTAAAAGCCATTAAAATGAATGTTAATTAAGTGTGTCACACTTAAAGTACAAAACTAATTAAACTTTATAAAAATAATTTTTATAAACTTGTCGCATTCTTGATTTATCTTCGCTTCCTATACAGTATTCAAGGTGAGTTCATAGCCCCCTTTTACATAACTTGTTTATAAATCGCGGGGTGAAACACATGTACAAAACGCTATGGTATTTATTCACATATCTCAACGCTTTTATCGCTAACCATTAAACACATATCGCAATATCGTGTTGGGAAAGACTCATCGTGACCTCTCAACGGCAATCACGTTGTGTTCGTCGCATCGTGATCCCCGGTATTCGGCATGGTGAGTAATACTCGGCACGATCAGCCCATCATTTATTGCACGGCGGTGTTCACGCCTCACGAATCACGAATGCACAGCGGTGTTCACGTTTCACAATTCGCTTAATGCACGGCGGTGTTCACGCTTCATTTACCCTACTTGACCAAAATTAACTCTGCCGTTAACAACCAAAAGCTGTTCGTGCCATAGACCACCTTCTACCGTCACGATCCGCTGCCCTCCACCACAGGTTACCATTGTCATCAGTCCAAAATATTCGAAAATTTTACCATCGACACCCTGTCGCCTGCTTCGTCTTCGTCGGAATCGAAGGCTACAGTCGCCACACCAGCATCATCGTCAGTGAGGAGGGATGTTTGAGGGTGAAAAGACGAAGTGAATGGTAGTTTGGATTTTGGAAGCTTCAAAGAAGTCGACCTCGTTTTCCGGCTGTGATTCAAAAGAACTTTCACTAAACGACAACCGGTAAAAGACAAAAAAAAAAAAGAGTTACTGTTCTTAAGAGGAACGTTAATTGTTATATATAAATATGTCTTTGTTAAAAATGTATCATTAAATTTAAAATAAAATGTCATTTAATGGCACACATTTTTAGTGACATTTAATTTTTGTGCCACTACTATAGGATTTAGTGACACTTTAGGTGTGCCACATTTGTTTGACTCGTACTTTTAGTGACACTTATTATTTATGCCTTTAAGTTATATTTTTAATGGCACTTTAGATATGCCACACTTAGTTAACATGTATTTTTATAGCATTTAACTTATGCCACTAAATCAATTTAATATTTTTTACAAAATTTTACTAAAATTAATTCCCTCTCAAAATTCATTCCCTCCTAAAATTCACTTAAAACAAATTTTAGGAAAATCAATTCCCTCCTAAACTTTTACCATTACCTTTTTCTCCCCTAATCCACATTTAGTTACCAAATTCAGCCCTACTTCAGAACGAAGACATCAGGCTTTGATTACATCTTTGATTCTGAACATTGATGTTCTTTTACGGTCAACTAGTACCATAGCAAACCCTAATTTTCCACAATTTTATACCATGTACGTTCTTTGCTTTTATTTTAGTTTAGTTTTCAAATTTGGTGTATTATTTTCAATCTAAAACCCTAAGCTACTCTTTCTCTAATTGATATCATCATTGATCCTCGTATGCAGATTATCATGAAGGTGAGTGTATGTTTATGATTGTTATTTTTGATTACTTGGTTTTCAATATTCCTCATTGATTCATCATAGCACTAACAAAAAAAGATAGTCAAGAGGGTTATTGTTTTTCTTCATAGTCGATTCATCATCATATTTACACTACAAATAAAATGCCATTTAATGGCACACATTTTTTGTGACATTTAACTTTTGTGTCACTAAACATATGTTTAGTGACATTTATGTGTGCCACATTTATTTGTCTCAAACTTGTAGTAGCACTTATCTTTTTTGCCATTAAATTGTAATTTTAGTGGCATTTTAACTATGCCACTCTTAATCAATATATACTTTTATGGCTTTTAATTTTATACCACTAAATCAATGTAATATTTTTACTAAATTTTATCGTTTTATTATAGTTCCCTCTTATTCTTAAATTAATTCCCTCCCAATCCAAGTTTTAACCTAAAATTTCCCCCTCAATCCTTTCTACTTCTCAATCATTCTTCAATCAAAATATAAATCTGCACATCGACTAATCCCACGAACCAGTCACGACTAGGTTATTGCCCTTCACAAGATTACTACTTCACGAGTATTCAAGGATTTATACTTCGCGAGTTATACACGATATCTTCGGACGTTGTTGATCACAGTTCACCTCCAAAGCCAAATTCGATGCAAAGCAAATTGCTTGATTGAAGAGAAATAGCAGAAAATCGTTTTCGTCTGGGTCAATGTCCGCCACTAAGCAGGTAATCGCAAAGACATTGTTTTGTGAATGAAGATTTAATTTAGATTGGTCTATCACAATTCAAGGAATTTGATTCTTGATTGAATCATTGTTGCCCTGGCGAAAGTTTCTTGTTTCGATCCAACTCCTTGTTTTTTTTGTTTTAGAGGTTTTTTAACCGTATGCTATAATATGTGGATTTTGAACGTCAAAACGTCATGTTAAAATATAATTGTAATATAATTGTATCCGGGCTCCATGTTAGTTTTTTCTTGTAGATGGTGCCACCTGCAACAGTGATACTAAAGAGTAAGAGACAAACGGGTTTGAGTTTGACCCACCTACCAACATGGGCCACTTCTTTTCTACAGACAGAGTAACAAATGGTTGTTTTGTCCAATTAGAATGTAGTGGAATTTATTTTAGCAATTTCACACTTTTGATCCAAGGATGAGCTATTTTTAAGTAGCTGTAATTAAAATCTTTGTCTTTGGTTTCTACTGTATTAGAATAGCTTTTGATATAGGTCTTGAGGTTGATGAAAGCTTAGCATTACTAAGAGTTGAAAAACCACAAGTTTCTTCAGCTTTGGCAGGACAGGAGGAGGTTGTTGTTGTTTCATAACTTTTAAGGCTTTTGCAGCCTGGTCAAGATCAACTTCATTCGCAACAATAGCATGTTCAACTGCTTGTTTTGAGATTTTAAACTTTATTTCCATTTTGGTGATCTGAGCAACAATATCACATTCAACCTATCATTTTGGGCATTTTAATGCACATCCATTGAACTATTTATCATAACAACATATTACGAATTCAAATATTAGTGATCACATTATGAATCACCTATTGAGATCATATTTTGATCAGCTTTAAAGTGAAACTAAAAAAGCTAAAGAAAAAGAATCTGATTTGAGTTTGTGCATTACAATTTGTGTTGCTAATATCTTCTTGTTTATTCTTCAAATTGTTGCAGGTCAAAGTGTTGACTTTTCATATGTTTTCATGAGTTAACAATATTTGAAGTAGAAGGTTTAGCATCTAAGTAGTTGAGATGGATTTCAATCAATATTTTTACTAATATTTGACCCTTTATATCATAAAAATGGTTGATATTTTATTGAATGTACAGGAAATAGAGGCGGTAACAAATAAAAGGAGCATATGCAGCAAAAAAATACACTTTAGAACCTGTTGCAGCCCTGTTGCAGCCATGGTGCTCTAATGATTTTGCTGAGATGATTACATAGTTCTGAGCCTTTGTAACAGGTACAGGTATTGCTAATGTTTGGAATATGTTTTGAATTGAACTTCACTTTAGATTATGATTACAAAATTATGCATGTTTTGAGTTTAATTTTTTATTTTAATAAATAATGAAATTAATGTAAATTATATAATGATTTTTGTGCATAAACGCCTTTTTTCTAATCTATGGCATTTATGGCAAAAGAAAATTGTGGTGCTAAAAGGTAGCATCGCTTGAAGTATTCTTGGTTTGTATAGGTTCGTCTTTCGTGCGGCATTTACTTGTTATGCATCATGGAAACTGAAGTCGCTATTCAACATCCTTTGGTTGCTGATGATTTTAATAATGATCTTATTGAATATGAATCAGAGGGTTATAGTGACGATGAGTTGGATGGTAATCAGAATTCAGACAGGAACCTAGTTAAGAGGGGCATAACTAGGTTATCGAAGTTTCGCATTTGTTATGGGAAACCTGGTGGAATAAAACTGAGAGTAACCTTCGATGCGTTACATAGGATAACAGGGCCAAACAGAGCGTTTTTTTGTAGTTTTTTAGGAGACCTGGTTCGTGAGCATGTAGGTTTGAAGATTCTATCATGGAAGGTGGGTTCAGAATCAAAAGATAAACTATGGGAAGAAATCAAGGTACAATTTATTTACTGAAATTCTATGTTAAATTGACTGCTATTTGTGTAGTTTTTGTGCAGTTTTTGACAGCATGTTATACACATATTGTGATTCTTGATTGTCTTGTATGTTATGTGTGATTTTGTTGTTGTTTTTGTGCAGTTTTTGAGCTGTTTTGAGCTGTTTTTGTGTAGTTTTTTGAGCTGTTTTTGTGCTGTTTTTTAGAGCTGTTTTGTTGCAGTTTTTGTTCAGTTTTTTAGAGCTGTTTTGCTGCAACATTATGTTACTTTTTGCAGCGATATTTTGATGTTGACGAGACAGTCAGAAAGCTAGTAATGCATCGTCTTGGTGAACTACTAAGGAATTTCAGAAGGAAATTGAGACAAACATACATATTGCCCAACCAAAACACACCTTCAAAACTAAATGAAGTCCCGAAAAAATATAGTGCAATTGTCAAAGAATCAGAATGGGTCGCTTTTGTAAATCATACGAGCACCGAGGAATACCAGGTTATAATTAGTCTTTTTTATTTGAATCCATATATCTTTCATAATTATCTATTTGCATCTAAATGCCTTATGCTTTTGTGTTGTAAGGGGAAGTCGGTTGCAACAAAATGGCGCGTTCCAAGTGTCTTTATCATCATACAATGGGACGAGGTGGATACGTACACATGAAAGAGAAAATGGTAAGACTGCATAATGTTTGTTATAGGGGTGTCCATAACTGTCCAAATCAAAGTAATTCAGCCTTAGAGTCAAATCCATATTTTCTAATAGAAGCAACTAAAGTTATATCATCATTCTTACGGGTCTGCGACTAGACAGCATGGGTAATAATGGGTTGGGTTATTTGTTGCTGCGATAAAAATAAGGAAACAATAGCTGCTGCAGTTGGACAACAGGTCCAACAAGTCGGTGCTGTGATCTGACCGTTTCAGTATTTTGATTCATATTTAGTAATAAGATCATTTTACTTATTTTCCATGCCTATCTGATTAACCTATGACTGCTTAAATGTACGGTTTTTATGTTTAACAGATCAAAAATAAAGAAATTGAGGCAGATGAAGAACCCCCGCGTGCTTTAATGTGGTTGAAAGGAAGGCAAAACAAAGCCGGTGATTTTCTAAATGATGAAACGAGATTAGCTGTAGACAAACTTGTAAGTTTGACTGTAAATATTATTACTTTATGTTTGTGTTCGTATATAAACTCATTTCCCATATTTTGTGTGTAGAAAGAAACCGATGAAAAGATAAATGAAGGAACCTTGATGGTTGATCAGGGCTGATGCCATGACAGTTGTTTTTGGTAAGGAAAAGGGAGTTTATGCAAGAGGAGTAGGAAGTGGAGTGACATACAAAAAGTATTTTAACCTTCTTAAAAAAAAACAAGCATCTGATGAAAGGCTTGCATTACTTCAAAGTCAACTTGATAATGAGAGACGCGAGCGTCAGGAGAAAGAAGCCGTAATAATGAATTTGTCAAACGAGGTGGCACAAACAGAGGGAATGATTACTCAACTGATGAGTCAATTGGCTGCACAAGGGGTGAAATTACCTTTATTGTCAACTCAAGTGACAACATCAAATGTAATACATTTATTGTAACTTTGCCAACATTTTCATTTGCTATTTGCTAACAAATGCATTTCTTAATTTATATTGCAGGTGGACGTTAATCCTAAAAATAGCAGTACTGATCAGGAGGGCAGATCACCGTTAAATGAGGTTGGATGTAAGAAGGATGCGAGCAATCAGAAGTCTAATGGCGTTGCACCTTCAGAAAATGAAATGGACACAACAGTATATGACTTAGCCGCAAACTACTCAAATTCTTTTACATTTGAATTACATTGAATTTTATGTTATTCCTGTGAATTTTTATATTTTACACACATGACTTATTTACAGTGTTTTATTTATATATAGGAAATTCATAACTCTGTTGGATCTCATAACCGTCCTGAATCACTACCATTGACACCACAAGTATGTATTACAACATGTTCTTATTTTCTTTACTTTAATTAAATTCTTATGCATATATGCAAAAATCAATATGTTTTAGGAATATAAGTGTAGCCTGTGGCACATAAAGAGATCAACTATTATTGCAAAGGGTATCGTGTACAAGTCCGATGGAAAACAAATGCTTCATGGAAACCGACTCCCAAATGATTGTTATAAAGTGTCAATTGACGAATCGTTAGTGGATGCAGCATGCATACCGGACGCACAAATTAATCCTTTCAAAACAGTTAAGGATGCATTAGGTACTTTTGTTGCTTGGCCAAAGAATCAAGTGATTTTTCATGAAAAGGTAAATAAATGTGTTTTATAAATATATTCATATTGAATTCAATGTTTGATACATTTGACTTTCGTTTCATACAGGTTACACCACCAACTTCCATAACAAATGTCGTTGAGAACAAAACTTCACCTAAATTACAAAAGAAGCGCAAGTTTGTCTCTCGTGATTACATGCTAAAGCAAGCGAAAACAAAGTTGAAGAGTCAAAAGTCTTTATATTAGTGATTTTTAATTGTAAGGTTCAACTTTCAAGCATAATTGTTATTTTAACATTTTTTATGACAATATTTACTTTTATATTTCCTTCATTTATTTATATTCCATTTTTCTATTTACTACTTTCTTTATATATATATATATATATATATTGTTACACAAATTATTTATTTTTTAAATGTGAATAAAAGATCCGCTCACATAATATGTTACACATTTAACACAATCGTTGTGTGACTAAATGATCGCAACGGCCACACATATTATATATTAGTGTGACCAAAGGACGGGCAACAGTCACACATAATACACATTTACTTACTTTAAAAACATACGGTCACACTTATTAACCCTTTTGGCCACACTTTTAATAATTATGTGTGACTAAATCACCAAAAAAAATATCTGTTGTGTGACTAAATCATCGCAACGGCCTTACATATTATATATTCGTGTAACCAAAGGACGACAACAGTCACACATAATACACATTTACTTACTTTAAAAAACATACGGTCACACTTATTAACCCTTTTGGCCACACTTTTAATAATTATGTGTGACTAAATCACCAAATAAAATATTTGTTGTGTGACCAAATCATCGCAACGGCCACACATATTATATATTCGTGTGACCAAAGGACGGGCAACAATCACACATAATACACATATACTTGCCTTAAAAACATACGGTCACACTTATTAACTCTTTGGCCACACTTTTAATAATTATGTGTGACTTAATCACAAAAAAAAATATTTGTTGTGTGACTAAGTCATCGCAACGGCCACACATATTATATATTCGTGTGACCAAAGAACGGGCAACAGTCACACATAATACACATTACTTACTTTAAAAACATACAGTCACACTTATTAACTCTTTTGGCCACACTTTTAATAATTATGTGTGACTAAATCATCAAAAAAAATATTTGTTGTATGACTAAATCATAGCAACGGCCACACATATTATATATTCGTGTGACAAAAGGACGGCAACAGTCACACATAATAAACATTACTTTCTTTAAAAAACATACGGTCACACTTATTAACCCTTTTGGCCACACTTTTAATAATTATGTGTGACTAAATCACCAAATAAAATATTTGTTGTGAGACTAAATCATCGCAACGGCCACACATATTATATATTCGTGTGACCAAAGGACGGACAACAGTCACACATAATACACATATAGTTGCCTACGGTCACACTTATTAACCCTTTTGGCCACACTTTTAATAATTATGTGTGACTAAATCACCAAAAAAAATATTTGTTGTGTGACTAAGTCATCGCAACGGCCACACATATTATATATTCGTGTGACCAAAGAACGGGCAACAGTCACACATAATACACATTACTTACTTTAAAAAACATACGGTCACACTTATTAACTCTTTTGGCCACACTTTTAATAATTATGTGTGACTAAATCACCAAAAAAAATATTTGTTGTATGACTAAATCATAGCAACGGCCACACATATTATATATTCGTGTGACCAAAGGACGTCAACAGTCACACATAATAAACATTACTTACTTTAAAAAAATACGGTCACACTTATTGACCTTTTTGGCCACACTTTTAATAATTATGTGTGACTAAATCACAAAAAAAAAATATTTGTTGGGGGACTAAATCTTCGCAACGGCCACACATATTATATATTCGTGTTACCAAAGGACGGCAACAGTCACACATAATACACATTTACTTACTTTAAAAAACATACGGTCACACTTATTAACCCTTTTGGCCACACTTTAAAATAGATACGGCCACTAACTTTCTAATGTGACCGTATGTACCCTATGGTCACTCGACCTTTGGTCACACCTACCTTAAAAAACCATGTGTGACTATATGTATATCGTCACACTTTTTTGGTGTGACCAAAGCCAGCTTTTGTACTAGTGATTTTGATATTTGATCGTGTTTTTTACATGGCATCAGAGCCATAGTGTTCGTACCATCCTCCCGTAATTCTGGTATCTCTTCCGCTGGTTCAAAGAGTTCGTAGTTCAGACACAAGACCAGATCTGAAACCCTAGAAGACGAAGTCTCATATTCAAAGCCTTGGAGTTTTACGATCATAAACACGATTTCAGAAAATCAAGATCTGACTCTTCTTTTTCGTTCTCGTGATGTAACCCTAAGTGAAGGTTACACACTACGAACAAGCTAGGAACACCCATTTTTGGGTGCTACTCACTGTGAGATCGTTCCATCCCTAAACTCTCCTTTTGTTTTCTTTGTTTGGTAAATACCAGTTGCAATCGCTGGTTATATATTTCGTTGGTTTGTCTAACCTTGTGGTAGATTACGTATAACAATTTAATTTTATCTCTCAACTCCCTAGTTAAGACTTGTCTAATCACCCTGAGAGTGTTGATGAATCTGGAACACTGGCCAGGTTTCGTTGAATGATTGAAATTAAATAGTTTCGTCTATGTTTTTTGTATTGATTGCTTGACTGCTTGATTACTTGGTGCGTAAACTGTGTCTTATATGTGAGTTAGAGTCTATATCTGTTGATTGACTCTGTGTGTAGTAGTCTGTTGATTAATAGTTGATCTGGTTAAATAAAACACAAAAAAATGGCTGAAAGTGTACCAGTTATCACATCAGGTACATCCAATATCACTGAAACTATGATTAGTAAATTGGATATAAGTGACCCATTGTTTCTTCATCCGAGTGAATCCAGTGCTCTTACGATTGTAAATTTTAAACTGAAAGGGACAGAAAATTATACGGTTTGGGCAAATGCGATGAAATTGTCTTTACAGGCAAAAAATAAAATAGGTTTTATAACGGGTAAATGTAAAAGACCTACTAATAATGAAACCTTAATGTCCCAATGGGACAGATGCAATTCCATCGTACTAACTTGGATTCTAAACTCAATTTCTGAGGAACTTTACGTGGGTCAAGTATATTCCCAGTTAGCCATAGAAGTCTGGGAAGACTTAAAGGAAACTTATGACAAAATAGATGGTTCAGTGGTATTCAATCTATATCAAAAAATTAACCATGTTACACAAAGTGGGTCCACTGTTGCCGAATACTATCAAAAATTAACAGCAATGTGGAAGCACTTTGATGCTATAGTACAATTGCCTTCTTGTACATGTCAAGCATCAAAAGACTTCAATGATTTCAACCATCTAAAAAAACTAATGCAGTTCTTGATGGGATTAGATGACATGTACCAACCTGCTAACTAGAGATCCTCTACCGTCTTTAAAAACAGCTTTTTCAGTAATTTCAAGAGAGGAATCTCATAGGACAGCAAATGGCCGTTACAGAAATCAACACGTAGGATTTGTGTCTAAAGTAAATCAAAATTTTGACAACAAGAAAAAATTTAATAAAGGACCAAATTCAAATATGAAATGCACTCATTGTAACAAGCTGGGTCATGTAGTGGATAGGTGTTTTGAACTCGTAGGGTATCCACCAAACTTTAAATCTAGAAATCTTGTGCAGAACAACAATAAAAGCAACAAGGCTGGTATGTCAAACAACACATCAGGAAATAAACCTGATGGGGTTGATACACCAACCCTTACCACTGATCAAATAAATAAATTGCTTGGATTGTTAAGAGACAAACAAATTGAGGAAGAAAGAAGTACTTCCAACTTTGGAGGTAACTCCTTGAATCTTTTCTCTTCAAATGTCTTTGTGAAACCAGTTTTTAATTTCACAAACTGTTTAACTTCAAACTGGATTGTAGATTCCGGTGCCAACCAACACATGGTTATGTCTGATAAAGACTTATTCAATCAAATAGATGTCTCAAATATGAACATAACTGTCAAACACCCAAATGACACAAAAACAGTAGTAACCAAGATAGGCTGCTTAAAACTAACTAACAATGTGATTGTAACATCTGTACCGGAAACGTTACCGGAACAGTAATCTGAACAGTAAATGCACAATAACTCAGGTACAAACTACGCAAACTATTGATATGCTATTAATTACAGAATGCTTGACAGTAAACTATTATACTATTGTCTCTGTAATCTGATTTAAAGCTAACAGTTTAACAGTCAGAAACACGTTAGACAACGCTGAACTCACACAAGGATGCTTATTATTGTGCTATTATGTATAAACGTATGCGAGGTTAAACAAAACAAAACAATAACGGACGTTGTTACAGGAATGCTAAACTGACGGGTTATTCGTACAGGTGACGATCTGCATGAATATATCTGGAAGTTTAACGTTCTGAATGATGTCCAATAATTAGAGAACCATATTGAAAAGTGTAGTTATCTTCGTATTCGTACGGGTGATGATTCGAATGAATACGCGCGACGACTATACGATTCGATTTAAACTGTAACCTAAACATTTTCTGAAAATTTAAAATGAACAAAAGATAATTAGTTAATTTACTATGAATAACCACCTAAATTAATATACTAAACTCTATCTTTAAAACCGAGACGTTTATTGCAAAAACGAAATAGAAACGACGCTTTTACGCGAAACCGAGCGGAACCGAACGGACCGGAACATACCGGGTATTTTGGGAAGCATTTAATGGCATTAAATTGCCATAAACACTTCCCAACCACCAGCCTCCATCTCCATCTCGTTCACTCTCTCTCTACATTTTCTCTCTCTAGAAACCAAGACCGGATCTCTCTCGTTTCTTGACCAAATCGAGTGATTTTGGTGTCTAAACGACCACCACATCACGTAGATTGTAGAAGTACAGGGGATCTAAGCTTTGAACCGCTCGATTTGAGGTAAAAATCAGATTTTTGTTGCGAATTTTAGGGTTTTCCAACCCTTAGTCTAACCCACTTTGTTTCCGGTTAACACCCCTCAAAATCCTAGGGAAATCACTCACTAAGCATTTAGAGTAGTGTAGGAACAACTGTTAGTTCATACCTCAGTCGATTTGCTCGAGTACCATGGCTGCCATGGAGAGGAGCTCGATGGTCGAATGGAACAACCAGCTAGCCGTATGGCTATTCTTTCGGCCGAATGGTTAGCTTAGGCCGAAAGGCCCCATTCGATCGCCACCATGTCATTCGCTGCTAACCACATTCGACCAAGCCTCATTCGGTCGGCACTTCTTCCTTCGACCACCCCCTCCATTCGACCACTCTTCATTCGGTCTGAGCTTCTCACATTCGGCTATCACCTATTCGACAACCCATTCGACCAGATTACCTCTACTCGGCCGAGTGATTCGAGCATGGTCTTTCGGCTAAGGGTGGGTTAGAACCATCAATCACAAACAACAAACTTTGGAGGACATGGGATGCATGAGTAGCCAAGTAAAACCCCATGCATGTGTATGTGTGTGCATGGGAGATTTTAGGGTTTTTCCTAAACAAGAGATTGATTTAGTTGTAAACAAAGAAGTTACGTTTAAAGTTTTCATACTAAAGAGTAGGACATCAATACTTTGCTAAACAAAGGTTGAACATATGCCTTGATATCACATGGGGTTGAAACTAAACAAAGCCTAAGGCAAACATATCAAAGCTTTTACTTATTCGAGCATGAAACATGATTTGCAAAGAACTTAACAAAATTTTAGTGGCTACTATACTATATGCAACCAAGTTAGATGATTCTATTGAACCTTCTAATCTAAAGTTGTACATACAAGCGATGCGGGAACAAAGGAAAGCTAAGACTAAATTCTAGACTTTGAATTAATCAAATTGGATTAACTCAAGCTTAACAAACAAATCTATGATTTTCTTAAAACTCATTGGGACTCTATTAAATGAAATCAATAATAAACTATTTTAAATGAATTTAAATGATTTCTAACTTAAGATTTAATAAAGGCAAATTACTTTACAAATAATTAATTAAAGCTATACGGGATCACTGGTTTTATTTATGGGTAATACTGTAGGCTAGTTAGATGAAATTATAGCAAAATATTAATAACCTAAGACACGTAGTTGCACACCGAGACCGAAACCCTAGTTCGCGTATAACGACTTACTGTATTCGAATCTCTTAAAACAACTCAGGTATTGAAGATACTTAAGCTACAATCAAAGCGCGCACTATCTGTGGTAACTTATACTTAGCAACATAGGTGAGTTCATTGTCCCCTTTCAAACTATTTTGAGTTTTGCTTCGGGACTGAGAAGCATATTAAATCTTTTAAACAAATGTTTAACTGTTGCAAAGATGCTTTTATACTTATTCAAAATACTAATACAAATGCTTATGCGTGTTACACTTATTCTAAAAAGCTAGAAGCTAAGGCTTTAAACTAAATGCTACTTATTTATGCTAAATGCTAATGCTACGGGTTAATGCTAAATGCTAATGCTACGGATTTATGCTAAATGCTAATGCTACGGGTTAATGCTAAATGCTAATGCCACGAGTTAATGCTAAATGCTAATGCCACGGATTTATTCTAAATACTAATGCTACGGGTTAATGCTAAATGCTAATGCTACAGGTTAATGCTACACATTAATGCTACGGGTTTATGCTAGATGCTAATGTTAATGCTAAATGCTGATACGATATGCTAATGCTACCAGATAATGCTAATGCTAACGCTAAATGCTAATGATTCTATGCTAATGCTAATGTTATATACATACATACTAAATTCTTGAAATGCTTAGAATGTTTTAAACTTTGTATGCTTTATATGCTTGCCATGCTAAAACAACGGTTTGGCCTCTCAGTGCCTGCCTTACCGGTTGTGAAGCTAGTACTTGTGCACAAGATACGTAAACGCTATGCTATATGAATGCTATAAACTTGTATGCTAAAGCTATCGGCTATGGTAGAACATACTGTTTGGTCTCTCAGTGCTTGCCGTAAGGTGTTCTCCATAGTCGGGACTTGAAGGAACAGACCGTCGGCCTCACCGTGCTTGCCATAGGTTGACCTTCATAGTTCGGACTAGAGGAACAGACTGTTGGTCTCTCAGTGCTTGCCATACAGTGATTCCTCATTGTCCACTCATGGTTGTGATATGTGACTAGGATGAGTCTGGATTCCTCTAGTTGACTTTGTGTCATGTTAGAAATCCTTTATTAAAACACCGATGTTGCTAATCCGATATGGATTGATATTGGATTCCTTAGGGTGTTCAGTTGTCCATAAATGTAACTCTCAAAGCTAGACTTGCAGATGCTATTGTACGCGTGTTGAAACTTACAAACGAAATGCTAAAACTATGATGGGAATGGGATTGGATAGTAGGTAAAATGCTTAATTACCATTAACCTCAATGTCCTATGTGGCTTAGTATGTGGTGGGATGGCGTCTGGGCGGTTCGTAGGCTCGACTCAGGGGTATGCCCTATATATAAGCATACCGAGTTGGATGATACAGGTGATGTTAATGAGGTTAAGGTTTTACCGAAAAGATTTGCAAAAGCTATTTTACAAATGCTAAAACTATATGAACTCACCAACCATTGTGTTGACTTTGTTTTCTTGCATGCTTTCTCAGGTGATGAACAGGCTTAAGCTAAGGCTAAGGAATGCATACTAGGATGCCCAGTTAGAGGACCTAGTAGATTTTTGGAAAGCACATCTTTTGGATATTGTTACGAATCTCTTTTGATATCTTGTACAGATACAAGATAGAAAAAATTGATTCTTTTGATAGGTTTAGTTAGTTAAATTATCAAATATTGATATTGTAATTTAACTTTGTAATCCTAGTTTAATGCTAATTGTGCTTTAGTTATTCTTAACATTGATGCTATGTAAACAAGCTGATCAACACGATTGTCACTCACGATATCGCGCCCCGAGAACCTTCCGCCCGGCGGGGAACACGATCCGTCCCGTCGGCTTGGGGTGTGACAGTGATCTTATCAGATGTATTTGTAGTTCCAGATTACTATGTTAATCTGATGTCAGTTTACAAATTAGCAAAGGATAACAAATTATGTGTTCTATTTGATGAAAAAAGGTGTTATATTCAGGATTTGCACACAAGGAAAACCTTAGTGACTGGTAATCAGATTGATGGTCTATATCTGTATGGGGAAATGTCTGACCAAAATAAGGTGTGTTTTAATAGTGTTATGAACAATAACATACGGCATTTAAGATTAGGTCATCCATCAGACCAAGTACTAAAAATCTTAAATAAAAATATAAATCTGCTAGAAAAACAGTCACCATGTGAGATATGCTATAAAGCAAAACAACCTAGGGAACCATTTCCAATAAGTGAACATAAATCAACTCATGTTGGTCAACTAGTACACCTTGATGTTTGGGGACCATACAAAGTTGTGAGCACTGATGGATATAAGTACTTTTTAACTATAGTTGATGATTACTCCAGAACAGTATGGGTTTATATGTTAAAACGAAAAGATGAAGTAGCTTTCAATATTGAAAGTTTTTTCATTTGCTTAAAAATTAGTTTAACAAATCTATAAAAATTGTCCGTAGTGATAATGGGACATAATTTGTTAACAGTCAACTTCAAAAATTTTTTCAAAAAAATGGAGTCATTCATCAAACTACATGTGCTTACACCCCTCAGCAAAATGGAATTGCTAAGCGTAAGCACCGACACCTTTTAAACACAGCTAGAACACTGTTATTTCAGAGTAATTTACCTATCAGTTTCTGGCCTGAGTGTGTGCTAACCGCAGCTTATCTAATTAACAGGATCCCCATTTCTGTTCTTAATGGCAAATCACCCTATGAAATCATGTTTGGTTTTCCCCTACTTTAAGCCACATAAGAGTTTTTGGATGTTTGTGTTTCTCTACTATTTTAAACAATTCTGATAAATTTGGAAATAAATCTGAAAAATGCATTTTCATTGGTTATTCAGTTTTAAAAAAAGGTTATAAAATGTTTAGTTTAGATTCTAAAAAATGTTTTTCTCACGTGATGTAAAATTTTTTGAGGATATCTTTCCTTTCAAAACCGATCTCAAGCTAGATATATTAACTGACTCTTGATCGATGTGTCATAGGTCAATCAAAAACAATTTATAATTAAGAACTTATCTACCTTTGACTATAGCAAGGGAAAGTAAGGTCGTCTCCACAGGGATCAGTGGAAAGTACTAAGCTTTAAGTTATTACTTGGTTAAACAAAGAAAAATGTAAACTTGAATTTAAATTGAATTAACAAAATGTTTAAAGCAACAATTATGATTAATGAGTTTGAAAAACAATTGAGAAAAAGGTAATCACTTCCGGGTTTAGGTTAGTAGATTCACAATGATTTTAGGTTAAACTTAGTTGGAAATCACATAGACATGATCTTGTTAATTGGTTTGATCAAAGTGACAACAATGGAACAAACGTTTAAGAGTTGCTCATTCACACAATTGTCAATTTAGATATGTAAAGCAACACCCAAATACCAATGAGTAAACGATGCAAGAAAACCGAATCACTGATGGCAAAACGTAATGCTTAAACACAAATAAATCGTTTACATCAATCAAAAACACAATTGAATTCGAGTTATTAAAACGAAAACAATCCAAAAACCTAAGTTTAAACATTCAATCAAAGTGCATCCACTAACCTAATTGCCCGGAAGCAATTACAAAGAAAACTAGCCACGCATCTTCATTAGCACGCTTCGATTCTTGATTCGGATGATGTTTCCTATGATCACGGATTGATTTGGAGGAGTTTTGCTGCCCAAAAAGCTTGTTTTTTCGCCCCCAATTCGTCCAGAAAAAGCCTCTTTCGATACCCTAGGATAATGCCTTAAATATGGGAAAGATTTGCTGAAAAATCAAGTTTTCCGGCCTCCGGCGTATCATACGCAGGGCCTGGCCGTATGATATGCCCAAACTGATACCCTACGCTGGCCAGATTCTGCCAACGCTCAAAACTGGGCGTATGATACGCTGGCCGTATGATACGCTGGGCTGGGCGTATCATACGCCCAGAATGACCTCACCTACAGCTTCGTCTCGTCGAGAAACTCAGTTTTCATATGTTACGGGCCCCGTAACTCTTCTCCTAGCTCCAGTTATGCGCTCCCGAAGTTTTGGCTTCCCGAAAACCATGTTCTTGCACTCTTTAGCACTCGACGCCTCTTCTAACCCTCCAATTTGCTCCCGAACACGTCTTTGAAGTCTTCACACCTGAAATTCATAAACATACTCAAAGTAAACGTGTTTCGGGCCAATATTCACTAATATCACGTATTTACACATTGATTTACGCAACTATTTACCACGTGATCACATCCCCACACTTGTTCTTTGCTTGCCCTCAAGCAAAGCTCATCAAAACTATCCAATCATCATGATCAAATAAATTTCCCAATTTCCCCGCCAATCCTCAAATCCGGTTCCAAGTCATAACCCATTCACAAGACTTACAACAATACATAGTTTTACATCGTGACAAGTAAAATTGATTTTTCAAGTAAAACAGGGAACAGCTTCTAATTAGACCTAACATGCCTCAAGTTTTTCACACAAATGTCATGTACCACTCACAATGTTCTCTCCATTCGGTTTATTTATGGACTAGTAATGATGCACTAGTGTATATATGTACTCTCAAACCGAAAAGCGGTTAATCATCATCATAGGCCTGTGTTGCAATCAAATTTCCATCGACTTGCTGAAAACTATGCACAATTCAAGAGGAGTTGACGGGTTGTAATGACAGGTTGGGTAGCGGGTAGGTAAAGGGATTTGATAGTGACGAAAAACTAAGGGAAATCCAAACTTATTAACCCAAACAAACGAACACAATTTGACATCATACTATAAAGACTCTTTTTCTTGCTTTATACTAAGGTCATTTTGACCTACTATTCAACATTTTTTTTTCTTTTCTGTTTTTTTTTTATTTTTTTTATTATTTTTTTTATTTTTTTTATTTTTATTTATTTTTTTATTTAACAATTAAATCAACACACTCAACTTGGATTCCCTATATGGTTTACACTAACACAGTTTGCAAGACATTTTGGTTAATGCAATGGGGTTAACAAATGAATAGGTAATTGGCTCAACATGGAAACTAGGGAGGTTTTCAAGGTTTGGTGACACAAACAAACAAGGAAATAAGGCTAAAACAAGGGCTTAATGCCTCTATCCTTTTGTGCAAGTATTCGCATACGATCTCAACATGTATTGCAACGCAAGTTCTAACTTTGACAACCACTTTGGTATCACTCAAAACAATGAATTACATAAGTATGTTACAATTAAGGCTCAACTCTCACAAAAAAGGTGGATACAAGGTTAACGACACACAACATTCATGTTACTCACAATACAGCATGTCACCCCTAACTAGTCATTGTTCCCTTGATGATTTCTAGGAAGAAGTTGCCACAACCACTATCATGCAACTTAAAGAACAAGCTATGACAAGGAACCAAAACTCCAATACATTAACGGGTCAAAAGTTGATGATTTACATTGAAAATTCTGATTTGCAAGCCATTTGAGCTTAGTTGAAAGTTTCACAAAAATTCAAAATTTTCAATTTTTTGACCACCCATCATCCCCACACTTAATTTAACATTGCCCTCAATGTTAAGATTCATCCAAACTAAACATGAACTTAACATTACCAATTAAACATGTCCAACCAAGATAAGTGCAAGACCAACACAAACAACACAACAAAGACACAAAGAGTGCAACAGTACAAATACATTAAAAGAGCACATGGACCTGATCTTATGCAGGATCAGTGAGTGCGATAGTCATCCGGGTCATAGTTAGGTCTCGGGACCGGATCTCCAAACCATTGTTGATACAATGCTTCCGCTTCACTCTGTAATCCACTCTGTCCTGCTGGTGGTGGCACTGGTACCCATGATGATGAATGTGTCTGCGGGTATGGGTACCGTGCCACGGATCGATCTACTTCCCGAGCGGTGCTCCAATCAACCGGTTGTGGATGTGCTCGATAAGGATGACCTGCATAGTAATCCTCATAATGACGAATCTGTTCATTATCCATATACCTGTCGTTGATCTCTTGTTGAGCGAAGTAAGCATTGCTTCGGGCAATCGATTCTTGCCTCTCTCGATGTCTCCGGTCAAGCTCATACTCTTGAGAGTTGCGATCCCAGTTCAATTGTGCGATCGGGGGCCATTGATGGAATTCCTTAGGTTGCATAGATCGCATAATAGCCTCCAATAGATCATCATCCATCTGACCACTGTGGCTGCCATGTCTACCTCCTCCTTTTCCCATATCATCATCCTCGTCATCATCATCATCATCTTCCTCTTCTTCATGATCCGACTCATCACCTTGGTCCTCATCATCCAATCCAGCCACTGCTCCTGTTCTCAGCCCTTTCAATGTTTGGTTTCTGGCTTTGTCCCTCAAAATGTAATATCGGTCGGTGGTGGTTTATTCCCAATCATTCTTATCCAGCTTGCTCAGGGTAAATGTCTTATGCATTCTTTTAAAATAAGGTGTTTCCTCGTGGAGTGCCCCTTGTTGGCGCATCAATGCAGTGATCAATCTGCAATGTGGTACCATCTTTCTTTCCCGACTCTCTCTGCTGGCCCAAACATTTAACATCACAAGATGTCTCAAAGAAAGTATTTCTTGCCCCGTGAATAATGCCCTTAGCACCCTAAGCTCATAGTGACGCACCTTCATCTTGTCCCCCATCCTGGGGATAACACTCGAACCCGCAATGATAGCTAGAACCTTAGGCAAGATATTCAGATCTCCTCGCTGCATGTCACTTGTGGACCCATGCCTAAACAACCGTTGAAGAATAGCAATATGTTCTGGACCACTCGGTTTCTTCTCAAACATTTGTTTATCGGGTGAATAAACATAGCTCCCAGCAGGTAAGGAATCAAATGGCACAACCCGACGAATAGTTGCAAATGACATCACCACTCCCACTCCTCCAACCGTTCCTATAAGCTTCATTGTTGAGGGAGGATTTGAACCCTATTCTTTTCTCAGTGTAGCCATCCAACCAATGATGGCTTTCATGGGGATCCTATCCTGACCTTCTTCATCTCGGAATGTTAAGGCCGCTTCCCAACCCAACCTTTGAAAGCATTCAACTATACCCAAAGCAGTGCACTCTGGCATTAGTACGGCTCTTTCAGTGACCATTGCATCCTCCTTTCGTTTCAATTTGGCCATCTTTTCATAATAAAGGTCTCCTTGCCAGACTTCGGGTAATGTGGACAAATGTTCATCCCTTTGCCATGTGGGCTTTGGGATATGTTCAACTTCGGATTCCATTTGTCTTCGTTCACTGGCACTCATTTGAGGAGTTTGTTCCTCATCACTATCACTTTCATCAACCAATGAGGTTTTCCTCTTTTTGGCAATTGCTTTCTGCCTTGAGCTTGACCCTTGTTCCGGTTGCTTTCCTTTTCCTTTTCATAACCTGTTCCACATGTTTCCTGCACAATAATACCATTTCAGCAACAATGCAAAAGTACCACAGACGATGTACTCATCAAAGACACCACATACCATCCCTTTGTCATGCATCTCAACCCACCCCCAATTCCAGTTTTTGTGTTCATATGTTAATTGAACAACATGTCAAGATGGAGTTATCAATCACATTTCAACCATGACACCATTATCCCTTGCATTACCTCACCTTTTTCATTATAAATGTAATTAAACAATCACCCAACAATAAATTCATGATTCCTCTTGCAATTCCGCATGACACCCATATAGCATTAACCCATAAACACTTTGAACAACATTCTATACACAAGAAAAGCTATCCATATTGCAATACATCTACCATACTCACCTTTAATCACAAGGGTACAATGTAAAACACTCAATGTACAAGAGAAACATACCTTGTTGCTGATTGAAAAATAGAGAAAAGAGACAAATGAAGCTTGCACCAAAAAACCCACCAAAAGTCAAAATTTTCGGAACTTAAACCTTCAAATACGGCCACACCAGTTGAAATCGCACAAAACAGAGAGTGGATCTGTGTTCCCCTTCGAATTCTACCCAAGATTGATATAAAGTTTTCCCGATTTGGCCAAGTATTGATGGAGATTGAGATGGGTGAAATTCTAGGGTTTAGAAGAAAATTTTTGGGGGAAAAACGTGTTTGGAGGAATTGAATGAAGTTAGATGATGTGTGTAGGCCAAAAATGAGGATGGTGGGTTGAATTTGTGGAAAAACGGGTGAAAAATGGGTCAAATTGGGTTTTTTTATGTTAAAAACCGAAATTTTTGGGGCTGCCTGCAGGTGGGCGTATGATACGCCGGGCCCGGGCGTATCATACGCCGGGCGTAGTGAAAGGGGCGTAGGGACCGGCGTAAGCAGAAAGTCATGGGCGTACTATAAGGATCCGGCGTATGATACGGCCAGGTCGGCGTACCATACGCCCAAGGCTTTTTTTTTTTTTTTTGCAACACTTAGAAAAAAAGAACAAAAAAAATCTTAATTTTCAGAAAACATAACTTTACTTAAAAAAAAAATCAAAACTTACAAATTCAAACTCATTTTTATTTGTTTCTTGGCCTCGACCCTTTCGACCCTTTTATACCCCCGAAGATCCGTGCATTGCCCACAATTGCACCAATTAGACCATTACGATCAACCACGCCTTCCCCACACTTGCGAATTTCCATAGGGACGTAAAACTTTTCCTAAGAAAACAAAAACAAAGAAAACTCAAATAAAAATAGCTAAAAATCACAACTAAGTATCTAAACCAACGGGTTGCCTCCCGTATAGCGCTTAGTTTAATGTCGTTAGCTCGAAAATACCTGGCCCTTGTTACTCGGCTATGTTAATCAGAAAAGTGCAACAAACACTTTCCGATTGCTTTGCGATCCCGTTTACATCACTTGCTTCTATGTACGGTTTCAATCGATGTCCATTCACCACTTGCCTTAAATGATCCTCAAAATCCTCGATCTCGACAACGCCAAAGTTCCCAACTCGGATAATGGAATATGGTCCAGTCCACTTGCTTTTAAGCTTTCCCAGAAACAACTTTAACCGGGAATTGTAAAGCCAAACCTTCTGTCCTACTTCAAACTTACTCAAACGAAGTTTTGCATCATGAACGGCTTTGGTTTTGGCTTTGTACGCTGCTGCACATTCATACGCTTCATCCCTCAATTCTTCTAACTCACACAAGTTAAGCTTCCTTTCCTTACCTGCATTGTCATAATCCAAGTTAACATTTTTGATTGCCCATAATGCCCGATGTGCAAGTTCAACCGGTAAGTGACATCCTTTCCCAAAAACCAATCGATATGGTGTGGTGCCAATAGGAGTTTCGTATGCCGTGCGATACGCCCATAAAACATTGTTCAACTTCGTTGACCAATCTTTACGGTTGGCTCGCACGGTTTTCTGTAAAATCTCTTTGATTTGCCTCTTGGACACTTCCACTTGCCCACTTGTTTAAGGATGATACGGAGTGGCAATTCGATGGTCTATGCCATACCGTTTGAGAAGTTTGCCAAAATGAAAGTTTTTGAAGTGGGATCCCCCATCTCTTATAATCACTCGAGGGAGCCCAAACCGTGAAAAGATATTTGATTGGACAAACTTACACACAACGGTATGGTCATTCGTCTTAGTAGCGATTGCTTCAACCCACTTTGAAACGTAATCCACCGCTACTAAGATGTACAAATTCCCAAAAGAATTAGGGAATGGCCCCATGAAATCGATGCCCCATACATCGAAAATATCCACAACAAGAATGGGATGCATGGGCATCTCATTTCGCTTTGAAATACTCCCCATCTTTTGACAGTTTAAACAATTTTTAGCAAACTCAAACGCATCCTTAAAAATTCTAGGCCAATAAAGCCCACAAGACAACACTTTATGTCCCGTTTTCTGGCCACTGAAATGACCACCACATGCAGATGCATGCAAGTGTTGTAACACCGAGGGAATCTCTGAATCTGGAATGCATCTTCGAATCAACTGATCCGCTCTAACTTTGAACAAATCCGGCTCATCCCATATGTAGTGCTTTGCTTGAGCTAAGAATTGTTGCTTCCTTCGCTTTGTCCAATGTTCCGGGAGTGTACTTGCAGCCAAATAATTTGCAAAATTAGCATACCATGGTTCAGTAGAAACATGTAACAATTTCTCATCAGGAAATGTTTCTTTAATATCAACTCCCTGCTCGTTCTCATTGTGAATGACACGTGACAAATGATCTGCCACCACATTCTCACTCCCTTTCTTGTCACGAATCTCCAAATCGAATTCTTGAAGCAACAGAATTCATCTAATCAGCCTTGGTTTCGCATCCTTCTTGTCCATGAGGTACCTAACAGCAGTGTGATCAGAATAAATAATAACCTTGCTACCCCACAAATATGACCGAAACTTATCTAATGCAAATACTATAGCAAGCAATTCCTTTTCTGTTGTAGTATAATTCAACTGAGCATCTGAAAGGGTTTTGCTTGCATAGTAAATGGCAACGGGTTTCTTGTCCACCCGTTGGCCCAAAACAGCCCCAACTACGTAATCACTTGCATCACACATTATTTCAAAAGGTTTTGACCAATCCGGTGATTGCAAAATTGGGGCTTCAACCAACTTTTCTTTGAGATCATTAAAAGCAGTGACACAATCATTATCAAAAACAAATGGAACATCTTTCAATAGCAAATTACACAAGGGTTTCATAATGACACTGAAATTTTTGATGAATCTTCTATAAAACCCTGCATGTCCCAAAAACGACCTAATACCTTTAACATTCGTGGGATGGGGTAAAGTTGAAATGACTTGAACTTTAGCATGATCAACCTCAATCCCACGACTTGAAATCACATGACCCAACACAATGCCTTCTTGAACCATGAAATGACTTTTCTCCCAACTTAAGACTAAATTGGTTTCAACACATCTTTTTAAAACTTTTGTTAATTGTTCAAGACATGTTTCAAATGAAGGACCAAAAATGGAGAAATCATCCATAAAAATCTCCAAAGACTCCCCAACCATATCTGAAAAGATACTCATCATGCACCTTTGAAAGGTGGCTGGGGCATTACACAATCCAAATGGCATTCGCCTAAATGCGAAAGTACCATATGGACATGTAAATGTGGTCTTTTGTTGATCGTCAGGATGAATAGCAATTTGATTATACCCTGAATACCCATCCAAAAAACAATAAAATTTCTGACCTGCAAGCTTTTCCACAATTTGATCAATGAAAGGCAAAGGAAAATGGTCCTTTGAAGTGGCTGCATTTAACTTACGGTAATCAATACAAATCCGCCACCCAGTTACCGGCCGGGTTGCAATCTCCTCACCTTTGTCATGTTTGACTACCTGAATCCCCGCTTTCTTTGGAACCGTTTGTGTAGGACTTACCCATGTACTGTCTGAGATTGGGTAAATGATTCCAGCATCTAACCACTTTAGAACCTCCTTCTTCACCACTTCACGCATGTTCGGGTTCAATCTTCTTTGAGTGTCTCGTGAAGGCTTAATCTTCTCATCCGTAATGATCTTATGCATCACAATGGAGGGGCTTATTCCCCTCAAATCAGCTATGGTCCATCCAATTGCAGCTTTATGTGTCACCAACACTTCCATCAAAGCTTCCTCTTGTGATTCATCCAAATTTGCTGCAATGATAACAGGTAAAGTGTTATTTTCACCCAAGAAAGCATACTTAAGATGTTTAGGTAACTCCTTAAGTTCAGATTTTGGTGGTTCTTCCAAAGAGGGCTTGAGTTTGGAGTCTATGCTATCCAGGAGACTGTCCACTTGAATTGTCCATGGTGGGCGACCATCACTCGCCACTAGCACTTCCATATTCCGATCTTCTTCCTCCATGTCCTCTACCATGCTTAACTCATCCCTGTCACAAGCAAAACACATCTCTATGGTGTTTCCTCCACATTCGTGGAATAGACACCCGTCAACAATGTCCGCCATAAAGCATTCATCTTTGACTCTAGAGTTAGCAATATTAGAAAAAACATTCAATTGAAGCTTCCGATTGCCAAAAGTCATGTCCACTGTTCCCGTCCTACAATTAATCAAAGCATTAGAAGTAGCCAAAAATGGACGACCCAAAATCACGGTGGGTTGCCTTAACGGATCGGTAATGGCATAATCCAAAACCAAAAAGTCAATCGGATAGTAAAAACCTTCCACCATCACAATTACATCAGAAACAATTCCCCTAGGGAGCTTGGAAGTCAAATCGGCCAACACCACGGTGGTGTCGGCTCGTTGTAATGGACCAAAATCATATTGGTCGTACAAGCTACCCGGGAGAATACTTACACTTGCTCCAAGATCCAATAACGCCCTTTGTATTTTAAAATCACCCACTTGAATTGGCATCAAGGGCGTTCCCGGATCTTGAAGTTTGGGTGGAAGGATCCCCGTCACAACCGCACTCACATTTTCAGTCAAATCAACCTTTTTAGGGACCTTGTGATTCCTTTTCAGAGTGCATATCTCCTTTAAGTACTTAGCATATGATGGGATTTGTTTGATTGCATCAATGAGAGGAAGATTAATTTTCACTTGTTTAAAAATCTCCCACATTTCCTCTTGTTGTGGGCCTCTCTTGTTCACATGTGAAATTTTAGATGGATCTACTAAGGCTTTTGGAAAAGGAATGGTATTACCCTCCATCTCCTTTTCCATAACCTTAATGGTTTCATTTTGAAAATCATTTTGTGGTGGCAATTTGAAAGTGACTTTCTTATTTGATTTGGTTGGTGTATTCTCAGTCTCACATTCACTCTCATCACTCTCATTCACATCCTCCACCACACCCTCAACAAATTGTGGTGGAGGGACAACTTTGTTGTCATATACCTTCCCACTTCTAAGAATACTTACATGATGAAGTTGAGCTGATTTCCGAGGCTTAGAACTACTTGCCTGATGTTGTGGATTTACCTTTGTGTCACTTGGTAGCTTGCCTGGATCCTTCCTTAGAATTGCTACCTCCTTAGCCAATTGACGCACTTGCTTTGTTAAAGCTTCAACAGTTTTGTCCCTCACTTCATTGTCCTTTCTCATCTCCTTCAGGAAGTCCATAATCTCCTTGTTGGAAGTGTCAGAATTACCGGATGAGGCTCCTTGATCTTGATTTGCTTGATAGTTCCTTTGATAGCCTCTGTTTCCACCTTGATTGTATCCTTGGTTGTTGTAGTTAGACTGCCTATTCTGGTATGGTTGGCTTCCTTGATTTGCTCCCTGAAAATTAGGATTAGACTGGTTAGAAGAATTACCATAACAAAAATTTGGATGATTCCTTAAACCTGGATGATATGTGTTAGAATTCATATCATATGGCTTGCGGTCTCCATAGACTTGGTTAACCTCTTCCTCCCTTCCACCTTGACCGGGACAATCCAAAGTAGCGTGGCCTAACTCTCCATATCCATCGCACACATGAAACACTTGGTTCTCCCTTGTGGCATCTTTGCTTCCACCCATCTTCAAATTCGCCAACTCTCGCTCCAATGCTTGATATGTTTTCTCCAACTTCTCCATTCTATCATAGGAGCTTCCCGAAGCTTTCACCGTGGCAAATTTCTTTCTTCTACTTGACAGTGCTTGCCTTTTGAAATTTACTGCCATCTTTTCCAAATAATCCCAATCTACATCTAATGGGTTGGACAAAAATGTTCCACCTGTGGTGGAATTCACATCCCTTATGTCATCAGTAGACAAACCATCATGAAAAGCAGTAATTAATTCCCATTTGGAAATCCCATGATGTGGACAAGTCCTTAGCAGCTGCTTGAATCTTTTGAAGGCTTCGTAGATTAACTCTCTCGATTGTTGCTCAAATGTCCTTATAGCATGCCTAGCATCACTTGTTCTTTGTGGAGTATAGTACTCATCGAGAAATTGTTGCTGCAGATCCTCCCAAGTGAAAATGCTAGCAGATGGCAATGCTAGGAACCACAACTTGGCCGCATCCTTCAAAGTGAATTGAAACAAGACTAATTTCACTTGATCAGGTGTGAAACCTTGACCTCCTATTGTACCACAAACCGCTTCGAATTCAGACAAATGTAAATATGGTTCCTCACTTGCCTTTCCATAAAAGTTGGTTAACACGTTCAAGAACTGTGGCCTTACTTCAAATGATCTTCCTCTCACCTCAGGACGGACAATAGGTGAAGCATTCACTGCTATGTGTGGTCTAAAATGACTTTCCACACCTTGAACTAGGCCTCGATTAGGTGCCCTTGGCACACCATCATGAAAATGGTCATATCCTCCATCGGAATATTGATTGACATTAGGCCTTCTATGAATCCTTGGTTGACCTTGATATCCTGGATTAGGATGATCATAATGTTGATGGCCTTGATATCCATATCCATCATCATGGTTGTCGTTATCCCAACCTCCTTGATAACGTTGATCTCCTTCATTGACCACTCCATCATCCCAATCATCAACTAGTCCTCTTATGTTGTCCTCTTGATACAAACTATTTTCTCGACGAGAAGGTGTATCATGACGATTCAAATGAGTTGATTGTGTGTCAGACAACCCCTGATTAGATCTTTGTGGAGTCCGTGGTGGGTTATGTGCAGGTGGTGGATTTGGTGGTGGCCCAAAAATAGGATTTGGTTGAGGTCCAAAAGGTTGGAAATTGCCCCCTCTATATAATCCTTGAGGTGGTGCTTGAGGCGGTGGTGGAGGTGGTTCGGGATAGGGTTGAAAATCATCATCATCTTGATAGTTTGGTGGTGGTCTAGGATGTGGTGGTGGTGGAATTGGGTAGTTTGGCGGAGCTCCATGATCACTATGATGACTCATAGTTGATGCTTCTTGATCAATTGGTTGTTGGATTGGAGGTACTATCAAACCGGATCTATGCAACACCCGGTTATGCCTTGCGGTTCTCTCAATTTCAGGATCGAAGATCAACAGTGATTTCTTCCTTGAATAACGGGTATGCATGCAATTGTAAGATTACCTGCACAATACAAACAAAGAAAAACCCACGCGTAATTCCGAACAATAAACAAAACAAAACAAAACAAAACAAAATTAAAAGAAAAATCAAATCTTTTTGTGTTTTTATGTTTTTGAAAAGCAAATGCAATTAAAATTAAACTTAAACTAGGGCTAACCTAAAAACTAGCACTTTGCGCGTTGATTCCCCGGCAACGGCGCCATTTTGATCGATGTGTCGTAGGTCAATCAAAAACAATTTATAATTAAGAACTTATCTACCTTTGACTATAGCAAGGGCAAGTAAGGTCGTCTCCACAGGGAATCAGTGGAAAGTGCTAAGCTTTAAGTTATTACTTGGTTAAACAAAGAAAAATGTAAACTTGAATTTAAATTGAATTAACGAAATGTTTAAAGCAACAATTATGATTAATGAGTTTGAAAAACAATTGAGAAAAAGGTAATCACTTCCGGGTTTAGGTTAGTAGATTCACAATGATTTTAGGTTAAACTTAGTTGGAAATCACATAGACATGATCTTGTTAATTGGTTTGATCAAAGTGACAACAATGGAACAAACGTTTAAGAGTTGCTCATTCACACAATTGTCAATTTAGATATGTAAAGCAACACCCAAATACCAATGAGTAAACGATGCAAGAAAACCGAATCACTGGTGGCAAAACGTAATGCTTAAACACAAATAAATCGTTTACATCAATCAAAAACACAATTGAATTCGAGTTATTAAAACGAAAACAACCCAAAAACCTAAGTTTAAACATTCAATCAAAGTTCATCCACTAACCTAATTGCCCGGAAGCAATTACAAAGAAAACTAGCCACGCATCTTCATTAGCACGCTTCGATTCTTGATTCGGATGATGTTTCCTATGATCACGGATTGATTTGGAGGAGTTTTGCTGCCCAAAAAGCTTGTTTTTTCGCCCCCAATTCGTCCATAAAAAGCCTCTTTCGAAACCCTAGGATAATGCCTTAAATATGGGAAAGATTTGCTCAAAAATCAAGTTTTCCTGCCTCCGGCGTATCATACGCCGGGCCTGGGCGTATGATACGCCCAAACTGATACCCTACGCGTGCCAGATTCTGCCAACGCTCAAAACTGGGCGTATGATATGCTGGCCGTATGAAACGCCGGGCTGAGCGTATCATACGCCCAGAGTGACCTTACTTACGGCTTTGTCTCGTCTAGAAACTCATTTTTCATATGTTATGGGCCCCGTAACTCTTCTCCTAGCTCCAGTTATGCGCTCCCGAAGTTTTGGCTTCCCGAAAACCATGTTCTTGAACTCTTTAGCACTCGACGCCTCTTCTAACCCTCCAATTTGCTCCCGAACACGTCTTTGAACTCTTCACACCTGAAATTCATAAACATACTCAAAGTAAACGTGTTTCGGGCCAAGATTCACTAATATCACGTATTTACACATTGATTTACGCAACTATTTACCACATGATCAACTCTATTGATGTTAATATAAATAGCTTGAATTTTTTTGATCAAATTGTACAAAATGAATCTGAATTCTCTAGTGGTGAAGTTCCTGATGAAGATGGGAGAACTTTTCTCACATCACCCAATTCCTATATAGCTCCTAGAAATGATCATTTCTATACTAGAAACTTAGGAAACAGACAAGTGCAACATTTGAATCAAAGTAATTCAAATGAAGGCAGCGGTGACCTAAATCAGTGTCAGTCTAGGAATATTGTTTCTGGTGAGGAAAAGGAACATAGGGAAAATAATGATGATACAAACCAATCTGAGGGAACTAATGATCCTGTCCCATCTGTTAGACAGTCTTCAAGAGCTACTGCTCTACCTAAACATTTTAAAGACTATATAGTTGAGGGCAAAGTTAAATATGGTATGGAGAAAGTAGTGAATTATTCACATCTGTCTCTTGAATATAAAAATTTTGCTTCTGAGCTAAATAAATCTTTTGAACCAAAAAATTTTAATCAAGCAGTAAATGATTTTAATTGGGTGAATGCCATGAATGAAGAAATGGAAGCTCTTTATAGGAACAGTACTTGGGACTTAGTAGATCTGCCTAAGAATAGAAAGCCTATAGGATGTAAGTGGGTTTATAAAATTAAATATAAATCCACAGGTGAGATAGAAAGATATAAGGCTAGATTAGTAGCGAAGGGTTTCAATCAAAGGGAGGGAATAGATTTTGATGAGACTTTTTCTCCCGTGGTGAAAATGGAAAATGTTAGGTGTGTAATTAGTTTAGCAGTTCAGTATGATTGGTGTTTGTATCAATTAGATATCAATAATGCATTCTTATATGAAAATTTGAATGAGGACGTTTATATGATTCCTCCTGAGGGTTATTTTAATAAAACTGAAAATAAAGTTTGTAAACTAAAAAAAGCTCTATATGGGCTGAAGCAGGCCCCTAGAATGTGGAATGAAAAATTGGTTGGTGTCTTGACAGAATTAGGATTTGTTCAGTCAAAATGTGATTACTCTTTGTTTGTTATGAATAATAAAACTGTTTTCTTGATTTTACTAGTATATGTGGATGATATTGTTATCACAGGAAACAATATAGCTGAAATTAATAATGTAAAACAGTTTTTGAAAAGTAAATTCTTGATTAAGGATCTAGGACTGTCAAAATATTTTCTTGGAATTGAGGTAATTAAAACAAATAATGGTATTTGTCTGTCCCAAAGAAAATATTGTATGGAGTTGTTAATGGAGTTTGGTTTAAGTGGAAGTAAGCCAGTCTCTACTCCTATAGAACAACACGATATTCTTACTAATAATCTAGATAAGGATCAAACTGATTTAGAAAATATAACTGGTTATCAAAAGTTAATTGGGAAGTTGATTTATCTTGCTCATACTCGACCAGATATATCTTATTATGTACAATATTTAAGTCAGTTTATGCATAAGCCTTCCGTGTCACATTTAAAAACTGCTATGAGATTGTTAAGATATTTAAAAAGTGCACTAGGAAATGGTATTTTGTTTAGGAAGGGTGCAGATTTAAATCTTTGTGCTTATTCTGACTCGGACCGGGGTAAATGTCTTGTTTCACGAAAATCTGTGACAGGATATTGTGTTTTTCTTGGAAATAATTTGGTAGTTTGGAAAAGTAAGAAACAAAGTATAGTTTCTAGATCATCAGCTGAAGCAGAGTATCGTGCAATGTGTTCTGCTACTTGTGAAATTATGTGGATTAAAAATATTTTGGCTGAATTATTTGTACAGGTTAGTTTACCAATATCTTTATTCTGTGACAATACTTCTGCTCTTGCAATAGCAGCGAATCCAGTTTTTCATTCTAGGACTAAACATTTTGAAATTGACTTGTTTTTCTTAAGAGAAAAAATAAGTTCTGGGTTAATTAAAACTGTTTCTGTTGATTCACAAAATCAAGTTGCAGATGTCTTAACAAAAGGACTTTCTTCGCAGCAACATAGTTTTTTAATAGATAAACTTCAAATGTTTGATGTTTTTGGATCATAAAATTGAGGGAGGGTGTTAAAAATACAATATATTTCAATTTTATAATCTTTTTCTAACATATGGTAATTGTTTTATTTGTGCATATGAGGAAATTTCGTTGCTGGGCTAAGGTTGTAGATGGACTTGTGGCTAAGCATTATGGGCTGATAGATGTGGGCTTGTAGATGTTGCTGGATTGCTGATGATAATTCGTAGAGTTGCATTTGGTTACATTAGTTAGAGAGTTTGTTGGATTACAACAGATCTAACAACACATGAGCTGGCTGCATCGATATATGTTCAACATGAGCTCATTTCTTATCATTATCTCTCTTTGACTGATCAGTTTTATTACTTACTTTTGCATATTCTCTGATAGAAGTTTTAGGGTTTTGTTTGGTAGAGAGATCTTTTCAGATCTATGATAGATCGTTATTGATTTTGTGTTTCTTGTTTCAGAGAATCACTTGTATTTTTGTTGATCATCGTTTGTATACGATTTTGTTGATCAGATAGTTTCTGATCGAGAGTTATTTTTGGAGTATATTTTGATATTTGATCGTGTTTTTTACACTTACTAGACAATCCTACAGTGTTTCTCACATAGGAGAGATACCAGGTGATAAGGAACACGTGATCTTAAATACCAGCAATGCGTTTCAAGCGTATTGGCTGGGGATGAGAGAAAAACTTTACAGCTAAGTGTGCTTGATTAGTATAAAGGAGCCGGAATTTAGGGGTGGAAACAAGCTAAACTGGTTGGTGAGCTTCTTATACGAATTCAAGTCTAGACTCGAGCTTAAAAATAAACTTGTTGATGAAACAGTCTGAGCCTGAGCTTCATTTATCAAGCTCGACCGGGCTAGCGAGTCTAAATGAGTTGATTAATTATATGATTTTTAGTAATAGGTTAAATATGTATTTTTATAATAACTATAGACTATAATATTAATTATATACAAATTTATGATAAAAATAATTAGATACTATGGATTATGTTGTATACAAAAATACCATGTTCAAACATGTGTGTTATATGAAGTGAATAAAGGAAATATCAAATCGTGAAGGTGTGAAATAAAAAAAACAGAAGGTTGAATAAAGGATGTAATAATTAGTACATTGGTAAGAAATAGAATATGAAGGGGAAAATTAGAGAATCTGCATCCGCTTTAAAACCATATAAATTAAATGAGTCAAGCGCAAACTTGGAAAAATACTCACGAGCTAGGCTCTAGCTTTAAAACCATAGCTAGAAACAAGCCGAGTTTGAGCTGGGCTCGGCTGGTTTAGACCCTTTCTTTTCAAATAAAGGAGTATTAATATTAAACTTGTTGTATGTTGCATACAATCACATGAGTCTTCAAAAAATTCATAGCTAGATGACTGCAATGATTTTTAACGTCACCCTATGCCTGGTAAAATTGGTAGGTTAGGTTGGCCTGGCTAACGGGTCAGAACGGGTGCAGTTTAGGATGAGTGCGGATCAAGACGAGTTTTAAGCAAAATCCGTTTGGGTTTAAACGGATCGTTTTAAAAAAAAATCAATTTTGCTAAAGTTAAAATGAGTTGTAACTAAACCATTAGTTTATTTGAATAATTTATAATGATTTTCTCATTAAATATATTATTGACCATCCTTACCTATTGAAACCCATTGTGTTAACTTGGTTTTTATGTTGCCCATCTTGACCCTTTTTGTGTTAAGGTATTACCCATCTCAACCCATGATATGTCATAATGTTACCCATTTCAACCCAAAATACAATAATTATTTACCCAATTCTATTCATTTATCTTGTTATGGGTCAAAATTGTCGGCATATATTGACTGGTTCTTGTGTGGCTTAAAAACAGCATATTTTGCTGGCTGGATACAACTTGCCTCTTGGTCGATCTGATTGAGTTTTTAAAATAATGGTTTTACTTTTGTTTAGTTTTACAAAAACCATATAAACTTGCATCAACAAAACCACACAAGTTTGATTTATAATGCTCCTTTTTATTTATGATAACAGGTTCAATTTACTTGGCATTTTTTTAAGCTCGCTCGAAACCTCATATATATCGTATTAACAATGTTAAAAGTCTTTTTCCCAATATGATTTTTGAGCTTCTTAAATAATGAGTCTAAATACTTAATGAAAAGAATAATATATAGTAAATTTAAAGTAGATAACAATAATATGCATATCCTCAATCAAAACGTAGACTATATATTTTAAGATCTAAAAGGCTGATATCTTAACCAATGGTGATAGTTATTTTAGGTGATGGTGTTAATATGTCGAATGATTGTTAGCCATGTTATTTAAGTGTTGGTTATCTTACGTTGAACTGTTAGATAATACTTATTATGGTATCAGCCAATTCATGAGTGGTTGAGTTTCTCCAAATCCCTTCCTCTTCCTTTCTATCGATCATCCTCCCCCCTTTCTACCTGTTCACCTCCTTCTTTCCTGTTCCTTATGGCTTGCTCTTCCAACACCTCATATCTACCCATGTCTGGTTTAGCCCCCATGATTGCTCTCAAGCTTTCTTCCTCCAATTACATTTATTGGAAACAACAAATGATTCCCCTTCTATCCTACCAACAACTTCTTTCTCACGTGGATGGTACACAAAATGCTCCTCCACCCTTGATTACTAATAATGACAAATCTGTTGATAACCCGGCTTACATAACTTGGATACAAGCCGAACAACAAGCCATCATTATTCTCAATGCATCGTTGACTGAAGAAGCATTATCTGTTACTGTTGGATTATCCTCGGCCCGTGATATTTGGGTTGACCTTGACGCGCCTTTTTGCAACACTTCGGTTGAACGGGTGCAAAACTTATGGGACAATCTTCGGGCTCTCAAGAAAGGTGACAAACCGGTTGCTGAGTTTGGTCGTACATTTAAGGCTATTTGTGACCAACTTAGTGCTATTGGTCATCCCGTGGATTCCATGGACCAGCTTCATTGGTTTTTGTGTGGTCTTGGAACTACCTTTGAGAATTTCTCTACCACTATCCGCTCGGCCCGCCCTATTCCCAATTTTTCGGATCTTCAGGCTAGTGCAGAAAGCCATGAATTATTTGTCAAAAACTTACAAGGCACTAACTCTATTTCGCAGGTGGCATTCACGGCTCAGTCCACTAAGCCAAATACTTTTGGACACAAGTCCATTACTCCTGGTTCCATGCCTCGGCATCAGTTTAATTATCGTGGCCATAACTCTCAACCTCAATATCGATCTAGTAAGCCTCCCTTTAATAATTATCGTGGTTCAAACAGGAGCATGAATCGAACCGGTCCCACCTGTCAATTATGTCGCAAACCCGGACATTATGCAACTCAATGTTATCAACTTGCCACCTTTGCTGCGTCGACAAATCCTACCAGCATGACTACTGATGACCAATTGGCTCAAGCCTTTCATGCTCAATGCCATTTGAACTCTACTATTCCTGATTGGACATCGGACACGGGAGCGTCTTCTCATATGCTTCCTACCACCAATGCACTTCAAAATTCCACCCCGATTCAAGGTAATCAAAACGTTTATTTTGGAAATGGCCAATCTTTACCCATAACTCACGTTGGCAACACTAAACTGTTGGGCAGTCTTAATCTTAACAATGTTTTGGTGGTACCAAATCTCACCAAAAATCTCCTTTCCATTGGTAAGTTTACTGAGGATAACCCGATTGATGTCGTTTTTTCTCATCCATATTTTTATATTCAGGATCGTCGAACCAAGGAAACTCTAGCCCGGGGTTGCCGTGAAGACGGCCTTTATGTTCTTCGCAACACACATGAAGCTTTCGTAACAACTCACTCATGTCCAAAAGCTTCTTTTGAACTATGGCATTCCCGACTTGGGCATGTCAATTTTGATGTAGTTACTTTACTTAAAAATAAAGGTTGCTTATCATTTACTTCTGTGTTACCTAAGTCAGTTTTTTGTTCCCCATGTGAACTTGCTAAATCAAAAAGGCAATCCTTTATTCTTAATAATAAACGGGCTTCGTCACTTTTGGATCTCATACATTGTGACTTGTGGGGACCATCCCCGATAAAATCGGTTGACAATTTTCTATATTATGTTGCCTTTGTTGATGATTATTCCCGCTTTACCTGGTTATATCCGTTGCGGGCAAAGTTGATTTTTTTGAGGCCTTATCTATATTTCTACCATTTGTTCAAACTCAATTTTCAACAAAGATTAAAATTTTTCAAAGTGATGGTGGAACAGAATTTACTAATAATCGTGTTTGAAAATTGTTTGAACAAAATGGCACGCTTCATCGCATGTCGTGCCCCTACACACCACAACAAAACGGTAGGGTTGAACGGAAACATCGACATGTTGTTGAAACCGGTTTGGCAATGTTATTTCATGCCAAGCTACTTGCACATTATTGGGATGATGCCTTCTCATCTGCCGTGTTTATAATCAATCGGTTGCCTACACCATTACTCAATGGGCAGTCCCCTTTTGAACTGTTATATAACCAACAACCAAATTACTCTTCTTTTCGTACATTTGGTTGTCGGGTTTTCCCATTTCTCCGTGATTATGCTCTAAACAAATTGTCTCCAAGGAGCATTCCATGCATCTTTCTTGGGTATTGTTCCAAGTACAAAGGGTATCGATGTCTTGACCCGTGCAGCTCTCGCATATATGTTACACGTCATGCTCGCTTTGACGAGCATTATTATCCTCTTGATACCACAACCAATGCATCACCAATTACTGATCTTGAGGTGGCCACTTTTTTAGACATTGCTTCGGAGTCTTTGGTCCATCATAACTCATCAACTTCACATTCACATACTACTGTTCCTAATTCTCAAATTTCAAACCCAACAGAACCTACAATCACTACTATCCCATTTTTACCAAATCCACCTAGCTCACCTGCTTCACCTATTTGTCCAATTGATCCCCCACCCTACCACTGTATAGCTCATCTTCTGCCTCACATCCCAGTCCATTACCTACCCCACCTCATAGCTTAATACATACCAGCCTCACACCTCAAAGTCCAGCCACTTCTTCCACCACATCCGAACCTTCACAATCTGATTCGCCCAACATACCAATACCTCCCCCACTTCCATCTCACCCCATGACCACTCGAGCTAAATCCGGGATTTTTAAACCGCGTCATCGTGTAGACTTAGCTCACACGAAGACGACTCCTCTTTATCATGCCTTATTTGCCACAACCGATCCTACAAATTACCATATTGCATCTAAAGATACAAAATGGGTTCATGCTATGGAAACTGAACTTCATGCTCTTCATAAAAATCAAACTTGGACCCTTGTTCCACGTCCACCACATGCCAATGTTGTAGGTTCCAAGTGGCTTTTTAGAACAAAATTTCGTTCCGATGGGTCTATTGAGCGTTATAAGGCAAGACTTGTTGCTCAAGGATTTACACAAGTCCCTGGGCTTGATTATTCTCATACCTTCAGTCCAGTTGTCAAAGCTGCCACGGTGCGCACGGTTCTTGCTCTTGCTATTATAAACGTATGGCATCTTCATCAATTAGATGTCAATAACGCCTTTTTGCATGGTAATCTCACTGAAAGTGTGTATATGGAACAACCTACGGGCTTTGTTGATCCTCAATATCCCTCTAATGTTTGCAAGTTGAACAAAGCTATATATGGTCTAAAAAAGCTCCCAGGGCATGGTTTCATCGACTAAGCTTGTTTCTTACCAGCTCCGGATTCAAATGCAGTAGAGCTGATCCATCTTTGTTTATTTTCAAAAGTGATTCTTGTATCATGTACCTTCTTGTGTATGTTGATGATCTCATCCTCACTGGCACTCACCAATCTCGTCTATCATCGTTCATCACCTGCTTAAATAAAGAATTTGCAATTAAGGATCTTGGGAAACTCAATTACTTTTTGGGTTTGGAGGTTACCTACACTCAAAATGGTCTTTTTTTGAACCAGTCTAAATATACTTTGGATATTTTAACTCGTGCTAAGATGTTGGATGCAAAACCTGCTCCAACACCCTTAAGCACCAATGTTTCTTTTGTTTCTTCAGGTGACTTGTTTCCAGATGCTACTCATTATCGTTCCATAGTAGGTGCTCTCCAATACTTGACGATCACGAGACCTGATATCACTTATGCTGTGAACCAAGTTAGTCAATTTCTTCATGCTCCAACTATTGCTCATTTTCAAGAAGTTAAAAGAATTCTTCGCTATCTTAAGGGAACACTTGCATTTGGATTACACTACAGTCGTCCCACTCACACATCCTTGCTCGGGTACTCTGATGCTGATTGGGCTCGCTGCTTGGAAACTCGTCGGTCTACTTATGGATATTCTATATTTTTGGGGGGCAATCTCATTTCTTGGAGTGCTAAAAAGCAACCAACTGTTGCTAGATTTAGTTGTGAGTTTGAATACCGAGCCATGGCCAACACTGCTGCTGAAATTATTTGGTTAACTCATTTTCTTCAGGAACTTCATGCCTTACCTCCGGACAGACCAACTATTCTTTGTGACAATAAAAGTGCTATTTTTCTTACCCAAAATCCTGTCTCACATAAGCGGGCCAAACACATTGACCTTGACTATCACTTCTTAAGAGAATTGGTGGCTGCAAGCAAATTAGCTACTAAATTTGTTCCATCCAAGCTTCAGGTGGCTGATATTTTTACCAAAAGTCTTCCAAGTTCTCAATTCAACATTTTTCGCCAAATGCTTCGTATTGGTCCACCACCGCTCAGCTTGCAGGGGGATGTTAGATAATACATAGAGTAAACTTCTCTTTTGCTCCCTGTGGTTTGACAAAAGTAACCATTTTCATCCAAATTTTGAAATTTTGCAATTTTCCTTCATTAGTTTCAGAAAAGTAATCATTTTCATCCAAAGTCCATTTAAACTTTGGATGAAAATGGTTACTTTTGTCAAACCACATGGACTAAAATGGTTAATTTTCTGAAACTAATGGAGGAAAATTGCAAAATTTCAAAATTTGGATGAAAATGGTTACTTTTGTCAAACCACAGGGAGCAAAAAAGAAGTTCACTCTAATACATATATATTTGTATATTGTAGGGTACCTAAGTGTAACATTGTTGTTTATATAAGTTGTATCATGTAACTCCTTTATTTATGAAATCAATACCTTATTATGAACCTATGTCTTCACATAAAAATGGCCCCTGCCTCCTTGAACTTTAGACCTTTCAGCATTTATGAGGATAAAGACACGATTACTTTTGCTAGTGTCCTTTCATTGAAAAGGATTTTGATAAATGGTAGTAATTAGTTGGGTCCATGCCACGTATGGCACGTGTTTATGTCCTTTCATTTACGTCTTTGAGTTTGAGCATTTATGGAAAATTGATCATGATAGATTTTGATCGATCGATTACAGTTAATCATACAAGATCCATATAATAAGTTGTATAGTAATGCATTTATTATTTCATATTACTACACGTATAGTAAAAGATATGAAACATGCATATCAAACATTTATATATAAATTACTAGGTTAGTATCCCGTGTATTACACGGGATGAATAAAAAAGGTATAATAAATAATTATCAATAACAATTTAAACAATATAAGATAATTTTTTAATATAAAATAATTATATTATTTTTTTAAACACTATAATTTTTTCAAATTTTGTTTCTTTAATTTTTTTTTAATTTTCTTTTTGAAAATTCAATATTTTATAATAATTTTTTTTATAAAAAGTGTGTTTTTTTATATTAATATATTTTAATGTATTAAATTTTTTTTTCTTAATTCAAAACATGTATTTAATAAGAGAGAGAGAAGAGAAAATCAAAATTGAGGTGGTGTAGAAACATGACAAGTGTCCCCTAAAACCTTTATTTATTAGAATAGAAAGATACGATGCATTTATTAGTAGCAAGTGTTTTGCT
Organism: Mikania micrantha; assembly: GCA_009363875.1. Taxonomy (NCBI): domain Eukaryota; kingdom Viridiplantae; phylum Streptophyta; class Magnoliopsida; order Asterales; family Asteraceae; genus Mikania; species Mikania micrantha. Next base: position 74,857,579 of record CM018694.1, on the reverse strand, counting down.
CCCTGGTTTTAATGGTTACAAGTAGACGTGCACAAATCGGTTAACCGGTCCAAACCGGTTTTTAAATTAACCGAACCGGTTAATCGGTGTAAAGGGTTTACCGGTTTAATTATTAACCGGTTTTTTTAACAAATATATCCTAACCAATGGAACCGAACCGGTTATTAATCGGACCGGTTAACCGGCCAAACCGGTTCAAAAACCGGTTTTTAAACTTAGATTTACTTTTTTTGTTATCCGTTAATCCGTTTGATCCATTTGACCGTATTGAACCGTTTTTTTCCTAAACCCTAATAAAATCTTAAACTAATCAAACTAATAACTAATAAACCATAAAATAATCAAAACCTTAAACTAATAATTACTAAACCCTAATAAAATCTTAAACTAATCAAACTAATAACTAATAAACCTTAAAATAATCAAAACCTTAAACTAATCATTACTAAACCCTAATAAACCTTAAACTAATCAAACTAATATTAAACTAATAAACCCTAAACATTAGTTTATTTAATAAAAGTATAAAACCATAAACTATTAAGATTTTATTAGGTTTTAATTAGTTTAATATTATTTTGATTAGTTTAAGGTTTATTAGGGTTTATTAATTATGAGTTTAAGGTTTTGATTATTTTAAGGTTTATTAGTTATTAGTTTAATATTTGTTTGATTAGTTTAAAGTTTTATTAGGGTTTAGTAACGATTAGTTTAAGGTTTTGATTATTTTAAGGTTTATTAGTGTAAAAACGGTTGCGGAATAGGACCTACCCGATTTGTGAAGATTAACCATTTCTGAACAGAGAAAAGTATTGAAGATGGGTGAAGAACATAAACAATAATCTGAGATGTAATGTAAACTGAGGAACAAACAGATGATTTATAACAATAGTAGTTCAATCATTCAACAAGATTACATTACCTACCCCTCTCATGCTCTCAAACTCCATGGATAAAGAATCCATGGAGTTCATGGGGGAGAGCTCTCTCAGGATTACATTGAAGCACACCCTCACACACTCTCTTGTCTGTGTTGTTTTGCTATAAATGAGAATAATCTCTATTTATAGTGTCACATGACCTAAAACCCTAAAGACAACAAATACAACAAAATGATAATTAATAAATAATAAATTAAGCTCTATCATTTGTTGTGGTCTTCGGGTCTTTTGGTCATCAAGTGTCTTCGTAATCTTGAGTCTTTAGTGGCTCGTGCTGTGACTCGTTGCTCCCTAATCAACAAATACATAATACTTCATGTTTACATTTCATCTATCCAAATTAACCGTTAGTCTTGACTTTTCTAGACCCAACAGTCTCCCCTTATTTGGTTAGATGAATGTAAGCCAATGCAGAAGTATGATGAAACAAACATGAATAATAAGATTGAACTTGTGTAGATGCAATTCATGTTTCTTTCGGCGCAACAATTGTGAAACTTTCTTTCTTCCATTTCTCAAACCCAAAAGAAACTTCTTGAAGTTCCACGTCTTCCATTTATCTTCTCCCCCTCTAATAAAGCTCCCCCTACGATTAAACAATCTTAATCTTCAATCCCAACCCAAAAGATATCCGAATGTAGGGTGTCAGTTCAAGTATAGGAATCTCAGCCTTCCTTGTAATGAACATGTGACAAATAAAGGTTCAAAGATGAATGTAAACCATATCCCAAAAATTTGATTCTTGAGAGTCTTCAAAGTAGAAATAAGAAATCTTCAGATCAATGAAACCGAAGTCTTCACTGATAAACCACTGATAACACACTTGCCATAAATTTAATCCATCAATCTCCCCCTAAACTGATGATATAGATAAATGACGTGTGAAGATCCATTAAGTCTTCAAAAACAAGTAGTGTTCTTCGGAAGCAATCATTGCAAACTGGTAATATGTTCCATGCTGCAGATCTGGAACACCAATTGGACTTACAGAATAGACATCATTAACTTATTTTGATTTTCTAATGATGTATAAGTTTCAGCTCTATCATGCCAATGAGTAAAGTACATCCAATGATGAAACCGAACAAGCGAACCAAAGGCTGATGTGTTTCAAAAGTGATGTCATATGTTATCAATTTCTAAAGTGTTGATTTGAGGATGCATTAGCACTTGGACATCACAAAAATAAACACTTAAGAAGTGGACATTGCATATCAAGAAAAAACATCACTTATAAAACATTTTGTTAATTTCAAAGTGCTAATTTGTAGATGCATTAGAACTTGGACATCACAAATGAGCACGTAGAAAGTTAACATCTTGTTATACCAAATGAGGGAATCAAAGTTAAATGTGTTTCAGAAGTAAAATCATATGTTGTCAAATTCTAAAGTGTTGATTTGAAGATGCATTAGCACTTGGACATCATCCAAATTAACACTTAGAAAGAAGACATTACATATAAAGAGATGACGTTACTTAAGAAATATTTGGTTAACTTCATAAGTACTGATTTATAGATGATTTGCACTTGGACATCATAAATTAGAACTTCAGAAGCTAACCTCGTTTTATACCAAAAACTTTGGTTCTTTAAATAGTTTAGTTAGCTTTAGAAGTATTAATTTGTAGATGCATTAGAACTTGGACATCACAAATTAACACTTAAGAAACTAACTTCTTTACATACCAATAATACCTCTGCACTTTGGAAGTAACTCTCGGAAGCAATAGTAATTCAATTTCGGAAAAAGCTTCACTCATCCGAAGGAGATGTCTTCAGAAGATGCTTCGGAAGTAGTTTCAATCGGAAGCAAATTATGCTTAGGAAGCATTTTATTCTTAGGAAGCAACTCATGCTTAGGAAACAACTTTTGCTTAGGAAGAAACTTATGCATCGGAAGCAAATTGTGCATCGGAAGCAACTTGTGCATCGGAAGCAACTTGTGCATCGGAAGCAACTTGTGCATCGGAAGCAAATTGTGCATCAGAAGCAACTTGTGCATCGGAAGAAAGTTGTGCATCGGAAGCAAGTTGTGCTTAGGAAGCAATTTTTATGCTTCGGAAGCAACTTGTTCTCTGGAAGCAATTTCCAATCAGAAGCAGTAGCCATAGGAAGCAATAGCCATCGGAAGCTTATAATTTTAAAGAATATCAATGGTAACCAACTAAAACCTTCTGAAAACCCTAAATTCTAGAACGCCGTCGTCATCATTATGTTCTTTTCTGAAACAAACCCAGCTGCCCTAAAAATTTTCAGCCGTCTCCATTTTTATCAAACGAACAAAAATTTGATTATTTATCTGATGACGATCAGATTTGGGTGGGGTTTTGACATATATTAGGGAGAGTCAAAACCCACCTGTGTTTACCATATCAAAACACAAAAAATATAACCCAAATAAATTGAAGAACGTACAACCCAAAACAAGAACATCTTCAAAGAACTTTCACAAAAATTCAGAAAATCAGGGTATTGAGCACAAGTTTGAGATAATTGATGCGAGCGGTCAATATACTAAAAACCGGACTAAATTTAATCTAATTAACCTAAGCTAAAGACACCTAATCTAATCCTAGACCTATACTTAACCTAAACACCTAGTAATAATCGGAAAACCTAAACTAGACCGCTCCTAAGGCAAGTGTACCTGTCGGTGGCAGAATAGCTGACGGAAGTCCGGATATCGAACCACGGACACTAGTATAACAAACTAACCTAGACTGTAAACTTAACTAAGGTAAAAGAGAGGGGGGAGGGGTTTGGTGCAACTGATAACCTAATCAGACTGAATTTGACTAAGTGAACTAAACTAACAACTATACTAAGAACAGCAACAGTAAAACTGACAATGAATCTGGAATCTAAATATAATGAGGAAAACCGGTGTACCTAGGCTGGGAATCAAAAGTGTGACAGATGCTGATCTGGACTGATTTATTAAGGATGAAGACTAGGATCTTAATGAACAGACCTAGAAATACCTAAAGGGGACCCAGATCAGATACCAGGCAACTCCAATAGAAATCCTAAGACTGTAATATATGCACTAGTCAATCGGGTATCCTCCCGGACTCCCCGACATGCATTTGCACTCTAACTGGTGGATCACCTCCCGGATTTCTCCACCAGTTGCATCCTAAGACACTAGAGAGTCATAAAGTTGACAACTTTGACATGGATTGACACTAACACTAAGTAGATCTAAGACAACGCCCTCCCGGGTCGTTTAACTCAAAATTCCTAAGTGTAAGAGACCAACCATCTAACCTATCACCTCCCGGATTTCTAGGTTAGGTTAGACATGCAAATAACTATATTTAATGAAGTCTAATCCTATGGAATGTGATCAACAACCCATAAACTAACCTAAAACACAAAGTAGTAGGCCTAACATGCATCTATGTGTGGAAAGACCTTCCTAAACACATGTGGATCAAACATACACCAAATATAATCATTCAACATCTGTAAAAATCATCAAAGTTTCAAGCTTGACAACTGATTACAAAGCATACATCATCATTAAGCATAAATCAAGTCCAAAATCATCAAAGTTCACAACTTTATCATCCCAAACCTAGATACAACCATAGATCTAGCCACAAAACATACTAACAGTAGCTAAACAAGTCTGAATAAAGTCTAGAAACATTAAAGATCAAAGCTTTAAACTAAGTACATGAAAAGAAAAGGAAAATACTCAAAGACAAGCTCCTTCTTCACTTCTACAAACCCTAATCAAGCTCTTCCTTCCATGGTTAAGCTCCAGCAGCCTCCTAGCTTGATTAGGGTTCCAAAGTCGCAGAAAAAGGTCCTCAAAACGGCTGGAATGCGATGAATTTATAGAGGGCTTGAAATTAGGGTTTTAGGGCTCAAAAACCATCTGGGGCGCAACGCCTGACGTGGCTGCACATAGCCAGGCGTTGCGCGCGGATAAAAAGGGATGATTGGCGGCTGATGACTTCCGCGCGTAACGCCTAAGTTGGGTGCACGCGATAGGCGTACCGCCTAGGTCATATTTCCTTGATTTTCTTCGCGTGATCATCCGATCTTGATTCCGACGCCCGTTTGCCTTCATTTCCGCTCCTCCGGGACACATTCCTGCACAAAAACACTAAAATGTAAAAAGGAACTAGAATCGACTCAAAATATAAACAAAACAAACGAAAACCGACTCGAATATGTACGAAAACGGATGTGTTAAACTAACACATCAAAAATACCCACACTTAAACCTTTTTCGTCCTCGAAAAAGCTAACAAAATGGAATCATAGATCAGGGCTAGGTTTTTAATATGCAAGGATTTAAAAATCTTAAATCCTTGTGTATTAACCGCGATTGTTGGTATAATGGTCCAATCTAAACCCAAACACCAATTTCAAGTTCCCTATTCATGATTTATTTATGTTCAAATTTAATCATTCATCTTATGGATCCCATCCCTTGGTCAAAACGAGTTATCTTAATCCTAAACAACAGCTTTCAAGGCACATGATTAAATCAAAAGACTTAAACCCACCTCTATATGCAAACTACCTAGATAAAGTTAAAATTTTAACCTAATGATGGAGATGGATGAAGGTGTGAGCATTTTGCCTTTTTATTCTCTCATTTTTCTTTTTCTTTTACCTCACTTGAGCATATTACAGCACTGTTTCACTCGGTTATGAGCCGGTGTATGACAACTGCTTTTTAGCTCTTATTCTCTCTTTCTTTTATTTGCACAGGCTCAGCTCACTTAGTGGATTGTGGAATTTCTTTTATTTAGCGGGCGCCATAAGTCTCGGATTTATTTTCATAAAAAGAGAACATATGTGCCAGGTTTAAATTTTAAATAATCTAGGTTGTTAGTTTACAGAGGTTCCTTTATTCACTATTACTTAGTTTCAGATTTCCCGAATTTTCCATGTCTTAAACCCACAAGAATCCTGAATTTAAGTTTATTCTATCAATTCCTAAGGAACTTTCTATCGGCTGGGCCTACCAACAAATCCCAAATCAATACACAAGTTAGCCTATAAAATCCTAAGCCCTAATCATAGTCTAATCATCTTCCATTTATAAAATGCAAGCCAGAACAAGGACATTTTTCAAGACTCTAGATATATACATCCTAAACTCTAGACTCAATCAGAAAATGCAAAATGAATAAATAAACAAACAAATATTTACAGAAAGATAAAAATAAGGTAAAAAGTGGAAAAGACTTAGCTGATCACACAATCATCAGCACGAGTGAGTCTAATCCAAAAAAGAAGTCAATTACTGCCGGTCGTTTGCAAATGAAATAGCCTAGGTCGTCGCCACCCGAATGTAATTGAGTACGAATGGTTAAAACCAGACTGCAAATTAAGATCTCAAACAAACCAACTAGATTAACTGAAAATAAAAAGACTCAAATACTGACTTGAAAAATATTTACAATGACTCAATTTGGAAAGAAAATGTTTTTGTAAAGTTTTTGATTTTTTTTTAAATTTTTTTGTGTTTTTTTTTAAGTTGAAATAATTACAATTTCATTATTTAATTACAAATTGTAATTTATTTACAAAAATTTCAAAAATTTTATTCTAAATTACAAAGTTTTAATATACATTTGACTTGATATATACAATGACTTGATTTTACAAAAATTACAAAACTAAAAGGCGCCAGCCTGACATACCCACACTTAGAACAACACATTGTCCTCAATGTGAATCCAGAACTGGTACAAAATTATTAATGAAAAGAAATGTAGAAAAGGTTAGCACGAACTCCCTGAATATGTGTAGACGTGTCGTAAATGGAGTCGCGCGCCTCTAAATATACAACAACACTCTTACAGTTGTTAATACAACAATAATATAATTACAGTTTACAACACAACATAAATAGTACAACAAATGAATTACAATGGATACATACAACATTGTATACAAACATTAAACACAACTAATAAATTACAAAATGAAATAAATATACAACCAACACATTACACAAATTTTACAACAAAAATACACAACCAATGCACAACATTTATATACAACCACAATAATACAAGAAATAAATAAACACAACCACATAATAAATAAATAAATAGCAACAGACATACAAAAATGGATGACATAAATACTGTTCAATCCAAATACATACAACTGAAAAGAAAATACATAATCTAAACTAAATACATACTATCCCTCATCCTCATCCTCGCCCTCATCGGGCTCGGTGTCAGTGCCGTCCTCGGGATCGGATGGAAGATGAGTGTCCGGCAACCGCGTGAGCAACTCAACCCCCATATGTGCTCCTATGCGCCTGATGTTCGCGTCCATCATATCCATCATCTGTAGGAGATACAGAAGGGTAAGACGACGACGAGCAGGCCGGCTGGACTGAGCATCACGAGGTGGTCGCTCACCAACGTCCAAGATACGGCGCGTCGATGGAGGCGGGACGGCGGGTGCATGCTCCGGGGCTGGCAGGATGGGCATCCAACGAGGTGGTCGGTCGAATGTGACCATCCCCGCTGTCTACATATCATAAAGCTCGTAAGGCGTCGTCTCCGAGCCTCTCGTAACGTGCTCAACAGGATATGTATGGAAGACCCGGAAGACGTGCGCCAGGTGCCCTATGTATGGCCCCATGTCGAGTCGCGCCGTGTTGCCTCCACGGCGTGGCCTCGCTAAAGATGTGAGAAGAATAGCTGCGAGGTTCGCTGGGTGGCGACCGTGGAGGCAGTAGAGGCAGAACAGGTCCAAGGCGCTCACCTTGTCCTTGCCGGAGTGGCGAGAAATCAAGGTGCTGCCTAGGATCCGATGGAGATATCGAAGGAATGGGTCGCGGATCTGGGAGGCCAGCTTCCGATCGGTGTGAGGTTGAGTAGAGATGGCTCCCCAGAAGGCTACCAACTCGCCATTTGCGACGAACCCGGGCCTAGCTACCCGGGCAGTGCCTCTGAGAAGACTCTCACAGGCAGGAGCCGCCACCTCCTCCTGCGTATACAGCCCGAAGGCTACCGCAAACTGGGCGACACTCATGGTATGAGTGTGTCGCCCCAAAGAAAACGATACAGCTCCGGGATGCGTGAGGGAGCCTGTATCGTACTGAAATGTGGACAGGAACTCCACAGTCAGCTCATCGTACTGCAGCCAGCTGCAGCGTAGGACGGATGCCCACTGAGGGGTCATCATCGCGTCGAACTCGTCAACGCGACCCAGCTGCTGCAATACGTCTCGATCGTACCCTCGGTGCTGAATCGTCCCTAAGTCGACGAGGTTCTGCATGCGTACGTACTCCGGGGTGCCGGGCGCGAACTGTAAGAATGTGTGCTCGGCTCGTCGTCGAAGGTGCGGTAATGGTGCAGGTGCTTCCTCTGGCAGGATGACAATGGGAGCTGAGTACCTAATATCTCTCTCCCGCGACTGTTGCTGCTGCCTCCTCTGGGCCTGTGCCTCTGCAACTGTAACACGGCGGGCCCGCTTGGGCCTGCTACCCGATGTCGAAGCGTCTGCCATCTCTGCGAGAATTTACAACATACAAATATACAAATAAATTACAGACTAGTTACAAACCTAAATTCTTAGTTAGTATTTATTTATTTTACAAAGTTTGTTGTTTTTGTTATTTATTGAACAAAATTGTTTATTAAATTAATTAATTGTGACATACATATATACAATGTATTATTTATATATTTATATACAACATTTTATTTTAAAATACACTTAATTAATTAATTTACAGAAATTATACATATACATTCTACATACTTTTTATTAATTGCAATATAATATCCATTTTATACATTATTTTTTTTATATTCCAAGTTTTAGATTCATACTTATTTTAAGTTATTTATAAGATACATACTACATTTGCTATTTTACAATACAATTGTTTTTATTGAAATTATTTTTGTACAAAATTATTTATTCATAATATACAGTTTATTTTATTTATATACTTAAGATATTTATTGTTTAAAATTACAATATATATTTTTTTACAAGAGCTTTATTTATTTCACAAAAACTTATATATTATTATTTTTAGTTTTACGTACAACATATAAATTTAATTTACATTTACATTTACATTAGTATTAGATATACATAAGTTACATACATACAAATAAGTTATTTTACAAATACATATAGAATTACATTTATTTTAAATTCACATTGATAATACACTAATGTTACATACAAATAAATTACATTTATTTTTATTATTATTATTATTTTCTAACCTTATGTATTTTACAAAAATTATTTTATGGTTAAGTTACATTACTTTTAGTATACATAAATTTATTTAATTTACAAATATATTTATGTATTTTGATTATACTTTACATTAGTTTTATTTAATTTATTATTATCAAATTCACTTATTTTGTTTTTATTTTTTTCTGAAACCTTTATTTAATATTTACATATTTTATGTAAATTTATATTTTTAGCAATTTTTATTTTACTTATTGTTATTAGTATTCTTAAAAGAAAAATTTTACAGAAAAGATAGAAAAAGAAAAATAAAATAAAATAAAAATAAAAATTTTGGAAATGTGGGCTTTGCACCGGGGACATTTCCGGCCAAATTCCGGCCACAATCCGGTCAAAACATCAACAACTATTATCCCCAAATCAAACCTAATCTACCCTAAACTAAATGATTCCTAAACTAAATAAAAATCAAAGGGGAAAACAAAGAAAAAGGAAAAGAAGGGGTACCGGTGGTGGTGTTCCGCGGCAGTTGTGGTGGTTGTGGACAGCTGCGGTGATGATGGCGACTAGTGGTGGTGCTCGAAACAGAAGGTGATGGTCGCAGTTGGGGATGTTGGATGACAGCAGCGGCGGCGGCTGTCAGAGCGGAGGGTGCTTGATGATGGCTGGACGGCGGTGTGCGAAGGAGTGGTGACAATGGTGATGAGTGGTGCTCGGTGGTGGCGAACAGTGGTGACCGATGGTGGCTAAGTGGAGGCTGCTGCGGCGGCGGTGTAACGGCTGCGAGTGAGTGATTGAGGGTGAGTGACGGTGGTGGGCGGTTAGGGTTTGGGAGGAGTGGTGATCGGAGGTCGTGCGGCGGTGCGTGGTGGATTAGGGTTTTGAGAGCGATGGAGGTGGAAAATGATGATGATGGTGACCGGTGGTGACCGGTTAATGTTTTTTTTCGAGGAAATGGAATCCGCGCGTAACGCCAGAGATTTGGTACGCATGTTAGGCGTACCGCGCGGATCAAATCAGATTGTTTTTGAATTTAATTAATTTAAATTTTTTTATATATATATATATATATTAAATGAAAAGAAATCCTAAAAATTTACTTAAGTTAAAACTAATTTTAATTAACTAAATTCTAACTAATCTTAACCATGCAAAATTAAGTAAAAATAAATCTAATTAAAACTAATTCTAACAAAGCAAAATTAAACTAGGCCATTAAACTTAATTAAAATCCTAAATAACCTAAAGTAAACTAGAGCATAAAATTAAACTAACTTAATTAAAGAAAATGAAATAAAAATCAACATAGAATTAAAAGCAAACAAATCTAATAGAATTTAAGAACTAAAATTAACCTAAAAGTAATAAAGGAAAAATCGAATTGAGCAACTAGTGACGTACAACGTGATCAGATTTAATGCCTGGTAATGACATTAGCAGTTCGAAATAGTACCGAACATGCATGATGTCATACCCACACTTGAATCCGACTCCGTCGTGCAAACACACCTACATCACTAATCACATGAAACTCGATGAACTAAAATTAAACTATTTACACTATACACAAGTTGGGCTTAGGCCCAAATCCCTAACTAGCTCGGGATTCGAGGAGAACAACCTCCTCGTCAGATGGAATCGGGCCTCCAATGTAGGGCTTCAACCGATGCCCATTGACCTTCCACGTGTGGTCACCCAATTCCAACTCCACCGCACCATGCGGGAACACCTCACGAATCACAAACGGGCCTCTCCAACGCGACTTAAGCTTTCCTGGGAAAAGCCTCAGTCTCGAGTCATAAACCAAGACTCGATCGCCCTTTGCGAACTCCTTAACATTCCTCAATTTCCGATGGTGGAGCGCCTTCGTGCGCTCCTTATAACTCCACGACCGAGCGTACGCATCGTCGCGTAGCTCATCCAACTCGTGCAACTAGAGGAACCGGTGCTTGGCGGCCTGTGACATATCCAAATTCACGGCTTTCAAAGCCCAAAAGGCCTTGTGCTCAAGCTCTACCGGCAGATGACACGCCTTACCATAGACCATCCGGTAGGGAGTCGTCCCAATCGGATTCTTAAATGCTGTCCTAAAGACCCACAAAGCGTCATCCAATTTGTCGGCCCAATCCTTCCTAGTATGGCCGACAGTCCTCTCCAGAATCCTCTTAACTCCCCGATTCGCGTTCTCTACCTGACCGCTAGTCTGCGGATGATATGCGGTCGACAGACGGTGGGTGACCCCGTACTTGGCAAGCACTTTGTGCATCTGGACATTACAGAAGTGCGTGCCACGGTCACTGATCAATGCTCTCGGAGTCCCAAACCTACAAAACAAGTGCTTCAGAAATCTCACCACTACTCGCGCGTCATTAGTGGGGAGCGCCTGTGCTTCCACCCACTTAGAAACGTAATCAATCGCGACGAGTATATACCTGTTCCCTCGATAAGCAGGGAAAGGTCCCATGAAATCGATGCCCCAAACATCGAAAATCTCAACAACCTGAATAGGGTGCTGGGGCATCTCATTCCTGGATGAGATGTTTCCTGTCCTCTGACAGGAGTCGCACTTCCTAACCAACTCATGAGCATCCTTAAAAATGGTGGGCCAATAAAAACCAGAATCAAATACCTTCTTCGCCGTGGAAGAAGGTCCGTGATGCCCACCAGTAAGGCCCTCATGACAGTGCCTAAGGATCTCCAATCCTTCCTCTCTGCTCACACACCTCCTAAAAACCTGATCAGCACACACACGGAAAAGGTAAGGCGCATCCCAGATGTAATGTCTCGTGTCAGCAAAGAACTTCTTGCACTGCTGGAATGTCAAACCCTTAAGAAGGAAACCGTTGGCCAAATAATTGGCAATGTCTGAAAACCACGGTAATCCCTCATCTAGCCTATCCATGCGGCAGATCTCATCTATCCCTACGGTCATAAGCGTCTCCTGTGGAAAGCAATCACTCATCGCACCTTCTCGAATGAATTCCCTCTCCGGATCCTCAAGTCGCGAAAAATGGTCGGCGGCGACGTTCTCAGCTCCCTTCTTGTCCTTAATTTCTATGTCAAACTCTGAGAGAAGGAGGATCCACCTGATCAGTCTAGGCTTCGCGTCCTTTTTAGCAAAAAGGTAACGGAGAGCCGCATGATCAGTGTAGACAACAGTCTTGGAGAGCACGAGGTAAGACCTAAATTTATCAAAAGCATAGACTACCGCCAACAACTCCTTCTCAGTAGTCGTGTAATTCTCTTGCGCGGCATCTAGGGTCTTACTCGTGTAATAAATGGGGTGGAAATGCTTATCCACCCGCTGCCCAAGGCAGCCTCAACTGCGAAATCGCTCGCATCGCACATGAGCTCAAATGGCTGGCTCCAGTCGGGGGCTATCAAGATCGGGGCACTCACTAGCCTGTCCTTCAGAAACTCGAAGGCTCGCAGACAATCATCATCAAACACAAACTCCACCTCCTTCTCAAGCAACCGAGTGATAGGTCTAGTGATCTTTGAAAAATCCTTAATGAACCGGCGGTAAAATCCCGCATGACCTAGAAAGCTTCGCACAGCTTTCACACTCGTGGGGGGTGGGAGTTTGCTGATAGTCTCTATCTTAGCTTTGTCGACCTGGATGCCGTCACGGGATATCTTATGACCTAGAACTATCCCCTCCGTGACCATAAAGTGGCATTTCTCCCAGTTCAACATCAGATTCGTCTCCACACATCTCCTAAGCATCTTCTCAAGATTGATCAAACACTGATCGAACGAGCTCTCAAAGACAGAAAAATCATCCATAAACACTTCCATGGAAGTCTCGATCATATCTTGGAAGATAGCTACCATACACCTCTGAAACGTCGCTGGAGCGTTACATAACCCGAACGGCATACGACGGTATGCAAAAGTGCCGTACGGGCATGTAAACGTGGTCTTTTCCTGATCCTCCGGTGCTATCGGGATCTGGAAATAACCTGAGAATCCGTCTAGGAAACAGTAAAACTGCTGTCCCGACAAACGCTCCAGCATCTTATCGATAAAAGGAAGTGGGAAGTGATCCTTACGGGTGGCGTCATTCAGCTTCCGATAGTCAATGCACACCCTCTAGCCTGTGATTATACGTGTGGGAACGATCTCCTTCTTCTCGTTCACTACTACAGTCATACCGCCCTTCTTAGGGACCACATGAACTGGGCTCACCCAGGATGAATCAGAAATAGGGTAAATGAGCCCAGCATCTAACAGGCGAAGAACCTCCTTCTTCACCACTTCTCCCATATTAGGATTAAGCCTCCTCTGTGGCTGAACCACCGGCTTATAATCCTCCTCCATCAGTATGCGATGCGTACAAAAAGAAGGGTGAATACCCTTAATGTCCATCAGCTTCCACGCAATCGCCTGCTTGTGCTCTTTCAGCACATCAATCAGTCTACTCTTCTCCGCGTCTGTCAGAGCTGCTGAAATGATGACAGGCAGATCCAAGTCCCCATCAAGGAATGCATACTCAAGGTGAGGGGGCAACTCCTTTAGCTCTAATGACGGGGGAGCCTCAACAGATGGCTTTTCAGCCGGCTCAGAACTCTCAACCTCAAAAACTGTGGGATAAACAGGAGGCTCCACTGCTAAACTGCTAGGAATGTAATCAAGATAAGCCTCAACAACAGCAGCCTGGACCTCAACTCCCACACCCTCAACTCTCTCATCACTGTCACCCAAGTCCTGATCCATCAACAGATCAACTCCACTAATGTAGTCCAGGCAACGATCCATAGTAGAGAAAAATGCATCCAGAAAATAGACCTGATCGTCCTGACCACTGGAGTTCCTCATGGACTTTACCACATCAAAGGTGACAGTGTCATCTCCAACACGCAATGAGATCTTCCCCTCATAAACATCAATCATAGCCTTCGTTGTGCGAAGGAAAGGTCGTCCGATGATGAGGGGAACTCGGTCATCAGCCTGCATGTCAAGTATCACAAAATCCACTGGGAAGACAAACTTGTCTACCTTCACCAGGACATTCTCGACAATCCGCCGAGGATACTTGACTGACCGATCAGCCAATGCCAAACTCATGCGTGTAGGTGCCGGCTCACCAAGATCTAGCTGCTTATAAATGGAATATGGCATCAAATTGATGCTAGCACCTAGATCAGCCAATGCATGGTTCACAGAAGAACCGCCAAACAGACAGGGAATAGTGAAAATCCCTAGATCCTCAAGCTTCTCTGGCAGCTTATTCTGAACCAGAGCCGAGCACCTAGCTCCTAAAGTCACGGTAGAGAGTGTCTCCAACTTCTTCTTGTTAGACAGGAGGTCTTTCAAGAACTTAGCATATTTCGGCATATGCTGGAGGGCCTCAACAAATGGGAGATTGATCTTAAGCTGCTTAAACATCCCCAGAAAGTGTCCGTACTCCTGATCACGTTTCATCTGCAGTGCGCGTGCGGGATATGGAAGCTTAGTCAAATCAATCTCAGGCTCCTTAGTCACTCTCTTACCCTTCTTCTTCTCTTCTACCTGCTCCCTCCTCAACCTATCAACTGAAGACTCACTGCTCGGCGAGGTACTTGCTGGGACTAGCCTCACGGGCGCCCTTGCAGGAGTCTCCATCTCTATCTCCTCGTCCACCGGCTCTCTTCGTGTGGTCACTGCCTTCACATGACCCCTCGGGTTAGGGTCAGTGTTCGCCCTAAACGATCCTCCCGGCCTCTCGTCAAACCTCTTCGCTAACTCTCCCACCGACCGCTGTATACGATGTCAAAATATGCTAAGTTCTTGAAAGACCTCCTGTCTAACAAGAAGAAGTTGGAGACACTCTCTACCGTGACTTTAGGAGCTAGGTGCTCGGTTCTGGTTCAGAATAAGCTGCCAGAGAAGCTTGAGGATCCAGGGATTTTCACTATTCCCTGTCTGTTTGGCGAAATATGCTAAGTTCTTGAAAGACCTCCTGTCTAACAAGAAGAAGTTGGAGACACTCTCTACCGTGACTTTAGGAGCTAGGTGCTCGGCTCTGGTTCAGAATAAGCTGCCAGAGAAGCTTGAGGATCCAGGGATTTTCACTATTCCCTGTCTGTTTGGCGGTTCTTCTGTGAACCATGCATTGGCTGATCTAGGTGCTAGCATCAATTTGATGCCATATTCCATTTATAAGCAGCTAGATCTTGGTGAGCCGGCACCTACACGCATGAGTTTGGCATTGGCTGATCGGTCAGTCAAGTATCCTCGGCGGATTGTCGAGAATGTCCTGGTGAAGGTAGACAAGTTTGTCTTCCCAGTGGATTTTGTGATACTTGACATGCAGGCTGATGACCGAGTTCCCCTCATCATCGGACGACCTTTCCTTCGCACAGCGAAGGCTATGATTGATGTTTATGAGGGGAAGATCTCATTGCGTGTTGGAGATGACACTGTCACCTTTGATGTGGTAAAGTCCATGAGGAACTCCAGTGGTCAGGACGATCAGGTCTATTTTCTGGATGCATTTTTCTCTACTATGGATCGTTGCCTGGACTACATTAGTGGAGTTGATCTGTTGATGGATCAGGACTTGGGTGACAGTGATGAGAGAGTTGAGGGTGTGGGAGTTGAGGTCCAGGCTGCTGTTGTTGAGGCTTATCTTGATTACATTCCTAGCAGTTTAGCAGTGGAGCCTCCTGTTTATCCCACAGTTTTTGAGGTTGAGAGTTCTGAGCCGGCTGAAAAGCCATCTGTTGAGGCTCCCCCGTCATTAGAGCTAAAGGAGTTGCCCCCTCACCTTGAGTATGCATTCCTTGATGGGGACTTGGATCTGCCTGTCATCATTTCAGCAGCTCTGACAGACGCGGAGAAGAGTAGACTGATTGATGTGCTGAAAGAGCACAAGCAGGCGATTGCGTGGAAGCTGATGGACATTAAGGGTATTCACCCTTCTTTTTGTACGCATCGCATACTGATGGAGGAGGATTATAAGCCGGTGGTTCAGCCACAGAGGAGGCTTAATCCTAATATGGGAGAAGTGGTGAAGAAGGAGGTTCTTCGCCTGTTAGATGCTGGGCTCATTTACCCTATTTCTGATTCATCCTGGGTGAGCCCAGTTCATGTGGTCCCTAAGAAGGGCGGTATGACTGTAGTAGTGAACGAGAAGAAGGAGATCGTTCCCACACGTACAGTCACAGGCTGGAGGGTGTGCATTGACTATCGGAAGCTGAATGACGCCACCCGTATGGATCACTTCCCACTTCCTTTTATCGATCAGATGCTGGAGCGTTTGTCGGGACAGCAGTTTTACTGTTTCCTAGACGGATTCTCAGGTTATTTCCAGATCCCGATAGCACCGGAGGATCAGGAAAAGACCACGTTTACATGCCCGTACGGCACTTTTGCATACCGTCGTATGCCGTTCGGGTTATGTAACGCTCCAGCGACGTTTCAGAGGTGTATGGTAGCTATCTTCCAAGATATGATCGAGACTTCCATGGAAGTGTTTATGGATGATTTTTCTGTCTTTGGGAGCTCGTTCGATCAGTGTTTGATCAATCTTGAGAAGATGCTTAGGAGATGTGTGGAGACGAATCTGATGTTGAACTGGGAGAAATGCCACTTTATGGTCACGGAGGGGATAGTTCTAGGTCATAAGATATCCCGTGACGGCATCCAGGTCGACAAAGCTAAGATAGAGACTATCAGCAAACTCCCACCCCCCACGAGTGTGAAAGCTGTGCGAAGCTTTCTAGGTCATGCGGGATTTTACCGCCGGTTCATTAAGGATTTTTCAAAGATCACTAGACCTATCACTCGGCTGCTTGAGAAGGAGGTGGAGTTTGTGTTTGATGATGATTTTCTGCGAGCCTTCGAGTTTCTAAAGGACAGGCTGGTGAGTGCCCCGATCTTGATAGCCCCCGACTGGAGCCAGCCATTTGAGCTCATGTGCGATGCGAGCGATTTCGCAGTTCGGGCTGCCCTTGGGCAGCGGGTGGATAAGCATTTCCACCCCATTTATTACGCGAGTAAGACCCTAGATGCCGCGCAAGAGAATTACACGACTACTGAGAAGGAGTTGTTGGCGGTAGTCTATGCTTTTGATAAATTTAGGTCTTACCTCGTGCTCTCCAAGACTGTTGTCTACACTGATCATGCGGCTCTCCGTTACCTTTTTGCTAAAAAGGACGCGAAGCCTAGACTGATCAGGTGGATCCTCCTTCTCTCAGAGTTTGACATAGAAATTAAGGACAAGAAGGGAGCTGAGAACGTCGCCGCCGACCATTTGTCACGACTTGAGGATCCGGAGAGGGAATTCATTCGAGAAGGTGCGATGAGTGATTGCTTTCCACAGGAGACGCTTATGACCGTAGGGATAGATGAGATCTGCCGCACGGATAGGCTAGATGAGGGATTACCGTGGTTTTCAGACATTGCCAATTATTTGGCCAACGGTTTCCTTCTTAAGGGTTTTACATTCCAGCAGTGCAAGAAGTTCTTTGCTGACACGAGATATTACATCTGGGATGCGCCTTACCTTTTCCGTGTGTGTGCTGATCAGGTTTTTAGGAGGTGTGTGAGCAGAGAGGAAGGATTGGAGATCCTTAGGCACTGTCATGAGGGCCTTACTGGTGGGCATCACGGACCTTCTTCCACGGCGAAGAAGGTATTTGATTCTGGTTTTTATTGGCCCACCATTTTTAAGGATGCTCATGAGTTGGTTAGGAAGTGCGACTCCTGTCAGAGGACAGGAAACATCTCATCCAGGAATGAGATGCCCCAGCACCCTATTCAGGTTGTTGAGATTTTCGATGTTTGGGGCATCGATTTCATGGGACATTTCCCTGCTTCTCGAGGGAACAGGTATATACTCGTCGCGATTGATTACGTTTCTAAGTGGGTGGAAGCACAGGCGCTCCCCACTAATGACGCGCGAGTAGTGGTGAGATTTCTGAAGCACTTGTTTTGTAGGTTTGGGACTCCGAGAGCATTGATCAGTGACCGTGGCACGCACTTTTGTAATGTCCAGATGGACAAAGTGCTTGCCAAGTACGGGGTCACCCACCGTCTGTCGACCGCATATCATCCGCAGACTAGCGGTCAGGTAGAGAACACGAATCGGGGAGTTAAGAGGATTCTGGAGAGGACTGTCGGCCATACTAGGAAGGATTGGGCCGACAAATTGGATGACGCCTTGTGGGCCTTTAGGACAGCATTTAAGAATCCGATTGGGACGACTCCCTATCGGATGGTCTATGGTAAGGCGTGTCATCTGTCGGTAGAGCTTGAGCACAAGGCCTTTTGGGCTTTGAAAGCCGTGAATTTGGATATGTCACAGGCCGCCAAGCACCGGTTCCTCCAGTTGCACGAGTTGGATGAGCTACGAGACGATGCGTACGCTCGGTCGTGGAGTTATAAGGAGCGCACGAAGGCGCTCCACGATCGGAAATTGAGGAATGTTAAGGAGTTCGCAAAGGGCGATCGAGTCTTGGTTTATGACTCGAGACTGAGGCTTTTCCCAGGAAAGCTTAAGTCGCGTTGGAGAGGCCCGTTTGTGATTCGTGAGGTGTTCCCGCATGGTGCGGTGGAGATGGAATCGGGTGACCACACGTGGAAGGTCAATGGGCATCGGTTGAAGCCCTACATTGGAGGCCCGATTCCATCTGACGAGGAGGTTGTTCTCCTCGAATCCCGAGCTAGTTAGGGATTTGGGCCTAAGCCCAACTTGTGTATAGTGTAAATAGTTTAATTTTAGTTCATCGAGTTTCATGTGATTAGTGATGTAGGTGTGTTTGCACGACGGAGTCGGATTCAAGTGTGGGTATGACATCATGCATGTTCGGTACTATTTCGAACTGCTAATGTCATTACCAGACATTAAATCTGATCACGTTGTACGTCACTAGTTGCTCAATTCGATTTTTCCTTTATTACTTTTAGGTTAATTTTAGTTCTTAAATTCTATTAGGTTTGTTTGCTTTTAATTCTATGTTGATTTTTATTTCATTTTCTTTAATTAAGTTAGTTTAATTTTATGCTCTAGTTTACTTTAGGTTATTTAGGATTTTAATTAAGTTTAATGGCCTAGTTTAATTTTGCTTTGTTAGAATTAGTTTTAATTAGATTTATTTTTACTTAATTTTGCATGGTTAAGATTAGTTAGAATTTAGTTAATTAAAATTAGTTTTAACTTAAGTAAATTTTTAGGATTTCTTTTCATTTAATATATATATATATATATATATATATAAAAATTAAAATTAATTAAATTCAAAAACAATCTGATTTGATCCGCGCGGTACGCCTAACATGCGTACCAAATCTCTGGCGTTACGCGCGGATTCCATTTCCTCGACCGGATTTCTAGGTTAGGTTAGACATGCAAATAACTATATTTAATGAAGTCTAATCCTATGGAATGTGATCAACAACCCATAAACTAACCTAAAACACAAAGTAGTAGGCCTAACATGCATCTATGTGTGGAAAGACCTTCCTAAACACATGTGGATCAAACATACACCAAATATAATCATTCAACATCTGTAAAAATCATCAAAGTTTCAAGCTTTACAACTGATTACAAAGCATACATCATCATTAAGCATAAATCAAGTCCAAAATCATCAAAGTTCACAACTTTATCATCCCAAACCTAGATACAACCATAGATCTAGCCACAAAACATACTAACAGTAGCTAAACAAGTCTGAATAAAGTCTAGAAACATTAAAGATCAAAGCTTTAAACTAAGTACATGAAAAGAAAAGGAAAATACTCAAAGACAAGCTCCTTCTTCACTTCTACAAACCCTAATCAAGCTCTTCCTTCCATGGTTAAGCTCCAGCAGCCTCCTAGCTTGATTAGGGTTCCAAAGTCGCAGAAAAAGGTCCTCAAAACGGCTGGAATGCGATGAATTTATAGAGGGCTTGAAATTAGGGTTTTAGGGCTCAAAAACCATCTGGGGCGCAACGCCTGACGTGGCTGCACATAGCCAGGCGTTGCGCGCGGATAAAAAGGGATGATTGGCGGCTGATGACTTCCACGCGTAACGCCTAAGTTGGGTGCACGCGATAGGCGTACCGCCTAGGTCATATTTCCTTGATTTTCTTCGCGTGATCATCCGATCTTGATTCCGACGCCCGTTTGCCTTCATTTCCGCTCCTCCGGGACACATTCCTGCACAAAAACACTAAAATGTAAAAAGGAACTAGAATCGACTCAAAATATAAACAAAACAAACGAAAACCGACTCGAATATGTACGAAAACGGATGTGTTAAACTAACACATCAATAATCAATGGTTAGAATGATAATCTTGGGAACTTGGCTCTGATACCAATTGTAAAAACGGTTGCGGAATAGAACCTACCCGATTTGTGAAGATTAACCATTTCTGAACAGAGAAAAGTCTTGAAGATGGGTGAAGAACATAAACAAGAATATGAGATGTAATGTAAACTGATGAACAAACAGATGATTTATAACAATAGTAGTTCAATCATTCAACAAGATTACATTACCTACCCCCCTCATGCTCTCAAACTCCATGGATAAAGAATCCATGGAGTTCATGGGGAAGAGCTCTCTCAGGATTACATTGAAGCACACCCTCACACACTCTCTTGTCTGTGTTGTTTTGCTATAAATGAGAATAATCTCTATTTATAGTGTCACATGACCTAAAACCCTAAAGACAACAAATACAACAAAATGATAATAAGTAAATAATAAATAATAAATTAAGCTCTATCATTTGTTGTGGTCTTCGGGTCTTTTGGTCTTCGGGTCTTTTGGTTATCAAGTGTCTTCGTAATCTTGAGTCTTTATTGCTCGTGCGGTGACTCGTTGCTCCCTAATCAACAAATACATAATACTTCATGTTTACATTTCATCTATCCAAATTAACCGTTGGTCTTGACTTTTCTAGACCCAACAGTCCCCCCTATTTGGTTAGATGAATGTAAGCCAATGCAGAAGTATGATGAAACTAACATGAATAATAAGATTGAACTTGTGTAGATGCAATTCATTTTTCTTTCGCCGCAACAATTGTGAAGCTTTCTTTATTCCATTTCTCAAACCCAAAAGAAACTTCTTGAAGTTCCATGTCTTCCATTTATCTTCTCCCTCTCTAATAAAGCTCCCCCTACGATTAAACAATCTTAATCTTCAATCACAACCCAAAAGATATCTGAATATAGGGTGTCAGTTCAAGTATAGGAATCTCAGCCTTCCTTGTAATGAACATGTGACAAATAAGGGTTCAAAGATGAATGTAAACCATATCCCAAAAATTTGATTCTTGAGAGTCTTCAAAGTAGAAATAAGAAATCTTCAGATCAATGAAACCGAAGTCTTCACTGATAAACCACTGATAACACACTTGCCATCAATTTAATCCATCAATCTCCCCCTAAACTGATGATATAGATAACTGACGTGTGAAGATCCATTAAGTCTTCAAAAACAAGTAGTGTTCTTCGGAAGCAATCATTGCAAACCGGTAATATGTTCCATGCTGCAGATCTGGAACACCAATTGGACTTACAGAATAGACATCATTAACTTATTTTGATTTTCTAATGATGTATAAGTTTCAGCTCTATCATGCCAATGAGTAAAGTACTTCCACTGATGAAACCGAACGAGCGAACCAAAGGCTGATGTGTTTCAAAAGTGATGTCATATGTTATCAATTTCTAAAGTGTTGATTTGAGGATGCATTAGCACTTGGACATCACAAAAATAAACACTTAAGAAGTGGACATTGCATATCAAGAAAAGACATCACTTATAAAACATTTTGTTAATTTCAAAGTGCTAATTTGTAGATGCATTAGAACTTGGACATCACAAATGAGCATGTAGAAAGTTAACATCTTGTTATACCAAATGACGGAATCAAAGTTAAATGTGTTTCAGAAGTAAAATTATATGTTGTCAAATTCTAAAGTGTTGATTTGAAGATGCATTAGCACTTGGACATCATCCAAATTAACACTTAGAAAGAAGACATTACATATCAAGAGATGACTTTACTTAAGAAATATTTGGTTAACTTCATAAGTACTGATTTATAGATGCATTAGCACTTGGACATCATAAATTAGCACTTCAGAAGCTAACATCCTTTTATACCAAAAACTTTGGTTCTTTAAATAATTTAGTTAGCTTCAGAATTATTAATTTGTAGATGCATTAGAACTTGGACATCACAAATTAACACTTAAGAAACTAACTTCTTTACATACCAATAATACCTCTGCTCTTTGGAAGTAACTCTCGGAAGCAATAGTAATTCAATTTCGGAAAAAGCTTCACTCATCATAAGGAGATGTCTTCAGAAGATGCTTCGGAAGTAGTTTCCAATCAGAAGCAAATTATGCTTAAGAAGCATTTTATGCTTAGGAAGCAACTCATGCTTAGGAAGCAACTTTTGCTTAGGAAGAAACTTATGCTTTGGAAGCAAATTATGCATCGGAAGCAACTTGTGCATCGGAAGCAAATTGTGCATCGGAAGCAAATTGTGCTTCAGAAGCAAATTGTGCTTAGGAAGCAATTTTTATGCTTCGGAAGCAACTTGTTCTCAGGAAGCAATTTCCAATCAGAAGCAGTACCAATAGGAAGCAATAGCCATCGGAAGCTTATAATTTTAAAGAATATCAATGGTAAGCTTCCGAAAACCAATCAACTAAAACCTTCTGAAAACCCTAAATTCTAGAACGCCGTCGTCATCATTATGTTCTTTTCTGAAACAAACCCAGCTGCCCTAAAAATTTTCAGCCGTCACCATTTTTATTAAATGAACAAAAATTTGATTATTTATCTGATGACGATCAGATTTGGGTGGGGTTTTGACATATATTAGGGAGAGTCAAAACCCACTTGTGTTTACCATATCAAAACACAAAAAATATAACCCAAATAAATTGAAGAACGTAGAACCCAAAACAAGAACATATTCGAAGAACTTTCACAAAAATTCACAAAATCAGGGTATTGAGCACAAGTTTGAGAGAATAAATGGTTAGAATGATAATCTCGGGAACTCTGCTCTGATACCAATTGTAAAAACGGTTGCGGAATAGGACCTACCCGATTTGTGAAGATTAACAATTTCTGAGCAGAGAAAAGTCTTGAAGATGGGTGAAGAACATAAACAAGAATCTGAGATGTAATGTAAACTGATGAACAAACAGATGATTTATAACAATAGTAGTTCAATCATTCAACAAGATTACATTACCTACCCCTCTCGTGCTCTCAAACTCCATGGATAAAGAATCCATGGAGTTCATGGGGAAGAGCTCTCTCAGGATTACATTGAAGCACACCCTCACACACTCTCTTGTCTGTGTTGTTTTGCTATAAATGAGAATAATCTCTATTTATAGTGTCACATGACCTAAAACCCTAAAGACAACAAACACAACAAAATGATAATAAATAAATAATAAATAATAAATAATAAATTAAGCTCTATCATTTGTTGTGGTCTTCGGGTCTTTTGGTCATCAAGTGTCTTCGTAATCTTGAGTCTTTAGTGGCTCGTGCGGTGACTCGTTGCTCCCTAATCAACAAATACATAATACTTCATGTTTACATTTCATCTATCCAAATTAACAGTTGGTCTTGACTTTTCTACACCCAAAAATTAGTTATTAGTTTGATTAGTTTAAGATTTTATTAGGGTTTAGAAATTATTATTTTAAGGTTTTGATTATTTTAAGGTTTATTAGTTATTAGTTTAATATTAGTTTGATTAGTTTAAAGTTTTATTAGGGTTTAGTAATTATTAGTTTAAAGTTTTGATTAAATAAAATTAAATGAACTTTATTAAGTAAGAATTTCAAATAGCATATTTCATTAAAATAAATTATATACACAAGCTTTTAAGTAAAAAATAAATACAAAATCGAAAATAGAAATTAGTCTTCGGTTTGTGCTTCGGATTGTAGTTCCGGGCTATTGGTCCGCATCCATTCATCCATTGCTTGTTCTTCATCGGAAAGTGGGAAAGTCATTCCTTCCTCAACTTCAACATCGTGTATTGTCTCTTCTATCTCAAGCTCGCCTTCAAGTAGTGTGTGGTCTTGTACGCGTTCCATTGCATCCAAATGGTCTTTCAAGCAAATGCACATCTCCAATGATGCAGGAGTAAGCATCGTCCTTCGTATCGATAAAACCCTGCCACTAAGAGAAAAAAGGCAGACTCCGAAGCTTCCGTAGAAGCTTGGACGCTTAGTAAATCACGGGCCATGGCAGATATAATCAGAAATTGGGTTTCCTTTTGTTTCCACCAGGCCAAAATATCAAAGTTTTCAAATTCTTCCGGCGTAAGACCGGAAATCCAATCTGTCCCTAGGTACCTTCCTAGTTCGCTACTTGCGCTAGTACCTCGGGCTTGTTTAGTTACATTTTGTCTTAAGGTGTTAAATAAATCAAAGTTAACATCTTGGCTTCTACTCAAACTAGAAGCCGCATACATTGTTTGTTGTATGTTAGATGTTTCACCATATTTTTGTAAATAATGATCAAACATATTTTGAAAAAATATGTTAAAGTTATTTTTAGTGTTTGTTGCAAAGTTATCCAAACCCAAAGCACCAACAATTTCATCCATTAATGTTTCAACGCCGGCACCATTGAAACATGGGTTTAATGCCGTCGCACAAGTAAATACGGCCAGCATTTCTTGAAAGTATTTCAATAGTTTTATTTTCATTGGAAGTAACATTCTCGTATATATCTCATTATTTTCACCCGTCGATGGAAAATCGTTAATTTTTCTTGTCATTATAAATAATTGTTGAAGAACCAAACAAGACGATAATAAACTCCCGATAAAGTTGTTGTTGCATTTTTAAAAACTCCAAATAAACTAGTAAATCCTCCTATGACGTCCCAACATAGGCTATTAAATTTTTAGCCTTATGTTCTTACACTAAATTGTTATGAAATACTTCCAAGGTTTCCCTTCGTCGTAAGGCGTTGTTAAACATACGCCAAGTCGAATTCCATCTTGTTGGTACGTCCCAAGACGGACCTAAAAAGAGGGAGTTCGTATCCTCACATAATTTTTTATATTCCGTATATCTTCTACGACTTTTCATAAAAACATCCTTTAACATTTGTTAAAATTTTTCTTTTAACATATTCATTTCAGGAACCACAAGAGCATCACTCACAACCAAGTTAATAATGTGAGCAACGCATCTTGTATGAAAAAAAGCACCATTACGTATCGGTTTATATTTAAGTTTTAATTTTTGAACCGCATTCGTATTATTTGAAGCGTTATCAAAACTTATTTAAAGTATTTTATCTTGTAAATGGAATGTTTGTATTATTCCATCTAACATGTAAAACAAATTATCCCCCGTGTGAGGATACGGAAACATTTCGAACGTAATCGTACGTTTCATCATTTGCCATGAATCGGGATCAATCCAATGCGCGGTAACGCAAAGGTACGATTCGGGCAAACCGTGAGGTGCCGACCAAACATCCGTTGTTAGGTTAACACCGGTTTTTAAATTTTGAAAACCTAAAATTAATTCTTGTTTTGCTTGACGCCAACGTTTCAAACAATCACGTCTAATAGTAGTTCGACTTACTTGATGATATCGTGGTTGAAGCGCCTTTTGAATCATCTTTGTCAAGCGTGAGTTGTCAAAATGATTGAAAGGCAAACTTTCTTGAAACACCAAGTTCCCCATCATTTCACGAACCATGTCGGGATCGAAATTCCAAACCCCGCACTCTTGAGACATTTGTGCTTGATCGTTTGCCGGATTATTTTTGACCACAACACAATGCTTCGTCAAATGGCTTCTTAAAGTAGAATTAGACTCCGGTTTAAGAAAAGTACCGCAACCTTTGCACCGTGTCTTATCGACACCGTTTGACATTTCGCATAAGTCGAAATGTTGAAATAGATCTTTGTTCCTCGTTGTAGTTTTTATTCTAATAACGGTTGGTTCGGTTGAAGTGGATGCACCAACACCAACGGGACTATGAGCACTTCGTGAGCTTGCCATAGATGAAATAGAGATTGAATTAAGATTTATGAACGTAATAGAAGAAGAGATTGAATCGAGATTGCATCGAGAAGAAGTAGGGGATCTTTTTTTGAGCGTTTTTGATCGTTTTCGAGCGTTTAAGAAGAAGAGATGTTGTAAGATGTTGTGTGATCAAACCAAAACCATCCCCATCTATTTATACTAACGTTTAGGGGCAAAATGGTCCAAAAAATTGTTTAAAACGGCTAGAAAACGGTCATAAACGGCTACTTTTTTTTCCTCGATCGGTTAACCGGTTATTAACCGGTTAAACCGGGTTGCAACGGCTATATTGGTCCAACGGCTAGAAAAAGGGCTATTTTTTTGAAAGTCAAACCGGTTAACCGATTTCTAACCGGTCTAAAAAACCGGTTTTGCTTTAACCGGTTTTGCCTAGAAATGTCCCAACCGGTTTAAAACCGACGGTTCTTGGATTCACCCCAAACCGGTAGGAAAAACCGGTCCAGAAACCGGTTCGGGTCGGTTAACCGGTTAAAATGTGCACCACTACCCTACACCACCACCGGAACCTCCTCCTATTCCACAACCAGAACCACCGCCTATAC
Organism: Mikania micrantha; assembly: GCA_009363875.1. Taxonomy (NCBI): domain Eukaryota; kingdom Viridiplantae; phylum Streptophyta; class Magnoliopsida; order Asterales; family Asteraceae; genus Mikania; species Mikania micrantha. The sequence continues at coordinate 74,830,844 of CM018694.1, read as the reverse complement.
CATGTTGGTAACAAACCCTGCAAAACCTTGCTGCTAATTTGCAAATATGTATTTTATGGAGAAGATGAATTGACACAGTGATCTTTTCATAAGAAACAAGAATACATACTTTATTGAATAAAATAAAGACTAAATAGCCAACACAACTCTAACTGACAACCACACTTTCTCCTAATCACATGCCATTTTCCAATGTTCATTTCCTCCACAAAACCCGGTCAACCCACTTGACTTTCTACATTTATTCAATCTCAAATAAAATAAACTAAATACTAATTAATTAAAATCAAATAATAAAACGAATATCAAGATTAAACCCAACATACCACCACCGGAACCACCTCCTATTCCACCACGAGAACCACCTCCTGTTCCAACACCAGAACCACCTTTTATTCCATCTCCAGAGCCACCACCTTTACCAATTCCTCCCCCTACACCACCACCAGAACCTCCTCCTTCTACACCACCACCAGAGCCACCTCCTAAACCACCACCAGATCCACCTCCTAAACCACCACCTTTACCAATTCCTCCTCCAATACCACCACCAGAACCACCTCCTATTCCACCTCCTAAACCACCACCTTCACCAATTCCTCCTCCAATACCACCACCAGAACCAACTCCTATTCCACCACCATATCGACCTCCTAAACCACCACCTTTACCAATTCCTCCTCCAATACCCCGACCAAAATCAACTCCTGCTCCAATACACCGACCAAAACCAATTCCTATTCCACCAACTATGTTTGTGGTGCAAATTATGAAGCCAAAAAACAAAAAGAGTAAAAGCTTAGAGACCAACATGTGTTCTTGTTTAATGATCATCTACTGATGACTTGCAAGGAAGTGTGTGGAGAATCATAAAAAATCATTGGTATATATAAAGATCCAAATGGACACCATTTCAACGAGACAGTTGAGACATAATAAAATTAACCAAACTTTTGCCAAAAACTTATTGACAAGTAATTAATGTTTTATGCTCTCCAACTTGTATGCTTTGACAAGACATCCAACAGCAGTTTTTGACACAAAATTATATATTAACAACTGAATCAATGCATCATAGCATTTTTGTTTGCATAATATAACAAGCATATAGCTTTTACTAAAAACGACACATATATACATGTGTGTGCATGTATCTATATATACAGTATTTCTTTCTTCAGTTACAATCAAGTATCCATTTGCCTGTTATGAGCATCCGTAAAGGATTATTATCGACGAGATATATATATGTCTGACGATCACCTTTGACGGAGCTTGTAAAATTTCCAAAAGTAATTTAAAAAAGAAAATTATCAAATTAGCCATGAGAGTCTGATTTATTTTGGACATGTTAGAATGGAACCAAAACATGGTTTGGTAGACAAATTCAAATCAAAGATAAAAACCGACGATGATGATGCTAGCAATGTGGAGAAGAACTTGAAAGCACGTATATATGAAGATGCAGAAAGCAATTTGTGTAATATTTTTGAGATATAAGCATTTTTTGGTAAAACATATTAACCGACTTTGAACCTGTAAGTGTTGCTGCTTATTTGTAAACATATTGTAATTGTATTGTTTTTTTACTTTGTATTTTGTAAAAGGGGTCGATCACTTTGTTCCTTCAAAGTTGGGTAGCTAAAGTTGCTTGTAATTATACATAGATTGATTAATTCAAATGAAACTCAATAAGTTATTAAGAATAAAAAGAAACTATAGTCACAGATTTAAAAGACATAAACTAAATTTATTTTACATTATAAAAATTAATTTTATGTTCTTTTAAATTATGTTACTATAAATAGTTGCTTTGGCTAACACCAAATATTGGTTCTATATTTAACACGCACACACCACACATACATTGCATATACATACATTTAAATAAGAACAGCTTGTTATAAACCAAAAATAATTATTTACTTTCATATGATTTAATAAAAAGTAACTTTTTTATAATTTAAATTTAAAGTAATTCTGTTGGTTTATAACTAATATTAAATTATTAATTCTAGGTTAAACATTCTACACACACAAAAGTTATTGACAAAGGCCAAATTACATGAGTAGTGTACAGAGTATGCAAGAAATTATCGCGCAAGAAGAATTTACATTCTCAAAATAATATCACACATGAATGAAGTTATCACACATAATTGATCTGTATACTAATTTCACCCTTAATGACTTCATCCACGTTATAATTTTATCTATGTGTGATATTTTCATCATTGCATGATAATTAATTGTCATGCAAGTAAGTGATAATATATACATCATGCTTGATGATTTCATGCAGACTTCGAATGCAAATATACTTTGTATTTTAAATTTGCCTATATATATATATATATAATATTAAAAATTAAAGTTTTTGATTTACAATTTTTTTATATCCGTGTGAACCCACTTACGTGGTAAACACTCGGGTCCCACTTAATGCTCGACTAAGCAGGTGGGACAAGTAAAGCACAAACACAAGCAACTGGGTTAGTGACTTTCAAGAAAAACTGGCCTTAATAGAAATTAAACTTGAGACTAATAAGTTGTCTCTTCTAAACTTAAATTACTACACCACTTTTTTTATAGGTTTGCTTCTAAAATTTATACAGAGGCTAATTATTTTATTTTTTATTCATTTATATGATTAAATTAACTTTTTTTTTTAACGACAAAGGATATTATTATGCAAAACTACTCTAAATTAATTATATCACTGCATGGAGATGAAACTCATGTAACCTTTCATTTAAAGAGGAAAAGCCAATATGACGTTTAGAGGCAAAGGACTGAATTAACTAGTTATATCTTGAGATATTTGCTAAACACGAGGACAATATGAGTTGGTGACGACAATTTGTTATACTTATTATAGTTTTGTAATTTGATTATACTTTAATTTATAAAATTTAGAATTCAAACTTATTAATTTCCTTGAATAAATACTGAGTTTTCGTTTTCTAGAAGAAAAAATAATGTTTCCGTCTTCCAATCTCCAAAGGGAAACTGTACAAGCATACCGTGGGTAAATGCCCATAGTACGTCCGTCGGTAGCAATTATTTGTTAGGTCTTGTTTGAGATTTCATCTAAAAATGACTTATTAACTTATTGGCTTTTTCAAAAAGACAATAAGTTGTTTGTCAAATTTAAAAAAATGATTTTTTGTAAAATGATAATAAGTTGTTTTTCAAAAGTTAAAAATTCTGGCTTTTCAAAATGACTTATGACTTATTGACATAAAATTACAAATCTACCATACTCTTTACCCTTTACCCAATAACCTTAAATGATGTTAATAAAAAAATGTATTTTTTGGTCATTTTAAAAATTCATTTTGAAAAAGCTAATCCAAACACATTTTTAAAAACTTCATTTCAAAAAATCATAAGTTAATAAGCATTTTTAACAAAAAGTCATTTTGATGTTAAATAAGCAATCTCAAACAGGGCCTTAATCCGTTGATGAAATTAACAGTACGTATGAAATTTAATGACTTTCAAATATCTGTCTTTTTTTTAACGGCGAAGGTCTCAATCATGTGAGCCCACTGCTTCAGCTTTAATATCGTGTGTTAAGTTTATAAATAAAGATTTCAGTATTTTGAATTTTTGATGCATGCGTTCATATTATGTCGCTATCAACGTACTGTAAGTAGTTGTGAGTTGGACATCGCATATGCCGCCATAGAAATGCGAGAACATGCTAAAACTTCCACTTGGTAGGGTACCGAATACAAATTACCAAAACCATATTGTAGGATCGGGTTGTTATCTCTAAACAACACTTCACAAGTATTTCTTACTTAATTCTAACAGATGCGGAATGTTCTGTTAGAATGATCTCACAATTTCACTCAAAGTGACACAATAATAATCTTTGAACAATATTAAGAACACAAGAATAATTCAAGCTCAAGGATATATTTCTCTCAAAGTGGAAGTATACAAGCAAGCACACTTCAAGCAACAATACATTGGGAGGTTATATAGCCGAGGCTACAACCGTATACACTTAGGAATTCAAGTTGGGTATACTAGACAAGTACATAAAGTAAAGCTTATTCTAGTATGTTGAGTGTCTTAACAGGCTAAGACACTCAGTCATGATCATTACATTAATAGACATTGACTTTACAAAGGACTATTAAACACAAAGGACATTTAATGTTGTTGATCTTCAAGGCTTCAGATGATCTTTTGCATTTAATGCAGCATGGGAGAGGTAAGGCGCTTTATCTGACTCATTACATGTTGTCTTTGTCTTTACTCAGACCAGCATGTCTTGTGTCAGTACCTTTTGTACTATGAGAGTAAGCTGCTACAGTCTTTGTCAGAGGATAAACCTCGGAAGTCTTTGTCTTTAGTGCATAAGAAGATTCCTCGGAAGCAGTTGTCTTGTATAACCTTCGGCAGGAACCAGTTATCCTTCGGAAGCAATGTTGCTTCCGAAGAATCACTTCTTCCTTCCGAAGGTGTTTATTCAAAGAGACTCCTATACTTAGACAAACAAGAAGTTTGGTGAGCATCAGCCTTTATTAGTCTTTACAGTCTCCCCCTAGGCTGATGCTACCAAAACTTCTAAGGCATAAACCTTGGCTTCCATGTACCCCTCAGTACCTGTGCCCTTTTTCTAATTAATCTGATAGCTGACCTCCCATCTGCTCCATTGTCAGGATTATTGAGAGGGAGCATATCTAGATCAAATATATAGGGTTTTGCCAACATCATCAGATGCAAAAGATCCACCAGTTTTATTTCTCCATTGTAGTCGGTGAGGATGAATATCCTTTCTTGTGCATTGAAGCTCCAATTTACCAAAGGGATGTATGAATGCTCATGCATTAATCTGCTGATATCCATCATGTCTTCTAGGGTTTGTGTAGTTTTGGGAGTTGCTTCAGATGTGGCTTCAAGTACTGAGAGTGTTGTATCAGGCTCAGAGTCTAAGGGGATAGTTTTTGTTTCCTTTTTCCTTTTAGCCATGCTCTTTCTTCTTGTGAATCTTGGTTTGTCTTGAGCAGTGGCTTGACTCCTCAGAACTCTGGCCTGTTGGGCTTCCACAGTTGATTCTACTGCTGCACCTGTTGTTGCAGTAGGCTGTGGCCCAATATCCTCATCCCTTGAGGGTTCTGTTCTCCTCTCTTCAGCCTGTGTATGTCTCTCAGGATCAGGGTTTGGTATTGATTGTTTCCTTGTAGTCTTCTTACCCTTTTTGTAGACTGAGGAGATTGGCATGTTATCCATACTTGGACTTGAAGGAGGAGATATTGGTTCTTCTTTTGGATTTAGGGGGAGCATGTTGGGGAACATTGCTTTTGTTGCTGCCCCACACATGACTTCTTCTCCCTCTCTGATCCCTGCACCAGAGAGGGGAAATTCTATTGTAGCTCCTCCCCCTAAACCTAAGCCTCTCATTAGGCTTTCCTTTCTTGCCCTGATTTGTTCAATTGAAGGTAACTCACCTCTTGCAACTTTGGCTTTTATATCTCTGATATGCATATCCATGGTTGAGTTCTTCATTGGGCCTAGCTGCCGAGCATGGAAGCCATATTCCAAGAGAAAGGCCTTGTTCTTGTCTCTGTAGGCCTTCTCTTTTTGCTTCTTTGTAAGTACACTCAGGGCCTTTGATGCATCAACAGCTTGTTCTTGCTGCTGCACCTTGTCCAGCTCGGCAGCCATTCTAGGTACCGACCAATTGATGACTTCATCAAAGTCATAACCTTTTTCTTCTAGCAAAGCAGAGAGTCTAGCTCGCTCTTCATCTAGAGAAGTGTTTGGTCGGCCCTTTGTTTTCTTTGGTCTCATCTCCTCCTGTTCTGCTTCCTCCTCTGGGGTTAGCTTACGTTTTCCTTTGTCATCAGCAGTTATTTTTGCCCCAGAGGAGATTTCTTCTGTTGCCTTACCAGCTGGTTCATTGGCATGTAGCTCCTCTGTGGAGGAAACATCCAGGATGACTGGGCCTTCGGAGGCAGCTGCAGCTTCGGAGTTAACCTCAGCATTCACTGTCTCCTCCAGTTGACCAATCCCCTTAGATGATTCCTTATTGGATTCCACAAAGGGCTCAGGAGAGGAAGAGAGAGCTTCAGCAGCTTCAGTCCCAGAAGGGGACACAGATTTCATGGAAATTGATTCTTCTTGTGCTGTGTCTTCCATGACAACCTGAGCTGCAGTCTCAGAAGGAGACTTAGTCCCAAGAGGGGACTGAGGTTCCAAAGAGACATTTGATGTTTGCTGTTCAGTCTCTTTGGCAACCTCCCTTGTATCCTCAGAAGCAGAAGAAGAGGAAGTAGAAGAAGAATCTTGAAAATAAGTACCCAAGAAGTCATCCCATTCAGCAGTCAAAGTGACTAAGGATGGAGTAACTTCCTGTGCACCCTCCTCTTCTCTTGCTTCTGATCCTGACCCTGCAGTTGGTATATTCTCCCCCTTTTTGGTAGCATCAGGGGAGGTGAAAGTGGTAGTAGCAGGATCAGGGTGAAATGGATGTAGAGTGACCGGGGGACGCCTCCTGAGGTCCAGAATAGTGGCATCTTTGGTTTGGACCTCAAGCCGCAGGGTAGCCACCTCAGCTTCTAACTGAGCTACCCTGGCTTGGAGGGAAGTTATTGTAGCCGTCAATTCCTGTGTGGATGTGCCCTCCTCTACCGGAGTAGAATCATGGGGCGATGGAGTCCTGAGCCTAGCTCCTGCACCTCCACCACCAGATGTGGTTTCTTGGCACCCTGGATTCCCTTCATTGAGAAGAACCTCAAAGAAGTCCTCCCCAATATAGGTTGCCGCAGGTGAGGTCCTATTGCCTGTACCACTGTCCTGTGGATCTTTATTAAGATCAACAGTAGTGGCAGCCTCACCTGCATTGACCCCTTCAGAACTACTGGGGCCAACCTCTGATTGAATAGGCTCTGGGTCAGGGAACCGAGCTTGTAACTGTGTCACCACTCTCATTAAAGTTTGGGAAGTGGGAGAGAGTGGTTCCTCCAAAGCTAGAGCAGGGGTTCCTTGAGCCTGGGTGATAGTATGGGTGGGGGGCATTTCTGGATGATATGAACCTGGAGACTTGGGAGACAGTCTCTTATCTAATGAAGTTGCTTCATGAGAAGCAAACTCAATGATGGGTGCATCCCTTTGAATATTCTCAGATATGTTTTGTGACATAAGCTGAGGGCTTTCAGGCTGGTTAAGGGCAACCACAGGTTTCAAAGGAAGAACCTGTGGAGAAACAAGGGGTGTGGCTTTCACCTTAGGTAGAACTGTGCCCTGAGCAGTTCTTTTAACCTTTTTCTGTTTTGGTTCAGTAGAAGGGGCCTGAACAACTGTAGAAAGTTGCACAGGGTTTCGTTTGCGTTTGTAAGTGATTTTTATGGGGTGAGGAACAGAAGTGGAAGGTGTGGGTTCAGCATCTGTGGGGTTAACAGAGCTGTCACCTTCTGGAGCAGGGGACTCCATAGAGGAAAGAAGAGGAGTGAATGTCCCAGAGAACTGAGCACTCTTCTTCTTGAGTTGCACAAAAATCTTGGAAGAGACCAAGGGCATTTTGTAAGTATTCCCAGTTAGAGAAAGGGAAGCTCCCAACTCTTCATTAAAAAGGTGTTGCAAAAACCTGGGATACATACAAAACTTCTTTGGTGACATGATGTTGTCAACCAAATTATTGAAAATAAAAGCAGAAAAATTAAACAGTTGATTGGAAACCAAGCCATGAATAGCCGAAGCTAAATCAGATGGAACTTGGTCCCAACCACCAGATTTATTGGAAAGACAATGTAAAAACACATGTATGAGGTACTTGTAATTATAGGACACTCTACCCTTCAAATAGGTTGTTGAAGGGAGAGGACCTTCGTACCCCATCGACTTAAATGTCGATGCTACCTCATCCTTCGTGAAAGAGACCCTTCCACCGGCATCATTGAATTTAAGATGCCGACAGATGGTTTCCACAGTGATAGCAATGGGATGAGCATCAATGGTGGCTTCAAGAGACCGACCATTGGGAGACGAAGAAACAGAACAAGATGCCCAAAACTGTTGGTGATGAGATTCATACACCAAGGGCTGAACAGTTAATGCAAAGAAATACCTGCTCCTTTGAAGAAAGGAGATTATTGGGGCGAAGTCAGCATCATGTTCTGCTAATAACTCCGCTGGTACGTTGTGAGCAGGTTTGAAAGCAAGAAGAGCCATGAAAGTTGGTGATTTTAGGGCACAATTGGAGAGATCAAAGAGAAGAAGAGTTCAAAGTGAAACAGTTTGTGAGAATTTGAATGAGCGGGAGACCTTTATATACATTCGGATTTCAGCATTTAATATATAGACACATTAAATTTGAGATCCGGATGTCAGAAAAAGGTCTTCCGATGACAGCTGGTTTCACAATTAATTTTCTCTGACTGAGGTGCTTCCGAAGAAGTGACTTTCGGAAGCAGGGTATTTATTAGACCAAGAGAGTTCAGAAGGGATGTGCTTCCGAAGTATAAAATTTATACTGTCGGAAGCACTGCTTCTGAAGTGTTAGAAAATTCATTAGGCAAAATGTTCTTCGGAAGACACTTTCTTCTGAAGAGTACCTTGAGAAGCCTATGCTTCCGAAAATAATGTATCGGAAGAATATTACTTCAGAAGGTAAGTTAGCTTCTGAAGTGTGAGATCTTCCGACTAAGGAAGAAATAATGCTTCCGAAGACTTAACCTATCTTCTGCTGAGTAGATACTCATCGGAAGATAAGTTAAGTTTATCTTCCGAGGAATTATTTATTCCTTGTCAGTACATTTATTCAAAGTTGATCATCCCAATGGATGTTATTAAGTACCTGAATCTTCCTTCATCAAATGCCTTTGTGAAGAGATCTGCCAAATTGTTTTCTGAATCAACTTTGACCAAATGAATCAACTTCTTTTCTGCACAATCTCTGATGAAATGGTATCTGATGTCGATGTGCTTGGTCTTGGAATGCTTGACAGGATTATTGGTGATGGAGATTGCACTGGAATTGTCTATCTGAATAGGAGTATTGAACAGATCTACTCCATAATCCTTCATCTGATTTTGGATCCAGATGACTTGTGCACAGCAGCTAGAAGCAGCTATATATTCAGCCTCTGCAGTAGAAGTAGAAACACATGACTGTTTCTTGCATTGCCAAGACACAATCCTGGATCCAAGAAATTGACATCCCCCTGATGTGGATTTCTTGCTGATGTTGCAACCCCCATAATCACTGTCTGTATAAGCCATGAATTGGAAGTCTTCATTTCTAGGATACCATAATCCTAGACTTGGTGCTCCTTTGAGGTATCTAAAGATTCTTTTTACAGCCAGCATATGAGAGACTTTGGGATTGGCCTGAAATCTTGCACATACACAAGTTGCAAACATGATATCTGGCCTGCTTGCTGTGAGATACATCAAAGAGCCTATCATTGCTCTGTACTGGTGCTGATCAACATCCTCCCCCTCAAGATCAGGGCTAAGTGATGTTGTTTTGGACATAGGAGTTCCCAGAGCTTTGCAATCAGAAAGCTTGAATCTTTCAAGAATGTCCTTGACATATTTTGATTGACTAATGAAAATCCCTGTAGGAGTTTGTTTCACTTGTAATCCAAGAAAGAAGGTGAGTTCTCCCATTGAACTCATCTCAAATTTGGATTTCATTAGTGATTCAAACTCCTTGCAGAGAGATTCATTAGTAGAACCAAAGATAATGTCATCAACATAGATTTGAACTAGCATGATATGTTGATTTGACTTCTTGAAAAAGAGAGTTTTATCAATTGTTCCTCTCTTGAATTTGTTTGCCAACAGAAAAGAAGATAAAGTTTCATACCATTTTCTGGGAGCTTGATGCAACCCATAAAGAGCCTTATCAAGCTTACAGACATGATCAGGAAACTTTGGATCTTCAAATCCTGGAGGTTGGCACACATAAACTTCTTCATCAATTTTTCCATAAAGAAAGGCACTTTTAACATCCATCTGAAACACTTTGAAATCTTTTGCAGCTGCAAATGCCAAAAATATTCTAATAGCTTCAATTCTGGCAACAGGTGCAAAGACTTCATCATAGTCAATGCCTTCCTCTTGAGTGTATCCCTGAACAACCAATCTTGCTTTGTTTTTGATGACAACACCTTTGTCATCTTTCTTGTTTCTGAACACCCATTTGGTTCCAATGGCATACTTTCCTTTAGGCAAAGGACAAGTTTTCCAAACTCCTTGTCTTTGAAACTGAAGAAGCTCTTCTTGCATAGCTTCTACCCAACTGTTATCTTTTAAAGCCTCTGCAACCTTCTTAGGTTCTATTTGGGATAGAAAGCAAGAAAACAAGCAAACATTTGCTTCATGCATAGAGCTTCTAGTTCTGACACCTTCTTCTACATTGCCAATGATGTTTTCAACTGGATGAGTGCTGTGAATTCTAGTCCTTGGAATCACATCCAGTTGAGAAGATTCATCCACGTTGAGTGACTCAAGGTTAGGAAGAACTACCTCAAGTTGGATTTCTGGCAGATCAATTGGATTCAACGTTTGAACTGTTGTGGGTTGGTTTTCTCTGGGAGTAGTGATTTCCAGAGAATTTTCCTCTGCTGGAGGACTTCCTACTTCTTCTTGATGTTGTGAATTAGAAGCAGCTTCAATTGAGGGACCTGCCTGAGATGTGTTGATTGTCTCAGACTGTGATACATCATTTTGTGTTGAAGTGGATTCTGCCAAGTTTTGTCTTGAAGCTATTGGCAGTTCAACACGAAAGTCATCTTCTCTTGAGCCTTTGGAGGTGTCTGTGGTAGCTGACTGTGAAACTGGAACATACTCTTTCACCAGATTAAATGCAGATGTAAAACTATCAAGATCAAACAACCAATCAGGGCCGGTTCCAGGTTTATTGAGAGTATGTTCATTGAACTGAACATTTGCAGACTCTTCAATAACTCTGGATGCTTTGATGTATACTCTATACGCTTTAGCATTTGAAGAGTACCCAACAAAGTAGCCCTCTGCTGATTTCTCAGCAAACTTGGCTAAGTAATCTTTAGTATTCAAGATGGTGCAATGACATCCAAATGGTTTGAGAAATCCAATGAATGGCTTTCTCTTATGCCAAATTTCATAAGGAGTCATGCCATGTGACTTAACTACCAATATTCTATTTTGGACATAACAGGCAGTGTTGACTGCTTCTGCCCAAAAAGTTATTGGAAGTTTGGCATCAGACAACATGGTTCTTGCAGCTTCAATTAGTGTCCTATTCCTTCTTTCAGCTACACCATTTTGTTGTGGAGTTCTAGGAGCACTAAATTGTCTTGTGATACCTTTAGATTCACAAAAAGAATTTAAAACATGATTCTTGAATTCTGTTCCTTGATCTGATCTGATTATTTTTACATGATGGTCACTTTCATTCTCCACCCTGAGTATAAATGACTTTAGGATTTCGGCAGTTTCATCCTTGGTATTTAAGAAAAACACCCAGGTATACCGAGAGAAATCATCAGTAACCACCAAACAGTATGATTTTCTACCAAGACTTTTAACACTTGTGGGGCCAAACAAGTCCATATGTAGTAAATGAAGGACTGTGGTAATAGAATTTATCTCTTTGGCATAATGAGATGACTTGTGTTGCTTACCCTTTAAGCATGCAACACATTTATCAACACATATGAATTCTTTTGTTGGTAAACCAGTTACTAAATTATTTTTGACCAATTTATTCATATTTTTGAGGTTTACATGACAAAGTCTTCTATGCCAAAGTGATGATTCATCAAGTGAAGCTTTTGAGACAAAGCAGCTTATATTACTAAGAGGTGCAGCTGTGCTCATATCTAGCATATACATGTTACTTCTTCTTGGAGCTCTGAGTAGAATTTGATCATTTGGTATCACAAATCCTGGTTTCAGAACAATGCACTCATGCTCAGTAAACAACATGTTATGCTTTTGATCACACACCTGTGATACACTTAGTAAATTGTAGTTAAGTTCTTTTACAAAATGTACATTCTCAAAGCTTACCTTACCATTTGTGATTGTGCCTCTACCTGTTATGTATCCTCCTACTGGATCACTTCCAAAAGCAACAGACCCGCCAAAGAATGGTTCATATTTGTGCAAGAGGGTCTTGTTGCCTGTCATGTGCCTGGAGCAGCCACTGTCAACTATCCACAAGTTGCCTTTTGATTCCTGCTGTTCCTGCACATGACCAGAAGTGAGTTAGTTTCTGATGGGAACCCAAGCCCATGTGGTCTTGGGTTTACCATTTGCATCATTGTAAGTAAATTTCTTTGACATCATTCTAGGTGGGACAGATGATGTGGATGCTTCTGATGTGGGTGATGGCTTATCAGTTGATTCCTTCTTCTTCCATACTTGTGCCTTTTGAGTTGTCGGAAGACTTGGTTTCTTTTGATGGTCATCGGAAGCTGTTTTTCTTTTTCCTTCCGATGATCTTCTTCCGAAGACAGATGACCTCTTTTGTTTGTTGAAAGCATTCCTTTGATGAGCTTCCGAGGTTCCTTTTCTTTCGGAAGCTTCCTTTTTCTTTGCTTCCGATGCTTTCTTTTCAGAAGCAATTTTATTTTGTTTCTTCCTATTACTGGAGGTACTTGCTTCCGATGCCCTCTTGACCAAATTTCTTCTCTGTTCTTCCGAAGAAGTAGATGACTGACTCCAACTATTCTTTCTTCCTCTTCCCTTGATTGAGGAAATTCTGCTCCTTGGATTATAGAAGCAATCAGCAGCAAAATGATTCTTTTCACCGCACATCAGACATAGAGTTTGAATGTTGGGAGAGTGTTGCTGCTTATCCCTTTTAACGAAGTCTGATCTTTGATCCTCAGAGAATGATGGTTTGGATGTTCCAGCATACTTGTTAGTCTTAGACTTTGCCTGTTTTCCTGGAGAATTGACTTTTCTCTCCATTGATCTACCTCGTTTTGACTTGTCAGATGGGCAAGTCACATACTCATCTGAGGAGATATTTTCTGTGGTTTTAGCTTTGATAAAAACTGTTGAATGTTTCTTAGTTTTCTTATTTTGATTCTTAAATTTCAAAGCTTGTTTTCCTTTTACTGATTTAATAGGAACATCATCCTCATCTGAGCATGTTGAGGTACTTGGATCAGAGAGATTATCCTTTTGAACTACCTTGTGTATATCCAACTCCTCATTATACACAAGGTCAACCAGTGATTTACACCTAACATCTGTTATGGAAGTATAAGCAGATGGAGATTCCACTTTGTTATATCCCAAACCAGCTCCCCTTTTATTCACAAGTTCAGTTGTGCTGCTCATTCTAAAAAGTTTTTCATATTTTTCACCTTGGCTTAGAAATTTGTCTCTGTAAGACTCAGCCAATACAAGTTCAGTCTTGGCAGTGGTTAGTCTTTCTAAAAGATTTTTAATCTGACACTGTTTGTTAGTATCTTCATGTTTTAAACTTGAAATGGTCTTTTCCATTTCTTCAATCTTTTCTTTGTAATTTCTTTCAACCTCAAAGAAATTTGCCTTGACTACTTGTAGAGACTCAAGTTCATTACAGAGTTGAGAATTTATTTTCTTATAAATAGTTAATGTTTCTAAGCATTCAGGTGAGCACATGCTATCAGTTACCTTGCTTGAGGAAGATGAGTCATTTGCCATCAAAGCACTGTTGGAGATGGAGGGGTCCTCAGCTTGAAAGCTCCAGTCTGCAAAATCTTGTTCAGCAATGTTTGCATTGTTAGATGAGCTTGATGGTCTTTGTTGTGGTTGCCCAGAAGTTGTCTGCTGAGTTCCTGTGGACTTGCATTCTCTGGCAAAGTGGCCTAACAGTTGACAGTTAAAGCATTTGAGTTTAGATTTGTCAAGTCCAAACCCAGTCTTCATATTGTGCTTTTTGAACTGTCTGCCGGTTCTTTGGTAAAACTTCTTTGCCCTGTATGAAATCATAGCCATTTGATAGTTTATATCCATCTCCTCAAGATCATCTGCAGGAATACCATCCAAGTCTTCTTGACACAGATGAAAGTAATTTGTCTCCTCAGCCATAAAAGCTCCTTGCCCAGAGGTTAGTAGTGGGGTTGGGTTAGATACAAGGTTTGATGAATTTGGAGTTTCAGGAAATGTGACAGTGGGTGTGGAGGTAGAATGGTAGAGGGGTTGATAGCTTTGGTATGGAGGATTATTGATGGGTGCATAAAGAGCAGCTGAACCAGATGGTGAGTGAGAAACTTTAGATTCTTGGGCATCTAATTCCATCTGATAGGCACTGAGAATACCAAACAATTCTCCTAAAGTTAGAGTTTTCAGGTTTTCTGTTCTTCTGATTGTTACAGAATAGATATTCCATGCCTTTGGAAGAGACCTCAGAAATTTTCTGAGCACATCTTGATTATCAAGAGTTACACCTGCAGTAGTTAATTCATCCACAAGTTGGACATACCTTAGGTACTGAGAAGACATATTCTCATTGTTTTGTTGACAAAAGTTTTCAAACTTCTGTTTCAGCATATCCTTCTTGTTTTCTTTGACATCTTCTGACCCTTCATACATCTGCTTCAAGGAATTCCACAGTTCTTGAGCAGACTTGCATTTCTTGAATGCATGTATAATGGAGTTCGGTATTGACATCTGAATTAGCCAAAGAGCTTTAGAATCAACTTCCATCTTCTTGTAATCTTCGTCTGAGTACATAGATGGATCTTTTGGTACTGCAGCAACTCCAGCACCGGCAGCAGCAACTGTAGGAATGTAGGGACCTTCAAGAACAGACTTCCAAAGTTTGAAGTCTTGGTTTCTGATGAACCCTTCCATTCTGACTTTCCAGGTATCGAAGTCTTCAGGTGTGAACATTGGTGGCTTGTTGAGAGTGCCATTTTCTGTATCATGTTTGTTTAGAGCAGCCATCTTGGACAGACACAGAAAATATGAGTGTTAATACTATGAGGGTTTATAAGAAATAGAACTGGTAACTTGATGATGATTAGTCAGTCAAGTTCAAGAGCCAAAAGCTCTGATACCACTTGTAGGATCGGGTTGTTATCTCTAAACAACACTTCACAAGTATTTCTTACTTAATTCTAACAGATGCGGAATGTTCTGTTAGAATGATCTCACAATTTCACTCAAAGTGACACAATAATAATCTTTGAACAATATTAAGAACACAAGAATAATTCAAGCTCAAGGATATATTTCTCTCAAAGTGGAAGTATACAAGCAAGCACACTTCAAGCAACAATACATTGGGAGGTTATATAGCCGAGGCTACAACCGTATACACTTAGGAATACAAGTTGGGTATACTAGACAAGTACATAAAGTAAAGCTTATTCTAGTATGTTGAGTGTCTTAACAGGCTAAGACACTCAGTCATGATCATTACATTAATAGACATTGACTTTACAAAGGACTATTAAACACAAAGGACATTTAATGTTGTTGATCTTCAAGGCTTCAGATGATCTTTTGCATTTAATGCAGCATGGGAGAGGTAAGGCGCTTTATCTGACTCATTACATGTTGTCTTTGTCTTTACTCAGACCAGCATGTCTTGTGTCAGTACCTTTTGTACTATGAGAGTAAGCTGCTACAGTCTTTGTCAGAGGATAAACCTCGGAAGTCTTTGTCTTTAGTGCATAAGAAGATTCCTCGGAAGCAGTTGTCTTGTATAACCTTCGGCACGAACCAGTTATCCTTCGGAAGCAATGTTGCTTCCGAAGAATCACTTCTTCCTTCCGAAGGTGTTTATTCAAAGAGACTCCTATACTTAGACAAACAAGAAGTTTGGTGAGCATCAGCCTTTATTAGTCTTTACACATATGATTAAATTAATTAACATTTAGGAGTCAAATCACTACAACAAAACTGCACACTTAGTGGTGTTATAACGCGACTATCCACTGAAGTTTCGTCATAAAAATCTACATTGTGACTGATTACAATAAATAACGAATTATAAAAGTAGTCATGCACCTGTGATTTAAGTTTCTACGACTATATATAGTCACTTGAAGAGTTTGACTTTCATGGGTAATTAAATCTATAATTTTATAAGTCAATTCCCAAAATGTCCATCTAACCCAATTTTTTCCACAAAATGTCCACTTATTTCTAATTTATATAATGGACATTTTTAGAAACAAAAAGGCAAATGGACACTTTTGAAAAAAATCATGGTCAAAATTTGGTTTTATTATAACATTCAATGATCTGATATGCTTAAGACGTTATTTGCAGGTTGAATTTAGTTTAGCTGATCTACTCAGTTCTATACCCAACCCATGAAGATATTTAGCTAATTGGAAGTTTTTTGATTCAACCTTATGGGTTTGTGGGTTCACCCATTTACGTCCTATTTTTTTTCATATATATTTCTTGCTGCATTAAATCATGTCGTTGGTTGGATATTCTATTCCAAAAATAAAAAGTTAATATGCAACTTACAAAGAACTTTACAAGGACAAACAACTTTACAAAAAAAAAAAAAAAAAAAAAAAAAAAAAAAAAAAAGAATTACAAAAATGCAACTAACTGCAAGCAACTTAACATTAAAAATTATAAATTTATGAACTATTTTAAATAAGAATTAACTAAAAAATTGGTTGCAGCACTTGTTTCGAAGTGACTCTCCAAAAATTAACATATGCCATTATATACAACAAACACACGGCATTCTTTAGTAAAAGGCGAAAGAATAGTTCGTTTTGTGTTTATTGCATGGCTACATGCGGTTATGGTATATAGCTGCTTGCTTTTATAGTTACTTCCACCCCTTTGGTTTTCTGTGAGGAGCCAATATGGGACAAACATCAAGCCCACACTCCTCTCACTTTAAGCAAATTGTAAACCAGGTTGGCCTTGGCTAAAGAAGATCTTCTACAATTAACAATTTTGTTTTACATTTTGATCAAAATTTTAATTTGTTCATATCGTCACACCGGTTTGTTTTATTAATCTAGCACAGTTGGTAATTTTATGCATTACGTACTTGTGATTTATTGTCAAATTATTAAAGTCTATATTGTTAGATAACTTTGATTGACTTTTGTTTATTCATTTTTCAGGTAGGTTGTGTTGCAACTTTCAACTCCAAATTTGCGTAAAAATTGCTTCATTGTGACTCTGAGGTAAAGGAATCTAGTCAGGGAAATAACTCTTCCACAAATATGTATGGATCGCAATCCAACTCCTTCCAGACCTTACGTAAAACAAAAGTTAAGTCAAACACAAGGTACTCCTTCTAGACCTTACGTAAAGCAATGTTGAGAAGAACTTGAAAGCACGTATATATAATGATGCAGAAAGCAATTTGTGTAATATTTTTTAAACATTAGCATTTTTTGGTAAAACGTATATGAACCGACTTTGAACCTGTAAGTGTTGCTGCTTATTTGTAAACATATTGTAATTGTATTGTTTTTTTACTTTGTATTTTGTAAAATGGGTGGATCACTTTGTTCCTTCAAAGTTGGGTAGCTAGCTAAAGTTGCTTGTAATTATACATAGATTGATTATTTCAAATGAAACTCAATAAGTTATTAAGAATAAAAAGAAACTATAGTCACAGATTTAAAAGACATAAACTAAATTTATTTTACATTAAAAAAATTAATTTTATGTTCTTTTAAATTATGTTACTATAAATAGTTGCTTTGGCTAACACCAAATATTGGTTCTATATTTAACACACACACCACACATACATTGCATATACATACATTTAAAAATAAACTACTTGTTATAAACCAAAAATAATTATTTATTTTCATATGATTTAAATAAAAGTAACTTTTTTATAATTTAAATTTAAAATAAAACATTTGTGGCTATAATTATTCTATTGGTTTATAACTAATATTAAATTATTAATTCTAGGTTAAACATTCTATACACACACACAAAAGTTATTGACAAAGGCCAAATTACATGAGTGATATTTTCACACATAATTGTCGCACAAGAAAGAATTACAGAGTATGTAAGAAATTATCGCACAAGAAAGAATTTACATTCCCAAAATAATATCACACATAATTGATCTGTATACTAATTTCACCCTTGCGTAATGATTTCATCCATGCTATAATTTTATCTATGTGTGATATTTTCATCAATGATAATTAATTGTCATGCAAATAAGTGTCCATTTTGGGAATTTTCCCTTTATAAAATTTAGAATTCAAACTTACTAATTTCCTTGAATAAATACTGAGTTTTCGTTTTCTAGAAAAAACAAAAATGTTTGTCTTCCAATTTCCAAAGGGAAAAAGTACATGCAAGCCGCATACGAACCGTGGGTAAATGCCCCATACTACGTCCGTCGGTAGCAATTAATTGTTAATCCGTTGATGAAATTAACAGTACATATGAAATTAATGACTTTCAAATATCTGTCGTTACATCCTTGCTAAAAGTTATCAATTGGTATTCTGTTAGAAATGATATTAATCATGACTATTTATGGAAATATATCATTTTGGTAACAAACCATCACTAAATGATCGTTTTTCTGATGAAATCGACAGAAAGTTACAGTCATTTGTTTTATACATTTTCAAAAATTTAAATAAAATTACAAGTAGTTTTATTATTTTTTTCGATCCACCTAGCTATGTTTCTTGTAATTTACACATTACTTTTTAATTAAGCTGGGTGATCCAGTTTTTATATATATAATCACTTTCAGCTTTAATAACGTTGTTAAGTTTATAAATAAAGATTTTCAGTATTTTGAATTTTTGATGCATGCGTTCATATTTATGTCGCTATCAACGTACTGTAAGTAGTTGTGAGTTGGACATCGCATATGCCGCCATATAAATGCGAGAACATGCTAAATCTTCCACATGGTAGAGTCGGTACCCAATACAAATTACCAAAACCATATGATTAAATTAATTAACATTTAGGAGTCAAATCACTACAACAAAACTGCACACTTAGTGGTGTAACGCGACTATCCACTGAAGTTTCGTCATAAAAATCTAAGACTGATTTGTGGTCAAAAGTAAATAGGCTAAGATGGCCGATCTTAGCCGGCATAGAAACTGAATAAAAAAATGTGGGACTGGATATCAACCATTAGACCGTGCAGTATGCCCCTTGGTTGGGCGTGAGTGGAGCAACCACAGACATGAAAGACCGCCCTCTTTGGGGCGTGAGAGGGTTGGGCGTGAGAGGGTTGGGCGTGAGTGGGGCAACGGGTAAAAACGGGCGTGGAACACCTTCGAAGACCGTTTGGTCATTTAAGGTTACCCAATAACCTTAAATGATGTCAATAAAAAAATGTCTTTTTTGGTCATTTTAAAAATTCATTTTGGAAAAACTAATCTAAACACATTTTTAAAAACTTCATTTCAAAAAGTCATAAGTTAATAAGCACTTTTAACTAAAAGTCCTTTTGATGTTAAATAAGCAATCTCAAACAGGGCCTTAATCCGTTGATGAAATTAATAGTACGTATGAAATTTAACGACTTTCAAATATCTGTCTTTTTTTTTATAGCGAAGGTCTCAATCATGTGAGCCTACTGTTTCCAGGCTATGTCATTAAGGTCTAGTTACTTGGACCTCCTATGAGCCCCCACAACCACCCTAGGAGGAAACCCCACTGTTTCCTGTCCCCCTCATACCCCTTCTTCGCTGCGGGAGGGTTTTGAACCCGAGACCTCCCATTTAGAAAAATCTCGGGGTACCATCAAGGCATTGCCTCGTTGGTTCAAATATCTGTCGTTTTTTTTTTAACGGCGAAGGTCTCAATCGTGTGAGCCCAGTGTTTTCAGGCTATGTCATTAAGGTCTAGTTACTTGAACCTCCCATGAGCCCTACAACCACCCTAGGAGGAAACCCCACTGTTTCTTGTCCCCCTCATACCCCTTTTTCGCTGCGAGAGAGTTTTGAACCCGAGACCTCCCATTTAGAAGAATCTCGGGGTACCATTGAGGCATTGCCTCGTTGGTTCAAATATATGTCGTTAAACCCTTAATTGCTAAAAGTTATCCATTGGGATTCTGTTGGAAATGATATTACTAATGACTATTTATGGAAATATATCATTTTGGTAACACACCATCACTAAATGATCGTTTTTCTGATAATATCGACAGAAAGTTACGGTCATTTGTTTTATACATTTTCAAAATTTTAAATAAAATAACTATCAATAATATTATTATTTTTTAATTTCAATCCACCTAGCTAGCTATGTTTCTTGTAATTTACACATTACTTTATAATTAAGTTGGCCGATCCAGTTTTTAGAGTAAACTTCTCTTTTACTCCCTGTGGTTTGACAATATTAACCATTTTGCTCCAAAACTTTCAAAATGATCATTATGCTCTCTATGGTTTGACAGTTTAATCATTTTGCTCCAAACTTTTCTAATATGTCTTCATTATACTCCATTTTTTTTGAAACCACAGGGAGCAAAATGGTTATAACTGTCAAACACAGGGAGCAAAATAATTAAATTGTCAAACCATAGGGAGCATAATGATCATTTTGAAAGTTTTGGAGCAAAATTGTTAATTTTCTCAAACCACAGGGAGTAAAAGAGAAGTTTACTCCAGTTTTTATATATATAATCACTTTCAGGCTTCAGCTTTAATAACGTGTGTTAAGTTTATAAATAAAGATTTCAGTATTTTGAATTTTTGATGCATGCGTTCATATTATGTCGCTATCAACGTACTGTAAGTAGTTGTGAGTTGGACATCGCATATGCCGCCATTTAAATGCGAGAACATGCTAAAACTTCCACTTGGTAGGGTACCGAATAGAAATTACCAAAACCATATGATTAAATTAATTAACATTTAGGAGTCAAATCACTACAACAAAACTGGACACTTAGTGGTGTTATAACGCGACTATCCACTGAAGTTTCGTCATAAAAATCTACATTGTGACTGATTACAATAAATAACGAATTATAAAAGTAGTCATGCACCTGTGATTTAAGTTTCTACGACTATATTTAGTCACTTGAAGAGTTTGACTTTCATGGGTAATTAAATCTATAATTTTATAAGTCAATTCCCAAAATGTCCATCTAACCCAATTTTTTCCACAAAATGTCCACTTATTTCTAATTTATATAATGGACATTTTTAGAAACAAAAAGGCAAATGGACACTTTTGAAAAAAATCATGGTCAAAATTTGGTTTTATTATAACATTCAATGATCTGATATGCTTAAGACGTTATTTGCAGGTTGAATTTAGTTTAGCTGATCTACTCAGTTCTATACCCAACCCATGAAGATATTTAGCTAATTGGAAGTTTTTTGATTCAACCTTATGGGTTTGTGGGTTCACCCATTTACGTCCTATTTTTTTTCATATATATTTCTTGCTGCATTAAATCATGTCGTTGGTTGGATATTCTATTCCAAAAATAAAAAGTTAATATGCAACTTACAAAGAACTTTACAAGGACAAACAACTTTACAAAAAAAAAAAAAAAAAAAAAAAAAAAAAAAAAAAAAAGAATTACAAAAATGCAACTAACTGCAAGCAACTTAACATTAAAAATTATAAATTTATGAACTATTTTAAATAAGAATTAACTAAAAAATTGGTTGCAGCACTTGTTTCGAAGTGACTCTCCAAAAATTAACATATGCCATTATATACAACAAACACACGGCATTCTTTAGTAAAAGGCGAAAGAATAGTTCGTTTTGTGTTTATTGCATGGCTACATGCGGTTATGGTATATAGCTGCTTGCTTTTATAGTTACTTCCACCCCTTTGGTTTTCTGTGAGGAGCCAATATGGGACAAACATCAAGCCCACACTCCTCTCACTTTAAGCAAATTGTAAACCAGGTTGGCCTTGGCTAAAGAAGATCTTCTACAATTAACAATTTTGTTTTACATTTTGATCAAAATTTTAATTTGTTCATATCGTCACACCGGTTTGTTTTATTAATCTAGCACAGTTGGTAATTTTATGCATTACGTACTTGTGATTTATTGTCAAATTATTAAAGTCTATATTGTTAGATAACTTTGATTGACTTTTGTTTATTCATTTTTCAGGTAGGTTGTGTTGCAACTTTCAACTCCAAATTTTCGTAAAAATTGCTTCATTGTGACTCTGAGGTAAAGGAATCTAGTCAGGGAAATAACTCTTCCACAAATATGTATGGATCGCAATCCAACTCCTTCCAGACCTTACGTAAAACAAAAGTTAAGTCAAACACAAGGTAATACAGTCAAAAACAGCTTACCATGACGATATTCTTGACAGATATGTTTGAAAAAATGAGCGGGTTGAAGATGAGTGTGGGTCAAGATAAATTTTAAAAAGAATCACTTTAGATTTAAATGGGTCGATTGTAAAAAAAACAACAATTTAGCTCAAGTTAAATTAGCTGTAATGAAATAAATAGTTTATTTGAATATTTTTTATAATGATTTTATCATTAAATATATTATTAATCATTTTCTTACTTGCTTAAATTCATTAGATTCGCGTATTTTTTTAGTTACTCATTCTGACCCGTATTGTGTTAAAGTGTAACTCATCTTAACCAATTTAATTTATGTCATAATTTTATCTATTTCAATCCAAAATACAATAATTCTTACCTAAATCTATCCATTTTTCTTACTATGGGTTATGATTGCAAGATTTTCTTGACGGAGCATCACCAAGAGATTCTCGTCGTAAACCATTTTCACCAATTGATACCAACATATTTGTCACACCTCCAAATTCCCATGCATGGTGTCAATCCACAGGGTGTGACGTGTCAAGAATCGCAGCTCATGGTCATATATAACACCTCCATATGCGTTTTCAAAATGCATGTTTGACATATGCACAACCCAATGGTTTATAAAGTAAGCAGCGGAAAATAAATTACGTGCAGCGGAAATACAAATTGTTTGACATGCAGCGGAAAAGTAAAGTGTCTTAAACTACAATGTTTAAAATACATAACAAAATAAGTATTGTTTTCAAAAGACACAATAGAATGCATGCGGATCCTAATGACCGTCCCTTATGTGCATCCTGAATTCTGTATGCAGCTAGTTACCTGAGAATACAAGTTTAAGAAAAAGTGTCAACACAATGGTTGGTGAGTTCACAAGTTTTGATATATATACAGTAATAGAAAACATGTGTCATGTTGTTTATCATATGTTAGTCCCGAGCCCTACGCTCCAAGTGTCAGTGCGTCACTACCGACTAGACTTGTTTGTCCTTGTCTTTGCTATGTCTCGTAATAACATAGCAAGTTAGGTCAAAGTTTCACGTGTCCCGACCTCAGTCAGTATTGTGCCACGTGGGGTTAGTCACACCCAAACGGATCCATTCAAACTCACCTCGTTGTTCGTACATTAACGGTAAGACTTTGTGAGGGCTTGTTACGATTACAACACTTAATGTTTGTCTAATAAACCAGCATACACGATAATTGTTTGTACAATAGTAATGTTTGACTCGATGTAACAAGTATTCTCCCCCTATTTGAAAAGTTTGAAAAAGAGTAAAGAGGGGCCGTAAACTCACCTTAGTGATAGTCAGCTAGCTAGCTAGCGTAAGCTCTTGTGGTGTAGAGATGTCGGTCACTGGCTACCTATATCGTATACCATACGTGAGTTCGTGTAAGTGACCGTATACGTGTTCATGCTCGTGTTTGTGCTCAACAACCTTCGGTTGTTCATGTTTGTCCGTGTCGGTCCATATTGACCGTGTTTGCTCATGTTGGTCCACATTGACCGTGTTTAACCAAGTTTGACCGTGTTTGACCGTGTCAAGTCAACGACCCGTTGGTGAACCGTGTGTCGATTGTGAATCGTGTAACATTCGTGTTAGTGCTTGTCATGTGCAAAACGCGCAAGTCGCGTCCATGGACAACTTACTATATATAGTAAGTTTCCATTTATAGAAAGTTTCATAACACGTATCGTTTTTAAAGATCTAGCATGCTCGTTAGTCATACACGTTGTTATAATTAGTAAAATAAACACTTAGGCCATATTCACATATTAAAGTTTCCTAAAAAGGAAAGTTCCTAAGTTTAGTATGCATATCGTCGGAAACCATCTAGCGTATCATACACTAATCATATTAAGTCACAATAAGTCATTTAGCACTTGCAAATCATGCATTATACATAAATATAGAGTTTTCTAAAAATAAAGTTACTATAGATAGTAACTATGACTATTTTTATCCAAATGATCATCCTAATCATTACTAACCCATCCTTTTGCTAAATATCAACAAATAATATCATTTAACATCATATAAACATATCCATATAGCTCAATTCATCGAATAGCAAGTTCTATCTATAAAAAGTTACTATAAATAGTAACTAGTTCAAAAATTGATTCGAATCAAACCCAAATCCATTTCTAAGCATCCTAATAATCATAATACCATCCAAATAACAAATCTACATACATGCATGTTCATATTCTCATTCATAACATCACGTTGTAACTAAAAAGTTACTAAAAATAGAAAGTTCATCAAAATCCACATTTTTAACCATTTTAACAAGATTTAATCATGCAATAACCTTCTAACATCATTCATAAACACATTTGAATATCCAAAATCATCCAAATAGGTATAGATCATACATGCATGTTGTTATTTCATCACCTTATGTACAAATCATGCTTTTCATACATACACATCATCATGGATCATCCAAATATGCCATATAATCAATCTAAATCATCAATATTCATACTAAAATGAGCAAACCCAGATTCATATCATAGAGGGTTGCATGTGTGATTGAGAGCTTACATGTGTGATTATAGGTGGTTTTAAGCTACAAGGACCATGAGACTACCTTCTAAAGCTTATAGGATCCTTGAGATGATGCTCAAACAGCTCCTTGGAACTCTGGTTTGCTGGATTCGCCAGAAAGAATGAGAGGGTGGTGGCCTTGGTGTGTTCTTCTCTTGTTCCAAGTCTTCAACCTTCACTTCTAAGATTTCCAAGGTGTGTTAATGGCTTCTCCAAGCTCAGATGGTGATTTGTAGGTGAAGAAGATGGGTATGATTAGCCTGGAGCTCGAGAAGTGAAATGTAGAGTGGCTAGAAATGATTACATCTTGGTTTTATAAAATTTTTGCGTGTGGGTGTCGTCGCGTATCGCCGAGAGGGTCCAAGATCATCTAAGCATACCGCGATGGAATTTGGGAGTTCAAACTCCCCGCCCATCCATCGCGTACCTCCATGAGCTTTCCTGAGGTCCATCGCGTACCGCAACGAGTCCCCAGAGAGCCCACTAGGCCCAATTTCAATGGTTTGATCCGTTCGTCGCCGTTTTCATGCTTACGAACTATCGTTCGGCCTCGTTTGAACTTCCATGTTCAATGTTTGAGCGTTTCGCGAGATTCCTAGTGTTTTGTTACACGATGTGCGAAACGTTCACCAACGTTCGTGTTTTCTTTGACACGTGTGTGCGTATTTGCAATAATTCACCGAATTATCGTGTTTGTGTCAATGTTCGTACTGTCATGCCACGTGTCACGCTAAATTAAACTAATTCTAGTGCCACGTGTACAAATATCATTTAAATAAACATATAAATAAATAGAAGCTGACCTGGAATTTACGGGGGTCACAATATGCGTCCATCGGTAACATTTATTTGTAATGTTGTGAAAGTCTTGAAGTTACTGAAGATAAACTTTTTTTAACAGGATTTGATCTCAACGGGTGAACCACTGATTTTCAGGTCACATCACCAACGTCTAGTTATCATGACCTCCGTTGATGTCACACCCCCAAATTCCCACTCGTGGTGTTAGTCCACATGGGTTTGACGTGGCCAGAATCACAGCTCAAGGTCATATAGAACAACCCTATATGTGTTTTCAAAATACCATATTCGACATACACTTCGTAAAATAGTTTGCAGTGGAAAAATAAATCATAATTGCAGCAGAAATATCATAAGTATGCAGCAGAAAGTTAAAATGTTAGACAACACATTGTTTGAAAATACATAACACAAATATAATTGTTTGATCAAAACGACACAACATAAATGTATGCAGATCATAAGCTCAAGTCCTTAGGAGTGCTTCCTGAATCCTTATGCCTGTCAGTTACCTGAGAATACAAGTTTAAAAAGTGTCAACACAATGGTTGGTGAGTTCACAGGTTTTGATAGATACATATAGTAATAGAAAAAGGTGTCATGTTGTTTATCAAATGTTAGTACCGAGCCCTAGGCTCCAAGTGTCAGTGCGTCACTACCGAACTAGACTTGTTTGTCCTTGCCTCCACTGTGTCTCGTGCACACAGTAAGTTAGGTCAGAATTTCACGGGTTATGACACTCTGTCAATATTGTGCCCCGTGGGGTTAGTCACACCCAAACGGATCCATTCAAATCTACCACGTTGTTCGTACATTAACGGTATGACCTTGTGAGGGCTTGTTACGAGTTCAACACTTAATATTTGTCTAATAAACCAGCATACACAAAATGTTTGTCATAGAATAAATGTTTGACTCGATGTAACTAGTATTCTCCCCCTATTTAAAAGCGTTTGAAAAGAGTAAAGAGGGGCCGTAAACTCACCTTAGTGAAGAGAGCGATAAACAAGCGTAAGCTCCTGCGTCGAAAGGCGTGTTGGTCACCGGAAACCTATATCGTATACCGTACGTGAGTTTGTGTAAGTCACCGTGCTAGTGTTTGTGTTAGTGCTCGTGTTTGTACTCAACAACCATCGGTTGTTCATGTTTGTCTGTGTCGGTCCATAGTGACCGTGTTTGCTCGTGTTGGTCCACATTGACCGTGTTTGACTGTGTCGGTCCACAATGACCGTGTTTGACTGAAGTTGACCGTGTCAAGTCAACGACCCGTTGGTGAACTGTGTGACGGTTTTTGAATCGTGTAGAAATCGTGTAAGTGCTCGTCGTGTGCAAAACGCGCAAGTCGCGTCTATAGACAACTTACTATTTATAGTAAGTTTCCATTTATGGAAAGTTCACGAAGCATATTGATTTTAATGTTCTAGCATGCTCCTTAGTCCTACGTGATCATGTTAACACATAATACATTATCATACGAAATCACATAAGTCATTTTCATCATGTTAGCACACAAAAGTTTCCTAAAGTGGAAAGTTTCCATTTATAGCATTCGTGACATCGAAAACCATCTAATTTAGCATACAATCATCATATTACAACATTTTAAACCACTTAGCATGCTTAAATCATACATGTTTATAAATTGGTTTTTTTCTAAAAATAAAGTTACTATAAATAGTAACTTTGTAGTTTTTGCATAAAATGACCATCTTAACATTTCTAAACCAATTTTCATGTCATCAATCATCATAATATGCCATTTAGCATCATTATAAACATACTAATATAATCCAAATCATCATCTATCAAGAATTTGACTCGAAAAGTTTCTAAATATAGTAACTTTGTTGAAAATGACCAAAACCACATCAAAATCATATTCCCAAGTTTCTAATCATCATAATATAATCCAAATCACAAGTTCATACTCATGCATGTTCACCATTTTCACCAAAATATCATTTTATGAATAAAAAGTTTCTAAAAATAGCAAGTGTGCTATTTAATCACATTTTAAGCATTTTAATCATAACTAATCATGTAGAACATCATCAACAACAACTATAATCATACAACAATATTCAATATCATCTAAAATGACTTTGATCGTGCATGCATGTTATCATCTTATCAAGTTATGACTAAACCAAGTATTCTAGTGACACACATTACCATGGATCGTCACAAATCACCATCTAAACATCATAGATCATCAAGAATCCCATTGAAATAAACAAACCTAGAAGTACATCTCGTGCATGTGCACTATAGGTGCTTGCATGTGGGCTTTAAGCCATGCATGTGAGTGTAAAGGTGAAGAAAGTGTGTTTTGGGTATAGAACTACCTTCTAATGCTTCAAGAACTCCTGAGATGGTGATTTCCTTGCCTTAACAGCTTCTGGACAGCAGGTTCTTGCAAGAACGAGATGGTTATGGTGGTGGTTTTGAGCTCCAATGAGTCTTCCAAGCCTTCTAGTGGTTCCTCCAAGCTTCCAAAGTTTCAAGGTGGGTTCTAACGGCTTCCAAAGGCTTCTAATGGAGGTTGCAGGTTGTTGCGAGGGAGAAGAAGTCGAATGATGACTGATGAACTCGGGGAGAGTGTGTAGAGTAGGATAGAAATGATTTTCTTGGATAAATAAAGATTTTTGCGTGCTACACTGCCAGGCGCATCGCCTGACGAGAGGGGTCGGCTCCAGTCGTTACGCGCGGATGAGTCCGGTGAGGGGCATCGCCAAGGGTCAAAGTGTCGGGTCAGGCGTACCGCCTGGTCCGCTTGTCATGCCCAATAAGCCTATTTTGTTGTTTTGGGCCCATTTTTGCCCATTTCTCGACTGTATCGCTTTGTTTGAGCATCGTTTGGTCTCAAATCGTCAATCTCTAACCATAATTGACTCGTGAAGTGTTTATGTGCCTAATTGTTGTGACGTTCACCAACGTTCGTGATTTTTGACACGTGTGTATGATTTCTGATATTCCCTTGGATTATCATGTTGTAGGTTAGTGTTCGTACTGTCGTGCCACGTGTCACACTAAATTAAACTAATTACTGTGCCACGTGTTCAAAATCATTTAAATGAACATTTAAATAAATAATAAGCTGACTTGGAAATTACGGGGTGTCACATCCTTCCCTTGTTAGAAAGAATTTCATCCCGAAATTCAACTTGTGTTGCCAGTGTTTGCCTGTTCCGCGAACATGTGTGGGTAATTCTGTTTCATCTGGTCTTCTCGTTCCCATGTGAATTCCGGTCCACGCCGCGAATTCCATCGCACTTTTACAATCGGTATCTGTAGGATCATATGTTCTCATTTGATCAATATTAGGTTATAGCAGCGGAATTCAACGATGAATTAGCTCAAAATTAGCAAGAACAAAGTTAATCTAATAGAACAGTAAAGCACAAGTTGTTATAGAAATAGAATTCTGCAAAAGGAATAATCTCATTCAATTCGCACTAACTTCGTTAACAGATACAATATGTCAACTGCCCTTATATAGAAACAGTGACGTCTGATGATGTCACATGATGTTGACACCTAACAGACAAAAAATAACAACTGAAATAACCAAAACTACTGAGGATGTTTACAACTACTGAAGACAACCTCTTACAATGACTGAAGAATTAAAACTACTGAAATTAAACTACAACATCTGATGAGTAAAATACTCATCAGACTTTTACAAATATTGAAAGAAAACTACTGAAGACAAAATTAACATCACAACATCTGAAGACTAACACTTCAGCTGTTGTGAATAACTTCAGATCTTGTAACTCTGCAAAGTGAATATCAGCTGTTGTGTTCTTCTTCAGTTGTTGTGTGTGTTGTGAGACTTAGAGGTTTTTCTGATCAGGCTCATTGGTTCTTTTAGTCCAACAAACTCCCCCTGAACCAATGCAGCCAAAAACCTCTAATTATTGACTGTCTCACTTATTTGGTATCCCAGGCTGAAAGATCTGTCTTTTTCTTTGAGATCAGCTTCAAAATGACTAATTTAAGTGCAGGCCTGGTAATCAACAGCTTCTGAAAATCTGACTGTCAAAGTATGAGAGGGAACTCCATTGGGGAAATGGACTATGAGAATTTGCCCCTCTCATTGAAGCTATTGATCATAGATAAGTCTGAAGGACTCCCTGACATAGGCTTCCAGCAAAATCACCTTTTCTTCAGGAGTCAGCCTTTCTGGTTCACCTTCAAAAAATGACTCAGGTCCATAGTACTTTGATAAGTACCTGGCCGTTGTCCCATAATGTAGCTCCATGTCACACCCCCAATTTCCAACTAACGGGATCATACCGTTTAGGAACGTGACAAACCAGGATCTCAGATCATTAGACATAGCGAAGACCTCTATATGAATTTCAAAACATACTTTGGTCTTTAAAACATAACATCAGAGTTTTCAAAAGTTGCGGAAGCGTTATAAAACCAATAACATGTGTAAAATGTAAAATACAATACAATGTTTCAAATGATCAAAACCAAATATCTAAAATGTTTAAAATGCATGCGACTCTATCTCCTAGTCCATGCCAGCTTTAACGCGCGCCTTAGCGTCCTGAGAAAACATGTAAATCAAGTCAACACAAAGGTTGGTGCATAACACAGGTTTTAAGCATTCACAATGTTCAAAACAACAGTTTGAATAACAAGTTTGTAGATAACATAATCACACATGCACAGTCATGATAGCTAGTCATATAAACTATTTACATAAGTGGTCGACACCGAAGCTGACGAATTGCCATGCTATAGCATGTTTTTGCCTTGCCACTATTGTCTAGCACAACAATAGTAAAATGAGTTTGGTCAGTCAAACACCTGCGTAGATCCCATCTACCAGGTGAGGTTTGTCAAACCTAATAGATCTATTTCCAGCTACCACGCTTTGCGTTACAGCAAACTAAACGGTTCGAGGTGTGTAAGGACTTTCAAACTGCTATGTTGTCACATAATGTAAACAGCTAACTCATGCAAGTGATATGTATCTAAAAAGAGTTTGTTGCACATGTTTTCTCCCCCAAAACAGTTTAAAATAAGAAAGGGGCCGTGTACGCACCTTTGATTTTTAGCAGAATGATCAAACACTTGTGAACTCGCGTAGGAATCCTCTACGAAGAATCTGTGGTTTAATAATAACTTAATGTTATTCGAGATGTCGTTTTGTGCTTGAAATCACATACGTGTCAACACACGTATGCTAAAGTGTTAGAAATGTGCATACGTAAATACGCGTGACTTTGAAATCGTTTAAATAAAACAATATATAATTTTATTTAAATGAACGCAATTATACGCGATTACGTTTTCGATCAAAATATAAATTTTATTGTGCAATTGTGTTCGGGAAGAAATTCTGGTTTCAACGCAACTGAAACGAGTCGAATCGGAGTTAGAACAAAGAAGTTATGGCCTAATTACTAAAATAACCAAAAATATCAAAATGGATGGGAACCGGGTTCGAACCCGTGACTTCCAACTCTAATCACACTATCCCTACCATCTAATCTGCTACATTTTTATTAACAGCTCATAGAATTTAATCCATTTAAGCCCAAATGGCCCATTAACCTTTTGTTATACTTAACCAATGCATATGGTTTCCAATTGACCCGTCATTTGAACTTAATCAACTCCCTAACCATAGGGTTTCTATTCCTGAGATCCAACCGACCCTAATAATGGTTTTAATTCAAAAGTGAACTAGTATAACTCGCTTATTTGGTTATGTAAACAATCGAATTTGAGTTCATCCCTTCCCCAATCGATTTGCTTAAATTCTCGAATGATAATCAGAAAATCTATAGGGCTTTCATTGCAACAGAGATTTCGAAGCTATCAGAATAGATTAATTTGGTTTTCATGATCGATTGATTCGAAAACCCCAATCCATTCGACACTCAAGAACCCTAAAACTTAACATCTTAAAATTCATCTTTGTATCACAAAATTAACGTGGGTATTATCTCAAACGCATCCTTCTGAGTCTGTATATGCGATTGAATTCCATTATTAACCCACTTAAACAAGAAACCCTTAAATCCGTTTAACTTAAAACCCTAGAATTCAAAATGTCGAATTTTGTATTTGATAGATGAAATTAACATGAGTCTTTTAATCCTAATGACCTCACGAAACTGTCTGCACACAACAATTCGATTTTCGAACTCAGTTCCGAATCAAACCCCAATTCGTTTTCCTCCTTAGAACCCTAGACTCGAAATCATTTAATTCGATATTACACCCAGCAATAGATTTATGGTTTAGCTTAATAGTAACTCTCTGAAACTTGTAGTATAATTTGATTTTGATTTTAAAGCTAGTTCGATCGAAATCCCCAAATCGTTTAAAGTAATGAACCCTAGAATCTGAATTCATCTAATTCGATATTGAAAGCCAGAATACCCTTATGGATTTGTTTAGTCGGTCGCTTTAGAAGATATATGATCAATCACTAACCTGTTTTGATATCGAATTGTTGTAGAACGACTTTGAGCCCTAAATTCGACCCCTCGCGATCCAATTCTTTACTCCGAAGCTTTTGATCTTGAATTCTCGTGTGGGAAAGACTCTAATAATGCCGACTAAAGTTCAGGAAGCTTCAATTGCATGAACTTCTGTCGAATTATATGGTTTTGCATATACTAGTAACGGTCTTGAAGAACTAAACCGACATTTTGTTTAATTCGGCTGTTAAGATGTTATTAACACTCAAAAACCGTTAATAATCATTTAGATATTGATTGTAGCCGGTTTAATTCCATTGTAACAGCCCATTGATTGCAAATTTTGGAATTCCCCAAATCGTTTTTAGACTAATTTTGACTTTCTTAGTCAAAATTGTGTGATTTATTAAATTCTAAATAAATCTCTTATACTCTAAGTGTAGTATACTCTATTATGTTCAAACCTAAACTTTCTAATTCGACAGAATAATAACCAGAACAACGCACAGAAGGGTTGTTTTGAGTGTGGCAAGATGGGGCACTTTAAGAAGGATTGCCCACAACTCAAGAAAGGCGGGGAGAATAATAATGCAAATGGCAATGGCAACGGCAACGGTAATGGTAATGGCACCAACAACAACAATAACAATAACAACAACAACAATGGTGCTAGAGGCAGGGCGTTTGTGATTGGAGGGCTCAAGCACGGGAGGATCCCAACATTGTTACGGGTACGTTCCTCTTAAATAATCACTATGCCTCTATGTTATTTGACACTGGTGCCGATCGGAGTTTTGTATCTAGTTCACTTGCTAAGTTGCTAAATGTTAGTCCCACTGCCTTAGATAGTCTATACACGGTGGAATTAGCTGATGGTAAGTTGATTGTAGTGGAAAATATTCTTAAGGGATGTATCCTTGATTTGATGGGTCAAACATTAGAGATTGATCTTATGCCTATTGCCTTAGGTAGTTTTGATGTAGTTATTGGCATGGATTGGTTGTCCAAAAACCAGGCTGAAATCGTATGCCATGAAAAGATTGTTCGCATACCTCTTCCGCTGGGAGAGACATTATATGTACAAGGCGAGAAGAGCAGTACGCCACTGCGTCTCATATCTTGTATGAAAGCACACAAATGTCTGCGGAAAGGTCATACGGCAGTTATAGCACTTATAACTGAAAAGCCGGTAGCTGAGAAGAAGATTGAAGATATACCAATAGTTTGTGAATTTCCGGAGGTGTTTCCAGAAGACTTACCGGTATTACCGCCTATCAGACAGGTGGAATTCCGAATCGATCTTACACCAGACGCAGCACTTCAGGCAACGATACCGTTCGCATTGCCCGAAGTGGTAATAGGAACATCGGTTACACAGAGGGTATTTTCCTTGGTAGACACCTTTCCCCTTGTCATCGGGTTGGGTGACAGTAAAGGCTCTTGTAGGTGCGGACCTTTGTTGTTGTTGGGGTTGTTGAGATTGGTGCTGACTAGGTTCTGTAACACTTCATATCTCAAAACTATATATATATATATAATAGATTGCGTTCAAAAAAAATAATAAATAAATAAATATAGTATTCTCAAACGAATAGAAGCATCTCCGGTTATAATTACAACCGTTACCAAATTACAAATTTTGGTAATATGTCATAAGGATCAAGATTAAGGATTCAAGGATTAGCTCGTGAGACCACTTTCTAAACTCACATGTTAACTCGAAATGTTTATTATAAACTAGATTTGCACGTGCATGATTAGTCTTACTCACCCGGACTCGACGAACCTACTACTTCAGAATTTACGAACCGGTCAAATTACTCAGGTGAATCTTGACCTCCCCTTTTTACTTAATTGTTTTGGGGATGTATCCGAGCTCTTTTAAAAGGATTCTATTTAAAGAATTTTTATTTAAAGGATTTTTATGTGTGTTGTTATAAGATAAACTGTACCTTTTAGATAACATTGCATAGACTTAGGTACGTCCGGTTTATGGATGTTGGTCAGAGGCAAATCATCAAGGTAGGGGGAAGGGGTGGGCCTGTTTAACCGTAAGACCTACTTACAACTACCTCGGGGCATATACGCGTTCAAACGGATCCGTGCGAATTGGAGGTACCTTGCTCTAGAAGCTAAAGATAAGGATAAAGCATAAGGGATAAGGGATAATTCATAATGGGGTCGAATGTTCGACTCCGGCCTACGGGCCAGTCCCTACTGGGATAAGGGATTTCCGGGCGACTGTCACTACGGTGGAGTTGTTGCGGTTGATGTAACAGGAAAGGATTTGGTGTAGCACTACAGTGGACCCCATGTGTGTCATTCAACACTGTATCTGCGCCAATGGCTTTAGAGTAGTGTATATGTTATCAAACACCGCGTTAGGATCGTCGACGGACGAGTACTTGGCGTTGTGAGACTTGATTTGTCAACCAGTTTACTTGCACACACAAATATGATTTGATTATTATTTTAACTGTCACTGGCCATGACTCACCAACTATGTATGTAGTTGACTTGTTTTAGCTCGCGATACAGGTAATACAGGAACAGGAAAGTGAAGGAATTTATGAAGGATGATGACAAAAAACGAAGACTAACTTTTGGAACCCGCCTACATGATAAGGCTAGGGATTTTGTTTAAACATCGATTTAAGAATTTATGAATATTTTGTAACTACTTCACTTAAGCACATTAATGGTGCAACTGTTACACTGTTTTAAAAGGTTCAAAATTTTTCGTAATTTTGCGGTCAACATAAGTCTTCCGCTGTATTTATCAGGCTAATAATGATACGACGTGACAACCCTAGTATCGGGGTGTTACAGGTTGGTATCAGAGCCATAGGTTTCAGCGAAGTAAGCGTCAGGTAGATCCTTAAGCTCTAACCTTTAGTGCTCTTGACCGTGAAAATGTTAGGACCTAACCTAGGATAGTTAGGAAGCATGGTAGTTAATAGTTAGTGTACACGTGCAAGACAACTTGACAAGTGTGCCTGATCAACATAGTTGTCAAGGTTATCTTGATACGAATATACTAATGGTTATCTATAATGCGGACTAACTTAGAAACCTCGTCACGAGGATGATGGGAAGTTGACAACTGACAACTGGCAACTAATCACTGACGACTGACAACTGACAACTGACATCTGATGACTGACAACTGACAACTGACAACTGACAACTGAAGACTGACAAATGACTGCTTATGTCTGATTATACACAAACGTTTATACATGATTAGTTACTGATGATATTTATTTTAAATTTTAGGATGTCTGAAGGAAACAGTAAAGGTAAGGAATATTGGACGAAAGAAGACTTCGTCAAAGCCTTATTCCGGAAGCCGAGGCAGTGATGAGGGCCCGAGTAGGCCTAGACTATCACAAGAACCAGATGCATCTGGCTACCGCATAGCCATACCATCTGGATCCCGACAGAGACAATCACCTACTCATGCTGTTAGTGTTCCACTGGCAACACGTGGAAGACGCTCTATTGGCGGAAGGATGACCACCCAGATGCCGGTGATAGAGTGGTTTGAGGCTCTGAGAAACCTCAGTGAGTTAACTCATACTCCCCCAACACCTTCTGAGGATGAGGAACCTGATGACGACTCTGAGGCTCCAACTCACATTGTGATTTCAGACGATGACACACAGGGTGTTGCTGCCGACAGTTTGCCACTCCCGGTATTGTCCGATGATTAGACTGAGGTGGTAGAACACACGAGTGTCCAGAAGGAGAGTACTCACATATCAGAGGAGTACGAGCAGGACAGTCCGGATGAGTCTGTGCCGATGGAGTTCCTGATGAATGACGTACCGCGTAGAACCCGAAACCCAGAGGCATCACCTCGTCGCACACTCAGACGACATGAGAAACCTGACATGGCAAACTCGCACAGAAGAGTTTTGGACAATGTTGTGATGCCCTAGCTCAGCAGGATGCACTATGGCAGAGTTTTGAGGAAGAACATAGGAGACAACATGCGAGGTATCAACCGCCTCCCCCTGTATATCAGCCAACACCACCAATCATGTATCAGGTGCCACCTGTTTATCCACAGATGTCTGTTTATCAGCCTATGCCTACCTATGTTCCAGCACTTGCTTATCCACAACCACCAATGTATCAGTCACCTCCTCTCATTGGATACCCATCTCCACCTATTGGATATCCGTCACCAGCTTACCCTATGCATCCATCTCCGCCAGCATACGCATCTCCCTACCCACATTACCAACAAATGGTGCCATATCCACATTACCAGCCATATCCGAAGCCACACAGAGAATCATTTGAAGTTGGACCTTCGAGCCGACCACATGCACGTGAGCCGTCTCGTCGATCAACTGGCACTCGCTTGGATGATTGAGGCGAGGGAAGTTCCCGTCGCAGGGATGCTCGATTCAGGGGAGATGACGATATTAGGAGACGTTGATTGGGATGATCGGTAGCGTGTTTATTTTCAGTATTGTATTTTTGGAATGTATTTCCAGATTTTTGTATTTTGTAATACCAGACACTTATGACACCAGACTATGTTGTATTGTCTAACTAGATCTTGTACTATCTAACCTTGGGATTCTAATTATGAAGTATGTTATGATAATCTTCATTTTATTTGCATGCATGATGTATTGAATGATGCTTCATTAGTAAAAAAAAAAATTTTTTTGTAAGGCACTCATAAATGTTAGGACATATGATTTCTAACGTGTATACCTTGATTTGGATATTTTGTATAGAATGGAGAACGACAACATTAATAAGGCTAACAAAAGAGCAGGTCCATCCCAAGGGACTCGCAGTAAGAAGATTGTAGAAATGACTGAGAAATCCCATTCTGTTGAAGTTACGAAGAATGATACACCTCCTCCCAGCTATGAAGAACAAAGGGAAAATGAAATTGAAACCAGACTTCAGGACCTAATAGCAGCTGGCATCGAAAAGGCCATGCCTAAGATTATTAATGGGGTTGCAAAAGATGTTAATAAGGAGAAAAATGATGAAAAGGTTGATAGCAAAAGTTCTAAGTCAAAACATGAGAAAGAAGAAAAGTCAAAGACTAAAGAAAAGATTCCTTCAGAATCAGAATCTACTTACAACATTTCTGATAGCAGCGATTTCCATGAGAGTAGTCACAGTTCTTATGACTCAGTTGATAAACCTAAAAAGAAAAAGAAAGAAGGAAAAACCAAGTCTAAGGACTCAAGTTCAAAAGGGTGTTCTTATCGCAATTACATGGCGTGCAAACCTGAAGTGTTTAAAGGAGATAAGTCGGCTACTGAAGCTCTAAGATGGATTGAGGAGATTGAAACCACAGTGGATGTGAGTGGTTGCAAGGAGGAAGACAAAGTGAAGTTTGCTGCTCAATCTTTTAAGAATGAGGCTCACATTTGGTGGAAGACCATTCTTTCCACTTGGGGTAGAGAAAAGGCATATGCAATGGGTTGGAAGAAATTTCGCAAGATTTTCTTGAAAAAGTATGTGCCTCATCATGAAGTAAAAAAGTTAGAGGTTGAGTACTTACACATGAAAATGGAGGGCACTGATTATCGAAAATACATTTCTCGCTTCTTGGAAATCACGGGTTTGATTCCCGACTTTGTTGGTTCAGAATCAAAAAGAATAGGAAGGTTGATTTGGGGTGCCCATCCTGATGTTCGAGCCGACATGAGGACAACCAAACCCCGCTCAATGCAAAAAGCTACGGAATTACTTGCTGAACTTACTGAAGAACTTATTCGAACTAAAGGAAGCTGTGTGTTTGACAACAGTCATAAACGAAAACGTGATGATGGAAAGTTCGGGAGACATGGCGGAAAATTTGATCGTAGCGGGAAAAACTATAATGCGGAAAATAACAAATTCCGGAAGGTGGATTCAAGGGGGGGAGATGGAAAGTCAGTTTGCAAAATATGTAACAAATCACATATAGGGGAATGTAGAGTAAAGCCTTGCGGTAAATGTGGGAAAAAGGGGCGCTTGACCCATGAGTGTGGGAAACCTCCAGTTTGTTATCTGTGCGGCAAAGAGGGTCATATCAAAATTGATTGCCCGAATTTTAACAAAAACAATCCCCTGAACCAAAACGACAAAGGAAAGGGAACAGATATTGCAAAAGGCAACACAAGGGTGTTCATTATGAGTGCTGAGGAAGCTCGCAGGATGGAGGACGTGATAACTGGTATGTTTCTAATTAATAATAATTATGCTTATGTGTTGTTTGATTCAGGAGCGAATAAAAGTTTTGTGTGCACAAAATTTATGTCATGTTTAAAGGGATCTCTTGAAAAGTTAGAAAATCCTTACGTGGTAGAAATGGCCAATGGACATGAAGAGAAAGTAGAGACCGTGCTTAAGAACTGTGTTATTAGAATCAATGATCAGGATATTCCTTTAGAACTACTTCCCATGCACATAGTAGGATTTGACATTGTTCTAGGAATGGATTGGCTAACAGCCAATAAAGCGCCTATCAACTGTGACAAAAGACACTTGATGTACAACTTCCTGATGAATCAAGGATTGAAATAAAAGGGGAATTGCCCCGAAAGTCAAATAACATCATTTCATTAATGAAGGCAGAGAAATGCTTGCGAAAGGGCTATGAAAGCTTCCTGTTATATATGGCCTCTATCGAGGAAGAAAGGAGAATCGAGGACGTGCCGATAGTCAATGAGTATCTCGATGTATTTCCAGAGGAATTGCCAGGATTACCTTCAGATCGACAGGTAGAGTTTAGGATTGACTTGCTACCAAGAACTACACCTATAGCAAGGGCGTCATACCGTCTAGCTCCATCCGAAATGCATGAATTGATGAAACAACTCCAGGAGCTGTTGGAAAAAGGGTTGATTAGGCCGAGTTCTTCACCATGGGGAGCCCCGGTCTTATTTGTGAAGAAAAAGGACGGTTCGATGCGGATGTGTATTGATTATCGAGGTTTGAATAAGGTGACTGTAAAGAATAGATATCCGTTGCCCAGGATTGATGACTTATTTGATCAACTACATGGTTCAAGTTACTTCTCAAAGATTGATCTACGAATTCCTTGTAACGCCGTTTGGATTAACCAATGCGCCTGCGGTATTCATGGACTTGATGAACCGAGTGTGTAAACCTTATCTGGACAAGTTCATTATTGTCTTCATAGACGACATATTGGTGTATTCTCGCACTAAACAGGAACATGAAGGACATCTCAGGATGCTTTTAGAGCTTCTAAGACAGGAGAAGTTATATGCAAAGTTCTTGAAGTGCGAATTCTGGCTTCGAGAAGTACAATTTATGGGGCATGTGATAAATGATAAAGGAATCCAAGTCGACCCTACAAAGGTTGAAGCGGTAATGAGGTGGGAAACACCTAAATCACCAACGGAGATCCGACGATTCTTGGGTTTGGCAGGTTATTACAGAAGATTCATCCAAGATTTCTCCAAGATAGCTTCCCCACTTACCTCACTCACTCAAAAGAATACCAAGTTTGTTTGGGGTCAAAAACAAGAAGAAGCATTCCAGATTCTGAAGCAGAAACTTAGCAGCACACCAATCTTGGCATTGCCGGATGGTAGTAATGATTTTGTTGTATATTGTGATGCTTCAGCCAATGGATTGGGTTGTGTTCTCATGCAGAGGAACAACGTGATTGCTTATGCTTCGAGGCAATTAAAAAGGCACGAAGCCAATTATGCAACTCATGACCTTGAACTAGGCTCAGTGGTATTCGCGTTAAAAATTTGGCGTCATTATCTGTATGGCACAAGATTCGTGGTCTATTCGGACCATAAGAGTCTAAAGCATAAATTTGATCAAAAGGATTTAAACATGCGCCAACGCCGGTGGATGGAAGTTCTCACTGATTATGATTTTGAGCTTCAATACCATCCAGGTAAGGAAAATGTAGTTGCCGATGCACTAAGCCGAAAGGAAAGGGTTAAACCAATTCGAGTGCGATCTTTAAGATTAGATGTGCGGGTGGATATAGTGGATCAACTGAAGAAGGCTCAGGAACGTGCACTTGAAGATGATAATGTCAAATTTGAAGAAATGATAAAAACAGTTCAACAAATGACAAAAGGAAATAATGGGTTGCTAAGATTGAAAACTAGGATCTGGGTACCAAAGTATGGAGGTCTAGGAGGCCTTATTCTGGAGGAAGCGCACAAATCAAAATATCTAATGCATCCGGGTTCGGATAAGATGTACTATACATTGAAAGACCACTACTGGTGGCCAGGGATGAAAAAGGATATAGCGGGATACGTTGAAAGGTGTTTAACCTGCTTACAGGTGAAGGCTGAACACCAAAAGCCATCAGTATACCAGTTTGGAAATGGGAGAAGATCACAATGGATTTTGTCATGAAGTTACCGAGGACCAAGAAAGGAAATGATGCCATTTGGGTAATTGTGGACAGGTTAACGAAATCTGCGCACTTTTTAGCTATCAAGGAATCATATGAGTTAGAAAGATTGGCACAAATCTATGTGCATGAAATTGTAACAAAGCACGGTGTGCCACTTTCGATTGTTTCAGATCGAGATAGCCGATTTACTTCACGGTTCTGGCAAAGCTTTTAAAATGCAATAGGATCTAGACTTGACATGAGCACGGCTTACCATCCCCAAACCGACGGCCAAAGTGAAAGAACAATACAAACATTAGAGTATATGCTTCGTGCTTGTGTGATAGAATTTGGTGGTAGCTGGGACATGCATCTCCCACTCATGGAATTTTCTTACAATAATAGCTATCATGCAAGTTTGAAATTTGCACCATTTGAGGCATTATACGGACGAAAATGTCGAACGCCAATTTGTTGGTTTGAGGTTGGCGAAGGACAACTCACATGACCCGAATTAATACCGGACACAACAGACAAGGTCAATCAAATCAGGGAAAGATTAAAGGCAGCACAAGATCGCCAGAAAAGTTACGCGGACAAACGGCGTAAACCATTGGAGTTTGAAGTGAATGATAAAGTGATGTTAAAGGTGTCGCCTTGGAAGGGTATAATTCGGTTTGGTAAGCGAGGCAAACTGAGCCCTCGTTATATTGGCCCATTCAAGATCACATAAAGAATTGGACCAGTTGCTTACAGGTTGGAACTGCCGTTTGAATTAAGTGGTATACATGACGTGTTTCACGTTTCCAACTTAAAGAAATGTCTAGCAGACGAGACCCTCAGAACTCCATTGGAAGAAATTCAAGTAGATGAAAGATTAAATTTCAAGGAAGAAACGATAGAGATCTTGGAAATACAAGTTAAGAAATTAAGGAGAAAGAGAATACCGATCGTGAAAGTGAAATGGAATGCCAAGAGGGGACCCGAATTCACTTGGGAACCTGAGGCAGACATGAAAAGGAAATACCCAAACTTATTTACCAGTTGAAATGAATTCTGGGACGGAATTCAAATAAGGGGGAGAGGATGTAACATTTCATATCTAAAAACTATATATATATATATATAATAGATTGCGTTCAAAAAAATAAATAAATAAATAAATAAAGTATTCTCAAACGAATAGAAGCATCTCCGGTTATAATTACGACCGTTACCAAATTACAAATTTTGGTAATATGTCATAAGGATCAAGATTAAGGATTCAAGGATTAGGTCGTGAGACCACTTTCTAAACTCACGTGTTAACTCGAAATGTTTATTATAAACTAGATTTGCACGTTCGTGATTAGTCTTACTCACCCGGACTCGACGAACCTACTACTTCAGAATTTACGAACCGGTCAAATTACTCAGGTGAGTCTTGACCTCCCCTTTTTATTTAATTGTTT
This sequence comes from Mikania micrantha, assembly GCA_009363875.1. Taxonomy (NCBI): domain Eukaryota; kingdom Viridiplantae; phylum Streptophyta; class Magnoliopsida; order Asterales; family Asteraceae; genus Mikania; species Mikania micrantha. The sequence goes on along the minus strand of CM018694.1, from coordinate 74,789,022 downwards.
TGGGGATGTATCCGAGCTCTTTTAAAAGGATTCTATTTAAAGAATTTTTATTTAAAGGATTTTTATGTGTGTTGCTATAAGATAAACTGTACCTTTTAGGTAACATTGCATAGACTTAGGTACGTCCGGTTTATGGATGTTGGTCAGAGGCAAATCATCAAGGTAGGGGGAAGGGGTGGGTCGGTTTAACCGTAAGACCTACTTACAACTACCTCGGGGCATATACGCGTTCAAACGGATCCGTGCGAATTGGAGGTACCTTGCTCCAGAAGCTAAAGATAAGGATAAGGGATAAGGGATAATTCATAATGGGGTCGAATGTTCGACTCCGGCCTACGGGCCAGTCCCTACGAGGATAAGGGATTGCCGGGCGACTGTCACTACGGTGGAGTTGTTGCGGTTGATGTAACAGGAAAGGATTTGGTGTAGCACTACAGTGGACCCCATGTGTGTCATTCAACACTGTATCTGCGCCAATGGCTTTAGAGTAGTGTATATGTTATCAAACACCGCGTTAGGATCGTCGACGGACGAGTACTTGGCGTTGTGAGACTTGATTTGTCAACCAGTTTACTTGCACACACAAATATGATTTGATTATTATTTTAACTGTCACTGGCCATGACTCACCAACTATGTATGTAGTTGACTTGTTTTAGCTCGCGATACAGGTAATACAGGAACAGGAAAGTGAAGGAATTTATGAAGGATGATGACAAAAAACGAAGACTAACTTTTGGAACCCGCCTACATGATAAGGCTAGGGATTTTGTTTAAACATCGATTTAAGAATTTATGAATATTTTGTAACTACTTCACTTAAGCACATTAATGGTGCAACTATTACACTGTTTTAAAAAGTTCATAATTTTTCATAATTTTGCGGTCAACATAAGTCTTCCGCTGTATTTATCAGGCTAATAATGATACGACGTGACAACCCTAGTATCGGGGTGTTACAGGTTCCCACTTCTTCTTCTGGCTCTCTTGAGGCTTCAGATGTTCGCCTCGCTTGGGTAGCTTGCCTTGTGCTACCGCTTGATCAGTCAGTTTGTGTGCCAGTCGGATTAGCGGTTGGATGGTGGTGAGGTCAGAAGCAGTCACCATGCCTTGGATTTGTTCGGGCAGCCCACTGATGAACCGCTCGATCTTCTTGTATTCCGGCGTTACCATTGCCGGGCATAGCTTACACAGTTCGTGAAATCGAGTACAGTACTGCTCGATTTCTGATCCAACCATCTTGAGAACCCAAAATTCAGCTTCCAGCTTCCTAATCTCATCACGAGGACAGTATTCCCCTTGCAGCAATCTGGTGAAGTCAGCCCATGACATCGAGTTGGCACCCTCCAACCCCAAGGTTCGTACGTGGGTATTCCACCAAGTAAGGGCTGGTCCCTCCAGTGTACCAGTTGCATACTTAACCTGGTTCTCCTCAGTGCATTCGCACATGGCGAACACAGATTCCACCTTTTCAACCCAGCGGAGCATTCCGACTGCTCCCTCTGTCCCCTTGAATTTGTGCGGGTGGCAGTTCAGGAAGGACTTAAACAAACACCCTTTGCCGTTGTCACCGCGCAACCCTGTTTGTCAGAAACCAATGTCGGGTGTTAGTATCGTGTTAGCTACACTATGTTAGCCATGTTAGACGTGTGTTAGTACCATTGTTGGTTCCACTGGTTTCGCTGTTTACGTGGTTTGCCTCATATTCCGCGAGTACTTTGTTGACGCGTCTGTCGACCATCATTTTGATCCTAGCCGCTTCGGCCTTGCGCTTGAGGTTGCGGACATAGGGTCCCCTTCCAGACATGGTTCTATATGGAAAGGATAGGATGTTAGTTAGCATGAGTTAGAGTGTTAGCCAAATGTCATGTCAGAAGTCAAATCAGATGTCATGTTAGTGGTTAAGTTAGCAAACAACCATAGTGGTACAATAAATAAGACAAAACATCATTCTCATTAATATAAGATTTGAAGTACAACAATTTTCAAAAGATAATAATGATACGAGTTTGTACGAGCACATCCCGCTCGTTTAGGCAAATACAGAAAGAAACATAAATAAAATAACCCAACTAATCGGAGTCTACGGTGACATGTGAAATATCACTATCAGCTCCGTCATCATCCTCAGCCTGCTCGGGATCCTCATCGGGATCTGTCACACCCCCAATTTCAACTAACGGAACCATACCGTTTGGGAGCATGACAAACCAGGATCTCAGATCATTAGACATAGCGAAGACCTCTATATGAATTTCAAAAACATACATTGGTCTTTAAAACAAACATAATAACCAGAGTTTACAAAAAGTGCGGAAGCGTTTAAAAACCATAAACAGTTGTAAATCAAACATTACAATTCAAAGTACTAAAATATTCAGATTTAAATAATCAAAGTGAAAGAAATGCATGAGACTCTATCTTCCTAGTCCATGCCAGCTGTTACGCGCGCCTTAGCGTCCTGAGAAAACATGCAAATCAAGTCAACACAAAGGTTGGTGCATAACACAGGTTTTAAGTAATCATAGTGTTCAAAACATCAGTTTGAATAACAAGTTGTAGATAACATAATCACAATTGCACAGTCATGATAGCTAGTCATATAACTATTTACATACGTGTTCGACACCGAAGCTGACTAGTTGCCATGCTATAGCATGTTTTCGCCTTGCCACTATTGTCTATCACAACAATAGTAAATGTGTGTTTGGTCAGTCAAACACCTGCGTAGATCCCATCTACCAGGTGTGGTTTGTCAAACCTAATAGATCTATTTCTAACTACCACGCTTTGCATTACAGCAAACTAAACGGTTCGAGGTGTGTAAGGACTTTCAAGTTGATATGTTTTCACATAATGTAAACAGATAACTCATGCAAGTGTTATGTATCTAAAAATCAGTTTGTTGCACATGTTTTCTCCCCCAAAACAGTTTAAAATAAGAAAGGGGCCGTGTACGCACCTTTGATAAGAGTAGAATGATCAAACACGTGTGAACTTGCGTAGAAATCCTCTACGAAGAATCTGTGATTTAAACAATAACCTATTGTTATTCGAATAATCGTTTTGTGCTTAAAATCACATACGTATCAACATACGTACGTTAAAGTGTGAGAATTAGGCATACGGAAGTACGCGTGCTTTTGAAATCGTTTAAATAAAATCACATTTGATTTTATTTAATTAAACGTAATTATACGCGATTTCGTGTTCGGATTAAAATATGGATTTTATCATCTCAACATGTTCGCATTCTCGTTACGGTTCCAACGCAACTTGAACGGACTAAAACGGAGTTCAAACGAAGAAAATATGATCAAATTACTAAAATCACCTTAAAATCTAAAAAAATGGCTGGGCCGGGACTCGAACCCGCGACCCTCAACTCTAACACACACACAGCTAACCATCTCGCCCGCTAGGGTATCGCATCCATTCTTCGAAATTAAATTCTTTTATGTTCCCCCCCCAACTGGTTTCCCTTTGAAACTATAACCGAAGCCATACACCCCAAATTGGTCGTGAATTCGAACCCGATATTCCTCAAAACCATAGGGCTTTTCATCCCTAGACCTAACCGAACTAACCTGTGTACTTAATTCGAGTTTTTAACCTTGATTGCCTCTAAAACCCCAAACCCGATTTCATTATAAGCCCTAGAATTAGAAATCCCTAAACCCGCTGTTGTTTGATCTAATTGTCATATGTTTTTCATAGTAGAGATGATTTCGAAACTGACAGTATAGATTAATTCGATTTTTAAACATCATTTTATCGAAACCCCCAACTCGTTTCTTACAACAAACCCTAGATTCGAACTCGTTCAATTCGTGCACGATTACAGAAATTGAATTGTGGTTTAGTTTTATCGAGGATTTATGAAACTACCCATACCATTTAATTTCGTTTCTAAACTCATTTGATAGAAAACCCCCAAAACCGACTTTGCTAAGAACCCTAGCAATCGAGTTCTATCAATTCGTTGTTGGAACCTAAAATTGATATAGGTTTATGCTTATTCGGAAGTTTTAGAGTGTATAGGAATGATAGCTTACCTGTTTTGATATCGAATTCTTGTAGTTCACTTTCAAGCCCTAGGTTCGGCCTATACCCGATCGAATCCTTCCTCCCGCTGCTTATAAGATCAAATTGATGAATGATGTAGACCCTAAAGATGCCGAATAAGAGTTCTGAGAGTTCAATGTTGCGAAATTTGGTCGAATGTTGGGGTTTTATGTATATAGGGCTACGGTTTCAACTTTTTGTGTCCCTTGGAAGCCAATTCGACATTATTTGCTCTTGTAACCGCTAATCGTTAATGATAATCATCAATATGATGATTAAGGAGGGTAAATGATCAGTTACAACTCAATTTGTGATTGATTTCGGGTTTAATTGCAATTATTCACCACTTTTATTCCGAATTTTGACTTTAAGAAAGTCAAAATTGATCCTTCTAATCATATACAAATTAAAATCCTATTACCTAAGTATTTTTAGACTTATTTCACTTAATTCAACCCTTAGAAATCATTCTTGATCAATAACTTAACATTTCGGTTAATAAAGTTAAACCGAAAATTCCTAATTTTCATTACTTGGATCATTTAGCTCATGGCTAGATTAAATTTACTCAATTGAGCTTCTCAATTACAATTAGGCCTCACTGGGCCTTCCTGGGCCTACCTTAATCTTCCCTGGGCCTACTTTGTTCCCATTGGGCCTCACTTGCCCCTTATTGGGCCTTACTAGGCCTCTCTTGGCTTATTGGGCCTACCTTGACTAGGTTGGGCCTAATTGATCTTGTTGAGTCTTCCTTGACCTTACTGGATCTTCTTTGGTTTTACTGGGCCTTCATTGGCCTTGTTGGGCCTTCATTGGCATTATTGGGCCTTGATTGGCCTTGTTGGGCCTGTTGGACCTTCAGTGGTCTTATTGGGCCTTGATTGGCCTTGTTGGGCCTGTTGGACCTTCAGTGGTCTTATTGGGCCTTGATTGGCCTTGTTGGGCCTGTGATAGCACCAACTCCCATTAACAAGGTTAGTGTGAAAAGTCGGATTGTCACATCATCCCCTTGTTGAAGGAATTTTCGTCCCGAAAATTAGCAAGTGTTAAGAGTAGTTAGGAAACTACTTACGAGTTTAAATCGTACATGTTAGTGTGATTTGATCATTCTGTGTGTTCGTGTGTACTCACACACACAGCCTACTGCTTGCAACATCACAACTCAATTGTGATCGTTCAATGTAACTGTTTTGCGTGTTCACTAGTTAGTTCACCTAACTGTGACTGTTTGTGTTTGATCATACTGTGTTGTGTAGCCTCACACCTAGTGAGTGTCTGAAACTGTTTGTACTATGCAACCCCGCACATAGCAAAGTGTATGTAACAATGTACTATGCAACCCCGCACATAGTAAAATGTATGTAACCAATCGTGTATGTACTACCATAACATGTAACATATGAAATGTAGCACATAAAACATATAAAATGTAATGTAGCACAAATATCTGTAACAAAATCAATTGAATAAATAAAACGTTTGTGCTTACAGTTTGAAATTTGCAGTGTTGATGTGTGAAAGCATCACGTCATCCCCTTGTTGAAAGAAATTTCGTCCCGAAATTTAACGTGCGCTCTCAGTGTTAGCAGTAGCTGTCTTGAATAGATGAGGATATTTCTTCATCATTTGGTCTTCCCGTTCCCATGTGAATTCAGGACCCCGTCTTGAATTCCATCGGACTTTGACTATCGGAATCTTGCTTTGCTTCAGTTGTTTGACCTCTCGATCCATGATTTCTGCTGGTTCTTCAATGAATCGTAGTTGTTCATCTACTTGTATTTCTTCCAACGGTACAATCAATGTCTCGTCAGAAAGACATTTCTTCAAGTTCGATACGTGAAAAACATCATGAACTCCACTGAGTTCATCCGGTAGTTTGAGTTGATACGCAACCGGACCAATCCTTTTCAGAATCTCAAAAGGTCCTACGTAACGTGGACTAAGCTTGCCGCGCTTGCCGAATCGTATCACACCTTTCCAAGGTGACACCTTTAGAAGAACTCGGTCTCCTACTTGAAATTCCAACGGCTTGCGACGTTTGTCTGCATAACTCTTCTGTCGATCCCGAGCCGCTGCCATACGGTTCCGGATTTGAACTATCTTCTCTGTTGTTTCGTGCACCAGTTCAGGACCTGTCAACTGACTGTCCCCAATCTCAACCCAGCAAACTGGTGAACGACATTTGCGACCATACAAAGCTTCAAACGGTGCTGCTTGAATGCTTGTATGATAACTATTGTTGTAAGAGAATTCCACCAACGGTAAATGATTCTCCCAGCTGTCACCAAAGTCAATTACACAAGCTCGTAACATATCCTCGAGCGTTTGAATCGTTCGTTCACTTTGACCGTCGGTCTGTGGGTGATAGGCGGTACTCATATCCAAGCGAGTCCCCAATGACTTATGAAGAGATTTCCAAAAATTGGAAGTAAATCGGGCATCCCGATCTGATATAATAGAAATTGGCACGCCATGTCGTGCTACTACTTCCTTGATATAAATGCGAGTCAGTTTCTCCATCTTGTCAGTTTCTTTGATTGCTAAGAAGTGTGCAGATTTCGTTAATCGATCGACAATTACCCATATCGTATCACAACCAGTCGGTGTACGGGGTAACTTAGTAATGAAATCCATCGAAATCTGTTCCCATTTCCACATCGGTATCTCTGGTTGTTGCAGTAAACCAGATGGCTTCTGATATTCAACTTTGACTTTCGAACAAGTCAAACATTTGTTAACGTACTTAGCAATATCAGCTTTCATATGAGGCCACCAATACAGTGCCTTCAAGTCATGGTACATCTTGTCTGATCCCGGATGGATTGAATATCTGGACTTGTGCGCTTCGTCCATCACGAGTTCCCTTAAACCTCCATACAAAGGTATCCACATTCGATCAATGAAATAACGAATTCCATCAGGTTTAACATTCAATTGTTCTTCCATTCCTCGTAAAGATTCCAGTACTAAGTTTTCCGTTTTCAGAGCCTCAATCTGAGCACTATGTACCTTGTCAGGTAAGTCAGTATGTATCGTCATCATAAGTGCGCGAACCCGTCTTGTTCCCGTTGTATCTTTTCTGCTCAAAGCATCGGCTACGACATTAGCCTTTCCCGGGTGATACTTAATCGCACACTCATAATCGTTCAACAACTCAACCCATCGTCGTTGTCTCATATTAAGCTCCTTCTGATCAAAGATATGCTGCAAACTCTTATGATCAGTGTAGATGGTACACTTAGTTCCATACAGATAATGCCTCCAAATCTTCAAAGCAAAAACCACTGCTCCTAACTCCAAGTCATGAGTGGTGTAATTCTTTTCGTGTGTTCTTAGTTGTCTGGAAGCATAAGCAATCACTTTATCCCGTTGCATCAATACACATCCCAAACCCTGTCCAGATGCGTCACAATACACCGCAAAGTCTTCCGTTCCTTCCGGTAAGGACAGAATCGGTGCGCTGCAAAGCTTCTGTTTCAATAACTGGAATGCAGCTTCTTGTTTATCCGTCCAGTTATATTTTGTTCCTTTGTGCGTCAGAGCTGTAAGTGGTTGAGCGATCTTTGAGAAACCTTCAATGAATCGTCGATAATAACCCGCCAAACCAAGGAATTGTCGTACCTCGGTAGGGGTCTTTGGCGCTTCCCAATCCTTAATCGCTTCAATCTTCGCTGGATCAACATGTATGCCCTTTTCATTAACTATATGCCCCAAGAACTGTACTTCTCGCATCCAGAAATCACATTTTGAGAACTTAGCGTACAGTTGTTCCTGTTTCAATAACTCTAGTAGTAATCGAAGATGTTCAGCATGTTCCTCCTCAGACTTTGAATAAATGAGAATGTCATCAATGAAAACAATGACAAACTTATCAAGATAAGGTTTACAAACACGATTCATGAGATCCATGAATACAGCTGGAGCGTTTGTCAACCCAAATGAATGCTGTCTTCGGAATATCCTCCTCCTGAACTCTTAGTTGATGATAACCCGACCTGAGATCAATCTTCGAGTAGTAACTCGAACCTTGCAATTGATCGAACAGATCGTCAATCCTGGGTAACGGATACCGGTTCTTGATAGTAACCTTGTTCAATTCCCGGTAATCGATACACATTCGGAAAGTTCCGTCCTTCTTCTTTACAAACAATACTGGAGCTCCCCATGGTGAAAAACTAGGTCGTATGAAACCCTTATCCAACAATTCTTGCAATTGTGTGGATAACTCTTGCATCTCTGACGGTGCAAGTCGATAAGGCGCCCTAGCTATCGGTGCTGCGTCTGGTGTAAGGTCGATTCGGAATTCCACCTGTCTGACAGGTGGTAATCCCGGCAAGTCTTCTGGAAACACCTCCGGAAATTCACAAACTATAGGTATATCTTCAAGTTTCTTCTCAGCTACCGGCTTTTCAGTTATAAGTGCTATAACTGCCGTATGACCTTTCCGCAGACATTTGTGTGCTTTCATACAAGATATGAGACGCAGTGGCGTACTGCTCTTCTCTCCTTGTACATATAATGTCTCTCCCTACGGAAGAGGTATGCGAACAATCTTTTCATGGCATACAATTTCAGCCTGATTCTTGGACAACCAGTCCATGCCAATGACTACATCAAAACTGCCTAAGGCAATAGGCATCAAATCAATCTCTAATGTCTGACCCATCAAATCAAGAATACATCCCTTATAAATGTTCTCTACTACAATCAACTTACCATCCGCTAATTCCACAGTATAGGGACTATCTAAGGTAGTGGGACTAACATCTAGTGACTTAGCAAGTGAACTAGATACAAAACTCCGGTCGGCACCAGTGTCAAATAACATAGAGGCATAGTGATTATTTAAGAGGAACGTACCCGTGACAATGTTGGGATCCTCCCGCGCTTGACGTCCTCCTATCACAAACGCCCTGCCTCTAGCACCGTTGTTGTTGTTATTATTATTGTTGTTGTTGGTGCCATTGCCATTACCGTTGCCACCTCCATTACCATTACCATTACCATTGTTGTCCCCGCCTTTCTTAAGTTGTGGGCAATCTTTCTTGAAATGGCCCATCTTGCCGCATTCAAAACAACCTTTCTGCGCGTTGTTTTGATTGTTATTCTGGTTGTTATTGTTGTTCTGCAGCTCTCCGCGACAGTCTTTAGCCGCATGCCCAACCTTGCCACACCTCTGGCACTTAGCTCTGTCACATTGGTTACCTGCATGATGGTAACCACACTTGTTGCACTTGGGATGCTTACCAATATAGCCCCCTGACGATGATGATTGCTGACCACTGTTTGAATTATGATAGGACTTGTTCGAGTCCTGCTTCCTGTTCTGCTGTTGGTTATTACCCTTGTAGTTGTTGCTTTCCCACTTCCTCTTGTGATCTCCTACCTTAGTAGCAGATGTCCGCTTAGGCAGGGTCCCTTGCAACACTGCCTGATCCGTAAGCTGATGTGCTAAACGAACAGCTTGTTGGATAGTGGTGGGATTTGCTGAAGTCACCAACCCTTGAATCTGAGGCACTAGTCCTCCAATGTACCTTTCGATCCACTTACTGGCTGGAGTAGCCATATGTGGTAGCAGTCTGGCCAGTTCATGCGATCTGGTCGTATATTCCTCAATGTTTGACCCCTCCATCTTGAGGTGCCAATACTCTTCTTCCAACTTCTGCATTTCACTACGAGGACAATACTCCTCTTGTAGTAAGGTTTTGAAGTTGTTCCAGGTCAATGCATTTGCTTCACCCAACCCCAGGGTCTGAACATTGGAGTTCCACCATGTCAGGGCTGGACCCTCCAAAGTTCCAGTAGCAAATTTCACTTTGCTGTCATCCGGGCAGTTGCACATCTCGAACACAGATTCAGCTTTTTCAATCCATCGGAGAAGTCCTATGGCTCCCTCCGACCCTTTGAAGTTGTGAGGTTTGCAGTCCAAGAACATCTTGAACGTGCAGACTTGTGGGTTAATCACTCCCCCAGCTGGGCCCTGTGGTCCTGTGTTGTGTGTCTGAGCATACTGTGCAATAGCCTCTGCGACTCTGTTGTTAATTAGCTCGTTGAGCTCAGCAACAGTCATATGTACGTTTCCCTCAGCCATCAGTTTCCTATTTATAAGAAGTGTTAGCGCATGATTAAAATCTAATTTTGACATGTGTAAGTGAAACAACAAACACAACATGTAATATAAACAACACAGTTGTTGGAAACAAACAATAGTTCTTTCATATATAGAAACTTCTTTGAATACAATACTTTTGAAATGAAATACAAAATTTCAAACTACTAATGTAGGAACACAACCCGTTCCTAATAAGTTTAAACAAAACAGAAATAAAAGAAAGAGAATCAATCGTCCTCAACAGTGGATTCAGGATCGGACTCAGCAACTGGTGCTGGTTCCTCCTCCTCATCCTCATCCTCATCCTGTTCCTCATTCTCAACTACCACTAAGTCCTCCAAAGCTTCAATCCTGCCCTCCAAGATCTCGGCTCGGTTCTCTGACTCCTCTAAACGACCAATCATGTTCCACATTTCATCTCGCATGTCATGAACCAGTTGGGCAAGTTCCTCTTGCCTCTCAATGGCATCCCATAACTCCTGAGATCTCTGATAGAGCTTCTCCTCTGCTGTATCCACGTCCTCGCGCAACTTGGCGATCTCCTCTGCGTCCGTCCTTTGCCTCTTAGGCTCAGGAGCGTCCAGTGCTGGTGGTGGATGTGTAGATGGTCCTGCAGCATAGAGTCCCTGGGTATTCACCCATGATGCCTCCACCGGATCTTCATCCGGGTCCTCAACTGGATCCTCATCGGGATCCTCGTCTGGATCCTCATCAGGATCCTCGTCTGGATCCTCATCAGGATCCTCCTCTGGATCCTCATCAGGATCCTCCTCTGGGTCTTCCTCCGGATCCTCCTCTGGATCGGAGTCCTCCATGTCATACGGTGGAGGTGATGGAATAGGTGGTGGTGGTGATGATGGTGGTGCCGGAACCATCGGCTCCTCGTCCTCGGAATCATCAATGATAAAATAAGGAACTGATGATGAAGCCATGCCTGTTACATAATATCATATGTAAGTGCAGTGCCATGGAATACGTAAGCAAATCAATTACATAATGTCATATGTAATTTCTAAGCAGTATGTGTAAACATGTGTGTCTAATGTCTAACAGTCATAGTCTAGGCCTACAAATGCAAACCTAGTTCGCTATAACCAATGTCTCTGATACCAATCTGTCACACCCCCAATTTCAACTAACGGAACCATACCGTTTGGGAGCATGACAAACCAGGATCTCAGATCATTAGACATAGCGAAGACCTCTATATGAATTTCAAAAACATACATTGGTCTTTAAAACAAACATAATAACCAGAGTTTACAAAAAGTGCGGAAGCGTTTAAAAACCATAAACAGTTGTAAATCAAACATTACAATTCAAAGTACTAAAATATTCAGATTTAAATAATCAAAGTGAAAGAAATGCATGAGACTCTATCTTCCTAGTCCATGCCAGCTGTTACGCGCGCCTTAGCGTCCTGAGAAAACATGCAAATCAAGTCAACACAAAGGTTGGTGCATAACACAGGTTTTAAGTAATCATAGTGTTCAAAACATCAGTTTGAATAACAAGTTGTAGATAACATAATCACAATTGCACAGTCATGATAGCTAGTCATATAACTATTTACATACGTGTTCGACACCGAAGCTGACTAGTTGCCATGCTATAGCATGTTTTCGCCTTGCCACTATTGTCTATCACAACAATAGTAAATGTGTGTTTGGTCAGTCAAACACCTGCGTAGATCCCATCTACCAGGTGAGGTTTGTCAAACCTAATAGATCTATTTCTAACTACCACGCTTTGCATTACAGCAAACTAAACGGTTCGAGGTGTGTAAGGACTTTCAAGTTGATATGTTTTCACATAATGTAAACAGATAACTCATGCAAGTGTTATGTATCTAAAAATCAGTTTGTTGCACATGTTTTCTCCCCCAAAACAGTTTAAAATAAGAAAGGGGCCGTGTACGCACCTTTGATAAGAGTAGAATGATCAAACACGTGTGAACTTGCGTAGAAATCCTCTACGAAGAATCTGTGATTTAAACAATAACCTATTGTTATTCGAATAATCGTTTTGTGCTTAAAATCACATACGTATCAACATACGTACGTTAAAGTGTGAGAATTAGGCATACGGAAGTACGCGTGCTTTTGAAATCGTTTAAATAAAATCACATTTGATTTTATTTAATTAAACGTAATTATACGCGATTTCGTGTTCGGATTAAAATATGGATTTTATCATCTCAACATGTTCGCATTCTCGTTACGGTTCCAACGCAACTTGAACGGACTAAAACGGAGTTCAAACGAAGAAAATATGATCAAATTACTAAAATCACCTTAAAATCTAAAAAAATGGCTGGGCCGGGACTCGAACCCGCGACCCTCAACTCTAACACACACACAGCTAACCATCTCGCCCGCTAGGGTATCGCATCCATTCTTCGAAATTAAATTCTTTTATGTTCCCCCCCCAACTGGTTTCCCTTTGAAACTATAACCGAAGCCATACACCCCAAATTGGTCGTGAATTCGAACCCGATATTCCTCAAAACCATAGGGCTTTTCATCCCTAGACCTAACCGAACTAACCTGTGTACTTAATTCGAGTTTTTAACCTTGATTGCCTCTAAAACCCCAAACCCGATTTCATTATAAGCCCTAGAATTAGAAATCCCTAAACCCGCTGTTGTTTGATCTAATTGTCATATGTTTTTCATAGTAGAGATGATTTCGAAACTGACAGTATAGATTAATTCGATTTTTAAACATCATTTTATCGAAACCCCCAACTCGTTTCTTACAACAAACCCTAGATTCGAACTCGTTCAATTCGTGCACGATTACAGAAATTGAATTGTGGTTTAGTTTTATCGAGGATTTATGAAACTACCCATACCATTTAATTTCGTTTCTAAACTCATTTGATAGAAAACCCCCAAAACCGACTTTGCTAAGAACCCTAGCAATCGAGTTCTATCAATTCGTTGTTGGAACCTAAAATTGATATAGGTTTATGCTTATTCGGAAGTTTTAGAGTGTATAGGAATGATAGCTTACCTGTTTTGATATCGAATTCTTGTAGTTCACTTTCAAGCCCTAGGTTCGGCCTATACCCGATCGAATCCTTCCTCCCGCTGCTTATAAGATCAAATTGATGAATGATGTAGACCCTAAAGATGCCGAATAAGAGTTCTGAGAGTTCAATGTTGCGAAATTTGGTCGAATGTTGGGGTTTTATGTATATAGGGCTACGGTTTCAACTTTTTGTGTCCCTTGGAAGCCAATTCGACATTATTTGCTCTTGTAACCGCTAATCGTTAATGATAATCATCAATATGATGATTAAGGAGGGTAAATGATCAGTTACAACTCAATTTGTGATTGATTTCGGGTTTAATTGCAATTATTCACCACTTTTATTCCGAATTTTGACTTTAAGAAAGTCAAAATTGATCCTTCTAATCATATACAAATTAAAATCCTATTACCTAAATATTTTTAGACTTATTTCACTTAATTCAACCCTTAGAAATCATTCTTGATCAATAACTTAACATTTCGGTTAATAAAGTTAAACCGAAAATTCCTAATTTTCATTACTTGGATCATTTAGCTCATGGCTAGATTAAATTTACTCAATTGAGCTTCTCAATTACAATTAGGCCTCACTGGGCCTTCCTGGGCCTACCTTAATCTTCCCTGGGCCTACTTTGTTCCCATTGGGCCTCACTTGCCCCTTATTGGGCCTTACTAGGCCTCTCTTGGCTTATTGGGCCTACCTTGACTAGGTTGGGCCTAATTGATCTTGTTGAGTCTTCCTTGACCTTACTGGATCTTCTTTGGTTTTACTGGGCCTTCATTGGCCTTGTTGGGCCTTCATTGGCATTATTGGGCCTTGATTGGCCTTGTTGGGCCTGTTGGACCTTCAGTGGTCTTATTGGGCCTTGATTGGCCTTGTTGGGCCTGTTGGACCTTCAGTGGTCTTATTGGGCCTTGATTGGCCTTGTTGGGCCTGTGATAGCACCAACTCCCATTAACAAGGTTAGTGTGAAAAGTCGGATTGTCACAGGATCCTCATTGAAGTCTCCCTCCTCGAGGTCATCGACCTCGAACTGTGGTCCGTCATCAAGCGGAGGCTCCACGATAAACTGCTCGGCCCATGCGTTAAGCATAGCGTCGCTAGCTAGAATCATTGCGTGATTCTCCTCATTGGCGACCCTATTCTCAGTAATCCGCCCATCATGCTCTTGCATGACATCAACTATCTGCCCGTGCTGACTCATCAGCTGGGCCACCTGGAGACGTAAGGTCTCCACCTACTCCTCCAATCTATCATTACGCCTCTCAAGGCGATCGTTCTTCTCCCGAAGAACTCGGACCTCGTCCGATAGCTCAGCATTCCTCCCAGCCTCCCGTCGCGTGAAGGCAACGTGAGCTGCGAAGGCCTGCTCTAGTGGTACCTCGAGTGATGGCAGTCGATGACCTGCCGAAGTGTCGCCGGGATATCGTGGCGGAGGTACCCGCTCCCCAACTATCCACTCCTGTATAACCCTGGGGAACCAGCCCCAATATCGACCTCTCAATGCCTGTCGGGCCCGCCTATCCATCTCGGCGTCCACCTGCGCCACTATATCGTCAGCTCTCCTCGGTCAGGTCGTCAATCACCGGGTGCTTGCCCGGGTTCCTGCTAGCATCCCTATTATTATCGGCCATCCTGTAGGTTTCAAGTTAGTAAATAGCAGTTCAATAATAATAATAGCAACATCAATGTGCACGTTCTAAGTGTAGTGTCTAAAGTTTGAGCAATGGCTATAGTATAAGTTTACTATATGCAAACCTAGTTCTCTATAACCAAGGCTCTGATACCAGTCTGTCACATCCCCAAATTCCCACTCGCGGTGTAAGTCCACGTGGGTGTGACGTGGCCAGAATCACAGCTCAAGGTCATATAGAACAACCCTATATGTGTTTGCAAAATACCATATTCGACATACACTTCGTAAAATAGTTTGCAGCGGAAAAATAAATCATAATTGCAACGGAAATATCATAAGTATGCAGCGGAAAGTTAAAATGTTAGACAACACATTGTTTGAAAATACACAAAAGAAATATAATTGTTTGATCAAAACGACACGACATAAATGTATGCAGATCCTAAGCTCAAGTCCTTAGGAGTGCTTCCTGAATCCTTATACCTGTCAGTTACCTGAGAATACAAGTTTAAAAAGTGTCAACACAATGGTTGGTGAGTTCACAGGTTTTGATAAATACATATAGTAATAGAAAAACGTGTCATGTTGTTTATCAAATGTTAGTACCGAGCCCTAGGCTCCAAGTGTCAGTGCGTCACTACCGAACTAGACTTGTTTGTCCTTGCCTCCACTGTGTCTCGTGCACACAGTAAGTTATGTCAAAATTTCACGGGTTATGACACTCAGTCAATATTGTGCCCCGTGGGGTTAGTCACACCCAAATGGATCCATTCAAATCTACCACGTTGTAAGTGCTCGTCGTGTGCAAAACGCGCAAGTCGCGTCTATGGACAACTTACTATTTATAGTAAGTTTCCATTTATGGAAAGTTCACGAAGCATATTGATTTTAATGTTCTAGCATGCTCGTTAGTCCTACGTGATCATGTTAACACATAACACATTATCATACGAAATCACATAAGTCATTTTCATCATGTTAGCACACAAAAGTTTCCTAAAGTGGAAAGTTTCCATTTATAGCGTACGTGACATCGGAAACCATCTAATTTAGCATACAATCATCATATTACAACATTTTAAACCACTTAGCATGCTTAAATCATACAACATGTTTATAAATTGGTTTTTTTCTAAAAATAAAGTTACTATAAATATTAACTTTGTAGTTTTTGCATAAAATGACCATCTTAACATTTCTAAACCAATTTTCATGTCATCAATCATCGTAATATGCCATTTAGCATCATTCTAAACATACCAATATAATCCAAATCATCATCTATCAAGACTTTGACCCGAAAAGTTTCTAAATATAGTAACTTTGTTGAAAATGACCAAAACCACATCAAAATCATATTCCCAAGTTTCTAATCATCATAATATTATCCAAATCACAAGTTCATACTCATGCATGTTCACCATTTTCACCAAAATATCATTTTAAGAATAAAAAGTTTCTAAAAATAGCAAGTGTGCTATTTAATCACATTTTAACCATTTTAATCATAACTAATCATTTAGAACATCATCAACAACAACTATAATCATACAACAATATTCAATATCATCTAAAATGACTTAGATCGTGCATGCATGTTATCATCTTATCAAGTTATGACTAAACCAAGTATTCTAGTGACACACATTATCATGGATCGTCACAAATCACCATCTAAACATCATAGATCATCAAGAATCCCATTGAAATAAACAAACCTAGAAGTACATCTCGTGCATGTGCACTATAGGTGCTTGCATGTGGGCTTTAAGCCATGCATGTGAGTGTAAAGGTGAAGAAAGTGTGTTTTGGGTATAGAACTACCTTCTAATGCTTCAAGAACTCCTGAGATGGTGATTTCCTTGCCTTAACAGCTTCTGGACAGCAGGTTCTTGCAAGAACGAGATGGTTATGGTGGTGGTTTTGAGCTCCAATGAGTCTTCCAAGCCTTCTAGTGGTTCCTCCAAGCTTCCAAAGTTTCAAGGTGGGTTCTAATGGCTTCCAAAGGCTTCTAATGGAGGTTGCAGGTTGTTGTGAGGGAGAAGAAGTCGAATGATGACTGATGAACTCGGGGAGAGTGTGTAGAGTAGGATAGAAATGATTTTCTTGAATAAATAAAGATTTTTGCGTGCTACACTGCCAGGCGCATCGCCTGATGAGAGGGATCGGCTCCAGTTGTTACGCGCGGATGAGTCCGGTGAGGGGCGCCTCTCCCTTTCTCGCGCACATCGCCAAGGGTCAAAGTGTCGAGTCAGGCGTACCGCCTGGTCCGCTTGTCAAGCCCAATAAGCCTATTTTGTTGTTCTGGGCCCATTTTCGCCCATTTCTTGACTGTATCGCTTTGTTTGAGCATCGTTTGGTCTCAAATCGTCAATCTCTAACCATAATTGACTCGTGAAGTGTTTCTGTGCCTAATTGTTGTGACGTTCACCAACGTTCGTGAGTTTTTGACACGTGTGTGTGGTTTCTGATAATCCCTTGGATTATCATGTTGTGAGTCAGTGTTCGTACTGTCGTGCCACGTGTCACACTAAATTAAACTAATTCCAGTGCCACATGTACAAAATAATTTAAATGAACATTTAAATAAATAATAAGCTGACCTGGAAATTACGGGGTGTCACAGTTGAGACTGTTAGGAATTGTAGTAACCATTTTTAAACTTTTAATTAATCATATTAATTATAAAATCAAATTTTGCGATAGCGGAAGCGATTAGGTTACACATTTTGTTTCATAAACAAAATTCCCAAAACCAGGAATCCAGTTACATACGAATAAACAAAACAACCATAGGGTTTTTAGAATTGACCTCAATGAAGAATCTCCAAAAACACACCTTGGATTCGATAGTAGTCTCGCTAGATGACTTGAATCACGAACCACGATCTCTATCGCGTATCACCGTAACAACCGCGCGCACCAAAACCACCCTTGGTCGTTCGGCTATGGTGTGGTGGTGCTAGGTGGTGTGTGGCCGAAACCAAGAGGAGAGAGGAGGAGGAGAGTGGTTAATGTGAAAAAATGTGGTTTTTCAAAGTGGTAGGTTGGATCTATATTTAAAGTCAAATATAGATCCACTTTTCTATGAATTTTGAATTTACTAATTCAAAATTAATTCCCACCATTTTAAAGTCAAAGAAGATCCATAAAATTAGGATCTTGGATTACCAATTCAAAATTGGTTTCCCACCATTTATTTCACATGTTAATTTAAATTAAACTCTTTTAATTTAATTAACTTCTTTTAGTAATTAAACCATTTAATTACTACTCTCTAATATTACTAACTAACAATTAGTTAGTAACATTTAATTAAATGTCTAAAGTTTAATTAATTAAACTTTATCAATTTAATTATAATTAATTATCACAATAATTAATTCCTCCAATATTATTATTATTTCACAAATAATAATAACACACCACTTTATATAATTCGTGAAATTGAGTATGTCTAAAACAAATTTTAGACACAATCACATTACTATCTTCCAAAGTGTAACTCTTTGGATCGTACCCCGATAGTAACGTTGATATTATCGATGATCGGACATCATATATCCAACAGAGACCTCACCACCACCCCGGGAGAAATTGGATTTCATTGATACGTACATATGGCATTGTAGGCTTGGACACAACCGCAACCCATGAATTTTCGTTATAAAGCAGAATGGAATCAAACTCCACACAGGTCTATAGCATATCTTTGCCTTTCTTTTTCTTTTTTTTTTTTTTGAAAGCAGCCTATTTTATTTATGATTGTTTAAAAAATATAAAAGTCTTATTTGGTCAGGCCTTTGCCTTGGCTTCAATGCTGGTCATCTCTAGCTGTGACAAATTAACGGCAACAACAGCAGCTTCATTGGGATAGGGGTAAGATTTGCTTTCTCGTACCTACTTTAGTGGGATGTGACTGTGTTTGTTTGTTTACATTTGTGCGACTGGTGTTGCTGTCTTTATTTAGGAGCTGCTGTTTTGTTATTGGTTGTCTGTATGGAGGAGAAATTAATAGGAAGGACGTTTGTTTGTTGCATAGCTTTGATCAGCTTCAGATTTAACCATTCTAAAGAGAGCTTTGTGATATTCATGATAGATAGGGATTCATCATAAAAAATTTGCAGGCATATTAACATATAATTAAGAGGATTTTAGTTGATGTTTATAGTATGACTCATTGCCTCAATTATTTGATTTCATTTATACAATTTATATAATCTCATATGTGTGGGTAAATTATTTTGAAATCAGTTGTGAATTAAGATAAAACAAGTAATAGGTAGAACCAAACCATCCATTGTGAAAAATCTTTGATAAAATACAAACACACACATATACGCATACACACACGTGTGCATCTTTGAGTTTTAAACGGGTTTGAGATAGAGTTCATACTTATATTAATATTTTGGGTAATATTTAGTAGTTATAGTAGGTTCTAGATAAGGGTAGTTTAGTAATATTGATTACTAGCATGGTTTAAAAAAACGGACTGAGGCGGCGCCTCGAGGCGAAACGGAAGAAAAACGCTTTTGAGGCGGCGCCTCACAAGATCTGAAGAAAAGCACGCCTCACTGGTCCGAGGCGGGCCGAGGCGGTCCGAGGCGGTCTATATGGGTTGATGCTTTTTTCTAAACATTCCAAGTCTTTTTGTGTTTTATAGACTTTGTCCTTTTTTATGTTTATTGAATGTTGTTGATCTAAGTTATAAAAGCTCTTTAATTGATGTTTAGTATTTTTTTATATATGTATTATAAAAATATTTATTTATTTGATACCGCCTCGGACTTACGCCTCGTTTCGCCTTGAGGCGTACGCCTCGTGAGGCAGAGTGAAAACGCCTCAAGGCGCGATTCCGTTCTTTTAAACCTTGATTACTAGTTAATTGTTAGTTGGTTATAAATAGAGGAAGGCTTGTGTGTGGAGGGTGTGAAGAAAATTAATAGGGTTGATATTGGCTCCTGCTTGGAGAAGGGTTTTACCCTGGACATCATCTGTGATGTAATCGTTTGTTCATTTCTAATTCAATTTCATCATTGTTTGTGTTTTGTCATTGATTGATAATATTACTGTTATCTTTGTTTAATTGTTCAATTGAACTGTATCCAATCTTCATCAGTTTGTCATTCAAGGTTAAAATCATATTTAACCCTTAATTTGCATCTCTTGGCGTGAAATGATTGTAATCCTGCCTCAAATGTTGAACTTAGAGCATATAGTTAATTTAACTTCATGTATGTCAGTGAATTTTTTCAAAATGGCCGGGCCACTTGTTTGTTATTGATGATTTCATAATCATAATTGGTTTACATTTTTTTTCTGTTAATGTTAAATCATAGACTTTTGGTATTTGCTCAAAAATAACAGGCTCCTTCATCTTTGATAGTTGAAATTCAGTTTTCTTTTTCTTTGTTATATGAGTTTTATTTCTTCTCTTTCTTTTTTTTTCGCCAGATAGTTGAGGTTTGTCTTTCATAGGCTTTGCTAGGCTTTTGTGATATATTTTGCTTGGGATTTGTTGTGGCTTATCTTGTAAATAAGTTTTGTAACTGGTTCAAGTTTTAGTTAGCTTAGATCTATTTGAGTTTTTTCATTCATATTGATGGTTTCATATTTATTGAATGTTTGCCAAAAGAGTAGCATGCAGTCATGAGTTATGTGAGTTGGGTCAGACTTTTAAAAACCCAAAACAGCAACAACCGAGCGTAACGTCGTGGCATATGCATCACGTCAGCAGGCCTCGAAAGACCCCTTCCTCAAGGGAGCGATAACCCATTTTACCGGGCACCACCCTCGAAAGAGTTGCATCTGATGCGCAGAAACTAGCTTATTTTTGCTATAAAAACTGCGCCCCCCATCGATTCAGAACCCGAGATTAAGCTCAAGATTCCTCCCCTCACCTGGTATCCATCAAAGTGCCTCAAGTGAGAGTAGAACCCTTGACCTCCACATTGGAAGGTGAGTCTTCTACCACTAGGACAAATTATCTGGATCCATGCACTGATAGCTATGTCCCAATAGCTACATCCCATTCCAGATCATTAGTTGACGGTAGTAAACCCATTTATCAAATTTTGAGTCCTTGTAGGTTTATATTTTGTAGTCGATGGCTTTTTGTGGGGTTTCTATGGGTTGAAGAAAGGAGAATTTAATCATTTAAGGGTCAAAGTGGACATATATAAATACCCAAACAGGTCAGAATGGGTTGATTTTGATTTGATTTGATTTAGAGGCTCATTTTGCTTGTTATTTGATAAATTAAGGCTGAATTTACATGTCATATGATTTGATTTAGGGCTGAGTATTTTATTCATTAATAAATATACTCATGTGAATGAGTACTTGTTTTTTGATGCTTTTGAAACATATGAACCATGTATTTTAATGGCTGGAGGAATCCTGTAGGTATTTGGCATTCATATGATCTTGTCAATCTGAGCTTTATCCGGTGGCATAATTTTATAGTTTTGAACTATTGGATTACCTTATTTTATGGTTTGTTGTTTTATAGTTTGTTTGTATATACTTTATTTATATACTAATTTATAAAGGGATATGAGGGATGAAGATATATGTAGGCTTTGACCCACCTTGCTGAATAGGGGTGATATAAGGTGTTCACGGTCCGATTTTAGGTTAAACCGTAAACCGAACTATTATGGTTTTTTAATATTGTAAACCAAAACCGAACCGTTAAAAATAAAATCAAACCGAACCATTATAAACGGTTTGGTTTCCGGTTTGGGCCTATTAAAAAATAAAAAGAAAAGCTACTTCCGAAAAAAAAATTATGTCACTATCCTGTCTAAAACTACAACCTATGTAAAAAAAATATTACAAAGCCTATTATTAAATTTAAGAAGTAACAAATATCTACTATCAAAAAAAAAACATTACAAAACCATCAAAAATACAACCCACTATCCAAAAACACTATACATACAACCTACTATCCAAATGAGAGTACATAATGTCAAAAAAACTTACATGTTTAGAAAACATGTTGTCCAAAAATAAACCAGTATGTCTAAAAAAAACCAACTTACTTTCCAATGTTTTAAAACTTCAATAACTAACCAAACAACAAACAATTTAACTAAACAGTATATATACGTCAAAATACATGAGGTCAAACTTTTGGATGCTTTTAATGTCAAGACAAAGGTTGTAGTACTGAGCAGGTATATGTTTCTAAGCTTGCAATTTTGTACCATGAAATGGTGTTTTCTGAATATATGTTTAATGGTTTTTTGTTATTGAATGGTTTTAAATCAAATGTTAAACTGCAATAAAATGTGGTTTAGAAGTAATTTTATGATCAATTATGTTGTCGCTGGTTTAAATTTATTATTCAAAAATGATTATATCATCCGAACTAGATTGCCACCACTTACTAGAAACAATATCAGCTAATCACTTTGACCTCTGTTGCACACCATATGCAGCAACTTGTAGATGCTCATGGGCGCCTCAGGTTTTTGAATTAACATGAGTTGTAACAAATCTTATTACTATAAGATGAAAATTTTGGACAAGGTTTGTTTCACTGGTGTACGTAAGAATTGATTCTTTTTTTTTGGTTGCGAAAGGGCTTTATTTTTGTTTTTCATTTTGGACATCTTCAAATCTAGAGCAGACCCTGGGTTTTTGTTATGTAAAATTTTCTAAACCACGTAAATACTTTCTCCATGAATATATTCAACAAATAACTATTAATAATATCAACATGAGATGATTTTATTCAACTGAATCAAATTCATGACCACGTGTACCCTTTCTCATTAAAACTTGTTTAACTCAAATCAACTTTTTTTATTATTTTTTATACGAACTTGTCCTGACCTAAACTCATAGAATATGGCCACACTTTGATAGTTTTGTGTCATGATTGCACAACAATGGTGTTATAGAGTAAATCACAACTTTCATAGTAATTTATAAGAAAATAAAGCATAGGGATACAAGTGTAGAAAACAATGCATATTTTGGATGAAATTCGATTGTGGAAATATTGGCACCGAAAAATAGGGGCGTGTTCGGTTCGGTTTTTGGTTAAAACCAAAACCGAAACCGACATAGTCGGTTTTTAATTATCAGGAACCATTCGGTTTTCGGTTTTTTTGTCGGTTTCAGTTCCCCCTTTTTTTTGCTTTTTTCTCTCTCACACACACAAAATTGAAAGTGCAAAGATGTTTAACAATAGCTAATACATAAATTAATTGATCGAACACCAACTAATCAAAATAAAACTAAATAATTGTAATCATATTCTTACATTTAAAAAAAATCAAAAATAAATAACTAAATATGCAATAATTCTGATTTTCATCTTTTAAAATGATAGTATTCATCTAATCCAAATCTTTATAATCTTTAAGTGTAGACTATTTGTGTTTTATTCCGTTAAATAAGTATAAAAATATCAACATATATATATATATATATATTAATTTTTAAAAAAGATTACATATCGGTTCGGTTTTTAGAATATGAAAAACCGAAACCGAACCGAATAATTCGGTTTCGGTTTTTTTTTCGCTTCGGTTATTGGTTCGGTTCGATTTTTTCGATTAATTTGGTTCTGGTTCGGTTATTTCGGTTTTTTTCTCACCCTTGCCGAAAAATTTGAGGGCTTAGATTCGGGTAGTAATTGCGGCATTTTTTTTGTTGGATGTTGAGCTCTCCTTGTTGCCTTGGCCTTTGGAATCGTACTAGTTAATGCGACTCATGCTATTGTTATGGGTTTTATAATGCAAGTGATTGATCACCCGTGCATGCTTAAAGTTTCCGTTTAGAGTGGCAATTATTACGCTGTTTTTTATTTGTATTTTGAAATTTATGAACGTATATATGTTATGTTTAGGTTCTTAATAGTTATTTCTACCTAACATGTGAACGGTTAAATGACTTATCTTATGTGACGACTTGAATTAAAGTTTCGTCTAAGGCAAAAATATTGCTCTAGATTGAGCTAAAAGTTTTCCTGATTATGTGTATCGTTATGAACATATGGGTCTGATCATCACATTTTGTTCTTTTAGATTGGTTGATGATATTTTTGTCCGAGTAATCATGAGTGTGACATGATATTTGCAATTAAAAAAACGATTAGTTAATAGATCATAAATCAGATAAAGGGATTGTTGGCATCAGCTGATAGGTCGATGTATTTGTCGGTTAAAGCACGTGCTTGTTTGTGTATCCTTCCTAAATTATTTGTCAATAATTTGAAAAAGATTGTTATATTATTAATGCCCACGAGGTCACAATGGCTAGTAGGTAAAAGAATATCTTGAAAGATTGCAAATTTGCAATCGACGCTGGCCATTCATTCAGATTATTCATTCTATTAAACGAAATAAACATATATTTCTAAATATTTCTTTGTAAAACTTTAATAAAAAAATCTTAATGATAAAAAAAGATAATCTAATTTTGTTAAAAAAAACAGCAAAGATATAAATGTAAATTATATACTTAGTTTAGGAGATATAATAAAAGGGTATCAAATTAAAGGTAACGGTAGCAAATTTGTGTAGTCGTATCACGCTATCACCACAAAATACTCAACTACGCTACTCATGCTTTGTTTTTGTTCTAAAACCAGTTTTGTAAGTTCATATCAGGATTGAACATCCTACTAATGTAATAGATTTCCCAAAAAGTCAAATATCATCGGTTAATCGTATTTATTGTATGATATAAAAGTAGAAACTCAATAAATGATTTGAATAAAAAAAACATGTCCAATAATATATTAAATGTTAAAGGAGACTAAATGTGGCTGATTGAATTTGATTATTATGATATTATCAGTTAGCTGCCAAAATAATATCTTGATGTATTTTGTGAAGAGCATCTTATTGTTATCTAGAAAAAAAAAAAAGGGTTGTGTTATTCTTACACCCATTTTTTTAAAAATACACCTCTGAGACGACCCATACTGCCCGGTACGACCCGTCTCAGTACTTGGTCAAACATTCCTCCCTGACAACCTTTGACAATGATTGGGAGCAAGACGGGCCGTACTGGTCAAGACGGCCCGTCTCATTCATCATACAGACATTCCCTGCAACATAGGACAATGATTTGAAAGCAAGACGGCCCGTACTGGCCAATACGGCTCGTCTTGCTTTTTAATTCTGACAATGCTGACATGGAAGGACATTAATTTGACTCAGTACGGGCCGTATAGGCCAGTACGGGCCGTATAGGCCAGTACGGGCCGTATTGAACCAACTTGAAATTTGAATATAAGCTTGAATCGTTTCAAACGAACGCATAAGTTTTCGAATTCGAATAAATCTCAAGATAATTCAGATTTGTAACGATGTCGTTCTGGGATGAGAGTTTTTTCAACTATTACGTGCCAGATTTGAATGAAGAGTCTCCTGTTGAGTATTCATACGGCACGATAGATCTGAATGCCGAACCTAACACTGATGTCGGTTTTGGTAGTCAAGCATCGTATCATCAACAAAACGATTATGGGTTCGTGTGTGATGACAGTAAACAAAGTAACCCGGAGGAGGATTATGAAGAAAAGCCGGCGGATTCAAACATTAACTAGGAAACCAAAGAGGTAACTTAAATGAAACATAAATGTTGATGATTGTATATTATCGCTACCCAGTTACGATATTTGTTATTATTTTTATATGTCAGAAGTTTATGTCCGAAGAAACGCTGGAAGGGTGGGTGAATAGTAGAGCACTAGACAATGGTTACATTGTAGTCAAAAGAAGAACGAAGAAATTAAAGACAACAGGCAGTGTAATCAAAGTCTGGCTCATGTGTGACCGTGGTGGCGAGCACAATAGCATCGCAATCCTTAGACAGTCGGGCAGCAAGAAAATCGGTTGTCCGTTTCAACTGTTAGGGTTATACAAAGAAGTTCGTGAATCCTGGAAATTGTAGGTGATAAACAACAATCACAATCACGAACCTACTTAGAATCTAGAGGGTCATCCATATGTTAGAAGATTTACTCAGGAGGAAGAAGATATGGTTGAGAATCTGACCGAACGACACACGGATCCTCGTAACATTCTTTCAAGCATAAAGAAACATAACCCTGCAAATGTATCTATCTCTAGAGATGTGTACAATTTACAGCAGAAAATAAAAAACAAGAAGAAATTCGGTGATACTCCGATGCAGGTTCTGGAAAACGTGCTTCACAGTCAGGGGTACGTTTACTATACCCGGGAGTATCCTGAAACAAACGTTGTGGAAGACATTTTCTTCTGTCATCCAAAATTGTATTGCTGGTGGCGTGCATTTTCGCACGTACTGATAATGGACGTGACGTACAAAACGAACCAGTACAGGCTACCATTTATTCAAATTGTTGGCGTGACTTCCACACACCAGACGTTTAGTATTGCTCACGCGTTCGAAAGCAAAAAGCGTGAGGAAAACTATGTCTGGGTCTTGGAAATGGCTAAGAGTATGTTGAATAAATGTATGGAGCCACGTGTGATCATAACAGATCGAGACATTGCTGTTATGAGTGCGTGCCGTAAGTTGGTTCCAGAAGATACAAAATATCTCTGCATATGGCACATAGACGAAAATATTGCCAAACACTGCAAGGCAAGCTTTTCGGATGCAGACTGGAAGAAATTCAAAGGTCGATGGGCGAATTTGTGTAACTCTCTGACAACAAAGTTATACGACTACAACCGTCTATACAAAAGACTTATCAAAGACAACAAAAAAAGTAAGCATCATATACCATCATTATTATCATCATATCATCCTTGGTTTTTGTTTCATTTCAGGGGTTCTATAGTATCTGACGCACACCTGGTTAAACAGTTACAGAGATATGTTTGTAACAGCATGGACCAATAGAACGCGCAACTTTGGTCAACGTACAACAAACCGGGTGGAAAGTCAGCACTCAAACCTAAAACGATTTCTCATATCAACAAACAGCACGCTTGCCTCGCTTGTCGGTTTCGTAAATGAAATCGTGCAAGCAAACAAGGTAAAAATGAAACACGATTTTGAAACAGGTTTGATTAAAACTATGGGTCATCATAAACTAGCAATATTTGATAACCTTCGAGGAAAGGTGTCCCATAAAGCTCTTGATTTGTTGGTCGAGGAAAAAGATTAAATAAGAGTTATGCGAGACTCAAATATGACGTGTGGCCACCAGCTTTGGACGAGTTGTGGGTTGCCGTGCGCTTGTAATATATCAAAATATTTAAACACAGATTCGTAATATTAAATGTAAATCTTAGATGTTTCGCATGTACTTACTGTTAAATTAATTTTAATTATAAATTATGCAGATAAGAAGATACCGCTCTCAAATATAGATAATTTTTGGACAAAACTTAACACAGCTAATCCAACACCGTTAGAAGAAGAAGAAATAGATGTTATAGGACAAATGAGTTTGGTTACAGAAGAAATAAATTCCAAACCTCCTGAAATAAAAAAGAGTCTAATAAAGATGGTGTTGTCGCTGGTATTTCCAAATAAAAGCGACAAAAAGACGCCTTCAGTTAAAAAAGATACACGTGGTCGTCCAACTTTAAAGACACAGAAACAAAAAGAGGAAGACGTTGTTAAATATAATTTAGCGTCCCAAGAAGGTACATTTGAACCTTCGAGGCATAGCTCGTTTACAACTGTGACCGAGAAAAGTCAGAAACCCGTATTTCGGCGCAGTCGTTCCACATCGGTATCAAAAGAAATGCCACCATCGGACTCGCTAAGTCAAAACGAATTCCGTTTTCCACGTAACATGAAGCCAGAAGGATTAAACAATGTTTATCGCTTCGGTCGTCACATCCTTCCTTTGCTTCAACCTTACGTGATAAACATACAAGATGTCGAGCCAGATGGTAACTGTTGTTTTCGTTCTGTAGCCGTGGGTTTAGGATTCGATGAAAATCATTTGGCATTTATTCGACATCAACTTTTGCAAGAATTGGATTTCAACGCAGATCTGTACATATATGTATTTAACTCCTACGACCCAGGATCTTATGATGTACTACGCAACACAATAAATTGGCAACATATTGCATCTGTTCTTGCTGAACATTGGATGTTTATGCCTCACACATGTTTACTAATTGCTCAAAAATTTGGCGTAATCGTTCATCTTTTCAGCAATCGAGGTCCTCAAACCATTTTTCATTTGTGGACATCTGCTAATAGTTTGCCGCGACATAACGTCGTATCAGTAGTTCATATTGGCGTCCATTTCATTAACGTCGCCTAGCAGCAGCCGCCCTTAGATCCCGAGACATTGGTGCTGTCGCAGCACCAGTGGCTGCAGTTCGAGCCAGAGTCGGCGGCAACGATGAGGTGCCGTCGCATATTGCGGATGAGCGTGGCGACGCCACGTTGTATCGACTGGGAGTTCTAGCAGATGCTGGGGAGGCAGTGCGTGCGAGATCTATCCTCGGTGAGGACACACCGTGGACTTGCCTGTTCGAGATCGCGGAGCTGCACACCAACAGGCTGATCACTGTAGAGTTTCTATCCACATTTCGATATAGAGCTCACCAGGCAGCAATTCGGGAGCAAGATGACGAGGAGCTTCCTCCGGATATTGAGTTCTCCTTATGCGGACAGCACTTCGAGATGTCAATCGAGCGGTTCGCTGTGCACTTAGGCATATATTATGAGCCAGAGACCATTCGTGACGACTTCACCCAGGGGTCGACACAAGGGGAGGACGGGGTTATGAGGGCTTGGTGGGCCCAGATCTCTGATACGCCGTTCACCGGCCACCGACTACGGGTGTGACAACTAGTACCTGACCGCCCGGCAAGTCCGTACAGTACGTGTACTATGAACAGTAACTATGTGTACATATACGATTGTGAACAGTGTTTGTATTAACAGTAATCTAAATACAAGAAATCGTTGTACGTATTTTTGTGTAAACTTAGATACAGTAAGTACAACGTACATTTGAAACATTAGTTGTGTGTATTTAAGTGAAAACTTAAGTACAATTAACACAACAGATCACGAGAAACAACAGTGTTCAAGAGAATAACAGAAACAAATCGGTTGCGATCTGATATCCATAGATGACAGGAATCAGATGGCTGACAATTCAATGTGAAAACAATGTGATAATGTGATGTTTAGTTGAGTCCGACAGTGAGGAAACACAATTCAAACATAAAGCACAGTGTCGTTTCAGAATAACGAACTGACAGTGTGTTTGCATGGGTGATGATTCACACAAACATATATGTTAGTTTAACGTTCTGAAATGATGACTGGAAAGTAGAAAAAAAAAGTCGGAAAACAAAACCATCGTCGTGTTCGTTCGAATGACGATTCGAACGAATACGCGCGATGGTGACGCGATTCGACGAAACAAAAACGAAAATACGACACGAAACGATAATAATTTTAATAAAATAAAATATTTAACATTTTACAATTTTGAAACTCATCAAAATAATTAAAATAACTTTCTTTTATTTGTTACAATTAAAATACGCGTAATTTTCCGGATACGCGATGGAAAC
Organism: Mikania micrantha; assembly: GCA_009363875.1. NCBI lineage: Eukaryota > Viridiplantae > Streptophyta > Magnoliopsida > Asterales > Asteraceae > Mikania > Mikania micrantha. Next base: position 74,759,657 of record CM018694.1, on the reverse strand, counting down.
GCGAACCGGGCAACCGAAACAAACCCGAACACCACATAGGGTATAAAAACCCTAAATGAGTCTTATTTTTTCATTTAATCATCTTCCACTCTCTCTCTAGCTCAAATTCCGGCCACCATTGTTTCACCACCACAAACCACCTTCAAATGCCCATAACTTCTTCATTTCTCCACCAATTTGAGTGATTCTTGCGCCCACGCGAAGCCCTTGACGAGCTCTACCTGAAAGTACAGAAGATCTGGAGTTTTAGTCACTGAATCGAAGGTATGAGCAAAAGAAAGTCTGAAAAAGTAGGTTTTTTGAGTCCATGTTCGAACCAGTCATGTTGATCAGCCCTAAACCCGACCTAAAGCCTTGTACACCCTCGAAAACATTTCAACACTTACTGACAATCAGAGAAGACTAGCACCAACACCCTTGAGTAAGATGATAAACAGCCTTCGTGAAAGCAGGTGGCGAACCTGTGCCCATCAGACCATGGCCGAGCCTTGCAAGGGAGCCGAACCCTTGCAGGCACCGAACCCTCTTACTTCTCACATGTGACTCACGAACCCACCTTCACTCAGCCGAACCCTTCATTCATCGCGAACCTTGCTGAGTCCAGACCCGCGAACTCTAGGCGAATAATTGATAGAGATGAACCATCAGCCGCCATGTTCATCGAACCTGCTACAGGACACGAACCCTTAGTGTCATTCACGAACCTCTACACTCTAGCCGAACCCTGCTTCCTTTTCCTTGGCCGAACCCTCGGCTGAAATAACCAGTAGGTTCGCTGGTTGTGAATGGTACCCCATGCTGGCCAATCATCACAATATCAAGCTGAATAACCACGACCATGGGGAAAAATCTTTGTTCGGACCATCAAACGCACGCAGCTAAATCTATATCTATGGCCTAATGTTTTTGTTCGGCCCATTTAAACCCCGGCCCAAGACTAGACTCACAGATTGGGCCACGAAACTCATGAGACTCGGCCCATGTTATGGCCTCCGGCCCACTTAAATTTAATTGGGTCAGGCAGCCTCCTTCGGCCCAAAGGGGAAACTGATTCGGCCCAAAACCCACTAACACGGCCCAATATAATTCCAGCAATTTGAAGCCCATTACTTCGGCCCATACTAGGTGTCGGCCCAATTGATTCAAGATGTGGATTAAAACATGAGACTAAACTACCAAGGATAACATATGAGATTTTAAACTACAAAACAAGACTTTATACTTAGAAAATGATAAGAGCTTCAATTTTACACATTATGACAAGTCTCAAATCAAGTTATACATAAAACAATTATCAAGATGTAATAAGTTCATTTTAAATTGGTTAGGGGCTAGTATAATCTATAACCATTGAATCAAGGCCGAATCAAGACCGTGACTCACAAGTGTTAGCCAATAATAGGGCTAACACATACACGCACTCAAATCTTATTAACTTAGACTTATAAGATCCAACAATATGAAATCAATACAGGAACGTGAAAACATGACAAATACAATCAAGGAGCGCGTGCGTGCATTTTCATTTAAGCTAAGTCAACCACTTCAAACATAAGGTGAGTTCATATGCCCCTTTTCTTTAATCTTTACTGGTTTTAAACTCTCGGGGCTGAGAAACATGCTTTACTTTTATTTACTTAAAAGTTTTGCTTACATATTGTTAATACTTTGATTAAATGATATTAAATTGCTTATTATCATATATCATTGTATGCATTCTTGTATGATTACATGATAACAGGGAAAGATAAGATGATGATGGTATTATATTATCATAACTCATCAATACAATAGAATAACATAGTTGTATGATTATCTCCTACAACACTTAGTTATTCTTACAAGAAGTAAACACAGGAACAAGTACAAGGAACACTATGACAAGAACAAAACATAAGAATGATACAAGAGTTAAGTAAGTGTAATAAGACTAGTTCTTATAACACTTAGCTTTTCAATTCAATACATATTACAAGAGAACAAGGAACAAAGAATGGTAATCATGATAATGTAACGTCATGATAACAACACCATTCACTCAAATGATTAACATAACGCAATAAGACAAGTTCTTATTTAACTTTGTTGATAACAAGGAGAACATATGACAATGAGAACAATAATACAAGTGAGTACAATTACAATTTGTTACATTTGACCTGTTGTATTATATCACTTCAATCATGTGCCAATTGTACAAGTTGATCATGTAAGCCCCTTTAATTCGCTGACCAGTTAGTTTGACGTGACTAAACCGACGATAGCATAGTGGTACCATAGGTTTGACAAACCTCTAGCTTGTAGGGCTAGTATGTTGATCGTATTGATTCATTGGCCGGTAACGTATGACCGGTAACAGGGCGACTTCAAGTCAGGTTCTGGTAAGCGACACATGGTGATATTAATCTGCAGTGGTAAGTAATTAATCCAGCGGAAATCCTATTGACTAGTAGGTTGAGAAAGTGATCTTCTCTCATGTTACACAACTAGTAATAGATTTCGTTGAGGACGCTAGACATACAAAGTGGTAGAGATAAATCGGATGCATTGTAATCTGATTATGTGAGGATTACAATGGATTCCTTTTAGGCTCTATGCACTATAGTTCAAAAACAAGTTACAATTGGTTAACTAACACTCTTAACATTTAAAAGTGTAACAACAGTTAACCCTACAAACATAGAATAATACAAGGAACATATTTGATAAATCTAATATCCTTAACATATAATGGTTATCTAAACTTCGGTTCGATAACTGCAATTACTTCATTATATTATTCTATACAAGTTATCACAGGTGATTGAAGAATGACATGGGTACGTGAATTGGGAATGGAAATCAATAGTTGTATTGCAAGTTGTGTGGAGTTCTAGTAGTGATGTGGTGGGATGTTGGCTAGGGCTTAGTTCCCTTACATATGCCCTATATATAAGCATCACTACTAGGATGACATATTACTTGTAAATATAACTATTGAGAAGCCATTGGGAGGACAAGTGAACAAACAACATACAAGTAACTTTATGAGCAATTTGATTGTGTGTAACATCACTGTACTTCCGGTCGTCCGTACATTCGTACGATTGTACTGTTACGATCTGAGATTTATTATTATTAATGATGAATACATTATTGGAGGATTATCACTGTTACTGGTATGCATGTTTATAACATATTATACGCGTAAATCATGGGAAGTTTAGTTGTAACCCAACTAAACAGAACCAGAGAGTTTATCGCAATTACATTATACTGATTATGGATTATTGGTTGGAATGGATTTGGGATGGAACTGGGAGTTTGTTATGGTCTGGTTGCTAAATGTAGTCAAGGACACATGGTCATGGTTTATCGAAATAGCGGTGGGCCGGTGTAGGGGAGGTTGCGACCTACCTCTGCATATGCCCTATACATATTCATATTTCGGTCTATCATGGATGTGTCAGTGACTAGCGTTTAGTGGGTTTTGGTTTGGGAGTTTTAATATTTAAGATAATAAAATAATGAGAATAACATTACGCGATGGTGAGGTTACGAACATTACTTAAATGGGAATGTTGATTCAGAAATATTAACTTAATAATGTATTCGCGTGAGTGACGATTCGCATGAATATAATTATTAAGGATGATGCTCTGGAACGATATTCCAAAATTAATAAATCAATCGAAATACGATACGAGCGTCGGATTCGCAAAGGTGACGATCTTTACGAATACGTACGTAAGTAATGTATTTCGAAGAGATAATTAAATAATATCTAACGATATTAAATTAATAAATAGAATTAAAAACGTTTATTAGGAATCACAACCCTAAACAAAACCGGATAAAATCATTTATTTAAATAATTAATTTAATAAATGGAACGGCATCGTTTTTACAAAATAAATTATTTAAAATCATTTATTTGAAACGAAAACAATGTAATTGAATGTTTTATGTTTTAAATGTGTTTCACGATAAAAACCGAGCATAACCGATCATTTACTTATTTTATCGCGATAAAAACGAGACCGAGCACGGGGGAAGTGATACGCGATATAAGGAAGAACATTCCCTTCCTTTCTTTCATTTCTCACCTCCTTCTTCTCTCTCTAACCCTAATTTCGTCACCCATCCCCTCTCCCAACTTCTCTCTAGCTTTTCTCCCTCAATTGTCAACGAATCTTCAAGATCTCGGAGCCAAAACGACCGGAGAATAGAGGAGAACAAGGAAGTACAAGAAAAGCACACGTTTGAACAACAAATCGAGGTAGATCTTGAGTTTTCTTGTTGTTTTTGCACTTAAACATACCCTAAATATCATCACCTTCATTTTAAATGGTTGTTAGTGTTTTACATATATAAATCGGCATAGTAGTAACCTATGAAAACCATGAATATATCTGGAACGATCTGGAATGTGAGGATGAGGATGAGAGATGCCAGTGCAGGTTCGTGGGGGGGGGGGATGTGGTCGGCCGAACCCTGGGCTGAGCCACGAACCCTCGACGTGGGCCGAACCTAAGCGCCGGTGATACTGGGCAGCGAACCCTTAGCAGTTCAGCGAACCTATCGCATCGGGCGAACCATGAATGATGGTCATGAACCTATGTAGAATGCCGAACCTTAGGGAACGAACCTGTGAGCTGGTGTTGGCCGAACCTTATGTGGTTAAAGCTACGAACCCTCTAGGTGGCGAACCTTATTATTGGCTGTGAACCCTTGCTGTGCAGGTACTGGATCACGAACCTTCTCCCTATGCAGCCGAGCCTTTGTGAACCGAACCCTATGGCTATTTAAAACTTTCTCATGCAGCGAACCTTGTTTGGTCGGCTAGATGCTGGACGAACCCTTTTTCATTCCTTAGAACCGAACATAGAATGGGCCACGAACCTTGGTGGGTCGAACCCCATTGGGCTAATTAGAGCAAACTTAGGACCGGGCCCAAGACGGGAAAGCCCAAATCTTTACGGGTTAAGGACAAGGGGTTAGATGGATACACATACACGTTAATAAACAAATGACATGGTGATGTTATAGACATGCATGCATGAAAGATTAATAGTTGCCATATATTTATATATATATATATGTATATATATATAAGTATGGAAATTATGAGATTTTATATAACTTAAAACGTTTTTATGTAAATGACTAAAGGACCAATTATTTAAACTTAAATTGGGTTGTGCTAGTTTAAATCAAGAAGGACATTCAAATTAATCATGCATGTATGTAATTATGTATACGTACATAAGTTGTAAAGATGACATCATTACAATCTAGTTAATGTGGAATATTCTAGTTAAAAAGATCATCACATATAATAAATAATCAACACTTAAAAAGTTAGATAGAGAAATCATTGAACACTTGAGGAAGCTGAAACGCATATACTTATGATTATAAAACACACGCTAATTACAGATCTTTGAGTTGATTTGAGTTACATACGCGAGCGCGCATAATACAATAACACATATACTAAGGACTTCAGGTGAGTTCTCATAACCTCCCTTTCTTTAAATTGTTTTGTTTTAAAACTCGGAGGTGAAGCATGTATACCAAATTTAAATATTATTTTGATAACACAAGGCTAATACCTGTTTATCAATATGATATTCACAATATATAATTATCATTATTTATGGATTATCTCTTATATTTATATATTTATGTAACATTGTCATTGACTTCGGTCAATAACAAAGATTACATGTATTGTCACTTGGATTATCACAAGTCCGAGAAACATTGCTTTTGACCTTGGTTAATTGCATTGGTTTCGTGTATTGCCACGTGGATAGCTTCCACTCCATGGATCATGTTTTTAACTTATGTTAATTACATAATGACCATGTATAGTCACAGATATTAATTGAGAATATGGATGTTGAGATTGGTTGATTGGTTATGTGGTTGATTATCTATTATTGACTATGATTATCTATTATTGACTATGATTATCTATTATTGACTATGACTGATTGGATATGTGATTATGTGTTTGTGTATGTGTTTGATTGTTGAGTTTGGAGATTGGTTGGATTATCATGTACATGTATTATTGTGGATTTTCTCAGAAAATCATAAGCAATTATACTCATTTTATCTAAACCTTTTATAAAACCAATTTTAAACTTAAACTTTTAAATTCATTTTATAAAACCTTTTAAGTATAAAAACTTGTGATTACTCACCAACTACTTTGTAGTTGACACTTGATTTTTACATGTTTCAGGTAATGAGGCTAAGTATGTTGATAAAGATGGAACCTACACTTCATATAGGATCTTGGACTTAGCTAAATAACCGAAATTCTGGCCTTTAGAATTTAGTTAGATAGCTAATTCTCTTTAGTAATTGTTGTAACTATTTCATGATGAACATGATTTTTGTGTAATTATTTTGGTTGATTGAATGATATATGATGATTTGATTTAGATGCCCACGAGCTTTTGAACAATCTACACATCCCTCGTGGCATCCCGACGTTTCCGCCATCGGTCGGGGTGTTACATTGTGCATGTGAATGAATCAAGGTTTTCAATTTACTTACTTATGAACTCACCAACCTAGTGTTGACTTTATTTAAATGCATGTTTTTCTCAGGTGACGGACAGGTGTAGACTCATATATGCAAGTACTAAGCTAGAGGACTTTTAGAAGACCTAGCTTACTTTTGATTGCATACTTTTGGATGACAAAACAGTGAATCACTTTTGTATATCTTGTACAGTTACAAGATATAAACTCATTGATTCTTTTTTATTAGATTTACTTAGTTAAATTATGATGAAACAATGTAATTTAACTTTGTAATTCTATTTCATGTCATGTTAGAATTTCTCATTTATATCTCATGTGCTATGTAAACAATCTAATCATTTGATTATCACTCAAGATATCGCGCCCCGAGAACCTTACGCCCGACGGGAAAACACGATCCGTTCCCGCCGGCCTGGGGTGTGACAGATTGGTATCAGAACCATGGTTATAGAGAAATATAGGTCATATTACTTAAATGGTTTGGCCTAGACTATAACCTAGAGACCCTCATATAGAGATCATGTGACATAGGATTCTATTTTCATATGTCTTCTGCTTCTGATCACTGCACTAACCGATTTCTTTTCGGTTATGATCAGAATGCCGCCGAGAAGACCACCAGCTTTACTACCACTGACCCAAGGTTCAGCTCCGCACTCCTCGACACCTTCACCACCTGACTCTCCTACACAACCGCCTCCACCTCCTCCTCCTCCACCGCCACCACTTCATCAGCTGGATCCTGCTACTGTAGCACTGGCCACTCTTTTGACTAGCCAACTGAGGGATGTAATCCCGGAGATGATGAATCGGATCAACAACAACAACAACATTAACAACGTTGCCAACTCATATGGAGAAGGCAGCGGCAACACCCGATAGAATCAGGACTATGCCTACAAGAATTTTGTAGGTTGCAAGCCACCTAGCTTCAGTGGCAGTGAAGGAGCCGTCGGATTGAACTCCTGTTATATATCTGATTCGCATGTATTACTTGTTTACTTGTGCCCTAATGACTCGATAAGTACATACTCGTGGTGTATTGTAAAGGTGGTGGGACGGTGGATTGGGCGGTTGCAACCTACCCTTATCATATGCCCTATACATATACCATTTACAGTACATCGGGTGGATGTCAGTATTGAGGAATAAGGGAACTAGCCGTTTGGGACACTTATCTGCTTAAGAACTTAACTGCTTAGGGATTTATCTGCTTTAGGAATTATCTGTTAGATCTCTTGATCTCCAGAAAAGGACACACTTGTGGTATACTCCAAAGGTGGTGGGACGGTGTAAGGGAGGTTGCGATCTACCCTTGCATATGCCCTATACATATACCATTGGAAGTATATTGGGGGTCTGTCAGTGTCAGGAACATAAGATACTATTAGGATATTATTAGGAATTGTGTGAGGTTATGAATGACGGACTGTTGATGGTATGTTTGTTGGAATGGTTTGGATTGAATTATGGATGATCACACTTGATGAACACTTATAAATTCACTTATGAAACACACTGATTGGACACGTAGGGTGCATAGGATTAACGAACGATATGAGCGATTAGTGATGAAATATGGACTTGGGTGATGATATAGACACTTGGAGATAATATAAAGGCATAGTGATGATACTAACACTTAGTGATGGTATGGACACTTGATGAGAATAAACAATAGGGAGGATATGAACACTTAGTGACAATAAGAGCACTCAGTGATGATATGGACCCTTATTGATGATTATGGACATTGGGATTAGTATGGATTTTTAGTAAACTTAGACATTAGGGGAACTTAATGTCAGGTGAACTTAGACATTAGGTGAACTTAGAAATAGGCAAACCTACATGTCAAGGTGAACTTAGACATTAGGCAAACCTAAATGTCCAAGGGAACTAAAGACCACTTCACTCAAAATTATCCTACCTAGGATAAGGTTTGTGAAGTGAGACTATGGTAAGATACATGATACACCCTAAATTCTAACAAGGGCATAATCGTGGTGCAATGGAACGGTGGTGGGACGGTGTAGGGGAGATTGCGATCTACCTCTGCATATGCCCTATATATAAGCTTGTTGCATTGCATCGGGAGGTTGTCAGTGTTGGTATAGGGTGGGGAATGTATTGAACTTAGGAATAGTTAGCTAATATTAGTTATGACCAACTAGGATACTTAGTATAATATTAGGAAATTTATAAATGTTATGAGTTTAATGACAGATAGGAGAAAAATATAGTTCCTATATGTAATCCTAACTGTTTAAAATGAACTCATTCAATCATAGTTTGTATGACTTACGTTGTAAACGGTAGTAACATGTTTCTAATTCCTCAGAAACATGCCGCCTCGCCGTCACAACGAAGATGATTCGAACAATGGAGATGCTAACAACAGTAATGCCAACTCCAGCATACAAGAGTTAGCCACACTTATCTCTGGATTGGTGAGCCAATTGACTCAGGCTAACCAGAACATCAATCAAAACAGAGGGGGTGCAAACCCGCCAACTTGCACATTCAAGCATTTCAACTCCTGTAATCCGTTGAAGTTCACGGGTGCTGAATCTGCCACTGGTCTGCTACAGTGGTTTGAGAGCATGGAGAACACCTTCATTAACAGCGATTGCCCGGAGAATCTGAAAGTTCGCTACGCCACCAGTGTTTTCCAAAAGAGAGCACTGACTTGGTGGAATGGGAAAAAACGAACTAGGGAGTTGATGCTGCCTTAGCTTTGACATGGACGGAGGTCAAGAACCTGATGACCACTGAATTCTGTCCTCGAAGCGAGATGAGGAAACTAGAGACTGAGTTCTGGGAACTCAAACAAGATAGCGGCGAGAATGTTATCTACAATACTCGTTTCCACGAGTATAGTCTACTGGTGCCTCACTTGGTCACACCCTTGGAAAGGGCAATTGAGAAGTACATTGGCGGTCTGCCTATGCAGATCCAAGACACTGTCTACGGGAGAAACCCCAAAACACTTGAGGCTGCGATCCGTTTATCTGCAACGCTGACAGACAATCACGTAAACGTTGGAACACTCACGAGAAAGGGATTCAAGAAGACTGACACCAAATCAACTGGCAAGGAGATTTCCACTGAAGTCAAAACTGAACAAGGCAGTTCATCAAGAAGCAACAACAAGAAGAGGAAGACAAGGAATTTTGCAGTTACTGCTCCTGCTGCTAAGTCTGCGCAGCAGTCATCAAACAGCTCTACTGCCAGGAATTATGTTGGGGTCACTCCTCAATGTAATACCTGCCGATATCACCAGGCACCTAACTTGCCTTGTCACGTTTGCAACAACTGTGGCAAGTTTGGCCATTACGCTAACATTTGTCGGAGTGCACCGCAAGCACAAAGGATGCAACATGCACCGCTTGCACTGCCAGCTCCTCAAGCACAACCTATTCCAGCTGTACCCGTTCGCCAGGTACCTCCTGCACAGGCGAGAGCCTGTTATGAGTGTGGTGAAGTGGGTCACTTCAGGAATCAGTGTCCAACGTTGACTGGAAACAATCAAAGGGTGGCAAGAGGCAGGGCATTTCAACTGAATGCTCCGGCTGCTCAAGCCAACCAGGATGTGGTCAACGGTACATTTCTGATCAACAACTCTTATGCATCTGTCTTATTTGATTCTGGTTCCGATAGGAGTTTCGTTTCATATGATTTTGATTGCTTACTTGGTAGAACACGTACATATTTAGATAAACCGTTTAACGTGGAGGTGGCTGACGGAAACACTATTGATATTGACACTATTATTATTGGATGTACGTTGAAATTAAGTGATCACGTTATCCCAATTGATCTCATACCTATGCATCTTGGTAGCTTTGATGTTATCATAGGCATGGATTGGTTAGCCACCCACAAAGCGGAGATAGTTTGCCATGAGAAATACATTTGTATTCCATTGCCTTCGGGTGAAACTTTAAGAGTCTTTGGAGAAACTTCTAGAAAAGGTCTTAAGCTTATGTCATGCACTAAAGCACATAAGTACCTCAAGAAGAAATGTATAGCATTTTTAGCGCACATTGTGGAGAAAAAGGAGAGAGGAAAGAGAATTGAAGACGTGCCTGTAATCAGAGATTTCCCAGAAGTATTCCCAGATGATTTGCCGGGTCTTCCACCAGAACGTCAAGTAGAATTTCGAATTGACTTAATACCTGGTGTGAACCCAGTTGCTAAAGCTCCCTACAGACTTGCACCTTCGGAGTTGCAAGAATTGGCGAGCCAACTGCAAGAGCTTACTGATAAAGGATTCATTCGCCCGAGCCATTCGCCATGGGGTGCACGGGTCCTGTTTGTCAAGAAGAAGGACGGGTCATTCCGAATGTGCATCGACTACCGCGAATTGAACAAGCTTACAATCAAGAATCGATATCCACTGCCACGCATCGATGACCTCTTCGATAAGCTTCAAGGCTCGGCATGGTTTTCAAATATCGATCTTAGGTCTGGGTATCATCAACTTCGCGTACATGATGATGATACTCCTAAGACAGCTTTCAGAACAAGATATGGCCATTATGAATTTTTGGTAATGCCTTTCGGCCTTACCAATGCATCCGCGGTTTTCATGGACCTCATGAACCGTGTCTGCAGGCCATACTTGGATAAATTTGTGATTGTATTCATCGATGATATTCTGATCTACTCAAAGACCAATGAAGAACATGAGAAACACCTTAAGTTGGTTTCGGAGATCCTAAGAGAGGAGCGACTGTATGCCAAATTCTTCAAATGTGAATTTTGGCTTAAGGAAGTTCAATTATTGGGGCACATAGTCAACGAATACGGTGTTCACATGGATCCTGCAAATATTGATGCGGTGAAGAATTGGAGTACACCGAAGACACCGACGGAGATCCGATCGTTTCTTGGACTTGCCGGTTACTATCGGCGGTTTATTTCGAATTTCTCCAGGATTGCTGTCCCTCTTACTTCTTTGACTCAAAAGAATAAACCATATGAGTGGGGACCAAAGCAAGAGGAGGCGTTTCAGACATTGAAGCAGAAACTTTGTGATGCTCCTGTCTTAACACTGCCTAACGGAAATGATGATTTCGTGGTCTATTGTGATGCATCCAACCTAGGTCTCGGTTGTGTTCTCATGCAACGGGGAAAGGTTGTGGCCTATGCATCAAGGCAGCTGAAAATTCACGAGAAGAACTACACTACACACGACTTGGAACTTGGTGCAGTCGTGTTTGCCTTGAAGATATGGAGACATTATCTTTATGGAACTAAGTGTGTAGTATTTACTGACCATAAAAGTTTGCAACATATTCTCAATCAGAAAGAGCTTAATATGAGATAACGGAGATGGGTTGAACTGTTGAATGATTATGACAGTGAAATTTTCGCTACCATCCTGGTAAAGCGAATGTAGTAGCAAATGCGCTTAGTCGCAAGAGTCAAGTTCAGATCCATAGTGGCCGAGTACACTCTAGTCTCCGTAATGATATTCTCACGGCCCAACAACACTCGTTAGCTCAAGATAACTTGAAAAATGAGATGTCTTGCGGGGCGGAAGTTTTACTGAAAACTAAGGATGATGGTTTGATGTATTATTTGAATCGGTTGTTAATACCGGACAGAGGTGATCTTAGGATGGTGATTATGAATGAAGCTCATAAGTCTCGTTACTCAATCCATCCAAGTTCTGATAAGATGTATCAAGACCTTAGGGGCTTGCACTGGTGGCCTGGTATGAAGAAGGATATTGCTGAATATGTGTCCAAATGCCTTAACTGTGCTAAAGTCAAGGCAGAACACCAGCGACCTTCGGGATTGTTATTACAACCAGAGATATCGATGTGGAAGTGGGAGAATATCTCCATGGACTTTATTACCAAACTCCCACGAACCGCAAATGGTAAAGACAATATTTGGGTGATAGTTGATAGATTAACAAAGTCGGCTCATTTCTTACCGATACGCGAAACGTACCCAGTGCGGAAGTTAGCGCGTATCTACATTGATGAGATCATTAGCCGACATGGTATTCCCGTAAGCATAATATCGGACCGTGATGCTCGTTTCACGGCACGATTTTGGGAATCACTTCATGAAGCCTTTGGGACAAGACTGGATCTTAGCACTGCTTATCATCCTCAAACGGATGGTCAAACGGAGCGAACGATTCAGACAGTGGAAGACATGTTGAGAGCTTGTGTCATCGACTTCGGTGGCAATTGGGATAGCCATTTACCATTGGTTGAGTTCTCGTATAACAATAGTTATCATGCGAGCATTGGTATGGCGCCGTTTGAAGCTCTGTATGGCAGGAAATGTCGGTCACCTATTTGTTGGACCGAGGTCGGCGATTCGCAGATCACTGGTCCAGAGATTATTTAGGAAACGACTGACAAGATCCGCCAGATCCGTGACAATCTGTGAGCTGCTTGCAGCCGACAGAAAAGTTACGTGGACAAACGAAGGAAACCTTTGGAATTTGAAGTGGGAGATATGGTATTACTAAAAGTGTCGCCTTGGAAAGGCGTTGTTCGATTCGGGAAGAAAGGGAAGCTTAATCCACGATATGTTGGCCCTTTTAAGATCCTTGAACGGATCCGGAAGGTTTCTTACAAGTTAGAACTTCCTACTGAACCTAGTAACGTGCACCCGACATTCCCCGTGTCCAATCTAAGAAAGTGCTTAGCTGATCAGGATCTTCAGGTACCACTCGATGACATTCGCATCGACGATACCATGCATTTTGTTGAAAGACCAGTGGAGATAATGGATCGTGAGGTTAAAAAGCTCAAAAGCGGTAGAATCCCAATTGTCAAAGTACGTTGGGAATCGAAGCGGGGTCCAGAATTCACTTGGGAGCGGGAAGATCAGATGAAGCTTAAGTACCCACATTTATTTACTACGGTCACTCCAAGTTGAATTTCAGGACGAAATTCCTTTAACTAGGGGAGACTGTAACATCACTGTACTTCCGGTCGTCCGTACATCCGTACGATTGTACTGTTACGATCTGAGATTTATTATTATTAATGATGAATACATTATTGGAGGATTATCACTGTTACTGGTATGCATGTTTATAACATATTATACGCGTAAATCATGGGAAGTTTAGTTGTAACCCAACTAAACAGAACCAGAGAGTTTATCGCAATTACATTATACTGATTATGGATTATTGGCTGGAATGGATTTGGGATGGAACTGGGAGTTTGTTATGGTCTGGTTGCTAAACGTAGTCAAGGACACATGGTCATGGTTTATCGAAATAGCAGTGGGCCGGTGTAGGGGAGGTTGCGATCTACCTCTGCATATGCCCTATACATATTCATATTTCGGTCTATCATGGATGTGTCAGTGACTAGCGTTTAGTGGGTTTTGGTTTGGGAGTTTTAATATTTAAGATAATAAAATAATGAGAATAACATTACGCGATGGTGAGGTTACGAACATTACTTAAATGGGAATGTTGATTCAGAAATATTAACTTAATAATGTATTCGCGTGAGTGACGATTCACATGAATATAATTATTAAGGATGATGCTCTGGAACGATATTCCAAAATTAATAAATCAATCGAAATACGATACGAGCGTCGGATTCGCAAAGGTGGCGATCTTTACGAATACGTACGTAAGTAATGTATTTCGACGAGATAATTAAATAATATCTAACGATATTAAATTAATAAATAGAATTAAAAACGTTTATTAGGAATCACAACCCTAAACAAAACCGAATAAAATCATTTATTTAAATAATTAATTTAATAAATGGAACGGCATCGTTTTTACAAAATAAATTATTTAAAATCATTTATTTGAAACGAAAACAATGTAATTGAATGTTTTATGTTTTAAATGTGTTTCACGATAAAAACCGAGCATAACCGATCATTTACTTATTTTATCGCGATAAAAACGAGACCGAGCACGGGGGAAGTGATACGCGATATAAGGAAGAACATTCCCTTCCTTTCTTTCATTTCTCACCTCCTTCTTCTCTCTCTAACCCTAATTTCGTCACCCATCCCCTCTCCCAACTTCTCTCTAGCTTTTCTCCCTCAATTGTCAACGAATCTTCAAGATCTCGGAGCCTAAACGACCGGAGAATCGAGGAGAACAAGGAAGTACAAGAAAAGCACACGTTTGAACAACAAATCAAGGTAGATCTTGAGTTTTCTTGTTGTTTTTGCACTTAAACATACCCTAAATATCATCACCTTCATTTTAAATGGTTGTTAGTGTTTTACATATATAAATCGATATAGTAGTAACCTATGAAAACCATGAATATATCTGGAACGATCTGGAATGTGAGGATGAGGATGAGAGATGCCAGTGCAGGTTCGTGGGGGGGGGGGATGTGGTCGGCCGAACCCTGGGCTGAGCCACGAACCCTCGACGTGGGCCGAACCTAAGCGCCGGTGATACTGGGCAGCGAACCCTTAGCAGCTCAGCGAACCTATGGCATCGGGCGAACCATGCATGATGGTCACGAACCTATGTAGAATGCCGAACCTTAGGGAACGAACCTGTGAGCTGGTGTTGGCCGAACCTTATGTGGTTAAAGCTACGAACCCTCTAGGTGGCGAACCTTATTATTGGCTGTGAACCCTTGCTGTGCAGGTACTGGATCACGAACCTTCTCCCTATGCAGCTGAGCCTTTGTGAACCGAACCCTATGGCTATTTAAAACTTTCTCATGCATCGAACCTTGTTTGGTCGGCTAGATGCTGGACGAACCCTTTTTCATTCCTTAGAACCGAACATAGAATGGGCCACGAACCTTGGTGGGTCGAACCCCATTGGGCTAATTAGAGCAAACTTAGGACCGGGCCCAAGACGGGAAAGCCCAAATCTTTACGGGTTAAGGACAAGGGGTTAGATGGATACACATACACGTTAATAAACAAATGACATGGTGATGTTATAGACATGCATGCATGAAAGATTAATAGTTGCCATATATTTATATATATATATATATATATATATATATATATATATATAAATTTAAGTATGGAAATGATGAGATTTTATATAACTTAAAACGTTTTTATGTAAATGACTAAAGGACCAATTATTTAAACTTAAATTGGGTTGTGCTAGTTTAAATCAAGAAGGACATTCAAATTAATCATGCATGTATGTAATTATGTATACGTACATAAGTTGTAAAGATGACATCATTACAATCTAGTTAATGTGGAATATTCTAGTTAAAAAGATCATCACATATAATAAATAATCAACACTTAAAAAGTTAGATAGAGAAATCATTGAACACTTGAGGAAGCTGAAACGCATATACTTATGATTATAAAACACACGCTAATTACAGATCTTTGAGTTGATTTGAGTTACATACGCGAGCGCGCATAATACAATAACACATATACTAAGGACTTCAGGTGAGTTCTCATAACCTCCCTTTCTTTAAATTGTTTTGTTTTAAAACTCGGAGGTGAAGCATGTATACCAAATTTAAATATTATTTTGATAACACAAGGCTAATACCTGTTTATCAATATGATATTCACAATATATAATTATCATTATTTATGGATTATCTCTTATATTTATATATTTATGTAACATTGTCATTGACTTCGGTCAATAACAAAGATTACATGTATTGTCACTTGGATTATCACAAGTCCGAGAAACATTGCTTTTGACCTTGGTTAATTGCATTGGTTTCGTGTATTGCCACGTGGATAGCTTCCACTCCATGGATCATGTTTTTAACTTATGTTAATTACATAATGACCATGTATAGTCACAGATATTAATTGAGAATATGGATGTTGAGATTGGTTGATTGGTTATGTGGTTGATTATCTATTATTGACTATGACTGATTGGATATGTGATTATGTGTTTGTGTATGTGTTTGATTGTTGAGTTTGGAGATTGGTTGGATTATCACGTACATGTATTATTGTGGATTTTCTCAGAAAATCATAAGCAATTATACTCATTTTATCTAAACCTTTTATAAAACCATTTTTAAACTTAAACTTTTAAATTCATTTTATAAAACCTTTTAAGTATAAAAACTTGTGATTACTCACCAACTACTTTGTAGTTGACACTTGATTTTTACATGTTTCAGGTAATGAGGCTAAGTATGTTGATGAAGATGGAACCTACACTTCATATAGGATCTTGGACTTAGCTAAATAACTGAAATTCTGGCGTTTAGAATTTAGTTAGATAGCTAATTCTCTTTAGTAATTGTTGTAACTATTTCATGATGAACATGATTTTTGTGTAATTATTTTGGTTGATTGAATGATATATGATGATTTGATTTAGATGCCCACAAGCTTTTGAACAATCTACACATCCCTCGTGGCATCCCGACGTTTCCGCCATCGGTCGGGGTGTTACATTGTGCATGTGAATGAATCAAGGTTTTCAATTTACTTACTTATGAACTCACCAGCCTAGTGTTGACTTTATTTAAATGCATGTTTTTCTCAGGTGACGGACAGGTGTAGACTCATATATGCAAGTACTAAGCTAGAGGACTTTTAGAAGACCTAGCTTACTTTTGATTGCATACTTTTGGATGACAAAACAGTGAATCACTTTTGTATATCTTGTACAGTTACAAGATATAAACTCATTGATTCTTTTTGATTAGATTTACTTAGTTAAATTATGATGGAACAATGTAATTTAACTTTGTAATTCTATTTCATGTCATGTTAGAATTTCTCATTTATATCTCATGTGCTATGTAAACAATCTGATCATTTGATTATCACTCAAGATATCACGCCCCGGGAACCTTACGCCTGACGGGAAAACACGATTCGTTCCCGCCGGCCTGGGGTGTGACAGATTGGTATCAGAACCATGGTTATAGAGAAATATAGGTCATATTACTTAAATGGTTTGGCCTAGACTATAACCTAGGGACCCTCATATAGAGATCATGTGACATAGGATTCTATTTTCATATGTCTTCTGCTTCTGATCACTGCACTAACCGATTTCTTTTCGGTTATGATCAGAATGCCGCCGAGAAGACCACCAGCTTTACTACCACTGACCCAAGGTTCAGCTCCGCACTCCTCGACACCCTCACCACCTGACTCTCCTACACAACCGCCTCCTCCTCCTCCTCCACCGCCACCACTTCATCAGCTGGATCCTGCTACTGTGGCACTGGCCACTCTTTTGACTAGCCAACTAAGGGATGTAATCCCGGAGATGATGAATCGGATCAACAACAACAACAACATTAACAACGTTGCCAACTCATCTGGAGAAGGCAGCGGCAACACCCGATAGAATCAGGACTATGCCTACAAGAATTTTGTAGGTTGCAAGCCACCTAGCTTCAGTGGCAGTGAAGGAGCCGTCGGATTGATCCAATGGATCGAGAAGATGGAAACTACTCTTGACATTAGTGGTTGTCCTGAGCATAACCGGGTGAAATATGCTGCGGGTTCATTTCACAAGCGAGCGTTAACTTGGTGGAACGCTCAGGTTACAGTCAGAGGTCGGGATGAAGCCCAGGCTATGCCCTGGAATGATTTCAATGCAATGCTGAGGGCAGAGTTTTGCCTGAGGAATGAGCTGAAAAAGGTTGAAACGGAGTTGCTCAACCTAGTCATGGTTGGTGGTGGGCATCTGGCTTACACCACCAGATTTCATCAGTTAGCCACTTTGGCACCTGATGTGGTGCCAACACTTGAGAAAAGAATAGAGCGATATGTTGGTGGATTACCGCCCAGCATTCGGGGGTATGTGATTGCAGCCCACCCTACTACCATGGAGTTAGCTGTTACCATGTCAGCATCCCTGACAGATATGATGATTGCTTCTGGTCACTTCAAGAAGGATGCTGAAACAACCAAGGCTGGGACTTCAAAGAAGTCGGACAAACATCCGACTAAGAAGCAAAAAGTGGCTAGAAACTTTGCTACCACTACTCAAGCTCCAATGCTCAATCAGCCACCACCACTGCAAGTCAGAAAGCCCTACACTAGCACTGCACCTTTGTGCAACACTTTCCAGTATCATCACACGCCAAACACTCAGTGCATGCAATGCACAAACTGTGGAAAGTTTGGCCATTGGGCATACCGCTGCAGGAGCACGGGAGCTCCGAACCGAAACAACAATGCAGCTACTGCTGCTGCTGCTGATGGTGAACCTGGCATTTCTCTCGGGATTGTCCAAAGAGGAACCAACAAAGGGCTCAAGCACCAAGGGGACGAGCCTTTCAGATCGGAGCTGCTGCTGCACGTCAAGACCCGAATGTGGTCACGGGTACATTTCTCTTATCTGACTTCTATGCATCCATATTATTTGACACTGGTGAGGATCAGAGTTTCATCTCATCCGACTTTGCATGCCATCTTAATTATGTTAAGGAAATGTTAGACTCCCCTTACACTATGGAGATAGCAAATGGCAAACAGATCACAATAGACACAATATTTAGGAATTGCCCACTAACACTTGGCGAACACAAATTTTTCATCGACTTGATACCGATGGAGCTGGGCAGTTTCGACATCATTATCGGAATGGATTGGCTATCTCTTAACCGAGTTGAGTTCATCTGTTCCGATAAACTACTACGCATTCCTGTGGAGAACAATGAGGTCTTGGAGATTCGTGGAGACCAAGCGAAACGCAGTGTCAAGATAATATCGTGCATGAAGGCTCGCAAGTATTTGCGAAAACAATGCGTTGCATTTCTAGCTCATGTGATTCAGAAAGACAAGAAGGCGATCAAGATTCAAGATGTACCAGTTGTGAGAGACTTTGCAGAAGTATTTCCGGATGACTTACCGGGACTGCCACTCGAGAGATCAGTGCAGTTCCGAATCGATTTGATTCCGGGAGCAACTCCTGTAGCTAAGTCTCCTTATAGACTTGCCCCATCAGAGATGCAGGAGCTGTCTAATCAGTTACAAGAGCTACTCGATAAAGGATTCATCCGACCGAGCTTTTCCCCGTGGGGAGCTCCGGTTCTTTTTGTGAAAAAGAAGGATGGAACTTTCAGGATGTGCATTGATTATCGAGAACTCAACAAACTCACCATCAAGAATTGGTACCCGTTACCGAGGATTGATGATTTGTTTGATCAGTTACAGGGAGCACAGTAGTTTTCAAAGATAGACCTGAGATCAGGCTATCATCAGCTCTGGATTCAAGAAGAAGACATACCCAAGACGGCTTTTCGTACCCGATATGGTCATTACGAGTTCATGGTGATGTCATTCGGATTGACCAACGCACCGGCTGTGTTCATGGATTTAATGAACCGGGTGTGCAAACAGTACTTAGATCAGTTCGTTATCGTCTTTATTGATGATATACTGATTTATTCAAGGAACGAGAAGGAACATGAGCAACACCTCAAGACAGTTTTGGAGCTTCTGAAAGAGAAACGACTCTATGCCAAATTCTCCAAATGTGAATTTTGGTTAAGAGAAGTTCAGTTCTTGGGTCACGTAATTAACAGTGATGGTATTCACGTGGATCCTACCAAGATAGAAGCAATCAAGAACTGGGATGTGCCTACAACACCGACAGAGATCAGATCATTCTTGGGATTGGCAGGCTATTACAGGAGATTCATTTCGAATTTTTCTAAAATAGCCTTGCCTCTCACCAAGCTCACACAGAAGACTGAACCTTTTGTGTGGACTCAGAAACAAGAAGAGGCATTCCAGACACTGAAACAAAGATTGTGCAATGCTCCAATCCTAACACTCCCAGAAGGCAATGATGACTTTGTAGTTTATTGTGATGCTTCCCATCAGGGACTCGGATGTGTTTTGATGCAACGGGACAAAGTCATTGCTTATGCCTCACGACAGCTGAAGATACATGAGAAGAATTACACAACACATGATCTCGAACTGGGAGCTGTTGTTTTTGCATTAAAGATTTGGAGACACTACCTTTATGGTACCAAATGCACCATCTTCACGGATCACAAGAGCTTACAACATATATTTGATCAGAAGGAGCTTAACATGAGACAGAGACGTTGGGTTGAGCTCCTGAACGATTACGGTTGTGTGATCAAATACCATCCGGGCAAAGCAAATGTAGTTGCAGATGCTTTGAGCCGGAAGGAAAGAGTCAAAACCTTACGCGTTCGCGCAATGTGAATGACTGTGCAAACAAGTTTGAGAGATCACATTCTACAAGTACAACAAGAGTCAGTGGCAAGAGACAATCTGAAAAGCGAGCTCGATTGTGGAGCCGAGAAACATTTCAAGACAAAACAAGACGGAGTTATCTACTATCTGGATCGTGTTTGGATTCCAGCAGTAGATTAACTTCGAACACTCATACTTGACGAGGCACACAAGACACGATACTCAGTTCATCCAGGTGCCGATAAGATGTACCAAGATCTTAGGTCGTTATATTGGTGGCCAGGTATGAAGAAAGATGTTACCACTTATGTTGGCAAATGCATTACATGTGCCAAGGTCAAAGCTGAACACCAGAAACCCTCAGGTTTGCTGGAACAACCGGAGATACCACAATGGAAGTGGGAACAAATAGCTATGGATTTCATTACCAAGCTACCCCGCACTTCCAGCGGACACGACTCGATTTGGGTCATCATTGATCGATTGACCAAGTCCACACATTTCTTTCCAATCAGAGAGATGTACAAGATGGAGAAACTAGCGAGGCTATACATTGATGAAATAGTAGTTAGGCACGGGATGCCATTGTCTATTATTTCAGACCGGGACAGTCGATTCACTTCGCGGTTCTGGCAATCATTGCAACAATCCTTAGGGACAAGTGTTAACTTGAGCACTGCTTATCATCCTCAAACGGATGGACAAAGCGAGCGCACCATTCAAACCCTAGAGGATATGTTGAGAACATGCATCCTAGACTTCGGTGGAAGTTGGGACACACACTTACCACTCATTGAGTTCTCCTACAACAATAGCTACCACAACAGCATTGGGTGTGCTCCTTTTGAAGCACTTTATGGTAGAAAATGTCGGTCTCCAATTTGTTGGACCGAAATGGGAGACAACAGGATAACTGGGCCTGAACTTATTTAGGAGACTACTGATAAGATTGCCCAGATACAACAACGATTACAAGCAACACGTAGCCGCCAAAAGAGTTACGCAGACAAACGGCGCAAGCCTTTGGAATTCGATGTGGGTGACCGAGTCATGTTGAAAGTGTCCCCATGGAAAGGTGTAGTTCGTTTTGGGGCTAAGGGCAAGCTAGCACCTAGGTATGTCGGACCGTTTGAGATTACTCAACGCATAGGTCCTGTGGCATACAGACTCAGACTCCCTGATGAGCTCAGCGGAGTACACGATGTGTTTCATGTATCAAATCTCAAGAGGTGCTTAGCAGACGAATCATTGATCATACCATTGGAGGAAATACAAATTGATGAACAATTACACTTTATTGAAGAACCTGTAGAGATTATGGAACGTGAAGTTAAGAAACTGAAACGTAGCCGTATCCCTATTGTAAAGGTTCGATGGAACTCCAAGCGTGGACCAGAATTTACTTGGGAGCGCGAGGACAACATGAAAGCAAAGTATCCCCACCTGTTCGAGAAGTGAAGCCCGACCTTTATGCTTAAATTTCGGGATGAAATTTCTTTAACAAGGAGAGACTGTGACAACTAGTACCTGACCGCCCGGCAAGTCCGTACGGTACGTGTACTATGAACAGTAACTATGTGTACATATACGATTGTGAACAATGTTTGTATTAACAGTAATCTAAATACAAGAAATCGTTGTACGTATTTTTGTGTAAACTTAGATACAGTAAGTACAACGTACATTTGAAACATTAGTTGTGTGTATTTAAGTGAAAA
The DNA here is from genome assembly GCA_009363875.1 of Mikania micrantha. NCBI lineage: Eukaryota > Viridiplantae > Streptophyta > Magnoliopsida > Asterales > Asteraceae > Mikania > Mikania micrantha. The sequence continues at coordinate 74,737,269 of CM018694.1, read as the reverse complement.
CTTAAGTACAATTAACACAACAGATCACGAGAAACAACAGTGTTCAAGAGAATAACATAAACAAATCGGTTGCGATCTGATATCCATAGATGACAGGAATCAGATGGCCGACAATTCAATGTGAAAACAATGTGATAATGTGATGTTTAGTTGAGTCCGACAGTGAGGAAACACAATTCAAACATAAAGCACAGTGTCGTTTCAGAATAACGAACTGACAGTGTGTTTGTGTGGGGGACGATTCACACAAACATATCTGTTAGTTTAACGTTCTGAAATGATGACTGGAAAGTAGAAAACAAAAGTCGGAAAACAAAACCATCGTCGTGTTCGTTCGAATGACGATTCGAACGAATACGCGCGATGGTGACGCGATTCGACGAAACGAAAACGAAAATACGACACGAAACGATAATAATTTTAATAAAATAAAATATTTAACATTTTACAATTTTTAAACTCATCAAAATAATTAAAATAACTTTCATTTATTTGTTACAATTAAAATACGCGTAATTTTCCGGATACGCGATGGAAACACGAACCGAGCAACCGAAACGAACCCGAACACCACACAGGGTATAAAAACCCTAAATGAGTCTTATTTTTTCATTTAATCATCTTCCACTCTCTCTCTAGCTCAAATTCCGGCCACCATTGTTTCACCACCACAAACCACCTTCAAATGCCCATAACTTCTTCATTTCTCCACCAATTTGAGTGATTCTTGCGCCCACGCGAAGCCCTTGACGAGCTCTACCTGAAAGTACAGAAGATCTGGAGTTTTAGTCACTGAATCGAAGGTATGAGCAAAAGAAAGTCTGAAAAAGTAGGGTTTTTGAGTCCATGTTCGAACCAGTCATGTTGATCAGCCCTAAACCTGACCTAAAGCCTTGTACACCCTCGAAAACATTTCAACACCTACTGAAAATCGGAGAAGACTAGCACCAACACCCTTGAGTAAGATGATAAATAGCCTTCGTGAAAGCAGGTGGCGAACCTGTGCCCATCAGACCATGGCCGAGCCTTGCAAGGGAGCCGAACCCTTGCAGGCACCGAACCCTCTTACTTCTCACATGTGACTCACGAACCCACCTTCACTCAGCCGAACCCTTCATTCATCACGAACCTTGCTGAGTCCAGACCCGCGAACTCTAGGCGAATCATTGATAGAGACGAACCCTCAGCCGCCATGTTCACCGAACCTGCTACAAGACACGAACCCTTAGTGTCATTCATGAACCTCTACACTCTAGCCGAACCCTGCTTCCTTTTCCTTGGCCGAACCCTCGGCTGAAATAACCAGTAAGTTCGCTGGTTGTGAATGGTACCCCATGCTGGCCAATCATCACAATATCAAGCTGAATAACCACGACCATGGGGAAAAATCTTTGTTCGGACCATCAAACGCACGCAGCTAATTCTATATCTATGGCCCAATGTTTTTGTTCGGCCCATTTAAACCCCGGCCCAAGACTAGACTCACAGATTGGGCCACGAAACTCATGAGACTCGGCCCATGTTATGGCCTCCGGCCCACTTAAATTTAATTGGGTCCGGCAGCCTCCTTCGGCCCAAAGGGGAAACTGATTCGGCCCAAAACCCACTAACACGGCCCAATATAATTCCAGCAATTTGAAGCCCATTACTTCGACCCATACTAGGTGTCGACCCAATTGATTCAAGATGTGGATTAAAACATGAGACTAAACTACCAAGGATAACATATGAGATTTTAAACTACAAAACAAGACTTTATACTTAGAAAATGATAAGAGCTTCAATTTTACACATTATGACAAGTCTCAAATCAAGTTATACATAAAACAATTATCAAGATGTAATAAGTTCATTTTAAATTGGTTAGGGGCTAGTATAATCTATAACCATTGAATCAAGGCCGAATCAAGACCGTGACTCACAAGTGTTAGCCAATAATAGGGCTAACACATACACGCACTCAAATCTTATTAACTTAGACTTATAAGATCCAACAATATGAAATCAATACAGGAACGTGAAAACACGACAAATACAATCAAGGAGCGCGTGCGTGCATTTTCATTTAAGCTAAGTCAACCACTTCAAACATAAGGTGAGTTCATATGCCCCTTTTCTTTAATCTTTACTGGTTTTAAACTCTCGGGGCTGAGAAACATGCTTTACTTTTATTTACTTAAAAGTTTTGCTTACATATTGTTAATACTTTGATTAAATGATATTAAATTGCTTATTATCATATATCATTGTATGCATGCTTGTATGATTACATGATGACAGGGAAAGATAAGATGATGATGATATTATATTATCATAACTCATCAATACAATAGAATAACATAGTTGTATGATTATCTCCTACAACACTTAGTTATTCTTACAAGAAGTAAACACAGGAACAAGTACAAGGAACACTATGACAAGAACAAAACATAAGAATGATATAAAGATAATACATCTTTATTACATCATTCGATACAAGAGTTAAGTAAGTGTAATAAGACTAGTTCTTATAACACTTAGCTTTTCAATTCAATACATATTACAAGAGAACAAGGAACAAAGAATGGTAATCATGATAATGTAACGTCATGATAACAACACTATTCACTCAAATGATTAACATAACGCAATAAGACAAGTTCTTATTTAACTTTGTTGATAACAAGGAGAACATATGACAATGAGAACAATAATACAAGTGAGTACAATTACAATTAGTTACATTTGACCTGTTGTATTATATCACTTCAATCATGTGCCAATTGTACAAGTTGATCATGTAAGCCCCTTTAATTCGCTGACCAGTTAGTTTGACGTGACTAAACCGACGATAGCATAGTGGTACCATAGGTTTGACAAACCTCTAGCTTGTAGGGCTAGTATGTTGATCGTATTGATTCATTGGCCGGTAACGTATGACCGGTAACAGGGCGACTTCAAGTCAAGTTCTGGTAAGCGACACATGGTGATATTAATCTGCAGTGATAAGTAATTAATCCAGCGGAAATCCTATTGACTAGTAGGTTGAGAAAGTGATCTTCTCTCATGTTACACAACTAGTAATAGATTTCGTTGAGGACAATAGACATACAAAGTGGTAGAGATAAATCGGATGCATTGTAATCTGATTACGTGAGGATTACAATGGATTCCTTTTAGGCTCTATGCACTATAGTTCAAAAACAAGTTACAATTGGTTAACTAACACTCTTAACATTTAAAAGTGTAACAATAGTTAACCCTACAAACATAGAATAATACAAGGAACAGATTTGATAAATCTAATATCCTTAACATATAATGGTTATCTAAACTTCGGTTCGATAACTGCAATTACTTCATTATATTATTCTATACAAGTTATCACAGGTGATTCAAGAATGACATGGGTACGTGAATTGGGAATGGAAATCAATAGTTGTATTGCAAGTTGTGTGGAGTTCTAGTAGTGATGTGGTGGGATGTTGGCTAGGGCTTAGTTCCATTACATATGCCCTATATATAAGCATCACTACTAGGATGACATATTACTTGTAAATATAACTATTGAGAAGCCATTGGGAGGACAAGTGAACAAACAACATACAAGTAACTTTATGAACAATTTGATTGTGCATGTGAATGAATCAAGGTTTTCAATTTATTTACTTATGAACTCACCAACCTAGTGTTGACTTTATTTAAATGCATGTTTTTCTCAGGTGACGGACAGGTGTAGATTCATATATGCAAGTACTAAGCTAGAGGACTTTTAGAAGACCTAGCTTACTTTTGATTGCATACTTTTGGATGAAAAAACAGTGAATCACTTTTGTATATCTTGTACAGTTACAAGATATAAACTCATTGATTCTTTTTGATTAGATTTACTTAGTTAAATTATGATGGAACAATGTAATTTAACTTTGTAATTCTATTTCATGTCATGTTAGCATTTCTCATTTATATCTCATGTGCTATGTAAACAATCTGATCATTTGATTATCACTCAAGATATCGCGCCCCGGGAACCTTCCGCCCGACGGGAAAACACGATCCGTTCCCGCCGGCCTGGGTGTGACAACGGGCGACGACGATCAGAGATCCTTTGATTCGTTACATCCACCGCTGCATCGTGACGACCATATCAGGTCGCGGCCAGAGCCAGGAGTGGGTGACGACGACAGATCTGTTCTATCTTCACTCGTTCATGATTGGCAGGCCGTACAACCTGGCACAATGTTTTGCGTTACACTACGCCTCCTTCTACCACCGTCAGAAGTGCGGTACACTGTGAGGTGGCGCCTTTGTCACCCACATCGCTCGCACCAGAGGCATGGTTGACATGCTTCAGGATCTGCCGGCGATTGAGCCTCGTAAGCTCGATCATTAGACGATCCTGAACATGAAACTTGCCGCCGACATCCAGGGTCAGGGATATCGGTTTCTTGGATACGACGGCCGACCGTTTCAGGCTGCCCAGGTCGTCGTCATACCGGAGCAGCAGCAGCAACCTCAGGACGATGGTTCGATGCCGGAGCCCGAGCCGATTCATGAGGAGCCGGTTAGATCACTGGCGCACGAGGAGTCGCCGCCGCAGCATCCATCGCACGTTTACCGTGTGGTGCGCCTGACCGAGACGCTCGAGGCGTTGTTGCACCAGATTGCCGCCCGGTGCTACGAGATGGCTCAGGCCGATCGTCGTCGGGCCGCCAGGGACGCACGCGTCGAGCGACGGGTCGATCGTTATGAGGATTTGGTCTAGTGGACGGTCGCGTCAGGGCATGCGCGACGGGACGGGTCACAGCTTCCACCGTTCCCGGAGCCATGCGTCTATGCAGACGACAGATTGTCCGCTGGACCATCTGGAGGTTCGGAGTTAGTTTTGTATTTTTGTATTTTGTTTCCTTGTATGTAAAACTTATGCTGTGTATATATGTATGTTTCTTTCTGCATTTTTATTATTTCTGTTTGTGTTGTTTAATATTTGCGCAACAAACTTATATCGTTTAAATTATTTAAATTAACGTAAACAAACTAATTATAAAATGAAATATTTAGTTAAAACGATTTCGTAAATAATCAATATCGTTAAAAATGATAACGTAACAAAATTATGACGTTTAATTAACATAATAGCCTTATATCATTCAAATAATTCACGTACTAAACGTATATCGTTAAAAATTATTTAAATACGTAAATTAAGTTAAAATAAAATAAATAACTTGAAGACGGCCCGTACTGGTCAGTACGGGCCGTATCAAGTGACTCAAAAACTGCCTGACACCCAAAATGGCTTGGAAAAATAAGTCAAGGCCAAGACGGGCCGTACTGGTCAGTAGGCCCGTCCAACAAAATGTTTCACTGATTATAAGAAATTCTCTAGAATGTTTGTCTGTACTCAAGACAGGCCGTACTGCTCAGTACAGCCCGTCTTGACCGGCAGGAGTGTTAAAATAAAAAAGTGGGTTGTCCAAATAAAATCACCCAAAAAAAATATTCGGGTTGTACGAGACTCTTGAAATTTGTATTATGTGAGGCTTAGGGCCCGTTTGGTTGTGTCTGAACCATTATGTGCTGAATGGTTAAGATGTCTGAATGGTTAAGAGGATCTGAACTATTAAGCGCTGAACAAATTAAGACCGTTTGGTTTGCACGTCTGAATCAAAATAAAAAAAAATTCCTTCAAAACCCTAAAGCCTACCCCAGCCCCAACCCGATCGGCTCCAGACTTCACCGCCTCCGTCCAATCCGGCCGCCGCCTCCGTCGCAGTCCGTCGTCGCCCGTCGCGCCATCCCCTATGATGCGAAGGTAAGCAATCGCTTAACCTTTTGCAGCACCCCCGTTTCACCGTCCCTTCGCCACCACCACTGAGCAACATGTTCGTCGTCTTCGACCATCACCATCGAGCAACCCGTCGATTCCCTGTGGTGCAAAGGTAAGCAAAGCCGCTCGGTCGTTCGAACCCTAAAACCACAACCCTAGTCTGCTTACAGTTGTGGTTCGACGGTTGAGCAGCGGTGGTGGTTCGGTGGTGGAACAGTGGTCGTTGGTCGTGGTTCGGTTGTAGCAATAAACTGTTTGATTAATCATACCTTTAATTAGATATTACAATGCTCTGTGCTTCTCGATTACATGACTGAATGATTCGCGAATATTATGGTTTACTAATCGGCTACCTTTTTAATTTTTCAGGATATGGTGGTTGGAGGGACGGATACAACCTCAAACTCAATCGAGTTTGCCTTGGCTGAGATGATGAACCAACCCGAAATCCTCAAAAGAGCACAACACGAGTTAGAGATGGTGGTTGGGAAAGACAACATAGTTGAAGAATCACACATCAACAAACTACCATACCTGCATGCCATCATGAAAGAAACCCTTCGATTGCACCCTGCCCTACCACTCTTGGTCCCACATTGTCCAAGTTACTCATGCGTTATTGGGGGCTACACGGTCCCCAAAGGCGCACGGGTGTTTGTGAATGCATGGGCCATACACAGAGACCCTGCAACTTGGGAAAATCCGTTGGAGTTCAGACCAGAAAGGTTCTTGGATGCAAAATGGGATTATACCGGCAACGACTTCAGGTATTTTCCGTTTGGGTCGGGGAGAAGGATATGTGCAGGGACTGCAATGGGAGAGCGGATGTTTATGTTTTTGCTTGGATCAATAATTCAGTCTTTTAATTGGGAATTAGGCCCTGGTATAAAACACGATTTATCTGAAAAGTTTGGGATCGTGTTGAAGAAGAAGGTTGCTCTCATGGCAATCCCGACACCAAGATTATCAAACCCCAAATTGTACGAGTGACAATGTTATCGGTCAATCTAAGATCATTTGTGTTAATGTTTGATAGGAGCCATTGATGTTCTTGCAGCTTGCAAGATTTAAATTGTACGTCTTCACATGGTGAATGTAATAAAACATGGCAAACTGCAAATTTTTATTGGATTGTAAAATATTTAATGTTAAGGAGTTCGAATTTCAGATATTATTATTCAAAATTTTAGGTCCTGATTAAACAATTTTATTTATGTTTTATATCTTTAACTCGAAGGGGTTGGTGTAATTTCATTTTTGAAATCTTTAGATGATTACTAGTTGAACCGGTAAACCAGACGGTGGCAGGACCAGTTTTTTCTCTTTATAAAATCTAAAGAATAAAACATTAAAACCGGTCGGACTTGATCAACCACTGAATTAGTAAAGCGTCAAATTTAATGCATGCTCCGATTATAAAAACATTGCATATATTTATGAGATTAAAGTATCATTTTCGTCATTGTGATTTACCCAAAACTCCAATTTAGTCCAAAATGAAAACTTACTATCGTTTTTGTCCATGTGCTTGTAAAAAAATTTCATTTTAATCCCTTGTCAGGAAACAGTTAGTTCGGTTGTTTTGTCTTGAGGTAAGCCGGGATTTCCTCATCATTTTTATGGGTAAAATAGTCTTTTTATTCACACTAGACATTGAGTTGATTCAAAATCTTCCCTGTTATGATTAATGATTTGAAAAAGTCACCACTATAAGTGGCCACTAGCAACAGAGTGTGGCCTCCAAATCATCACTACAAGTGGAGAACTACCTCCAATTCGTCACTACAAATGTAGTTGTTTTGTTTTCTTCTGCTGGACATGACCATGCATGCCCCATCCATATTGCCACCAGGAGTGTCATTTTCATCCAAATCGCTACTAACACTAGCATTTTTGATGAAAAAGTTGCTACCGCTTGCCACATCTACATTCTTCAATCCAACCATCTATAAGTCGTCAGTATTAGTGGAGTTTACCACATTTCTAAAAAAAAATTTCTGCCCATTTTGTTTTTGTGATTATATAATTAGTATTGATCCTATTTTTTTTTTTAAAAAAATCAATAACAATCAATAACGTCTTTAATATGTATTCCCACTTGCATGGCAGAATTATTGGAAAAAAGACTAAGAAAGGCTGACATCTTGACCAAAATAATACCCGTGAACCATTTTTTTATTTTACTTTTTTTTTTTGAACGGCTTTTTTTTATTTTACTCAATCATCACTCATCACCTATATTATAGGCGATAGACACTCCCATCATTCACCGTACTTAGATTTCTAAAATTTTATATCTTCTATTGCACCGTTTAAAATTTTTTCTAAGTTCAAGTTTTCTTAATATGGACGGTCATTTCACATCTGGTCCATTAAACAATGATTTGTTATGGCTAAGTGGTAGTCATAGAGGTGACTACTATTTTCAAAATCCTGACAGAGATGATGGGATACTAAGAATTAGACGTGGAGATCAAGATTTCTGGATGCATCTAAATTCAAATCCCATACCCGAAAATGTTATGGAATTCATAACATTGGCTGGATTTGGTGGTATTATTCAGTGCGGAAATAGAAGGCTCGACAGAGCTTTAATATCTGCACTTGTGGAGAGATGGCGTCCTGAAACCCATACTTTTCACCTACCTGTAGGCGAAACCACAGTTACATTACAAGATGTAAATATACTGTGGGGTTTGCAAATAGAATGAAATGTAGTTTCTGGTGTTGATTTGACTTTAAATACTAGTCAGATTAAAGCCCTATTTGAAAACTTAACGGGTGAGGAACTGCCAATAGAGGCAGTACGTGGTTATAAAATAAACCTACCGTTTATTTTAACCTTAATAAAAACTGATATTCCTGAAAATCCATCTAGGATGCAATTAATCCAGCGGGCTAGATTAATTATTATTTTTTAATTGGTGCAACATTATTCCCAGATTCTGCTAGCAACTGGGTCCATATCAATTATTTGAGTCATTTGGAAGACTTAAATAGTTGTGGTGAACTTAGTTGAGGTAGTGCCGTGCTAGCATGCTTGTATAAGCATTTATGCAGGGTAACTGACATATCAAAAACATAAATCAGTGGTCCTGTGTTTTTGTTACAACTGTGGGCATGGGAACGATTAAGTGGATTTGCACCAGAAACTGTAAATAATATTGATTTTCAAAAGCCATATGGAGCACGGTAAGTTTGTTATTTCATACATTGTTTTTGTTAATATATTATTAGGATAACATTCTAATAAATTATTTGATTTTATAAGATGGCGGAGTTCGTTAACTTACATTCGGACGGCATCGCATGTGTTGAGTGCTTATCGCTCTCAATTACATTCTCTAACAGAAGACAAGGTAATTACGTTATATTAATTTAAAATGTTATTTTATTTCTAACATAACTTATTTACAGTTTAACTGGAGGCCTTATGACAATGTGTTTAATTTGTTACCCGGGATTTGTTTGAGTGGACAAGCCAGCTGGAGGTGCGAGACGTATCTTATATGCTGGGAAATTGTTGAACCCCACTTACCAAGTAGGGTTATGAGACAGTTCAGAATGTTTCAACCAGTTCCTGTGAACACACTCTTTGGTGAACAAGAACATAGAAGGCTCCACAAAATAAGTCGTACTAGTGGACGAAATTTTAATTGGTTACAAAAGCATAACCAATACGTTTTGTCATGGGTTGGGCGACACAATCACGTTGTAACTGAAGAATTAACTGACTCGTGTGTTGCCAGCCCAGAATACATGCAGTGGTATTTGCCTCGTACAATTTTGTATACAATAGACCCGAGGCATCACCAACCTAACCAACATGGGTTTCCTAATGATGGGGGGACTTTGCAAATGACGGTAATCATTATGTGTGTTTGTTGTTAATATTTTGAACATCTTTAATAAAATTTCTAAAGTATACTTAATGATGACAGTGGGACATTATGAGCCAAATATATCAACGATCAGGGGAAGATTTCATAAGGGATATGGCAAGCCAAGCCATGAGATATGGACAAGTAGAACACCACATGGGTTATTATCCAACCCATATGTCACAAGATCCTGTTGGTTATCAAGTTCCTTTGGTGCCACAAAGTATAAGACGAAGGAACCGACGTCAAGCGCAGGCTCAGAATGTTGATCCTGAGGTTCAAGCTGAGCCTGTAATAAACTCGCCACACTTGAGTTCAATGGACCACTCAAGTGGTAATCAACTCCATAGCCCCTCACTAAATTTTGGGGAAGTTGGTACCTCGTCACAACATTTATCTCAATTTGGTACCCAAAATTTTGAGGACGCGGGTCCATCTGGTTATAATCCACTACACAATTACAATGAGTTTCAATCACAGGATTTTAACCAAGATATCCAACAGGACTTTTTAAGTCCATCATTGATTACTCCCTTTTACCCCAGTTAAATACACCACCAGCACCGGGTTTTCGTCATTTGCCAGATATGAGACCTCCAAGGGATCGATCATTATCTTTGGAACTAGATATGTTTGACTTAAATACAAGCATGGACTACACCAACAAAGATAATGATAACAACGATAATTTAGCAACTCGTAGAGGTCGGCGTCAGATAAGACGACCTGGTTGTGGCACCCACTAGATATAATTATTATGTTGAACATTTTATTTTATTTTGTATGTGTATTTGTTAAATTTAATGTATGAATTCTTATATGTGTGTTATTTTATTTGTTAATGGTTTGAACATAATATGTCAAGTCATTCTAAGCACCATTTAAGTGTGTTCTCTACATGACTTCTACACACCATTTAAGTCTATAAATACTTGAATATGTCAAGTCATTCTAAGCACCACTATCTCTTCTCTCTATATCTCCATCTCTATCTCTCTGTATTTCCCTCTCTTCTCTCTTGATGGCTAACAATCGTGGTAAAGAAGTAGTTGATGATGAAGAATATCATTCGCAACCAGCACCCAAAGCATCAAAGTGGATTTTCCAAAAATGGAGGCGCCAACCAAAAGAAACATCAGAAAATGCTTCTTCTTCAACTCCAATTCTAAACGTTGAACCAGTCCGTCTTGAAAACCCTCCAGAAGAAAAAAACCGAAAAAACATATGATGATTTAGAAGAAATTCCACAGCAAAAACGCAAGTGGGCAATTCCAAATGAAGAATCTAACAAATGGTCCCAAGATGTAGTCGAGTTTTATAACAATGGCGATGCCCCTTTCTGCTATTCAATTTTTTTTAAAGATAGAAAGCTTGATGATGATTTTTGGGGAACTTTGTTGGGATATCGGTGCAACGGTCAGCTTTGGCCAATGGTTGAAAATTTTTAAATTATAATTTGCAGTATAGATTTAACGTTTTTAAATTATACTAACATGTTAACTAAAAATTCGACGTGTTTTTGTATAATATTTTACAGCATATTGAAGGATGGGTAACACGAATGATGCATTTTAGAGATGCACGTCTTAGGACAAACGGACCATCAGGTTTGAGGTGGACAATTCTACCACCAGAATTTCGTGATATTTTAATTTTAAAAGAAAGCAAGTTCGCTGCAATATATGATAACGGAACACATGAACTGTACCCTCCATGGTGGGAGGTGGATTATATTTATATTCCGTTATGTATTCGTAATGTAGGAGATTGGTATCTTGTAAGAATCAATTTGCAGACTATGGAATTGGTTCAATACTGGCCGAATAAGGGCTATATAAAAGATTATCGTAGTCTAATTCATTTTCCTACCATGGACGTGCTGCCAATTAAATTTGACTGGTTGTTAGATGAAATTCAATACTGGCGAAAATATGATGGAGTTTTCATAGATAAAAGGGATAGACACCTGAAAGTACATAATGTTAATGATGATTATGCGCCAAAGGATGGAGGTGATCTAGGCGGCGACACGAGTGTTCTTGCTTGTATGCTAATGCAACATGTTGTTCAAAATAAAAATCTGAATGTAGACGATGATTTTAAAAACAAGTGTATGAAATACCGACGATACATGGCAGACCAATACTATAATTGGCGTTTCATACCACGTGGGTAGAATGTGTTTCATGAGTTATTGGTAGAATGTGTTGTACTTTTCATTATTAATAATAAATGTCTTCTTTATTTTATAATTGTTATTTTTATTATATATTATGCTTATATTTAAAATTGCGTATAAAAAAAAGTAAGTTAAGTAAAAAAAATTACGAAAACAATATATTACAACGCTAAAAAATATACATCAAGGGTGTGAGTTTGGACAGTTATTCTGTCTGTGTCCAATTTGTTTACAGATTCCACACCTACGTATAATAGGTTCGTCAGGGTGCCGGCGTACATCCATCTCATTGTGAATTCTTCTTGATTGTCTTCTACCGCGTGCTGTGGTAAGCTTTGACGAATCTGCTTTAATATGCCAATATGGAACAGGATCAATCCAATAAGCTTGGTGAGATAATGGGAAGAATTCACTGTCATATTGAGCTCTATACGCGGCAATGGTGTATAACTCATTAATAATACTCTGAGGTGAATCCCCCCTTTGACGACAAACTGCAAGAGCATGTGAGCATGGAAATCTTTGAATTTGCCACTTACCACAGGAACATGTTCCCTTGAGATACTCAACGGTATAATCGTTTCCACCGGATTCGTTTCGTTGTATCTTTGATACAACTCGGTACCTACCTCGTCTATAATCAAACTCCGTAACCGTGTGTTCTTGTGAACGGAGATCACGTGTGTTAAACAGACGCCAAATGCGAGGTGGTAACAATGTATCACAATTTTCAATGATGTCAGTGTTCCGCCTAAAATGCTCCACTGCTTTATTGAACGTACATTCAATGATAGCCTTTATTGGCATAAGACGGATACCCCTTAGAGTATTGTTAAAACTTTCTGATATGTTTGTCGTCAGGTTTCCCCAGCGACGATGATTTTTATCATTTAGCAATGTCCACTTGCTCTCCTTAATACCTTTTAAGTATTCCCATGCTTGTGGATTTAAGTTTGATAAAAGTTGAACAGAGTGTTCGTACTTTCTTTGTTGGGTGGTGCTACCAATATCCTAACATAGACGTTTCATTCTTGAAACCTTAAACTTTCGCATCAGATTACTTCGAACATGTCTCAGACAAAAGCGATGAACAACATTTTCTCTCCACACTTGCATATTTTGCATTGCATTAATAATCCCTTTGTGTCTGTCAGAGATAACACACAACTTTTTCCCTCTTTGCATAGCAATGTGTAACCAAAACTGTTGAAAAAACCAGCTCCAGCTTTCCACCGTCTCTTCATCTACAATTGCGTAAGCAATTGGCATGATGTAATTGTTTGCATTTTTTGTTACAGCAATAAGCATCTTACCACGATAAGAACCTTTTAAATGAGTGCCATCAACGGATAACACTGGTTGGCAATGCTGGAAAGCTTTTATTGCAGGTCCAAATGCCCAAAACACGTATCTAAATATATACGAGTTGGAAGATCCGGCCGGATGATGTAGCCATTCAACAATAGTGCCAGGGTTTGAAACCTTTAATGCTTCAACATACTTAGGAATCTCTTGAAAGTTACTCACCCAACTACCATGAATCCTTTCAATTGCTTCTTTTCGACCTCTCCACGCCTTGCTATAAGATACATCAACGTGTAATTGATCTTTTAAGTGTGCTTGGATTTGTTTCACCGGATATGCGATGTCTTCACGAATCGCATGGATGATGATTGTAGCAATTGTTGGATTAGATGTCTAAGCCATAACTATAATTGATAGCAGCACAGTCCTTTTGGGTTGCCCTCAAGATTCGAATAAGTAGAATTGATAAACGAGAACGAAATTTCTCTTAAGAAAAATTGTCCCACATCGGTGGGATAGGAAAACTAAATTTTTCTTTGGGAATTTCGTCCCACATTGGTGGATTAGAGAAACCATGGAGGATATCCAAGGCTATAAATATAGTCTTAGGGATTAATTCTTATTTGCTAATTCTTGGCTTGAGTATTCGCCTCCTTCTTTCTTTCTCTTGGGAGAACTCTTCTAGAGTTCATCCACACATAGTTTATTTTTCTACTCGTTCGAGTCGTTGGGTGTGATTCCATTAGAGGCACGACGTTTGTGGTGTTTGCTTCCAAGAGATCCGTCGGGATAAATATAGTTGTTTACTATAACAACTAAAAGGTAAGTAATTCTATTTTCTTCTTTAGTAATTATTGTTATTTACTAGAGTATTAGGATTATCGTTTTATGTTCTTAGTTATATGTTCAATAGTGAAAACATAGATCCTGTTTTAGGTTGCATGCTCACTTAAGTGTTTAAGTTAGTCTGTGATACCTGAAACCCATTAGTGGTATCAGAGCGTTAGGCTCGTTTTCAATTGAATTTACTATAATTGTTGAATTGATTAGGAAATTAAAAGTTTTCGTTTGTAACTTGCTACTTGTCCACTCTCACCCACCGGTTCCTTGACTAGTGGAGGGTCGTTAGCCGAACGGGTTTGATAGGACTATATTAATTCTCATTAAAAGTATAATGATAATAAAAGTAACTAAATTTTATTAAAATCCCAATCTTAGTTACTTTAGGAAAAATGTGAAATTGTATGCTAACCCATGAAATTGCACATTAAACTTTATAAGTCGTTAGTGGAGCGTGTGTGGCTAACCAGCACACTAATAGGGACTAATAAAGAGATGTAATGGGTATCTTATAAATTATCATTGTTGATGGAGCGTGTGTGGTTTACCAGCACATCAATTGAGATGATAAATGACACTAAGGTTACCAAGCACATTTGCATGGTTATTCACATCTTGTTTGTGATCCTCGGTATCCCAGTCACAAATGGAAGAGCATAATCTGAGATTAAACATGTCACTGAATAGTTTCAGTGATTCTCAAAAGACACACCTGTATGAAATTTACAATTAGATTACGGCATCCCTTTTCTAAGTTGTAAATGTCATAGTTGGATAATATAGCCTTGATATTTCAATTTTGAGTTGTTACATTAAAGGTTATTGTTAATTTTATTTTTCTAACTCAATCTATTTTTTTTTTAAAATAAAAGAAATGTCGGTCCCTAACGATGCTTCGGGTTCCTCCTCCTCAAATCATAACTTTGCTCTGTTGAACATCTGCTCAAAAGTGACCTTAGATGGCACCAACTACAATGACTGGATGCGCAACATCAAAATGGCCCTTCGTTTCGAGGACAAGGAGTATGTCCTTGACAAAGAGCTTATTGAAATTGACGAAGAGAGGGCCACTCCTGAAGAATTAGCCGCCTATAAGAAGCATTACATGGATGCAACAAAAGTTGCTTGCATCATGGTTGCTACTATGACTCCTGAACTGCAAAAATTCTATGAGGATTACTGGCCGTACGAGATGAACAAGGACCTTATGGAAAAGTACCATAAGCGAGCTCGTCAAGAAAAGTACGAGATAGTAAAGTCCCTCATATCAAGCAAGATGAAAGACGGAGAGTCTGTCAGCACCCACGTGCAAAGAATGCAACGATACGTGGAACGCCTTTTGAGGCTAAATGTGCATATTGATGATGAGTTGGCTATTGATATAGTCTTGAACTCTTTGCCAAGTTGTTATGATCAGTTCATCTTGACCTATCATTTGAACAACAATGAGACCACATTGGCTCAATTGCACAACCTCCTAAGGACAGCTGAAACAGGGATGAAGGGAAAAAGTGTTGACCCCGCTCCAGCTAGTACTACCGTTTTGGCCATTGGTCAGGGAAAGGGGAAGAAGAGGAAAGGCCCTCCCAAACAAAACTGGAAAGCAAAGTCTCATGTAAAATCCAGTTCTGATATTACCCCTGTCTCTGATCCCAAAGAGGCCACTTGCTTCTATTGCAATGATAAAGGACATTGGAAACGAAGCTGCCCAAAGTATCTGCAAGATTTAAAGGAAGGCAAAGTAAAGCCATCTACTTCAGGTATATACACTATTTCGTCTATTGACACATCATCTTCAAATTCTTGGGTCCTTGATACAGGATGTGGATTCCACATTTGCTCTGTTTTGCAGGGACTAAGAAAAAGTGAGGATGTGGAGCATGGTAGAATGAACTTGATCATGGGGAATAGGCGATCTTCACCTGTCACCAAGATTGGAGTTTATAGTCTAGTGCTTAGTAATGGTGTTAATTTAGATTCATTGAATTGTTGCTACTCGTCAGAAATGACACGAAACATTGTTTCTTTTCATGCATTGTTTAAACAAGGTTTTAGATATTCTTTTAATGATGAGAATGGTTCTATTTCTGCTTATAAAAATGGCACCTTTTATTTTGAAGCTTTACCTTGTAATGGTGTGTATGAAACTGTGATGTGTATAGACAACTTAGGCAATGGTGTATTTCAAATTGATTCTTCTAATGGTGTAGACAAAGCGTGCTTGTGGCACTGTCGTCTTGGACACATTAACAAGAAACGCATGGCTCAACTCCAAAAGGATGGGGTGTTGGAATCATTTGACCTAAGATCGGATGATACATGCGAATCTTGTCTTTTGGGTAAGATGACAAAATCACCTTTCACTGGGTTTTGTGAAAGAGGTGAAGGTTTGTTGGATCTCATACACACAGATGTGTGTGGACCTTTCAGATCAACCACAAGGGATGCTAATCGATTCTATGTGACTTTTACTGATGATTATAGCAGATATGGTTATATCTACTTGATAAAGCATAAGTCGGAAACCTTTGAAAAATTCAAAGAGTTTAAGCAAGAAGTCGAGAATCAATTAGGAAGGAAGATAAAGATGCTTCGATCAGATAGAGGCGGAGAGTATCTTAGTATCGAGTTCCATGACTATCTTAAGGAATGTGGAATAGTTTCACAATTGACACCTCCTAGGACACCACAACTTAATGGTGTGGCTGAGAGACGCAATCGAACCTTGTTAGACATGGTACGTTCCATGATAAGTCGAGCTTCACTTCCAATATCATTTTGGGGGTATGCCTTAGAGACTGCAGCCCACATTCTTAATCTTGTTCCAACAAAGAAGGTTGCCAAAACACCTCACGAAATGTGGACAGGAAAAGTTCCTTCATTAGCACATATTAAGGTTTGGGGTTGTGAAATTTTCGTTAAGCGAGAAACTCACGACAAACTTGAACGTCGTAGTGAGCGTTGTGTTTTCATCGGCTATCCACAGAAGTCATTTGGATATTTGTTCTACAAACCTAGTGAGAACGTGGTTTTTGTAGCACGAAGAGGAGTCTTTCGAGAGAGAGAACTCATATGCAAAGAGGACAGTGGGAGCACCATTGATCTTGAAGAGATTCAAGAATCAGCCGATGAAGGAACCTCTGAAACCGCTACGGTTCAACCAGATGAAGAGATTTCAGTTGAACCCATTGACACTTCATTACCTCTTAGGCGTTCTAGTAGAGTCGGCAAACCAACTGAGTTCTATGGTTTCCATATAACTGCAGATGAAGACACGTTTATCAGTGACAATACACTGGTAAATTTGGATGAGCCGACAAACTACAAGGAAGCCATGGCAGGCTCTGAGGCGGCCAAATGGAAAGAGGCAATGGACAGCGAGATCAAGTCCATGTATGACAACCAAGTTTGGAATTTGGTAGATCAACAACCTGGTCGAAAGACAGTTGGTTGTAAATGGATCTTCAAGAAGAAAATCGACATGGATGGTAATGTAAGCACATTCAAGGCACGGTTGGTGGCGAAGGGCTTTACTCAAACCCCAGGGATTGACTATGATGAGACCTTCTCACCAGTGGCTAAGATCAAGTCTATTAGGATAATGCTAGCCATAGCTGCGTTTCATGACTATGAAATTTGGCAGATGGATGTCAAAACTGCTTTCCTAAACGGGACGCTGGCTGAGGATGTTTATATGAGTCAGCCAGAAGGTTTTGTGGATGCAAAGTTTCCTAATAGAGTGTGCAAGCTTGAGAAATCCATCTATGGATTAAAACAAGCGTCTCGCAGATGGAATCTTTGCTTCGATGAGAAAGTCAAAGAGTTTGGTTTCTCTAGAAGTGAGGATGAGTCCTGTGTATATGTCAAAGCTAGTGGGAGCATAGTCGCCTTCCTGGTATTGTATGTCGATGACATACTTCTTATAGGAAATGACATTCCAACTTTGCAAGATGTTAAGTCTTGGCTTGGAAAGTGTTTCTCTATGAAGGAGCTAGGAGAGGCTGCCTATATTCTAGGAATAAGAATTTTAAGGGATAGGAGTAAGAGGCTAATTGGACTTAATCAGAGTACCTACTTGGATAAAGTACTGAAACGTTTCTGTATGGAGAATTCCAAGAAAGGAGAACTGCCCATTCAGAGTAATACCAAAATGAGTAAGACTCAAAGTCCGAGTACAGATGATGAGATAGCAGAAATGAGTAGAATTCCGTATGCTTCCGCTGTTGGTTCTATCATGTATGCTATGACATGTACTCGTCCTGATGTGTCTTTTGCTTTAAGTATGACTAGTCGTTATCAGGGAAATCCAGGTAAAGCTCATTGGGTAGCGGTTAAGAATATTCTCAAGTATCTGCGAAGAACTAAGGACTGGGTCCTAGTACTTGGTGGCTGTGATACATTGAGAGTAACTGGGTATAGTGACGCCAGCTTTCAAACAGATAGAGACAACTTTCGTTCCCATTCTGGCTGGGTCTTTACCTTAAATGGAGGAGCAGTTACTTGGAAAAGTTCCAAGCAAGACACAGTGGCTGATTCTACTTGTGAATCAGAGTACATAGCGGCAAGCGAAGCATCAAAGGAGGCAATTTGGTTAAAAAACTTCATCAAAGATCTTGGAGTTGTGCCAACCATTGAGGAGCCAGTGGAAATTTTCTGCGATAATGAAGGAGCGGTTGCATTGACAAAAGAACCAAGAGATCATGGCAGATCTAGACATATTGACAGAAAATACCATTTTATCCGACACAAGATAGAAGAAGGTCACATTGTAGTGAAGAGGGTGTCATCTGAAGAGAATCCTGCAGATCCACTCACAAAGGGTCTGAGTAGGGTTAAACACAATCAGCATGCTAGGAGCATTGGTCTGAGAGATGATGTTAGTTTCAGTAGTTAGATAGTTAGTTTGAAACTTATAACAAAGTAAATGTGATTTGACTTTTGGTGATTAAATAATAGAGAATTATTTATGAGTTTGTTTACTACCTTTTGTCAAACATTTATTATTGTGTTTCATTTTGCATGTTTTTACTTCCCGAATAATTTGATTATTCGAATTCCGCAGTCAATCATACTTTTGGAAGTAAGTAGTGAATAAAGACTGTCATGAATGGAGTTGTGGATTGTCTAAAGAGTTGTTAGACATGGCAATGTGTTGCTGCAATGTTCATGAGTACTTTGAAATAGAGATTTAAGTATTGGATTAACCCACGCTCAGAGAATTACTTCATGGAATTTATCACGAGTAATTCTGAGACGATAAAATTATATAATCTTTAAATGGAGATATATGAGTTGTGGTTTACAAGTCAGTTGTGCGTTGATAATGTGTAAACACATCAGTAACTTGATGTTATAAAACATGTTGTTGTGCATGATTTGATGAGTAAATGGTGCAAGCATATAAGTCAAAGTTTATTCGTTCCCTTTGCCCTAATAGGAAAGGCGATATCTTTGGGCCCCTCGGTGATTTGATGTTGACATATAGTGTCGGGCCCGACCAGGACTAAATTGATGTGTTCATTTAGAAGTTCTATGTCATTACAAATCAGAAATCGAGAAACAAAGTACTGGATAATGAGATTGATTATGTTCCATGTCTCATGTTCAAATGATATCTTGTAGAACGAAGGATTATATGATCACTTATCTTAGGACACGTAACTGATTAGATCAGAGTTTTACAATGGCTTTTGGAGGCTACAATTTGCTGATCAATTAGGAAGTTATTTTGGCACTAATAGTTATTGGACTTATCCAAGTGGGAGACTGTTGGATTAGATGTCTAAGCCATAACTATAATTGATAGCAGCACAGTCCTTTTGGGTTGCCCTCAAGATTCGAATAAGTAGAATTGATAAACGAGAACGAAATTTCTCTTAAGAAAAATTGTCCCACATCGGTGGGATAGGAAAACTAAATTTTTCTTTGGGAATTTCGTCCCACATTGGTGGATTAGAGAAACCATGGAGGATATCCAAGGCTATAAATATAGTCTTAGGGATTAATTCTTATTTGCTAATTCTTGGCTTGAGTATTCGCCTCCTTCTTTCTTTCTCTTGGGAGAACTCTTCTAGAGTTCATCCACACATAGTTTATTTTTCTACTCGTTCGAGTCGTTGGGTGTGATTCCATTAGAGGCACGACGTTTGTGGTGTTTGCTTCCAAGAGATCCGTCGGGATAAATATAGTTGTTTACTATAACAACTAAAAGGTAAGTAATTCTATTTTCTTCTTTAGTAATTATTGTTATTTACTAGAGTATTAGGATTATCGTTTTATGTTCTTAGTTATATGTTCAATAGTGAAAACATAGATCCTGTTTTAGGTTGCATGCTCACTTAAGTGTTTAAGTTAGTCTGTGATACCTGAAACCCATTAGCAATATCTCTAGATTTCAAGCATCTATTGTTGTTACGAACGACTGTACCATAACAGTTGTGCCCTTCTACCCATCTAACAATTCTCCACGGGTGATCATTGCTCTTCTTAGAAGCTGAGACATACCATCCGCATGGGGGACCAATACGAATATTGGGGTTACACTTTGGATTTGTTGTGTAACATTTTGCCCTCCATTTGTTACGTTTGCTTTCATCCACTATCAACTCCCGATTACGGTCAAGATTCCATAATCTAACAGCATGCGTCAATTCATCTTTAGATCTAAAGTACATACCTATACGAACTTCTCTTGAATCTTCGTTCCAAATATCCATTTCGTCATCATCATCAAAATCCGCGGCTTTGTAGTCTTGTAACTCCTGAGGGTCTTGTGAACAGTACATTGATCCATCTGAGTTGCTAGGAAAAGTTGTATGATATTGTTCTTGAATTACATGGTCTTCTACACCATTATCATCATCTGTAGATTCGTTATCTGATGGATAAAACTCAGATTCTTCTGTGCTTTCTGGGCAATCTTCAGATTCAGATTCACCATCAACGTTACCACTGGTGGCCAAATTACAATCAAATTGAACTTGACTAGTATTGTATTCATAAGAATATGTTTGTTGTTGATGCCCTTCTGCTACATTAAAACCACGTAATAGATCCATACAACTAGTTTGCTGTATAAACATTGTTGGCTCAATGTTAACATAAACATCAGCATGAAAATTCCCTCCTGTTGTTGCTAGATAATACAAAACTTCCATGCTTGAATCATTGAAAATTTCAGAACATTGAGAAAACCCCTGAAAGGTATAATAAAACTTCAACTTCAATTGATAAAATTCCTTTTCAACTTGAAGGTGTTTGAAGATTAAATCAATAAACGCTTCGTATGAAATTTTTTCCCGAATAATAACGGTGGTGCTTTTAGTCGAAGCATCGTAAGATATACTTCCATTTTGATATGAAACATTACCACCCCAGTATAGTTGAACCAAAATTGGAGAAAACATTGTTTGTATTTTTTGATTAATGAAAACTGTAAGAGAAAATGCATTCAGTTATGTTTCAATAAATAGAGAAAAAACTTGATTTTTTAAGACAAAAATACCCCTCGCCCTTACTAATGGCAACAACTGACACACATTACAAACTTTCAACTCTAATTTTATTATTATATATATCAATATGTAAGTTAAACTTTAACATTCCAAATTTAATTAATATGATAAATAATAAAAATAAATATCATCTGTTTTCATTTAATTAAAAACTAATTAAAATTAAATTCTAAAATATGAAATAAAGTTATCAGCGTTTGTTAGGTGTGGTTTTTTTAGATTATATGGTTAATAAATGTATATATAAAATGTGGTAGGTGGTTTTGTTTCAAAAAAGTTTACACCAAATATCAGTGTTTGAGTCATGTGACATTTGCTTTTCTTTTTCTTTAATCGAGTGAGTGTACAAGACACTGTTTCTTGGTCTATGCGAGACACTATTCAGTTGTACCAGTGTACCAGATGTTGCCACTGTCAAGGGCGACACACTATTCATTGTCCTTTTTGGCAGAGATCGCCAATGGTAGGGGCGACTTCTCCTTTTTATTTTTTATTTTTTCGTTTGAATATACATGTGATAATTAAGTGGGTGATGTGGAATGCCACCTAGATGTCGCCCGTAGCAGTGGCGAGGTCTAATGTAATTAAACTAATTAATCTCTTACGCGCGTCAGAACTCGCCCTTCACAGTGGCGACAAACCCCCTTGTGAAAAAAAGAAAAATTGGGACCCATTTTTGATCACTAGGAGACAAAAAACCCCATTTTTAAAAAAAATTCCCACTATAAGTGGCCACTAGCAACAGAGTGTGGCCTCCAAATCATCACTACAAGTGGAGAACTACCTCCAATTCGTCACTACAAATGTAGTTGTTTTGTTTTCTTCTGCTGGACATGACCATGCATGCCCCATCCATATTGCCACCAGGAGTGTCATTTTCATCCAAATCGCTACTAACACTAGCATTTTTGATGAAAAAGTTGCTACCGCTTGCCACATCTACATTCTTCAATCCAACCACCTATAAGTCGTCAGTATTAGTGGAGTTTACCACATTTCTAAAAAAAAATTTCTGCCCCTTTTGTTTTTGTGATTATATAATTAGTATTGATCCTATTTTTTTAAAAAAAAAAATCAATAACAATCAAATTGTGGTCGTGGAACCTGAAGCCTATAAATTTTGGCTTTCAGAATTTCCTTATGCGCCCGCCATCCGCTACTTTATTTGCAAGACTACAACCTAAGTTCTTATTATATTTTTTTTGAATGGCCAACTAAACAACATGCGAGTATTTCGTATGCGGCCCCTAATGGTTAAAGGATGCTCGAGCTGGCCACTAGCCAGACAGACGGAGCCCTTAGCTTACCAGCCACCAATTCCCGGGAAAACTTGACTCAGGCACCCACCCAAAGGCAGGACAGTGGAAGCCGGTAAAACCGGGTGGGATCAAGGTTCGAATTCAGGATCTAGGTCTTCAATCACTTCCATAATACCTCTATTTTACCAACAAAACAATACATCATTGGTAAGTTTTTATTATATTAAAGCAACTTTTTTAACATAAACCAAACTAAGTTTTAACATATTTTTTTAAAGAACTAGGTTTTATTTAAAATTTTTCTTTGGAATGTAAAAAAAAATCAGCAAAACTGCAAATTTAGTTTTTTTTTTTTTTTTTTTTTTTTTGAAAAAGATAAATAAAGATTGCAAGTTTACATATAAAATATAAATTATAACTAAAATTAATTGTTATTAGATTGAACCAATTAAATATGACCATGTGGAATTGTTAAGTAATAAAGTCTTTGATGATCTGTCGTGACTTTTGGTTGTCCTAAAGAACTAAACGTAAGTGTATTGATCTCAAACAAAGATTTTTTCTTTTTCTTTTTTTTTATTTCTTTATTTTTTTTATTACACCTGATACACGTGATGACCGACTCATACTCCCCAAGTTCTGGTTGCTAATGAAAGTGCGTTAGTGGTCTCTCAAAAAATGAAAACTCAAAATAGCATTTAACAAAAAGTATTGTGGTTTAGATATTAAGATGAAGATTTTTTTACTTTTTTTATTCCTTTCTTTAAACTGTGATGGATTTTGTAAGAAAGATATAACAAGATGCTATAACCAATACAAAAATAAGAGGATAAAATATAAAAAACGTGGTGTTATTCTTATACCAAAAAAACTTATTTCATACACTTAAAATGCCTCGTATATTTATGAGGCATGTGTACGAACCTCTATTAATCAAAAGAGTAGCCATATACGTCACGTTTTGATCTATACGCAGCGTATGTATACGAGGTTATGACATTCTGCTGTCTTTTGTCGGCAAATTGTACAAGAAACGACGTGTATAGACCAAATTCAAATATGAAATGCACTCATTGTAACAAGCTGGGTCATGTAGTGGATAGGTGTTTTGAACTCGTAGGGTATCCACCAAACTTTAAATCTAGAAATCTTGTGCAGAACAACAATCAAAGCAACATGGCTGGTATGTCAAACAACACATCAGGAAATAAACCTGATGGGGTTGATACACCAACCCTTACCACTGATCAAATAAATAAATTGCTTGGATTGTTAAGAGACAAACAAATTGAGGAAGAAAGAAGTACTTCCAACTTTGGTGGTAACTCCTTGAATCTTTTCTCTTCAAATGTCTTTGTGAAACCAGTTTTTAATTTCACAAACTGTTTAACTTCAAACTGGATTGTAGATTCTGGTGCCAACCAACACATGGTTATGTCTGATAAAGACTTATTCAATCAAATAGATGTCTCAAATATGAACATAACTGTCAAACACCCAAATGGCACAAAAACAGTAGTAACCAAGATAGGCTGCTTAAAACTAACTAACAATGTGATTGTAACATCTGTACCGGAAACGTTACCGGAACAGTAATCTGAACAGTAAATGCACAGTAACTCAGGTACAAACTACGCAAACTATTGATATGCTATTAATTACATAATACTTGACAGTAAACTATTATACTATTGTCTCTGTAATCTGATTTAAAGCTAACAGTTTAACAGTCAGAAACACGTTAGACAACGCTGAACTCACACAAGGATGCTTATTATTGTGCTATTATGTATAAACGTATGCGAGGTTAAACAAAACAAAACAATAACGGACGTTGTTACAGGAATGCTAAACTGACGGGTTATTCGTACAGGTGACGATCTGCATGAATATATCTGGAAGTTTAACGTTCTGAATGATGTCCAATAATTAGAGAACCATATTGAAAAGTGTAGTTATCTTCGTATTCATACGGGTGACGATTCGAATGAATACGCGCGACGACTATACGATTCGATTTAAACTGTAACCTAAACATTTTCTGAAAATTTAAAATGAACAAAAGATAATTAGTTAATTTACTATGAATAACCACCTAAATTAATATACTAAACTCTATCTTTAAAAGCGAGACGTTTATTGCGAAAACGAAATAGAAACGACGCTTTTACGCAAAATCGAGCGGAACCGAACGGACCGAAACATACCGGGTATTTTGGGAAGCATTTAATGGCATTAAATTGCTATAAACACTTCCCAACCACCAGCCTCCATCTCCATCTCGTTCACTCTCTCTCTCTACTCTCTAGAAACCAAGACCGGATCTCTCTCGTTTCTTGACCAAATCGAGTGATTTTGGTGTCTAAACGACCACCACATCACGTAGATTGTAGAAGTACAGGGGATCTAAGCTTTGAACTGCTCGATTTGAGGTAAAAATCAGATTTTTGTTGCGAATTTTAGGGTTTTCTAACCCTTAGTCGAACCCACTTTGTTTCCGGTTAACACCCCTCAAAATCATAGGGAAATCACTCACTAAGCATTTAGAGTAGTGTAGGAACAACTGTTAGTTCATACCTCAGTCGATTTGCTTGAGTACCATGGCTGCCATGGAGAGGAGCTCGATGGTCGAATGGAACAACCAGCTAGCCGTATGGCTATTCTTTCGGCCGAATGGTGTGTTTTAATAGTGTTATGAACAATAACATACGACATTTAAGATTAGGTCATCCATAAGACCAAGTACTAAAAATCTTAAATAAAAATATAAATCTGCCAGAAAAACAGTCACCATGTGAGATATGCTATAAAGCAAAACAACCTAGGGAACCATTTCCAATAAGTGAACATAAATCAACTCATGTTGGTCAACTAGTACACCTTGATGTTTGGGGACCATACAAAGTTGTGAGCACTGATGGATATAAATACTTTTTAACTATAGTTGATGATTACTCCAGAACAGTATGGGTTTATATGTTAAAACGAAAAGATGAAGTAGCTTTCAATATTGAAAGTTTTTTCATTTGCTTAAAAATCAGTTTAACAAATCTATAAAAATTGTCCGTAGTGATAATGGGACAGAATTTGTTAACAGTCAACTTCAAAATTTTTTTCAAAAAAATGGAGTCATTCATCAAACTACATGTGCTTACACCCCTCAGCAAAATGGAATTGCTAAGCGTAAGCACCGACACCTTTTAACCACAGCTAGAACACTGTTATTTCAGAGTAATTTACCTATCAGTTTCTGGCCTGAGTGTGTGCTAACCGCAGCTTATCTAATTAACAGGATCCCCATTTCTTTTCTTAATGGCAAACCACCCTATGAAATCATGTTTGGTTTTCCCCTACTTTAAGCCACATAAGAGTTTTTGGATGTTTGTGTTTCTCTACTATTTTAAACAATTCTGATAAATTTGGAAATAAATCTGAAAAATGCATTTTCATTGGTTATTCAGTTTTAAAAAAAGGTTATAAAATGTTTAGTTTAGATTCTAAAAAATGTTTTTTCTCACGTGATGTAAAATTTTTTGAGGATATCTTTCCTTTCAAAACCGATCTCAAGCTAGATATATTAACTGACTCTTGATCGATGTGTCGTAGGTCAATCAAAAACAATTTATAATTAAGAACTTATCTACCTTTGACTATAGCAAGGGCAAGTAAGGTCGTCTCCACAGGGAATCAGTGGAAAGTGCTAAGCTTTAAGTTATTACTTGGTTAAACAAAGAAAAATGTAAACTTGAATTTAAATTGAATTAACGAAATGTTTAAAGCAACAATTATGATTAATGAGTTTGAAAAACAATTGAGAAAAAGGTAATCACTTCCGGGTTTAGGTTAGTAGATTCACAATGATTTTAGGTTAAACTTAGTTGGAAATCACATAGACATGATCTTGTTAATTGGTTCGATCAAAGTGACAACAATGGAACAAACGTTTAAGAGTTGCTCATTCACACAATTGTCAATTTAGATATGTAAAGCAACACCCAAATACCAATGAGTAAACGATGCAAGAAAACCGAATCACTGATGGCAAAACGTAATGCTTAAACACAAATAAATCGTTTACATCAATCAAAAACACAATTGAATTCGAGTTATTAAAACGAAAACATTCCAAAAACCTAAGTTTAAACATTCAATCAAAGTTCATCCACTAACCTAATTGCCCGGAAGCAATTACAAAGAAAACTAGCCATGCATCTTCATTAGCACGCTTCGATTCTTGATTCGGATGATGTTTCCTATGATCACGGATTGATTTGGAGGAGTTTTGCTGCCCAAAAAGCTTGTTTTTTCGCCCCCAATTCGTCCAGAAAAAGCCTCTTTCGATACCCTAGGATAATGCCTTAAATATGGGAAAGATTTGCTGAAAAATCAAGTTTTCCGGCTCCGGCGTATCATACGCCGGGCCTGGCCGTATGATACGCCCAAACTGATACCCTACGCTGGCCAGATTCTGCCAACGCTCAAAACTGGGCGTATGATACGCTGGCCGTATGATACCCTGGGCTAGGCGTATCATACGCCCAGAATGACCTCACCTACGGCTTCGTCTCGTTGAGAAACTCAGTTTTCATATGTTACGGGCCCCGTAACTCTTCTCCTAGCTCCAGTTATGCGCTCCCGAAGTTTTGGCTTCCCGAAAACCATGTTCTTGCACTCTTTAGCACTCGACGCCTCTTCTAACCCTCCAATTTGCTCCCGTACACGTCTTTGAACTCTTCACACCAGAAATTCATAAACATACTCAAAGTAAACGTGTTTCGGGCCAATATTCACTAATATCACGTATTTACACATTGATTTACGCAACTATTTACCACGTGATCACATCCCCACACTTGTTCTTTGCTTGCCCTAAAGCAAAGCTCATCAAAACTATCCAATCATCATGATCAAATAAATTTCCCAATTTCCCCGCCAATCCTCAAATCCGGTTCCAAGTCATAACCTATTCACAAGACTTACAACAATACATAGTTTTACATCGTGACAAGTAAAATTGATTTTTCAAGTAAAACAGGGAACAACTTCTAATTAGACCTAACATGCCTCAAGTTTTTCACACAAATGTCATGTACCACTCACAATGTTCTCTCCATTCGGTTTATTTATGGACTAGTAATGATGCACTAGTGTATATATGTACTCTCAAACCGAAAAGTGATTAATCATCATCATAGGCCTGTGTTGCAATCAAATTTCCATCGACTTGCTGAAAACTATGCACAATTCAAGAGGACTTGACGGGTTGTAATGACAGGTTAGTTTAGCGGGTAGGTAAAGGGATTTGATAGTGACGAAAAACTAAGGGAAATCCAAACTTATTAACCCAAACAAACGAACACAATTTGACATCATACTATAAAGACTCTTTTTCTTGCTTTATACTAAGGTCATTTTGACCTACTATTCAACATTTTTTTTCTTTTCTGTTTTTTTTTATTTTTTTTATTATTTTTTTTATTTTTATTTATTTATTTTTATTTATTTTTTTATTTAACAATTAAATCAACACACTCAACTTGGATTCCCTATATGGTTTACACTAACACAGTTTGCAAGACATTTTGGTTAATGCAATGGGGTTAACAAATGAATAGGTAATTGGCTCAACATGGAAACTAGGGAGGTTTTCAAGGTTTGGTGACACAAACAAACAAGGAAATAAGGCTAAAACAAGGGCTTATCCTAATGCCTCTCTCCTTTTGTGCAAGTATTCGCATACGATCTCAACATGTATTGCAACGCAAGTTCTAACTTTGACAACCACTTTGGTATCACTCAAAACAATGAATTACATAAAGTATGTTACAATTAAGGCTCAACTCTCACAAAAAAGGTGGATACAAGGTTAACGACACACAACATTCATGTTACTCACAATACAGCATGTCACCCCTAACTAGTCATTGTTCCCTTGATGATTTCTAGGAAGAAGTTGCCACAACCACTATCATGCAACTTAAAGAACAAGCTATGACAAGGAACCAAAACTCCAATACATTAACGGGTCAAAAGTTGATGATTTACATTGAAAATTATGATTTTCAAGCCATTTGAGCTTAGTTGAAAGTTTCACAAAAATTCAAAATTTTCAATTTTTTGAACACCCATCATCCCCACACTTAATTTAACATTGCCCTCAATGTTAAGATTCATCCAAACTAAACATGAACTTAACATTACCAATTAAACATGTCCAACCAAGATAAGTGCAAGACCAACACAAACAACACAACAAAGACACAAAGAGTGCAACAGTACAAATACATTAAAAGAGCACATGGACCTGATCTTATGCAGGATCAGTGAGTGCGATAGTCATCCGGGTCATAGTTAGGTCTCGGGACCGGATCTCCAAACCATTGTTGATACAATGCTTCCGCTTCACTCTGTAATGACCCAAGGTTGAAAGGGTCAGATGATCCACTCTGTCCTGCTGGTGGTGGCACTGGTACCCATGATGATGAATGTGTCTGCGGGTATGGGTACCGTGCCACGGATCGATCTACTTCCCGAGCGGTGCTCCAATCAACCGGTTGTGGATGTGCTCGATAAGGACGACCTGCATAGTAATCCTCATAATGACGAATCTGTTCATTATCCATATACCTGTCGTTGATCTCTTGTTGAGCGAAGTAAGCATTGCTACGGGCAATCGATTCTTGCCTCTCTCGATGTCTCCGGTCAAGCTCATACTCTCGAGAGTTGCGATCCCAGTTCAATTGTGCGATCGGGGGCCATTGATGGAATTCCTTAGGTTGCATAGATCGCATAATAGCCTCCAATAGATCATCATCCATTTGACCACTGTGGCTGCCATGTCTACCTCCTCCTGTTCCCATATCATCATCCTCTTCATCATCATCATCATCTTCCTCTTCTTCATGATCCGACTCATCACCTTGGTCCTCATCATCCGATCCAGCCACTGCTCCTGTTCTCAGCCCTTTCAATGTTTAGTTTCTGGCTTTGTCCCTCAAAATGTAATATCGGTCGGTGGTGGTGTATTCCCAATCATTCTTATCCAGCTTGCTTAGGGTAAATGTCTTATGCATTCTTATAAAATAAGGTGTTTCCTCGTGGAGTGCCCCTTGTTGGCGCATCAATGCAGTGATCAATCTGCAATGTGGTACCATCTTTCTTTCCCGACTCTCTCTGCTGGCCCAAACATTTAACATCACAAGATGTCTCAAAGAAAGTATTTCTTGCATCGTGAATAATGCCCTTAGCACCCTAAGCTCATAGTGACGCACCTTCATCTTGTCCCCCATCCTGGGGATAACACTCGAACCCGCAATGATAGCTAGAACCTTAGGCAAGATATTCAGATCTCCTCGCTGCATGTCACTTGTGGACCCATGCCTAAACAACCGTTGAAGAATAGCAATATGTTCTGGACCACTCGGTTTCTTCTCAAACATTTGTTTATCGGGTGGATAAACATAGCTCCCAGCAGGTAAGGAATCAAATGGCACAACCCGACGAATAGTTGCAAATGACATCACCACTTCCTCTCCTCCAACCGTTCCTATAAGCTTCATTGTTGAGGGAGGATTTGAACCCTATTCTTTTCTCAGTGTAGCCATCCAACCAATGATGGCTTTCATGGGGATCCTATCCTGACCTTCTTCATCTCGGAATGTTAAGGCCGCTTCCCAACCCAACCTTTGAAAGCATTCAACTATACCCAAAGCAGTGCATTCTGGCATTAGTACGGCTCTTTTAGTGACCATTGCATCCTCCTTTCGTTTCAATTTGGCCATCTTTTCATAATAAAGGTCTCCTTGCCAGACTTCGGGTAATGTGGACAAATGTTCATCCCTTTGCCATGTGGGCTTTGGGATATGTTCAACTTCAGATTCCATTTGTCTTCGTTCACTGGCACTCATTTGAGGAGTTTGTTCCTCATCACTATCACTCTCATCAACCAATGAGGTTTTCCTCTTTTTGGCAATTGCTTTCTGCCTTGAGCTTGACCCTTGTTCCGGTTGCTTTCCTTTTCCTTTTCTTAACCTGTTCCACATGTTTCCTGCACAATAATACCATTTCAGCAACAATGCAAAAGTACCACAGATGATGTACTCATCAAAGACACCACATACCATCCCTTTGTCATGCATCTCAACCCACCCCCAATTCCAGTTTTTGTGTTCATATGTTAATTGAACAACATGTCAAGATGGAGTTATCAATCACATTTCAACCATGACACCATTATCCCTTGCATTACCTCACCTTTTTCATTATAAATGTAATTAAACAATCACCCAACAATAAATTCATGATTCCTCTTGCAATTCCGCATGACACCCATATAGCATTAACCCATAAACACTTTGAGCAACATTCTATACACAAGAGAAGCTATCCATATTGCAAGACATCTACCATACTCACCTTTAATCACAAGGGTACAATGTAAAACACTCAATGTACAAGAGAAAACATACCTTGTTGCTGATTGAAAAATAGAGAAAAGAGACAAATGAAGCTTGCACCAAAAAACCCACCAAAAGTCAAAATTTTCGGAACTTAAACCTTCAAATACGGCCACACCAGTTGAAATTGCACAAAACAGAGAGTGGATCTGTGTTCCCCTTCGAATTCTACCCAAGATTGATATAAAGTTTTCCCGATTTGGCCAAGTATTGATGGAGATTGAGATGGGTGAAATTCTAGGGTTTAGAAGAAAATTTTTGGGGGAAAGACGTGTTTGTAGGAATTGAATGAAGTTAGATGATGTGTGTAGGCCAAAAATGAGGATGGTGGGTCGAATTTGTGGAAAAATGGGTGAAAAATGGGTCAAATTGGGTTTTTTTATGTTAAAAACCGAAATTTTTGGGGCTGCCTGCAGGTGGGCGTATGATACGCCCGGGCCGGGCGTAGTGAAAGGGGCGTAGGGACCGGCGTAAGCAGAAAGTCATGGGCGTACTATAAGGATCCGGCGTATGATACGGCCAGGTCGGCGTACCATACGCCCAAGGCTTTTTTTTTTTTGCAACACTTAGAAAAAAAGAACAAAAAAAATCAAAATTTTCAGAAAACATAACTTTACTTAAAAAAAAAATCAAAACTTACAAATTCAAACTCATTTTTATTTGTTTCTTGGCCTCGACCCTTTCGACCCTTTTATACCCCCGAAGATCCGTGCATTGCCCACAATTGCACCAATTAGACCATTACAATCAACCACGCCTTCCCCACACTTGCGAATTTCCATAGGGACGTAAAACTTTTCCTAAGAAAACAAAAACAAAGAAAACTCAAATAAAAATAGCTAAAAATCACAACTAAGTATCTAAACCAACGGGTTGCCTCCCGTATAGCGCTTAGTTTAATGTCGTTAGCTCGAAAATACCTGGCCCTTGTTACTCGGCTATGTTAATCAGAAAAGTGCAACAAACACTTTCCGATTGCTTTGCGATCCCGTTTACATCACTTGCTTCCATGTACGGTTTCAATCGATGTCCATTCACCACCTGCCTTAAATGATCCTCAAAATCCTCGATCTCGACAATGCCAAAGTTCCCAACTCGGATAATGGAATATGGTCCAGCCCACTTGCTTTTAAGCTTTCCCAGAAACAACTTTAACCGGGAATTGTAAAGCCAAACCTTCTGTCCTACTTCAAACTTACTCAAACGAAGTTTTGCATCATGAACGGCTTTGGTTTTGGCTTTGTACGCTGCTGCACATTCATACGCTTCATCCCTCAATTCTTCTAACTCACACAAGTTAAGCTTCCTTTCCTTACCTGCATTGTCATAATCCAAGTTAACATTTTTGATTGCCCATAATGCCCGATGTGCAAGTTCAACCGGTAAGTGACATCCTTTCCCATAAACCAACTGATATGGTGTGGTGCCAATAGGAGTTTTGTATGCCGTGCGATACGCCCATAAAGCATCGTTCAACTTTGTTGACCAATCTTTACGGTCGGCTCGCACGGTTTTCTGTAAAATCTCTTTGATTTGCCTATTGGACACTTCCACTTGCCCACTTGTTTGAGGATGATACGGAGTGGCAATTCCATGGTCTATGCCATACCGTTTGAGAAGTTTGCCAAAATGAAAGTTTTTGAAGTGGGATCCCCCATCGCTTATAATCACTCGAGGGAGCCCAAACCGTGAAAAGATATTTGATTGGACAAACTTACACACAACGGTATGGTCATTCGTCTTAGTAGCGATTGCTTCAACCCACTTTGAAACGTAATCCACCGCTACTAAGATGTACAAATTCCCAAAAGAATTAGGGAATGTCCCCATGAAATCGATGCCCCATACATCGAAAATATCCACAACAAGAATGGGATGCATGGGCATCTCATTTCGCTTTGAAATACTCCCCATCTTTTGACTGTTTAAACAATTTTTAGCAAACTCAAACGCATCCTTAAAAATTCTAGGCCAATAAAGCCCACAAGACAACACTTTATGTCCCGTTTTCTGGCCACTGAAATGACCACCACATGCAGATGCATGCAAGTGTTGTAACACCGAGGGAATCTCTGAATCTGGAATGCATCTTCGAATCAACTGATCCGCTCCAACTTTGAACAAATCCGGCTCATCCCATATGTAGTGCTTTGCTTGAGCTAAGAATTGTTGCTTCCTTCGCTTTGTCCAATGTTCCGGGAGTATACCTGCATCCAAATAATTTGCAAAATTAGCATACCATGGTTCAGTAGAAACATGTAACTCGTTCTCATTGTGAATGACACGTGACAAATGATCCGCCACCACATTCTCACTCCCTTTCTTGTCACGAATCTCCAAATCGAATTCTTGAAGCAACAGAATTCATCTAATCAGCCTTGGTTCCGTATCCTTTTTGTCCATGAGGTACCTAACAGCAGTGTGATCAGAATAAATAAAAACCTTGCTACCCCACAAATATGACCGAAACTTATCTAATGCAAATACTATAGCAAGCAATTCCTTTTCTGTTGTAGTATAATTCAACTGAGCATCTGAAAGGGTTTTGCTTGCATAGTAAATGGCAACGGGTTTCTTGTCCACCCGTTGGCCCAAAACAACCCCAACTACGTAATCACTTGCATCACACATTATTTCAAAAGGTTTTGACCAATCCGGTGATTGCAAAATTGGGGCTTCAACCAACTTTTTTTTGAGAGCATTAAAAGCAGTGACACAATCATTATCAAAAACAAATGGAACATCTTTCAATAGCAAATTACACAAGGGTTTCATAATGACACTAAAACGACCTAATACCCTTAACATTCGTGGGAGGGGGTGAAGTTGAAATGACTTGAACTTTAGCATGATCAACCTCAATCCCACGACTTGAAATCACATGACCCAACACAATGCCTTCTTGAACCATGAAATGACTTTTCTCCCAACTTAAGACTAAATTGGTTTCAACACATCTTTTTAAAACTTTTGTTAATTGTTCAAGACATGTTTCAAATGATGGACCAAAAATGGAGAAATCATCCATAAAAATCTCCAAAGACTCCCCAACCATATCTGAAAAGATACTCATCATGCACTTTTGAAAGGTGGCTGGGGCATTACACAATCCAAATGGCATTCGCCTAAATGCGAAAGTACCATATGGACATGTAAATGTGGTCTTTTGTTGATCGTCAGGATGAATAGAAATTTGATTATACCCTGAATACCCATCCAAAAAACAATAAAATTTCTGACGTGCAAGCTTTTCCACAATTTGATCAATGAAAGGCAAAGGAAAATGGTCCTTTGAAGTGGCTGCATTTAACTTACGGTAATCAATACAAATCCGCCACCCAGTTACCGGTCGGGTTGCAATCTCCTCACCTTTGTCATGTTTGACTACCTGAATCCCCGCTTTCTTTGGAACCGTTTGTGTAGGACTTACCCATGTACTGTCTGTGATTGGGTAAATGATTCCAGCATCTAACCACTTTAGAACCTCCTTCTTCACCACTTCACGCATGTTCGGGTTCAATCTTCTTTGAGTGTCTCGTGAAGGCTTAATCTTCTCATCCGTAATGATCTTATGCATCACAATGGAGGGGCTTATTCCCCTCAAATCAGCTATGGTCCATCCAATTGCAGCTTTATGCGTCACCAACACTTCCATCAAAGCTTCCTCTTGTGCTTCATCCAAATTTGCTGCAATGATAACAGGTAAAGTGTTATTTTCACCCAAGAAAGCATACTTAAGATGTTTAGGTAACTCCTTAAGTTCAGATTTTGGTGGTTCTTCCAAAGAGGGCTTGAGTTTGGAGTCTATGCTATCCGGGAGACTGTCCACTTGAATTGTCCATGGTGGGCGACCATCACTCGCCACTAGCACTTCCATATTCCGATCTTCTTCCTCCATGTCCTCTACCATGCTTAACTCATCCCTGTCACAAGAAAAACACATCTCTATGGTGTTTCCTCCACGTTCGTGGAATAGACACCCGTCAACAATGTCCGCCATAAAGCATTCATCTTTGACTCTAGAGTTAGCAATATTAGAAAAAACATTCAATTGAAGCTTCCGATTGCCAAAAGTCATGTCCACTGTTCTCGTCCTACAATTAATCAAAGCATTAGAAGTAGCCAAAAATGGACGACCCAAAATCACGGTGGGTTGCCTTAACGGATCGGTAATGGCATAATCCAAAACCAAAAAGTCAATCGGATAGTAAAAACCTTCCACCATCACAATTACATCAGAAACAATTCCCCTAGGGAGCTTGGAAGTCAAATCGGCCAACACCACGGTGGTGTCGGCTCGTTGTAATGGACCAAAATCATATTGGTCGTACAAGCTACCCGGGAGAATACTTACACTCGCTCCAAGATCCAATAACGCCCTTTGTATTTTAAAATCACCCACTTGAATTGGCATCAAAGGCGTTCCCGGATCTTGAAGTTTGGGTGGAAGGATACCTGTCACAACCGCACTCACATTTTCAGTCAAATCAACCTTTTTAGGGACCTTGTGATTCCTTTTCTGAGTGCATATCTCCTTTAAGTACTTAGCATATGATGGGATTTGTTTGATTGCATCAATGAGAGGAAGATTAATTTTCACTTGTTTAAAAATCTCCCACATTTCCTCTTGTTGTGGGCCTCTCTTGTTCACATGTGAAACTTTAGATGGATCTACTAAGGCTTTTGGAAAAGGAATGGTATTACCCTCCATCTCCTTTTCCATAACCTTAATGGTTTCATTTTGAAAATCATTTTGTGGTGGAAATTTGAAAGTGACTTTCTTATTTGATTTGGTTGGTGTATTCTCAGTCTCACATTCACTCTCATCACTCTCATTCACATCCTCCACCACACCCTCAACAAATTGTGGTGGAGGGACAACTTTGTTGTCATATACCTTCCCACTTCTAAGAATACTTACCTGATGAAGTTGAGCTGATTTCCGAGGCTTAGAACTACTTGCCTGATGTTGTGGATTTACCTTTGTGTCACTTGGTAGCTTGCCTGGATCCTTCCTTAGAATTGCTACCTCCTTAGCCAATTGACCCACTTGCTTTGTTAAAGCTTCAACAGTTTTGTCCCTCACTTCATTGTCCTTTCTCATCTCCTTCAGGAAGTCCATAATCTCCTTGTTGGAAGTGTCAGAATTACCGGATGAGGCTCCTTGATCTTGATTTGCTTGATAGTTCCTTTGATAGCCTCTGTTTCCACCTTGATTGTATCCTTGGTTGTTGTAGTTAGAATGCCTATTCTGGTATGGTTGGCTTCCTTGATTTGCTCCCTGAAAATTAGGATTAGACTGGTTAGAAGAATTACCATAACAAAAATTTGGATGATTCCTTAAACCTGGATGATATGTGTTAGAATTCATATCATATGGCTTGCGGTCTCCATAGACTTGGTTAACCTCTTCCTCCCTTCCACCTTGACCGGAACAATCCAAAGTAGCGTGGCCTAACTCTCCACATCCATCGCACACATGAAACACTTGGTTCTCCCATGTGGCACCTTTGCTTCCACCCATCTTCAAATTCGCCAACTCTCGCTCCAATGCTTGATTTGTTTTCTCCAACTTCTCCATTCTATCATAGGAGCTTCCCGAAGCTTTCACCGTGGCAAATTTCTTTCTTCTACTTGACTGTGCTTGCCTTTTGGAATTTACTGCCATCTTTTCCAAATAATCCCAATCCACATCTAATGGGTTGGACAAAAATGTTCCACCTGTGGTGGAATTCACATCCCTTATGTCATCAGTAGACAAACCATCATGAAAAGCAGTAATTAATTCCCATTTGGAAATCCCATGATGTGGACAAGTCCTTAGCAGCTGCTTGAATCTTTTAAAGGCTTCGTAGAGTAACTCTCTCGATTGTTGCTGAAATTTCCTTATAGCATGCCTAGCATCACTTGTTCTTTGTGGAGTAAAGTACTCATCGAGAAATTGTTGCTGCAGATCCTCCCAAGTGAAAATGCTAGCAGATGGCAATGCTAGGAACCACAACTTGGCCGCATCCTTCAAAGTGAATTGAAACAAGACTAATTTCACTTGATCAGGTGTGAAACCTTGACCTCCTATTGTACCACAAACCGCTTCGAATTCAGACAAATGTAAATACGGTTCCTCACTTGCCTTTCCATGAAAGTTGGTTAACACGTTCAAGAACTGTGGCCTTACTTCAAATGATCTTCCTCTCACCTCAGGACGGACAATAGGTGAAGCATTCACTGCTATGTGTGGTCTAAAATGACTTTCCACACCTTGAACTAGGCCTCGATTAGGTGCCCTTGGCACACCATCATGAAAATGGTCATATCCTCCATCGGAATATTGATTGACATTAGGCCTTCTATGAATCCTTGGTTGACCTTGATATACTGGATTAGGATGATCATAATGTTGATGGCCTTGATATCCATATCCATCATCATGGTTGTCGTTATCCCAACCTCCTTGATAACGTTGATCTCCTTCATTGACCACTTCATCATCCCAATCATCAACTAGTCCTCTTATGTTGTCCTCTTGATACAAACTATTTTCTCGACGAGAAGGTGTATCATGACGATTCAAATGAGTTGATTGTGTGTCAGACGACCCCTGATTAGATCTTTGTGGAGTCCTTGGTGGGTTATGTGGAGGTGGTGGATTTGGTGGTGGCCCAAAAATAGGATTTGGTTGAGGTCCAAAAGGTTGGAAATTGCCCCCTCTATATAATCCTTGAGGTGGTGCTTGAGGCGGTGGTGGAGGTGGTTCGGGATAGGGTTGAAAATCATCATCATCTTGATAGTTTGGTGGTGGTCTAGGATGTGGTGGTGGTGGAATTGGGTAGTTTGGTGGAGCTCCATGATCACTATGATGACTCATAGTTGATGCTTCTTGATCAATTTGTTGTTGGATTGGAGGTACTATCAAACCGGATCTATGCAACACCCGGTTATGCCTTGCGGTTCTCTCAATTTCAGGATCGAAGATCAACGGTGATGTCTTCCTTGAATAACGGGTATGCATGCAATTGTAAGATTACCTGCACAATACAAACAAAGAAAAACCCACGCGTAATTCCGAACAATAAAGAAAACAAAACAAAACAAAACAAAATTAAAAGAAAAATCAAATCTTTTTGTGTTTTTATGTTTTTGAAAAGCAAATGCAATTAAAATTAAACTTAAACTAGGGCTAACCTAAAAACTAGCACTTTGCGCGTTGATTCCCCGGCAACGGCGCCATTTTGATCGATGTGTCGTAGGTCAATCAAAAACAATTTATAATTAAGAACTTATCTACCTTTGACTATAGCAAGGGCAAGTAAGGTCGTCTCCACAGGGAATCAGTGGAAAGTGCTAAGCTTTAAGTTATTACTTGGTTAAACAAAGAAAAATGTAAACTTGAATTTAAATTGAATTAACGAAATGTTTAAAGCAACAATTATGATTAATGAGTTTGAAAAACAATTGAGAAAAAGGTAATCACTTCCGGGTTTAGGTTAGTAGATTCACAATGATTTTAGGTTAAACTTAGTTGGAAATCACATAGACATGATCTTGTTAATTGGTTTGATCAAAGTGACAACAATGGAACAAACGTTCAAGAGTTGCTCATTCACACAATTGTCAATTTAGATATGTAAAGCAACACCCAAATACCAATGAGTAAACGATGCAAGAAAACCGAATCACTGCTGGCAAAACGTAATGCTTAAACACAAATAAATCGTTTACATCAATCAAAAACACAATTGAATTCGAGTTATTAAAACGAAAACAACCCAAAAACCTAAGTTTAAACATTCAATCAAAGTTCATCCACTAACCTTATTGCCCGGAAGCAATCACAAAGAAAACTAGCCACGCATCTTCATTAGCACGCTTCGATTCTTGATTCGGATGATGTTTCCTATGATCACGGATTGATTTGGAGGAGTTTTGCTGCCCAAAAAGCTTGTTTTTTCGCCCCCAATTCGTCCAGAAAAAGCCTCTTTCGAAACCCTAGGATAATGCCTTAAATATGGGAAAGATTTGCTGAAAAATCAAGTTTTCCGGCCTCCGGCGTATCATACGCCGGGCCTGGGCGTATGATACGCCCAAACTGATACCCTATGCTGGCCAGATTCTGCCAACGCTCAAAACTGGGCGTATGATATGCTGGCCGTATGAAACTGTAACGACCCGTTTTTGATAATATGAACAAGTTTGAAATAATCGTCAATAGAACGATTGTGATTATTAAAAATTGAAAGTATGTGAGAAATTATGAACGTGGGAGAAAACCGTTCGCGAAACGGGGTTACGGATTGTCCGGAATCGCGAAACAAAGATAATGTGGTTTGGGACTCTTCGCGGTACGCGAGGATGATTATGAGGTTCCGTCGCGGTATGCGAAGGACCAAAAATATCTGAGAACTCTGGATTTCTTCGCGGTACGCGAAGAGCTCTTGAGCCCTCTTCGCGGTACGCGACGGGTGGGGCGGCTTGGCAGAAAGCTTATCTTCAAAGCTTTTCACCAAAAACATACATCTATCTCTCTTTCTCGATTCTTTTCACCATAAACACACACATATACGAATTTTAAGCTACCAACATCGATTTTGAAGCTATCCAGACGTTCGGGTTGAGCCGTGGATCGTTTCTACACGTCCAGATCGTTGTATTTCAATCAGAAATCCGTTTGAAGGGTAACGATTCGTTTTATTCCATTTATTTTGATAATATACGGATTAAATATAGTTTTGAGTATTGTATAATGATCTGGGATGATTAGGAACGAAGTACTAGGTGTTTTAACGGTGAAAATTTGATTTTGATCCGTTATGATGCCCGTTTGTTATGAAACTCATATTAATTGAGTATGATTATTAGTGGGATGATTAAAGAGTGGTTGTGATGGTTTTGGATCATTCTTTAGAATGATAAATTAGCGTGTAAAGTTGAAAGTTAATGTTTTCAGCGTAAAACGACGTTGTGATAATTTAAATATGATAAAGAACATGTGTAGATTAATTTCTACACATGGGTTATTGATAAAAGCCTTAACAAGGTTTTGATTGAAAATAAAGAATGAAACAGGTCAAATGAATTAGACTACATAAATAACACACGTGTTGTGTTCATGTTGTTAAATTCTGTTATATGTGAATATATAATAGGAAGAAGAGGTGAATCTAATTCTAGAAGGCCTGGGAAAGAGTTGGAAATTGTTGATAACTCTTCAAATTAAGGTAAGTTACCTGTTTGATTGAACTTGTAGTTAAGGACTGGGTGAGTCCATACTACAAGTGATTGTATTATACGTGATTGTGGTTATTGTTGTTGCATGATTCACAAGGTGTGTGAACATGTGGTGATCTACGAATGTGTAGATGTTGAATTGGTAATGTGCACGTTTAGATTCACAAGGTGTGTGAACGTATACCTTGTCATTCCAATGTAAAAGATTCACAAGGTGTGTGAACATGTGGTGATCTACGAACGCGTAGATGTTGAATTGGTAATGTGCATGTTTAGATTCACAAGGTGTGTGAACGCATAACTTGCCATTCCAATGTAAAAGATTCACAAGGTGTGTGAACTTGTGGTGATCTACGAATGCGTAGATGTTGAATTGGTAATGTGCATGTTTAGATTCACAAGGTGTGTGAACGTATAACTTGTCATTCCAATGTAAAAGATTCACAAGGTGTGTGAACATGTGGTGATCTACGAATGCATAGATATTGAATTGGTAATGTGCATGTTTAGATTCACAAGGTGTGTGAACATATAACTTGCACTTCCAATGTAAAAGATTCACAAGGTGTGTGAACAAATGGTGGATTTGAAATATGATGCACAATTGGTGTTTTGTGTGTTTATATATATGTTATATTAAATTATAATAATTGTGCATGAATGGGGGATATATTGAGGTTTTGGTTGAAAACGAACCGTTAGCAAATCGTTTTGTATGTGGTTAAATGTTGTCATCAGCATTTTATTTGAACCCTCATTAGTGTATCCATATGGTGTTATGGAATACACGTGGTGAATGATGAGGTAATCTTACTTAGCTCTAACGAACTAATGGTGAATTTAAATGTGGTGCTTACAGGTACACGGAAGTAGGGTGAGCGGTGATGGTGATCGGGAATCGAACGTGGAGGCTCGTGTGGTGGTTTAATATATAAATAATCGAACATGTGTGAAGCTTTTGTGTAATAAATTTTTGGTGGAGTTTGTAAACATACTTAAACTTAAACTTGTTTTTAACAGGTGTTGGTAATCGTATGTTTAAAAGTTTGTAAAACACAAAAGTCGTTTTGTTTTGACTGGGACCTAACGTAAATTATCAAATAATGTTGTAAAATGTCCTGACTGGGACTCGGCTGGTTTAGACCCTTTCTTTTCAAATAAAGGAGTATTAATATTAAACTTGTTGTATGTTGCATACAATCACATGAGTCTTCAAAAAATTCATAGCTAGATGACTGCAATGATTTTTAACGTCACCCTATGCTTAGTAAAATTGGTAGGTTAGGTTGGCCTGGCTAACGGGTTAGAACGGGTGCAGTTTAGGATGAGTGCGGATCAAGACGAGTTTTAAGCAAAATCCGTTTGGGTTTAAACGGATCGTTTTAAAAAAAAATCAATTTTGCTAAAGTTAAAATGAGTTGTAACTAAACCATTAGTTTATTTGAATAATTTTTAATGATTTTCTCATTAAATATATTATTGACCATCCTTACCTATTGAAACCCATTGTGTTAACTTGGTTTTTATGTTGCCCATCTTGACCCTTTTGGTGTTAAGGTATTACCCATCTCAACCCATGATATGTCATAATGTTACCCATTTCAACCCAAAATACAATAATTATTTACCCAATTCTATCCATTTATCTTGTTATGGGTCAAAATTGTCGGCATATATTGACTGGTTCTTGTGTGGCTTAAAAACAGCATATTTTGCTGGCTGGATACAACTTGCCTCTTGGTCGATCTGATTGAGTTTTTAAAATAATGGTTTTACTTTTGTTTAGTTTTACAAAAACCATATAAACTTGCATCAACAAAACCACACAAGTTTGATTTATAATGCTCCTTTTTATTTATGATAACAGGTTCAATTTACTTGGCATTTTTTTAAGCTCGCTCGAAACCTCATATATATCGTATTAACAATGTTAAAAGTCTTTTTCCCAATATGATTTTTGAGCTTCTTAAATAATGAGTCTAACTTAATGAAAAGAATAATATATAGTAAATTTAAAGTAGATAACAATAATATGCATATCCTCAATCAAAACGTAGACTATATATTTTAAGATC
The DNA here is from genome assembly GCA_009363875.1 of Mikania micrantha. Classification (NCBI taxonomy): domain Eukaryota; kingdom Viridiplantae; phylum Streptophyta; class Magnoliopsida; order Asterales; family Asteraceae; genus Mikania; species Mikania micrantha. Next base: position 74,694,723 of record CM018694.1, on the reverse strand, counting down.
TAAAAGGCTGATATCTTAACCAATGGTGATAGTTATTTTAGGTGATGGTGTTAATATGTCGAATGATTGTTAGCCATGTTATTTAAGTGTTGGTTATCTTACGTTGAACTGTTAGATAATACTTATTATGGTATCAGCCAATTCATGAGTGGTTGAGTTTCTCCAAATCCCTTCCTCTTCCTTTCTATCGATCATCCTCCCCCCTTTCTACCTGTTCACCTCCTTCTTTCCTGTTCCTTATGGCTTCCTCTTCCAACACCTCATATCTACCCATGTCTGGTTTAGCCCCCATGATTGCTCTCAAGCTTTCTTCCTCCAATTACATTTATTGGAAACAACAAATGATTCCCCTTCTATCCTACCAACAACTTCTTTCTCACGTGGATGGTACACAAAATGCTCCTCCACCCTTGATTACTAATAATGACAAATCTGTTGATAACCCGGCTTACATAACTTGGATACAAGCCGAACAACAAGCCATCATTATTCTCAATGCATCGTTGACTGAAGAAGCATTATCTGTTACTGTTGGATTATTCTCGGCCCGTGATATTTGGGTTGACCTTGACGCGCCTTTTTGCAACACTTCGGTTGAACGGGTGCAAAACTTATGGGACAATCTTCGGGCTCTCAAGAAAGGTGACAAACCGGTTGCTGAGTTTGGTCGTACATTTAAGGCTATTTGTGACCAACTTAGTGCTATTGGTCATCCCGTGGATTCCATGGACCAGCTTCATTGGTTTTTGTGTGGTCTTGGAACTACCTTTGAGAATTTCTCTACCACTATCCGCTCGGCCCGCCCTATTCCCAATCTTTCGGATCTTCTGGCTAGTGCAGAAAGCCATGAATTATTTGTCAAAAACTTACAAGGCACTAACTCTATTTCGCAGGTGGCATTCACGGCTCAGTCCACTAAGCCAAATACTTTTGGACACAAGTCCATTACTCCTGGTTCCATGCCTCGGCATCAGTTTAATTATCGTGGCCATAACTCTCAACCTCAATATCGATCTAGTAAGCCTCCCTTTAATAATTATCGTGGTTCAAACAGGAGCATGAATCGAACCGGTCGACCACCCACCTGTCAATTATGTCGCAAACCCGAACATTATGCAACTCAATGTTATCAACTTGCCACCTTTGCTGCGTCGACAAATCCTACCAGCATGACTACTGATGACCAATTGGCTCAAGCCTTTCATGCTCAATGCCATTTGAACTCTACTATTCCTGATTGGACATCGGACATGGGAGCGTCTTCTCATATGCTTCCTACCACCAATGCACTTCAAAATTCCACCCCAATTCAAGGTAATCAAAACGTTTATTTTGGAAATGGCCAATCTTTACCCATAACTCACGTTGGCAACACTAAACTGTTGGGCAGTCTTAATCTTAACAATGTTTTGGTGGTACCAAATCTCACCAAAAATCTCCTTTCCATTGGTAAGTTAACTAAGGATAACCCGGTTGATGTCGTTTTTTCTCATCCATATTTTTATATTCAGGATCATCGAACCAAGGAAACTCTAGCCCAGGGTTGCCGTGAAGACGGCCTTTATGTTCTTCGCAACACACATGAAGCTTTCGTAACAACTCACTCATGTCCAAAAGCTTCTTTTGAACTATGGCATTCCCGACTTGGGCATGTCAATTTTGGTGTAGTTACTTTACTTAAAAATAAAGGTTGCTTATCATTTACTTCTGTGTTACCTAAATCGGTTTTTTGTTCCCCATGTGAACTTGCTAAATCAAAAAGGCAATCCTTTATTCTTAATAATAAACGGGCTTCGTCACCTTTGGATCTCATACATTGTGACTTGTGGGGACCATCCCCGATAAAATCGGTTGACAATTTTCTATATTATGTTGCCTTTGTTGATGATTATTCCCGCTTTACCTGGTTATATCCGTTGCGGACAAAGTTGATTTTTTTGAGGCCTTATCTATATTTCTACCATTTGTTCAAACTCAATTTTCAACAAAGATTAAAATTTTTCAAAGTGATGGTGGAACAGAATTTACTAATAATCGTGTTTGAAAATTGTTTGAACAAAATGGCACGCTTCATCGCATGTCGTGCCCCTACACACCACAACAAAACGGTCGGGTTGAATGGAAACATCGACATGTTGTTGAAACCGGTTTGGCAATGTTATTTCATGCCAAGCTACCTGCACATTATTGGGTTGATGCCTTCTCATCTGCCGTGTTTATAATCAATCGGTTGCCTACACCATTACTCAATGGGCAGTCCCCTTTTGAACTGTTATATAACCAACAACCAAATTACTCTTCTTTTCGGACATTTGGTTGTCGGGTTTCCCATTTCTCCATGATTATGCTCTAAACAAATTGTCTCCAAGGAGCATTCCATGCATCTTTCTTGGGTATTTTTCCAAGTACAAAGGGTATCGATGTCTTGACCCGTGCAGCTCTCGCATATATGTTACACGTCATGCTCGCTTTGACGAGCATTATTATCCTCTTGATACCACAACCAATGCATCACCAATTACTGATCTTCAGGTGGTCTTTGGTCCATCATAACTCATCAACTTCACATTCACATACTACTGTTCCTAATTCTCAAATTTCAAACCCAACAGAACCTACAATCACTACTATCCCATTTTTACCAAATCCACCTAGCTCACCTGCTTCACCTATTTGTCCTATTGATCCCCCCACCCTACCACTGTATAGCTCATCTTCTGCCTCACATCCTAGTCCATTACCTTCCCCACCTCACAGCTTAATACATACCAGCCTCACACCTCAAAGTCCAGCCACTTCTTCCACCACATCCGAACCTTCACAATCTGATTCGCCCAACATACCAATACCTCCCCCACTTCCATCTCACCCCATGACCACTCAAGCTAAATCCGGGATTTTTAAACCGCGTCATCGTGTAGACTTAGCTCACACGAAGACGACTCCTCTTTATCATGCCTTATTTGCCACAACCGATCCTACAAATTACCATATTGCATCTAAAGATACAAAATGGGTTCATGCTATGGAAACTGAACTTCATGCTCTTCATAAAAATCAAACTTGGACCCTTGTTCCACGTCCACCACATGCCAATGTTGTAGGTTCCAAGTGGCTTTTTAGAACAAAATTTCGTTCCGATGGGTCTATTGAGCGTTATAAGGCAAGACTTGTTGCTCAAGGATTTACACAAGTCCCTGGGCTTGATTATTCTCATACCTTCAGTCCAGTTGTCAAAGCTGCCACGGTGCGCACGGTTCTTGCTCTTGCTATTATAAACGTATGGCATCTTCATCAATTAGATGTCAATAACGCCTTTTTGCATGGCAATCTCACAGAAAGTGTGTATATGGAACAACCTACGGGCTTTGTTGATCCTCAATATCCCTCTAATGTTTGCAAGTTGAAGAAAGTTATATATGGTCTAAAAAAGCTCCCAGGGCATGGTTTCATTGACTAAGCTTGTTTCTTACCAGCTCCGGATTCAAATGCAGTAGAGCTGATCCATCTTTGTTTATTTTCAAAAGTGATTATTGTATCATGTACCTTCTTGTGTATGTTGATGATCTCATCCTCACTGGCACTCACGAATCTCGTCTATCATCGTTCATCACCTGCTTAAATAAAGAATTTGCAATTAAGGATCTTGGGAAACTCAATTACTTTTTGGGTTTGGTGGTTACCTACACTCAAAATGGTCTTTTTTTTGAACCAGTCTAAATATACTTTGGATATTTTAACTCGTGCTAAGATGTTGGATGCAAAACCTGCTCCAACACCCTTAAGCACCAATGTTTCTTTTGTTTCTTTAGGTGACTTGTTTCCAGATGCTACTCATTATCGTTCCATAGTAGGTGCTCTCCAATACTTGACGATCACGAGACCTGATATCGCTTATGCTGTGAACCAAGTTAGTCAATTTCTTCATGCTCCAACTATTGCTCATTTTCAAGAAGTTAAAAGAATTCTTCGCTATCTTAAGGGAACACTTGCATTTGGATTACACTACAGTCATCCCACTCACACATCCTTGCTCGGCTACTCTGATGCTGATTGGGCTCGCTGCTTGGAAACTCATCGGTCTACTTATGGATATTCTATATTTTTGGGGGGCAATCTCATTTCTTGGAGTGCTAAAAAGCAACCAACTGTTGCTAGATCTAGTTGTGAGTCTGAATACCGAGCCATGGCCAACACTGCTGCTGAAATTATTTGGTTAACTCATCTTCTTCAGGAACTTCATGCCTTACCTCCGGACAGACCAACTATTCTTTGTGACAATAAAAGTGCTATTTTTCTTACCCAAAATCCTGTCTCACATAAGCGGGCCAAACACATTGACCTTGACTATCACTTCTTAAGAGAATTGGTGGCTACAGGCAAATTAGCTACTAAATTTGTTCCATCCAAGCTTCAGGTGGCTGATATTTTTACCAAAAGTCTCCCAAGTTCTCAATTCAACATTTTTCGCCAAATGCTTCGTATTGGTCCACCACCGCTCAGCTTGCAGGGGGATGTTAGATAATACATATATATTTGTATATTGTAGGGTACCTAAGTGTAACATTGTTGTTTATATAAGTTGTATCATGTAACTCCTTTATTACCAAAGAGGCATTGCCTCAATGGTACCCCATGATTCTTCCAAATGAGAGGTCATGGGTTCAAATCCCTTCCGCAGCGAAAAAGGGGTCTGAGGGGGGTCAGGGGGTTTTCCCAGTGGGGTTTCCTCCTGGGGTGGTTGTGGTGGCTCATGGGAGGTTCAGGTAACTAGACCTTGGTGACATGGCCTGGAAACAGTGGGTTCACACGATTGAGACCTTCGCCGTTCAAAAAAAAAATGTAACTACTTTATTTATGAAATCAATACCTTATTATGAACCTATCTTCACATAAAAATGGCCCCTGCCTCCTTGAACTTTAGACATTTCAGCATTTATGAGGATAAAGACACGATTACTTTTGCTAGTGTCCTTTCATTGAAAAGGATTTTGATAAATGGGAGTAATTAGTTGGGTCCATGCCACGTATGGCACGTGTTTATGTCCTTTCATTTACGTCTTTGAGTTTGAGCATTTATGGAAAATTGATCATGATAGATTTTGATCGATCGATTACAGTTAATCATACAAGATCCATATAATAAGTTGTATAGTAATGCATTTATTATTTCATATTACTACACGTATAGTAAAAGATATGAAACATGCATATCAAACATTTATATATAAATTACTAGGTTAGTACCCCGTGTATTACACGGGATGAATAAAAAAGGTATAATAAATAATTATCAATAACAATTTAAACAATATAAGATAATTTTTTAATATAAAATAATTATATTATTTTTTTAAACAATATAATTTTTTCAAATTTTGTTTCTTTAATTTTTTTTTTAATTTTCTTTTCGAAAATTCAATATTTTATAATAATTTTTTTTATAAAAAGTGTGTTTTTTTATATTAATATATTTTAATGTATTAAATTTTTTTTTCTTAATTCAAAACATGTATTTAATAAGAGAGAGAGAAGAGAAAATCAAAATTGAGGTGGTGTAGAAACATGACAAGTGTCCCCTAAAACCTTTATTTATTAGAATAGATAGATACGATGCATTTATTAGTAGCAAGTGTTTTGCTCCCTGGTTTTAATGGTTACAAGTAGACGTGCACAAGTCGGTTAACCGGTCCAAACCGGTTTTTAAATTAACCGAACCGGTTAATCGGTGTAAAGGGTTTACCGGTTTTTCCTAAAAACCGGTTTAATTATTAACCGGTTTTTTTAACCAATATATCCTAACCAATGGAACCGAACCGGTTATTAACCGGACCGGTTAACTGGCCAAACCGGTTCAAAAACCAGTTTTTAAACTTAAATTTACTTTTTTTGTTATCCGTTAATCCGTTTGATCCATTTGACCGTATTGAACCGTTTTTTTCCTAAACCCTAATAAAATCTTAAACTAATCAAACTAATAACTAATAAACCATAAAGTAATCAAAACCTTAAACTAATAATTACTAAACCCTAATAAAATCTTAAACTAATCAAACTAATAACTAATAAACCTTAAAATAATCAAAACCTTAAACTAATCATTACTAAACCCTAATAAACCTTAAACTAATCAAACTAATATTAAACTAATAAACCCTAAACATAAGTTTATTTAATAAAAGTATAAAACCATAAACTATTAAGATTTTATTAGGTTTTAATTAGTTTAATATTATTTTGATTAGTTTAAGGTTTATTAGGGTTTATTAATTATGAGTTTAAGGTTTTGATTATTTTAAGGTTTATTAGTTATTAGTTTAATATTAGTTTGATTAGTTTAAAGTTTTATTAGGGTTTAGTAATGATTAGTTTAATGTTTTGATTATTTTAAGGTTTATTAGTGTAAAAACGGTTGCGGAATAGGACCTACCCGATTTGTGAAGATTAACCATTTCTAAACAGAGAAAAGTCTTGAAGATGGGTGAAGAACATAAACAAGAATATGAGATGTAATGTAAACTGATGAACAAACAGATGATTTATAACAACAGTAGTTCAATCATTCAACAAGATTACATTACCTACCCCTCTCATGCTCTCAAACTCCATGGATAAAGAATCCATGGAGTTCATGGGGGAGAGCTCTCTCAGGATTACATTGAAGCACACCCTCACACACTCTCTTGTCTGTGTTGTTTTGCTATAAATGAGAATAGTCTCTATTTATAGTGTCACATGACCTAAAACCCTAAAGACAACAAATACAACAAAATGATAATAAATAAATAATAAATAATAAATTAAGCTCTATCATTTGTTGTGGTCTTCGGGTCTTTTGGTCATCAAGTGTCTTCGTAATCTTGAGTCTTTAGTGGCTCGTGTGATGACTCATTGCTCCCTAATCAACAAATACATAATACTTCATGTTTACATTTCATCTATCCAAATTAACCGTTGGTCTTGACTTTTCTATACCTAACAGTCTCCCCCTATTTGGTTAGATGAATTGTAAGCCAATGCAGAAGTATGATGAAACAAACATGAATAATAAGATTAAACTTGTGTAGATGCAATTCATGTTTCTTTCGCCGCAACAATTGTGAAGCTTTCTTTATTCCATTTCTCAAACCCAAAAGAAACTTCTTGAAGTTCCATGTCTTCCATTTATCTTCTCCCCCTCTAATAAAGCTCCCCCTACGATTAAACAATCTTAATCTTCAATCCCAACCCAAAAGATATCCGAATATAGGGTGTCAGTTCAAGTATAGGAATCTCAGCCTTCCTTGTAATGAACATGTGACAAATAAGGGTTCAAAGATGAATGTAAACCATATCCCAAAAATTTGATTCTTAAGAGTCTTCAAAGTAGAAATAAGAAATCTTCAAATCAATGAAACCGAAGTCTTCACTGATAAACCACTGATAACACACTTGCCATCAATTTAATCCATCAATCTCCCCCTAAACTGATGATATAGATAACTGACGTGTGAAGATCCATTAAGTCTACAAAAACAAGTAGTGTTCTTCGGAAGCAATCATAGCAAACCGGTAATATGTTCCATGCTGCAGATCTGAAACACCAATTGGACTTACAGAATAGACATCATTAACTTATTTTGATTTTCTAATGATGTATAAGTTTCAGCTCTTTCATGCCAATGAGTAAAGTACTTCCAATGATGAAACCGAACGAGCGAACCAAAGGCTGATGTGTTTCAAAAGTGATGTCATATGTTATCAATTTCTAAAGTGTTGATTTGAGGATGCATTAGCACTTGGACATCACAAAAATAAACACTTAAGAAGTGGACATTGCATATCAAGAAAAGACATTACTTATAAAACATTTTGTTAATTTCAAAGTGCTAATTTATAGATGCATTAGAACTTGGACATCACAAATGAGCACGTAGAAAGTTAACATCTTGTTATACCAAATGAGGGAATCAAAGTTAAATGTGTTTCAGAAGTAAAATCATATGTTTTCAAATTCTAAAGTGTTGATTTGAAGATGCATTAGCACTTGGACATCATCCAAATTAACACTTAGAAAGAAGACATTACATATCAAGAGATGACGTTACTTAAGAAATATTTGGTTAACTTCATAAGTACTGATTTATAGATGCATTAGCACTTGGACATCATAAATTAGCACTTCAGAAGCTAACCTCCTTTTATACCAAAAACTTTGGTTCTTTAAATAGTTTAGTTAGCTTCAGAAGTATTAATTTGTAGATGCATTAGAACTTGGACATCACAAATTAATACTTAAGTAACTAACTTCTTTACAATCCAATAATACCTCTGCTCTTTGGAAGTAACTCTCGGAAGCAATAGTAATTCAATTTCGGAAAAAGCTTCACTCATCATAAGGAGATGTCTTCAGAAGATGCTTCGGAAGTAGTTTCCAATCGGAAGCAAATTATGCTTAAGAAACATTTTATGCTTAGGAAGCAACTCATGCTTAGGAAGCAACTTTTGCTTAGGAAGAAACTTATGCTTTGGAAGCAAATTATGCATCGGAAGCAACTTGTGCATCGGAAGCAACTTGTGCTTCGGAAACAAATTGTGCTTAGGAAGCAATTTTTATGCTTCGGAAGCAACTTGTTCTCAAGAAGCAATTTCCAATCAGAAGCAGTAACCATAGGAAGCAATAGCCATCGAAAGCTTATAATTTTAAAGAATATCAATGGTAAGCTTCCGAAAACCAATCAACTAAAACCTTCTGAAAAACCTAAATTCTAGAACGCCGTCGTCATAATTATGTTCTTTTCTGAAACAAACCCAGCTGCCCTAAAAATTTCCAGCCGTCTCCATTTTTATTAAACGAACAAAAATTTGATTATTTATCTGATGACGATCAGATTTGGGTGGGGTTTTGACATATATTAGGGAGAGTCAAAACTCACTTGTGTTTACCATATCAAAACACAAAAAATATAACCCAAATAAATTGAAGAACGTAGAACCCAAAACAAGAACATATTCAAAGAACTTTCACAAAAATTCACAAAATCAGGGTATTGAGCACAAGTTTGAGAGAATAAGTGGTTAGAATGATAATCTCGGGAACTCTGCTCTGATACCAATTGTAAGAACGGTTGCGGAATAGGACCTACCCGATTTGTGAAGATTAACCATTTCTGAACAGAGAAAAGTCTTGAAGATGGGTGAAGAACATAAACAAGAATCTGAGATGTAATGTAAACTGATGAACAAACAGATGATTTATAACAACAGTAGTTCAATCATTCAACAAGATTACATTACCTACCCCTCTCATGCTCTCAAACTCCATGGATAAAGAATCCATGGAGTTCATGGGGGAGAGCTCTCTCAGGATTACATTGAAGCACACCCTCACACACTCTCTTGTCTGTGTTGTTTTGCTATAAATGAGAATAGTCTCTATTTATAGTGTCACATGACCTAAAACCCTAAAGACAACAAATACAACAAAATGATAATAAATAAATAATAAATAATAAATTAAGCTCTATCATTTGTTGTGGTCTTCGGGTCTTTTGGTCATCAAGTGTCTTCGTAATCTTGAGTCTTTAGTGGCTCGTGCGGTGACTCGTTGCTTTCTAATCAACAAATACATAATACTTCATGTTTACATTTCATCTATCCAAATTAACCGTTGGTCTTGACTTTTCTACACCCAACAATTAGTTATTAGTTTGATTAGTTTAAGATTTTATTAGGGTTTAGAAATTATTAGTTTAAGGTTTTGATTATTTTAAGGTTTATTAGTTATTTGTTTAATATTAGTTTGATTAGTTTAAGGTTTTATTAGGGTTTAGTAATTATTAGTTTAAAGTTTTGATTAAATAAAATTAAATGAACTTTATTAAGTAAGAATTTCAAATAGCATATTTCATTAAAATAAATTAATTACACAAGCTTTTAAGTAAAAAATAAATACAAAATCGAAAATAGAAATTAGTCTTCGGTTTGTGCTTCGGATTGTAGTTCCGGGCTATTGGTCCGCATCCATTCATCCATTGCTTGTTCTTCGTCGAAAAGTGGGAAAGTCATTCCTTCCTCAACTTCAACATCGTGTATTGTCTCTTCTATCTCAAGCTCGCCTTCAAGTAGTGTGTGGTCTTGTACGCGTTCCATTGCATCCAAATGGTCTTTCAAGCAAATGCACATCTCCAATGATGCAGGAGTAAGCATCGTCCTTCGTATCGATAAAACCCTGCCACTAAGAGAAAAAAGGCAGACTCCGAAGCTTCCATTGAAGCTTGGACGCTTAGTAAATCACGGGCCATGGCAGATAGAATCGGAAATTGGGTTTCCTTTTGTTTCCACCAGGCCAAAATATCAAAGTTTTCAAATTCTTCCGGCGTAAGACCGGAAATCCAATCAGTCCCTAGGTACCTTCCTAGTTCGCTACTTGCGCTAGTACATCGGGTTTGTTTAGTTACATTTTGTCTTAAGGTGTTAAATAAATCAAAGTTAACATCTTGGCTTCTACTCGAACTAGAAGCCGCATACATTGTTTGTTGCATGTTAGATCTTTCACCATATTTTTGTAAATAATGATCAAACATATTTTGAAAAAATATGTTAAAGTTATTTTTAGTGTTTGTTGCAAAGTTATCCAAACCCAAAGCACCAACAATTTCATCCATTAATGTTTCAACGCCGGCACCATTGAAACATGGGTTTAATGCCGTCGCACAAGTAAATACGCCAGCATTTCTTGAAAGTATTTCAATAGTTTTATTTTCATTGGAAGTAACATTCTCGTATATATCTCATTATTTTCACCCGTCGATGGAAAATCGTTAATTTTTCTTGTCATTATAAATAATTGTTGAAGAACCAAACAAGACGTGGGATAATAAACTCCCAATAAAGTTGTTGCATTTTTAAAAACTCCAAATAAACTAGTAAATCCTCCTATGACGTCCCAACATAGGCTATTAAATTTTTAGCCTTACGTTCTTGCACTAAATTGTTATGAAATACTTCCAAGGTTTCCCTTCGTCGTAAGGCGTTGTTAAACATACGCCAAGTCGAATTCCATCTTGTTGGTACGTCCCAAGACGGGCCTAAAAAGAGGGAGTTCGTATCCTCACATAATTTTTTATATTCCGTATATCTTCTACGACTTTTCATAAAAACATCCTTTAACATTTGTTAAAATTTTTCTTTTAACATATTCATTTCAGGAACCGCAAGAGCATCACTCACAACCAAGTTAATAATGTGAGCAACGCATCTTGTATGAAAAAAAGCACCATTACGTATCGGTTTATATTTAAGTTTTAATTTTTGAACCGCATTCGTATTATTTGAAGCGTTATCAAAACTTATTTAAAGTATTTTATCTTGTAAATGGAATGTTTGTATTATTCCATCTAACATGTAAAACAAATTATCCCCCGTGTGAGGATACGGAAACATTTCGAACGCAATCGTACGTTTCATCATTTGCCATGAATCGGGATCAATCCAATGCGCGGTAACGCAAAGGTACGATTCGGGCAAACCGTGAGGTGCAGACCAAACATCCGTTGTTAGGTTAACACCGGTTTTTAAATTTTGAAAACCTAAAATTAATTCTTGTTTTGCTTGACGCCAACGTTTCAAACAATCACGTCTAATAGTAGTTCGACTTACTTGATGATATCGTGGTTGAAGCGCCTTTTGAATCATCTTTGTCAAGCGTGGGTTGTCAAAATGATTGAAAGGCAAACTTTCTTGAAACACCAAGTTCCCCATCATTTCACGAACCATGTTGGGATCGAAATTCCAAAACCCGCACTCTTGAGACATTTGTGCTTGATCGTTTGCCGGATTATTTTTGACCACAACACAATGCTTCGTCAAATGGCTTCTTAAAGTAGAATTAGACTCCGGTTTAAGAAAAGTACCGCAACCTTTGCACCGTGTCTTATCGACACCGTTTGACATTTCGCATAAGTCGAAATGTTGAAATAGATCTTTGTTCCTCGTTGTAGTTTTTATTCTAATAACGGTTGGTTCGGTTGAAGTGGATGCACCAACACCAACGGGACTATGAGCACTTCGTGAGCTTGCCATAGATGAAATAGAGATTGAATTAAGATTTATGAACGTAATAGAAGAAGAGATTGAATCGAGATTGCATCGAGAAGAAGTAGGGGATCTTTTTTTGAGCGTTTTTTATCGTTTTCGAGCGTTTAAGAAGAAGAGATGTTGTAAGATGTTGTGTGATCAAACCAAAACCATCCCCATCTATTTATACTAACGTTTAGGGGCAAAATGGTCCAAAAATTGTTTAAAACGGCTAGAAAACGGTCATAAACGGCTACTTTTTTTTTCCTCGATCGGTTAACCGGTCAAACCGGGTTGCAATGGCTATATTGGTCCAACAGCTAGAAAAAGGGCTATTTTTTTGAAAGTCAAACCGGTTAACCGATTCTAACCGGTCTAAAAAACCGGTTTTGCTTTAACCGGTTACTAACCGGTTTTGCCTAGAAATGTCCCAACCGGTTTAAAACCGGCGGTTCTTGGATTCACCCCAAACCGGTAGGAAAAACCGGTCCAAAAACCGGTCCAAAAACCGGTTCGGGTCGGTTAACCGGTTAAAATGTGCACCACTACCTTACACCACCACCGGAACCTCCTCCTATTCCACAACCAGAACCACCGCCTATACCATGTTGGTAACAAACCCTGCAAAACCTTGCTGCTAATTTGCAAATATGTATTTTATGGAGAAGATGAATTGACACAGTGATCTTTTCATAAGAAACAAGAATACATACTTCATTGAATAAAATAAAGACTAAATAGCCGACACAACTCTAACTGACAACCACACTTTCTCCTAATCACATGCCATTTTCCAATGTTCATTTCCTCCACAAAACCCGGTCAACCCACTTGACTTTCTACATTTATTCAATCTCAAATAAAATAAACTAAATACTAATTAATTAAAATCAAATAATAAAACGAATATCAAGATTAAACCCAACATACCACCACCGGAACCACCTCCTATTCCACCACCAGAACCACCTCCTATTCCACCACCAGAACCACCTCTTATTCCATCTCCAGAGCCACCACCTTTACCAATTCCTCCCCCTACACCACCACCGGAACCACCGCCTATACCACCACCGGAACCACCGCCTATTCCACCACCACCAGATCCACCTCCTAAACCACCACCTTTACCAATTCCTCCTCCAATACCATCACCAGAACCAACTCCTATTCCACCACCATATCGACCTCCTAAACCACCACCTTTACCAAGTCCTCCAATATCCCGACCAATACCAACTCCTGTTCCAATACCCCGACCCAAACCAAAACCAATTCCTATTCCACCAACTATGTTTGTGGTGCAAATTATGAAGCCAAAAAACAAAGGGAGTAAAAGCTTAGAGACCAACATGTGTTCTTGTTTAATGATCATCTACTGATGACTTGCAAGGAAGTGTGTGGAGAATCATAAAAAATCATTGGTATATATAAAGATCCAAATGGACACCATTTCAACGAGACAGTTGAGACATAATAAAATTAACCAATCTTTTGCCAAAAACTTATTGACAAGTAATTAATGTTTTATGCTCTCCAACTTGTATGCTTTGACAAAACATCCAACAGCAGTTTTTGACACAAAATTATATATTAACAACTGAATCAATGCATCATAGCATTTTTGTTTGCATAATATAACAAGCATATAGCTTATACTAAAAACGACACATATATACATGTGTGTGCATGTATCTATATATACAGTATTTCTTTCTTCAGTTACAATCAAGTATCCATTTGCCTGTTATGAGCATCCGTAAAGGATTACTATCGACGAGATATATATATGTCTGACGATCACCTTTGACAGAGCTTGTAAAATTTCCAAAAGTAATTTAAAAAAGAAAATTATCAAATTAGCCATGAGAGTCTGATTTATTTTGGACATGTTAGAATGGAACCAAAACATGGTTTGGTAGACGAATTCAAATCAAAGATAAAAACCGACGATGATGATGCTAGCAATGTGGAGAAGAACTTGAAAGCACGTATATATGAAGATGCAGAAAGCAATTTGTGTAATATTTTTGAGATATAAGCATTTTTTGGTAAAACATATTAACCGACTTTGAACCTGTAAGTGTTGCTGCTTATTTGTAAACATATTGTAATTGTATTGTTTTTTTACTTTGTATTTTGTAAAAGGGGTGGATCACTTTGTTCCTTCAAAGTTGGGTAGCTAGCTAAAGTTGCTTGTAATTATACATAGATTGATTAATTCAAATGAAACTCAATAAGTTATTAAGAATAAAAAGAAACTATAGTCACAGATTTAAAAGACATAAACTAAATTTATTTTACATTATAAAAATTAATTTTATGTTCTTTTAAATTATGTTACTATAAATAGTTGCTTTGGCTAACACCAAATATTGGTTCTATATTTAACACACACACACCACACATACATTGCATATACATACATTTAAATAAGAACAGCTTGTTATAAACCAAAAATAATTATTTACTTTCATATGATTTAATAAAAAGTAACCTTTTTATAATTTAAATTTAAAGTAATGTTGGTTTATAACTAATATTAAATTATTAATTCTAGGTTAAACATTCTACACACACAAAAGTTATTGACAAAGGCCAAATTACATGAGTAGTGTACAGAGTATGCAAGAAATTATCGCGCAAGAAGAATTTACATTCTCAAAATAATATCACACATGAATGAAGTTATCACACATAATTGATCTGTATACTAATTTCACCCTTAATGACTTCATCCACGTTATAATTTTATCTATGTGTGATATTTTCATCATTGCATGATAATTAATTGTCATGCAAGTAAGTGATAATATATACATCATGCTTGATGATTTCATGCAGACTTCGAATGCAAATATACTTTGTATTTTAAATTTGCCTATATATATATATAATATTAAAAATTAAAGTTTTTGATTTACAATTTTTTTATATCCGTGTGAACCCACTTACGTGGTAAACACTCAGGTCCCACTTAATGCTCGACTAAGCAGGTGGGACAAGTAAAGCACAAACACAAGCAACTGGGTTAGTGACTTTCAAGAAAAACTGGCCTTAGTAGAAATTAAACTTGAGACTTATAAGTTGTCTCTTCTAAACTTAAATTACTACACCACTTTTTTTATAGGTTTGCTTCTAAAATTTATACAGAGGCTAATTATTTTATTTTTTATTATTTTATACGATTAAATTAACTTTTTTTTTGAACGACAAAGGATATTATTATGCAAAACTACTCTAAATTAATTATATCACTGTATGGAGATGAAACTCATGTAACCTTTCATTTAAAGAGGAAAAGCCAATATGACGTTTAGAGGCAAAGGACTGAATTAACTAGTTATATCTTGAGATATTTGCTAAACACGAGGACAATATGAGTTGGTGACGACAATTTGTTATACTTATTATAGTTTTGTAATTTGATTATGCTTTAATTTATAAAATTTAGAATTCAAACTTATTAATTTCCTTGAATAAATACTGAGTTTTCGTTTTCTAGAAGAAAAAATAATGTTTCCGTCTTCCAATCTCCAAAGGGAAACTGTACAAGCATACCGTGGGTAAATGCCCATAGTATGTCCGTCGGTAGCAATTATTTGTTAGGTCTTGTTTGAGATTTCATCTAAAAATGACTTATTAACTTATTGGCTTTTTCAAAAAGACAATAAGTTGTTTGTCAAATTTAAAAAAAATGATTTTTTGTAAAAGGATAATAAGTTGTTTTTCAAAAGCTAAAAATTCTGGCTTTTCAAAATAACTTATGACTTATTGACATAAAATTACAAATCTACCATACTCTTTACCCTTTACCCAATAACCTTAAATGATGTCAATAAAAAAATGTATTTTTTGGTCATTTTATAAATTCATTTTGAAAAAGCTAATCCAAACACATTTTTAAAAACTTTATTTCAAAAAATCATAAATTAATAAACACTTTTAACAAAAAGTCATTTTGATGTTAAATAAGCAATCTCAAACAGGGCCTTAATCCGTTGATGAAATTAACAGTACGTATGAAATTTAATGACTTTCAAATATCTGTCTTTTTTTAACAGCGAATGTCTCAATCATGTGAGCCCACTGCTTCAGCTTTAATATCGTGTGTTAAGTTTATAAATAAAGATTTCAGTATTTTGAATTTTTGATGCATGCGTTCATATTATGTCGCTATCAACGTACTGTAAGTAGTTGTGAGTTGGACATCGCATATGCCGCCATTTAAATGCGAGAACATGCTAAAACTTCCACTTGGTAGGGTACCGAATAGAAATTACCAAAACCATATGATTAAATTAATTAACATTTAGGAGTCAAATCACTACAACAAAACTGGACACTTAGTGGTGTTATAACGCGACTATCCACTGAAGTTTCGTCATAAAAATCTACATTGTGACTGATTACAATAAATAACGAATTATAAAAGTAGTCATGCACCTGTGATTTAAGTTTCTACGACTATATTTAGTCACTTGAAGAGTTTGACTTTCATGGGTAATTAAATCTATAATTTTATAAGTCAATTCCCAAAATGTCCATCTAACCCAATTTTTTCCACAAAATGTCCACTTATTTCTAATTTATATAATGGACATTTTTAGAAACAAAAAGGCAAATTGACACTTTTGGAAAAAATCATGGTCAAAATTTGGTTTTATTATAACATTCAATGATTGATATGCTTAAGACGTTATTTGCAGGTTGAATTTAGTTTAGCTGAACTACTCAGTTCTATACCCAACCCATTGCATTAAATCATATCGTTGGTTGGATATTCTATTCTAAAAGTAAAATTTAATATGCAACTTACAAGAACAAACAACTTGTACAACTTTACAAAAACAAAGAACTTAACAAAAATGCAACTAACATTACAAATTATAAATTTATGAACTGTTTTAAATAAGAATTAACTAAAAAATTGGTTGGAGCACTTGTTTCAAAGTGACTCTCCAAAATTAAAATATGCCATTATATGCAACAACACACGGCATTCTTTAGTAAAAGGCGAAAGAATAGTTCGCTTTGTGTTTATTGCATGGCTACATGCGGTTATGGTATATAGCGCTTGCTTTTATAGTTACTTCCACCCCTTTGGTTTTCTGTGAGGAGCCAATATGGGACAAACATCAAGCCCACACTCCTCTCACTTTAACAATTTTGTTTTACATTTTGATCAAAATTTTAATTTGTTCATATCGTCACACCGGTTTGTTTTATTAATCTAGCACAATTGGTAATTTTATGCATTACGTACTTGTGATTTATTGTCAAATTATTAAAGTCTATATTGTTAGATAACTTTGATTGACTTTTGTTTATTCATTTTTCAGGTAGGTTGTGTTGCAACTTTCAACTCCAAATTTTCGTAAAAATTGCTTCATTGTGACTCTGAGGTAAAGGAATCTAGTCAGGGAAATAACTCTTCCACAAATATGTATGGATCACAATCCAACTCCTTCCAGACCTTACGTAAAACAAAAGTTAAGTCAAACACAAGGTACTACAGTCAAAAACAGCTTACCATGACGATATTCTTGACAGATATGTTTGAAAAAATGAGCGGGTTGAGTAACGGGTGTAAGCAAGATGGTGCGGTTCAAGATGAGTGGGGGTCAAGATAAATTTTAAAAAGAATCACTTTAGATTTAAATGGGTCGATTGTAAAAAAAACAACAATTTAGCTCAAGTTAAATTAGCTGTAATGAAATAAATAGTTTATTTGAATATTTTTTTATAATGATTTTATCATTAAATATATTATTAATCATTTTCTTACTTGCTTAAATTCATTAGATTCGCGTATTTTTTTAGTTACTCATTCTGACCCGTATTTTGTTAAAGTGTAACTCATCTTAACCAATTTAATTTACGTCATAATTTTATCTATTTCAATCCAAAATACAATAATTATTACCTAAATCTATCCATTTTTCTTACTATGGGTTATGATTGCAAGATTTTCTTGACGGAGTATCACCAAGAGATTCTCGTCGTAAACCATTTTCACCAATTGATACCAACATATTTGTCACACCCCCAAATTCCCATGCATGGTGTCAATCCACAGGGTGTGACGTGTCAAGAATCGCAGCTCATGGTCATATATAACACCTCTACATGCGTTTTCAAAATGCATGTTTGACATATGCACAACCCAACGGTTTATAAAGTAAGCAGCGGAAAATAAATTACGTGCAGCGGAAATACAAATTGTTTGACATGCAGCGGAAAAGTAAAGTGTCTTAAACTACAATGTTTAAAATACATAACAAAATAAGTATTGTTTTCAAAAGACACAATAGAATGCATGGGGATCCTAATGACCGTCCCTTATGTGCATCCTGAATTCCGTATGCAGCTAGTTACCTGAGAATACAAGTTTAAGAAAAAGTGTCAACACAATGGTTGGTGAGTTCACAAGTTTTGATATATATACAGTAATAGAAAACATGTGTCATGTTGTTTATCATATGTTAGTCCCGAGCCCTACGCTCCAAGTGTCAGTGCGTCACTACCGACTAGACTTGTTTGTCCTTGTCTTTGTTATGTCTCGTAATAACATAGCAAGTTAGGTCAAAGTTTCACGTGTCCCGACCTCAGTTAGTATTGTGTCACGTGGGGTTAGTCACACCCAAACGGATCCATTCAAACTCACCTCGTTGTTCGTACATTAACGGTAAGACTTTGTGAGGGCTTGTTACGATTACAACACTTAATGTTTGTCTAATAAACCAGCATACACGATAATTGTTTGTACAATAGTAATGTTTGACTCGATGTAACAAGTATTCTCCCCCTATTTGAAAAGTTTGAAAAAGAGTAAAGAGGGGCCGTAAACTCACCTTAGTGATAGTCAGCTAGCTAGCGTAAGCTCTTGTGGTGTAGAGATGTCGGTCACTGGCTACCTATATC
The DNA here is from genome assembly GCA_009363875.1 of Mikania micrantha. Lineage (NCBI taxonomy): Eukaryota > Viridiplantae > Streptophyta > Magnoliopsida > Asterales > Asteraceae > Mikania > Mikania micrantha. The sequence continues at coordinate 74,675,742 of CM018694.1, read as the reverse complement.
GTATACCATACGTGAGTTCGTGTAAGTGACCATATACGTGTTCGTGCTCGTGCTCGTGTTTGTGCTCAACAACCTTCGGTTGTTCATGTTTGTCCGTGTCGGTCCATATTGACCGTGTTTGCTCATGTTGGTCCACATTTACCGTGTTTGACCGTGTCAAGTCAACGACCCGTTGGTGAACCGTGTGTCGATTGTGAATCGTGTAACATTTGTGTTAGGCATTTGACTTTTTTGTTTCCAAAATGTCCATGGCTTAGCGGGCGGCGCCCTTTTAACACCAGTACGATTTCACCACGTGGCGTATAGGGGCGTCCACGCCCGTTAACTCTAACGCACGCCCGTACTTCAAAAATCTTGTCACGAGCGTCGGGCCCACCCTGACTCACTTGTCACGAGCGGCCGCCCGTTAAGGAAAAAGAATTAAGCGGTCGTCATTGGAGGGGAAATTTTAGGAATAGGCGGGCGCCTGTTTGCTTTTCGAGTGTTTTTTTACTATAAGAATGACGACCGTTTAATTTTTTTTCCTTAACGGGCGGCCGCCCGTGACATTTTATTTGAAGTACGGGCGTTCGTCAGAGTTAACGGGCGTAGACGCCCGTATACGCCACGTGAAGAAATAGTAGTGGTGTTCAAACGGGCGGGCGACCGCTAATTAGGGGGCGCCCGCGCCCACTAAGCCATGGACATTTTGGGAACAAAAAAGTCAAATAGCTATATTGTGGTCCATTTTGGTCAAAATGTCCATTTTGGGAATTTTCCCATTCAAACTTACTAATTTCCTTGAATAAATACAGAGTTTTTGTTTTCTAGAAAAAAAAATGTTTGTCTTCCAATTTCCAAAGGGAAAATGTACATGCAAGCTGCATACGTACCGTGGGTAAATGCCCCATATATATTACGTCCGTCGGTAGCAATTAATTGTTAATCCGTTGATGAAATTAACAGTACGTATGAAATTAATGACTTTCAAATATATGTCGTTACATCCTTGCTAAAAGTTATCAATTGGTATTATGTTGGAAATGATATTACTCATGACTATTTATGGAAATATATCATTTAATTTTGGTAACACACAATGATCGTTTTTCGGATAAAATCGACAGAAAGTTAAGGTCATTTGTTTTATACATTTTCAAGAATTTAAATAAAATAACAAGTAGTTTTATTATTTTTTTCGATCCACCTAGCTATGTTTCTTGTAATTTACACATTACTTGTTAATTAAGCTGGGTGATCCAGTTTTTATATATATAATCACTTTCAGCTTTAATAACGTGTGTTAAGTTTATAAATAAAGATTTTCAGTATTTTGAATTTTTGATGCATGCGTTCATATTTATGTCGCTATCAACGTACTGTAAGTAGTTGTGGGTTGGACATCGCATATGCCGCCATATAAATGCGAGAACATGCTAAATCTTCCACATGGTAGAGTCGGTACCGAATGCAAATTACCAAAACCATATGATTAAATTAATTAACATTTAAAAGTGAAATCACTACAACATAACTGCACACTTAGTGGTGTTATAACGCGACTATCCACTGAAGTTTCGTCATAAAAATCTACGACTGATTTGTGGTCAAAAGTAAATAGGCTAAGATGGCTGATCTTAGCCGGCATAGAAACTGAATAAAAAAAATGTGGGACTGGATATCAACCATTAGACCGTGCGGTATGCCCCTTGGTTGGGCGTGAGTGGAGCAACCACAGGCGTGAAAGACCGCCCCCTTTGGGGCGTGGGAGGGTTGGGCGTGAGTGGGGCAACGGGTAAAAACGGGCGTGGAACACCTTCGAAGACCGTTTGGAGCATCATTTTCGACCGTTGTGGTGGGCGTGGCCATGACAAGGGGCATTTCCACCACAAGTGGCGGAATGGGTGGTTGTGGCGGGTGCCTACGTAACGCCTACGTGGAGTGGTTGGACCAAAAGCATACCCCATGGTCTTAGGAAAGTGGCATGTGTTAAAGCATCAACGAGGTCTTTAAATCTGCTAGTTAAACATTCAAAATTACCAACTATGCCTTAAAAGCATGGGCTAAGCCTATCACGTTTTCTCTTTTTGAAGACTTAGCTCTAACCGGTGGCGGAGCTTGGGCAAAGTGAGAGGGGAGCGTAAATTTTTTAAACCCAAAATACATGTTAATTTTTTGAAGTGAGGAGGGACGAAACTGCGATTTTTAACTAAAAATAACATTTCGGCCAAAAAATTAGAACTACGGACGAAAAAAGAGAGAGGACGGTCCACCCCCTGACCCGACCCGACCCTTATTAAGCTACGCCACTGGCTCTAACTTTAACACATGCTACCTTCATATTGATTTTGATGGCCGGTTGAAGGGGCTAGCTTAGCTAGTTTATTGAAAACCTTTTGAATAGAGGTGGCAATTTGTACACGTATAAAAGTAAATGGGTTGTTTTGGGTAAATAATTATAGTATAATGGGTTGAAATGAGTAACATGATAATATTGAATGGGTTGAAATGAGTAACACTTAAACACAATGCGGGTCAAGATGGGTAAACAAAACATTATATAAATGCAATATATTCAAACATTTAATAATGATTAAAAAAATATTTGATGATAAAAATCACTAAAAATTGTCCAAATGAACCATATTTGTTTACTTATAACACATCTTAATTTAAACTAAATTGATGTTTTTTTAATAACAATCCATTTAGACCCGAACTGATTTTGCTTAAAACTCATTCTGACCCGCACTCATCCTGACCCGAACATGTTATGACCCGTTACCCAACCCAACCCAACCCGCTAATTTTGCTAGGCATATTTTGAGGGCCGGTTGAAGGGGCTAGCTTAGCTAGTTTATTGAAAACCTTTTGAATATATACCTGATTCACCTTTGCATTCGGTATCCTTTGAAAAGTACATATAATAAATAACAAATTATAAAAGTAGTCATGCACCTGTGATTTAAGTTTCTACGACTACAGTCACTTGAAGAGTTTGACATTCATGGGTAATTAAATCTATAATTTTATTTGAAGTTTTCAGTTTTCCTATCAAAATTTGGTTTTCTTATAATATTCAATGATCTGATATGCTTAAGACGTTATTTGCAGGTTGAATTTAGTTTAGCTGATCTAGTCAGTTCTATACCCAACCCATTGCATTAAATCATATCGTTGGTTGGATATTCTATTCTAAAAGAAAAAGTTAATATGCAACTTACAAGAACAAACAACTTGTACAACTTTACAAAAACAAAGAACTTAACAAAAATGCAACTAACATTACAAATTATAAATTTATGAACTGTTTTAAATAAGAATTAAGTAAAAAATTGGTTGGAGCCCTTGTTTCAAAGTGACTCTCCAAAAATTAAAATATGCCATTATATGCAACAAATTACAAACACACGGCATTCTTTAGTAAAAGGCGAAAGAATAGTTCGCTTTGTGTTTATTGCATGGCTACATGCGGTTATGGTATATAGCGCTTGCTTTTATAGTTACTTCCACCCCTTTGGTTTTCTGTGAGGAGCCAATATGGGACAAACATCAAGCCCACACTCCTCTCACTTCAAGCAAATTGTAAACCAGGTTGGCCTTGGCTAACGAAGATCTTCTACAATTAGCAATTTTGTTTTACATTTTGATCAAAATTTTAATTCGATCATATCGTCACACCAGTTTGTTTTATTCATGGGCGCACCTTCGTAGAGACGGGGGGCGACCACCCCCCTTTTTTCCGTCCGTAATGTTAATTTTTCGGCCGAAATGTGATTTTTAGTTAAAAATAGGGGTTTCGCCCCCTGAATTCAAAAAATTAAAATGTATTTTGCGTTACAAAAATTTTCGCCCCCCTCTCAAGTGTACTGTAACATCCGGTTTTCTTGTACTTTAATCATATAGCAATTATATTAAACGAATATTAATATTCATAAGTCTTTAGCTGAATAGTGATAATATGCGAAAGAAGAATGAAAGGAATCTGGTGTTAATAGATCTTAAAGAAACATACATCACCTTATATTTATTTAATTAAGTGTCAAACCGACTTCATATCTAGAATCCTAACTTGAAAATAGAGAAAATGAGTATAAGCGAAATCGCGAAACGAGGCTCCGATTTCAAGATACGCTGAGTCAAATAAAGCGTTAAATAAGAGGTCATATGAATTGAACTCTTCAGGTCTTAAAATTATAACCATTGGAAAGATCTCGAAAAATCGTGAACGTAGGCGAAAACCGCGCGTAAAACGGAGTTCGTATGCTCAAGTTATCGCGAAAACAAAAAAATCACGCGCGAACGCGACACGTGGCATGCATTCAAGATGTTACTTCCGGGCGTACCGCCCCGGGCCAAACGTTGGCGCTAGGCATACCGCCCCGGACCCAAAATTCGCCTATAAAAGGCAAAACATGTCACACCCCGAGCCGGCGGGGTTGGATCGGAGTCCCCGTCGGGCGGAAGGTTCCCGGGGCGCGATATCGGGAATGATAATCGTGATGATCAGATTGTTTACATCGCATCAATGTTAAGAATACTAAAGCACAATAATATTAAACTAAAATTTACAGAGTTAAATTTCAAAACTTAACCAAGTAAACAAATCAAAATGAATCATAAGTTCACTATCTTGTGTTTCGTACAAGATATCAAAAATGATTCACAATGATTAACAAAAGATGTGCTTTCCAAACCTATTAGGTCCTCTAAATGAGCATCCTAGCATGCATTCCAAAGTTTTAGCTTAATCTTGTACATCACCTGAGAAACATGCAAAAAGATCAAATCAACACATGGTTGGTGAGTTCATGTAGTTTAGTTATAAAAAAAATAGATTTGTGAACCTTTTAGGTAAAACCTTAACCTCATTAACATCACTTGTATCATCCAGTTCGGTATGCTTATGTATAGGACATACCCTTGAGTCGAGCCTACGACCCGCCCAGACGCCATCCCACCACATACTAAGCCACATAGGACATTAATATTAATGACAATTAAGCATTTTACCCACCATTCCCTTCTATGATCATCTGAGATTTAAAGCACTCTGTTTAACCGTTTAAAACACTCATGATAACATTGACAACCTCTTCGGTAACAACCTTAACCTCATTAACATCACCTGTATCATCCAGCTTGGTATGCTTATGTATAGGGCATACCCCTGAGTCGAGCCTACGACCTGCCCAGACACCATCCCACCACATACTAAGCCACATAGGACATTGATATTAATGATAATTAAGCATTCTTACCTACACTCACTTCTATGTTAAAAGACTTGATTTCCACAATTTGAAATACTCTGATTTCCTGGGTTCACCATGTCTTCATGATTTCTCAAAAACGATTTTAGAAACATACATTAAATGGTTAAATAAGTTAATAATTTAACATTTAATTACAACTAAGACATGATGATTTGGGCCTTATTTGACTCAATCAATTAGACTTAGTTGTTGGTGGTTATCCAAGTTGTACCCTCTTACACGTGACCCATATCAGGCATGACCCACGAGGAGTCTACCTGTGTGCGACGAGATTTTAACGATATGCCCATATCAGCTTGACCAACTGGTCTACTGTATGCGTCGGGACTTTAGGATATCATTTACGTTATGATCTTCTTGATTTCTTTGACTTCATTTGATAGTTTAAGTTATGCCCATGTAGCTTGACTACAAGAGTCTACTACTGTGAAGGGACTTTCCGTGTGTTACACGTGATCTCAATTTACATACAACTGACAACTCACCTTACTTTAAGTATTAATGATTTCATTAGATCATAATGATTTCATTATTTCAATGATTCACACACGGTTATGATTCCTTTGATTCTGATCTTTAGACTTCCATGATTCCACAATGATTATAGATTTATGAGTAGGATCCTTAGTTTACTGATCACACACTGGATTAGATTTCATTGCGTTTGATCTTTAGCTTGATTCTTTCGATTTCACTTTGAATTTAGATTCTTGAATTTGAACTCGATGGACTAAGTGTTTGTTTAGAGTTTTACAATTTAGGTATTACTCTTGAGAGTAATTTAATTAACTTGTTAGTTAATTCGTCATAGCGATTACCTAGACAGGAGTCTAGGATTATAAACAAGTATATATAAAGCAATAATAAATAAAAGCATTTACGTAAAGCAATTTAAATAAAAAGGTTTACGCATGCTTCTTAGCCCCGCGTTTGAAAACAAAATGTTTAGAAAAGGGGCAATGAACTCACCTGTGCTGCTGTGCAACTGAACCACAAAAGATATGCGCGCTCGTTGATTGTCGACTATGTATCTTTATCACCTGAGTTATTTTAAGAAAAATCGTAGACGATAAGTATTTATAATAATTGTATCTAGGTTTTGGTCTCGGTGTGCAACTAAGTGTCCTATGTACTAAGGTGTTTCTAGAATTTCCTCTAACTAGTCTAACTTATTACCCGTTAAAAACCCAATCCCATAACTCATTATTGTGAGTTCTTAATTTAAGTCGTTTTTAATTTCATTCATTTTAAGTTAAACATAATATCAAAATCATTTATTTTAATTTAATAAGGGATATTTAACATGTGATGGGCTTATCTTATACCCATTGGGCCAACCTCGACCCATTACTAGGTTTGGATTGTTCATTGATTCTTTCTCGATACTTTGATTAACCAACCCTTGATAGTTTAAGTAAACTATCTAGGTTAGTTACATGTCCTTAAAGATTTTCCTAAGGCTAGGTGTTAAGAATTAAATCAACACCCAATACCTTAGGTTATCGTTTTGATCCTTATGATTCACCAATGTTTAAATCCATGTCTAAGCAATAATAAGGTTTAAGAACTCTTGTTATTAAAAGAAAACCCTACTAGTTTCTTTGTTAATTTAATTTCCATTTGATTGCTAAAACTCATGTTAAATCCTAAGGGTGTAGGTGTTGGTTGCATGCAAGGAACTCTATTCCCTTTTTCCATGCACGTCCACGATCCAACCCATGCATCCATGCATATCCCCTCGACTTTGATTAGCTTCGATACAAGAGGGTGAGCTCGATTGAAAGACATGACCGTAGGGCCTTGGGCCGAAACACTGGGCCGACAGAATAGGTCTGAGCGAATGGGTCTATCCGAATGTGACCTGGTCGAATGAGGATCCTCGCCGACTGAACTTGATCCGAATGAGGGGTGTGGCGCATGGCTAGAACCAAATGGAGGTAGAGCCGATCGAATGAGGATGGGGCGAATGAGCCCAAACCGAAGGAGCTTGGGCGAATGAGACTTCATACTCAACTAGGGCCATTCGGCGAATGTGGACGATTGCTTTGGCCGAGAGCCATTCGGCGAATGAAGTGAATGCTTCGGCTAGTACATTCGGCGAATAGGGGAGGTCATTCAACCTGTGTAGTCATTCGGCAAGCTAGGCGAAACCCATTCGGCCGGTCGAAGGACTCAGGTGCAGCCCCCTTCATTTCGACAAATCAACCAAGATATGAAACGAGGTGTGTTCCTACATGGTCCTAGGGTGTGAGCAAGTGATTTCCCTAAGGTTTTTGGGGGGGTTTACCCAGCCAAACGGTGGGTTCGAAATAGGGTTTTCAAAACCCTAAAATCGCAACAAAAACATGGTTTTTACCTCGAATTTGGTGGTGTAAAGCCCACATCTTATGTACTTCTATGATCTACGAGTGATGGTGGTCGTTTTGACACCAAAAACACGCGATTCGGTTGAGAGGCGAGTGAGATCGGGTGTGGGTTTCTAGAGAGAGAAAGTTAGAGAGAGGGTCGGTTGTGGTGTTAAATGGTTGGTTGGTGGGGAAGATGAGGGTATTAAATGTCCTCATCAAGGCCTTAAATAACCCGGGTATGTTCGGGTTCGTTCGATTTTGTTCGGTTTCGCGTAAAGGCGTCGGTTTCTCGTCGTTTTCGAAACGAAACGACTCGGTTTTAAAATACGGTTAATAAAATTATTTTAGGTGGTTATTCCTAGTAAATTAACTAAATATCTTCTATTTATTTTAAATTTTCAGAACATTTAATTATTTGTTTAAAATCGAATCGTACAGTCATCGCGTGTATTCGTTCGAATCGTCATCCGTACGAACACGACGATAACTATACTTTTCAATATGATTTTCTAATTATCGGATATCATTCAGAACGTTAAACTTTCAGATATATTCGTACAGATCGTCACCTATACGAATAATCCGTCAATTTAGCATTCACGTAACGACATTCGTTTTGTTTTGTTCTGTAAAGCCTCACATACGTTTATACATAATAAAATACTAGCAAATAATCACATGATGGTTCTGTATTGTCAGGTAATTATCTGATTGATGAACCATGTTTCTGAGTTTCGTTTCTGAATAAATTCTGAAACTGTGCTATGATAACATAAAGTGATAATGATATATGAATAATAACCGGTATGTGTACTTGGTTTACTGTTCATTTTACTGTACCGATCACTGTTCCGGTGACGTTTCCGGCACTGATGTTACAGAACACCAGATTTCATTTCTGTCGCGAATTTTCGCATTCCAGCTCACAAATTCCAACCCTACACCTCCAAATACCCATATTTAACCCCTCCAATCATCTAGTATTCAACGCGAGGTACTGCCGAACTTCTGTAAGGTATAAATTTCGTATAATTTCAATTCGTTATAATGCTCGTTTTAGATCTTATTATTATTATATATAATAAGATTATGATTAATTGTTTGGTTTAAATCAAAAACACGTCGAGGTTCTGCCCGATTAGTTTTTGAAAAACAAATAATTATAAGCAGAGGTTCTGCCCAATTGTTTTCAGAAAAAATAAGAAATATAAGTCAAGGTTCTGCCCGACTTAAAAATCTAAAAACACTATTAGACAAGCCGTTGCGCTGCCCGTTTAAAAACCTTGAAATAAAAAGGGGTTTGCATTATATGATTAAGATTATAATTATGTTAGGATATCCATGTTAATAGGATATCGTTATGAACTTGAGAAAGTGAAGGATAGCAAGGAAAGTTAGCTTGTGCATAACTAAGTTAAGGTGAGTTCTATGAGCCTTGTTTTACTGTTTTAAGTACTTTGGGCTGATGTGAATGTTATATTTATAATGTTTTGATATATATGATGTTATATTGATGCCGGGATGTTTCCCGTTTATACCAATGTTAAGCCGGGATAATGCCGAATTTTATATACGTATTCTTTTAAAATATAAAAGAGGTAACCCGAATTATTGTTTTGAAAATACGTTTATAGAAAGAGTTTTCAAGAGGTCTAAATCTCATATACTAATAAAGACATTGTCCTGGTATACCGAAGATGTGTAGTCTTATGCTCCTTCGATATAACAGGATAATGCCGGTATATAGGTTTGAGATAAAAACGTTGTTTCGAAAAAGAGTTATTGCACTACGGTGCTGATTATAAAGTTTTTAAAAGAAATTTTGAAAGCACCTTTGGGTGAATAAAGTTTTTAGTAGCATCTTCGGGTGAACAGAATTACCTTCGGGTAAAAGAGCACCTTCGGGTGAACAGATTTACCTTCGGGTAAAACAGAGCACCTTCGGGTAAACGGAGTTTTAATTAATGAATGTTTTTGGTATAATATGATATATGTATATTGATGCATGATTTTATGAAATATTTATGAAATAAATAATTTAAAATGAAAAGATGTTTACTAAACTTAGAACTCACAGCTTAAGCTGACAAGTTTTAGCATGCACATCAGGTAGAATTGATGAAGCCTCAGCTAGTGGAGGCAAGAAACAAGTGGCATAAGTGGCTCTGGATGAACGATGGCTGCAAGTTTTGAGAATACTGGCATAGATGTAGATTTTGTAAATAAATAAAAATAGTTGTGTGACATATATGTAATCGGGTTTACTTATGTATAATATGTTTTATTTCCGCTGCAATTGAGTTATCTATATTTAATCATTGTGTTTATGAGTAAATCCGACAAAGTTACATGTCCCGAGAGATGGGCGTTACATGTACCAAGTTCCGCCACTGGTTTTATTAATCTAGCACAACTGGTAATTTTACGCATTACGTACTTGTGATTTATTGTCAAATTATTAAAGTCTATATTGTTAGATAATTTTGATTGACTTTTGTTTATTCATTTTTCAGGTCGGTTGTGTTGCAACTTTCAACTCCAACTTTTCGTAAAACTTGCGTCATTGGGACTCTGAGGTAAAGGAATCTAGTAAGGGAAATAACTCTTCCACAAATATGTAGAGTAAAATTGTGTTCAATGGATCGCAATCCAACTCCTTCCATACGCAAAACAAAAGTGAAGTCAAACACAAGGTACTACAGTCAAAAACAGCTTACCACGACGATATTCTTGACATATATGTTTGAAAAAATAAGCGGGTTAAGTAACGGGTTAGAACGGGTGTAAGCAAGATGGTGCGGGTCAAGATGAGTGTGGGTCAAGATAAGTTTTAAAAAGAATCACTTTAGATTTAAATGGGTCAATTGTAAAAAAACAACAATTTAGCTCAAGTTAAATTAACTGTAATGAAATAAATAGTTTATTTGAATATTTTTATAATGATTTTATCATTAAATATATTATTAATCATTTTCTTACTTGCTTAAATTCATTAGATTCACGTATTTTTTAAGTTATTCAATTTGAACCGTATTATGTTAAAGTGTTACACATCTCAACCAATTTAATTTATGTCATAATTTTATCTATTTAAATCCAAAATACAATAATTCTTACCTAAATCTATCTATTTTTCTTACTATGGGTTATGATCGCAAGATTTTCTTGACGGAGTATCACCAAGAGATTCTCGTCGTAAACCACTTTCACCAATTGATACCAACAAATTCGCCCATCACTAACATTTATTTGTTATGTTGTGAAAGTCTTGAAAGTTACTGGAGATAAACGTTTTTTTTAACGGCATTTGACCTAAACGTATGAACCATTGATTTTCAGTCCACGTCACCAACGTCTAGTTATCATAACCTCCGTGGAGACCTCACCACCCTCCCCGGGAGGAAACCGCACCGAAAACCCCCTGATCTTTCAAGGACCCATATTTCGACTTGAAGAGAGTTGAACCCATGATCTTTTATTTGGAAAGTCAAGGGGTACCAATAGAACAAAACACATTTGTTTGGTTACGCTAGATAAACTATTTTGTGAAAGTCTTGGTGTACTGGAAAAGATGTATATTCATCATCTAAAATATGTTTGGTTCTTGTCTAACTTGAAATGCACAATAAATTTAAGATGAAGTTGAAAATATTAATGGGAGTCTGACCGGAGATCCGCAGCGTTAAGTTGGTTACCCGTGGGTGAGATCCGAAGCAGCGGTTACGCGCGTCTTTTGGTCTGACTTTTAGGGATGTAGATTTGGCCTTTCGTCTATGACCGCCGGACATCTGGGCTCTTCCGATGAAGCTACGGCGATTCTCATTCAGTTGTTAGAATGTTCGGTATAGCAATAGTGTGTGCGTACTCTAGGGTTTTGATTTTGTGTTCGTTGATGATATTTAAGGTTGTTTTAGCGCCTGCATCCTGTAATTTGCTATCATTAGTTATAATAAGTTTCCAAGATCAAAGCATATTAATATTCGTCAAAATCTAACCTGTGACAAAAGCACACAAACAACCGCAACCCATGAATTTTCGTTATAAAGCAGAATGGAATCAAACTCCACACAGGTCTGTGGCATATTTTTTCCCTTTTTTTTTTTTTGAAAGCAGCCCTTTTTTTTTTTTTTGAAAGCAGCCTATTAACCAGCCCAACTACAGCATATACAAGGAATTGCACCCAGTCCAAATACCAATTAACCAAAAACATAAACCAATTATCAATGAACTGTAAACAATCTAATAAAAAAAACAATTAACCATGAACTGTGAACAATCTGATCAGTGATCAATTAAACCTAACAACCAAATACCAATTAACCAAAAACATAAACCAATTATTAATGAAGTACTGAAATGTGAACAATCTGATCAAATAACTTAACCAAAACCAATAAACCAAATCACCAATTAATCATAAACCAAATCACCAATTAATCAAGAACCAAAACCAATTGAAGTATTGAAAGTGTACCTGACTACCAGGCTACCCGGCACCCGTGGGTCGCCAGTCGCAAGTCGGAACTCGGAAGGGATAAACGATTGAAGGATTGTAGAATGCAGACCCGCCAGTCAGAACTCTGAAAGGAGTGAAAGGGATAAACGATTGAACGATTGCAAATGCAGACCCGGCAGTACGATTGCAGCCTTGCAGGTTCGTAGGTGATGAAGGATTGAAGTATTGGAAGGGAAAAGAAGGCCGAACTCCAAAGGGGTATTACTGATTACTCTCGATCGTCGCTTTGTCTTCGTCAACGACCCTTTATCTTCGTCAATCGCCAATCGTCTCTAGGCTTCACCGATTGTTGATTGGGGCATTTGGGCGGTTCAAAATTTGCCCTAACCTCATGTCCAAGAAGGATGGCCGATGGCCTGCGATTTTCCCCATCTCCCGTGTCTTGAGTCACTTGACACCGCGTAATGAAGGAAAAAGAATGATGGGCTCAAAAAAATTCGTTGGACCTGAAGTTTTTTTTTTGAAAAAATGGGCCCTATTATTGAGGTGGCCCAAAGCAAGGGCTTTTTATTTTTAATGATGGGCCGGCCCTGTCTCTAGCTGTGACAAATTAACAGCAACAACATCAGTTTCATTGGGATATGGGTAAGATTTGCTTTCATCGTACCCTCGTACCTACTTTAGTGGGATGTGACTTTGTTTGTTTGTTTAGACCGGTGGGTGTGCCCTTGAGTGGGCGTGGGTAGGGCGTGAGGGGGCGTGGCACACCGCCCCCCTTGTGACGTGAATGGGCATAGATGGGGGAGGCGTGAGTGGAACCACGGCACTTGCAACTCTCTTTCTATCTCTCTCTCTCTTACACACACACACATGTATATATATAAGTTAAAAAAAAAGAATGATGACGTGAAGTGAGTGGGTAATGGGGCATTTCCACCAAAATGATGGAGTGAGTGGTTGTGGTGAGTGCCTACGTGGCGCATAGGTGGAGTGAGTGGATAATGGGGCATACCCAATAGCCTTACATTTGTGCGACTGTTGTTGCTGGCTTTATTTAGGAGCTGCTGTTTTGTTATTGGTTGTCTGTATGGATGAGAAATTAATAGGAAGGACGTTTGTTTGTTGCATAGCTTTGATCAGCTTCAGATTTAACCATTCTAAAGAGAGCTTTGTGATATTCATGATAGATAGGCCAGGATTCATCATAAAAAATTGGCAGGCATATTAACATATAATTAAGAGGATTTTAGTTGATGTTTATAGCATAACTCATTGCCTCAATTGTTTGATTTCATTTATACAGTTAATTATATAATCTCATATGTGTGGGTAAATTATTTTGAAATCAGTTGTGAATTAAGATAAAACAAGTAATAGGTAGAACCAAACCATCCATTGTGAAAAATCTTTAATAAAATACAAACACACACACATATACGCATACACACACGTGTGCAACTTTGAGTTTTAAACGGGTTTTGTAATTCAAAGTTAAAATCATGTTTAACCCTTAATTTGCATCTCTTGGTGCAGAATGATTGTAATCCTGCCTCAAATGTTGAACTTAGAGCATATAGTTAATTTAACTTCATGTATGTCAGTGAATTTTTTCAAAATGGGCCAGTTGTTTGTTATTGATGATTTCATAATCATAACTGCTTTACATTTTTTTTCTGTTTATGTTAAATCATAGGCTTTTGGTATTTGCTCAAAAATAACAGGCTCCTTCATCTTTGATAGTTGAAATTCAGTTTTCTTTTTCTTTGTTATATGAGTTTTATTTCTTCTCTTTTTATTTTTTTCGCCAGATAGTTGAGGTTTGTCTTTCCTAGGCTTTGCTAGGCTTTTGTGATATATTTTGTTTGGGATTTGTTGTGGCTTATTATCTTGTAAACAAGTTTTGTAACTGGTTCAAGTTTTAGTTAGCTTAGATCTATCTGAGTTTTTTCATTCATATTGATGGTTTCATAATTATTGAATGTTTGCCAAAAGTGTAGCATGCAGTCATGAGTTGTGTGAATTGGGTCAGACTTTTAAAAACCTAGATCATTAGTTGACGGTAGTAAACCCATTTATCAAATTTTGAGTACTTGTAGGTTTATATTTTGTAGTCAATGGCTTTTTGAGGGGTTTCTATGGGTTGAAGAAAGGAGAATTTAATCATTTAAGGGTCAAAATGGACATATATAAATACCCAAACAGGTCAGAATGGGTTGATTTTGATTTGATTTGTTTAATTTAGAGGCTCATTTTGCTTGTTATTTGATAAATTAAGGCTGAATTTGCATATCATATAATGTCATATGATTTGATTTAGGATTGAGTATTTAATTCATTAGTAAATATACTCATGTGAATGAGTACTTGTTTTCTAATGCTTTAGAAACATATGAAACATGTATTATATATATATAGACGCCGGTGAATTCAACCGTCGTCAAATGAATTCTCAGCCATCTAAAATCACCGTGATTAAATCTCAACCCTTCAAATTAGACAAATAAGGCGGTTTCCGGCGGTTAAGGCGGTTTTCACACCAGGTTACTCATTACTGATCTACGACACCTCTCCCATGTTTACCTGGAAGTTATGGCGCATTACTTTCTACTTGAAAATCTTCTTTGGCCATAGGTGCTAGAGACAGAAATTGGCAGGAGGTGTGCTAGGGATATAAAATAGCCGGAGGTGAACGCCAACAGATCTCCGGCGGGTCTGCAACTTCTAAAAGGGTAGATCGAGATACAGGAAATGCAACCAAGGATCCGGAATACCAGCCACTCCCTGCCTCTTCTCACCTTGACGAGTTGACAGCTCCTACGACGGCGATAACGGTAGGCTATCAGCAAGAGGTACGCCAGCGGCTCTCCATCGAGCCTGCAACTTCTCAAGGGATAAAGAGACTAGAAATACAGCAACGGACGCGGAATACCAGCCACCACCGCCTCTTCGTCCTGCTACAGCGGCGGAGGTAAGGGAAATCTAGGGTTCTGATGCATCAATTGTTGCTAAAAAAACTCCGATTGTAGTTGGTTTTCAATATATAACAATGTTGTACCGCTACATAAGTGTTCCGACTTACGATGCATCAATTTTTGCCTATGCATTAATTGTTCCAATGCCTCTTCTGTAACTCTAGGTTTTGAGGAAGACGTAGAATGCACCATATGTGGGGGGCACCATTGGGCATTAGGGTTGTTCACGAGCCGAACCGAGAGAGGGTACGTTCATGTGCGGCTCATTTTCAAACCAAGCGGCTTGGTTCGGTTTTCCTCGATTTAAAAATAAAATTTAATGCAGCGAATAACTAACAATTGTCATCTACTTTGTTATTATAGTTACATATCAACACTCATATTAGCATCTAATTATCCCAAACCACAACAATTAAATTTGAGATTAAAGGAAGCCATGCTCATTAACAATAATCTCAAGCAATGACAAAATTTTTTTAAAAACATAATCCAAGGAGTCTAAACCTCTAAAAAAACATCCAAACATCCATACTAGTCTAAGCAAAAAGATCACAACTGGGTGTAAACGAGCGGCTGAGTATTTGGTATTTGAAAATTAGGTTTTAACGTGAAAGATGAAACAAATGGATCTAGGAATAAATTTTAAATTTTTGGATATTGGGTATTTGTCTATTTGGGTCTTTTAAAAGTAGTTTAAATATAAAAACAATTATATTAGTTATACATTAAAAAAATATTATGTATATATAATCTAGTTATACTTAAGCGAACGAGCTAAACGAGCGAGCCAAACGAGCGAGCAACGAGCGAGCTTACCTTGGCTCGTGCTCGGCTCGTTTATAAACCGAACCGAGTGTGCTCGACTCGTTTAAAATCGAGCGGAATTCAAACGAGCTTTATCTGAGCTTTTTTCCAAGCGAGCAACGAACGAGCAACGAGTGTCGATCAATTTGAACAGCCCTATAATGGGCATTGGGTTATGGCAGCCACCGGTTCTTTTGTTTTATTTGAGTTGGTTAATTACCATATTACCCTTGTAATATTCCATGATTTTTTATTTTTGGTTTTTATTTTTCTGGCCATTATGTATATGATGTGGATGTCATTGGCTTATAACCTAGTGGTACTTTTTGATCACCAGCAATGGGATGTCTTGGGTTCGAGTCTCGCCTGGAGCAAAAAATGTTCTGGGTGAGCTAGGGAGTTTTCTCAATGTGAGTTTCCTCCTAGATGGTGTGGCGGCTCCTCGATTCGGCACTCGCCAACGCCCGGATTTAAATGTTTCCGGAGTTGGTAGCGTTTTGTGGTCGCAATGCATGGGTTGTTGGGTCCGAGGACTTGTTTAGCTGTTCAAAAAAAATGTATATGCTATGGATGGAAATTTTCATTTCATAAGCAACAACCGGAACCACAAAAACCAAGAAACTCGTATCAAACCCAGACCAACAATATTCATAATGGTTCTATTCTGGTTTTTATTTGAAGTGAACCAAGTCTCTCTTTCAGATGTTTATGACAGGCAAAAATCATTTGATTACCCCTAAAATTTAATACTTTTTTTTTTTGCATCTTATGCCTTCATAAGCAAACTTTTCAATCATTCTTACAAGTTTTCACATTTCTTCAAATTTTTTAGATTATATATTTCTTTCTTTTTGCATCTCAAGATTTATGGTGTTGGTGATAAAGGTATTGTTACTGCTAGAATAATGGGTATTAAATAAAAATTAAAATGAAACTCTTTTACCTGATAAGGTAAAATTTCTGCATATTTGTGCATATTTCTCTATGATGATTAGGGCTGTAATCGAGCCGAGCCAGGCCGAGCTCGAGATATTTCGAGTCGAGCCGAGCCAGCTCGAAAATTTATTCGAGCCAAAAAATCGAGCTCGAGCTCGTAAAGAAATTTGAGCCTCGAGCCGAGCCACGAGCAAGCTCGGTTTTTTTTTTTTTTTTATTACCTCATCCTCCACTTTACCTACATACATATATAATATATATAAAATCTAATATATAAAATTAAATATATATAAAATCTATTATATGTATAATCTAATATATATACAATCTAATATATATAAATATATACATAATTATATATAAAATTTAATATATATACATTTACATATATATATATATATACATACATATATATTATACATAATATATATAGATATACATATATATACATACATATATATTATACATAATATATATAGAAACATACATATATATATATATAGGGGAGGGTTCTACAGAAAACTCTCTTTTTGAAGAAAACTAAGAAAACCATTAATCTACCGTTGATTATTGTATATATACATAATATATATATATATATAGGGTGGGGTTATTGTACAAAACCTTATTTTTGTAAAAAGTGTGAGAAACAATCTTGGCCATCAATGTGCTAATATCAATGGTTGAGATTAATAAGGGATTAAATCTTTAAATTAAATGGATTTGCGGTTATGAAAAGGGGAATTAGGGAAATCAATGTTGCTAATATCACGGTTACACGGGAATATTGGGATTCAGTTTCTAAATTTGAAGATTCAAACCAACTTCTTTGTTTTTCACGGTGATCGACGACCAAAAACTAGGCTCAAATGACAACACATCCTAGCACACTAAATTAATTAATTTTCTTTTTTGTGCAAATATACAACAAAACAATTCCTAAAAAATCACAATTGTTTGATAACAACACAACATCACACAATACATTTATCAATTCATAGCAACACCTATTTAACAGCATATAATAACACATAACAAAATATCAATTGTTAAGCTTGTTCAAAATAGTAGCACATCTTAGCACAATTAACATAATTAATTCTTAAACATTTTTTAATAACAACACATCTTTGCACCACAAATACTAACATCCACAAAATGTTATAGTTTGTCAGATCCATCATCAATTCTGATCGCAATTCAATCCAAAAAATCGATCAAAAATCCAATGTTTGTTACATTAATCGAAATTAAAAACTATTGCATACAAAAAAAATCACGAACACTACCAGTATGCTGAGTATCTTCAATCGGTTCATCCATTTGTACGTAATCATCCATCTAATTTTGAAAAACACAACCGTAAACTCAAAGACTTGCAAATTTTTTTATTTTTTCGGTATTTTTACATATTACGAAATTGATTTTGATATTATGCGTTAACCAATTTAATTATGGAATATTTTCAAAGAGAATACTGATTAACAAGTTTCCTATTTTATTGCAAGATTTGAAAATCAATTAAAATTCAAAAAACCTATATTACCCTTTTCTATTAAATACTAATAATGCCACATGTCAACACATCAATGGTTCCTACCATTTTTACAAAATTTGCTATTTGTATGTGAACCTCCCTCTATATATATATACATACATATATATATTATACATGTATGTATACATATACATATATGTATGTATATATATTTATATACATATATTTATATATTGTGTTGTCTATTATACATATATGTATACATATATATACATGTTTGTATATCTACATGTATATATCTATTATACATATATGTATACATGTATGTATACATATACATATATGTATACATATATATACATGTATGTATTATACAATATATACATATATTGTGCTGTCTATTATACATATTTTATACATGTATGTATACATATATATACATGTATGTATATATACATGTATATATATACTATATATGTATATATATTTATATACATATATTTATATATTTGTGTGTAATATAACATATGTGTGTGTATATATATATATGTTAAAATTCGAGCCGAGCCACGAGCCGAGCCACGAGCCGAGCCAACGAGTCGAGCCACGAGCCGAGCTCGAGCCGAGCTGACCCTGGCTCGGGCTCAGTTCGGCTCGTTTTTATCGAGCCTTTTTCGAGCCGAGCCTTTTTCGAGTTTTTTTCGAACGAGCCTCGAGCGAGCCTCGAGCCGCGAGTTTTTTGAACAGCCCTAATGATGATTGTTTATAGTTTATATTTATTATGTACTTATTTTGTTAAAATATAATGTTTTTTTTTAAATTTATACATACAAATATTTATGTCATTATCACATTAAAGTACCCGACCACCGGACGGGTATAAAACTAGTTTTAATTGCTGGAGGAATCCTGTAAGTGTTTGGCAGTCATATGATCTTGTCAATATGAGCTTTATCTGGTAGCATAATTTTATAGTTTTGAACTATTGGATTACCTTATTTTATGGTTTGTTATTTTATAGTTTGTTTGTATATACTTTATCTATATACTAATTTATAAAGGGATATGAGGGATGAAGGTATATGTAGGCTTTGACCCACCTTGCTGAATAGGGGTGTTCACGGTCCGGTTTTAGTTAAACCGTAAACCGAACTGTTATGGTTTTTGAATATTGTAAACCAAAACCGAACCGTTAAAAATAAAAACCAAAACCGAACCGTTAAAAAACAAAAACCAAACCGAACCATTATAACAGGTTTGGTTTCCGATTTGGGCCTATTAAAAAATAAAAAGAAAAGCTACTTCCGAAAAAAATATAATGTCACTAACCTGTCTATAACTACAACATATGTAAAAAAATATTACAAAGTTTGTTATTAAATTTAAGAAGTAACAAATATCTACTATCAAAAAAAACATTACAAAACCATCAAAAATACAACCTACTATCCAAAAACACTATACATACAACCTACTATCCAAATGAGAGTACATAATGTTAAAAAATTAAAAAAACATACATGTTCAGAAAACATGTTGTCCAAAAATAAACCAGCATGTCCAAAAACAACAAACTTACTTTCTAATGTTTTAAAACTTCATGAACTAATCAAACAACTAACAGTTTAACTAAATAGTATATATACATCAAAATACATATGTAAATTAAAATTTAAAAACTAGTAACTGATGTCTAAAATTCCAATCTTTAAATACTAGTTAAGGTTACAGACTTCAAATGTTAGACTCCAAAACCAAAAGGAGTAAAAGATTAGAAGTTAAAATACGGGCCAATTAGCAATTACCTATCGTTAAACTTGCACAAAAAAACCTGTTCGGTTTGAAAAAATGGTTTACAAACCGGTCTCAACCCAAATAAAATTCGGTCCCATCTAAACCGGCTTCAAAACCGGCCCGAACAATAGGTTTGAAATAGGTTTGGGATCTTTACCATTAGAACCAGTTTGGAACCGAACCGAACCAGTTTAGGAACCGACTTACAAACCGGTTTAACGACTAGTATTATTTTTGACCGTTTTTTAAAAAAAGTAGCTGTTGGGGGTGTTTTTGACCGTTTTTTTTGTTTTCATTTTTGCCCCCGTATATTTACTATAAATACGTAGTGGTTGTTTAGGTTCAATCAAACATTTCTCAAACGCCCTTTAAACTATCAAAACGAAAAAAACGATCTCTAAACTCTCAAAATGCAAACCCCTCACAAATGGCTTCATAAAGTACTCAATCTTCGGTTGGTTGTGGTGCTTCAACTAACCTTGAAGTTTTTGAAGTTATTCCTACAAAGAGGAATCCGAAAATATGAAAAAATTATAACTTGTGTAAAATGTCGAGCGGTTCGATTAAATCTCAGTGCAAGCTATGTGGTAGTTTTTTCAAACACAATGCCAATAGTACTTAGCTTTAAAAAACCACTACGGGTACAAATATAGCAAAGCTTTGAAGAACAAAGCCGCATGAGGTCAACCTAGGATGTCCAACGACAGGAGTATTTTTGCTTATAGCGTCGATACGGTTTGAGAGAAAATAACTCAATTCGTGATTCAACAAAGTTTACCATTTAATCACTTCGATAACCCTCGTCTAACTCGACTTATTCAACAAACGTTTTAACCTCGTTATACACACATAAGTCATTCTATCATCAGAAGAGATAGTTCAAAAATGTAAAAAAAGGCTAAAATTGAACTTATTTTGGGTTTTAAAACTTATAAACCGGCATTAGTTTAACTTGTGATGTTTGGTCGGCTCAACATGGTTCACCCGACTCGTACATTTGTGTTACCACTCATTGGATACAACCCGATACGTGGCAATTAATGAAACATACGGTCGCTTTTGAGTTATTTGATTATCCTCACACGGGTGATAATTTATTTTACGTTTTAAAAAAAGTTATAAAAACTTTTAAATTGGAAAACAAAATATTTTCAACCTCATTTGATAACGCATCGAATAATACGTGTGCGGTCCAACAACTAAATTTAAAATATCAACCTATTTGCGAAGGTGTTTTTTTTCATAGTCAATGTGTTGCATACATTATTAATTTGATGTTCCAGATGGGATGAGAACTATTGAAGAAATATAGGATAATTTTAAACAAATGTTACATGACATTTTTAGCTCAAATTAGCTCGAAAGAAAATTAAATGTGAAGAATAAAATTTCAAAGTGTATTTAATTATTATGTTTTACAATTTTGAGGTATTTTAATTGTTTAAGTATTTTAATTTATGTTTTCTTCAATTTGTTCTTTATGATGTATTTTTTTTTCTCAATTAATGAGAGCTTTTATTAAGAGTCAGTTCATATAATTCTTAGGTTATAAGACTATCCACAGCGGTCACGTCACTGAAAATTCTTCTCCACTGAAATTTCCTGCCACGTCATCACCCCACTGAAAACCTTAAACACCCACAATGGTCACCCTACTGAAAACCATTCCCCACCGAAAACCCTTCCCCACTATACCACACCCACGTCATCACCCCACTATTTTTGGCCAATCAAAAACCAAGAAACCAAGCGGGGAGCGGGGGCCGTGGGAGGGGGTGGGGCGGGACCCGCTGAGGCGGGCGGCGGTGTTCTCGCTGGAAGCCGCCGAGGGGTGAGATGTCGCTGGTTCGACGGGGCAAGGGCTGTCAGTAGCCTAATTATAAATTATCGTGTGATAAAACTTAAAAGGGCTTACACCCAAATCGGTTTTATTAAGTTTTTTTTTACAAATTACAAATTTAAGGTTTTATTAAGTTTATTGTTAATTTTGTATAAAAAATTACAAAGTTTACAAATTTTATTAAGTTAAGTTTAAAAAAAGGGGTAATTTTGTAGAAACATAACCAAGTTTTGATTTTGTTCCAATTAAATCACTAAAACTTTGTTTTGTTTCAGTTAGGTAACTTAAGTTTGATTTATGTTCTAATACTAGATAAAATAAACCCGGATAACAGGTAATCTTAATTCGTTTAGGCTTTATAAGTGAATTTTTAGATGATTTTATGACCCGTTTATGATTTTATGACTCGTTTCTATAACATTTTGAAAAAAACACAAAATGCCTAAATGAGTCTAAAATACGTCTAAAACCTTCAAACGAGTCATAAAATCATCTAAAAATTCACTTATAAAACTTAAACGAATCAAAATTACCTGTTATTCAAGTTTTTTATCTAGTATTAGAACATAAATCAACCTTAAGTGACCTAATTGAAACAAAACAAAGTTCCTGTCACACCCCCAAATTCCCACTCGTGGCGTCAGTCCACGTGGGTGTGACGTGTCCAGAATCACAGCTCAATGTCATATAGAACACCTCTATATGAGTTTACAAATCCAATGTTTGACACATACACATAACAAAAATAGTTTGCAGCGGAATATAAAATCATAATGCAGCGGAATAAAATAAGTTTAACAAATGCAGCGGAAATAAATAGTTGTCAGACATATCATTGTTTAATACATAAACCCAACGAAATAGTTTTCAAAAGATGAACAAAATGCATGCGGGGTCCTATGCTCAATCCCATATGTGCATTCCTGTTCCAAGTGCTTGCCATGCTAATTACCTGAGAATACAAGTTAGAAAAAGTGTCAACACAATGGTTGGTGAGTTCACAGGTTTTGATATACATATAGCATGAAAGTGTGTCATGATGTTTATCAAATGTTAGTACCAAGCCCAAGGCTCCAAGTGTCAGTGCGTCGCTACCGAACTAGACTTGTTTGTCCTTGCCTCCGCTATGTCTCGTATACATAGCAAGTTAGGTCAGAGTTTGCACGGGTTATGACATCCAGTCAACATGGTGCCCCGTGGGGTTAGTCATTCCCTAATGGATCCATCCAAATCTACCACTTGTTCGTACATTAACGGTAAGACTTTGTGAGAGCTTAATACGAGTTCAACACTTAATGTTTGTCCAATAAACCAGCATACACAAAATGTTTGTACAGTAGTAAATGTTTGACTCGATGTAACTAGTATTCTCCCCCTATTTTAAAGCGTTTGAAAAAGAGTAAAGAGGGGCCGTAAACTCACCTTAGTGATGAAGTAGTGAGTAAGCGTAAGCTCCTGATGTGGTAGCACGTGTCGGTCACCGGCAACCTATATCGCATACCGTACGTGAGTTGGTGTAAGTGACCGTGCTAGTGTTTGTGTTAGTGCTCGTGTTTGTGTCCGACAACCCTTGGTTGTTCATGTTTGCCCGTGTTGGTCCACAATGACCGTGTTTGCTCGTGTTGGTCCACATTAACCGTGTTTGGCCGTGTTGGTCCACATTGCCCGTGTTTGACCGTGTTTGACTAGAGTTGACCAAAGTTGACCGTGTCAAGTCAACGACCCGTTGGTGAACCGTGTGATGGTTGTGAATCGTGTAGCTACGTGTAAGTGTTTGTCGTGTGCCAAACGTGCAAGTCGCGTCTATAGACAACTTACTATTTATAGTAAGTTTCCATTTATGGAAAGTTCACAAAGCATAACGATTTTATGATTCTAGCATATTCATTAGTCCTACGTGATCATGTTATCACATAACACATCATCATACGGAGTCACATAAGTTGTTTATAACATGTTAGCACACAAAAGTTTCCTAAAATGGAAAGTTTCCATTTATAGCATACGTGACATCGGAAACCATCTAAATTAGCATCTAGTCATCATGTTATGTCATAACAAGTCATTTAGCATGCCCAATTTATACAACATATTCATAAGTTAGTATTTCTAAAAATAAAGTTACTATAAATAGTAACTTTGCGGTTTTTGCATAAAATGACCATTTTAATGTTTCTAAACCATTTTTATATTACAAGTAATCAAGATAAATCGTTTATCATCAATTAAACATTCTAATCATGGTCTAAATCATCACTTAGCAATCCTTGGTTCATAAAAGTTACTATAAATAGTAACATTGTTAGAAATGACCATAAACATTATCAAAATCATATTCCATGTACTCAAATCATCATCTTAACATCCTAATAGCAATTCCACATACATGCATGCTCACCATCTTAACTAAATCACCATTTTGTAAAATAAAAGTTACTATAAATAGAAATAGTCATCAATAAACCATTTTAACATCATCTAATCATGAAATCATCATCCAATATCATCAAGATGCATATTTAAACACTGAAAATCATCCCACATGCCATGGATCATACATGCATGTGGGTTTTTCACTTGACAATGACCAAATCATGCATTCTAAGGACACACATCATCATGGATCGTCACAAAACTAAATCTAAACATCATATATCATCATTAACAGTAGTTTAATCATCAAACCCAGATTCAACATCAAGAAAATTCGTGCATGTGATGGTGTAGTGCTTGCATGTGTGATTTAACACTTGCATGTGTGTGTATTGGTGATATAAAGCTACAAGGAGTGTATGACTACCTTCTATAGCTTCAAGATCCTGAGATAATGGTGAGAACAGCCCCTAAACCTCCTGGTTCGTGGGTTTCGATAGGAACAAGAAGATGGTGGCGGTTCCTCGAGTTCTTAGCAATCTCCTTCCACTTCCAAGCTTCCAATCTTCAAGCTATGGCTTCAACAATGGAGTTTTTGGATGAAAATGGTGGTAACAGAGGGTTCTAATCGAGACAAGCTGGAATAGTGGCGTGCAAGAGTGTTTAAAATGATTAAGATAGGTGAAATGATGGATTTTGTGGTTTTTAAGAAATTTTCTGCGATTATAGCTGCCAGGCGTAACGCCTAACGTGGGGGGCATGCCCCCGTCGTTACGCGCGGATGGGCAGGCATGCGAGGCGCCTTCTGTGTCTCGCGCGTATCGCCTCGGGTTGAGGTCTCGGGTCAGGCGTACCGCCTGGCCCAATTGTCAAGCCCAATTAGCTTGTTTTGTTGTTCTGGGCCCATTCTCGCCCGTTTCTCGACTGTAGAACGTTGTTTGAGCGTCGTTTGGACTCTAATAGTCAATTATTAGCCATAATTGACTTGTGAAGTGTTTTCTGTGCTTAAGTGTTGTGACGTTCACCAACGTTCGTGATTTCTGACACGTGTGTGCAGTTTCTGATAATCCCTTGGATTATCATGCTGTGCATAAATGTTCGTACGGTTGTGCCACGTGTCACATTAAATTAAATCAACTTCTAGTGCCACGTGTTCATAAATCATTTAAATAAACATTTAAATAAATAATAAGCTGACCTGGAAATTACGGGGTGTCACAGTTCCAGTGATTTAATTGGAACAAAATCAAAAGTTGATTATGTTTATATAACATTTTCCCTTAAAAAATCACAAAGTTTACAATTACAAATTACAAAGTTTTTTTTTTACAAATTACAAAATTTATTAAGTTAAGTTAAGGTTTTAGCAAACTTTATTGTCAATTTTGTAAAAAAAAACCGGTTTGTTGAACCGGTTTAACCATCCAAGAACCGGTTCCCATAGGTTTGTGATTTCGATCCCCCGAACCGCTTTCATCCCAAACCGGTTTCACAGTCTTAGTAAAAAAACCGGTTTGTGCAAGTATACCTCCGTCCACTCGTCCAACCCAATTGTTCTATGTTTTTTTTGCGCACACACATGCGGGCCGGTCCGGTTTTTTACGACTGGTTTTTTTGTGAAAAACGTAAACCAAACCATTCATTACCATTTTGTACTTTTGAAACCAACTGATCAAATGTTTGTAAAAAAACCGATTTTAAAACCGAACCGATGAAATGTTTGGGCGGCTTCGCGGTTTGAAACCGAAACGTGGACACCCCTATTGTGGAATGTTGGACACTTGATGAGGTCTAGTGGTAAGAGATGAGAATTCTATAATGGAGGTTTAGGATTCAAAGCCTGACATCACCCAATTTTTCATGGGTCACAAGATTTACCTCTCTCGTACTGGCTGTGAGAGTAGTCGGTGAGTAACGCCTAATGATAACGTTCAACATTTTTGATGAGGTCAAACTTTTGGATGCTTTTACTGTCAAGACAAAGATTGCAGTACTTAGCAGGTATATGTTTCTAAGCTTGCAATTTTGTACCAAGAAATGGTGTTTTTTGGATATATGTTTAATGGTTTTCTGTTATTGAATGGTTTTAAATCAAATATATATTAAACTGCAATAAAATGTGGTTTAGGAGTAATTTTATTTCATCATTTGATGATCAATTTTGTTGTCGCTGGTTTAAATTTATTATTCAAAAGTGATTTTATCAGCCGAACTAGACTGCCACCACTTACTAGAAAAAAATTCCAATATCTGCTAATCACTTTGACCTCTGTTGCACACCATATGCAACAACTTGTAGATGCAAATGGGCGCCTCAGGTTTCTTTGAATTAACATGAGCTGTAACAAATCTTATTACTATAAGATGAAAATTTTGGACAAGATTTGTTTCGCTGGTGTACGTAAGAATTGATACTTTTTTTTGTCGCAAAAGGGCTTTATTTTTGTTTTTAAGCTAGAGCCGACCCTAGGTTTTTGTTATGTAAAATTCTCTAAACCACTTAAATACTTTTGCCATGAATATATTCAACAAATAACTATTAATAATATCAACATGAGATGATTTTATTCAACTGATTTAAATTCATGACCACCCGTACGGCCGTACCCTTTCTCATTAAAACTTGTTCAACTCAAATCAATTTTTTTTTATTTTTAATACGAACTTGTCCTGACCTGAACTTGTCCTGACCTGAACTCATAAAATGTGGCCACACTTTGATATTTTTGTGTCATGATTGCACCACAATGGTGTTATATATTAAATCACAACTTTCATAGTAATTTATAAGAAAATAAAGCATAGAGATACAAGTGTAGAAAACAATGCATATTTTGGATGAAATTCGATTGTGGAAATATTGGCACCGAAAAATAGGGGCGCGTTCAGTTCGGTTCGGTTTTTGGTTAAAACCAAAACCGAAACGACATAGTCGGTTTTTAGTTATTAGGAACCATTTGGTTTTCGGTTTTTTTTTTTGCTTTTTTTGCTCTCTCACACACACAGAATTGAAAATGCAAAAATGTTTAACAATAGCTAATTCATAAACTAATTGATCTAACACCAACTAATCAAAATAAAACTAAATAATTGTAATCATATTCTTACATTTAAAAAAAATCAAAAGTAAATAACTAAATATGCAATCATTCCGGTCTTCATCTTTTAAAATGATAGTATTCATCTAATCCAAATCTTTATCATCTTTAAGTGTAGGCTATTTGTGTTTTATCCCGTTAAATAAGTATAAAAATAGCAACATATATATATTAATTTTTAAAAAAGATTACATATCGGTTCGGTTTTTTTCGCTTCGGTTATTCGTTCGGTTCGATTTTTTTGATTAATTCGGTTCCGGTTCGGTTATTTCGGTTTTTTTCTTACCCCTACCGAAAAATTTGAGGGCTTAGATTGGGTTAATAATTGCGGCATTTTTTTTGTTGGATATTGAGCTCTCCTTGTTGCCTTGGCCATTGGAATCGTACTAGTTAATGCGACTCATGCTATTGTTATGGGTTTTATAATGCAAGTGATTGATCAGCCGTGCATGCTTAAAGTTTCCGTTTAGAGTGGCAATTATTACGCTGTTTTTTATTTCTATTTTGAAATTTATGAACGTATATATGTTATGTTTAGGTTCTTAATAGTTATTTCTACCTAACATGTGAACGGTTAAATGACTTATCTTATGTGAAGGCTTGAATTAAAGTTTCGTCCAAAGCAAAAATATTACTCTAGATTGAGCTAAAAGGTAATCCTGATTATGTGTATCGTTATGAACATATGTGTCTGATCATCACAATTTGTTCTTTAGATTGATTGATGATATTTTTGTCCGAGTAATCACTGAGTGTGACATGATATTTGCAATTAAAGCACGTGCTTGTTTGTTTATCCTTCCTAAATTATTTGTCAATAATTTGAAAAAGATTGTTATATTATTAATGCCCACGAGGTCACAATGGCTAGTAGGTAAAAGAATATCTTGAAAGATTGCAAATTTGCAATCGACGCTGGCCATTCATTCAGATTATTCATTCTATTAAACAAAATAAACATATATTTCTAAATATTTCTTTGTAAAACTTTAATAAAAAAATCTTAATGATAAAAAAAGATAATCTAATTTTGTTAAAAAAAAACAGCAAAGATATAAATGTAAATTATATACTTAGTTTAGGAGATATAATAAAAGGGTATCAAATTTAAGGTAACGGTAGCAAATTTGTGTAGTCATATCGCGCTATCACCACAAAATACTCAACTACGCTACTCATGCTTTGTTTTTGTTCTAAAACCAGTTTTGTAAGTTCATATCAGGATTTAACATCCTACTAATGTAACAGATTTCCCAAGAAGTCAAATATCATCGGTTAATCGTATTTATTGTATGATATAAAAGTAGAAACTCAATAAATGATTTGAATAAAAAAAATCATGTCCAATAATATATTAAATGTTAAAGGAGACTATATGTGGCTGATTGAATTTGATTATTATGATATTATCAGTTAATGTGAGACTAGCCCACTTGATACAGACACTGCCTCTCTTAAAAAGGAGGTCTTGGGTTCAAATCCATACAAAATGTATATTTGTGTAATTTAAAAGTAGGAGTGTTAGCTGTTAAAAAAAAATGCTGTCAAAATAATATATTGATGTATTTTGTGAAAATCATCTTATTGTTATCTGGAAAAAAAAAAATTCGGGTTGTACAAGACTCTTGAAATTTGTATTATGTGAGGCTTAGTATCTTCATATTGTTGCCAACAAGAAAAAGGAATCTTTATTTTTTCTTTTGGCACTTAATTTAATATTTAATCAATAATATAACCTTTTTAATTTATTTTTCGTGACCAATTTTTTTCCAATCTTCCTGCCAGTGATACCAACCATGTCGATCTTGTTCTTGACCGTGGTATCAAACAGCTGGTCACAATATTGGTCGGAAACCCTCAATATAGACCGCGAGTTCACAACCACCGTTCTTGTAATCACCTCTCTGATTACTATATCCTGGATCGTATGGATCTTAGCATCAAAGGGTCATCATCCGCCACTGCCGCCCGGCCCACGGGCTCTCCCGCTAGTCGGGAACCTCCTGTCTCTTGATCCCGAACTCCACTCCTACTTCGCCACCGTTGCAAAAACTTACGGCCCGATTTCGAGGCTCTGGCTCGGTAAAAAATTGGGTATTATCATCACCTCACCGGAGTTGACCCGTGAGGTGCTAAAACTGAATGATATCACTTTTGCTAACAGAGACGTTCCGGTTGCCGGAAAAGAGGCAACATACGGTGGAAACGATATCGTTTGGACCCCGTATGGCGATCAGTGGCGGATGTTGAGAAAGATTTGCGTTCGTGAAATGCTTAGCAACCAAGTTTTGGATTCGGTTTATTCTCTCCGCCGGAAAGAGGTCAGGAACACTGTGAACTACCTGTACAACCATGCCGGGTCGCCGGTGAACGTAGGAGAGCAGATGTTTTTGACGGTGTTGAATGTGATTACCGGAATGATGTGGGGTGGTACGGTGAAATCGGAAGATCGGGAGAGATTAGGGGCTGAGTTCCGGCAAGTGGTGGCTGAGATGACCGGATACTTGGGGATGCCCAACTTGTCGGACTTTTATCCGGGTTTGGCTCCGTTTGATCTGCAAGGAGTGAAAAAGAATATGAAGGTGTTGGCCAAGAGATTTGATGTGATTTTTGAGTCAATGATCGATCAAAGAAGGAAAATGGTTGGTGACAGTGAAAACAATGACTTTTTGCAGTTTTTGTTGCAGCTTAAAGATGCTGGTGATTCCAACCCACCATTCGACATCATTCATCTCAAATCTTTGCTTATGGTAAGTATCAAAGTTATCTAGATAATTAATAATAATAATAATAATAATAATAATAATAATAAGTAGTTTTATACTCGTCTATTTGGTATAATCCCATCAATTTACTAAAATATGTTGTAGCAGTCAACTGTTTGATAAATCATACCTTTCATTAGATATTACAATGCTCCGTACTTCTCGATTACATGACTGAATGATTTGCGAATATTATGGTTTACAATTCGGCTACATTTTTAATTTTTTAGGATATGGTGGTTGGAGGGACAGATACAACCTCAAACTCAGTCGAGTTCGCCTTGGCCGAGATGATGAACCAACCCGAAATCCTCAAAAGAGCACAACACGAATTAGAGATGGTGGTTGGGAAAGACAACATAGTTGAAGAATCACACATCAACAAACTACCCTATATGCATGCCATCATGAAAGAAACCCTTCGATTACACCCTGCACTTCCACTCTTGGTCCCACATTGTCCAAGTAACACATGCGTGATTGGGGGCTACACGGTCCCCAAAGGCGCACGGGTGTTTGTGAATGCATGGGCCATACACAGAGACCCTGCAACTTGGGAAAATCCGTTGGAGTTTAGACCAGAAAGGTTCTTGGATGCAAAATGGGATTATACCGGCAACGACTTCAGGTATTTTCCGTTTGGGTCTGGGAGAAGGATATGTGCAGGGACTGCAATGGGAGAGCGGATGTTTATGTTTTTGCTTGGATCCATAATTCAGTCTTTTAATTGGGAATTAGGCCCTGGTATAAAACACGATCTATCTGAAAAGTTTGGGATCGTGTTGAAGAAGAAGGTTGCTCTCATGGCGATCCCGACACCAAGATTATCAAACCCCAAATTGTACGAGTGACAATGTTATCGGTCAATCTAAGATCATTCGTGTTAATGTTTGATAGGAGCCATTGATGTTCTTGCAGCTTGCAAGATTTAATTTGTACGTCTTCACATGGTGAATGTAATAAAACATGGCAAACTGCAAATTTTTATTGGATTATAACATATTTGATGTTAAGGAGTTCGAATTTCAGATATTATTATTCAAAATTTTAGGTTTGGACCTGACTAAACAATTTTATTTATGTTTTATATCTTTAACATGGAGAGGTAGGTGTAATTTTCATTTTTGAAACCTTTAGATGATTAGATTTATAACATGGTGTGGTTTGTAGTACCATGCTTGAGGCTTAGAGCTACTCAGTGTTGGAAATTTGAATAGTTTCAAATTTAATTTGAATTAAAATCAAGACTTTTCAAATTAATCAAGACTTTTCATATTTCATGTGTTGATTATTTGTATTAATTCAAGACTTTTGGTATTTCATGTGTTGATTATGTGTCTTAATTCAAGACTTTTGGTATCCTAATCTTGTAGTATAAATACAAGACAATTGGTGTCTTGTTTGGTTGGCTACTTGATGATTTCAAGAATGCTACATACAATCTACCACATACTTTGAAGAATTTCTAGTTTTCTCAACTCTTCAAGCTCTTGTTTTAGATATTTTTTCGAGTGCTAGGTTAATCCCGACAGTACACATACTGTTTCGGTTGTTGTACCCTGGGAGACAGACGCGTTCGTCTTGAGAAGAGGCGCGAAATCTGTTTTAAGGGAAGCGTATTGAATACGTGCCTCAACCACAATCGTCAATACGTTTAATCCATGTTGCAGTGAAGAATAAGTGGAAGACACGCTAGGAGGAAAACATCGTCAAGATGCTTGATTGAAGACTCGACATTAATTATGTTATACTCAAGAAAGCTATTTAGAATACCCAACGAAGATATGGATCAAACCAAGTTTGTTATATAAATTAGTAATTTATATTATATTATTTTAGTCTTGTAACCGGTATTGTACTAGATTATTTCTATGAATAACGAGAGTCTCGTTATTATTTATATCTGATTATTGTTTTATAATAAAAACGTGAACCCATTTCCTACAATCTTAAAACAGATTTTCGTGAAAAACCTTATAAATAAGGATTTTGGGTTCATGAAAGTTAAATATAAACTAAGATTTTTGATAAAATCTAGTAAATATTTTTGAGAAATATTTAGTACAAGTTGGTCGGATTTTGTAATTGGAGTACAATATTTAATCCGAATACCGTGTTACAAGACATATGATTTGATTCATTGTTTTGAATTCATGGGTTTTGATTGTGAATTGAATCATGGAACAAATTGTGATTTGTTTCAAAATAACTTTTGAACACTGATTTTCTAATAATTGTATTAGAAAAATGTGGCTTCGTAAACACATACAAAGTGTTTGTGAACACTTGTTTTTCCTTCTAAAATGCTTGTTAGAAGTTTATTATTATTTTTTGAAACAAACATTTAGAATTTCTAACAATCATGTTAGATGTAATTATTGTTTTTGGTAAACAATATTGGTTTGAACAATTTAAGTTTTCTAACTGACGTGTTAAATTATATTTCTAATGAGCGCGTTAGAAATTATAATATTGGTTAAAATAAAAAAAAAATTCTAATGAACGCATTAGAAAGCATTTGTTTGGAAAGTTCTTATGCATTTATATTTCTAACAAACATGTTAGAATCGAGAGTGTTTGTGTAACACTTTATTTATTTTATAACAAGCGTGTTATAAAATATTATTTGCAAAGTAATAAGTTTTTAACGATTTTTGTAATCGTTTATTTTCTAACAAGTGTGTTAGAATTAGTTTATTTGGTATAAACATAATAAGCATTATAACGATTTTGGTAATCGTTTATTTTCTAACAATTGTGTTAGAATTAGTTTATTTGGTATAAACATAGTGTGCTTTATAACGATTTTGGTAATCGTGTTTTTTCTAACAAATATGTTAGAATCAGTTTATTTTGTATAAACATACTAAGATTTATAACGATTTTGGTAATCGTTTATTTTTTTTTAACAAAGTGTTAAAACTAGTTTATTTTATTAAAAAAAAAAGGCTTTCTAACGGTTCGGGAAATCGTTTATTTCTAACAAGCGTGGTAGAACTGAATTATTTTATAATTTGAAAGGCTTTAGAAAAGATTTGTGTAATCGTTCCGTTTCCAACAGAAGTGTTAGAACCGGTTTGTTATATAATAACAAAAACTTTGAAAATTTTGTTGTTTATTTTCAAACGAGCATAGTAGAAACTGGTTTGTCATAAAAATGTTAATTTTAACCGGTTAGTTTTCATGACGAGATAAAAATATGTTTAGATAAAAATGTTTAAGCATACATTTTATTCATATGCGTGTTAGTCACGCAATAAGATTGCTTTATGTAAGCAATTTTCAATTCTCTAACGTAAACGTTAGATACGATTTTATAATCGACTAAATTCTAATATGATTATTAGAAAATTTTTATGTTATAAACAATAAATTGTTTTATGTAAACAATTTAATTATCTTACATGAAATGTAGATACGATTTGTGTAATCGTTTTATTTTGAACAGATTAATGACTGTTTGATTTAAAGTTTCAAAACGAAACAACTAAAGAATGAAGATGCTATTGGGAACATTTTTGATTTATCCCAAAGGACACGTGTCATTGCATATCGAGGATGATTCCTAATGACATGTGCAACCATTTATGCATCTTCTGATCTATATGACATTGAAATGTCAGATACCGAAAGTGTTCAAGATAGTAACACTATATGACTTGGTGTTTATAATTCATCTATATGCCTTTTTAAGCTATTACAAATAAACATATGTTTTGATGCGTTGGTTGTGTTCAATATCTTAAGATAACACATGCGTTTATGCACAATAATCACTATAACATATGAAAAAGATATATGTTATAGTTAACTATATTAATAAATTCTGTGGAATTTATTATAAAGTGATGATGACATATAGATGCTTCTATTGCTTTCATTTTGTTTGAAATTATGTGGATTATGTGTCTACTAACTTAGAAGAGCATCCTAAATACATAGCATGAGATACAACAAATGAAAATTTGAAATTAATTTGTTGTATGTCATAATGAAATATGACTTTCTATTGAAGGAGGACTTCAAAACATGTCAAATGACGATGTCAATTGAGATGATTTTGGTAGATGTTGAAAGTGTTGAAGAAATAACACTTTAAGATTTGATGTTTAGCTATCATTCTTGTACCCGTTTAAAATATGTTGTGTGTTATATTTTATTATAAATGTTCAACTATGGCTTAAGTTTATTTATTTAAACAAGTTGATCTAGAAATAATAAAATGATATATGGTAAATAATATTTAAATTTTGGAGAATTTAAATTTTTCTAGTTTAATAAATATACATATTTAAACGGAAATTACAAGTGGTGACTTGCACGAACACAATGAGCGGGTTATGATATTGACTTATATATGTTGTAAGTCTCATATCAAATATCAATGTAATATGGTGAGTGTATTAAAGCAAAATACACAAGAACGAAGGATGTCGTCTAATATATGTTGAGAGCATCAACATGGAAATTCATAAGTGTATTTTGATTACTATAACATATGAAATAAATATATGTTATTATTGTAAATAATTTTAATAAATTTTGCACATTTATTAAAGATACTTACAATGCTGATGGTCTTGTAGATTATGCTACAGCCATTAACGTTATTGGAAATATGTGGAGGATTTATCTTTCGATTTGGGAGAGTATCCTAATACATGATTTCATTAAAACAACAATATAAATGTATAAATCACTTTAGACACGTGGGATGTCATATTGTTGAGTATTAATCTTGTTGATTATATCTCAAGAGTCTAGTGATTTTATACAAATAGCATACATCATATGTTGATGAATGTGTTCACCAAAGTGACTTGAGTTTAGACATATGCTTAAGTTCTTATGATTAAATGGTGAAGCCTTAGAGATTAAAGGCAAATATGTTATGATCCTACATAATGGATGAAGTTAAATATGGTTATGAGTTTTCCTTAAACTAAGGATTTAAAAAATCTCATCATTCTTGTCTAAAGTAAGGTATGAATGTTTGTAGAGATAATGTGTTATCTCTAGGAGCTGTGATTGATCAGAATGATGCATCTTCTGTTCACGTGCTAATATTTTAGTCTAAAGCATGCTAGACTAATACATGTTAATTTAGATGCTCTGCAGAGATTAAATTAACTTTAAACATTCAATATATGTGATGACATGAGAATGAGTTTCGGTTCATATGAGGAGAACTCATGGAGTAATATGTATGGATGAACTTAGTGACACAGTGATGTATATATGTTTAATATTTTATCACATGTGTCAAAGTCATCAAAAGATAAATTGCTAAAACTTCATCAAAGTGCAAGCAATGTGGGGGAATGTGTCATTTATGAAACAACCCTCTAGAGTTTGTAAGAGATAGTATTTGAGAAGTTTCTCAATCTCTTGTGGAAAAGGAGAACTTTTCACAGCACGATTTTAATAATTGGAAAATGGTTATCTAATAAGACTCAAATGTGGGGGTTGCTTGCACTTAATACAAGTATGTGATAGTTTTTGTAATAAGGATTTTAGTAATCCAAATAAATATTGCAAATTCGTGACCAAGTGGGGTACACGATTGAGTTAATCAAGTTGATTAGACTCAAATGCCAATCGGTAAAAGTGGAAACGTGTTTAGCCTTGAAATGAGTTTCAAATCATTATAAAGACATGGTTATATAACTTGATCCAAGTTGAGATCAATGGTTATAGTATTTTAAATTAACAAAAGGGCTAGTATGACTTGTGAGTCAAGAACACGTTAAAACAACTTATCTCAGTTGCAAATTATCTTTATTGACTTGATGAAGTCAAAGATAATATTTTGGATCCAATAACTTGAGAGATTAAGTTGAGGAATGTGACTAAAGCCCATGTAATGAGATATTTGAAGGATACCTAACCTAGTTGATTGGAGATCCCAAGGTCTAGGTTCAATAGGACAACTAATTCATATATCTAGCGTGGTCACTGTGGGGGCATAGTTGTACAATGGATGTATAAGCTAATATATATACATATGTTGATATATATCCTCCTAAACTATAAAAGGGTGTTTAAATACGTCCTAGTCCATTCCTATAACAATCAGTGACATTGTTGTGTGAGGCTAAGCATAATATATGGTTAGTGATCTGTGTAAATCATGATAACCAAAATGCTTTTAATGATTTGTGGACAAATCACCTATGTTAGAGAGAAGTGGGGTCGCTTCGAATGGAATTGTGGGGCATAATTCCTAGAGCTCTCGCAGAACCAGGATAGTGTTCCATGACCATAATTGACATGACAATGAGGGGTTAACCAGACCAGGAAGAGTATTGTGTGAAGTGTAATAACGTCTACGTAAAAAGGGGTTTAGTTCAAGGACATCGTGTCTACTAACCGTTAGGAGACCAAGTATACTTCACAAAGGAAAGTTCAAAGGGAATACCTACTTCTCCTGCAATACTCAACCGCTGAAATTATGTCTTAACACTTGAGTGGATGAGTTGATTTTTATTCATGTGGGGGATTGTTGGAAATTTGAATAGTTTCAAATTTAATTTGAATTAAAATCAAGACTTTTCAAATTAATCAAGACTTTTCATATTTCATGTGTTGATTATTTGTATTAATTCAAGACTTTTGGTATTTCATGTGTTGATTATGTGTCTTAATTCAAGACTTTTGGTATCCTAATCTTGTAGTATAAATACAAGACAATTGGTGTCTTGTTTGGTTGGCTACTTGATGATTTCAAGAATGCTACATACAATCTACCACATACTTTGAAGAATTTCTAGTTTTCTCAACTCTTCAAGCTCTTGTTTTAGATATTTTTTCGAGTGCTAGGTTAATCCCGACAGTACACATACTGTTTCGGTTGTTGTACCCTGGGAGACAGACGCGTTCGTCTTGAGAAGAGGCGCGAAATCTGTTTTAAGGGAAGCGTATTGAATACGTGCCTCAACCACAATCGTCAATACGTTTAATCCATGTTGCAGTGAAGAATAAGTGGAAGACACGCTAGGAGGAAAACATCGTCAAGATGCTTGATTGAAGACTCGACATTAATTATGTTATACTCAAGAAAGCTATTTAGAATACCCAACGAAGATATGGATCAAACCAAGTTTGTTATATAAATTAGTAATTTATATTATATTATTTTAGTCTTGTAACCGGTATTGTACTAGATTATTTCTATGAATAACGAGAGTCTCGTTATTATTTATATCTGATTATTGTTTTATAATAAAAACGTGAACCCATTTCCTACACTCAGGTCCCAACTTACCTATCAAAAAACATTTTCTTGTAAAGATATACCTTTGGAGTACTCTCATGAAGAGGATGATTACCAGTTTGAACCGACAAACTGGTCGACGATTGGACCGGTTTTTCTCTCCATAAAATCTAAAGAATAAAACATTAAAACCAGTCGGACTTGATCAACCAGTGAATTAGTAAAGCGTCCAATTTAATGTCTGCTCTGATTACAAAAACATTGCAAATATTTATTAGATTAAAGTGTCATTTTCGTATTACCTAAAACTCTTATTCAGTCCAAAATGAATACTTACTATCGTTTTTGTTCATGTGCTTGTAAAAAAAACTTCATTTTAGTATCTAGTCAAGAGACCGTTAGTTTGGCTGTTTTGACTTAAGTTAAGCTGGATTTTTCTTCATCATCTTTATGAGTAAAATAGTCTTTTTTTCAAACTAGATTTTGTGTTGCTTTATAATCTTCCCAGATAAGATTATTGATTTGAAAAAGTTACCACTACAAATGGCCAGTAGCAATGGAGTGTGGCCTTTATGTCGCCACTACAAGTGGAGAAATACCTCCAATTCGTCACTACAAATGGAGAAGTTGTTTTGTTTTCTTTTGTCGGACATGACCATGCATGCCCAATCCATATTGCCACTAGGAGGGTCATTTCATCCAAATCGCAACTAACACTAGCATTTTTTATGAAAAAGTTGCTACCACCTGACACCTCTACATTCAACAATCAAACCACCTATAAATCGTCACTATTGGTGGAGTTAACCACATTTCTAAAAAAATCTGCCCCTTTTGTTTTTGTGATTATATAATTAGTTTTGACACTATTTTTTTTAAAAAAAATTCAATAACAATCAAATTGTGGTCATGGAGCCTGAAGCCTATACATTTTGACTCTTGAATTTCCTTATGCGTCCGCCGTCCGCTACTTTATCTGCTTAGACTATAACCTAAGTTTTTATTATATTAAAAGCAACTTTTTAACACAAACCAAACTAAAGTTTTCACATATTTTTTTAAAGAGCTAAATTTGTTCTTGGAATGTTAAAAAATAAGCAAAATTGCAAATTTAGTTTTTTTTTTTTTTGAAAAATTTAAATAAATATTGCAAGTTTAGAGATAAAATT
The DNA here is from genome assembly GCA_009363875.1 of Mikania micrantha. NCBI lineage: Eukaryota > Viridiplantae > Streptophyta > Magnoliopsida > Asterales > Asteraceae > Mikania > Mikania micrantha. Next base: position 74,637,221 of record CM018694.1, on the reverse strand, counting down.
TAAATTGTAACTAAAATTAATTGTTATTAGATTGAACCAAGTAAATATGACCATGTGGAATTGTTAAGTAATAAAGTCTTTGTTGATCTGTCGTGACTTTTGGTTATCCTCAAGAACTAAACGTAAGTGTATTGGTCTCAAACAAAGATTTTTTCTTTTTCTTTTTCTTTCTTTTTTTTTTTATTTTTATTTTCAATTTTTTTTATTTTTTTATTACACCTGATACACGTGATGACCGACTCATACTTCCAAGTTCTGGTTACTAGTGAAAGTGCGTTAGTGGTCTCTCAAAAAATGAAAACTCAAAATGGCATTTAACAAAAAGTATTATGGTTTAGATATTAAGCTGAAGATTTTTCACTTTTTTTCTTCCTTTCTTTAAACTGAGACGAATTTTGTAAGAAAGGTATAACAAGATGCTATAACAAATACAAAAATAATAGAAAATATTAAAAATGTGGTGTTATTCTTACACCCAAAAAACTTACTTTCACACACTTAAAACGCCTTGTATAAGCCTCTACAAGACCTATATGAGGCATGTGTACGAGCCTCTGTTAATGATTAGACATATATGTCACGTTTTGATCTATACGCCACGTATATATACGAGGTTTTGACAAACTGCAGTCTTTTGTCGGCAAATGATACAAGAAACGACGCTTATATAGACGTATATGTCACGCTTACATTTTTCTTAAACGTAGCGTATAAGCCTATACATGGTGTTTAATTTATAAAACGTGTATAATGAATACAATGCGTAAACCAACTTACAAATTATTTGACGCGAACTTTTTTTCTCTTTAAAATCATCAATATATACGTTCGTTTATGATTCATTGTTTACAATTCATTTGAAACAAGTTTTTCTTTACTTCATTTGAATTTGAAGTATAAAATTTATTATTTGTTTACAATTCATTCAATTAGAAAAATGACATGATGGGACATAGACATTTTTTTAGTCATCATTCATATGTTTCATGAGTGACAGAAAATAATAAGGTATAACATTGTAAATTTAGTTGTTAGTCAAATGATAAACTATTCATAATGGTTTTAAGAATGATACTGGTGTGCATTGTCTCACACTCTAAGTCGAGCAAGATTGTCATATCCGAACGAAGAGCATGCGGCTCAATCTTCTTATTGGCAATTGGATTTGAACCTGGAGCCTTACATTGATCCTGATAGGAATCAAGAGATTGAATGCATTGAGGAGCATTCATATCCATCCGAATTCATGTGTAACGATGTAAAATCGAGGGTTGTGTACTCGAAAATGAACTGAAAAACCAATAAGGTATAACATTTTCATTTACTTTTTTTTAGATGTGTACGAGTTTCATGAAAACATTGTTTTCAATATTTTCATGTATATGAAAGAGTTGATGGCATTGGTGAAAACAATAGCATTTGACAATGGATACGTCAGTCACTGAACGATCGAAAAAAAGGGCACCAACTTGCTCAACAAATCATGGCTTGTGTGTTTTCTTGATGGTAACACAATAGTACAACCATATTGAGGCGTACAAGTTAATCTGTTGTCCGATTAAATTAATAGGGATATGCGTCCTTGGCCAACAAAAATCTTTAAAGTAATAAAACTCTGATCCCCAAATAGTAGTCGACCCATATTCATCCTAATGATCCAACTTTTGGGTTTCCATTGAGATTTGGATTTTGGGCAAGCCCATGGTATAAAATAATAAATGGGCAGATCAATTCGAATGATTCTGATAAGACCCAATTATAAAATCCAAAATCATAGTCCAGTTAACCCAATATCATACACGATAACATTTGTGCCTACGGATACACTCCAACCACGTCACCACCACCACCACCACAACCGTCGTTATGGCCGGTACTCTCGGTCTCGGTTTTGCCACAGCGTCCACCGCCGCGTTCACTTCCGCTTCCATCAATCGTATCCGAACTTCCCCCAATTTCAGAACCAAAATTCGCTGTATAGGATGGGTACATACATACACTTCACTCTTTTTTTACACTAACAACCGCTTTTGATTTGTTATCTGATTTTGTTAAGGAAGGATCCGGAAGGAATATTAGGTCCACCGACCACCGGCCACTTAGCCCGCCGTGAGTTCCAGAGACGCCTCGAAAGAGACGCCGATGCTCGCGAACACTTCCAACGTCAACTCCAAGAAGAAAACGAACGTCGACGTGCTTTGCGTGAGGTGAATTCTATCTGTAACTGCATCATAAACCAAATAAATAAGATTCTGATATTAACAGTTGATCTTCACTGCAAATGATCAATTTAGGATTAGGTTTTGAAGATTTATATTATGATTGTTTGACTTATGTGTATTATAGTCTCGGTCTGTTCCGGATACTGTTGAGGAGCTGGTTGAGTATTTTCTTGATACCGAAGCTCAGGAACTTGAATTCGAGATTGCTAGAATGAGGCCTAGGTATGTATTATAGGCTTCTTGTTACTCTTGATCACATTTAAATTACAGAACAATTTTTAAGTTAAAACCAGCTCATATGTACGTGTTACACCTTACTAGACAATCCTTAAATACCAGCAATGCGTTTCAAGCGTATTAGCTGTGGTTGAGAGAAAAACTTTACAACTAAGTGTGCTTGGTTAGTATAGAAGAGCCGGAATTTAGGGGTGGAAACAAGCCAAATTGGTTGGCAAGCTTCTTAAACAAATTTGAGTCCATACTCGAGCTTAAAAATAAACTTGTTGATGAAAAAGTCGGAGCCTGAGTTACATTTATCAAGCTCGACCTGGCTAGCGAGCCTAAATGAGTTGATTAATTATATGATTTTTAGTAATAGGTAAAATATGTATTTTTATAATAACTATAGACTATAATATTAATTATATACAAATTTATGATAAAAATAATGAGATACTATGGATTATGTTGTATACAAAGATACCGTGTTCAAACATGTGTGTTATTCGAAGTGAATAAAGGAAATATTAAATCGTGAAGGTGTGAAATAAGAAAAACAGAAAGTTGAATAAAGGATGTAATAATTAGTACATTGGTAAGAAATAGAATATGAAGGGGAAAATAAGAGAATCGGCATCCGCTTTAAAACCATATAAATTAAATGAGTCAAGCGCAAGCTTGGAAAAATACTCACGAGCTAGGCTCTAGCTTTAGAACCATAGCTAGAAACAAGCCGAGTTTGAGCTGGGCTCAGCTGGTTTAGACGCTTTCTTTTCAAATAAAGGAGTATTAATATTAAACTTGTTGTATGTTGCATACAATCACACGAGTCTTCAAAAAATTCATAGCTAGATGACTACAATGATTTTTAACTTCACCCTATGCCTGGTAAAATTGGTAGGTTGGGTTGGCCTGGGTAACGGGTCAGAACAGGTGCGGGTTAGGATGAGTGCGGATCAAGACGGGTTTTAAGCAAAATCCGTTTGGTTTAAACGGATCGTTTTAAAAAAAATCAATTTTGCTAAAGTTAAAATGAGTTGTAACTAAACCATTAGTTTATTTGAATAATTTTTAATGATTTTCTCATTAAATATATTATTGATCATCCTTACCTATTGAAACCCATTGTGTTCACTTGGTTTTTAAGTTGCGCATCTTTACCCTTTTTGTGTTAAAGGTATTACCCATCTCAACCCATAATATTTCATAATGCTACCCATTTCAACCCAAAATGCAATAATTATTTACCCAATTCTATCCATTTATCTTGCCATATGTCAAAATTGTCAGGTTTACGTCACCCTTTAAGTCATATTTAACACCGTCATTTTCAGGTTAACGGATGAATTTTTTGCACACTTAAAGTTTGAATTAGGACAGCTTCGGTTTGCTGTTCAAAAAACTGAGGTTTGTTCCTTGATCTATCTAGTACAGTACATGCTTAATTAAATCAAAGTCAATTATTCATCATAATGTGAGAATTAATGATCATTACAGGCCATGGAAGACAGAGTGATTGAGTTGGAAGCACTACAAAAAGCTATTCTTGAAGGAATAGGTCATTAGTTTTATAATAATATATTTCTGCCTTTTTTTAGACATTGTTTTACTAAACCAGTATAATTACTGTCTTTTTTTCAAAATATTTTTTGCAGATGCTTATGATAAACTGCAATCTAACATAGTCAAGGCTAAAGATAACCTAAACAAAATTTTTACATCCAAGGATGTGCAAGCAACTGTATGTGAGATCCGATTATTTCTGTTAAAAAGTAATTTTTTTACCAGATGGTTGTTATATTTATATGTTTTTTACACAGTTACTGGAAATGGTGGAGAAGAACGAGATTAATAGATCTTTATTGGCACTTCTTGATGAGAACATAGCAGGTGCTCGCAGGAGTAACCAGGCAAGCGATGTTAAATAATCTGAAGTAAACATAGAATTAATTAGTTAAAATACTAAATCAATGAACCATCATCTTTCAGATGCAACATCTGCTATTTACATCTAACCATAGTTATCAGTAAATGATGCTGACCTCAAGCACATGGAATAATTATAATAATAAAAAATGAAACTATTTTAGGGAAAGTTGATGTATTTCTGAATTCTTAAACCAATACATAATCAAACCCTCTTTTATGACACCCATAAATTTAAAAATATTACAAAATAAAACGTTTTGTGTGTTTTTTTTTAAATTTATTATGCAGATACAAGCAGCGGAATACATGGAGAAGGTTCGCGTGGCTGTGCGCAAGTACTATACTGTGTAGTTTTGAGGTAGCAGATACGCAAAATATCATTTTTCAATTACTCAAACGGTCTGTAATTGATGTAAAATAATAAAAAAAATGATCTTCAATAGTATTTTTTTTTTCTTAACCAAGGTTGTCCTAATCTGATTTCATGGTTGTGCTTATCTTGTTCTTAGGTGATATTGCAGCAATCTACAAAATCAACTTGGACATACTTCTCCCTTAATTTCAGGGACTTTCATGTGGTAGTTGTAAATTATTGATTAATAATGCATGGCGACCTGATGTCGATGAGACAAACTTGATTTAATTTATTTGAATTTAACACAATTATTTCTTAACCGACGCCCACTTGATTCCGTGCCCTGTAATTTTACATTTAACAATGACAAGATGCTACTCAAATTTAATCATTTTTTTTTTGAACGGCAAAGATTATCCCCTCCTAAACTACTCCACAATAATTACACCATTGCATGGGTTAGAACCCATGACCTCCCATTCTAAGAGGCAAAGCCTCTACCAAGTGGGCTAGTTAACCTCTTTTAATTTTTACAAACTTCAATATCTACATCGTACTATTATAATGATTTTGACCAAATTTTTTTAGGGAAAATTACCAAAATAATCAAATTTTACCATCTTTTTATAAAAATAATAACTGAAATTTAGCTCCATGTTTCAGCTTTAGAGGCCCCTTTATATACCCGTTTTTTTGTACTTTTGTGTCCAAGGGGAAACATACGGGCCCACATGTTGGTGGTTTTGTTGAGGTCTAAATGAGTGTCTTAAGACCCCTTTTTTATCGGCATCTTAAGACGCCTTTAAACGCCTAATTAAGACGCTAATTCTGACGTTATTAAGCCTGACAATCAGGTAAAGTCACATCCATCCAAAAAGACGTTGGAGTGAGTGTCTAAATTGAGCGTCTAAAGGCCTTTTAAGACGCCGGTAGAAAATGGGTCTTAAGACATCTATTTAGAATCCGACAAAGCCGCTAACATATGGACCCGCATGTTTCTTTTTGGGTCACAAAAGTACAGAAAACTGACGTCTAAATGAGCGTCTAAAGCTGAAACGAGAGCTAAATTTCAGTGATTATTTTGGTAAAAAAAAGAGTCAAACTTGATTATTTTGGTAATTAACCCATTTTTTTACCTAGTTTGACCAATTTTGATAGCCTACTAATTTGTAATTTTACACTTTAAAAAGTTAGGTGAAATTAGCTAGTGATTAATTCGGATAAAGAGGGAAGATATTCTTGATGTGAGAAATTATCAATGTTTTCAGGATTTATTGCAAGTTTGTAACTAGCATTGTATAATTGCCAGGATAAGTTGGTTGAACTAAGACATAAATCCTGAGCCTTTGTTTGTCGTTAAAAAAAATGGAGACATAAGTAATTGGTTTGATTTGGTGTGTTGAACCACGTTATTTTAGGCCATTTAGCTAACGATACAAGATTTCTAAATTTCTATTTTATTTTTATTTTCTTTTACAAAACCATTTTATATTACCTCTTTAAAATTCATATTTGTTTATTTAACACTTCATAGTCTATTAATATTGCAAATCCACACAAAGTTATATATTGTTATAATTTATTTTAAATTCAATATATATATAATATGTTAGATTTTCAAATTTTATATGACAACATCTGGTTCTTAAATTTATCCAACCGATTCGATTGGTCCGAGTAGTGAATTATGAGACGACCGGTTTTATTGCCATACCGGTTTAGAAACAATATTGGTGATGAGGAAAGATAAAAAATTATGAACATAGGTCAGTCTGGTTATGTGTTAAATTCAGAATCTATATTAATGTATTTAGTTTTAGTTAATTATAACAAGTCGATTCCTACAAATAGAACTTTTATTGATTGATTATCTATAAAGTTTACAACAAACGAAGCGTGGACTTTTGATATTTCATACATATCCCAGCCACTTGAAATTATGTTTATTTCAACAAATATTGTGAGCCTTCGTGTTTGATAGATTTCTTTGGCTTTGTCTTGGTATCGATCCAATACCGACAAATTTGCCCATTTCTTTGTAAACCAGCGTCTAAACAAGTTTAAATATACATATATTAGTTGTATTTATATAATGATCTCGTAGCTAGCTTTAAACATAAATCTTTATTTGACTATTATTAAATACTTAATAATCTCATGCCCAGTTGACATCATGCACTTGATTCCTATAAACTCTGAGGTAGGTCTTTCTTGGTAACACCCTAATGCCCTAGTTGTCATAGTGATTAAGTAAATAATTGGAACTTTGACCTTGTTTAGGGTTTGTTACAAAGTCAACCACTTCTGTTATTTTGCTGGGACTGGTAAGTTGATACGTATCCGGAATCCAAGTCAACCCTAGATGAGAAAGCATTTAAAGCTACAAAATTAAAAAACAAACAGCACGTGTTACATTTTTCTAAAACCGTCTAATTAAAACCGGTTTTTTTAAGCTAATCCAATTAATTAACCCGGTTCAAAGAGAAGCTTCAATATCTACGTGAAAACCGGTCAATGTCACTAATCATTATATAAACCTCCCTACCCATCTCATTCAACTTCATCCCTTCTATTCTCTAAGAATCATACACCTACATACATAAAGCTTTCAAAAACACTATTAACATATGGAAAAACTTGTGTTCTGTTTGCTAGTTCTTGTAGCCAACCTCTGGTGCACCACCGGGGCCAATGGTGCCACCACACCCACGGCCATGGATTTCATCAAAGCCTCATGCAAAACCACCCTGCACCCTCCTCTCTGCATCCAGTGTCTCTCAAGCTACGCTGTTTCCGTTCAGGGAAGTGACCACCGTCTCGCCAAAGCAGCAGTTACAGTTAGCCTAAACGACACCAAGTCAGCAGTCGTCTTCATTTCCAAACTGGCTCGAGTCTCTGGAATAAAGCCCATAGAGTACCGAGCCGTTAAAGACTGCATCAGCACCATGGCCAACAGTGTGAAAAGCCTAAGCCAGTCGGTTCAGGAGCTTGACCTGATGGCTCGTACCACCGGTCAAGATTTTGAGTGGCACATGAGCAATGTTGAAACGTGGGTGGGTTCGGCTCTTACTAATCAAAACATATGCAGTAGGGGGTTTGGTGTGAATGGACGTGTGAAGGATGCAGTCACCAAGAGGATGGTTTACGTTTCACAAGTCACTAGTAACGCACTCGCTTTAGTTAACAGGTTCGCGGTCAGGCATAGAAAGGGTATTCATGCATAAGCCAAGCCGTGAGTCTTTAACATGTTAATATGTTGTGTAATATGCTACATAGATTAGTTCGTGTCACAAAAACAATGTTTCGTACCGTTGTTTTAAGCGTGAAAACTGTATAAAATATGTGTTTTAGAGTTTCATAATTTAGTTTGTTTGTTTTTTTATCTTATTATTTATTCTGCTAACCAATAAGATATATATGATAAAATATTGATTAATTATAGGGAAAATTACCAAAATAGCCACTTTGACCAAAAAGTTATCCAAAATGTCCATTTGACTTTACAAATGCCAAAATGTCCATAACCTTTACAGGCGCCGGCGCCTGTGTACACACGGGCGGGCGCCTGTGTAATATCCAATCAAAAAACGCCACGTTTTCTACACAGGCGCCCACGCCCCTTAAAAACCACGAACGCCCGTATAAAAAAAAAGTTGTCACGGGCGTCGGGCCCACACTGACACATCTGTCACGGGCGTCCGACCGTAAAGAAAAAAAAAAAAAAAAATCCCGGGTCAAGTCACAGGCGCCCAGACCACCTACACAGGCGCCCGAACCGACCACACGGGCGCCCAAACCTAGTTACGGGCGTCCAAACTTTTTTTTTCGAAAAAAGTGCCACAGGCGCCCGCCTGTAACACACAGGCGCCCGCCTGTGTAGTACAGGCGTCCGCCCGTACAAGTTTTTTTTTTTTTTTTTTTTTTTTTTTTTTTTTTGAATCTTTATTTTATAGGCGTCCGACCATAAAGACGGGTATATATATGCGTAAAGTGTCCCTACCTAAAACGCTCACTTTTTTTTTTGCAAACAAATTTGAAAATGGATAAACAATTTTTTTCTCAACCAACAGATAAACCTTCGAAATGGATATTATCAAAATGGAGAACATTAAAAAGCAACACTGAAGGATCTAGTGATCAGAATCACCAAAATGCGGAACCTGTAAATGAACCGGTAAAAAAACGAAAATGGGCTATTCCTGACGATGAGTCTGACAATTGGTCGAACGACGTTGTTGAGTTTTATCAGAATGGCGACTCAACATATTGTTACTCAGCAGTGTTTTTCAAAAATGAAAGATTGGACACGCAATTTGGGATGAATGACGATTTCGTGAGGTCGTCGATTGTTTCAAATAGGCGTCCAAATGTACTATTTAGGCGGCCGAATTATAATAAAAAATAAAAAAAAAGTTCTTTCGACGACCTCACGAAATCGTCATTCATCCCAAATGATACAGTTCTTTCTGGACGTCTTGTAAGTTTCCAATACCGAATGTTTACTAATAAGGCTGTAAAATAAACTGCAATCTTAACCATTATCGGATGGAAATTTGATCTGTATTCATCGCCAGTCAGGCGTTTGTTCTCATATAAAACTAGTTCTTGAGTGTTCAAATCGACTTTAAGTAGACACCACTCTTGACGTTTGAAACAATACGGCAAATAGACATGATCTACTTCAAAAAATGAAGGAAAGGGTAAATGTTTGCCATTTGCAAACTGTGTAGCATTTTTGCTACACGAATCTAACAAAAGGGTAACAAAAGACGGCGGTAATATGCTCCAACGCAAATTTAAATTTGAATTCTTTTGAACTTCTCTAGACCTCCATTTAATTAGTCTGCCAACCCATCCTTCAACATGCTGTTATATTTATAATATAAAATAAATACTTATGTTAAACCAATTTTAATATTAAAAACAGAAAGTTTAAATGATATTCTTACATTTGCTAATAAATTTCCGTTGGAACTGTATCCGAGCAAAGTACCCCAAAATTGCGTGTCCAATCTTTCATTTTTGAAAAACACTGCTGAGTAACAATATGTTGAGTCGCCATTCTGATAAAACTCAACAACGTCGTTCGACCAATTGTCAGACTCATCGTCAGGAATAGCCCATTTTCGTTTTTTTACCGGTTCATTTACAGGTTCCGCATTTTGGTGATTCTGATCACTAGATCCTTCAGTGTTGCTTTTTAATGTTCTCCATTTTGATAATATCCATTTCGAAGGTTTATCTGTTGGTTGAGAAAAAAATTGTTTATCCATTTTCAAATTTGTTTGCAAAAAAAAAAGTGAGCGTTTTAGGTAGGGACACTTTACGCATATATATACCCGTCTTTATGGTCGGACGCCTATAAAATAAAGATTCAAAAAAAAAAAAAAAAAAAACTTGTACGGGCGGACGCCTGTACTACACAGGCGGGCGCCTGTGTGTTACAGGCGGGCGCCTGTGGCACTTTTTTCGAAAAAAAAAAGTTTGGACGCCCGTAACTAGGTTTGGGCGCCCGTGTGGTCGGTTCGGGCGCCTGTGTAGGTGGTCTGGGCGCCTGTGACTTGACCCGGGATTTTTTTTTTTTTTTTTTTTCTTTACGGTCGGACGCCCGTGACAGATGTGTCAGTGTGGGCCCGACGCCCGTGACAACTTTTTTTTTATACGGGCGTTCGTGGTTTTTAAGGGGCGTGGGCGCCTGTGTAGAAAACGTGGCGTTTTTTGATTGGATATTACACAGGCGCCCGCCCGTGTGTACACAGGCGCCGGCGCCTGTAAAGGTTATGGACATTTTGGCATTTGTAAAGTCAAATGGACATTTTGGATAACTTTTTGGTCAAAGTGGCTATTTTGGTAATTTTCCCTTAATTATATTGGCTGGACACGTGGCATTCAACGTGTTTACCAAAACAAGGTTTTATTATCTTAGTAAAAAATATATTAGCATGTTTCTTATATAACAGAGCTAGCTATTATGTTTATTTTTTTATTTTTTTTAACTTTTGTTATGTTGGGATTATGGACCAAATTAAATTAAACGTGGAAATGGCTAATAAACAACACGAGGATACTGCAATCGAGATAGCGATGGAAGATAGTTGCAATATATATTATTGACTTGAGAGTTGAGTGTAAGAAACAGATCATTGTTGTAATTAATAAATATTATTAAAATACAGGGTTTTGAGTTTGAGGGGACAAAAGCAAGATTCGGCTACCAAACCCAATCTTTTTTAAGGAATATATAATGTATAGTTTGAATTGCAAAAGACATTGATAATAATTAAACACTTAAAAGGGTAAAAATCATGAAATTACGTATGCAGAAGTATTGGGGAAAATTGTGAAAATACACACTTTAACAGGTTAAAGTTGTATTCTAACCATTAAATAAAAAAAATTCAAAAATATCTAGCCAATCGGCAATTGTCATTTGGCAAAACATCGTTGACAATAATATTTTAGATGAAAATATCGCTTACCTGTCAAGAAATCATTGAGTACGCGATACGTTATGTGAAAATCTCGCTTAAGTGTAAAAATCTCGCCTAGTCGGTGATACTTTGAAATATAATATTGCTCAAAAGAAAATTTTTGCCATGTTAACGATTTTCCCCACCACGTCAGTGATATTTAATAGCCACGCCAACGATATATTATGTATTAATATTGCTGGCTCTTGTTCTAATTAAATTTTAAGCAATTTTTTATGAAATAGTTTGTATAACTAAAAGGTTTTTAAATATTATATCAACTGGTTTTTTAAATATTTATAAGAAATACACTTTAAAAATTTAATAACAAATACTCGCAAATATTTTAACTTTTTACCAAAGTTTTTGAATATTTATAAGGAGTATTTTAGAATAAAAACATTTTTCAATATATGTTACAAAATTTTTTTAAATACTTATTAAAAATAGTTTTAAAATATGTATAAGAAATAATTTTTAAAAATTTAATAATAAATACCCTCAAATATTTAAAAATTTTTAGAAAGCTTTTTTAAATATTTAAAAGAAATAGTTTATAACAAAAACGTTTTTAAATATTTATGACAAAACCAAAGGGGCTTTGCCCTAGCGGTACCCTTAGTTTTCCAAATGAAAGGTCATGGGTTCATATCACTCTCAAGGCGAAATACGGGTCCTTAAGAGATCAGGGGGTTTTTCTGTGCGGTTTCTTCCTGGTGGGGTCTCAACGTAAGTCATATTAACTAGACCTTTTGATAGTTTCTTTTTTATTATTGTAAAAATGACAACCTTACAACTCAAGTAACACTCCCTTTATATAGAGGAGCTATTACCAACTAACAAGTAACAAACTCAACTAACTACAACAGAACTAACAAGATTAACAACAACTCTTAACCGACTTTATTTGAAGCATCTTCAACACCCTCCCTTGCTTCAAAAACTTTCATACCCACACAGTGTCGCAAATGCACGAACTTGTCTCTAGGAATAGACTTAGTAAGCATATCAGCAAATTGTTCATTGGTTCCACAAAATTCAAGTTGAATAATACCCTGCTTCACCAAATCCCGGATAAAGTGATGTTTTAATTCTATATGTTTTGATCGATTGTGCATAATAGGATTCTTTGATAGATTAATAGCCGATTTGTTATCACAGAAAATAACAGTAGCGTTAACTTGATCACAACCCAAATCCTTTAGAATTCGTCTTAGCCAAACCCCCTGACATGCAGCAGCAGTGGCTGCAACATACTCCGCTTCAGAGCTGGAAAGAGCCACAGTGTGCTGCTTTCGAGAACTCCAGGATACAGCACATCTACCAAGCATAAACACACTGGCTGAGACACTCTTGCGATCATCAACACAACCTGCCCAGTCGCTATCAGTAAACCCGACTAACTTCAGTTCATTCTCTCTATCATACCATAAACCAAGATTGCAGGTTCCTGCAACGTACCTAAGAACCCTTCTTACTGCTCCTTGATGGATCTTGGTTGGCCTCTGCATAAACCTAGAGACAAGACTAACAGAGAAAGCTAGATCAGGTCTAGTATGTGTTAGATAGATCAAACCACCAACTATACTTCGATAGTTTGTATCATCCACTCTCCCAGATTCGTCATCCGCCTGCAGTTTTTCTCCCATATTCATTGGTGTTCCTTCAGACTTGGAATTGCTCATGCCAAATTTGAGCAGAAGTCCTTTCGCATATTGGGTCTGACTTACAAAGATCCCATCATTTCTTTGAGTTACTTCCAGCCCCAGAAAGTATCTTAACAGCCCCATATCAGACATCTCAAACTGAGCCTTCATACTTGCTTTGAACTCTTGAATCAGATGCATACTCGAGCTGGTACACACTATGTCATCTATATAAAGACATACATACATGATCTCATGATCACTTGTACTCTTTACATATAACGTTGGTTCGCTGTGACTTCTTGCAAAACCATGCATCAGAAAGTACCCGTCAATCTTGGAATACCAGGCCCTAGGAGCCTGTTTTAGTCCGTACAATGCTTTTTTCAACCTGTACACCATCTTCTCACTTCCCTTGATCTCAAACCCCTCCGGCTGAAGAACGTGAATTTCCTCGGTAAGATCCCCATTTAGGAAGGCCATCTTTACATCAAGCTAGTGTAGTTCCCAGCCTCTTTGAGCTGCAACTGCTATAATCACTCGAATGGTTTCGAATCTGGCCACCGGAGCAAACGTCTCCGTGTAGTCTACCCCTTCTATTTGAGAGTACCCTTTGGCGACCAATCTGGCTTTGTACCTTGTAACCTCTCCATTTGGACTGGTTTTGGTCTTATAGGTCCACTTCACCCCAACTGCATTTTTTCCGGTTGGTAGGGTTGTTAGTTCCCAGGTGTTGTTCTTCTTTAGGGCTGCCATTTCCTCTTGCATAGCGAGTTGCCATTCGTGATGAGAAGCCGCTTCATGGTATGTTAGGGGATCGCTTATGTTTAAAGCAAACAGCTGTGTCTCCTCGTCTGAGAGATCATCTCCGGTTGTATAGTCTCTTAGCCAGGCAAGCGGTCTACTGGTTCTTTTTGAGCGGCCAGGCGAGGTATTGGGATTGGTTGGTTCATGGTGAGATAAGGTGGTTTGCGAGTGGGTCGGATTTGTAAATGGTGCAGGATTTCTGGGTTGAGAAGTGGATGGGGTGTCAATCGGTATTGGTTGAGAGGAGCTAGGGTGTGTGTGAGACTGTGAGGTGTCAGTTTCATGTTCATTGAGGGTTGTGGTAGGAAAGGGATCTGTAAACTGTGTGGGGTCGAGTTCTTTTTCCTTGGTGCCATTATTTGTCCACTGCCACACGCCATCCTCATTAAAGACCACATGCTTTTGTACAGTGAACCTTTTTGTTGTAGGGTTGTACAGCCTGTAGGCTGAACTTTGCTGAGAGTAGCCTACCATTATACATTTTTCAGATCTGCTGTCCAGTTTTTTTCTTTCCTGTGCTGGTATTAAACTGTAGGCTATGCATCCAAATACCCTTAAGTGATGAACTGATGGTTTGTGCCCTCCCCATGCCTCTACTGGTGTCTGACCAGGTCTGGTTTTTGTGGGTGAGCGGTTTAACAGATAAACAGATGTGGCCACTCCTTCTGCCCAGAATTGGTTTGGCAGTCCCGTTTGTTTCAGCATGCTCCTGGTGAGTCCCATCACTGTTCGGTTCTTCCTTTCAACTACCCCATTGTGCTGTGGGGTGTGTGGAATTGTGAGCTCTCTGCGGATACCTTGGCCGTTGCAAAATTGATTGAATTCTGTTGAGCAGAACTCTCCCCCTCTGTCTGTTCTGAGGACAGTGATGGTGCTTCTGCTTTCGGTCTCTACCAGGGATTTGAAGGCTTTGAAATGTGCAAAGGCTTCTGACTTGTTTCTGAGGAAGTATACCCAGTTCATGCGTGTATAGTCATCTATCAGGAGTAGGTAGTATCTACTACCTCCGAGGCTCGGTGTTTGCATGGGGCCACATAGGTCGGCGTGGATCAGCTGGAGTCTCCGGGTTGCCTTCCATGAATGGGAGTTGAATGGTTCCTTATGCTGTTTTCCCATGATGCACCCCTCGCATTGGCTGGAGGTTGTGATTTTGGGTAGGCCTCGCACCATGCCTTTTTCTGCTAGCAGCTGTAATCCTTGAAAGTGTAGGTGACCGTATCTCAAATGCCATAGTCGAGATTGATCACTTGTGATTTGGGCAGGGATCTGGTTTGGCTGGTCTCCAATGTCTTGGGAGGCATCAAGGAGGAACATGTTGTTGGAGGATACTTTGATGGTCATGAGGTTGGTGCCAGTGGACTTGTTTCTGATGGTGCACTTTCCTTCGTCAAAGGTCATGGAATACCCCTTCTTCATTAGTTGGCCAACGCTTAGGAGATTATACTCAAGCTTGGGAGCGTAGTACACATCATCTAGCAGCTTGTACTTGTCGGTCTGCATGGTGATCTTTACTGTGCCTTTGCCTTCAACTCCTAACTTCTTTTTGTCGCCTAGGTTGACCTCCAGTTTGAAGGTCTCATCTAGGTCCGTGAAGATCTCCCTGCGCCCTGTCATGTGGTTTGAGCATCCAGAGTCTAGGAACCACATGTGGGAGGTGTTCTTTTCGTTTTGAGTGCTGGCCACCAGGACCAGGTGATCTTGATCGTCTGGGCTTTGGATTGGGGCTTGATGAAAGAAGAGGTGTGGTTCTTCATAGGCCGCTTGTTCCTGCTGTGAGTCTTCGGCTGCTATCTGAGCCTGGTTCTCTTCATTGAACCAACAGTCCTTTTTCACATGACCGTGTCTATTGCAGAGGTGGCACTGAGGGCCACGGTTTCTCTCCTGAAATCTGCCTCGGCCCCTTCCCCGACTTGTGTTGCGTCCCCGACCTCTGAGATAATTGCCTGAGAAGCTTCGGGATGGTTCTTGGACGACCTGTAATGCTTGCTCTTCTGGTTTCTCAGGTTGGTTGTTTGTTCGGCTGTTCAGGCGAGCTTCCTGAGATTGTAGGGATCCCATCAGTCTGATGGGGGTTAGTGTGGTGAGGTCGTTGGATACTTCGATCGAGGGGACGATGTAGTCGAATCTAGGGGTGAGGCTTCTTAGTATCTTCTCAACGATGGCCTGATCAGTCACCGGTTCGCCATATGATCTTCTTTGGCTAGCTATGGTCATAACTCTTGAGAAGTAGTCGCCTACTGCTTCTTCTTCTTTCATGCTTAGATTCTCGAAGTCTCGCCTGAGACCTTGTAGTTTGATTGCCTTCACCTGATCATCTCCTTGGTATTCCATTCGTAGGATCTCCCAGGTCTCCTTTGCAGAGTTCGCAGCGGCTATTCGTGAGAAAAGTTGATCATGAACTGCTTGTTGGATTATGGCCATAGCGTGCGCGTCTTTTTTCATCGTTGTTCTCAGCCGAGCTTGATCGGCGTCCGCCGTGTTTACTCCGACTTCCACTAGCTCCCATAGGTCTCTTGAACGAAGGATGGTCTTCATCCGAATGGCCCAGAAGTCATAGCCATCTCCTTTGAATATCGGTATGGGTGTGGGTTGTGTGGGTAAGGCGCTGGTGGGTTCGGCCATCTGGTTAATCGTCGGAGAGGTGGTGATGGCTCTGATACCACTGATAGTTTCTTTTTTATTATTGAAAAAATGACAACCTTACAACTCAAGTAACACTCCCTTTATATAGAGGAGCTATTACCAACTAACAAGTAACAAACTCAACTAACTACAACAGAACTAACAAGATTAACAACAACTCTTAACCGACTTTATTTGAAGCATCTTCAACACCTTTGTGACATGCCTTGAAAATCAGTGGTTCAACATTGAGATCAAATGTCGTTCAAAAAAATATTTATGACAAAACCGTCTGTAAATGTTATAACAAAGTTTTTTAAATATTTATAAGAAATGGTTTTAAAAAATTTAAGAACAAATGCTCGCAAATGTTTAAATTTTTCAAAAATATTTTTAAATACTTTAAAACATGGCGATATTTTCAAAAATAATATTATTGACTAATTAAAGAAACGTTAAAAACTTCTTTATTCATTGACACGTCTACGATAGATACCATAAGTTATCTCATTGACTCATGATATGTATATCTCTGACTCATTAAGTCATTATCATCTCGGTGACTCGTGTGTTACGGAATGTTACTGAATAACATATATATTGGGCAATAGTAAAAATCAAATATGTAACACACACATAATTTTTTTTGTTTATTATTCTCATAACAATATAAATTACATGTTTAAACGAAAAAAAAAATTATTGAATGTTATATTGGGTTTTCTCAACTTAAGTATGTTTTCAATTTATCTTTTCATATATATATAAATATATATATATATATATACACACACACTAGGTTAAAACCCATGTATTACATGAGTTTAACATATATAATTTGTTAAATTTGTTAATTTTTCTCTCCTATTATATGGGTTGAATAAATATAACTTTTGAAGTTTGTTTTTATATATTTTATTATTTGTTCACTTTTGTTTTAATTTTTTTAATTTTGATTATTTTTTTATTTTAACTTAAGTTTTCATTTATTTAAGTAGACAATTTTATCATTTTAAACATAATTATTCATTATTTAATAAGATGATAACATTAATTGAAGAGAGAGAGACGGAAGAAATACAAGTTGATTTCACCAAAGGATGACATGTGGCTAAAGAAAACGTTATATTCTTGATTTTGTAACGAATTTTGGTTTTTAAAGTATTTACAATCTTGTATATATAATTTTTAAAGTATTAAAATGTATTTACAATCTTGTACATATAACGAATTTTGGTTTTTATCAACAAAATGTTATAGTATTTTTTTAAAGTATTAAAATGTATTTACAATCTTGTAGATATATTTTTTTTTAAAGTATTAAGATGTATTTACAAGGACGAATTTCGGTTTTTATCAACATGTTTTATTATTTTTTTAAAGTATTAAAATGTATTTACAATCTTGTAGATATATTTTTTTTAAAGTATTAAAATATATTTACAATCTTGTAAATATAACGAATTTTGGAGCATCCGGAAAAAAAAACATAGTCAAGAATATAACGTAATTAACGACCCCGGGATAGGCTTGGCTCGTTTACACTCTTAAACGTAACACCTATTTATTCTACAACAATGTAAACCCAAATTTGTTATAACTCGTTACAAATAATTTGTTATTTTTATACTTGTTACATTGGTGTAAATACGAACATCCGAAAAAAAAAATAAAAAAAAACCTAGTCAAGACTATAACGGAATTAAAGAGAAAAATAAGACGAGTAAAATGGTGCAATTTTCATAAAAAAAATATTATAGTATAAAAAAGTTATGAATGTATAAAAAAAGAGAAGACAAGTTAGTACAATGAGCAAATTACTAATGTGCCATCATCATATTTAATAATAGAAATCTATGTGTTTACTTTTGATAGAGTAATTAGAGTTAATGGGTTATTGCCATAAGTGTGGGTTATAATTATATCACATCCCTATATATATGTGTATATATATATATAGGGAGATGATCAAATGTTAACCATGTTTATTGCGTTAACCGAATAACTACATCTTATTATTTTGGGGCCCACACTAAATTAAATCTAAAGGTGTATGTTTTTTCTTTTTTCTTTTTTTAATTAATTTAGGACACATTTACATTAATAAAAAAATAAGAAAAAATGTACATCTTTATATTTACTTTATTGTGGGCCCCAAAGTAATAAGATTTAGTTATTCGGTTATCGCAATAAGGAAAAATTAACATTCGAACCATCCCCTATATATATATAGGAGCTGCATCAAATACATATGGTACTTAACGTACAAAGCATAAGATGAAATCTGGACCCTTTGATCAAACTAATCAATGGGTAAGTTCTAGTGGTCTCCACTTTATACAACTTTCTTCACAAACAAGAGTAAAAAATAGTTGTAAGGGCAAAATAGGAACAATCACATTTTGTATATTACAACAAATTCCACTCGTTTTTTAAAAATTAAATAACTTTTACATGCTTTATTATTTTTTTTAAAAAAATTACACCATAAAATTGAAAATTTTATTATCTTTAATTTGAATATAGTATTGTTATAGTTTTTTTTAAGTTTTTTTCACGTGTTCCGTGATTTTTATGCTTGATACGTAATTATTGGTATGTGATTATGCAGTTGATCCTTTGATCATGCATGTTAAATGACGCACCGTGATTTTCATATAACGTGGTCCGTGATTATTGGTCCGTGATTATACATTTTGTCCTTGATTATGTGTGTTAAAATACGGTCTGTGATTGTTATATAATGTGGTCCGTAATTATTAGTATGTGATTACCCCGGTGGCCTTTGATTATGTGTGTTAAATGTCAATCTGTAATTTGTAAATCACAGCCTGTAATTTTATATGGACGATAATAGCGCTTACAATAATGACACATGGCGCGTTTTGTACGTTAACCGTCCTCTATATATATATATATATGACAATTTTTTTTATTTAAAAGAGTTTTTGATGTTTTTCTTAATACAATGTTTATTTCTAATTAGATATCTCATGTCTCTATAACTACTCTCCAAATACTTAAATATGTAAGTTTTAACAAAGGAAAATTAGTTTGTCAATGATGTAAACCATTCTATCAATTGTTTAGTGGCTTATTAATGTAAGAATTCATATTTCAATGTGAAATTAACAAATTTGATAAAGTTATTTTTTTACATGAAAAATTCATGAGAAAGATAACTTAGTTTTTCGAACATGAGATGCCATGTATGTGTTTTTTGGCTTATCAAACTTAAGTAAAATCAAACTTGCTAATTTTAGGGACTTGAAATAGGAGGAATTCTCAAACTCTAGTAGTCTAGTGAGCCTAATTATTGTAGGCTGAATTGGCCCAACAAGTTAATCACTACCCGGTCACGTTAACAAGAAAATGATTAATAATAAATAAACAACTATACATACTTAGAAAAATCAAACTTAATAATTTTACCCAGTATTAGTGATTTCTTAATTATATATAATAAATAATAGTTTTTATAGGACATGTATCAATTTTGTAACATATTTTAAATTAGGTTTCTTAATTCCATCTCATATTAAATATTTATAGAATATCTTTTTTAAATTTTAAGTTTTCTTCTATTTCTTATATTAAATAAAAATTAATGATTTTATTTAATTTAGTAAATTATATGATTGTATTACAAGTTATATTCATTATATTTTTATAAATCATATTTAAGAAATAAATGATTTATGATTTAAAATAAATAATTTTAAAATTTATTTAATTAATTGTTGTATAAAACAAGTTTTATTGTATTTTGAATTTATTAGTTTTTTTTAAACATCAGCACATAAAATATGTAGTATAAAATTGATAACATCTTAATAATAGATAAATATTTTCATTGTCAATACTGAAATCAACAACTTTTGCAGGTTAAAACAAGGGATACTTAGGCTATGTGTTATCATGTGTGAGTTGGGAGTGAGAGGGGCCGGTCATGTCCTGGTGACGCCCTTCCCCCACTACACAGGGGCATGAGAGGCTCACTCGTGACAACCCTTACAGCGTGAAAGAGGAAGAAATTAAAAGAGAAAAAAGGGTGATAGAAGCGTGATGAGAGAGTGATGATAATACATATAATGATAACGTGGAGTAATGATGGGGTGATGGTGTTGGTTAATTATACGACGCCTACGTGACGTGCAGGGCCGTCTTTGAGAAATTAGGTGCCCTGTGCGAATGTTAAAAATAGGCCCTATGCGCGCACACAAATTGACGATAATTAAAACAACAGTAAAAACAATATAAACAATATTGTTTTAGCAAAATGATGCATTTCAATGTTTCAAATAACTAAATAAAACGTGACGTTAATCTAGCATTTTTTGATGCAAACTTGTTGATTAAATCTTCATAATCCACATTGCTTAGTATCTCATTATCGATAATTTCATTCAGTGACAGAGCTTGAAAAAAGCTCGGGGGGCAAGTATTTTAAGAAGAAAACGGAGGAGGCCGAAGGATTTTTAGGAAGAAAACGAAGGCAACCGAAGGATTTTCCGACGAAATACTATTATATCTATCCTTTTGAGCGAAAAAACAGGGGGGGTCGGGGCACCTCGGGCCCCAATGATCCTCCGTCCCTGGTATCATTGTCAATCAATTAAGTCTTTCTTGAGACATTATCGATCGTAGGTATGACTTAGACAACTTCAGTTTTGAAAAAATTCTTTCTGCAGATGCTACAGTTTCGGAATAGTCAACAAGATTCTATATGCAATTGATGCGTTTGAAAAACAATCGACTTGCTTCAAATATTTTAAATATAATTAAAAATTGAATTGATATGCGTTTGTTGTAAAATAAATTAATATATATATATATATATATATATATATATATAATATACAATTTTTTAAAAATTTAGGGCCCCTAAAAAATTGGGCCCTGTGCGGTCGCACCTCCCGCACTTGCTCTAAGACCCCCTTGGTGACGTGATAAGGTGATGAACTACACATAGCCTTGCTATTTACTACTACCATGAATAGTACCATACCCAACGTCCCAAGTCCCAACCCTATCCCTTGAATTTGATTAGCAAATACTTGGTATAATTTTTGTCGGGTTCTTTTCCCATCACTTGCCCAGCACTCATCCACTGCAACGTGGGTTCAAAACTCTAAACTCACCTGGCGTTCGCCTGTGCTTCAAGGGCCCACCGTCGCTACAGGTGTTAGCTTCTTGATTTGCATGCCGTACGCCCTCTCTTTTATATCATTTTGATGCAGTCCATCAATCCTCAAAACACTCTCAATTCAATCCTCGGCTTCCGGCAGCTGCAGTAATAATGGTGTCTCGTATCATATGCTTGATTCTTGTGTTGGTGACGGCAGTTGTTCTATCTTATGAAGCTTCTGCAAGAGGAGGTTCCGCTCACCGATGGCGGTGGGGGTGGGACCCGTTGATCCGGTCACCAGTGGATGATGTAGATGAACAGATGACAAACGGCACTAGATGGGCTGTGCTCGTCGCTGGTTCCAACGGATACGGAAATTATCGGCATCAGGTGAGTGAGCTGAATTAACTAATTAATTAAGAAGTTGTCTTTGCATAAATTGCTAATTAATTTTTTTGAACGGCTAAACTTACTCTCCACCTAAATTACACCATAATTACACCTTTGCATGTGATTGAACACATAATTTCTCATTCTAAGAAGCAAGCCTATACCAAATAGGCTAGTCCCACATTGGCGCATAAATTGCTAATTACATTCTAAATTATTATGGTAAGATATACACACATACACAACTTAACAGTAATCATACTAAGGCTAATCCTAAACGGAAATCGCGGATCGTTTTTGAATATTATTTTAAACCCTTTTTTTTATTTTATCTTTGCTTCTTTATTTTTTGTTGGTGTTACGCAATCACAAACTAAAAGCTTTAAATATGTATTAAGATTTATTTTTACATTAATTATAGTATATCATACCATTAAGCAAAATTAAGGTATAATATTAATTATTTCTGAAAAAAATTAAGTAATATTGGTGTAATTTTATTTTTGCTAAAGCCTATATGCTCGTATAAGTCGTAATCATAGAAGTTGAAGTGTTGATACGTGTCTAACAAATAAGAGTATAATAAGACTGTCATGGGCTAGGAGGTGCAAATAAGCATTGAAATGGGCCTTCCACAAAAGGCCTACCTAAATACCTGGTGGCTGGTGCCTCTACCTAGATTTCAATAAACACACTTATCAATAGAGGTGACCAAACCGGTTTTTTTTTTCCGGTCATCAAAGTAAAGAACCGGTTCAGGTTCAAGTTTGACCGGTTTAAGGTTGGAGCCGGTTCCGGTTTTTCCGGTTCCGGTTCCATTTTCTCTGAAAACCTGTAACCGTCCATACCCAACTGTTCGGTTACGACAGGCTCCGGTTCGGTTCCTCGGTTCCGGGTACGTTGGCCACCTCTACCTATCTAGTATATAGTCGATCTTAGGAATATGAATGTAAAAGACAAACCTTCTCTCTTTCTATGACACTATCTCAGTTTATCTCTATCCCAATTGGTATAAGTGGGATAGAGAGACTGCGGCTCATTATCTCAATCTAAGTTTATCTCTATCCAGTTGCGATAACTGGTATATAGAGACTGCGGCTCGAAGTTATAGTTTTTTTTTTAACAGCAAACACCCGGTCATCCGGGATCATCCTGGCAAATAAATCACCCTTCTGCTCAAATAACAGAGTGTGGTGACCTGACCCACCTGCTCCAGAAGAAACCTACAACTAGGAAAACTCCCTGGCTCACCCCAGAGCAATATTTGCTCTAGATGAGACTCCAACCCAAGTCCTCTCACAAGAGAAGTCAAGAGGCTACCATTAGACTCGAAGTTATAGTTAATTGTAAATAACTAGTGGGTCCCCGCATTGCATTAGGAATCCTGCAATGATTTTTGAATATAAACCTCCAACTTGGTGACCTATACCAAAGTAATTATACTAATTACACCACTCGTGATATCTACGTCTAATGTGGTTTCTTAGAACTTTAAACGTCTATCACCCTTTCATATCCAAAAAGAAAAAAAAACATAGCGGTTAAAAATTTAAAATACATACAACAACCTTACCTAATATATTCATACTTTTCAGTAGGGTCTTGGAAAGAATGATAGATACAAACCTTTACCCGTATCCCAATTCCAATTGGGATAGAAATGTTGCTCCGAAAGAATCCTCGGCTCAAAGTTATCGTTTGAAGTTGATCATCCCAACGATTTTAACGTTATTTTTACAAAATAATTAAAATAACGTTAAAATTAGTGCACTATTACTTTTGTCCCTTAAAGGCCCACACATATATACGTTATATGCGTGCATATGACAAACAATTCAACCCAAAAACCAGCTAACCTTTAAAGTTTAAACTGACTCATTTATTACCTAAACATACCATATTTAATAAACGAATTAGCACAAATTCAAATAAACAAGTTGGCATCTTAAACCATTTTGGTTTAATAATATGGTTTTTATATGATTTTCTATTACTATCTCTCTACTGAAATTAATTATCACTCTTGATTCTTTTAACTTTCAATGGTGATTTATTTAGAGTAACTTTATTCATTACCCTATGCCATGTATTCCCATTATCCGTTTATTTTTATTTTAGTATCTAATCCATAGCCATACGGACTTTTTAATTAATTATCTAATTAATATTGTACACCCCTACATTTATACGTTTTTGGTTCGAGTCTCACTTGAAACAAAAATGCTTTAGGTTAACATAAGATTTTACCATAATAGGCATTCGAGCGGTTGGTTTCTTAGAAATGAAATGGTGGGCAGTCCGAGGAAGAAGTTGTAAACTGATTTACTTCTGCATCAGTTTCATCCCATTTGCTAGTTACCGGTTTTGGTCAGTTCAGTCAAGTTTTAACTAATTTGATTAAATCGCTTCACCCATCTAATATAAACAAAATCATTTGAAGTCCTAGTTCCTGTTTCAAAACACTCGACCAGATCTGGTTGAGTTTTCAAACCGGTTTCCAATCTGGCCAATAACTTTTTATCAAGTTTTTATTGAGTGATGTAAACTTGTAAACACCATAAACATAACACCTTTATGGAAACGAACATGAGCAAGTGCCTAAAATTCAAACTAATTAACCAGCAACTATCATAACCCCGCTTGATTTGTATACATTGTTGGTTTATAGCATTTTTGTGCCGCAGGCAGATGTTTGTCATGCTTATCAAGTACTTAAAAAGGGAGGTTTGAATGATGAAAACATAGTTGTGTTCATGTACGACGATATTGCAACAAGTGAGTTGAATCCAAGGCCAGGCGTCATTATCAATAACCCTAAAGGTGATAACGTCTATGCCGGTGTTCCGAAGGTACATTGCTAGCTGTTTCCAGAAACTAACAATAACAATTTGATTTTTGTGTTTAAAATTTTGTTTGCTTAGTGATCATACACCATCTATTAAGTTTAGGTGCTGGTACTTATGTAGGATTACACCGGGAAGGATGTCACGGTAGATAATTTATTTGCTGTGCTTCTTGGTGACAAAAGTTCAGTAAAAGGTGGAAGTGGGAAAGTTGTTGATAGCAAACCAAATGACCGGATCTTTCTTTTCTATTCTGATCATGGAGGTCCTGGAGTGCTCGGTACGTAATTTGTGTTGAAAAACTTTGATTTAGAGTTCGACTGAGATTTTTATGTCGTCGATAAAACTTTGATTGTAGGGATGCCCAACACGCCTCATCTCGTAGCCAAAGACTTGGTAGATGTCCTGAAAAAGAAACATGCCATGGGCACATATAAAGAAATGGTAATGTAACTAAACAGTAGCTAGCTAATCAAAGAAAAGTTGTGTTGTTTTTTAATTCTAATAAAAAAATTTACCACTGTAGGTTGTATACTTGGAAGCATGTGAAAGTGGAAGCATTTTCGAAGGCATACTCCCAGAAGACCTTAACATATATGCTACAACTGCATCTGGCGCTCAAGAGAATAGTTATGGAACATATTGTCCCGGGACGGAACCTTCTCCACCGCCTGAGTATATAACTTGCTTGGGAGATCTATATAGCGTTGCTTGGATGGAAGACAGGTATTTTTGTTCCATGGATCTATTCAAGTATATCCTAAACTGTCTATCATATGTAACACTATGGTCGGTAGTATGTAATATGACTGTTTCATACCTCAACTTTTATATGGGTCATTTTTTCCAGCGAGACACACAACCTAAAGAAAGAATCTCTCGAACAACAATTCAACAAGGTTAAGCTAAATGAAATTGTACCTTTTGTTTTCATAAACTTAATAAAAGAGTTTTTGTTAAATTGTCACATTTTCATTTTCAGGTGAAAAAGAGGACATCTAATGCCAATACTTACAACTCAGGTTCGCATGTGATGGAATATGGCTCCAAAGACATTAAACCCGAGAAGGTCTATTTGTATCTAGGATTTGATCCGGCAACCATAAGCCTCCCTGCTAACCACGTTCACTTTGATAAGATGGATGGTGTCGATCAAAGAGACGCTGATCTTATATTCTTGTGGCAAAGAGTAAGAAGATTTATTTGTGATTTTATTTGTACATTATACATTTAGTAATTATTGCTTATTTAGTTGTTCATGTTAATATGTGTAGTACAAGAAATCAACAGAATCAACAAGAGCAGAAGTTATGAGAGAGATCACCGAGACATTGACACACAGGGGGCATTTGGATAGTAGCATTGACATGATCGGAGTGCTCCTGTTTGGACCACAAAATGGTCGTTCGATCATCCATTCTGCCAGAGGTCGCGGGATGCCTCTAGTGGATGACTGGGAATGTTTTAAATCTACGGTACGTAATTCTTGTAGCTTACACAACCATAAATAGTCCTCTACACAGATCAGAGACCGAAATCAAAATGGTCGCAAAATTTAAGATAGTCACAACTCCATTGACAAAACTAATCAAAACGGTTGCAAAATTTTGATATAGTCGCAACTCCATTGACGAAACTGAACAGTCACGTAAAAATAAAAAATAATTAATAGAAAAAAAATCATAAATAGAAAAAAAAAAGTGTTTTCCTTTGATTGTGGATGTCTAGTTTTCTAGTAATGTAAGCTACAAACAATTTAATTTTTTTTTTTATTAATTATACAATATGACCATTGTGCTAATTGAGGATGGTATTGAAGGCTCGGTTATTTGAGAAGCATTGTGGGGTGCTAACTCAATACGGCATGAAGCACATGCGAGCCTTTGCAAACATTTGCAACAGCTTGGTTGAGAAGACGACGGTCGAGGAAGTGTTTATGGCAACATGTGGCGGGAAAAATTTAGGACCATATGGTACCTTTGCAGGTGTTTATAGTGTGTGATTCCAAACATGTTATCATGTCATGTTTATTTACGGCACTTGATGGTGTGTGTTTTTAATTAGCTAGTATACGTTTGCATGCTTGCTTGTTTCCATTGAAAATAAATGTATAATTAACGAGTATGCTAAGAAGGTGTAACATGAGAGTTGTTTCAATGTTGGTTGTTGTAAACTAACGAATGAAAGGACATGGGTAGTTCTGCTCTTTTTCTCTGATCTAACGGTTCCAAAATCATCCAGCAACTGATTTATAATGCAGAAAAATTAAAGATTTGAACACCTGGCATGTATATAATTAATTGGGATCACCTGTTTACCCGTCAAAAAGGTTTGTCTTGTCACTCTTGGTAGCTGCTCTTTGGTGTGCATCTCTTGTACCAACTGGCAATGACTTGAGTTCATCTTTTGAAGATTGCATCTTCTATGATAGGAAGGATGGTACCCCCATGATGTGATGGTTCAAACCTTGTTTGTGTGCACGAACACACTAAACTTTCTGCACTCTTCATTTGATTAAGATGATTACACAACATAATAATAAACTAAACACCGGAAATAAGCATGAATATGGACAACACTGTTGGAATTCATAGTGTAGATCAGTTTTATTTTATCAGAACTAGTTTGATCTAGGCTTGGCAAAATGGGCAGGTTATGTAGCGGGTTAAGACTGGTTTGGGTTAGGACAGGTTATTTTAGAAAAATGGTCAATTTGATTTGGGTCACAGGTTCAAACAAAATGGTTAAGAAATAGTCAATTTGGCTCGGGTCATAACGATTTCTTAATGAAACGATTTTGGGTCAAAACTAGTTTTTAAAATGAAATCTTAAAGTGCGTGATCATGATCATGTTAGACACAAAAATTCAAACCCAAATAGTTAACCTTAAAAATGAAGCAGCTCATGTCGTAAGAAGATCCTTTGGTTGTATAGCCATTAGCCACTACTAAAAAGGTAAAAGTTTTTTGAAGTATTTAACTAACAACAAAACATGATTATGAAAATA
Source organism: Mikania micrantha (assembly GCA_009363875.1). Classification (NCBI taxonomy): domain Eukaryota; kingdom Viridiplantae; phylum Streptophyta; class Magnoliopsida; order Asterales; family Asteraceae; genus Mikania; species Mikania micrantha. The sequence goes on along the minus strand of CM018694.1, from coordinate 74,609,583 downwards.
GAAAATATTTTTCATCAACTCATCGGATCATTGCCCCTCGTTAGGGGTGTATCTGGTCGGATAACGAGTTATTCGGGTTTGAAAATATTTTTGGTCTATCCGAAACCCGACCCAACCAGAAATTCAAAATATATTATCCGTCTCGAAAAACCGAATTCGTGCATCCGAACCGAATAAACCTGTTTTTTGGGCTATTCGGATATCCGACCCGAAAAAACTAGTTTTTGCATATCCCAAACCCGAACCGAATCTAAATTCATATTATCCAACCCGAAAAACCCGAAATAGATTTCAGATACGGTTTTTTCGGGTTTCGGATACGAATTACGATTCGGATTTCGAATTTTTTCGAGTTTCGGATATTTTGAATACCTCTACCCCTCGTTGATGAAGAATAAAGAATCAAATGTCCAATCAGTCGATTAACCCATGCAACACCTAGACATGCACCAAAAAACCGATTTTCCGACCTGGATCAGTTTTAAACCAGCTAGAAACCGGTTTTTGAACCGGTCAAAAATGACGGTTTTGACCCTGTTTTAGATTTCCAATGAGCAAACCGGTTATAAACCGGTTTTCTAACCAATTAACCGATCCCGTTGAAGCAAAAAAACATTCGGGTCTTAAAGTTAGAAAATCAGGTTATTAACCGAACCAATTTTAGTCAAACCTGTTTTCAAAACCGTTGACCGGTTAACCTGAGACTGGTTAACCGGTATACCAGTTTGTGCACTTCTAGCACCACCCATCCATTTAAACCCATTGCAACTTTTTATTCAGCCCATACTAACCCATTATGTTTTAATAATTACCCATACAGACCCAAAATAAACTACTTGGATTGTTTTAGTTTGATCAAATGTTATAAATTAGAGTTGTAATTCAAATATTTATCGGATTGATTGAAGCAGCAGAACAATTTCTTGACGGGATTATATACAAACATGGGTATAAAATTTTTCTACTAATAAGTTAGATATACCTTGGTTGATAATTTATCGTTCCAGACACCGACGAACTAATGATAGAACACGAAGAGTTTGCAGGGGAAGCAGATGGCGGTTTTCGGTGGTTGTAACCGGAAGCGGTGAACTGTTTTTGTTCTTGTTTGTGGTTTTGACGGCAACTCTATCCATTAGAAGAATAAGGTTCTTCTTTTGTAGTGTGGTTTTAGACGGCAGATCCAGAAATTAGCGATTTCTTAATTTAGTTTTGAGTAGTTAGAAGTAGGGTTAGTATTGCTGCTAAAAGTATTAACCAATACACGCTTCTCGACTTCTGCATCTAAATTTTTTCCGAATTAATTCCTAAAATGTCAATTTGACTTTCATATGCCACAAAATGTCCACACCGTTTATGGACACTGCCCAAGTGCCGCTCATGGTTTAATGGACGCTACCCAAGAACCAAAAAAAGAAGCCACTTACCTTTTATGGGAGCTGACTCAAGTTTATGGGCGTCCCGACCCGTTTATGTTTCTATTTTATGGATGTCCCTCCCATTTATGTACGTGACAAAAAAATTCAATTATACAGGCGTCGTTCAGATTCTACGGGCGCCGACGGCCATAAAAGGTACGTGGCTTCTTTTTGTTGGTTGTTTTTGTGGCTGGCACCCATAAACGGTATGGATATTTTGAGGCAAAAATGTGATCAAATGGGCATTTTATGAATTTTCCCAGCTTTTCCTTGTGTGTTTCTTACGTAGATAGTAGATGAATTAGTAGTTGTGCTCTTCTCATTGTGCTCTGTCTTCTTGGATTAAAACAAATATTGGGCTTCTTCTTGGGTTAAAGATGATTTTGCGGGCCACTTTCTAATTCCGTTAGTTTCCTTCTTTGCTAAAAAGAGCCGTTGTGTCTTGGTTAATTTAAAGGTGATTTTTTGGCTGCATCCTCAATCAAGAAATCGCATTTAATCTTCTTGATTGTAATTTCTCAGTTTGATTTCATCAATAAACAAACAATTTTGACATTTTTCATCAACTAAATACAATGGCTTTATGGCATGCTCTGTTACAATTGGCATACAAATAAACTACCTATCAGAATTTGACTCGATCCCAATCCTCCCCATTTCAAGAGCAGATCTTAAACTACTAGACCAACACGCCAATGCTACCACTATTCTAGCCCTTGATAGAGGTGCGCAAATCGTTTTTTTTAACTGGTTTTGGTTTCGACCGGTTCCAGTTCCGGTCAACAAAGTCAAGACCCTGTTCCGGTTCCGGGTTTCGACCAATTCCAACAAGTTTTGACCAGTTTCGGTTCGGGTTTGGCCGGGTATAGGTGGAAACAATTCCGGTTTTTCCAGTTTTGGTTCTAATTTATCTGAAAAACCGGACCTGTTTGTACCCACCGGTTCGGGTATGACCGCTTCCGGTTCCGAGTCCCTTTTTTTGCCCACCTCTAGCCCTTGATATTAAGTATATATAAGAAAGATATGTATAACTATGATAATAGATATTCAAATTCACCATGCGGTTGGTTTTGTAATTGTTTTAAACGGGTTTATATTTATATTTATAAACTATTGACGTTAAAAAAATAAATTCAACAATTATAAAAAGACAATCAGTTTTTAGACCAAAAATTGTTTTCAGTTTTTCTTAATATAGTTTGCGATTGTTTCTGTAACCTGACCATATTTGGTAGCCAGGTTTGTTGCTATTTAATCTGGTTGTTATATTTGTGATATTTTTGTAACTGATCTCAATTTTTATTATTTTTAAAAGTTGTTTGAGTATTGTGATTAGAACAATTTTTTTAGATGCTATACCTTTAACCATTTTACAACCAAATTAACCTTTTATTTCATGTCTTCAAATCATACAACTATTTTTAGCATCGAAACAATCTTGATCGCTACTTTTTGTTGATGATTTTGTTTTGATGGCCAATTTTGTGAATGATTTTATAGGGAGCTCTTAGTTTCTTTTATGTAGAAACTATTACCAACACATCACTCACGGATAGTCCATTGCATACTTGTCATATCGACAATCATACGAAAATCTGACGAAAAGAGGAAATAATCAAAATAGCCACTTTTTAGAACAATTTTTTTTAACTGATTTCGGCCAATCAGAAGGTGCCATTTGACAAAATATCGATGACAACAAATTTTTTAAGTGATAATATCGCTGACATGTCAAAAAATCGCCCCGTCAGCGATATTTTTAAAAGAAAATATCGCCCCAAAACGCAAAAAAAATAATAAATCTACGTCAGCGATATTTTTTCAAATATTATCGCCCCGTCATCACGTCAGCGATTTTTTTCAAGTAATATCGTCCCGTCATCAAAAACGATTTATTTTTATTTTTTTATTTCCACGTCAACGATATTTTTGCTGATCAACAGCTAGATTCGTAATTTTCATTGTCAATAGCTATTTTGGTAAGTTTGTTTGTTCAAATGGCTAATTTGGTGATTTTCACTCATAAAAATTCATACAAATCTTATCTTTGATATCACCGTTAATAACTACCCTTCGACAATCTTCTCGCCTTCATATTTTTTCGTTTTAAATATTTTGAAGGTTTTGGGTTTCGTTAGTGATCACCGATCGGTTATTACCTAGGGAAGTGACCCATCTATTGCAATTTGTAGGCTATACTTATTATTGTTAGAAATATTACCTCATGACAAACTAATCTATTTTTTATTTTTGCTTTTAATATTTTTGTGTGTCAAATTTCTGATTAAGAAAAAGTATTCATGCTCAAATATTAGTGTCTATGTTATGACACCACGTTAAAAACATGTGCATTAAACATGTTAAATAAATAAATTTTAAAGTTATTTAATTTAAATATAATATTATGTATTTTTAAAAATGCTTTATAAAATAGAAAATTAACTTAATATGTAATCATATTATTTACAAAATTAAATAAAATCATTAGTATTTAATAAAATAAAGATCGAAAAAAATTAAAACTTAAAAAAATATCATATACATATTTAATAGAAAGAGGGAGACACGAAACCAATTTGAGATACATTGTGAACATGACGTGTCTAAAACGTTTAGATGTTTATAAAAAAAGTTAGAATAAACATATCATTTAATAATTTATTTAATAGAAAATATATTTTTTAAAAGTCGTCGCAATCATGAAGTATATAATGCATCGAGTACAAATCATTTTGAAACGATATTTGAAAAATACATTTAGTATCATTTTATATTTTTATTTATTATTTATTAATTTGTAGTTTGGTTGTCTTTTGGATGATATACAAAGAGAAAAGAACCAAAACGCTGAAAAAAACCTTAATAATTAGTTTATATTCCATTTCACATTGAAACCAATAGGATGGAGTGTGACTTGTTCGCATCTATAATTTCTTTATCTATTTTAACATCAAACAAATTATATACCCGCTAATTTTTTACTAAATCACTATATTATATATATGAAAACAAATTTTACGTTTATTCAAATAAAATTAATGAGATAATTTGTAAAAAGTCCTTTTACTCGCTACATATTATTTTTATCTTTTAATTATTATTATTATTATTATCACTATTATTATTATTATTATTATTATTATTATTATTATTATTATTATTATTATTTCCTTTTCTTTTATAAAGGAAAATAAGCACAGTTACAATTAAAAAAAAAGGTAAAATATAACAAACACTTTAAAACACGTTATAACATAAAAATGAAAAAAATGGTAAAATATAACAAAAACATTAAAAGTTGTTGATATAAATAACATATTAACACCATACGATTGTCAATACATGATGAGTAACTTAAAAATATGATTGTCAATAATATATTTGATGATAAAATTAAAGATTATGTAAATAAACTATTTTTTACTTACAACCCCCTTTAACTTAAACTCAATTGATGTTTTAAAAAAAAAACGACTAATTTACATCTAAACTAATTTTAATTAAAACTCATCTTAATCTGCAATCATCCTGATCTGAACGTGTTTTGACCCATTATCTAACCCTACCTAAGCTGCACATTTTACATATTTAATAAGTGGTAATAAAGACGAGCACCAATAGCTTATTTATATATTTACAAATATTTAATTTAGAAATTTAAAAAATAAGAAATAAGGAAATATATATATTTTTTAGACGGATATTATAACCTGAAAGGTCTATTAGACGAGTTTTAATTTATTCATTTTGATTATGTTTATTTGTAATTAACATGCACAATTGTACATATGATATATGTCTTATCAATAAAGAATTCATTGATCTTAGTCTCTTTGTATTGGTTTACATCAAGTATCCTGAAAAAATAGCTAGCATGAAAAATGATCGATCAAATCCTAAAGGAGATGTAAAGAAGAGTACATCTCTCTTACATAGTAATTAAAAAAATAAAAAAAATCCCAAAAAAATAAAAATAGATGTGACGTGCAAATTAAAAAAAAAAAAAACTGATCATAATATATATAATTATCCTCATATATATAATTATCCTCACTAATTATTACAATATGTAATATTAAAAATCTATTTTCCAGTATTACGTCTCAAAAAATTAAGTTTTCGAAAAAAAATGTTTTCTATATACAAATTACATGGATGTAATTCTATTTTGAGATGTTGGATCATTTTGATCAAAAACAAATTTGACTTTAAGGGTTTAAGGAATCACTATTATGAACTTGACTTTCGGGAAGTTAACAAGGGGGTAACTTACTAAAACAGTTAACGGATAAACCGCAGGTAATGTGTGTAATTTTATGATGTCACGTCTTAATAATGTTTTTGTTTTATTGGACAACTTCAAGCTCAGTTTACACGTTACGATATACACCAAAACGTGTTGAATAAGGTGCAAGCATAATTATGAACATGATGAGAGCGAAACATACATATATAAATACTATTCGTAACATTGACATGTTAACTGTATTTTTATTAAAATGACCGATGGATGGATCCACTCTTCCTCGTGATTATTATTAGACCATCCATAGGTAGTGTAAATCATTAAAAATCAAGTATCATTTTTACTATACAAAATATTCATTTTGAGCTTCTATATCATAAGCAACCTTACAAATCCTTAAATTCATTACTACTTTTTTTATTTAATTTTAACAATAAAAAAATTGTTTATTACACCACTAAAACAAATGATTTTTAATTAAAGATAAATGTGATGTACAAAGTCGATCACTAAACCATATGATGGCTATTAACATATCTCAAATAAAGTTAAAATAAAAAAAGAAAAAAAAAACACAAGAAAAAAGAAAAAAGAAACTAGAAACTCATTTGAGCATCTACTTCAAATCAAATGTGTTGATCTCTGATGGAGCATTAAATAAATGTGGTTCCATGTGGGTGAAGAACGTCTCTGTGGACTTGGATGTCCTGGTGTGGATGTGAATGGTATTAGGCTATTACCATACATTTTATTATATATACTTTTACAAATTACAGAACAATAACCATTCTTTTATATCATAAAGTTTGCTAAAATTTATTAGAAATAATATATCTAATTCAAGGTATCATATAATTTGATTGAATAATAACTAATAAAAAGAAGCAATGAAATAAAATTCTTGCAAGTTTCTGCAAGTAAATAATACAACATTTCTCCACTAGATCTAAAAATACTAACAAAAATAATTTGAATTCTCAAATCCCTCCTTCGTTGCGACTTCGTATCCGTTCTATCATCAATCATCATTGTTGTCACCACCATCCATTGTCCCATATATCGTGTCAAATTTCCTTTAATTATATATATAAAAATATCATATATTTAACCACTTTTTTTAAAAAAAAAAAAATAACAGCCTTTTAAGTTTTAACTAAATGTTTTACAAGAAATAACCTTTGACCAAAAAGTATTTCAAGTTTTTAAATTTAACCTTTTCTTTTCAAATCTATACTATATAATAAAAGAATAACAATATGCCACATGTCGTCTTTCTAGCCTATCCACGTCATATTTGACACGTGGCATCATTCTAGGCTATCTGCATGGTATAGTTGAAAAATTTAGAGATTAATTTAATTTAATACAATAAGTCAAACTTCCAAATTTAAAATAAAACCTAATATTTATTTTATTCAAATATTAATGAAAATTCAATCATTTTAAACTTTCCATTTTCAATCAATAATTTAGAAAATCAAAATTTTCAAATCTCATTTGTATTGTTTAAAAAAGTTTTTAAAGATTTATTAAATGTATTATTTTTCTTTTTTAAATGTTATAAATTTTATGTTATTTATGTATCTATTTTTTATTATTGATTTTTTTTGTAATGTTTATTTTTCATACAACTCTGTGTAATACACATGTCAATAAGCTAGTAAAGTGATATTTAATTAATTGTTTTGAAAATTGTTGGCGATAAAATTATGGCATTGTTTCGCCACGTAGGCGATATTTATATTCTGTGTTTTTAATTAATTAATTTTTTTAATTAGACGGTACATTATTTGATTGGATTCTATATATCCCAAGTTCAGTTTCAGGTTTCCCTCTAAGGCCACACGGAGTGGCTTCGGGAAGGAGGCGGGGGAGGGCTTCCCCGGATTGGGAAGAAATGGGAACACCGTCCCCCCGGATTCGGGGTGGGGTAAATCAGGGGCAACTCACCGAATCAAGCCGGGCGTGGGGAAGGGAAGAAATCATGGGTTTAAACCAAAAAAAAAAAAAACATTTTTTTTCCTATTTAAACAACTACAAATCTCACACTTTTTTCTCATTTTCTACAATCTATACACTAAATTTATAAAATTTTCAAGTAAAATGGAAGGAGGTTCATCCCGTAATGGGTCGTCAAGCAAGAATTTAGAAAATCACGACCAAAAAATGTTCAAACGGCTCAAATGAACCCGTTCAACACACCCAGGTATCGTCCACAAATGTCATCTCCGAATCAACCAAACTTCTACTACACAGTATCGTCCACAAATGCTTTTCTAGGTTTTTTAATTTATTTTTTTAGGTTGTATTCTCTTTTTTTTGTTGTATTCTTTTTTTTTTTGATTTTAAATTTAATGAATCTTTTTTTATTTTATTAATATTATTATTATTATTATTTATTGTTAAAATAATTAATTAAAAATAAGATTTGAAAATGGGGAAAAGTGGGGAAAAGTGGGACGACACCGTGCAAAATGGGGAAAACTGGGGAAAAGTGGGGAAAAGTGAGGAAAGCTGATGTGGCGCTGATGTGGCAACGGGGAAAAGTGGGGAAAATCTAGACGACTCCTTGTGGCCTAATTGGCTTCAATTTAAGTTGCTCGAAATTTACAATTGACATATTTCAGCACATCGATAGCAGCTTATTTAAAAATACATGTTTTAAAATTACTTATTAAAATTTACATGTAAGAATAATGATAGCCTATTGACTAATTCGCATATTAGATGCATGGGGTTAAAGTCTAACTTAGATCAAATATTGCTTACAGGGGTCTTCTTAGTTGAAAGCCTCCTCCTAGGCTGGTGGATCACGCTCTATTCTTCGAACGAAAGGTTGATGTATTTGTCAGGGTTATTCTAGGTGACCAGACGTTTACTGTTCAATATATATATATATATATATATATATATATATATATATTTTGGAGAAGGCCAAAAAAACTCATACTAACCAATAAATTTTTAAAACTTTTTTTCATATTTTTTATTATAATGTTAGAAATGTTAAAAAATTGAAAAAAAATATATAAATCACAAACTTACGTATATGTAAATCAAAAGGTTTCATAGGTAACTTATAAAGTTACATATATGTGTGTAACATACAAGTTACATATCTATAATAACCTAAAATACATATTTTTTTAGTTTCTTTTTTCTTTTTTTTTTTACATTTCTTATCTTATAATAAAAGGAAATAAAAATGAAAAAATTGAAAAAAAATTAATTGTTAATGATTGTGATTAGTTTCTTAGTTTTTTTTCCAAAATGATGGTTTTCTTATGAACCCTGTATATATAGGGGAATAATCAATTATTAACCCTTCCTTATTGCGTTAAACGAATAACCACATTTTATTACTTTAGGACCCACATTAATATAAATCTAAAAGGGTATATTTTTTCTTGTTTTTTAATTACTGTAATTAATATATAGCTCACTTACATTAATAAAAAAACACACACACATTTAGATTTATATTAATGTGGGCCTCAAATTAATAATATGTAATTATTTTGTTAACGCAATAAACACGGGTTGACAAATGAATTGCACCATATATATATATATATATATATATATATATATATATATATATAATATATATATATATATAGAGCTCACTTACATTAATAAAAAACAAGAAAAAACACACACATTTATATTTATATTAATGTGGGTCTCAAAGTAATAAGATGTAGTTATTTTGTTAACGCAATAAACACGGGTTGACAAATGAATTGCACCATATATATATATATATATATATAAATATATATATATATATATAGGATTTGAATCAAATGAAAACTCGATCTTAAAGAGAAAACCCTTAAACCCAATCTCAACCCTTAGATCAAACTAATTTTATATTTAAATTAATTTAATAAAAAGGGTATAATGGTATTTTCCCACACACCCTCCAATTAAATATTTGATTTTATTCACCTACTCATTAAATATGGGGCGCGTTATTTGGACACCCACTACGGATCAGTCAACACCTACCCTATCTATACGAGCCGTAAAGAGCTTTACGGGCCGTAAAGCCGTCAGAGAGTGTCAGAAAATGTCAGTGAGATGTCTGGCGGCTGAAAACGGAATACGAGCCGTAAAGGCCTATACGACTCGTTTTTAAACCTGAAAAGAAAATAAGTTTTGTTTTTCCACCCGATATACGTACGTGTTTAACTTATTTGAAACATTGTAATTGTCTAACTGTTTTAAATGGTTAAAACATATATTTTAACGTAATTATATTTAATCACGCACATTTTTTAATTATATAATAAAAGATAAAACAAACAATCACGCCATACACAACATATATACAAAATAAAAATACATACATCGAATGCTAAAGTAGTGTCCATACATCAAAATCCAAAAAAGAAAAGACAAAATAAAAAAAAAATAACTAAGCATGACCACCAGGATCCTGCGGATCCTGATGATGTCCCGGTCCTGGAAAGACGGGAATATCCATGCCAGCAGATGCCGCCATACCTGAATTGGAGTTTCCCCCGTGTTTTGTCCAATACGAGACTTCCGTCGCGCATTGTAAATATTTCTGAGGTTGGAAACATTATCGGGGTTTTGGTCCTTTACAGCTGCAAATATATCACGGGGCAACATGTTTTGGTTTGACAGTTGCTCAACTAGACGGGTTTCATTTTCATTTAATCTCATCGCATATGGATGACCGCCTAGTTGTTCAGCCGCTAGGTGGTTGTGTTCATTATTGACCACACGCAACTTCCAACCACCACAACTTCTCTCGTATCTACCAATCAGCTCAAATTTACACCCAGTCTTCTTCGAACCAGTACGTCTAACTTTTGGTTCACCGTGATACACGTCACCGCGATCGCATTTAAGCCACACTTTTATAACTACACCGGTTGCATTAGTTTTGCTTCGTCGTCTAACTAGCACATAACCATTTTCACGCCCTCTAGCAATCGCCCAATCAACAAGTTCATCAACACCGGCAAAAACCTGAAAAAAAATGTATAAGATTTTATAAACTAACAACCGTTAAACGAATAAGTTTGTTACCTGATCAGTTTCATAGACACACATATATTCATCACCGAAGTTGTTGCCTCCCATCGACATTGTTAAACCTTTACGAGTTTGAATTTGTTAAAGAACCCCAAAACCTAATTGTTTAGAAAATCAAATTGTTCCTGTCTGCGTTTTATTTTTTGATTCAAGTATTGCATTATAACGTATGCCATGAAGATATATATCAAACGATTAATTTACGCATACATCTATTACGTTAAATCAAATAATTTGCGCTGCTCAAATTATTGGCGTTCAATACGGGCCGTAAAGGCTTTACGGGCCGTATGTACTGCGTGTCAGCCTGCGTCAGCCCTATGATTTGACGTGTCAGATTTTGTCAGAAATATTCGTTTCAATACGACCCGTAAAGGGCTTTACGGGCCGTATTGAGGGTGTCCGAGGATCCAGTCGGGTGTCTCCCTAACAGCCCCCTTAAATATTCACCTCTTTTCTCTCTCCTCTCTCCTCTCTCCTCTCTTTATATATATAATTTATATATTTGATTTTCAAGAATACTACACATGTGTACTGTTTTATTTTTTGTTTAAAAAAATATTTTTTAAAATATTACAACTACAAAAAAAGGTCATATTTTTTTAAAAAACAAAAAATATTTATATTTAAATGTATATTTTATTATACAAAATAAAAAAAACATATTTTTAACAAGAAAATATAAAAAATTACACATGTGTATAAATAAAAATGTACAAGATTTAATACACAAAGTACACTTTACTCAAAATACTACACATGTGTATATTTTATATATTTAATATTTATAAAATATTACAACTACACATGTGTAGTTTTTGGTTAATTTTGATGTTTTTTTATAAATTTAAACATGTGTAATTTTTTGTTTCACATGTAAAATACACATGTGTAATATTTATTACGGTTGAGAATATGTAATTTTTGTGTTTGTGTGGTGAAATTTTTGTTTGATACACATGTGTATATTTTTTGTTTTTCTTTAAAAAAAATTGCTTTTTTTATAAAAAAATTACTTTTAAAAAAAATTACTTTAAAAAAATTACTTTAAAAAAATTACTTTTTTTTATGTCAGATTCTCTCCTCTCTCCTCTCTCTATCAGATTCTCTCTCCTCTCTCCTCTCTCTATCAGATTCTCTCTCCTCTCTACTCTTTTCTCTCTCTTCTCTCATCACAAAAGTCATTTATACCCCTTAAAGTCAAAAACCCCATTAAAATATTCAACTTTAATTATAGACCACATGTTTTTTCTGTTTAATTAATTAAAAATTAAAATAAGTTTGATCTAACGGTTTAGAGAGGGTTTAAGGGTTTTCTCTTTTAGATCGGGTTTTCAAAGGATTCAAACCCTATATATATATATATATATATATATATATATATATATATATATATATATATATATATATAGGGCAAGGTTCAAATGGTAACCCACTACAAGTGTGTAAACCTATTAACTCATTTTCATTGGTTGTTAAAATAAAACTTTTTGAAATGAGTGGTCCATATTCAATCTGATAAAAGTCAAAAAAACATGTGGATGAGATTTGTTTAAGGGCATTTTTGACATTTGGTGAGTGTGTACTTGATTCCTTTTTTAAAAAAAGTTTACCCCCAAATTTTTTAAACACTCATAACTTTTATATACATTATTATTTTTTTATAAAAATTTCACCATTAAATTTGTCACTTTTTTATCTTTAATTCAAGTATAATTTTTTCAAATTTTTTTAAAATTTTTGTAATTTACACTGATACAGTGACATTTTACACTGATGCAACGATGTTTTACACTGATGTAACGAAATGCATTTTTTTTACACTGATTTGACATTTGGTGGGTGTACTTGATTTCTTTTTTAAAAAAAGTTTACCCCACAATTTTTTAAACACTCATAACTTTTATATACATTATTATTTTTTTATAAAAATTTCACCATTAAATTTGTCACTTTTTTATCTTTAATTCAAGTATAATTTTGTCAAATTTTTTAAAAATTTTCGTAATTTACACTGATGCAACAACGTTTTACACTGATGCAACGACGTTTTACACTGATGCAACGATATTTTGCACTGACGTAACGAAATGCATTTTTTTACACTGATGTAATCACAATGATGTAACGAGTTGAATTTTTACAAAATTTTCGTAATTACACTGATGTAAGGATCTGGATTTTTTCAAAGTGTTCTTCATTTTTTAAAATATTAATGAACTAATTTTTGTAGTAAAAAAAATTTGTAACAAGATGAAAAGATTTTACGTTGGTGTAATTGCAAACGCTCGAAAAAAAGAGAGAAAATTACGAACGCTCATAAAAACATGTTAAACGAGATTTTGAAACATTTTAAACGAAAAAATGAGATAAAATTATGAACGCTCGAAAAAACATTGTGTATGCTACTCAATTCCTGTGGTAGCTGTAGCTCGTAGGCCACGGGGCTTATCCGTTTAGTGATCTCGAATGGTCCGATATAACGAGGGTTTAGCTTTCCCTGCTTCCCGAATCGAATCACTCCCTTCCAAGGCGAGAATTTAAGTAGTACTCGGTCTCCCACTTGGAATTCCAAAGGTTTGCGCCTCTAGTCGGCATAGCTCCTTTGTCGATCCCGAGCTGCTGCCATCCTGTTTCGTATTTGTACGATCTTTTCGGTCGTTTCGTGCACGAGTTCGGGTCTGGTCAGTTGGCTTTCACCAACTTCCACCCAACAGAGTGGTGATCTGCACTTACGTCCGTAAAGTGCTTCAAACGGTGCAGCTCCAATGCTGGTGTGATAACTGTTATTATATGAGAACTCAACTAAAGGTAAGTGAGTCTCCCAGCTGTTACCGAAATCGATTACACATGCTCGAAGCATATCTTCCAAGGTCTGGATGGTTCTTTCACTTTGACCATCGGTTTGCGGGTGATAAGCTGTGCTCATATCCAACCTCGTCCCGAGTGCCTTGTGTAAAGACTTCCAGAAGTGTGCCGTGAAACGGCTGTCTCGGTCAGATATTATAGAGATTGGGACTCCGTGTCTGGATACGATTTCCTTCAAATATATTCGAGTTAACTTTTCCAACTTATCGGTTTCCTTGATCGGTAGGAAGTGTGCCGATTTCGTGAGTCGATCTACGATAACCCAGATGGTATCGCAACCACTTGCTGTCTTCGGCAGCTTGGTGATAAAATCCATGGAAATCTGTTCCCATTTCCATACTGGAATTTCCGGTTGTTGGAGTAACCCTGACGATTTCTGATATTCGACCTTGACCTTGGAGCAAGTCAGGCACTTACTCACATAGGTTGCGATTTCTGACTTCATGTTAGGCCACCAATAGGTTGTCTTTAGGTCGTGGTACATTTTGTCAGAACCTGGATGTACTGAGTATCGACTCTTGTGAGCTTCATCCATCACTACTTCTCTCAATCCTCCGTAATGTGGAATCCAAATCCGATCCATCAGATAGTATGCTCCGTCATCCTTCTGTTTCATCTGTTTATCCATACCTCGCATTGCTTCGAGGGTAAGGTTTTCCTTTTTCAGAGCTTCTTGTTGTGCGACTTGGATCTGATTTGGTAGCTCAGAGTGAATGGTGAGTTGTAGTGCACGTACGCGTTTGGTTATTTCTTTCCGACTTAACGCGTCAGCCACTACGTTTGCCTTTCCGGGATGATATTTGATTACACAGTCATAATAACCTATTAGCTCGACCCATCTGCGTTGTCTCATGTTTAGCTCCTTTTGGTCGAAAATGTGCTGCAGGCTCTTATGATCAGTGAATATAGTGCACTTGGTGCCGTACAGATAGTGTCGCCAGATCTTCCATGCGAACACTACGGCTCCTAACTCCATATCATGAGTTGTGTAATTCTTCTCGTGCACCTTTAGCTGTCGTGACGCATAAGCTATGACCTTCTCGCGTTGCATCAGCACACAACCGAGTCCTTGCTTCGATGCGTCGCAATAAACCACAAAGTCTTCGCATCCGTCTGGTAGCGATAGAATTGGTGCCCTGCACAACTTCTGCTTTAACAAATCAAAAGCAGCTTCTTGTTTTTCTCCCCATTCGAATTTCTTGTCTTTGTGCGTAAGGGAAGTCTGATTGTGCGATCTTCGAGAATCCCTCGATAAACCGTCTGTAGTACCCGGCCAATCCCAGAAACTGTCGCACCTCAGTCGGAGTCTTGGGTGCCGTCCAGTTCTTGATTGCCTCAATCTTGGCTGGGTCTACGTGTATCCCTTTCTCGTTCACTACGTGTCCAAGGAATTGAACTTCGCAAATCCAAAAATCACATTTGGAAAACTTCGCGTATAGTTGTTCCTTTTTCAGTAATTCCAAAACACGTCTTAAGTGATCGGCATGTTCCTCTTGTGTCTTGGAGTAAATCAGGATATCGTCTATGAACACAATTACGAATTTGTCGAGATATGGCTTACACACCCGATTCATGAGATCCATGAATACTGCCGGTGCGTTGGTCAGTCCGAAAGGCATGACCAAAAATTCGTAATGTCCGTACCGTGTTCTGAAGGCTGTCTTCGGTATATCTTCTTCTTGTATTCTGAGTTGATGGTAACCGGATCTTAAATCGATTTTTGAATAGTAGCTTGACCCTTGCAATTGGTCAAATAGGTCGTCTATTCGAGGTAAAGGGTATCGATTCTTTATCGTTACTTTGTTTAGTTCTCGATAGTCTATGCACATACGGAATGAGCCGTCTTTCTTCTTCACGAACAGTACCGGTGCTCCCCAAGGTGAGAAACTCGGTCGAATGAATCCTTTATCTAATAACTCTTGCAGTTGATTAGATAGTTCCTGCATTTCAGTAGGAGCCAATCGATACGGTGCTTTGGCTATCGGTGCTGCTCCTGGTGTCAGATCTATCTGAAACTCCACTTGTCGCGCTGGTGGTAGTCCTGATAGATCGTCAGGAAAGACTTTTGGATAATCGCGAACAATGGCGATGTCCTTGATCTTCCGTTCCTTCTTTGGTTGTTCGGTGATAAGTGCCAGGATAGCTGTGTATCTCTTCTTCAAGTATTTGTTTGCCTTTATGCAGGACATGATGTTTAGTGGTACTCCTGCCGTTCTCCCTGGATTGAGATCTGCTCTCCACTTGGCAATGTAATCCGCACAATCTTCTCGTTGCACACAATCTCAGCGTGGTTTGCAGATAGCCAATCCATTCCAATCACCACGTCGAAGCTCCCGAGAGTTACCGGCATCAGGTCAATCACCAGTTGGTGGTCTGCTAATGTCTGGACACACCCCTTGATGATGTGTTGTGTTTCCATCAGCTTTCCGTCCGCTAACTCTACGGTGTACTTATAGTCTAGTGGTGTTGGTGTCATATTAAGCTGTTTGCTAAAGTCACTAGAGATAAAACTCCTATCAGCACCGGTGTCAAATAATATACTAGCATAGACATTATTTAAAAGGAACGTACCGGTGACGACGTTCGGATCATCTTTAGCTTCTCCCGAGCCAATCACAAAGGCTCGCCCCTTTGCTGCACCTCCTCCACCCTTTTTCAGTTGCGGGCAATCTCTTCGCATGTGTCCCAGTTTGCCACATTCATAACACCCCTTGAGAGTGTTTTGGTTGTTGTTGTTGAGGTTGGGGTTGGATCGGCAGTCCTTGGCCAGATGCCCGTTTCTTCCACAGTTAGTGCATTTGACCCTTTTGCATGGGCCGAAGTGGTGGAAGTTGCAAGTATTGCATTTTGGGCTGTTGCCCTGATATCCCCCTTTGCCTTGAGTGTTCGGCTGGGTGGCAGTGAAAGCTTTAGCAGATGCTGGTCGGTGTTGGGTTTGTTGCTGAGGTGTGAAAGTTCGGTTATTGCTAGGCTCCCACTTCTTCTTGGGCTCTTGGGGCTTCAGATGTTCACCCCTCTTCGGCAGCTTTCCCTGAGCTACCGCCTGATCGGTTAATTTATGAGCCAAGCGAATCAGTGGTTGGATGGTGGAGAGATCAGAAGCAGTCACCATGCTTTGAATTTGCTCAGGCAACCCACTGATGAATTGCTCAATTTTCTTGTATTCCGGCTTCACCATTGCCGGGCACAGCTTGCACAGCTCATGAAATCGAGTGCAGTACTTCTCGATTTCGGATCCTACCATCTTGTGTACCCAAAATTCTTCCTCAAGCTTTCTGATCTCATCACGAGGACAGTATTCCTCGTGAAGCGTTCGGGTGAAATTCTCCCATGGGATGGAGTTTGCCGTTTCCAGTCCAAGAGTCTGGACGTGTGTGTTCCACCAGGTGAGGGCTGGTCCTTCCAGAGTCCCGGTGGCATACTTTACTCGGTTTTCCTCCGAGCACTCAGACATGGCAAATACCGATTCAAGCTTTTCAATCCAGCGGAGCAGTCCCACTGCTCCTTCTGTACCCTGGAACTTGTGAGGTTGGCAGCTCAGAAAGGCTTTGAACGAGCATCCTTTCGCTGCGCTTCCTTGGGATCCGTTATTGGTGCCGCTAGTCTCGCTAGCAAGTCGGTTTGCCTCGTACTCAGCGAGTACTTTGTTAACCTTACGTTCGACCATCATGTTGATCCTTGCCTTTTCGGCCTTACGTTTGAGATTGCGGGCGTTGGGTCCTCTTCCAGACATGATTCTATACGGAAAGGTTAGAGCATTAGTTAGTATGAGTTAGAGTGTTAGACGATTGTAATGTCAGAAGTCAAGTCAGGTGTTATGTTAACAAGCAATCATAATCAAGACATAATAAGTAAAGCAAAGCATCATTTCATTAATAATAATAGTTTCGGGTACAATGATTTTCAAAAGAGATACTACAAAATTTGCACGAGCACATCCCGCTCGGCTAAGTAATTCAAAAGTAAAATACTGAAATAGAAATCCTAACTAGACAATCGTGGAGTGTGAATCTCCACTATCGGCAGGACCATCATCGTCCTCCTCATCAGGATCCTCGTCTGGATCTTCATCAAAATCTCCCTCTTCGAGATCTTCAGCCTCGAATTGGGGTCCTTGATCCGGTTCCTCCTCTGGTTCCATGAGTAGCTAGTCAGCCCAGGTGTTTTGAAGCACTGCCTGGTTCTCTCCTGCAACGCCCGCTACTGCAACCAGTCGCTCCCCATGGCCCTGAACCACGACGACGACCTCTTCCTGCCGTTCCTCTAACTGTGTTGTCCGATTCCGGAGTGCCGCTATTTCTTCCACTACCTGCTCCCGCAGGTGATCTAGCTGCCCTTGGAGATGTTGATTCTCCTTGCGGAGAGCCATAATCTCCTCATCACGCTCACGCGCCCTACTGGCCTCACGAGAAGTTCGAGCAACATGGGCTGCGAAAGCCCGCTCGAGTGACATTTCAAGTGACGGTAGTCGGTGTGCTCGGTCATCATCGGTCTGTACTCGGTTGAGGGGTACTCTCTCCTCGACTATCCAGTCCCACACAGTACGTGGGTACCAAGTCCACGACCTGGCACGCTTGGCAATGCGTGCCCTTTCTGCCTCCTCAAAGTCCTCTGGGAACATGATATCCCTAACTCGCTGACGACTCTCTTCTGTCAGCTCATACTCGATAGGTCGCTTTCCCGGGTTATGCCCCGTGTCCTCATTGTCATCATCCATCCTGTAAGTTCTAAGTTAGTCAGTAATAGTTCACAGTGGTAATAATAATATAAGTGTGAAAGTTCTAAGTGTAGTGTCTAGTGTAGAGCAATGGCTATAGTCTAAGTTTACTACATGCAAACCTAATTCCCTATAACCAAGGCTCTCATACCAGTCTGTCACACCCCCAAATTTCCACTCGTGGTGTCAGTCCACGTGGGTGTGACGTGGCCAGGATCACAGCTCATGGTCATATAGAACGACTCTATATGAGTTACACAATCACACAAGTATGTAAAATAACATAGTTTCATTCAATATGCAGCGGAAAATGTTTTAACATCATGAGGTAAATAAGTTGCAGCGGAAAGTAAATTGTTTGAAACAGACACTACATAGTTAAACTTGTTTTCAAATACATCAAATGCACGCAAGCCTAGGACATGAATCTATATGAGTGCCAGACTCCTTAGCGTGTCCTTGTGCGTGTCCTTGCGTGTGCTCCATTCAATTACCTGAGAATACATGCGAAAAGTGTCAACTAAAAAGTTGGTGAGTTCACAGGTTTAGACAGACAAAAATAGTAAACAGACATATACTGGGTATGTTAAGTTTTGTTGTTGGATACTACGATCCGTGGAGTGTGTCAGTTCATCTTACCGAAACTAGACTGTTCCCGTTTGCCTCCGCAGGTCATCGCTGAACCCACATTCCCATCGAAATTACACTCGTTATGACCTCCAGTCAACATTGGTTCCGAGTGGGGTTAGTCAAACCCAGTAGTACTATGTAATTACGACTCGTTTGTGATACAATTAACGGTAAGGATAAGTGAGGACTTTATGCGATAATAGTTACACTCGAAAATGGTTTTCACAACATACCAGTCATATATCTAAAACAGTTGCATTGTATTCTCACCCCAAAAGTTTAGCAAAAGCAGTTAAAGAGTAAAAGTGGGGCCGTAAACTCACCTGAGTTTGAGAAGTGCGTGTTCTTACAAGAACGGTGTAGCTCGCCGGCTAGTAGTTACCTATATCACATAGGTGTTGTAAGTTTGTGTTTGCATATATGTGGGTCTCACAGGACCGTGTTCGTGTCTTAACAACTTCCAAGTTGTTATGTGGGTCGGGTTGACCGTGTTTGACCATGTTTGACCGTGTTTGACATAACGACCCGTTGGTGACGGCTGGGATCAAGTGATCGTGTAATGTGCGGTTTAGTGTCGTGTGGAGTGTACGGATACCAATGATCATTTCCATAAGGAAAATTTCCACATTTGCCAAAGTCATGCATAAACCACATTCCGATTATTCTAATATGCGTGTTTATCCTAAATGAGCATGTTATCACATTGCACATAGTTACACATAGTCGGTTTAGCATGCTTTGCGCGTAAAAGTTACCATAATTAGAAAGTTACAAGATATGCATATATCACCAAATCTAGATACAAATCTTATCATAACATCATCATATTAGTCTTAAATGAGTATTTACTTATAACCATTATGACTAGCATGCTCCTATTCTCCAAATTGTAAAATGAAGTTACTATATTTAGTAACATTCCTAAATATCATACTATTAGCAATTTTAGTCATTCCAATGCATCAAATAACCATCATATTAACTTCTAAACATCATTTTAAACATAACTTATAGATCTAAACATACAAATGTGACCATTTCATCAAAAATACATACTTTGTAACCTTAAAGTTACTAAAATTAGCAATATTCACCAAGTGACCAAATATTGACAAATCAACCATTTCTAATCTTGCAAATCATCATCAATAACACTCATAACATCATTTCCATATCAAGAATCATACCAATAGGCTTAGATCATTCATGCATGCTACTACAAACACCCATTTATGACCAAATCATCAATATGCACATTAACATTATCATGGATCGTCACAAAACTTATTCTAAACATCATAGATCATCAAATATCATGTAAACATCATCAAACCCAGAACTAAAATTCGTGCATGTGCATCTAGGGTGCTTACATGTGTGTTTAAAGTCATGCATGTGAGTGTAAAGGTGAAGAAAGTGTGTTTTGGGTATAGAACTACCTTCTAATGCTTCAAGAATGCCAAAATGACGACAAGAACCGCCTCTAAGCTCCCTGGACAGTAGGTTCTTGCAGAAATGAGGTGGTTGTGATGGTGGTTTTGAGCTCCAATGGGTCTTCAAGCTCTCAACCCTCAACCCTTCAAGCTTGGAGCTTCAATGGAGGTCTTCCATGGCTTCCAAGAGGTCAAATTAGATGTTTGCAGACGAGTTTGGTCGAGATGTGGCGTGTACAATCGGAGAAATGATGAAAGGTGGAGTTAATAGGCATGGTGGTCTTGATTTTATAAAGATTTGTCGACTGGCACCTGTCGCGTAACGCGATGGATGTTTAAAAGAATCTTCGCGTACCGCGACGGATTTCGGGAGTCAAACCCCCGCGATGCCTGTCGCGTACCGCTATGATTCCTCTTGTTGGGTCATCGCGTACCGCGATAGGTCCCTGAGAAGTCTAATAAACCTAATTTCATGGTTTTGAACCGATTTTCGCGTATTTCTCGAATATGATCCTTGTTTCTCGATACTTTAGTATTGTTCTAACTAGATTAGGTTCACCCGAACCTAAATGAGATGATTTTGTGCTGTGGTTTGATCCGTTCACCAACGTTCGTTATTCAAGACACGTGTAAGTGTTGTGCGATAATTACTCGAATTATCGGTGTGTTTGGTCCGTTGTGCCACGTGTCACACTAAATACAATTATTCTAGTGCCACGTATGAAATAATAACACATATTATTATTTAAAATAAAGAAGTGCTGACCTGGAAATTCTGAGGTGTCACATCATCCCCCAGTTAATAGGAATTTCGTCCCGAAATTCAGTTCGTGTTGCTCGTGTTAGTTTGGTCGGAGAATAAGTGAGGGTATTTCTGTTTCATCTGGTCCTCTCGTTCCCAGGTGTATTCCGGTCCACGTCGCGAATTCCATCGCGCTTTCACAATTGGTATCTTACTGAGCTTCAACTTCTTGATTTCCCGGTCCATGATTTCTACCTGTTCCTCAACGAAGTGTAATTGTTCATCAATCTGGATTTCCTCTAAAGGAATTGCAAGCGTTTCGTCTGATAAGCATTTCTTGAGATTTGAAACGTGAAACACATTGTGTATGCTACTCAATTCCTGTGGTAGCTATAGCTCGTAGGCCACGGGGCTTATCCGTTTAGTGATCTCGAATGGTCCGATATAACGAGGGTTTAGCTTTCCCCGCTTCCCGAATCGAATCACTCCCTTCCAAGGCGAGACTTTAAGTAGTACTCGGTCTCCCACTTGGAATTCCAAAGGTTTGCGCCTCTTGTCGGCATAGCTCCTTTGTCGATCCCGAACTGCTGCCATCCTGTTTCGTATTTGTATGATCTTTTCGGTCGTTTCGTGCACGAGTTCGGGTCCGGTCAGTTGGCTTTCACCAACTTCCGCCCAACAGAGTGGTGATCTGCACTTACGTCCGTAAAGTGCTTCAAACGGTGCAGCTCCAATGCTGGTGTGATAACTGTTATTATATGAGAACTCAACTAAAGGTAAGTGAGTCTCCCAGCTGTTACCGAAATCGATTACACATGCTCGAAGCATATCTTCCAAGGTCTGGATGGTTCTTTCACTTTGACCATCGGTTTGCGGGTGATAAGCTGTGCTCATATCCAACCTCTTCCCGAGTGCCTTGTGTAAAGACTTCCAGAAGTGTGCCGTGAAACGGCTGTCTCGGTCAGATATTATAGAGATTGGGACTCCGTGTCTGGATACGATTTCCTTCAAATATATTCGAGTTAACTTTTCCAACTTATCGGTTTCCTTGATCGGTAGGAAGTGTGCCGATTTCGTGAGTCGATCTACGATAACCCAGATGGTATCGCAACCACTTGCTGTCTTCGGCAGCTTGGTGATAAAATCCATGGAAATCTGTTCCCATTTCCATACTGGAATTTCCGGTTGTTGGAGTAACCCTGACGGTTTCTGATATTCGACCTTGACCTTGGAGGAAGTCAGGCACTTACTCACATAGGTTGCGATTTCTGACTTCATGTTAGGCCACCAATAGGTTGTCTTTAGGTCGTGGTACATTTTGTCAGAACCTAGATGTACTGAGTATCGACTCTTGTGAGCTTCATCCATCACTACTTCTCTCAATCCTCCGTAATGTGGAATCCAAATCCGATCCATCAGATAGTATGCTCCGTCATCCTTCTGTTTCATCTGTTTATCCATACCTCGCATTGCTTCGAGGGTAAGGTTTTCCTTTTTCAGAGCTTCTTGTTGTGCGACTTGGATCTGATTTGGTAGCTCAGAGTGAATGGTGAGTTGTAGTGCACGTACGCGTTTGGTTATTTCTTTCCGACTTAACGCGTCAGCCACTACGTTTGCCTTTCCGGGATGATATTTGATTGCACAGTCATAATAACCTATTAGCTCGACCCATCTGCGTTGTCTCATGTTTAGCTCCTTTTGGTCGAAAATGTGCTGCAGGCTCTTATGATCAGTGAATATAGTGCACTTGGTGCCGTACAGATAGTGTCGCCAGATTTTCCATGCGAACACTACGGCTCCTAACTCCATATCATGAGTTGTGTAATTCTTCTCGTGCACCTTTAGCTGTCGTGACGCATAAGCTATGACCTTCTCGCGTTGCATCAGCACACAACCGAGTCCTTGCTTCGATGCGTCGCAATAAACCACAAAGTCTTCGCATCCGTCTGGTAGCGATAGAATTGGTGCCCTGCACAACTTCTGCTTTAACAAATCAAAAGCAGCTTCTTGTTTTTCTCCCCATTCGAATTTCTTGTCTTTGTGCGTAAGGGAAGTCTGATTGTGCGATCTTCGAGAATCCCTCGATAAACCGTCTGTAGTACCCGGCCAATCCCAGAAACTGTCGCACCTCAGTCGGAGTCTTGGGTGCCGTCCAGTTCTTGATTGCCTCAATCTTGGCTGGGTCTACGTGTATCCCTTTCTCGTTCACTACGTGTCCAAGGAATTGAACTTCGCAAATCCAAAAATCACATTTGGAAAACTTCGCGTATAGTTGTTCCTTTTTCAGTAATTCCAAAACACGTCTTAAGTGATCGGCATGTTCCTCTTGTGTCTTGGAGTAAATCAGGATATCGTCTATGAACACAATTACGAATTTGTCGAGATATGGCTTACACACCCGATTCATGAGATCCATGAATACTGCCGGTGCGTTGGTCAGTCCGAAAGGCATGACCAAAAATTCGTAATGTCCGTACCGTGTTCTGAAGGCTGTCTTCGGTATATCTTCTTCTTGTATTCTGAGTTGATGGTAACCGGATCTTAAATCGATTTTTGAATAGTAGCTTGACCCTTGCAATTGGTCAAATAGGTCGTCTATTCGAGGTAAA
Source organism: Mikania micrantha (assembly GCA_009363875.1). NCBI lineage: Eukaryota > Viridiplantae > Streptophyta > Magnoliopsida > Asterales > Asteraceae > Mikania > Mikania micrantha. Next base: position 74,585,853 of record CM018694.1, on the reverse strand, counting down.
GGGTATCGATTCTTTATTGTTACTTTGTTTAGTTCTCGATAGTCTATGCACATATGGAATGAGCCGTCTTTCTTCTTCACGAACAGTACCGGTGCTCCCCAAGGTGAGAAACTCGGTCGAATGAATCCTTTATCTAATAACTCTTGCAGTTGATTAGATAGTTCCTGCATTTCAGTAGGAGCCAATCGATACGGTGCTTTGGCTATCGGTGCTGCTCCTGGTGTCAGATCTATCTGAAACTCCACTTGTCGCGCTGGTGGTAGTCCTGATAGATCGTCAGGAAAGACTTCTGGATAATCGCGAACAATGGCGATGTCCTTGATCTTCCGTTCCTTCTTTGGTTGTTCGGTGATAAGTGCCAGGATAGCTGTGTATCCCTTCTTCAAGTATTTGTTTGCCTTTATGCAGGACATGATGTTTAGTGGTACTCCCGCCGTTCTCCCTGGATTGAGATCTGCTCTCCACTTGGCAATGTAATCCGCACAATCTTCTCGTTGCACACAATCTCAGCGTGGTTTGCAGATAGCCAATCCATTCCAATCACCACGTCGAAGCTCCCGAGAGTTACCGGCATCAGGTCAATCACCAGTTGGTGGTCTGCTAACGTCTGGACACACCCCTTGATGATGTGTTGTGTTTCCATCAGCTTTCCGTCCGCTAACTCTACGGTGTACTTATAGTCTAGTGGTGTTGGTGTCATATTAAGCTGTTTGCTAAAGTCACTAGAGATAAAACTCCTATCGGCACCGGTGTCAAATAATATACTAGCATAGACATTATTTAAAAGGAACGTACCGGTGACGACGTTCGGATCATCTTTAGCTTCTCCCGAGCCAATCACAAAGGCTCGCCCCTTTGCTGCACCTCCTCCACCCTTTTTCAGTTGCGGGCAATCTCTTCGCATGTGTCCCAGTTTGCCACATTCATAACACCCCTTGAGAGTGTTTTGGTTGTTGTTGTTGAGGTTGGGGTTGGATCGGCAGTCCTTGGCCAGATGCCCGTTTCTTCCACAGTTAGTGCATTTGACCCTTTTGCATGGGCCGAAGTGGTGGAAGTTGCAAGTATTGCATTTTGGGCTGTTGCCCTGATATCCCCCTTTGCCTTGAGTGTTCGGCTGGGTGGCAGTGAAAGCTTTAGCAGATGCTGGTCGGTGTTGGGTTTGTTGCTGAGGTGTGAAAGTTCGGTTATTGCTAGGCTCCCACTTCTTCTTGGGCTCTTGGGGCTTCAGATGTTCACCCCTCTTCGGCAGCTTTCCCTGAGCTACCGCCTGATCGGTTAATTTATGAGCCAAGCGAATCAGTGGTTGGATGGTGGAGAGATCAGAAGCAGTCACCATGCTTTGAATTTGCTCAGGCAACCCACTGATGAATTGCTCAATTTTCTTGTATTCCGGCGTCACCATTGCCGGGCACAGCTTGCACAGCTCATGAAATCGAGTGCAGTACTTCTCGATTTCGGATCCTACCATCTTGTGTACCCAAAATTCTTCCTCAAGCTTTCTGATCTCATCACGAGGACAGTATTCCTCGTGAAGCATTCGGGTGAAATTCTCCCATGGGATGGAGTTTGCCGTTTCCAGTCCAAGAGTCTGGACGTGTGTGTTCCACCAGGTGAAGGCTGGTCCTTCCAGAGTCCCGGTGGCATACTTTACTCGGTTTTCCTCCGAGCACTCAGACATGGCAAATACCGATTCAAGCTTTTCAATCCAGCGGAGCAGTCCCACTGCTCCTTCTGTACCCTGGAACTTGTGAGGTTGGCAGCTTAGAAAGGCTTTGAACGAGCATCCTTTCGCTGCACTTCCTTGGGATCCGTTATTGGTGCCGCTAGTCTCGCTAGCAAGTCGGTTTGCCTCGTACTCAGCGATTACTTTGTTAACCTTACGTTCGACCATCATGTTGATCCTTGCCTTTTCGGCCTTACGTTTGAGATTGCGGGCGTTGGGTCCTCTTCCAGACATGATTCTATACGGAAAGGTTAGAGCATTAGTTAGTATGAGTTAGAGTGTTAGACGATTGTAATGTCAGAAGTCAAGTCAGGTGTTATGTTAACAAGCAATCATAATCAAGACATAATAAGTAAAGCAAAGCATCATTTCATTAATAATAATAGTTTCGGGTACAATGATTTTCAAAAGAGATACTACAAAATTTGCACGAGCACATCCCGCTCGGCTAAGTAATTCAAAAGTAAAATACTGAAATAGAAATCCTAACTAGACAATCGTGGAGTGTGAATCTCCACTATCGGCAGGACCATCATCGTCCTCCTCATCAGGATCCTCGTCTGGATCTTCATCAAAATCTCCCTCTTCGAGATCTTCAGCCTCGAATTGGGGTCCTTGATCCGGTTCCTCCTCTGGTTCCATGAGTAGCTGGTCAGCCCAGGCGTTTTGAAGCACTGCCTGGTTCTCTCCTGCAACGCCCTCTACTGCAACCAGTCGCTCCCCATGGCCCTGAACCATGACGACGACCTCTTCCTGCCGTTCCTCTAACTGTGTTGTCCGATTCCGGAGTGCCGCTATTTCTTCCACTACCTGCTCCCGCAGGTGATCTAGCTGCCCTTGGAGATGTTGATTCTCCTTGCGGAGAGCCATAATCTCCTCATCACGCTCACGCGCCCTACTGGCCTCACGAGCAGTTCGAGCAACATGGGCTGCGAAAGCCCGCTCGAGTGACATTTCAAGTGACGGTAGTCGGTGTGCTCGGTCATCATCGGTCTGTACTCGGTTGAGGGGTACTCTCTCCTCGACTATCCAGTCCCACACAGTACGTGGGTACCAAGTCCACGACCTGGCACGCTTGGCAATGCGTGCCCTTTCTGCCTCCTCAAAGTCCTCTGGGAACATGATATCCCTAACTCGCTGACGACTCTCTTCTGTCAGCTCATACTCGATAGGTCGCTTTCCCGGGTTATGCCACGTGTCACACTAAATACAATTATTTTAGTGCCACGTATGAAATAATAACACATATTATTATTTAAAATAAAGAAGTGCTGACCTGGAAATTCTGAGGTGTCACAATAACACGTGTCAAAATCTTATACATTCAATTTTTATATTAGCCATTAGATATGAGTTATTGCTTTATCCATGTGTTATTATTTGAAAACTTCACATATATATATATATATATATATATATATATATATATATATATATAGGGAGATGATCAAATGTTAACCCTCGCTTATAGCGTTAACCCGTTAACCTTGGCAATAAATGTCCGAATCTTTGAATTTTTTTTCATGGCCTTTATTATATATAAATAGGGGGTTTCTTTTTTTTTGTTTTTGCTAATTCATAACCGTTTAGAATTTAAAACAATTGTAAGTTTGAGTTACACTATCTGATATAAGCAGTGTAACGCAAACTTACACTTAGTTACACTTGATTTAAATTTTAAACGATGATGAATTAGCAAAAACACAAAAAAGAAACCCCTTATTTATGTATAATAATGGGCCATGAAAATTTTTTTTCAAAGATTCGGACATTTTTTGCCAAGGTTAACGCTATAAGGGAGGGTTAACAACGGAACCATCCCTATATATAGGGGTTTCTTTTTTGTTAACCCTCCCTTATAGCGTTAACCCGTTAACCCGAGCATTTTTTGCCCAAATCTTTGAATTTTTTTCTTGGCCTTTATTATACATAAATAGATGGGGTTTCTTTTTTGTATTTTTGCTAATTCATCACCGTTTAGAAATTAAAACAAAGTGTAAGTAAATTTAGGTTGCTTACACTTACTTACATCAGATAGTGTAACTTACATTTGATTTAAATTCTAAACGGTGATGAATTAGCAAAAACACAAAAAAGAACCCCCTGTTTATGTATAATAAAACCATGAAAAAAAAGATTCGGGCAAAAAATGTCCAGGTTAACGGGTTAACGCTATAAGAAAGGGTTATTATATGATCCCTTCCCTATATATATATATATATTAGATTATTCGAATGTTAACCACTTCCTTATTGCAATAACCTAATAACTACATCTTATTACTTTGGGGTCCACATTAAAGTAATTCTAAAGGTGTAGGTATTCTCTTTTTTATTATTAATATAAGTGGACCCTACATTAATTAAAAAGAAAAAGAAAAAACCTACACTTTTAGGTTTACTTTAGTGTGAGCCCCAAAGTAATAATATGTAATTATTCGGTTAACGGAATAAACAAATGTTAACATTTGAACATAACAAATTGCGATGAATATATATTGCACATTAGTATCATAATTTACGTGTCGGATTACATATTGCTTGAACTCAACAAATGGCGATGAATATATTATTGGGAGTTATTCTACCTTTTGAAGCCAGACACTCGGTCTTTAAGTCCCATCACCCGCAAGACAATATGACACAGTTTCTTTTTTAATAGTTTTGTGCTTTCATTTTTTCTAAAATGGTACATTAGTATCTTGACTTCAGCTTTCCTAAGATGATGTTTTAATTACGTATTCCGCTACTCTTGTTTGTATCGAAAATATAATGCAATGATCCATACACAATTTAATAAATTTTGTAAGAAGTGGTCATTTATCTAAAATATATATTAATAGCAAAAGGTTAATTTAGAAAAATTCTTGTGTGGAAATGTTTATCCATCATTAATTTATAAAAGCTAAGGTGTATTATATTGTACAAGACTTAGATTGTAATATATTATATTTACTAGGTTAGATACATGTGTATTACACAGGCTGAATCATTAGATTAATACAAAAAATAATTTGCTTAAATGTATATTTTATTATTGGAATATAAAGTGAGTTTGATATAAAGTAGAAACTGAAATTAAAGAATAATGATTAATAACTATTATATATAGAAAACAAAAAAAAAATACATTTTTTAGATATTATTATAAAAGTAAAACCATATTATGAAGTAAAAATATAAGTGAAAACAATAAAATAAAAAACCAAGTGCATAGTATGATGAAATGTTTCACACAATATTTTTATTTGTTATTATAAAGATTTTCTTATTTCATATGGATATTTTAAAAATAAGGCATGTGTCAAATAGTTACTTTTTATTAGTGGAAGATTATGTAAAAATGTACACATAAAACTTAACATATAGCAATGATATATATTTAAAATTTTATCTATAACCTTAAAGATATAAATGAATTAAATACGTACCCAAAGTAAAAATGGAGTCTCCTGGAAGTCTGAAACCAATTCTCCTCTTAGAACAACCATCATTTGGATTTAAAACGTAATTTTCAATATGTATTTGTAAGATATATATAGATAGGGGAGGGATCATGAAAAAACCACATTAATTTAAGAAAACCTAGACAACTCATGTCAACCAATCAAATCATTTCTTTAGTTTTTCATTTTATTTAATTAAAAAAGGTAACTTAGTAATATTACAAATATATATTTTTGGAAGGTCTTTGATATTTGAATTTCATTTTTTTATCACCCAAAATATTAAAAGTGAATCAATTATTCAATTCACATTATTACACAATCGATTGAAAAATAAGATGCAGATGTCATTATCGAATTTTGAGACTGATATCATTTTTCTTCCAATATTCGTCTGAACCAATTATTTTTCTTTAATTAACCAAAATATGAAAAGTAAGTCAATTCTTTAATTCAATTATTTCACAATTGCTGAAAAAATGCTCCTGCCATGTTCGTAATTTGAAATTCATTTCATGTTTGTTCCATATTTCGTCTGAATCAAGTTAGATCTGCACTTATACTTGGTGTTTTTAACGTTTGCCTTTACACCAGACATGATTACATATACGTAATCATGTTACATATGTGATTACATTGTTCTGTTTTGTTGATTACGTATATGTAATAAGATCGTATGTACACACATGATGATAAACATGTCTCTGGTTTAATTTATGTATATCTTTGTTTTGTTGTTACATAGATGTAATCAAATGAAATGTGATGTTTTTTTTTTTATTATTTGCTGTTATTTGTTTGATTACATATATGTAATCAAATGATATGTATGAAAACACGCAACTAATTGTGTTGTTTTTTTTTATTATTTTGTTTTTATTTGTGTTGATTACATATATGTAATAAGATGATATGTATGAAAAAACGCAACTAATTGTATGCCTATTACATATATGTAATCATGGAAACTCAAAAATATATAATTTAGTTACATATATGTAACTTTGGTTCATGTATAATTGTAAACTTGAATGATATTACATATAGATTGGTTGAAAAATTTCGATTTCATAATTTGTTATTTCTGAATAAAAAAAATCTAGATTGTTAAAATTTATTTTTTTAATTGAAATATCCGTTTTTCATTCCTTTCATCATCCGCAAGTTGTATGGTGTTTTTATAGACAATAAAACATATGAACTATAAAATTAAAGGAATATGAACCTCATGAAACAGATGACTAATTATGGTCATTCAATGAACATGATGGGAGTTTCCAAAATTTTGAAGAATATCATAATAATTACGGTCAATCAATTAAATGTTTCTAAAATAGTCTTAACACATTACCCATACTACCCCTTTGCATTTCTTTAATAATTTTTAATTAAATCTTAATTACAACAATGTCATTATTAATCTTGGCCATGGATTTGTCTAATTAACGGTTAGATCAAGGTTTTCTTTGTTTTTCTCAAATATTCTAGTTTTCTTAGGAGCGTCACCCTATATAGATATGATTGCATACAACGATAAAATAGTATTCTTAAATTCAATTACACACTCATTTTAAATTCAGAAAAAATCACAAGATCTACGTTAATTCATATTAAACTTGATTTTCTATTTTAAACTCATTTTTTATTATACTTTTAAATGTGAATGAGACATTTAATTTTAATTTATAACTAATATTATATAATAACTTAAATAACCATTTACTATCACATGTTTAATGAGCACAAAGATACCTTATCTATACTTAAAAAGATTATTTTTATGCTTCTTAGCTATAAATGTTTGTTTTTGACTTTTTACAATTTATTGGTTTTTATTAAAACGCATTCGTGTGTGTATGTGTGTGAATTGTATTTATTGATAACTCAATCTTAGAGGTCGTTTGGTGATGTTTGAACCATTAAGTATTAAATGGTTAAGATGTCTGATCGGTTAGAGGGTCTGAATAGTTAAGTACTGAATCAGTTAAGATTGTTTGGTTCCATGTTTGAATGAAAAATTAAAAAAAATACCCTTTTACTTAAAAATCCCTAAAAATGTAAATAAACCACCACCCCTACCTCAGTCGAGATCTCATTCACCCCCCGTCACGTCGCCGCTTCTTCTCCGTCGCAGCCCCAACTATCGTCGATCTCACCACCGTCGAGGTTCCTAGGGCCGATCAAGTTTCATACTCCTTCGGTCGTCGGTGCAAGTCGTCGCCATCGCCATCGAGGTTTAGACTCCTTCGGTCGTCGGTCTACTTCATCGCAAACGTGGTGAAGCGGTGGCAGTTGTGGCTGAACCAGGGCCGGTCGGTCGTCGCCATCGCCACCGTCGAGGTTCATAGGGCCGATCAAGGTTCAGACTGCTTCTCTTCTCTTCTAATGCATACTCCATCTCTAGTCTGAATGATTCAGATTGGAACCCATTCATATGTGTATTTTTCTCCGAAACAAACGGTTTGAATCTGAACAATTCAGATTCAGACCTATTCAGACTCAACCAAACAACCCTTATTGATTTAATCCTTAGACTCAATCCTGACAATCCATTTTAAATCTTGAAAATACATGTATGACCTACATTAAACTTCATTAAAATTGATCTATTTTATTCAATACTTGTTTTTTTATTCAATTTTATTGTAAATCACACATTTATTTTTAATATTTAAAATTAGTGGCAAACATTAGATTTAAAGCTCTCTCTCTAAATTTATGTTATCATATGATACAATCTAAACACACACGGATTGTATCATGTTAAAAAATGATTTTAAAGTAAAAACTCTTAAATTTTACGTCGACTCTTCGTTTAAAATCTTGAAATTTTAATCTTGTCAACAAAGATTAAAAAGAACAACTCAATGAGGTTATATATATATATATATTATAGGATGCACGTCAAAAACTCTTTCGTATTAGTGAATGTCATATTCTTAAGATATAAAATGCTACCACTTTTGGCACTATCGACTCCACAAAATTGTGTGATGCGACTCCCTTAGCTATCTTTTTCCATCTTGCTGTAAACACAATCATGGACATGACCTTACCCGATGGCCCACATTTCTTGCATATTCATGCAAAGTATAATATTTGTTTCTTTAAACCACTCAACAAGGGTGTTTCTAACGGGTAACAAGACCTCATTAAATCTTAACTCGTTAATATAATGTATATCAAGAAAATTCTTTTGACTTAATAAGATTTTTTTGATTGACCTTATAAGATTTATTATAAAATAGATTCAAGGTTTGAATTTTAAGGGTTTTTTTAATCCCAAACTATAATCATGTTTAATTGCAAAACTACACCCAAATGGCCAAATCCCAACCTTAATACTAATTATTTCATTGACATTATGATTTTATTGTTTGCTTCTAGTATTGTTTGCTTAATACCTGTTTGCCACTGTATGTTGATGAATATAACTATATAAGGCTCTAAACGAATCAAACAAACATAAAATAAACTCTTGTTTGTGTTCGTTCGTTTAATTTTTTACTTTTTTATGAACAGTTCACGAACACTAATCTAACGAAAATTCTTATTTGTTTTCATTAATTAAGAAATTGAACTTGTTAACAAACTCTAACGAACATATATTATTTAAAAAAGGAAAATCAACACTAATAATCTCAAACATTAGTGATAATCATTTTCATAAATATAAATTTAAACACTTAATATAAAAATCAAAAAAATTATGATCATAAAACAAATTAAAAGTTAAAAGGTAATAATCGTAATTGAAATTACCCTAAACTAATTTTCAAAAACCTTAGTTTCAAATTACTATATTTTTAGCAAGATACAAATTAAAAATGACTAGGTTTCTAGTTTAAATATTATAGTCTTAAACTAAAAATAAAAAAAAAAAGTAAGAAGATAAAACACATTTAACGAATAAAAATAATAACTTAACATAAACGAAAACATTGCCGAACGTTTACGAACACAAATGAACGAACACGATCATTTACTAAACAAACGTACATAAACGAGCTTCCAGAAAAACGGTTTACAAACTATTCGCTGAACGTTTGTTTCGTTTACAATACTATATGAATGTTTTTGAACATGATAAAAGTTTAAGCAATAAGCATAGGTTCTCAGTGTAAGTATGAAAGCCTTGTTTTTTTTTTCTTCTTGAAACAAAATTGTAAGTTTGCCATTGACTCATAATGAGAGTAGGTTTAAAAAGAAAAGGTATATATGCTTTCATAAACTGATTTGAGGCAACACCACTAGCACAATAAAACGTATGAGTACTATTGAAGGCCTAATCGTCTTTAGGTAAACGCCTGTACGTACCAATAATAATATACTTAATCTACAATTAGCGTGCAAGTAATCTATTTAATTTTCTGAGATATTACTGAAATATGTACGTTTTAGCAATGAATTAAGTCATTTGTTTTTTCGAGTAAATTTATCAATTGAGGATACTCATTCTTCTAGTTGCGCATAATTATAGAAAAAGTATCAAATATCAATTGTAATATTGCACAAAATATAATATTGATTTAAATAAACTAAAATTTTCTACCATAACTCCACAAGACAAATAGAAGATACGGGCATGCTAACGTTTTCTTTTTCATCAAAAAGCAATAAAAAAAATAATTGTTACAATAAGTAAAGATGAATTGGGCTTAATGATGTTGGTGTGGTGGTGGAAGTGGAGTAGTGATAGTGGGCAGTGACGGGGTGGCATGGGCCATGGGTGTACAATGGAGTTTATCAGGTGGTTGTTGACTTACAATAAAAACTAACAAGAAGGATTTTTCTTTGGCAAATTGGATTTAAATAATCCAAACTTTGACCCATTGGCCGCTGCCGGTCCCAACTACGAAAATCCCTGATAACGGTCTGAACTTTCGACATATTTTCCCGGGGCGGACCGCCGTCAAATAAACCCTAACGGCGTTAACTTTTTTTCGAATTTCGAACGGATTTTTGAGGGCTTTTGTTCAGATTGAGAATACGAGTCGAATGATGTATAACTTACCTCGAAACGTTGCTTCAAATTTCCCAATTTTGGTGTTTAAACTTTCAATTCGTCAAAGAAATCATCAAATTGAGAAATTTGGAGCAACGTTTCGAGGTAAGTTATACGCCATTCGACTCGTATTCTCCATATAAACAAAAGCCCTCAAAAATCCGTTCGAAATTCGAAAAAAAGTTAACGCCGTTAGGGTTTATTTGACGGCGGTCTGCCCCGGGAAAATATGTCGAAAGTTCGGACCGTTATCGGGGATTTTCGTAGTTGGGACCGGCAGCGGCCAATGGGTCAAAGTTTGGATTATTTAAATCCAATTTGCCTTTTTCTTTTGTATTTTTCTTTATTATATATGTGTGTGTATATATAAATATATATAGGATTTGGTTCAAATAAGAACCCACCATATTTGTGGTAATCTATTAACCCATTTAAGCCAATCAGATTCACCCACATCATAAATTCTCTTTTGCTTTAATGAGGGCATTACAGACTTTTTATTAACTTATTTAAGCCAATCAGATTCACCCACATCATAAAAATATATCCATTTTTCTTTTTTTAAATCAAAGTTTCCCCCTTGATTTTTATACACTTATAACTTTTTTATACTATGTTATTTTTTATAAAAATTACATCATTAAACTCGTTATATTTTTCTCGTTAATTCCATAATAGTCATGCCAATTTTTTTTTGAATTTTTTTCGAGCGTTCGTAATTACACCAACGTAACGAACAATAAATACAATAATTTTCTCTAGTTTTTTCAAAATCTTTCCATCTTTAAAATGTTTTACAAATTATTTTGAGCGTTCGTAATTTTCTCTCATTTTTTCGAGCGTTTGCAATTACACCAACGTAAAATCTTTCCATCTTGTTACAAATTATTTTTTATTACAAAAATTAGTTCATTAATATTTTTAAATCAAAGTTTCCCCCTTGATTTTTATACACTTATAACTTTTTTATAATATGTGTATTTTTTTATAAAAATTACACCATTAAACTCGTTATATTTTTCTCGTTAATTCCATAATAGTCATGCCAATTTTTTTTTGAATTTTTTTCGAGCGTTCGTAATTACACCAACGTAACGAACAATAAATACAATAATTTTTCTCGTTTTTTCAAAATCTTTCCATCTTTAAAATGTTTTACAAATTATTTTGAGCGTTTGTAATTTTCTCTCATTTTTTCGAGCGTTTGCAATTATACCAACGTAAAATCTTTCCATCTTGTTACAAATTATTTTTTATTACAAAAATTAGTTCATTAATATTTTAAAAAATTAAGAACACTTTGAAAAAATCCAAATCCTTACATCAGTGTAATTACGAAAACTTTGTAAAAATTCAGCTCGATACATCATGGTGATTCATCAGTGTAAAAAGATGCATTTTGTTACGTCAGTGCAAAACGTCGTTACATCAGTGTAAAACGTCGTTGTATCAGTGTAAAACATCGCTGCATCAGTGTAAATTACGAAAATTTTAAAAAAATTTGACAAAATTATACTTGAATTAAAGATGAAAAAGTGACAAATTTAATGGTGAAATTTTTATAAAAAAAATAATAATGTATATAAAAGTTATGAGTGTTTAAAAAATTGGGGGGTAAACTTTTTTTAAAAGAGAAATCAAGTACACCCCACCAAATGTGAAATCAGTGTAAAAAAATGCATTTCATTACGTCAGTGTAAAATGTCGTTCCATCAGTGTAAAATGTCGCTGCATCAATGCAAATGAAAATTTTAAAAAAATTTGAAAAAATTATATTTGAATTAAAGATAAAAAAGTGACAAGTTTAATGGTGAAATTTTTATAAAAAAGTAATAATGTATATAAAAGTTATGAGTGTTTAAAAAATTGGGGGTAAACTTTTTTTAAAAAATGAATCAAGTACACCCCACTAAATGTCAAAAATGCCCTTAAACAAATCTCATCTACATGTTTTTTCATATTGAATATGGACCACTTATTTCAAAAGGCTTTATTTTAACAACCAATAAAAATGAGTTAATATGTTACCACACTTGGAGTAGGTTACCAATGGAACCTTTCCTATATATAGATTAAGGTTTGACTAAAAAGTCATAAAATCATAAAAAGTGTAAGAAGGAATTTCAATCATTGATCTTGGATTTGAAGGGCTATAAATGTGCCACATCAAAAAGAGATTTTAAAAGGAAATTAAAATGACTGGAAGGGTATAATTGGTATTGCAACAATTGTTGACTTTTTATAACTTCTCATTTTTTTTTTTCAAAAGCTCATAACTTTTTCACACGTAATTATTTTATAAAAAATATTACACCATAATATCAAGAATTTTTCTATCTTCCCAACGAGTATAATATACATTAAAGAACAATTAATTTGGGTGTTGTATTCAACTTGATGTTTTTATGACGTTTTTTAATATGTTCTAAGAAACTGGTTGTTTATGATGTTTTTTCGTAGGTTAATGAAACTTAGCATTTTATGGTGTTTTTTGAAATGCTCATAAAACACTTTGATGTTTTTCACTAAATAAACAAAAATGATAACAAATTTTTATGGTGTTTATTTTATGTCCCTTCTAAATTTTTCTTAGATAACAATATTTTATGGTGTTTTTATCTTGGAAAATACACATGGTGTTTTCATTCAGCAAATGTACATGTTGTTGAATACATACATTCGTTTTATTTTGTAAATAACGTGGTGTTTTGCGAAATTTGGTGTTTTATCGTAAGTGCATGAAAACTAAACATTTTATGGTTTTTTTAATGTTCATAAAATTACTTGTTTTATAGTGTTTTTTAATGAATAAACAAAAAAGAAAGACGATTCTTTATGGTGTTTTTCTATATGTTTTTTCTTATGTTCACAATCTTCTACGAATAACAATGTTTTATGGTGTTTTATCTTGAAAATACATGCTGTGTTTTTATTCAGCAAATACACATAAAAAACGCCATAAAATGCCCCTATGTAAAATTATGTAGTTTAAAAACACTAAGTGCAAAATTAAACGTTAAAATTTTGTTTAGTGCTCAAAAACACCATAAAACATTTAGTTTCGTTATGCAAAAACACCATAAAGCAAAAACACCATAAAATCAAGCATAAATGTGTTTTATGGTGTTTTTCAATATATTTTATTCGATAATACCATAAAACGAAACTTAAAAAACACCAGGTTCAAATTTAAGTGTTTATGGTGTTTTATGTTCTGCTAGTAGTGTTCAAAAACGCCATAAAAACGTAAGTTTCATGAACATCTAGTTTTGTTAATTTTTTTAATATAACAATATTATACTCGTTAAAAAGGTAAAAAAAAAGATTGATTTTATGATGTAATTTTTTTTAAAAAATGTTAACGTGTAAAATAGTTACGAACGTTTAAAAAAAATGGATAAAGTTGCATGTGACTTGCATGTGCAACTTCATTTTTATTTTGACATCTATACCCTTTAACCTAATGTACACATGTCATTCCTTGTTGCTTCTCACACTTTTTACGGTTTTCATCCTTTGTAAAATATCCCTCCCCTATATATATATATAATTTGGTTCAAATAAGAACCCTGTCTAATTGTGGTAACCCAAATAACCATGCAAAAAATGGCCGAATCTTTGATTTTTTTCATGGTTTTTATTATACATATTTAGGAGGGTTTCTTTTTTGTGTTTTTGCTAATTCGCAAGGCAAATCGAATTTGCATCGGTGTAAAAGTTTTGCACTTTTCTAAATGTTACGAAATAATCAAATTTACACCGATGCAAATTCGATTTGCCTTGCGAATTAGGCAAAACACAAAAAAAATCCTCCTAAATATGTATAATAAAGACCATGCAAAAAAAATCAAAGATTCGGCTATTTTTTGCAGAGTTATTTGGGTTACCACAATTACAGTGGGTTGACAACGGAATCTTCCCCTATATATATATATATATATATATATATATATATATATATATATATATACATCTTATTACTTTGGACCCACATTAAAGTAAAACTAAAGGTGTATGTTTTTTCTTTTTTAAGAGTAAAATGTCATTTTAGTCCCCATGGTTTGACAATTTTTGTCATTTTAATCCAATAGTTTAAATTTTGTCATTTTGGTCATTATGGTTTCATTTTATTGTCATTTTCGTCCTTATATTTTCTTAATTTTTGCCATTTTAGTCCAAAAGTTAAATTTATTTGGACTAAAATGACAATAAAATGGAAACTGTAATGACTAAATTGGCAACAAAATGAAACCATAATGACCAATATTGCAAAATTTAAACTATTGAATTAAAATGGCAAAAGTTGTCAAATCATAGGGATTAAAATGACACTTTACTCCTTTTTTAATTAATATAATTAACGTAGGTTCTACTTACATTAATAAAAAAAGAAGAAAACATACACCTTTATATTTACTTTAATACGGGCTCCAAAGTAATAAGATGTAGTTATTTGGTTAACGTAATAAATATGGGTTAACAAATGAACCACACCCTATATATATATATATATATATATATATATATATTAAATTTTCTTTTGGAAATATATGGGTTTTTAATTTGTAGGTAAGTTGTCACAATATGGTCGGAATTTCCGACAATTTAAGTTTGGTCGAAAATTTTTTTAGGAAATAACCAGCTTTTGTAGTAGTGTTAACTGTTATATGCTACTCAGGCTACTAGGCTACTGCTACTCTTGAAATTGGCACATAGCTATGGGTATGTGGAAGCCGATTCCAATGTCTTCTCGTTCATTCATATCAAAATTGATGTCTTAGTTATAGAAGAAGTCTTAACCATAACTAAATCTTGTTAGAATAAATTATATTTAATATATGGCCCTCATGATTATTTATCTAATTGATCAATTAATTAAA
The DNA here is from genome assembly GCA_009363875.1 of Mikania micrantha. Lineage (NCBI taxonomy): Eukaryota > Viridiplantae > Streptophyta > Magnoliopsida > Asterales > Asteraceae > Mikania > Mikania micrantha. The sequence goes on along the minus strand of CM018694.1, from coordinate 74,570,800 downwards.
TACCCATTAAGATAGGTAATTATATGATGAACGTAATTACCTTACTATCCTAATTAGGGTTTCCCCTTGGGTGTATATAATGGAGACTTATGGCTCATAATTGAGGTGACCAACATCATAATTGAATTCTCCTCACCCTTAGAGAATTCGTGACTCACAACCGAGCTCTCTCTCCCTCATCTCATTCCATCCTCACGATACACCCTAAACGGGAACCCGATCGGATTATCATCTCTGGAATCATGTCTGGAATCAACACTGCGTTCACTGGATTCACAGGTTTCATCTAATCTCTATTTCATTGTTATCTTCGTGTTCATGTTTACATCTAACAAAGGAATCGATCCAACATGTGGCATCAGAGAAATATGTTGTTTAATCGATTCCTAATCGCGAAATTGATACAAAATCCAAAAACGTTTCGAAAAACGAGTACGAATACTGGTCGTTTTTTCAGAAAAACCTTAAAACTGGTTCGTTTTTCGTAAAAACGTGAATCTGGTGCGTTTTTCGTAAACCTAAAAATTTTCGGACTTAAACGTATTCGAAATTAGCATACACGTTTTTAAGAGTACTCGACATTTTGTGTACTCGAATTTGATGTACTCGAAATTTTGAGTATTCGAAATTTATTATACTCGAAATTTGAGTATTGGAAATTTAACTTACTCGAAATTATTTTTTTAAACTTAGTGTACTCGAAATTTTGGAGTTCACGAAATTTTAGTGTACTCGAAATTTTAAGTTCACGAAATTTTTTAACAGTAATCGAAATTCTGAAGTTCACGAAATAAGGTACTCGAAAAACTGTACTCGAAAATCCAAAAGTACTCGAAATCTAAGTGTACTCGAAAAACTGAAATTACTCGAAAGTTTCGAGTACATAACCATTTTCGAGTACAATAACCATTTTCGAGTACATAACAATTTTCGAATACGTAACTATTTTCGAGAACATTACTAACTTCGTGAACAGTAAATTTCGAGTACAATAACTATGATGTTTTGCAAAACCTTAAAATACAAAATTTGCTTTAACTCAATAACAAGTGTTTCGCTTCTGCCCAAATGTGATGTGTTACATCTTATTATTTGAGTCTTATTAAGCATTGTCACTTGCTTGTGTATATCCTTAAACATTAGATATTCACATGACATCATTTTGCCTAAAAGCATGTATATCTCACTTCTGCCCAAAGGTGATGTGTTACATATATGTTTGCAAACTTAACATGTGCATAATGCTTATAATGTCTCACTTCTGCCCAAAGGTGATGTGTTACATTCCTAATGCACATTTTATTTTCTAACTTAATTGTTCCTAATACTTAGATGAATGGTTATTAACCAAAGTGAAACCCATTTGTTTAAGTAGAACCTAATCTAGTCTATTAATTTGATGTTATAGTAGACTCATTATCACAGCTTCATTACTATAATGGTTCTTATATATGCCTGCCTTAGATCTAAGTTACCCCATAGATCACTCTAAGTTCTTCTATAGCCTAAGTATATTACTCTTTATCATCTAATATAATCCACAGCTCCCAATATGGGAATTGAAACCCTTACTGGTGCGAACTACTCTGCTTGGAAAGATTCGCTGATGCTGACTCTTGGGATCACGGAGTTCGACTACGCACTGAGAGAGCCTGCACCTCCTGCCCTCACTGATAAGAGCACTGCTGAAGCTAAGTTGCTGTATGAGAAATGGGAGAAGGCTAATCGGATGGCTCTCATGTTTATCAAGAACTCAATTAGCCCAATCATCAGAGGAGCAATTCCTGATTTGGCTAATGCTAAAGCTTACCTTACTGCTGTGGAGGAGCAATTCAAAGGAACCTCAAAGGCACATGCTAGCACCCTGATTATGAAACTGGTGTCTACAAAATATGACGGAGTCAGTGGCATTCGTGAGCACATCATGATGATGAACGACATGGCCCGTAAACTTAAGGGATTAGACATGGAGATCAGTGATGGTTTCTTAGTCCACTTTTCATGACTTCTCTTCCTGCATCTTATGAGGCTTTCAAGATCAACTACAACACTCAGAAAGAGAAGTGGTTGATGAATGAGTTGATTGCAATGTGCGTACAAGAGGAAGAGCGTCAGAAGCTGGAAAAACCTGATGTTGCTTACCTGATGGCTACTGGTTCAAAGAAAGGAAGAACAATACTCACAAGGATGCTTCTAAAGTCCCTAAGTCCAATGCAGGTGCTTCTTCCAGCCCTAACAATTCCAAAGGCAATCCCTACTGCAACTTCTGCCGAAAGGTAGGACATAAGCAGAAGAATTGCCCTAACTTCAAGGAATGGCTGGTTAAGAGAGGTAATCATCTTAATATGATAATTGAGTCCTTTAATTTAAATGTTCCAACTAATACTTGGTGGTTTGACTCTGGTTCTATGGTTCATGTGACCAATTCTACTTAGGGATTCCTTACAATCCGGAGGCTGGAAAGAAACCAAAGAACGCTTAAGCTTGGGGATGGAAAGGAACTATCTGTTGCTGCCGTGGGAACCTTAGAATTAATAATGAAAACCGGTCTATGTATTAAACTTTATGATACCTTATATATTCCTGAAATTTCTAGGAATCTTGTATCAGGACCAAAGTTAAACATGGATGGTTTTTATGTTTCTCATGGTAATGGCAGACTTACTATTAGTTCTAATTCTCAAGTATTTGGTACTGGTCTTTTGGATGGTGGTCTCTATAAGTTAGAACTAGATGATGATTTCTCTAGGTCTTTGTTATCATATAACATTAATGAGAACTCAACAAAGACTAAAAGGAAAAGAGACTTAGTGTAACACCCAAACCTTGCACACGATTACACGTGTCTAATCTTGGTCCCAGTTTAAACTTTATCAAAAATTTATATTCGGAAGCGTGAAATTTCATTTTTATAAGTTAAACACACTTAATTTCAATCATTTACATTTATGATTAATAAAAACTGGTGTGTTTAAATTTAATCTCACCAAAGATTTACATAACGTTTGGTTCTGCTTCACAACGTGCCCGATCTAATTGCCCGATGCATATCTATCTTTGACCTGTAACATCACATATAAGGTCACAATTAGTTCATATGAACTAAGTAAGTAACCCCAATGGTTTCTCAACAACAAAATGTATAAATACATTTTTCACAATCAATATTCAAACTGAGTCATTTCTATTCGAATTGACTCTCACCAGGTAATAATATCACATTACCAATCATCAACTATTGTTCACAATAATTTAATCAAAATTACACTATGGTGTTCACATTTCTGTACTTCCACCATAGCTATTTGTCAGCACATCTGACTATTCACACATTTGTGATATCATAAATAATTCAAGTCTTAAGATGTTCACCCACCGGTACTTCCATCTAAGACAATTGCCAGCACCTCTGGCTATCCACCATTGTGGAGTCATATTTATTAAGTCTAAGATGTTCACCCACCGGTACTTCCATCTAGACAATTGCCAGCACCTCTGGCTATCCACCATTGTGGAGTCATATTTATCAAGTCTAAGATGTTCACCCACCGGTACTTCCATCTAGACAATTGCCAGCACCTCTGGCTATCCACCATTGTGGAGTCATATTTATCAAGTTTAAGATGTTCACCCACCGGTACTTCCATCTAGACAATTGCCAGCACCTCTGGCTATCCACCATTGTGGAGTCATATTTAATTCAATTCCCAAATTAACCGGTTAGCCACACATTTGTGGTTCAACAATTTAGTTCCCGGATTAACCGGTTAGCCACACATTTGTGGTTCAACAATTAAATCAATTTCACCGGCTCATCTGGCTAAATTTTAATGCATTTATATTATGCACCCACACAAGCATAACATTCGTTTTGAAACTAATAATGCCTTCTCAAAGGTCTTATAATTCCATTAGATTCATTAATCAAGTTATGCCCCGTTATTTTATAAACACAAAATCGTATTAATCAATCACCGGGTCATCCAGTTATTCTAATGCAAATATATTGCATATACGTTTCCCATTGAAACTTAACAAACACAAACTAAAGGATTTCTCATCCCATAGTTTCAATCACATATTTAACATTATTCACATATATCAAATACGCAAGTAGACTCTTTCTACTACTTATATGTAATGTTACAGTAAGTTGGGTAACTTACCTGGTTCATACGGTTGTTCACTTCCTACAACCTCTTTTCCACTTCTGTGAATTGTCCTTTGACTTTCACCACCAATACCTAGTTGTATTCACATATATACAACTAGTTTCAATACATATATCACATACAATCAAGTTCAACGCGCTTGACTGGTTTGACTTTCTCAAAGTCAACTTATCACATAATTGACTCTATCTTACTATGTTTAGCAAGTTTTAGTCAATTATCACAATTACTCATATTTCATGCCTCCCCAGGCATTTTATCAAATAATTGATGTTCATTATATTAGTTACGATCTTTAATTATTTTTATTATTCAATTTTTATTTTTAAGATCATAACTTGTTAATAATTTTAACATCAATTCATCAAAATCATCATTTAATCGATGGATCATAATCCATATTTCATTTAAAACCATAATCTACCCATTCTGCTAGTTATCACACTATGATATGGGTTTCATAACAACCGGACATTATCCCGGCTTCAAAACGAAGATTTCACCGTCAAAATGTCAAGTTCTTCGTTTCTAACAATCCCTAGTTATCAACTAGGCAATAATCAATACCCATAATCATAGTATTACAATCAAAACTAGATTTAATTTACACAATATTAAACTAGTAGGATAAAACGAACCGTTACCTAATCTGACGGATATTCAGTCACAAAACAACGATCAGGGCTTGTAGATTCGTTACTTGGGATGATCTAAACGTTTAGAAGACTTTGAAATAGAGTTTGGGTGCTAAAAATGTGTTTATTTGCGTCTGAAAGTGAAGGATGATCGAGATAGAAGAAAAAATCAACTTCTGGATGAAATCTGATCTTTAAATCCATTCCACCGCCTCTGGAGCCTCCGGGCGCATCGCCCCAACTGGGCGTGTGGCCCGGGGCGTACCGCCCCACGTCACATTTTTCTCAAAATTTTGGTTTTTATTCGTTTCGCGATTCCGGGAGCATACGAACTCCGTTTTGTGCACGGTTTTCGCCTACGTTCACGATTTTTCGAGCTCTTTCCAATGGTTATAATCTCAAGACCTAAAGAGTTCAAAATATTTGACCTCTTATCTATTGCTATATTCGATTCAGTGTATCTTGAAATCGGAGCCTCGTTTCGCGATTCTGCTTACACTCATTTTCTTCATTTCCGAGTTATGATTCTAGACATGAAATCGGTTGGTCATCTATTTGAATAAGCATTAGGTGATGGATGTTTCTTTGCGATCTACTAACGCCATTTTTCACATACTATCAACTTATAATAATTACAATCGTTCAATTAATGATTATTCACAATACATTCATTATTAAAAACCGGTTGTTACAAATCTCCCCTCCTTACAAAGGTTTCGTCCCCGAAACCGATTATTCCTTAAAAGAAAGGATAGAATTTCCTTCCTGTCATCTTCTGACTTCCACCTGGCATCAGATTCCCTTCCCTTGAACCTTTACCTGGGTCAAGGACTTGTTTCTCAATTGTTTGACCTTTCGGTCTAATATAACTACCGGCTCTTCCACATAGCTTAACTTGTCATCAATTTCCCAAGTCTTCTAGTGGTTCATAAGCTGATTCATCTGCCATACATTTTCTCAGATATGACACATGAAAAGTGTCATGTATGCCATTCACTTCTTTCGGTAGCTCAAGACGATAAGCAACATCGTTAATTCGAGCTATAATCTTGAATGGTCCAATAATACGCGGCTTAAGTTCCCTTGCTTTCTAAAACATAAACACCTTTCCAAGGAAAGACCTTTGACAATACAAAATCTCCCACTTGGAACTCAATAGTCATCCTATGCTTATCAACATAGGAATTTTGACGGTCTTGTGCCGCCTTCAAATAAACTAGAATCTAATATATTCGTTCATTCGTTACTTTAACTACCTTTTTATTTACCAGTTCTCATTGCCCAACTTCTCCTCAACACAGGAGTACGACATTTCCTCCCATACAATATTTCATATGGAGGCATCCCAATATTGGAATGATAACTGTTATTATATGAGAACTCGGCTAAAGGTAAATAATCGTCCCAATTACCATCAAAATTAATTATACACGCTCGTAACATATCCTCCAACGTTTGAATGGTCCTTTCACTTTTACCATCAAACTGAGGATGATACGCCGTGCTTATCAACAATCCTAATTCTTCCTGGAAATTTCTCCAGAAATGAGAAGTAAATCAAGTGTCTCGATCAGAAATAATCGTCACTGGCACACCATGCCTAGACACTACTTCTCTAACACATATATTTCAACATAATTGAACGTTTATCCTTAGATAAACATGATCATTATACATGATTCTACATAATCAATCTACAATTGATTATTTGGTTTGACTTTCTTCATCCAAACCAAATCATATACTCTAGTGTATTTCTACATACAATAAATATCCTATTTCTTTACAAATAGGCATAACTCTGACTTTTTAAAGTCAATTATCATGTATAATGTATTTTACACATAACCACAACCAAATGACTTATCATTCGCGTTATTCGTCTACCTAGATAGACATTCTCATCTATCATTCATGTACAACCCTTATCACTTAACACAACACCTATGTGTACACAAAACTCCAATTGTGCATCATATTTCCCAAAAGTCAACTTAAGCAATTTGACTCTTGAAATTTGATATCTACACTCGTGTAGATCATCTTTTGTTCACACATTTTGTGAATCGATTACATTGGAATTGCATGTCTTATGTTCACACACCTTGTGAATCAAAGCATGCACATTGCCAATTTAATGTCTACACTCTTGTAGATCATAACCCCCAAATTATGATGGTTGTTTACACTCTTGTAAATCAACTCAATCATTATTACTAGTTGAATGTTCACATCCCTTGTAAATCATTCAACTACAATAACCACACCAACCATAACCATTTATATCAAATTCAATTAAAATAACAAATCACATGTATGCTAAATGCACAATTACTTGTAGTGTGGACTCACCCAATCCTACAATTACAAGTCAATCAAATGGGTAATTTAAACACCATTTGAACACATTCACTTGTGTTTACATTTATGTTGGTCACCAATTGAGTTTTATACACATGCTCACAACACTTGTGATTCATCATCACAAGTTTAAACAACTCAATGGTAACAGGTGACTTACTATCATGTACATGTACATGGTTTACTCCCAATGCCACAAAAATGTGGACTTACATGACAAACACCAACGCCATTTCATTATGGACTTACATGACAAATATCAATGCCATTTCATTATTGACTTACATTACAATATTAATGCCACGCACCAGTGGTCTTACATCAGTTTTACACGAATATGAATCATCTCCAATTATCCGTGTCAGTTTTTGTAATATAACGACACTTTCATTTGTTATGCAATTTATCATAACATTAATCAATTTCAACAAAACTCAGGTTGTTACATTCAATATTTGATTGAATAATCCCAAATATCATCCCATGTGGTTTCATATTCATATATTTCCACACAATGTGGATTATCATCAAGTTATAGTGTCAACTATAAATTATCATTTCGTAACACCTTTCAAGTTAAGCATTTAGCACATAACATTCATCTAATACTACAAGACATTTGTCAAGTAGTTAAATACCACCACCATGTGGTTTCATATTTTTAACATTTCATGACACACATGGTCAATTTACCATTCAATTTATTACAATTACTACAAGTCAATTACAAGTAGTTTCAACCAACATAATCACATAACACATTTTGACCAATCCACACGCATGTGGAATTTTCCCAATACCTCACTAAGGAGAAATTACATGACAACTCAATGTCATTCCAAGATGGTTTTACACATCTAACACAAGGCCACTCACAAGTAGTCTTACAAAAAAAAAAAATTCAACGCCACTCACAAGTGGTCTTATATGATAAACCCAATGCCAATCACCAATGGTCTTATATGTTAAACCCAATGCCACCCACCAGTGGTCTTACATGTTAAACCCAATGCCACCCACCAGTGGTCTTACATGTTAAACCCAATGCCACCCACCAGTGGTCTTACATGTTAAACCCAATGCCACCCACCAGTGGTCTTACATGTTAAATCCAATGCCACCCACCAGTGGTCTTACATGTTAAATATACACAAAATGCCATACGTCATGGTCTTAAATTTGCTTTAACACTATTATAAATAGTTTCCAATTCAATGTGTCAATTACTATCAACATGTAATGACACTATCACTAGTTATGAAATCATATCATAACATTCACCATACGTATACACATTGTATACTTAAAACTCTATATATCACACATATAGATTATATGCACATTATATAAATTATTAACATGTTTAAATCATTACATCTCAAACTTAAACATGTACGAACACATAAACATAATTATGTGTCCTTTTTTTTTCCCCATTTTACCCTAAATGGGTCAAATTTTACATTTTTGATTCGTGTATACACACCAAAACATTTTCCATGTTCAAATGGATTAATTTCCCACAACACCTCAAGTGTTATTGCCTACACTCATGTAGGTTTTTTTTTTTTTTCACATTAATTTTTCAATTTCATTTCTCTTGAATTGGTAACACTATTACTCACAAGTAATAGATACATTAAAATCATAACACCTTACCTAATCTCAATAGCCTAAGTATAAAATGATCCCCATAAGTGCTTGTTCATATCATGTTTGCACTAGTAAGTTGGCCAGACGTACTAGTTCATTCATTATATGCCCAATTCCTTACTTCCTTCATCACATACTCAAGACATTGATTTCGGTTTCAAACAATCACTCGAATCACATTTAACATGTAATGATTCACATTACATCTAACAATTATAATACAGGACATAGATATGCTAACCTCATACATTCGGCATCATGATCGGGTCTTCGAATCAAACGTTATGTTTTCATATCAAGAGCATAAAAGTTTGAGATCAAGTGTTCATGACGCACTTGATTCACTCAAACCATTGCTCTGATACCAACTCTGTAACACCCAAACCTTGCACACGATTACACGTGTCTAATCTTGGTCCCAGTTTAAACTTTATCAAAAATTTATGTTCGGAAGCGTGAAATTTCATTTTTATAAGTTAAACACACTTAATTTCAATCATTTACATTTATGATTAATAAAAACTGGTGTGTTTAAATTTAATCTCACCAAAGATTTACATAACGTTTGGTTCTGCTTCACAACGTGCCCGATCTAATTGCCCGATGCATATCTATCTTTGACCTGTAACATCACATATAAGGTCACAATTAGTTCATATGAACTAAGTAAGTAACCCCAATGGTTTCTCAACAACAAAATGTATAAATACATTTTTCACAATCAATATTCAAACTGAGTCATTTCTATTCGAATTGACTCTCACCAGGTAATAATATCACATTACCAATCATCAACTATTGTTCACAATAATTTAATCAAAATTACACTATGGTGTTCACATTTCTGTACTTCCACCATAGCTATTTGTCAGCACATCTGACTATTCACACATTTGTGATATCATAAATAATTCAAGTCTTAAGATGTTCACCCACCGGTACTTCCATCTAAGACAATTGCCAGCACCTCTGGCTATCCACCATTGTGGAGTCATATTTATTAAGTCTAAGATGTTCACCCACCGGTACTTCCATCTAGACAATTGCCAGCACCTCTGGCTATCCACCATTGTGGAGTCATATTTATCAAGTCTAAGATGTTCACCCACCGGTACTTCCATCTAGACAATTGCCAGCACCTCTGGCTATCCACCATTGTGGAGTCATATTTATCAAGTTTAAGATGTTCACCCACCGGTACTTCCATCTAGACAATTGCCAGCACCTCTGGCTATCCACCATTGTGGAGTCATATTTAATTCAATTCCCAAATTAACCGGTTAGCCACACATTTGTGGTTCAACAATTTAGTTCCCGGATTAACCGGTTAGCCACACATTTGTGGTTCAACAATTAAATCAATTTCACCGGCTCATCTGGCTAAATTTTAATGCATTTATATTATGCACCCACACAAGCATAACATTCGTTTTGAAACTAATAATGCCTTCTCAAAGGTCTTATAATTCCATTAGATTCATTAATCAAGTTATGCCCCGTTATTTTATAAACACAAAATCGTATTAATCAATCACCGGGTCATCCAGTTATTCTAATGCAAATATATTGCATATACGTTTCCCATTGAAACTTAACAAACACAAACTAAAGGATTTCTCATCCCATAGTTTCAATCACATATTTAACATTATTCACATATATCAAATACGCAAGTAGACTCTTTCTACTACTTATATGTAATGTTACAGTAAGTTGGGTAACTTACCTGGTTCATACGGTTGTTCACTTCCTACAACCTCTTTTCCACTTCTGTGAATTGTCCTTTGACTTTCACCACCAATACCTAGTTGTATTCACATATATACAACTAGTTTCAATACATATATCACATACAATCAAGTTCAACGCGCTTGACTGGTTTGACTTTCTCAAAGTCAACTTATCACATAATTGACTCTATCTTACTATGTTTAGCAAGTTTTAGTCAATTATCACAATTACTCATATTTCATGCCTCCCCAGGCATTTTATCAAATAATTGATGTTCATTATATTAGTTACGATCTTTAATTATTTTTATTATTCAATTTTTATTTTTAAGATCATAACTTGTTAATAATTTTAACATCAATTCATCAAAATCATCATTTAATCGATGGATCATAATCCATATTTCATTTAAAACCATAATCTACCCATTCTGCTAGTTATCACACTATGATATGGGTTTCATAACAACCGGACATTATCCCGGCTTCAAAACGAAGATTTCACCGTCAAAATGTCAACTTCTTCGTTTCTAACAATCCCTAGTTATCAACTAGGAAATAATCAATACCCATAATCATAGTATTACAATCAAAACTAGATTTAATTTACACAATATTAAACTAGTAGGATAAAACGAACCGTTACCTAATCTGACGGATATTCAGTCACAAAACAACGATCAGGGCTTGTAGATTCGTTACTTGGGATGATCTAAACGTTTAGAAGACTTTGAAATAGAGTTTGGGTGCTAAAAATGTGTTTATTTGCGTCTGAAAGTGAAGGATGATCGAGATAGAAGAAAAAATCAACTTCTGGATGAAATCTGATCTTTAAATCCATTCCACCGCCTCTGGAGCCTCCGGGCGCATCGCCCCAACTGGGCGTGTGGCCCGGGGCGTACCGCCCCACGTCACATTTTTCTCAAAATTTTGGTTTTTATTCGTTTCGCGATTCCGGGAGCATACGAACTCCGTTTTGTGCACGGTTTTCGCCTACGTTCACGATTTTTCGAGCTCTTTCCAATGGTTATAATCTCAAGACCTAAAGAGTTCAAAATATTTGACCTCTTATCTATTGCTATATTCGATTCAGTGTATCTTGAAATCGGAGCCTCGTTTCGCGATTCTGCTTACACTCATTTTCTTCATTTCCGAGTTATGATTCTAGACATGAAATCGGTTGGTCATCTATTTGAATAAGCATTAGGTGATGGATGTTTCTTTGCGATCTACTAACGCCATTTTTCACATACTATCAACTTATAATAATTACAATCGTTCAATTAATGATTATTCACAATACATTCATTATTAAAAACCGGTTGTTACACTTAGAAACTTCATCCATGTTGTGGCATCAACGTTTAGGCAACATCTCACGGGATCGCTTATCTCGACTCGTGAAGGATGAAGTTTTACCTTCTCTTGATTTCACTGACTTTGGAACATGCGTCAAATGCCTTAAAGGCAAAATGACAACAACAACTAAGAAAGGTGCCACTCGGAGTTCTAATTTATTAGAAATAATTCACACCGATATTAGTGGCCCTTACACCATTGCTGGAATAACTGGACATACTTCATTTATCACTTTCATTGATGATTATTCTCGTTACATGTACTTGTATCTAATCAAGGACAAATCTGAAGCACTTAAAACTTTTAAAGATTATAAAAATAAAGTTGAAAATCAACTAGATCTTAAAATAAAAGTTGTGAGATCAGATAGAGGAGGTGAATATTATGGTAGACATACTGATGTGGGTCAAGCTCCTGGTCCATTTTATGAGTTTAAAGGCCAGGGGATCGTGAACCAATACACCATGCCCGGTACTCCTCAACAAAATGGTGTTGCTGAATGGAGAAACAGAACCCTAATGAACATGGTGCGCAGTATGTTAGCCAACTCAGATTTACCCTCATTCCTCTGGACCGAGGCCTTAAAGACAGCAGTTCATATACTCAATAGAGTTCCTTCGAAATCTGTCCCTAAAACTCCTTATGAACTCTGGACAGGAAGGAAACCGAGTCTTAGATATATGAAAGTATGGGGTTGTCTTGCCGAAGCTAAACTCTATAATCCCTTCTTAAAGAAGCTTGACATGAAAACTGTTACATGTTACTTCATCGGGTATCCCGATCACTCAAAGGGTTATAGATTCTATTGTCCTACCCACGTCACTCGAATTGTAGAAACAAAGCATGCTCATTTCCTTGAGGATTCAAAGGTCAGTGGGAGCAGCGAAAATCCTGACTCTGATTTGCAAGAAGTACAAGACGCGGGGGGGAGACACTCGTCGACTAACTTACCTCCGATTACTCCTCTTGTACACCATGCTACTCCGAACTTCACTGCACCTACTCCGACACAATCAGGACTCACTACTGCTCCAAACGTTACCGAGAATGAAGGCACCTCATCTGATCAACATCAACACAATACCAACCATGCTGAACCCGCTAATCAGCTCAGGAGGTCATCTAGGCCTAAAGTGCCTACTAACTTTGATGATTATGTAACCTACCTGACTGAAGCTGAAATGGATGCCGAAAAGTTTACTGATCCTACCTCTTAATGAAGCCATTACTAGTGATCAGTCTTCTGAATGGAAGATAGCTATGACTGATGAGCTTGATTCCATGAAGAAAAACGATGTTTGGGATTTAGTAGAACTACCCAACGGAGTAAAACCCGTAGGATGTAAATGGGTGTTCAAAACAAAACTGGATCCGAATGGGAACATTGAACGCTTCAAAGCAAGATTGGTTGCAAAAGGTTTCACTCAGAAAGAGGGAATTGACTATCAAGAGACCTTCTCTCCTGTCTCTCGTAAAAATTCCTTAAGGATCGTGATGGCCCTCGTAGCTCATTTTGATTTAGAGCTCCATCAGATGGACGTCAAAACTGCTTTCCTAAACGGCGACTTGTATGAAGACGTGTTCATGAAACAGCCTGATGGCTTTATGCCTGAAGGTCAAGAGCATTTAGTCTGCAAGCTAAAGAAATCCATCTACGGGTTGAAGCAAGCCTCACGTCAATGGTATCTAAAGTTTGATGAAGTGATGAAGAAACACGGTTTCCTGAAGAATCAAGTGGATCAATGCACCTACCTCAAGATGAGTGGGAGCAACTTTACTATACTTGTCCTTTATGTCGATGACATTCTTTTGGCAAGTAATAGCTTAGATATGTTGCATGAGTCGAAGCGCTTACTTTCGCATAATTTCGACATGAAGGATCTCGGAGAGGCCTCTTACGTTATTGGCATCGAAATACACCGAGATAGAGTCAATGGACTTTTGGGTTTATCTCAGAAGGCTTACATTGATCGGGTCCTCACACGTTACAACATGCAACACTGCTCTCCCTCTGTAGCTTCAGTAGTTAAAGGAGATGTCTTCGGTTCATTTCAGTGTCCGAAGACTGAGGCTGAAAAGGCGCAAATGAGAATGATACCTTATGCATCAGTAGTCGGGAGCCTAATGTATGCTGAAGTCTGTACTCGTCCCGATATCGCTTACATTGCTGGAATGCTTGGCCGTTATCAGACTAATCCTGGCCTTGATCACTGGAAAGCAGCTAAGAAAGTGCTTCGATATCTTCAAGGGACAAAAGACTTCAAACTGACTTATAGAAGAAGTGATAATTTGGAAGTGGTTGGTTACTCTGATTCTGACTTTGCTAAATGCAAAGATGATAAGAAATCCACTTCGGGGTACATCTTTATGTTAGCAGGCGGACCGATCTCATGGAAGAGTCATAAGCAGCAGCTGACAACAACCTCAACTATGATGGCTGAATATGTTGCAGTGTACAATGCAACCTGTCATGGAATGTTGTTGAGAAACCTTATCGCTGGACTCAAAGTCGTTAACTCTATCTATAGACCATTGAAGCTTTACTGTGATAACTCAGCAGCCGTTAACTTCTCGAACAGTAACAGTTCGACCGGTGCTGGTTTATATCTTGATACAAAGTACTTGTTCGTTCGCGAGCGAGTTGAGGAAAATAACCTTTGTATTGAGTATATAAGTACTAAAGTTATGCTTGCGGATCTGATGACTAAAGGTCTCCCACCTAAAATATTCGAAGAACATGTTTCGAAGATGGGCTTATGTAAAGACCTTATTGCATAATGTACTTACTTATGATTAATGAAATTTCCTCACTTATTTGATTTGTTTGTCTCTAAATATATGTTCACGCATGCCTAATGACATATAGACACTAATAACACAAATCATTCGTTAAAGGGCTTACTCGTTAATTGATCCTAACTTAAGTTTTAAATTTGTATTGTAGTATGATTAATGGGGGTCTTGAATTGAATGAATGATTCAATGACTGTATTTCTCTGCTATAATTACAATTTAGAACTAAAATGAGTATTATCAATCTGCAGACTTATTTAATGCTCATAATAAATAATCACTTGGCCAAGTGGGAGAATGTTAGAATAAATTATATTTAATATATGGCCCTCATGATTATTTATCTAATTGATCAATTAATTAAATACCCATTAAGATAGGTAATTATATGATGGACGTAATTACCCTTACTATCCTAATTAGGGTTTCTCCTTGGGTGTATATAACGGAGACTTATGGCTCATAATTGAGGTGACCAACATCATAATTGAATTCACCTCACCCTTAGAGAATTCGTGACTCACAACCGAGCTCTCTCTCCCTCATCTCATTCCATCCTCACGATACACCCTAAACGGGAACCCGATCGGATTATCATCTCTGGAATCATGTCTGGAATCAACACTGCGTTCACTGGATTCACAGGTTTCATCTAATCTCTATTTCATTGTTATCTTCGTGTTCATGTTTACATCTAACAAAGGAATCGATCCAACAAATCTTTGACTAGTTATGTTTAAGTTTGGTTAGTCATTAGTGATGAATCAGTTTATGTACTGTTTTTTTTTATTGAAAAAATAAAAATTTGAGGTGTTGTATGTTTTATGCTAGTGTACGTGTGTATAGTGTTTCAGGGTTTGTTTTTTTTTTTTTTTTTTTTTTTTGGTGTTTTAGCAATAGTTATGTGAAAGCTTATTTTAAAATATGCATATGAGAGTGAAAGCAAGGTATGAAATATGCCTAGAAAAGTAAAAGCATAGCTTTCATTATTGAAAAGCAATTACAAAACATAGCTGGTAATCATAAAACTACTATCAACACAATCACCTATGCATAGTTTAGTTCAAATTGGTCATGAGACACTCTTAACCATAATTGAAATCGATTAATCCACGAAACTTTAACCATAACCTTTGATTACGTTTGGTGCAGTTATGGTTCAGTTATATGTTTTTGTCGACTATAACGGTTTTGTTTGCTTACTCTTTAACACCTTGTCACTAATTTACCTCGAATATTCATAGTCACATCACATACTTCATTGCAAAATGCTTCATAGTGATCAATTATATTTATTATAATACATTTGAGAAGGACAAAATTGTCTTTTTATATTAATTGAAAGAGTTTAAGAAAAAAAATATTGTAAGAATTTGAATTATATCATTTATATACAAAAAGTAACTAAATAATATTGATTATAAATATAATAAATTAACTATTTGCTTCATATTTATTTTATTTATAAATTTTTCATCAATTAATTGTTTAAGCAATTTACCAATATTTGTGTTACTGTTATGTTTTCTGTCATACTACGTGAACACCTTTCTTAGTGCGTGGATGAATTTATCTTGATTGAAGACCTAAAAGTTTAAAAACATCTATCTAGAATATAATAAGATCTGATTTGACTTCGGTCCATAAAACTCGTACCAATATTTGAGCACTAATAAAGTTTAAAAAAATGGCACTTATCTTATATAAAAGCAAAATTATGTGGAGCAATGATTGCAAATTGAGAAGCATTGTGGTACAATCACCTTCCACATCATGGATGACACTTCATATTTGGATCCAACCCCAATTGTACGTGTTCATATTCTATCTCGTTTTGTTGCCTATTTTACACAAGTCAAAATCCCAAAGCTAAACATGTTAATATCTTAACGTGTTGTTCATAGTTTATTGGCAAAATCTGTCACTATAAAGCTCCAACATTGTACCCCTTCATTTCTCCATCATATCCCTCTAATTAAGCTATTCATTCATTTCATAAACATGTCTCGGCATTTAGCCCTCAAACTCAACCTTCTGTTGCTAATCTTCACTACACCATCTATAGAAGGTGTTCGGTTCCCGTGCACGTTAAAAGGGTCATGTTCACTTGACGAGGCTCAAGACGGAGAAAACGATGGTGTAACATGGGCAGTTCTTGTTGCTGGTTCAAACGGATACTATAACTATAGACATCAAGTGAGTAACTAATTTATAAGTTGTGTTACATTTATTTCGTATTATATTTATTAATTTAGTTACATGTTATACAGGCGGATGTTTGCCATGCGTATCAAATACTAAAAAGAAGAGGTATAAAAGATGAGAACATCATAATGTTCATGTATGATGATATAGCAAATGACAGCAATAATCCGAACCCCGGGGTTATAATCAACCACCCCAAAGGTCATGACGTTTACGCTGGGGTACCAAAGGTATTACTATTTTAAATTATTCTTTTTTTTTTCTTCTTTTCCTAATGCAGATTAATGGTTAATTAATTATATATGGTTAAATAAATACAAACACAACTTGTCCGGCTTGTTTATTATGTGAAGGAGTGGCTAAACATTGCTTTGTATTTTAATATTTGTTCCAGAAGTTGTTTGATTAACGTTGGAAAGCAACTTTCATATAAGAACTTAATTAACAAGTTTGATAAATCTAAGTTTTTGGCACTGTTAATTAGAATATTTAAGAAACTAATTAAGTTATTAGGAAAATATATCTACTCTTTATATTATTGAATGAACTTAAAATATATGAAACGCCTACATTAAAAAAGAAATTTTATGACACCAAATTTATTATCGATTGATAATATTGTTGTAAAATATGAAACTTTAACTTAACGTCTTAACTCACAAATATATTATTTATCAACCACAATACCTATAACCAATATAAAATTTAGTATATATTTAACGTGATCAAATAATCGTATCCACGTACTATTTTATCCTTTTCTTTACTCTTTCATTATTTATATAAAACTAGGTTTTTTCCATCCCGCATGTTGTGGCGGGTTATCACAGTACACTCCAAATAACGAGTATTATATATCATTTGCAGAACCATAAATTATATAGAAAAATTAATTTTTTAATCACGAACTATATATAATTTTTTCATAAATACATAAAATCATATAAGTTCACACAAATATGTTACAAAAATAATAGAAAAAAATTACTTATAAAATGTTTTTCACCAGCAACCAATCAGTTGAATAAAAATAAAAACAGAAATATCTAAGCAAAATTTTCAAATTTAATAAAAAACAAATCTTTAAGCAAAACTCTCAAATTTATGCCTGATTTCTGTTTACTAATTTTCAAAGTTAAAAAAAACTTCTAATGATTCAAAAGATTTATTATTCAATTTTACGAACCATGTTTTTTTCAATATATATATACATACATATATATATATATTACTATTTATTTTCATTTAATTATATATATAATAAAATATCAAAAGTCTTTTCTCAAATTTAATAAAAAACAAATATTTAAGCAAAACTCTCAAATTTATGCCTTATTTTTGTTTACTAATTTTCAAAGCTAAAAAAAACTTCTGGTGATTCAAAAGATTTATTATTCAATTTTACGAACCATGTTTTTTCAATATATATATATATTACTATTTATTTTCATTTAAATATATATATATATATAATAATATGTCAAAAGTTATTAATTATATAATATATATATATATATATATATATAATAAAATATCAAAAGTCTTTAATTATATATATATAATAAAATATCAAAAATTTACTATTCTTTTTGAGCTAGTTTTTAGTTATATAATATAGCATAGCATAGCATAGCATAATATAATATGTATACAAACTTGTTAGGAATAGCAAGGAGGCTTGTTCTATTTAAAAACTCAAATTTATTTAAGAAAGTGGGAGACTCGTAGTGGGCCACTGAGCCACATTGGACTTATAAGTCCACAAACAATTATATCTCTGTAAGTAAACAAGCACAAATAATGTTCTTAGTGACTTTCACTCCTTCAGGCTTCAGGCTTCAGCAATCATTGTATATTTGTATGATTGTAATCAGGATTAATTGAATATAGAGAAACCAAATTCAATTCTTATTTCACATAAAAAGGACTCAAGCTAATCTTAATATATTAGAAAATTTTGAGAACTTCTTAGAAGATAAGTAGTTGTGAATCTTTTCTTAAAAAAACTTATTACCCCTTAGACATTAAGTTTTATGGAATATATAGTATTTGTTACGTGCAAAACTGTTAAGGTAGATAATTATTGTGATTATTTGTGATGATAGGAATTTCAGAATTTGTGTTTAAATAAAGTTGTAAAAAGTTTTTAAATTAGTGTGTCAGTAATAAAAGAGGTTTTCTTAACTTAGGATTTAAGAAAGAACTACATCTCACACCAGGTTGGATGCAAAAACTAGTTGAAAGGAATTCGGTCATGTGATGCGATACATTTACGAACTTTGTTACGCACGTTGCGTCATTGAAATTAACATTGGTTAAGTATATAAAAAAAAGTATGAATTTGAGATGATTTGGATTTGGGTAAGGATCTCAAAACATAAGCAGAAAAGGCATATATAATACTTTAAAAACATATATTTTATATAGTATAGGAGGTTAAGTTAAAATATTAGAAATTAAATTGTGTTATTTTGAAAATATCAAAAGGTTTATTTTGAAAATACGAGTAGTGGTTGTGATATACGTCACAATATACAATTTGACTACATAGGTCTAAAAATGTAATGACTACGAACGAACGTACGTTTATCGTTGATTTAACTAATATATGTATTTCAGTTGTGATCGTGTTGATTAATTTAGTTAAAAAAATTAGACTAATAAATGTAGAGGTTGGATCTATTATAAAAAGATTTTTGTCTAAAAAGAATATAAACTAATAAAAGTTTGACATATGACATATTAAAAACAAAAATATTGTACAAAAAAAATTCCATAAAAAAATAAAATCTAGCACAAAAAAAACAAAAATCTAGTATAGAAAATCATAAATGTAGTATAAAAATAAAAATTTACTACAAATAAACAAAAATACAATACAAAATAAATTCACTGCAAGAAAACATAGAACAAAAAAGTATACAATTCAGAAAACAAAAATCTAATAAAAAAATAAGATGTTATTCTTAAATAATTTTTTCTTAATTTTTTAGCATCTCACATGTTAAACTTCAATTGTTTCCTACTATTCTTATCCAAATTTTTTTTGATCCTTCTATAATAAATGCATGCAAATTTTTTTGTTAAATTAACGATTTTAGTTATCCAACGGTCATATCTCTTAATTTTTTTGAACGGCTTGGTATAACGACACTAACAACGGGATTTCAATCATCCCATCGGATTTGATATACTGAGGCGTATGCCCGAGCCTAGCTTATGAGGAACCCCGTAACTAAGTAAACCCCTGATCTTGTCTTCACAAATGTGCTTCAATCTGAATTCAAATCCAAATCCTCTTATAAGAAAGTCAAGAATAACCATTAGGTAACAAACCCTTATTTTAGTGTTGTTCACATCTTTCTCTCATTTATCTTCAGCAATAGGAAGAGTTTTATCACTTTTAACTCCATCTTGACATTGGATCCAACCCTCGCCCGAAAAACAATCATCTAAAAGGGTTTTTTTTTTTTTTTTTTCCCGAAGGTTGACATCACTCTCAAACAGCTCTGTAATGATAAAATGAGTATAAATTATAATATTGCTCAAAATAATTGCAGAATAATCAATAAAAAATAATAGAAGACCGCCAAACTAATTTTTTTTTTATTTTAAACACCAGCATCGTAGCGTCATTTGAAAGGGATTTGGTCTGAGACAAGTTCCATGTATTTTAATTTTATACTTGCAATAAAGCAATACGCTGCTGCTCCACGACTATCACCACTGGCCACTGCCACCACCACATACATACATACATACATACATACATACATACATACATACATACATACATACATACATACATACAAAATCATTAAATAATAAGATATTTTTGTATAAAAAGTAGGAATCATTTTTTTAAGCAATTGAATAAAAACATTAGGTTGTGAATAAACAAAACAAATTTAATGTGATTTAATGTGGATTATGCATTTATTTTCAAGATTGTAAATAGAAGGTGCATGAGACTTGAGTATTTATAAACAATAAAAAATATTTTTATCACTTAAATTGAACAATTATTAAAGGTGGTTATTTTTCCTTCACTATCACCCCTTGGTTAAAGTTAATTTTACCAAAAAAAAAAAAACATAAAAAGAGCAAGTGAGATTCATGTATGTTTCATCTGGGTCAATAATTTATAATTGTTTTACAATATTAAAACATATAATGAGACTTGAGTATTTATAAACAATAAAAAGTCTTTACATGAACTTAATATAACAACTAGAGATGGGCAAAAAACCCGGTACCGGAACCGACAACCCGAACCGGTGGGTACATGTCAGAGAAATCAAAACCATAACTGTAAAAAGTGCAACCGCTTCCACTTTTACCAGGAAAAATCCGAATTAAGCCGCCCAAAAGCCGTTTGGAACCGGTCAAAAATTGGAAACAAAACCGGAACCGGTAGTTGACTTTGATGACTGGAACTGGTTAAAAAAAACTGGTTTGCCGACCTTTGATAACACCCAAAAACAAAATTTTTTAAGGTGAAAGTTTAAAACGTCAATTGGGTGTACTAACGATTTATTTTGTATCATTAAGCCCAATTTTAATAGGCTGACTAACACACATGCTAATTTGTATTTTGGAATTTTTGATGAAAGATCACATATTCAATTTTCAAACTTGTGAAAAAATATATTTTAGTTTTAATTATTTCATTATTTTAGTATATTTTTAATAGATTTGTTACTTAAAAAATGCAAGCCCGATTAATGTTATCAGTTATCAAAGGACTTTTCAAAATGCACCTTGGAAAGAGAAGAAGATCCAGACTAACTTCTTTTGCACATTAAATACTTGTAAAGATAATAAAATGAAAATTAGTTAAATCGTTTGAACCCTCATGATTTTTGGAAAGGTGCTGAGTTGGAATCTCATTCTTCATCATGTTCTTTTGAGTAATATATCTGGATCTCAATCTTACAGAGAATTCTCCTGATTTTTTAATAAGAGGTTATAGTTTGAGGTCTAGCGCATAGAAAATTTTGTGGGTTTTTCTTAGGTGTGTGAGTCAGGTCACCATGCTCTGTTTTTCATTCCGATACAATGATATTTTTGTTAGGTTGTTCGCGGATGATCAAACATTTGATGTTAAAAAATATTCTTGTAATAAACTTGGATTACATTTATGAATTACAATAAAAGGCAAATGTTAAGATTATTTACGAACCTATTGTTAGCATATATGCGATTTACCTCCCTCATGTTAGCCGTAGGACCGGTCGGTGAGAGCCGTCTAATGGCGACGTTTACCATTTTTAATATTAGCATACATGTTAAACTAGTGCAAATTGGTAAATCAAAGTTGAAAGCCGTTGGTTATTCTAAGTTTCTAACTAATAGAACTAGTAGCACGAATGTACAGGTCTATAAATAGATGCTTATTTGTCATTTTAAATTTATCATATTCAACTCATATAATGTTCTTACCAATAACTTTCAAAAAAAATAAAAATATGTATACTTCACCGATGTAATTGACCATGAGTCCATTTGCTTAAGTAGTTAAGCGTCGTGTTATAATACAATTGTAATTCCGTACGTACATGTAACTTTTTTTTTACAGGATTACACAGGGGATAACGTGACATCAGCCAATCTCTATGCCGTGCTTCTTGGTGAAAAAAAATTAGTAAAAGGCGGGAGTGGGAAGGTCGTTAACAGCAAACCAAATGATAGAATCTTCGTATACTACAGTGATCATGGCGGGCCTGGAACACTTGGTCTGTTTTTTTTTTGATTAATCTTTTCAATTCACCTTTTTAATTAGTCCTTGTTTAATGATATATACATACAGGCAGGGGTCGTATCCTATAAAAATTCGATCTTAAGAGAAAACCCTTAAATTAACATATCTGGGCTGTTCTTTTGGAATCTTTAAAATAAATATGTAGTACATATTAAATTGAATAAAACATTAAGATTTAAATAAAATAATATGGACCATATGGTTTAATGTGCATCATATATTTATTTTATAGATTCCAAATGAACGGCCCATATGTATATATATATGTATATACATCGTTCACACTTAAATAAAATCAGGTTTTCACATAATACAATCCACATACATATATACATGCATGCATGCATGCATGCATACATACATACATACTAAAACAATTTGTGAAGGTTTTTAATTTTTATAATAACATATCCAGGAATGCCGAACTTGCCCAATGTTTATGCAAACGACTTCATAGAGGTTTTGGAAAAGAAACATGCTACTGGGACATACAAAGAAATGGTGAAGCTTTCATTTATGCCTTAATTTTCACACAACAAATTTTGTTTTCTTTTTAAAGAATATAAATAATCTAATTTGGATTTTACTATCTAGGTTATATATGTTGAATCCTGTGAGAGTGGGAGTATCTTTGAAGGTTTATTAAAGGATAATATGAACATTTATGTCACCACAGCGTCAAACGCAGACGAAAATAGTTGGGGAACTTACTGTCCTGATATGGAACCTCCTCCTCCACCCGAATACGACACTTGCTTGGGTGATTTGTATAGTGTTGCTTGGATGGAAGATAGGTAAGCTTATTTATTCAGTTTTTTAAGACTGAAAGCGCTCCCATCTTAAACCATACGAGCTATATAAAACTAGATTGTATGTAAATCCGTGTATTATATATGTTGATTAAAATAAATAAATAGTTAACAACAAAGATTTATGAATGATATATTACACAATGATTTTGAAAACGAAAAGAAGCGGGATAGTTATATTGGAGAGCTAGAATTGTAATACGTGATGATTTTATTTATTGTAGATATATACATATTTGTATATTAATTTATCATCTGGATATTAATATTTGGTTTTTACTTGATGCTAGTGACCTGCAAGATACTGATGGAGAAACATTAGAGCAACAATACAAAAAGGTTAATTAGTGACCAAATTTCTGCATAGAAAATTTTGATTGTATCTCAAGTGACAATATAATTAAGTTTTTGTTGACTTTGAGATACTAAAAAATAAATATTATAGGTAAAAGTGAGGACTTACAATAACGATAGCTCTCAAGGATCCCATGTCATGGAGTATGGTGCCAAGGGCATTAGGCTCGAGAGCATTTCCCTTTATCAAGGCTTCGCTGCGTCTAATGTTGCTAATTATGACACGCTTATTAGCAGCTCCCCTATGGGTGTCATAAATCAAAGAGATGCAGATCTTGTGTTCTTTCAACGAAAGGCAAGAAAAAAAATACATACATTTACAGAAATCTTTATGTAATCTAATTAAAGTAACTTTTGTAATGACGTATAGTATGAGAAAATGAGGAAAGGATCACAAGAAAAGGCAAACATGTTGAAGCAGATCAACGACATAAAGAATCATCGTTCACACTTGGATAGTAGCATTGATGCGATTGGGGTGCGATTATTTGGCTCTCGTAATGGTTTTACGACTCTCAACTCTCTTCGATCTCAAGGGAAGCCAATCGTAGATGACTGGGGATGCCTAAAAACCATGGTAAGTAGACGTACCATTCGTATGTTTTCTAAAGATTTAACAACTTTTGAAAAGTCTTAAACGTTGATGTTGGTTTTATACATTAGGTTCGAGTGTACGAGACTCATTGTGGAGCGTTAACGCAATACGGGATGAAACATATGCGTGCGTTCGCTAATATTTGTAACCAAAAGGTCACTAAGAAAGCCATGGTGGCCGCCTCAGTTGATGTTTGTGGTGAGCATGATGTTGGGCAATGGAGCCCTCTGAAGATAGGATATAGTGCTTAATTACGAAGGTTGTGCTCAAAAGAAAGCAAACTAGCAAATTGTGCATAACATCAACGGTGGTCTAAAATATGATAGTTTCCTTTTGCTTTGAATCATGTATTTGTAGATACATTTGCATAAATCAATTACAACTATTTAAAATGCCTAATTAAAAACACTATATAAAACTTGTCTGTATTGAATGAAAGTAAAGTTTGGCACAAGAATCTTTCTTTGTTCCAAAGGGTTGAACTAGTATTAGGCGCACGTGTCACATTAAAACAGGGTCAAACATTAAAGATAAGATTGATAGATGTAAAGCGTGGTAGGAAATTGAAGTTTACAAAAGTGCTGATAAATTTCAACAAAAAATATACAAATCATAAATTTAAATCAAGATATTTGTTTGCTTAATCAATAATAGCTAATAGTCATGGTTGTATAGGTAGCTATGCGCTAGTCGGGTGGCGATGGACCGCCTATGGATTAATCGAGATTAATCGGCATTAGGCGGATTGGAATTTTTATATGTAATTTTACAAATATATAATATATACATACATTAATATCAATAATTTAATATAATACTTCAAATAATTTAAAAAATAAACTTAAATATACTAAATAATGTACTTCAAAGTGCAAACTTAAATACTGAGTTCAAATTTTAGAGATGAGTTTCGATGTTAACTGACTGGATTCGATGTTTCAGAGACATATTAATGATTTTTGGTTGAGAAATGTTTAAATAATCATAAAATTTGTCACTTTTTACCAGAAAAATGTCAAAAAAGTCAAAAAAATAAAAATAAAAATCTGACTAGGTCGCCTAGGCCCCGCATAGGCTAAAATCGAGACAGTTGACGGGCGCATAGCGCCTAGGCGGCCGTCTAGACCGATTTTTACATCAGTGTTAATAGTAACCCAGATAGAAGTATAAAACTATGGTTATATCCATCTGGCCGACGCTAATATTATTGTATTGTTACATATTACATACGTAAATAAGATATAATGATTTCAACCTATAATCGCTGCCAATATAATGACTTCGAATATAATAATCAAAAAGCCATTGTGCTTTTACAGACGGTGACAACTTTTCGATAGATCTTGTCCTAGTAACTTAATGCTAAATAGTGGTTTAGTCTTGAGTTGGTACTTTCAAAAATGTTGTGTTAATCTTACACCTAATTCTATGTTTTCACACAATTTATACGTGTCGTATAGCACCCTACGCCACGTACAGGTATCTATACGTGGCGTAGGAAGCCCTACGCCACATACAACAACATTTGCACTGACATTATAGGCAATGATTAGGTGTTGTACGCTACGTAGACTATTATACGTCACGTACAGAACCTCGTACAACCAGTACTAACACCTCTGCACATTGATGGAATGTTGTACGCCACGTAGAGGGTTGTACGTGGCGTATAACGGACAATTATATAAGAGGAACAATCTGCAACCTGACATGCTGAAAAAGTTATACGCCACGTAGAGTGTTGTACGTGAGGTATAAAGGACAATAATTGGTTTTAAAGTTTGGTGAGTGTACTGAAGATGGATATATACGCCACGTATAGTGCTATAAGACACGTATACACATTTTGAAATTGAAATCTCGTACAACCAACGAAACAACGTAAGATTCCATAAATTATATATGTAACGAACGAACAAGCGTTTCGAATTCATTCGTGTTTTTCTTCTTTCGCATTCTCTATTTGAATTATTTCGGTTTTTTATTGTATTCACATAATGTCATTTTGGACGTTAACTTCTTCTTTGGATATGAGAAGATAGAAACATGATTCTGTCGGTTAATCTTATCATGGTGACAGTAGACCTTAAGAGCCGCCTTATTTAAACGAGGAACCCAACTTTCGGTCATACAACGCGAATAGGATTCCCGATATAAATGAGGATCCTTGCGTTGAATCTTTTTACAATTACAAAAACCAGCATGAATTCGGATTGGAAAGTCAGGCTTCATACATGCATGAAAGTTTGCATTAAGAAAATGATGTATGTTCAAAACCACAAAATAGTAGGCATGATTATTTCGACGGAGGTCATCATACTAAAGTGTTGTGGGATACCAATCAGGTATAATGTAGATTGAGTTTAGTGTTTTTAACTTATATATATTTTAAGTCGTGTTATTGTTTTAAGAATTTATATCTCATGATGAGCTGGTTGCCTATATGAAAAGCAGAGCGGTTGACAACGATTATATTTTAGTCACCGCTCGATCTAAAAAGCAGGGAGGCGTTGTAAAGAAGGTATGGCTTGTTTGTGATCGTAGTAGCGAACACAAGACCATTGTGACGCGTAGACGCTCCGGTAGCAAGAAAATTGAATGTCCATTTAAACTGGTTGGCGTTTACAATGAAAAGCATCTTGTTTGGCTGTTAGAGGTCCAAAATGACGAGCATAACCATGAGGCTGCTCAACATCTAGAGGGCATTCATTAGTGTAATCCCCAGGATTTTCCGTTACGAATTCGAATATTGTAATCGAGTTAAATTCGAATAACTAAATGTCTCAAATGTTATTTGAAACACTTGTATTCAAAAACTTATATAATTATATAAAAAAATCTATTTTATTAATAAAGTAATACTAACAATACTAACACGAGACATAATCTAAGCTTTTATAAATTTATTTTATAGAAGTTAAAATTCTTTTAAACAATTAGAAGTTATAATAGGTTATAATAAAATAATAAACATTTTATTAGCAAATAATCTATTGTTAAAGTTTTAAATATATATACATATATAATATGTGTATATATAATAATAATAATAATAATAATAATAATAATAATAATAATAACAACAACAACACTAATAATAGTAGTAGTAGTAATAATAATAATACATTAAATTTATAAAAGGGTTTTCTTTAAAATTCTTTTATGTCTTACTTAAAACTTAAGAGTTAAGTTATTAAAAGTATATAAAACATAATTTATAAAAGTTAATAAGAGTTATTTTTATTAATTTTTAAGTTATAAAACATAAAATATTTTATTGTTAAGAAGGGGGGGACTAAAATGGACATCTCATAAAACTAAAATGAGAGAGGAAAAAGTTTTAAACAAAAACAATAACATTAGGAGTGCAGGGGCCAAACCTGCCATATCCCCAAACATCCCTTCCCCTTTACCCGGTTATTACGCGGGTTACCCCATTGACCCGGTTTCGACCCAAACACCACCCCGATCAATTCCAGCGCGTTCCAGCTAATAGATTTCACTTATGGCAAGGATTTAGATGCGTTAACAGCTAGCAACAATCAATTAAAGCTAAATCAATCGAATTAAACACAAAAATTCGTTTCCATGAATACCCATTCAACTGAGAATTCAAACTCCAATCAAACGCTTATAAAACCCAAATCAAAACACTCTAATTTGTTCCTTTGTTGATTCCGAATGTTTCTGAGCAAGAAACCGAGCGTATAACAGCATCTAGGATCGATTCAAGCCACGAGAACGACCGAACCTTTCAAGCTATTCGAACCTTATCAAAACCAAATCATTCTAGGTAATTTTTTACACCATTAGATTCGTTATTCAATGAGGATTGAAAGCCTATCATTTCGAGGGCTTTCAATTCCTGAATAAGATGAATTGGATCGAGATTCAATTAGGGTTCATCATGTTTTGAGGATCAATGGGTAAATCTGTATATTAATCGATACAATCCATTAAAGTCAGGATACCCTCCCCCAGCCCAACGGTTTAAATGTTGGGGCTGGGGAGAGGAGGACCCGGTTCTAGCCTCACCCGCAGCATCCTTAACCGGTTTTTGTTGCAATTCTCATCCATTTAACCCATTTTTTTACAAAAATTCTATTAAAAATTATAAAATTTATTTTTACAAATTCTAGTTAAACTCCGTTTAAATGTTTGCAGATTTTAGTCATGTTTGATTTAAAAACTAGTTCATAAACATATTAAATGATTTCTATTATGAAAAAGAAAATTTTAAATTATTAAAATGAAGTTGTTAACATTCTGTTTGTTTTTTTTTATTTTTATTTATTCATTATTATTATTATTATTATCATTATCATTATTATTTTAAAAATAGAATTCAACTATTTTCTTTTGTAAAGTTTATGTAAGTTAATTTAAAATTTACAACAAAGGATTTAAAAGTTTTCAAGAACATTCTGTTAATAAATTTTATTTTCAATAAATACATGCTAAACTCATTTTTCACATTATCTACTTTAAAATGTATTACCTAAGACATATTACAATATATTTTAAAGTTCTAGATTTAAAATATATATATATATATATTGTTTTGAAATCAAGAAAATTCACAATGTTTATTTTAAATTCATAAATCACTAAAGGACCAACTAAAATTTTATAAAACTTAGAATTCAACTATACAAACTTTTAATGGATGGGAAATTACTTCAAGCAACCCACTTAGAAATTCAATTCCAAAATAATAAATAAAAAGGAATATTTAATATTCTATTTTTATTTATTATTTATAAGAATATCATATAATATTTTTAAACAACTAGTATAGGTTATTCATACAACTAATATTGATAAATAAAAGGAATATATTGGGTATTCTATTTTATTAAATCAATATTATAAGATTAGTTATTCTAAGTATTCATTCAAAACATAGTTGCATTCAAACTAGAACTTCCATTAGGATTGTCATAGTTTCTAGGATCCTAGAAATTGAATTATAGGATGCTAAGACTTGTTACTCAAACTTTAGGACGAATAGATAGCTTTGCTCCTCAAATTCAAGGACGTGGAATTAGCTAAGCATTCAATCAAGTGATTCAATCATGTGAGTTTTCTTCACACTCTCTTTTACTTTTTGTTTTTTGGATGTTACACATGTCTTATTCAAACTTTATTCATTCTACTATTCATTCAATCTATGATGTAAGCCTTAGATCTAGTTAGTTTTATGTGTTAGAGGCTAGGCTTATACAATGAGTTGATTCTATGTGTGATTCTATGTGTGTTGCCAGTCAAGCAATCTAGTACCTAGTAGCCTAAGATGGTTAGATACTATCTTCGCAAAGGCTTTTGCCTTTGTGTGAAAAAGGTGAAAAGTACACCTAGCAAACTTGTTGAATTATAACTGTTAATTTATAATATGGCCATACTTGAACTAACATGTTGTAAGGATACTTGTTTGGACACAAGCAATTGTTATTCATTCATTCATTCATTCATCCTATTTATTCAAACTTGTATTCATGCTGTGCTTATGATACATAACTAGTTAGGCTATAGTTTGCATCCTTTTTATACATATTATTTAAACTTTGTGTGTGAACTCACCAACTACGTAAATAGTTGACAAACTCTATTTTACATGTGTAACAGGATAAGGAAGCATGATGAAGACATAGGATAAGACTTAGTAGACCTTGTTAAATTTTAAACAATGTTTAGCATTCAATTGTAATTATTTTGTATTTAATTCATGTAATGTTATTTGAATTTAATGAATGACATGTTGTATTGTTTTAATGATGATGCATTAAATATTGAAACGCATAGTAGCACCATGAGCTAATGAACAGTCAAACTCGCGCCTCGACGTATTCCGCCGTCGGTCAGGGTGTGACAATTTGTAAGAAGGTTGTCTCAAGACGAACATAAGAAGGTGGGACAGCTGACATAACAACATATGGACCCGCACAATATACTGTCAACTATCAAGAAGCATGTCACACCCCCGCTAAAGCGGAAACACGAGGGCGAGACGAAATTGGATTACAAATACATTGTTTATAAAGAAACTTACTAAATTGCATTCATAATCCAAATAGACATACATAAGAGAATTACATAAATTCAAATGACATATCAATAAGAGTTTTACAAAATGATATGATCAAAACAATACAACAATGGAAGATTTCTCTATATAGTCTAATCTAAATTAAACAATATCTTCAAAATCTTCTTGTTGTGACAAAATCCATGAAGCTAATTTCCTGAAATACATGCTCAAGTGTCAACTAAAAATAGTTGGTGAGTCCATAGGTTTATGACTTGATAAAGCATGGTTAGAAAAGAGTTTATATTGATATTCATCCATTAATGTTTTACAATAAAGCATGCATTTTATGATTATGAGTTTAAACGATGTCAAACGTATACTTCACTCAAAATATTGCTAATGTACATCATGAATATTAAAGAAGTTTAAACGATAGTAACACGTATACTCAAGTAATCACTAAAATGCCTATTTCAATTAAACACATATGGATGTAAAGATTTTAGCATCTAGCATGTATTCCACCCCAAAACATTAAAGTAAAAGAGGGGCTATGAAACTCACTAGTAGTAAGATGCTAGAAGGTAGATGATATTAAGATCTTGTTTCTCGTCACGAACTTCAAACTCCTAAAATAAGGAAAGTATACATTTGTTGAGTTTTTCGATGGATTTAATATTTAGTATTTTTATAAGGGATGCGTTAACCCGATTAATAGATTGGGGTTATTGCAAAGTAATGACTTTCATTAAGTCATATAAGAGATGATAATACGTTACTCGAACTTGTCATCTTCCAACTTAATAATGATATTAAGCCATAACACAGTTCGCTTTTTAATTTGGCATTTTAATCGACTCGTTATTTTGAGTCGTACCAAATTACGAATGAAACCACGGATGGTTTAATAATAATAGGACCACAGATGGTCTAATAATAAATAATGAAACCAAAGATGGTTTAAAATGATTAAGTTTGTAATGCGTATAATCAAGTTTAGGAATAAGGTTTATGAATTTATTACTTTCAAGTAATATTGATTTAAAGTCAAACCTTAAATGGGTTAATCACATTTAAGTAATATGTTTGAATAATTACAAGTATATATTTGTGAATGTATTAAAATGCTAAAAATATAAAAGCATGGTAAACGTTGAAAGTATGTTTTGTATAGTTGTTGATCTTTGATTAAAGACCCCTAATTATACAAAACCTTTGTGTTATCAACATTCAAAATAATAAGGCAAATATTGAAGGTATGTTTGGATGTTTAGTAGAGAACAAACACACAAACCTTTTTGTTATCAATATTGCAAGAATCCATAACTTGAAAATATGTTTGTGTATAGATTGATCATAGGTTACTTGTCATAAAACAAGTTATTAGGAAACCTCACAACACACAAACCTTTGTGTTATCAAGCATGGTAACAACTTAGAATTAGAGGGTTAGAAGAAGAAGAAGAAGAAGTATGAAGACATAATGTGAATAATGTAAGAACATTTAGTTTAAGTGAGTATTACCTTGAAAACCTTAGAAAGATTTCAAGAGAAGTGATTTAGGAAGATAGAATTAGAAATCCAAAGAAAGAATGGATTTGGTGCAAAGGATTTGTGAAGGATGGAAGGTGGTATTTATAGTTGAAATTGGAGAGGGGAGGGTCTTGGGGAGACAAAAATGTTGGAAGGGGACAAGGATGTGGGGGTGTAGATTAGTAGGTTAAAAAGTTAAATGATTATGTTTAATTAGGATTTTTGATTAAAATTTAATTAAGGAAAGAGTTCTTTCAATTTTTATAAATAAAAATGTGTAAAAATAATTATAAAAAAAAAAAAAAAAGTTTATTAATTCATATTTATTTAAAAGAACATTTTATAATTATTTAAATATTTATTTAAATATTAAAATAGTTATAAATTTATATTTATTGATATACTCAAAAATTTTATAAAATTTATTTTAATATTTGGGATATTTATAAATGGTTTATATTATAATTCACTTTATTAAATATTTCCAAAATCTCGTATTTATTCCTTGATTATTTTTATACGCATTACGATATTTGAAACCCGTGACAGATCATGGTTTCTTAGTTTTGTCTAAATACCATCAACTCAACATACGTAATACTTGGTTTTTGTTTGTAAATGACTGGATAGCTAAGATTTTAATATGGTTATTACCTGGGATTTTCACGGATGTCACAGTCTCCCCCGGTTAAAAGAATTTCGTCCCGAAATTCAGTCTTTATTTACCAAGGTATAGTCGTTCGTGAATAACTGAGGATACTTTTTCTTCATATGATCCTCCCTTTCCCATGTGAATTCAGGTCCTCGTTTAGAGTTCCATCTAACTTTAACTATCGGAATGCGGCTTCGCTTCAATGTCTTCACATCTCGATCCATAACCTCAATTGGTTCTTCGATAAAATGGAGTTTGTCGTCGAGTCGAACCTCATCCAATGGTATTATCAATGTTTCATCCGATAGGCATTTCTTTAGATTGGACACATGGAACGTATCATGCACTCCACCGAGTTCTTGTGGTAATTGAAGTTTGTAGGCCACGGGACCAATTCTATCGAGAATTTCAAAAGGTCCGACGTACCTCGGAGCTAGCTTGCCCTTCTTCCCGAATCGCACAACACCTTTCCATGGAGACACTTTTAACATTACCTTATCGCCAATTGCAAATTCCAATGGTTTCCTTCGATTGTCGGCGTAGCTTTTCTGACGATCCCTGGCGGATTTGATTCGGTCTTTGATTTGTGCAATTTTATCTGTTGTTTCTTGAATGATTTCGGGACCGGTTATTTGACTTTCCCCGATTTCTGCCCAACACACGGGAGATCGACATTTTCGTCCGTATAAGGCTTCGAACGGTGCGCACTTGATGCTCGTGTGGTAACTGTTATTATACGAGAATTCAATTAATGGAAGATGGTTATCCCAACTTCCACCAAAGTCTACCACACAACACCTAAGCATATCTTCCAAGGTTTGGATTGTTCTTTCAGTTTGGCCGTCGGTTTGTGGATGATAGGCGGTGCTAAGGTCAAGACGAGTTCCGAGTGCCTTTTGCATGGATTGCCAAAATCGGGAGGTAAATCGGCTATCTCGGTCAGAGATGATGGACATGGGCACCCCGTGCCTTGTGATGATTTCAGTGATGTATAATTTTGCAAGCTTCTCCATCTTAAAATCCTCTCTAATGGGCAAGAAGTGAGCGGACTTCGTCAATCGATCGACGATGACCCATATAGAGTCATAACCACCAGAGGTACGTGGTAGTTTGGTGATGAAATCCATGGAAATTTGCTCCCATTTCCATTGCGGGATTTCGGGTTGTTGTAGCATACCCGATGGTTTTTGATGTTCGGCTTTCACCTTAGAACAGGTTAGGCATTTTCCGACATACAAGGCGATGTCTTTCTTCATTCCGGGCCACCAATAGTATTCCTTGAGATCTTTGTACATTTTGTCGGCGCCTGGATGAATAGAGTATTTGGATTTGTGGGCTTCATGAAAAATGAGCTCTCGGATGTTGTTCAGTTCGGGAACCCACATTCTTTCTTGGAAATACAACACATCGTCTTCCTTTGGTTTGAGTTTCTTCTCCGCCCCGCATAGTAGTTCTTCTTTGAGTTCCTTTGCCTTTAGAGCTTCCTTTTGTGCTTCAAGAATTTGGGTTTTGAGAGAGGTTTGGATTGTCATACCTAAGGCGCGTACGCGAACGGGTTTGACCCTCTCTTTCCTACTTAGTGCATCAGCCACCACATTTGCTTTACCGGGATGGTAGCGTATGTCACAGTCGTAATCGTTGAGTAACTCAACCCATCTTCTTTGACGCATATTCAGCATTTTCTGATCAAGGATGTGTTGGAGGCTTTTGTGATCGGTGTATATAAGACACTTGGTACCGTAAAGGTAGTGTCTCCAGATTTTCAAGGCAAAGATGACGGCTCCCAACTCTAAGTCGTGAGTGGTGTAATTCTTCTCATGCACTTTGAGTTGTCGAGATGCATATGCAATAACTTTGTCTTTTTGCATCAACACGCAACCGAGACCTTGGTGCGATGCATCACAGTATACGACAAAATTATCGATACCGTCGGGGAGTGATAGGATCGGAGCATGGCACAACTTATGTTTCAACAATTGAAAGGCTTCTTCTTGTTCACTT
The DNA here is from genome assembly GCA_009363875.1 of Mikania micrantha. Lineage (NCBI taxonomy): Eukaryota > Viridiplantae > Streptophyta > Magnoliopsida > Asterales > Asteraceae > Mikania > Mikania micrantha. The sequence goes on along the minus strand of CM018694.1, from coordinate 74,536,159 downwards.
CCCCATTTGTACTTTTGCTCCTTTTGAGTGAGCATGGTTAAGGGCTTGGCTATTTTAGAGAAGTTCTCGATGAATCTCCGATAGTATCCAGCCAACCCTAGGAACTGTCGAATTTCCGTCGGGGTTGTTGGTGCTTCCCATTTCTTCACGGCCTCAATCTTGCTTGGGTCGACTTGAATACCCCTATCATTAACCACATGACCAAGGAAGTGAACCTCCTTTAACCAGAACTCGCATTTGGAAAACTTAGCATATAGTTTCTCTTTTGCCAAGAGTTGGAGCACTAGCTTCAGGTGTTGCTTATGATCTTCCTCGTTTTGTGAGTATATAAGAATATCATCGATGAATACGATCACAAATTTATCGAGGTAAGGTTTGCACACACGATTCATTAAATCCATAAATACCGCAGGAGCATTGGTGAGTCCGAAAGGCATTACTAGGAATTCGTAGTGCCCGTATCTTGTTCGGAATGCGGTTTTTGGGATGTCATCTTCATGAATCCTTAGTTGATGATAACCCGACCGAAGGTCTATTTTTGAAAAGTGTCTAGATCCTTGTAGTTGGTCGAACAAATCATCAATCCGAGGAAGAGGATAGCGGTTCTTAATGGTTACTTTGTTGAGCTCTCTATAGTCGATGCACATTCGAAACGATCCATCCTTCTTTTTGACAAACAGGATGGGTGCTCCCCATGGCGAGAAGCTTGGTCGAATGAATCCTCGATCCAAGAGTTCTTGTAATTGGCTTGATAACTCTTGCATCTCGGATGGTGCAAGACGGTAGGGTGTCTTTGCTATTGGTGCTGCTCCCGGAACCAGATCGATACGGAATTCTACTTGTCGCACGGGTGGTAATCCAGGTAGCTCGTTGGGGAATACGTCGGGAAAGTCTCGGACTATCGGTATGTCTTCGATTTTCTTTTCTTCTTGGTCCTTGACTTTGACGTGGGCAAGGAAGGCTTGACATTCCTTCTTCAGATACTTGTGTGCCTTCATGGCGGAAATGAGGTGTAGTTTCCTACTTGCTATCTCTCCTTGAATTTCTAGTGCTTCACCGTTCGGTAATGGGACTCGCACAATTTTGAGGTGACATTGGATTTCGGCTTGATGCTTGGACAACCAGTCCATTCCAACGACTACATCGAAACTTCCAAGTTGGATGGGTATGAGGTCTAGGTAGAACGAGTGACCGTCATAGTTAAGGACGCAACCTTTGAGGATCTTTCGTGCAGTTAATATTTTTCCGTTGGCTAGTTCTATGGTGTATATTTCAGTTAACGGGGTAGATTTTTGATTCACAACATGCTCAAACTTAGTTGATATAAAACTTTTATCAGCCCCAGTATCAAATAAAATAGAAGCAGGATGATTATTTACAAGGAACGTACCAGTGACAACGTTGTTGTCTTCCCGAGCTTCTTTAGCTCCCATGACGAAAGCTCTTCCCCGTGGTGGATTGTTAGAAGATCCCGATCCTTGCGCCTTTTTGGGGCAAGTGTTGAGCATGTGGTCGGGGTTTCCACATCCGTAGCAAGCCCGTGGAGTGGGGTTGCTTCGACAATTATTGGCTTGATGCCCTGGCTTCCCACACTTGGTGCAGACGAGACACGTTCCAAAGTGGAAGAAGTTGCATTTTGCACACTTAGGTGCATGTTGATTCTTCCTTTCTTGGTTAACTGCCCCATAGTTACGGACAGTTGCAGGCTTCTTGTTATTGTTGGGTTTCTTGAAGTGATTGGAGTGATTGGTTTGGTTGGTGTGGTTGGAATGGTTGGATGTGTTGGGGTTATCAAGTTTTCTCTTCTCTCCCGAGTTCTTGTTCTCGAAAGCATTAGTTCGGACCAGATGGTCCCGAAGTTGGCCGGCCAAGAGGATGGCACTTTTAAGTGTGGTCGGCCTAGAAGCGGTGACCATGCTTCCAATTTGGGGTGCAAGTCCCCAAATATAACGCTCGATTTTCCGAGCTTCCGAGTTTACCATGTGTGGTAGTAAACTCGAGAGTTCGTGGAATCGATCATTATAAGCCATCAAATCAGCACCCTTCATGGTTAGGTGCCAAAACTCGTTCTCTAGTTTTTGGAGTTCGTTAATAGGGCAGTATTCTTCCAGTAGTAGAGCTTTGAACTCTTCCCATTCCATCGACTCAGCTTCATCAATACCCCTAGCTTGTATCTGGTTGTTCCACCAGTTTAAGGCCTTTCCCTGAAAGGAATTGGCTGCGTATCTAACCTTGTGGGTTTCCAAGCAATCAGAAATGCGGAGTACGGCTTGGATTTTGTCCAACCACCTTAGTAACCCTATGGCCCCATCGTTGCCATAAAAGTCCTTTGGTTTGCAAGACATAAAGTGCTTGTAGGTACAACCCCTTCTCGTATTGTTGGTTTCGGGGTCAGTCCCGTTAGTGTTGCTGTTATTGGTATTATGATTATTGTTGTTTCCCGAATTAGCTTGAGCCAGTATGCCGGGTATGGCCGCGGCTATTCTTTCTTCCACAAGTTTCTCGATGTCGGCCGGAGTCATTAGGATGGCCTCATCGGTGTTATCAGTTGGTCCCTTTTTTTTTAATGGTCGTCCTCTTTTCGTTGGCGCCATTAGCTATGAAGTTTAAAAATGAAATGGTTTAGTATCTCATCGTAATGATTTATTTATTATATACTTGATTAAATTCTTTGTGCGTGCAAGAGTATGGATCATCCTTTTGTCAAAAAGTTTATCTTGTTGGTTATGACCAATGTTTTGAAAATCTTGCGATTAGGAACCCATATTAGTAGTGAACTTAGAATAGGAATTGCCAAAATTCTCATGCATTTCAAATGGCGATTACGCGTGCACTCGTAATGGTGGTTTGACTTGCATGATCACTTTGGTTCTTGCTATTTTAGGTTGACATATCAATGTGAGTATAGAATAATCATTTTGGAGTTTATCTAAATCAATGAGGTTGGCTTCAAAGTGAAGCGGAATGGCAACCCAAAGGAATTGCCGTTGACTTATTAGAGCCGTATAGTTCGTACAACGTTTGGTATAACATGCTTTGGCCTATAGGTTAGAATGTTCTCATCGGGAGTCCCCAGGAAAGCTAGACTGGTCCCGCAGTATGTCGGGGATTTATACGAATCGCTTTCCTAGACAGGAGTCCCAACTACCGGCATTCGCCCTTCCAGTTAATACATGTCCGTTTATACAAAACTTAGCTCTAACGAGAATAGAATAAAAATATTTTTGAGTGTAAGAGTGTTAAACATATTTTTGTCATACATACATATTATGTGTTTTAAATTTTTATATAATAGGGAAAAGTAAAAGTTGTAGGATTTAACTAAGGCTTTTACAATCTAAGGCATCCTTAATGGAATACTTAAATTCTAATGAATCTTATTTCTAACAAACAAGCAAGTAAGAATGTATAGTGGTAACAAGTAGTTCAAATAAGGTAGCATGTAGAGTTCATGTAAGTCCTAGGATGAGCTATAAGTTATAGTCTAGGTTTCATGCAACCTAATTCTCTATAACCAATGGCTCTGATACCAATCTGTCACACCCCCGCTAAAGCGGAAACACGAGGGCGAGACGAAATTGGATTACAAATACATTGTTTATAAAGAAACTTACTAAATTGCATTCATAATCCAAATAGACATACATAAGAGAATTACATAAATTCAAATGACATATCAATAAGAGTTTTACAAAATGATATGATCAAAACAATACAACAATGGAAGATTTCTCTATATAGTCTAATCTAAATTAAACAATATCTTCAAAATCTTCTTGTTGTGACAAAATCCATGAAGCTAATTTCCTGAAATACATGCTCAAGTGTCAACTAAAAATAGTTGGTGAGTCCATAGGTTTATGACTTGATAAAGCATGGTTAGAAAAGAGTTTATATTGATATTCATCCATTAATGTTTTACAATAAAGCATGCATTTTATGATTATGAGTTTAAACGATGTCAAACGTATACTTCACTCAAAATATTGCTAATGTACATCATGAATATTAAAGAAGTTTAAACGATAGTAACACGTATACTCAAGTAATCACTAAAATGCCTATTTCAATTAAACACATATGGATGTAAAGATTTTAGCATCTAGCATGTATTCCACCCCAAAACATTAAAGTAAAAGAGGGGCTATGAAACTCACTAGTAGTAAGATGCTAGAAGGTAGATGATATTAAGATCTTGTTTCTCGTCACGAACTTCAAACTCCTAAAATAAGGAAAGTATACATTTGTTGAGTTTTTCGATGGATTTAATATTTAGTATTTTTATAAGGGATGCGTTAACCCGATTAATAGATTGGGGTTATTGCAAAGTAATGACTTTCATTAAGTCATATAAGAGATGATAATACGTTACTCGAACTTGTCATCTTCCAACTTAATAATGATATTAAGCCATAACACAGTTCGCTTTTTAATTTGGCATTTTAATCGACTCGTTATTTTGAGTCGTACCAAATTACGAATGAAACCACGGATGGTTTAATAATAATAGGACCACAGATGGTCTAATAATAAATAATGAAACCAAAGATGGTTTAAAATGATTAAGTTTGTAATGCGTATAATCAAGTTTAGGAATAAGGTTTATGAATTTATTACTTTCAAGTAATATTGATTTAAAGTCAAACCTTAAATGGGTTAATCACATTTAAGTAATATGTTTGAATAATTACAAGTATATATTTGTGAATGTATTAAAATGCTAAAAATATAAAAGCATGGTAAACGTTGAAAGTATGTTTTGTATAGTTGTTGATCTTTGATTAAAGACCCCTAATTATACAAAACCTTTGTGTTATCAACATTCAAAATAATAAGGCAAATATTGAAGGTATGTTTGGATGTTTGGTAGAGAACAAACACACAAACCTTTTTGTTATCAATATTGCAAGAATCCATAACTTGAAAATATGTTTGTGTATAGATTGATCATAGGTTACTTGTCATAAAACAAGTTATTAGGAAACCTCACAACACACAAACCTTTGTGTTATCAAGCATGGTAACAACTTAGAATTAGAGGGTTAGAAGAAGAAGAAGAAGAAGTATGAAGACATAATGTGAATAATGTAAGAACATTTAGTTTAAGTGAGTATTACCTTGAAAACCTTAGAAAGATTTCAAGAGAAGTGATTTAGGAAGATAGAATTAGAAATCCAAAGAAAGAATGGATTTGGTGCAAAGGATTTGTGAAGGATGGAAGGTGGTATTTATAGTTGAAATTGGAGAGGGGAGGGTCTTGGGGAGACAAAAATGTTGGAAGGGGACAAGGATGTGGGGGTGTAGATTAGTAGGTTAAAAAGTTAAATGATTATGTTTAATTAGGATTTTTGATTAAAATTTAATTAAGGAAAGAGTTCTTTCAATTTTTATAAATAAAAATGTGTAAAAATAATTATAAAAAAAAAAAAAAAAAGTTTATTAATTCATATTTATTTAAAAGAACATTTTATAATTATTTAAATATTTATTTAAATATTAAAATAGTTATAAATTTATATTTATTGATATACTCAAAAATTTTATAAAATTTATTTTAATATTTGGGATATTTATAAATGGTTTATATTATAATTCACTTTATTAAATATTTCCAAAATCTCGTATTTATTCCTTGATTATTTTTATACGCATTACGATATTTGAAACCCGTGACAGATCATGGTTTCTTAGTTTTGTCTAAATACCATCAACTCAACATACGTAATACTTGGTTTTTGTTCGTAAATGACTGGATAGCTAAGATTTTAATATGGTTATTACCTGGGATTTTCACGGATGTCACAAAGCAAAACCCTGATAATGTTTCTGTAATCAGGGACATATACAATGCTCAATAGAAAATAAAAAATGAAAAGAAAGTAGGTACTACTCCGATGCAAGTTCTGAAAAACCTACTGTATTTTAAGGGCTATGCATATTATACCAGAGAAGATCATGCAACAAATGTTGTTGAGGAAGTGTTCTTCTGTCATCCGAAGTCGTACACATACTGGCGAGCGGTCCCGCATGTGCTGATGATTGACGCCACATACAAAATGAACATGTACAGAATTGTGTTTGTACAGATTGTTGGTGTGACTTCAATACACCATGCGTTTTGTTTTGCACATGCGTTTATAACAAAAGAACATGAAACGAATTACTTGTGGGTATTGGAAAAGCTGAAAGAAATGTTAGAAAAGTGTATGGAGCCCCGTGTAAGCTAGTATTTCCTGACGCATCTAGGTGCTTTGCAGGTGGCACATCAGCGAAAACATTTCTAAACATTGTAAGGCAATTTTTCTAACAGTGATTGGAACAGATTCCGCCATATGTGGACGACATTGTATGAGTCTTCCTCTGACGATATTTATCAATACAATTATAACAAGCTACACGAACATCTAACTAAAGACAAACGACAACTTAAGCTTTTACACATACATACATATATAATATATACATTAATTATGTGTTTACATTTAGTTTCAGGCGTTTTGAAAATTTTAACGCAAACCTGGTTGAACAGCTACAAAGAAATGTTTGTATAATTCGCTTGGACCAACAAAAACCGGAACTTCGATCAGCATACAACCAATAGAGTCGAGAATCAGCACGCGAACTTAAAGCGATATGTAAAAACACTAAATAGTTTGTTTGCCACACTTGTCGTGTTTGTTGATGACGTTGTAAATTAATAAGAGGTGAACATAAATCACGGTTTCAAAACAAGGAAGGTGAAAAGTATGAGTTATCACAAAGTAGCGTTGTTTGATTACCTTCAAGGTAATGTTTCATACAAGGCTCTTGATTTTCTTGTTGTTGAAAAAAACAAGATACAAGTTTTGCGGAGCGGTAATCATTCCTGTAACTGTCAACTTTTCACCAATTGTGGCTTGTTGTGTGCTTGTTGTCTGTCAAAATACAAAAACACAAGTTACGTGATAAACATCATTTCATTTTTATTATAATAAACGTTTTTCATTTGATTAAAATTTTGATAATCAATTTTGTTTCAGATAACAAAATTCCACTTGTTGCAGTAGATATATTCTCTACCAACCTTGATAATCGTCCAATTTTTTTAGACGAAGAAGAAATTGATGTTGAAGAACAGTTACAAGCCGTAAAACAATAAATAATGACACAACCGACCGAAGTGAAAAAGTATGATAAAGTTCCGCACCATGAATATCGGCAAGTAGAAGGCTGTCGACTGGGACGTCCTCACGGAGATTGGCGAGAGGGCAGAGGGCGCGCACCGAGAGGTGGATCGGCGACGAGACTCCGTGAAGACGGCTATTCGAAATGGCCTTCCAGCCTTCATACAGGGAGGTTAACGTGGAGTTCCTGTTCACATTCACCTACCGCCCGGCTGTAATCCCCAGGGTTTTCCATTACAAATTTGAATATTGTAATCGTACTCGATTTATAATAAAACTAAGCCTTTGGTATTATTTAAAATATTTGTATTCATAAACCCTATACATTCATACTCAACAAACAATTTTACAACATTTATTACATTGATGTAGTAATAATAATAATAATAATAATAATAATAATAATAATAATAATATCAATAAAAATATGAAGTTTATAAAAGATATATATATATATGTTGAAAAGAATTGTTAAAACTATTAAAGTTTTAAAGACTTTTGGTCATAAACAATGTAATTAAACTTAGTAGACATTTGGAACATAAAATAATAAGATAGAAAAGTTAAAGGGGCCAAAAGTGTAAAAGCAGAAACTCATTTTCGGTTTAATTAGGTTTAGGTCAAAAGGGAGAATCATTCAAACTTCAAGGACCTGGGTTGACAACCTCAGATTCTTTTTTTTTTCCTTTTTCTTTGATCACGAGTTCAAAACTCGTCACCACCGGCCCAACTTCAAATCATCTTCAAACGTGTCTTAAAAATCCGGAATAAAGGTGTTGCGTAATCTCCGCTCTATCACGATCATAACCATATAACAATTTCTAAAAATAGTAAACAAATTCGTGGATACAGCTAAGCATATACAATCGGTGGGAATTAATACCCAATGGCCATAAAATAATTAACAATCAAACAAATTAAGGATACACATACACTCACGACATCATTCTGGTTCTAACCAAACGAAAATCACATTCTGAGAAGCTTTGTATCACTGGATCAAATTCAAAGAACGAGCCGCGACTGCCTTTCACCCGAAATCATTCAATTCGTTATCAAACCAGGTAACATCTTATACTAATCGACTCGTTAGAACATAAGGATCAAAAGCCCTATGGATTGAAGGGCTCACAGACCTTGTGTTAATCGAATTAGATTGGGGCTTAAGTTAGGGTTCATACTGATTTGAAGATGATTTAAAATTTAGAATATGTATAATGGAATTCAAACATGGTTAACGAAATACCCGGCCAGACCACTGGTAGAACCACGCGTGTGCGGGCGCGGGCGCGGGAACCCGAGTTCAAACCTTACGGATTTGGTCAAAACCGGTTTTTGTGCCATCCTTATCCATTTCAACCCATTTTTTTTACAAAATTATATTAAAAATTCTAGAAATTATTTTTACACGTTCTGAACAAATTCCATCTAATTGTTGGCAGATTTTAATTATGTTTTTATAAAAAAAACTAGTATAATAAACATACTAAGTCATTTTATTACGTATATATATATATATATATATATATATTTTAGAAATAGATTGTTTATGTTCTGTATAATTTAAAATAGAATTCAATTAATTTCTTTTGCAACGTTTATTTAATTAAATTTCAAACTATAATAAAAGATTTAAAAGTCAAAATAATTTCAAAACAACATTCTGTTCAATTTTATATATATATATATATATATATAGGGGAAGGTTCCCATAAAAAGTGTATTTTGCCTAAGAATGCTAAGAAGGATTTTTAAAAAATTGAAAACCGACTCAAACAAACTCCGAACTAACTCATTTTTGCGTCATTGGAACTGTCTTGTCGAACCTTAAACCCGGAACGTTAAAACCCAAACCATAAACCATAATACTAAAACCTAAACTTTAAACTCAAACAATAAAGCCTAAAGATAAAACCTAAAAGTTAAAAATCAAGCCCTAAAACCTAAACTTTATAGATAAACTTTAAATCTAAAACTTAAAAGCTAATATTATAGAGTTCGACGATACGGTTCCAATGCCATCAAAATGAGCTCAATCGGAGTTCGTTTGGGTCGGTTTTAAATGTTTTAAAAATCCTTTTTAGCCTACTTAGGCAAAATACACTTTTTATTTGATCCTACCCCTATATATATATATAAAAGTTATTTTTTACATACAAGCTATTTGTCCCATTAAAATGTGTTTACAAATATATATATATATATATATATATATATATATATATATATATATATATATATAATTTAAGTAGTAAATGTTTAAGTTTAAAAATATTTGTTTTGAGATCAGGATAATTCAAAATGAGTATTTTAAAATTTTAAACCTTTAAAAGACAAAATAAAATTTTATAAAACTTATAATTCAAAATATACAAGATTTTAAATACCAATAAATGGTTGAATGGATGGGAAATCAATTTAATTAGCATACTTAGGAAATTCAATTTCAAAATAATATTTAGTATATTATTTTATTTGTTATAAGAATATTATTAACAAATTAGTTAGTTATTCATAAAATAATATTGATAAATAAAAATAATACATTTAATATTCTATCTTATTAAATCAATATTATAATGTTAGTTATTCTAAGTATCCATTAAAATATAGATTCATTCAAACTATGACTTACATTAGAATGTCATAGTTTTAAGATCCTGAACTTAAACTATGGTATCTAAAACTTTGTTACTCAAACGTTAGGATGAGTAGGTATTATTGCTTCTCAAATGATTATTCAAAGACATGGAACTAATCAAGCATTCAAACTTGTGAGTTTCTTCACACTCCCTTTTACATTTTGTTTTTGGGATGTTACATATGTCTTATTCAAACTTTATTCATTCTACTATTCATTCAATCCATGATGCAAGCCTTAGACCTAGTTAGCTTTATGTGTTAGAGGCTAGGCTTATACAATGTGTTGATTCTATGTGTGTTGCCAGTCAAGCAATCTAGTATTTAGTAGCCTAAGATGGTTAGATACTATCTTCGCAAAGGCTTTTGCCTTTGTGTGAAAAAGGTGAAAAGTACACCTAGCAAACTTGTGAATTATAACTGTTAATTATAGTATGGTCATACTTGAATTAACATGTTGTAAGGATACTTGTTTGGACACAAGCAATGGTTATTCATTCATTCAATTTATTCAAACTTGTATTCATGATGTGCTTATGATACATATCTAGTTAGGCTATAGTTTGCATCCTTTTTATACTTATTATTTAAACTTAGTGTGTGAACTCACCAACTATGCAAATAGTTGACAAACTCTTATTTTACATGTGTAACAGGCTAAGGAAGACATGATGAAGACATAGGATAAGAATTAGTAGACCTAGTTAATTTGTAAACAATGTTTTGCATTTCAAATGTAATTGTTGTATATTCAAATTAATGAAATGTTTGTATGTGATTCAATGAATGTTATGATTGTTTTGTAATAATGATGCATTAAATATTGAAACATTTTAATAGCACCATGAGCTAATGAACAGTCAAACTCGCGCCCCGACGTATTCCGCCGTCGGTCGGGGTATGACAGATTGGTATCAGAGCCATGGTTATAGGTATCTAGGTTATTAGAAAATGGTGGCCTAGACTATAACTAAGCTAACCCAAATATGAGTAATCTCATATTATCATTGTTTGTTTATTAGTTGCTTATGTGCTATGTGCTATACAGTACTTATTGTGTTATGTTATATATGCATGTTACCATAGAGGAATGACATAGTTGATAATATGCCTTGCTTGCACTAGTTAGGAATGCCTTAGACTAAGTTACTTTATATCATGGGATTACTTAGTTTAAGCAATTGCCTTAGTATTTGCTTTTAGGAGGAATCTATTCCAAACTCAAATACATGCAAACAACCTTTAGCTGATATGAATTCAACAATCATTAGGCTTAATGCCTAATATTATTCCTGAGACAAAATAGGAATTCTGTTATTGATTTAAAGATCCCATTAGAATTAAAGTTCGTGAGGTGGATATGTACTAACTGGAAGAGTGTAGTACCGGTAGTTAGAATTCCTGTCTAGGAAAGCTATTCGTATAAATCTCCGATGTACTGTGGGACCAGTCTAGCTTTCCTGGGGACTTCTGATGAGAGTACAATCACTTATAGGCCAAAGCATATTATACCAAACATCTTACAAACTAAAATGACACTAATATGTCACCCGGTACTCCATTGTGAATACCATTCCTTATGCTTTCAAACAAGTTCAAAATGATTCTATCTGTTCATTTTTGATTTAAAACCTTGTTAGAATTAAGTTTGTTAAGATAGGCATGTAGTAACTGGAAGGGTGAATACCGGTAGTTGAGACTCCTGTCTAGGAAAGCGATTCATAATCCCTGATGAGGGACCAGTCTAGCTTTCCTGGGGATTCTTAATGAGAGTATTTTATCTATAGGCCAAAGCATGACACATCTTGCAAACAACGTTAATTCTAATAAGTCAAAAAGTGTCCAACTTGGATGATACTCCCTAAAATTTATAATCTGGTTCAAAATGATTTCAATACATTGCTTCTACAATTCCAAATCTTATGATATCATACTATAGATAAGTGATGGTGATCCATCACTACATCTCACAATCTATGATGTCATTTCCTTTGATAAATAATAATATACGTGTTATGATTCAAGAAAGTTAATAATGTCATACCTAAGATTGTGATGGTGATACATCACTACATCTAAGAGCTATGATGTTATCTTTCTTGGATTAGTAATGTATATGTTATGATTCAACAACTACTTTATATCATACTCAAGATTTTATTTTTCTTTTGTTGAATAATATAATTGTTATGAACCAAGAAGTTAGTAACATTATATCTAAGAGTTGTGATGGTGATACATTACAATATCAAAAGGTTATGGTGTTATTTTTTCTTGAGTTGATAATGCCTATGTTTTAATTCTTAAACCTACATGATACCATACTTGAAGTTAGTGATGGTGATTCGTCACTGTATCTCACAAGATATGATGTCAATTCTCTTTGATTTATGTTACCTATGTTATGATTCAGGAATTAGTAATATTATACCTAAGATGTGTGACGGTGATTCATCACTACATTTAAATTTCATGGTGTTACTTTTCTTGGATTAATAATGTATATACTATTGTTTTTAGAACTTCATGATATCATACTTGAGATTAGTGATAGTGATTCATTACTATGTCTCACATAATATGATATCATCTCTCCTTGTTCTGTGTTAACTATATTATTATTTAACTAACATTAAACCTAAGATTAGTGATGATAATACATCACTAAATCTAAAAGGTATGGCGTTATCTCTCTTTAATTAATGATGTATATTTTGATTCAAAACCAGTAATATTATAGTTCAGAATTTTTGATGGTGATTCATCACTAAAACTGAGAGGTCATAATATTGTATATTTTAATATTTGAACTCATGATAGAAACTCAATGGTATTGTACTTATGATTAGTGACTTGTCACTATATTTCGAAGTTATAATATCAATTTTTTTTATATAATTCATGATGACTATGTTATAATACTTTGAACTCAATAAAGATTTTATGCCTAAAATCACTGATCAATAATTCTAACACGTCATTAAGTAATCAAACCTGAAAAAAAAAATTCTTTCCTATGTTTTAAACAAGTCATGATGATTTATGATTTACGATTTATGATTTCTCACTATGATTTATATTTTGTTTAAATCTCAATAAGGTGACATGACTTGAACTCACGGGATTTTAGTATGGGTGATTCCATATAAAATTCCCAGCAAGTTCACATTATTGATGTTTAGACAAATCATTATATATTCATACTTTTAGACAAAGATTCAAAAGTTCCATGATATTATAGCTAAGATTAATGATAATTAGTTATCACAACAATCAAAGCTTATATAATATCAAAATCTATGTATTCTACATCATTCGTTTATCCAAAAAATTGATCATCTATCAATTCATACGTTACAACCGAGAAATTCCATTGCAAAAAAAAATTTCATTGATGAAAATCTCTATACTCGTGCAATTTTTAAAAGAAAGTCGAAGTCTCCCACACCTATTCAATCTACTATTTCATGTAAACTATGCTAGTCAATTCAATTGTTATTCAATTACTAATCTTGTTGTGTATTCTTACACTAGGTCAAATTAGTATATCGATAACCATAGGAATCATGCTAATGATTCTTAAATGAGTTATCCTATATTCGTATGTTTAAACAATTATTCAAAGATTCAGTGATATCATAACTAAGGTTAATGATAAGTAGTTGCCATAACTATATAATATCACATACTAGTGTATTCAGTATCATTCGTATATTCAAAATCAATCATTTAGAAATCCATATAACTATGAGATTTGATTGCAAGATTGCAATTGTTAATATCTCTAAACTCATACAATTTCTAAAGATAGTCAAGTATTCACGCATCTATTCAAATGTAGTTAGGTTTAGGATAGTCTTGGTAGGTAATTGGAATGCTATCAAGGTATTAGTGATGTGGTGGGTTGGCTGCGGTATACCCTATATATAAGCACCAGTAATACATTGGTAGTAGCACCAAAAGCTTGACCAAGCGTAGGATTTGTTAGTTTAATCTACAATTCGAGTAAACTATTCTTCAATCAAGAATAATCGAAAAATAAGTTATTACTCCTATAACAATATCCGGAGAGTATTTTAATCTCAAGTTATTCAAATACATTTGTAGTTAATCTCACTATGAGTCGAGTCAATTATCGTTAAATTCAAAACCCTCGTAACAAGCAAACTAATTGTATACAAATCCAAAAATCCGAGTGCGTTACTAATACTCTAATAGATTAAAGTTCCTTATCATTTCAAAGTTCTAAAGCAAATTTTATTTAAAACTCTTAAACTATTATATAGTGTCTAAATATCGAGACACTATCCTATAACTTTAATAATTAAAATTCTAATATTAAGCCAAGAACCAAAGTTATTCATTTACAATATATATATATATATATATATATATATATATAAAACTCGATAACTAAAAGTGATAAAGAAACAAAAAAAAACTAGTTAAAAGGAACAACTAAAAATTTTGTCAAAATTAATATTAAATAAATTTCGGGACGAAATTCCCTAAACTAGGGGAGACTGTAATCCCCAGGGTTTTCCATTACAAATTTGAATATTGTAATCGTACTCGATTTATAATAAAACTAAGCCTTTGGTATTCTTTAAAATATTTGTATTCATAAACCCTATACATTCATACTCAACAAACAATTTTAAAACATTTATTACATTGATGTAGTAGTAATAATAATAATAATAATAATAATAATAATAATAATAATAATAATAATAATAATAATAATAATATCAATAAAAATATGAAGTTTATAAAAGATATATATATGTTGAAAAGAATTGTTAAAACTATTAAAGTTTTAAAGACTTTTGGTCATAAACAATGTAATTAAACTTAGTAGACATTTGGAACATAAAATAATAAGATAGAAAAGTTAAAGGGGCCAAAAGTGTAAAAGCAGAAACTCATTTTCGGTTTAATTAGGTTTAGGTCAAAAGGGAGAATCATTCAAACTTCAAGGACCTGGGTTGACAACCTCAGATTCTTTTTTTTTCCTTTTTCTTTGATCACGAGTTCAAAACTCGTCACCACCGGCCCAACTTCAAATCATCTTCAAACGTGTCTTAAAAATCCGGAATAAAGGTGTTGCGTAATCTCCGCTCTATCACGATCATAACCATATAACAATTTCTAAAAATAGTAAACAAATTCGTGGATACAGCTAAGCATATACAATCGGTGGGAATTAATACCCAATGGCCATAAAATAATTAACAATCAAACAAATTAAGGATACACATACACTCACGACATCATTCTGGTTCTAACCAAACGAAAATCACATTCTGAGAAGCTTTGTATCACTGGATCAAATTCAAAGAACGAGCCGCGACTGCCTTTCACCCGAAATCATTCAATTCGTTATCAAACCAGGTAACATCTTATACTAATCGACTCGTTAGAACATAAGGATCAAAAGCCCTATGGATTGAAGGGCTCACAGACCTTGTGTTAATCGAATTAGATTGGGGCTTAAGTTAGGGTTCATACTGATTTGAAGATGATTTAAAATTTAGAATATGTATAATGGAATTCAAACATGGAATTCAAACATGGTTACAAATATATATATATATATATAGGGAGAGGTTCAAATGTTAACCCTCCCTTATAGCGTTAACCGCTTAACCCTAGCGTTTTTTGCCCGAATCCTAAAAATTTTTTTTTCATGGTTTTTATTATGTAAAAATAGGGGGGGTTTCTTTTTTGTGTTTTTGCTAATTCATCACCGTTTAGAAATTATTGTAAGTGTAAGTTACTTACACTTACTTACATTTACTGCATCAGATACGGAAATGTAAGTAAGTGTAAGTAACTTACACTTACAATAACTTCTAAACGGTGATGAATTAGCAAAAACACAAAAAAGAAACCCCCCTTATTTTTGCAAAATAAAAACCATGGAAAAAAAAAATTTAAGATTCGGGCAAAAAACGCTAGGGTTAAGCGGTTAACGCTATAAGGGAGGGTTAACAATGGAACCTTCCCCTATATATATATATAATTTAAGTAGTAAATGTTTAAGTTTAAAAATATTTGTTTTGAGATCAGGATAATTCAAAATGAGTATTTTAAAATTTTAAACCTTTAAAAGACAAAATAAAATTTTATAAAACTTATAATTCAAAATATACAAGATTTTAAATACCAATAAATGGTTGAATGGATGGGAAATCAATTTAATTAGCATACTTAGGAAATTCAATTTCAAAATAATATTTAGTATATTATTTTATTTGTTATAAGAATATTATTAACAAATTAGTTAGTTATTCATAAAATAATATTGATAAATAAAAATAATACATTTAATATTCTATCTTATTAAATCAATATTATAATGTTAGTTATTCTAAGTATCCATTAAAATATAGATTCATTCAAACTATGACTTACATTAGAATGTCATAGTTTTAAGATCCTGAACTTAAACTATGGTATCTAAAACTTTGTTACTCAAACGTTAGGATGAGTAGGTATTATTGCTTCTCAAATGATTATTCAAAGACATGGAACTAATCAAGCATTCAAACTTGTGAGTTTCTTCACACTCCCTTTTACATTTTGTTTTTGGGATGTTACATATGTCTTATTCAAACTTTATTCATTCTACTATTCATTCAATCCATGATGCAAGCCTTAGACCTAGTTAGCTTTATGTGTTAGAGGCTAGGCTTATACAATGTGTTGATTCTATGTGTGTTGCCAGTCAAGCAATCTAGTATTTAGTAGCCTAAGATGGTTAGATACTATCTTCGCAAAGGCTTTTGCCTTTGTGTGAAAAAGGTGAAAAGTACACCTAGCAAACTTGTGAATTATAACTGTTAATTATAGTATGGTCATACTTGAATTAACATGTTGTAAGGATACTTGTTTGGACACAAGCAATGGTTATTCATTCATTCAATTTATTCAAACTTGTATTCATGATGTGCTTATGATACATATCTAGTTAGGCTATAGTTTGCATCCTTTTTATACTTATTATTTAAACTTAGTGTGTGAACTCACCAACTATGCAAATAGTTGACAAACTCTTATTTTACATGTGTAACAGGCTAAGGAAGACATGATGAAGACATAGGATAAGAATTAGTAGACCTAGTTAATTTGTAAACAATGTTTTGCATTTCAAATGTAATTGTTGTATATTCAAATTAATGAAATGTTTGTATGTGATTCAATGAATGTTATGATTGTTTTGTAATAATGATGCATTAAATATTGAAACATTTTAATAGCACCATGAGCTAATGAACAGTCAAACTCGCGCCCCGACGTATTCCGCCGTCGGTCGGGGTGTGACACCGGCTGCCTTGCCGGAGGTATTGTTCTCTATGTTCGGCGAGTGACACGAGATGTCGCTGCTCGAGTTCGTTGTACTCTTTAGCTTATACTGGGAGCTAGAGGTTGTTACCACACTGTACACAGCGGGGATTATTGAGATTGATGATGCTGCCCTGCGCGCATGGTGGCCTCATATTGCCGAGAATTCCTTCACATGCACCAAGGCGAGAGTTAGTCTCACACACAACCCTCTCATACGATATATGCACCGGCTGATTGCCACGTCGATAGCTGGACATGACAGAAGCCGTGATTGGGGCACCTTAAACGTTAAAATGGTTTCAATTTATAAAACTAAATTTTTAACATTATCAATTTTTTTTAATTGAAAGTTTGCAAAAATATATTAATTTTTTTAGACTTATACGTGGTGTATAGTACCATACTATACGTATAAGATTTCAATGTTGAGATGGGCTAAAAACCAACTATTTTAATCAGAAAACCCTATTCACCACGTACAATACCTTACGTTGCGTAAAACACAGAATTTAACCAATCACATATGAGAATTTAAGGTTGCAAGTGTGTCACACCCCAGGCTCTCGGTGACCCGGGCGCTGCGACCCGATTGGTTTCATTGACAAATACAGTCTCGGTCAGAGTTTATTATTTATTTTAATATATTTCAGCGGAAGCGTCGTTTCATGAATTTATAATTTTATTAATAAATCACATGCATGTATGTGAAAAACCGTCTTTCATAATTTATAAATGATTCATACGCATAGATATGAACAACCACATTTACATCGCCAGTAAATAACTTTTCAGTGTTTTATAAAATTTCATATGCATAGTTATGAACATAACATTTTATTTCATTTTAAACCGAGTTTTTACAAACATATATTTACATATCTCGGCTTACACGGGACTTGGAGGTATAACTTCAATCGCTCATCGGTTTCGCCACAAGATTTTTATTTAAGGCGTCATAGGCCCTAAACCTCTAATCTTGCTTCTGATTTGTCATTCATTATTACCTGAAAAGTTTTTGAAAATAACGTCAACATAATGTTGGTGAATACAAATAACAGACTCGATATCTAAGCATAGCATGTTCGATCCTTTAACCATAAGTAATATTGGCAATACTACACATTTAGCAGGTTATTTCACTGATCGATACAACTACTGTATACACTGGTTTATAACTGCCACTGGTTAGGAATTACAGCGCAACGCGTCTTACGTTTTGTTCCCTCCAGCCCACAGTTGGTCACTGGTTAGGTTGCCTGCGGAGTACGTCTTACGTTTAACCTTCCAGCCCACCTGTACCAGCCACGTATGGGAATTTCACCCATATGCGGATACGATTTGCAAATCATACGTATACTAATAGCCTAAATGCTGGTCACGTAGTATCCCTTTATGCGTTAAAGTTTAAACATACAATGCAAAAAAAATTGCATTTAAATTTAAAAATAAGTTAAATGTATTCACCTGAATTTTTGGTTGGTTGGGTGACAACTTAGAACTTTTCAATATAAATTTGGGCAGCGTTTCTGCTTAATCTATCCTTATAACTATTTGCAAGGATGGTTTCTGATACGTTTATTTTCAATTCCTAAAACAAATCATAAGTTAAACATAATATTTGTACAAATATGGGATCGAATCTTAACATTAACCGTATAATAAGTTAATAATATACAAAAACTTAAATTTATAAGTTAAACTAAAAGATTGAAATACATACCTACAAAATTAATTTCTTTCTGGAGAACTTCAGAACAACAGCAGACTCGGTTTAAATTTAGTTCAAGAGTTCAAAGATTGAAAACGAGAAGATGAAGTGATTTTCGTTTTGTTTAAATTGATTCTTCTTCAATAATATATATATATATAGGGTGTGGTTATTGTACAAAACCTTATTTTTGTAAAAAGTGTGAGAAACAATCTTGGCCATCAATGTGCTAATATCAATGGTTGAGATTAAAAAGTGATTAAATCTTTAAATTAAATGATGAAAAGGGCAATTAGGGAAATCAATGTTGCTAATATCACGGTTACCCGAGAATATTGGGATTTAGTTTCTAAATTTGAAGATTCAAACCAACTTCTTTGTTTTTCACGGTGATCGACGACCAAAAACTATGGCTCGAATAACAACACATCCTAGCACACTAAATTAATTAATTTTCTTTTTTGTGCAAATATGCAACAAAACAATTTCTAAAAAATAACAATTGTTTGATAACAACACAACATCGCACAATACATTTATCAATTCATAGCATCACCTATTTAACAGCATATAATAACACATAACAAAATATCAATTCTTAAGCTTGTTCAAAATACCAGCACATCTTAGCACAATTAAAATAATTAATTCTTAAACATTTTTTAATAACAACACATCTTAGCACCACAAATACTAACATCCACAAAATGTTATAGTTTGTCAGATCCATCATCAATTCTGATCGCAATTCAATCCAAAAAATCGATCAAAAATCCAATGTTTGTTACATTAATCAAAATTAAAAAACTATTGCATACAAAAAAAATCACGAACACTACCAGTATGCTGAGTATCTTCAATCGGTTCATCCATTTGTACGTAATCATCCATCTAATTTTGAAAAACACAACCGTAAACTCAAAGACCTGCAAATTTTTTTATTTTTTCGGTATTTTTACATATTACGAAATTGATTTTGATATTATGCGTTATCTAATTTAATTATGGAATATTTTCAAAGAGAATACTGATTAACAAGTTTCCTATTTTATTGCAAGATTTGAAAATTAATTAAAATGCAAAAAACCTATATTACCCTTTTCTATTAAATACTAATAATGCCACATGTCAACACATCAATGGTTCCTACCATTTTTACAAAATTTGCTATTTGTATGTGAACCTCCCTCTATATATATATATATATATATATATATATATATATATAATGTGCCTTTTGATGGATAGTGATAAGCATAAGCTTATCAAGATTTCACAATTTTCACAGCAAATGCAGCCATAATACATTCGTGTCCAAATAAAATAATTCATACGTACACATATTTCTTTTCTCTTTTTTTTTTATAATTATTATTAATATATTATTATAATTAATTTAGATCAAATATTATTTTTTCCTTATAACTATTAAAGTATCGTGTTTTATAAAGTTCTAAAAATACTGCTAGGATCGACTCATTTTTCTCTACGTTTCGACCTAAGTTTCGTTAAAAACGGAGAAAGTTTAATTATAAATATATTTTATAATTTTTTAGGTGGTCTCCTATAAGAGTAACTAATCCTTCAAACAATGATTATTTCTAATAATTGTTTTATCTTACCTATTCGTTTCAACGAACGATTTGAACGTTTATTTTTATTTTATTTTTTTTCTTAAATACTCATATAATAAACTATTTTATATTATTAGACGAGACCTTGCGTTTTAATCGATAGATTTTTATTATTATATTTTTTACTAGTAATCTTTAAATAATAAACGATATTTTATTTATGTCTATAAAAAGGGATGTTACATCCTCCCCACCTTTGTTTTAATTTCGTCCTCGAGATTATTAAAATAAGTGTGGATATTTCTCTCATTTCTGACTCCAGTTCCCATGTGTATTCTGGACCACGTCTGGAGTTCCATTTAACCTTTACTAATACTAATTTTTTACGTTTGAGTCGCTTTTCTCGACAATCTTCAATTTGAAGTGGTTGTTCGATGAATTTTAATATTTCATTCACTTCAACATCCTGAAGTGGCATTAATAATGATTCATCGGCCAAACATTTTCGGAGATTAAAAACGTGAAACACATCGTGTACTCCGGCCATTTCTTCCGGTAGTTCAAGCTGATAAGCCACCAGTCGGATTCTTTTAAGAATTTTAAAAGGTCCGACATAACGTGGACTTAACTTTCCCTTTTTACCGAATCGTACTACTCCTTTCCATGGTGAAACTTTGAGTAGCACTTTATCATCAACATTGAATTCTAATGGCTTTCTTCTTCGATCTGCATAGCTCTTTTGTCGATCTCTAGCCGCTTTCAATCTTTCTCTAATTTGAAAGACTTTGTCAGTTGTTTCTTGTACTATTTCTGGACCAGACAACTGATTTTCAACAATTTCAGATCAACAAACTGGTGTTCGACACTTTCTTCCGTAAAGAGCTTCAAACGGTGCAGTCTGAATACTTGAGTGATAACTATTATTGTAGGAAAATTCCATTAGAGGTAAGTGGTCATCCCAGCTTCCTCCAAAGTCTATTACACAAGCTCGAAGCATGTCTTCCAGTGTTTGGATTGTTCTTTCACTCTGCCTATCAGTTTGTGGATGATAAGCAGTGCTGAAATTCAAACGTGTTCCGAGAGCTTTTTGAAAACTTTGCCAGAATCGAGATGTAAAACGGCTATCTCTATCTGACACAATAGATAATGTCACATCGTGTAATGATACAATCTCATTTACGTACAACTGTGCTAGCCTATCCATTGATTAAGTTTCTTTCATCGCTAGAAAATGAGCAGACTTGGTCAGTCTATCAACGATAACCCAAATCGTATCATTCCCACGACTGGTTCGAGGAAGTTTAGTTATAAAGTCCATAGTTATCATTTCCCATTTCCAAACAGGCATTTCCAGTTGTTGCAACATACCAGAAGGTTTCTGGTGCTCAGCTTTAACTTGAGAACAAGTCAAGCATTTTGCAACATATGCAGCGATATCTTTCTTCATACCAATCCACCAATAGTTTTCCTTTAAATTCTTGTACATTTTATCGCTTCCTGGGTGCATCATGTATTTAGATTTATACGCTTCTTCCAATACTCTTTCTCTTAAGCCGCCAGTGACCGGCACCCAGATTCTTTTGTTTATTCGAAGAATTTCATCATCTCCTTTGACCAGTTGTTCAGTCATGCCCTTCATTCCTTCTTGTTCCTTGTTTTCATCTTCTTGGGCTTGTTTTTGTGCTTATTTAATTTGATTAAACAAATCGACTTGAAGTTCTAGCCGTAAAGCACGTACCCTTCTTGGTTTCTCTATCTCCTTTCGGCTTAAGGCATCTGCAACCACATTTGCCTTTCCTTCATGATAGATAATTTCACAATCATAGTCATTCAACGTTTCCATCCATCTTCTTTGTCGCATATTCAATTCCTTCTGATCAAAGATATACTTTAAACTCTTGTGATCAGTATAAACTGTGAAATGAACACCATACAGATAGTGTCTCCATAACTTTAATGCAAAGATTATGGCACCTAACTCCAGATCATGAGTCACATAATTCTTTTCATGAGTCCTCAATTGGCGTGATGCATAAGCAATAACTTTATTTCGTTGCATCAATACACATCCTAATCCTGTACGAGAAGCATCACAATAGACAACAAAATCTTCAACACCTTCAGGTAATGCTAGGATTGGAGCGTGAGTCAACTTATCTTTAAGAATTTGAAAGGCCTCAATTTGCTGGGGTCCTCATTCAAACTTTTCAGATTTTCGAGTCAATAAGGTGAGAGGAACGGCTATTCGGGAGAAATTCTGAATAAAGCGACGATAATAACCCGCCAAGCCTAATAAACTACGCACCTCTGTTGGTGACTTGGGATTCTCCCACTTGGTAATAGCCTCTATCTTAGATGGATACCTTGAGCATTAATAACATGCCCTAGAAATTGTACTTCAGTGAGCCAGAAATCACACCTAGAGAATTTAGCATACAATGTTTAGCATGATCCTCGGGTGTTTTTGAATAAATAAGAATATCATCAATGAATACAATGATGAATTTGTCCAGATAAGGTTTTCATATCCGGTTCATCATGTCCATAAAGGCAGCTGGAGCATTAGTAAGTCCAAATGGCATAACAGTGAACTCATAATGCCCATACCTTGTACGGAAAGCAGTTTTAGAAATATCTTCTTCCTGGACTTTTAGTTGATGATATCCTGATCGAAGATCAATTTTAGAAAAATGACAAGCTCCTTGAAGTTGATCGAATAAATCATCAATTCGTGGAAGTGGATACTTGTTCTTAATAGTTACCTTATTTAGCTCCCTATAATCAATGCACATCCGCATCGACCCATCTTTCTTCTTGACGAATAAGATTGGAGCTTCCCAAGGTGATGAGCTAGGACGAATAAAACCTTTTTCCAATAGCTCATCTAATTGTTTCTTGAGTTCGTTCATCTCAGTCGGTGCCAATCTATAAGGAGATTTAGCAATTGGAGCAGTACCTGGTACCAGATTGATATTGAATTCTACTTCACGTTCTGGTGGTAAACCAGGCAATTCATCTGGAAACACGTTGGGAAAATCAGCTACAATCGGTACATCTTTCAATTTATTCTTTTCTTGATCTTCAGTTGTGATTGAAACTAGGTAAGCTAAACAACCTTTGTTTAGATACTTAGTAGCTTTGATCATAGAAATGATTCCTACATTATTCGTTGGCTTATCACCCTTGATGATCAATTTTCCTCCCGTGGGAACACGAACTTCAATGGATTTGGTGTCGCATAAGATACAAGCTTGGTTTGTAGCTAACCAATCCATTCCGATTACCACATCAAAACCGGCCAACTTCATTGGTAAGAATTTCACAGGTATGTCGTTCTTAACAAGTGTGATTTTACCATTTACTAACGATTTGTTTATTTTGACTACATTACCATTAGCGGTTTCTACCAGATAAGGTTTATCTAGTTTCACTAATGGTTCATTTAGAAGCTTACAGAAATCATAATCAATAAAGCTTTGGTTTGCTCCTGAATCAAACAAAACCTTAGCATAAACATTATTGATAAGAAACGTACCGGTAATGACATCCGGCATGTCCGCAGCTTCTTTTGCATTAAGAACAAAAGCTCGAGTTGTCTTCTTTGCATTTGGTTCAGCTTTTGTTCCTAAACCACCAGCCCCGCTAACTCCACTTGCCTTGATCAATTTAGGACATTCAGTTTGATAGTGTCCCAGTTCATTGCAATTGAAGCATGTCACCATTTTCTTTCTTCGGCATTCATCCACTGTATGACCTGTCAGTTTGCAATGACTGCAAAATTTTGGTCGAAGACATTTTCCCAAATGATTTTTCCCACACATTTTGCATCGTGGAATTACACCAATACCTCCTTCTTTCTTTTCAAATTTTCCTCTAGGTTTCTTTGAACTTTGATTGACCTTTTGGATCGTTTCTAGACTTTTCTTTTCTTCTTGGGTTCTCACCATCCCATCGGTAAGCAACCCTGCCAGCTCAACGGCTGAATCAATGGTCTGAGGCATCGCTGCCTTAACCATATCCCGAATTTCACTTACTAATCCCCAGATATAGCGACTGATCAGGTTTGATTCTGGTGTCACAAGATGTGGCACCAATCGAGCATACTCAAAGTATTTGGAAGTGTACTCACGATGCCCAGGACCGACCATGCGGTGAGTCAGGAATTTTCGCTCGATTTGTTCATTTTCATTCATTGGCCAAAACTTTTGAGTCACAAGATCCCGAAAACTTTCCCAAGTCATAGCATACGCATTGGTTCTACCTTTGGTTTGAATAATGGAGTTCCACCACTCCAATGCTCCGTCTTTAAAAGAATTCGAAGCATACAGAACCATATCTTCTTCGGCACATTTGCTGATAGCAATTACCGCTTCAATCTTTTCGAGCCATCTTAACGCTACCACAGCTCCTTCCGTTCCAGCGAACTCAGGAGGTTTACAAGATTGGAATGTTTTGTATGAACATCCTTCAGTTCTAAATCGTTTTGCACTAGAAGCTTCGATATTCTCATTGTTTGAACCAGACACCTCTTTTGCTTTTGTCACTGTATTTTCTGGATTCGAATTTTCATTATTTTTCATAGCCGCAACAATCGTAGGTATTGCGTCTTTAATTTCTTTTGCTATTATTTCTTGAAGTTTAGCTTTTCGAATCACAGGTTCATTAGCATCCGTGTACGTTTTCTTTCGCCCACGAGTGTTTGCAGACGGTACGCCAGAATTATGATTTCGAGACATTGTCTTCAAAATATGACATTTGACAAGGTCTTAAAATAATTCATCGTAATTTAGCTTATAAGCTATCATAAGAATTCATCATGTTATTTCAATCATTGTTAGTATTTCAGGTATAATATTTTACCTATTCCTTTGATAGACACTTATCTTAGTTTGGTTAAAGCTTAGATACAATCATGAGTACCTATTTCCCTAAAACCAGGAGCTCTGATACCAACCTGTCACACCCTGGGCTCTCGGCGACCCGATTGGTTTCATTGACAAATACAGTCTAGGTCAGAGTTTATTATTTATTTTAATATGTTTCAGCGGAAGCGTCGTTTCATGAATTCATAATTTTATTAATAAATCACATGCATGGATGTGAAAAACCGTCTTTCATAATTTATAAATGATTCATACGCATAGGTATGAACAACCACATTTACATCGCCAGTAAATAACTTTTCAGGGTTTTATAAAATTTCATATGCATAGTTATGAACATAACATTTTATTTCATTTTAAACCGAGTTTTTACAAACATATATTTACATATCTCGGTTTACACGGGACTTGAAGGTATAACTCCAATCGCTCCTCGGGTTTCGCCACAGGATTTTTATTTAAGGCGTCATAGGCCCTAAACCTCTAATCTTGCTTCTGATTTGTCATTCATTGTTACCTGAAAAGTTTTTGAAAATAACGTCAACATAATGTTGGTGAATACAAATAACATACTCGATATCTAAGCATAGCATGTTCGGTCCTTTAACCATAGGTAATATTGGCAATACTACACATTTAGCAGGTTATTTCACTGATCGATACAACTACTGCATACACTGGTTTATAACTGTCACTGGTTAGGAATTACAGCGCAACGCGTCTTACGTTTTGTTCCCTCCAGCCCACAGCTGGTCACCGGTTAGGTTGCCTGCGGAGTACGTCTTACGTTTAACCTTCCAGCCCACCTGTACCAGCCACGTATGGGAATTTCACCCATATGCGGATACGATTTGCAAATCATACGTATACTAATAGCCTAAATGCTGGTCACGTAGTATCCCTTTATGCGTTAAAGTTTAAACATACAATGCAAAAAAATTGCATTTAAATTTAAAAATAAGTTAAATGTATTCACCTGAATTTTTGGTTGGTTGGGTGACTACTCAGAACTTCTGAATATAAATTTGGACAGCGTTTCTGCTTAATCTATCCTTATAACTATTTACAAGGATGATTTCTGATACGTTTATTTTCAATTCCTAAAACAAATCATAAGTTTAACATAATATTTGTACAAATATGGGATCGAATCTTAACCTTAACCGTATTATAAGTTAATAATATACAAAAGCTTAAATTTATAAGTTAAACTAAAATATTGAAATACATACCTACAAAATTAATTTCTTTCTGGAGAACTTCAGAACAACAGCAGACTCGGTTTAAATTTAGTTCAAGTGTTCAAAGATTGAAAATGAGAAGATTAAGTAATTTTCGTTTTGTTTAAATTGACTCTTCTTCAATAATATATATATATATATATATATATATACACACATATAGGGAGGGAAAAGATAAAATGAAAATCACATCTCAATAAGAAAACCGCGAAAACCATGCAAAAATCACGTAAAACGAACGTATTTTTTTTGAAATTTTTTTACATGTTTGTAACACTATTGGACACATTTTTATAAAAAAATATAAAAAAATCGCCGACCAAATATTTTTAAAAAAAATATTTTTTTAGTTTTGTTACGTAGGTTTTACGTGGGTTTATAAAATATTTTTTTTAAAAATATTTGGTCGGCGCTTTTTTTATTTTTTTTATAAAAATGTGTCCAATAGTGTTACAAACATGTAAAAAAAATTTCAAAAAAAAAATACGTTCGTTTTACGTGATTTTTGCATGGTTTTCGCGGTTTTCTCATTGAGATGTGTTTTTCATTTTAACCATACCCTATATATATATATATATATATAACTAGATTATTACCCCGTGTATTACACGGGTTTAATATAAAATATTAAATATTTAGTAATAAAAATTTAAAAAATTACAAAACAATATTTTAAGATAAAATAATTAATTTACATATTAATGAATACCTAAGTAATAAAACAACATTAAAAACTTTTAATAATTATACAAATGATATGTGATATTTTTGATTTGTAACAATTATTATCTTTAAACTAATTGATAATAAAGCTTCAGTTTGTTAGCTATCAAAGACTAACTTTTATAAATCCAGAACGTAAAAAATATAATTTATGTAATTATTTAAATTTAACGACTCAATTTAAATATAATGTTAAATACAAGGACCAAAAGTGTAACATTTTCTATCCTTTTTTTCTTACTTTGGTTTTTAAAATAAATTTAAAAAAAAGTCAGTGGTTTTTATAAAAATCTTATTGTTTAAAACATCAGTTTATAGTTTATTTTATTTTTTATAAAAAAAATCATTTTTAAAGAAAACTTTTTTTAGTTAACTTTGATTTTCTAGAAAATAAAATATTTTTATTTTAAAAAAAAACTTAAAAGATAAATAATATCATTAGTTATTAATATTATAATTATTTAATAAGAAAGAGAATATAATTATTAAATATGATAGAATTAAATGAATTTGATTAAAAATTGACATGTGACAAAAGTAATGTAAAAACATGACAAGTGGCAAAATACATCTTTGTTTATTAGTATAGTAAGATGTGTCTTTCGATGGATAGTGATAAGCATAAGCTTATCAAGATTTCACAATTTTTACAGCAAATGCAGCCATAATACATTCGTGTCCAAATAAAATAATTCATAGTACACATATTTCTTTTCTCATTTTTTTATAATTATTATTAATATATTATTATAATTAATTTAGATCAAATATTGTTTTTTCCTTATAACTATTAAAGTATCGTGTTTTATAAAGTTCTAAAAATACTGCTAGGATCGACTCATTTTTCTGTACGTTTCGACCTAAGTTTCGTTAAAAACGGAGAAAGTTTAATTATAATATATTTTATAAATTTTTAGGCGGTCTCCTATAAGAGTAACTAATCGTTCAAACAACGATTATTTCTAATAATTGTTTTATCTTACCTATTCGTTTAAACGAACGATTTGAACGTTTATTTTTATTTTATTTTTTTTTCTTAAATACTCACATAATAAACTATTTTATATTATTAGACGAGACCTTGCGTTTTAATTGATAGATTTTTATTTTTATATTTTTGACTAGTAATCTTTAAATAATAAACGATATTTTATTTATGTCTATAAAACGGGATGTTACAAGGTGTCAGATGTCATTCGTCACGTAAGAACCTGTACGCGGCGTACAACATGTAGAAAACAAAGCTGTAGGTTGTGATGTACGTGACGTACTGACCTATACGACATGTATAGAAAAAGGTATGGTGTTGTATTAAAAAAGTGGGGTGTGTGAATAACCACTTCCTTTCAAAATTACTTTGCCGAGACACACAATGTTGTTTTTCTTTTCTCGTTTTTCAATAAACATGCAACATTGTCATGAATTTAAAAGGAAAAAAAAAAAGGAAATCCGCTCATCAAATCAATAGTCTAACGGAATGACGGATAGATGGTTCCAAGAGGAAATTTCAAAATGTCTTCCCTCTCCGGTCAACGAATTGCTGACTAAAAGTCTAGAATTAAAAGAAGTGCAAACTAGGCCAATGGAAGAATAAAAAAAAATGCATAAAATATTAAAATCTTAATGTGGTTAAGAGTAAAAAAACATGTGAAGCTATAAGATGGAATTATAGAAATAAAATATATATAAAAAACATTTATATAAAACGCATATTATATGTATTAGATATGTCAAATTCAAATATTAAAAACTAAAGATATTAAAGTTAACATGCTAGAAGAAAACATAAAAAGAAATGACAAGAAACAGGATTTGAACAGGACCAATAACTAAACAATTAAGCTTCTATAGCACTACCAAGTTGAGACCAATGTTTTGATAACTGTACCGGACGTCGAACCGGTTTTCTTACCGGTCGGAGGTTCGACCGGTCGGACCGGATTTAAGAACCGATGATTTTATAAACATATATATATAATAAACAAATTTAGAAAAAAACAAAAAAACGGTTAAACCACCGGTTCGACCACCGATGTATTTAATAACAATGGTTGAGACTATATGTATTTAATAAGAAAAACATAAAAAAATAAATAAATAAAAGCTCCTAAACAAATAAAAACGGCACTTGTGAATTAGGTTGTAATTTCTTAAAAAGACAAAAGCCAAAGATTTCCATCATCGGGTTAGGTTAACCTAAATAAGTCTCTTAACCTAAAAAGCCTTAGAAGGATCTTGAGCCATTAGATCATTAATCAATGTCTATGATTAAATCAAGTAGTTGAAGGATATTTTAGTAATGAATACTTTTGTTGACTTTTTATCAACATCCCCCATTTTATTTAAACGTTCATAACTTTTACATATGAAATTATTTTTTGAAAAAAAATATACCATAAAAACGAGCATTTTTTTATCTTCAAAATTAGTAGTGTATTGCTTAGAAAAAAATTTGTTTTTTTAGTTCATTGTGTCTTTTGTGCAGGTCATTGTGTCTTTTGTACAGGTCATTGTGTCTTTTGTACAGGTCATTGTGTTTTTTGTACATGTCATTATGTCTTTTTTGTTTTTGCTTAATGTTGTGTTTTTATGAACATTTTAAGACACAATGATACGCATAATACATTATGTCAAGTAATGATGAAACAATGACGAATATGAATAACACATTTATCTTTAAAAGACACAATTACTTATAATAAAAACACAAAGACAAGTATGAACAATTTTGTACATGTCATTGTGTCTTTTGGTTAGGTAATTGTGTCTTTTATGTTTCTTTTCAATATGGTATTTTTCTGAACAATTTAAAACACAATGATGTTGTAGAATATATAATGTTAAGCAATGATGATACAATGACGAGTATGAATAAAACAATGATATTTAAAAAAAGACACAATTACCTGTAAAAAAATCACAATGATGAGTATAACAACTTTGTACGAGTCATTGTGTCTTTTGTATGTATGCTCAATGTTGTGTTTTAATGAACAATTTAAGACACAATAATGTTGCAGAATACATAATATTAAGCAAGAATGACATAATGACGAGTATTAATAATACAATGATCTTTAAAAAAGACACAATTTCTTTTAAAAAAGACACAATTACCTGTAAGAAAAACACAAAAAGATAATTATACACAAATATTTAAAAAAGACACAATGACGATAATTAGACACAATGAGCTGAAAATTTTTTTCATTTTTTATAACAAAATTATACTCATTTTAAAGATAAAAAATCCTCTTTTTTATGATATATATTTTTAAAAAAAATAATTTCGTATGTAAAAGTTATGAACGTTTAAAAAATTTAGGGGGAAAGTGGTTATGACTAAATTACCCTCTAACAACTTTTACCACTAAAATTTTAAAATTTTTATCTTAAATTTAATCCTATGATCCAAAGGCCAATAATCCTTCCACCATCAGACCAAAGACTCGTATGTTATATGTTTGAAAGTTGTTGTTGGGTTTTGTCAACACTTCTTCTAAATAAGGCTGTATAAATGAACCATTATAAAAGAGAAAAAAAACTGAAATTTCTACGAAAAGACATTTGTCTCAAAGATATCAATGTGTTTTAAAATAGGTTAAAAGTTCTAATCTTATAGTGGAAAAAAGGTGAAAAAAAATTGTTATTTAGAAAAATATTTACTAAAAAATATCAATAAACTTTCAATAAAGCCCTATCATGCCATCACAAACACACAAAGCATCGCTCGTTTCTTCTTTCACCCGATGAGTCAAATTGTTTTTTAGATTATTTGATTTTTGTTTTTAGAAGATGAACCCTTGGATTCGTAGCTCAACTTCCCATCATTTTAAATTTTGGTTTCTTCTTTTTTAAATCCAATTCAACATGAACAACATTATTAGTCGCGAATATCAGCATTTTAACATTTTACGGTCGATTCAATGATGAACAACCTTATTAGCCACAAACATTAACTTATTGCCAAACTTATTGCTCCATCATGTTCTTGGACAATAACTGAAATCCTTATTTTATGCATTGTTTTGATATTTAAATATCATATTCATGTTGTACGTTTGATGTATGTATAACAAATTTATTAGCCCTTCCTATGACTTGGGAAAGTTGGAAGGAGAATTCATGGGGAGACACAACATCTTATTATTAATATCACCAAAATTGATTTATCGTTTATGAACGGATAGCAGACAAAACTGATTTATCGTCTATTAATCTATTAATTAAAAAAGAAATTTTAGATATATACAACTGAAAAAATAAAATAAAAAAAAAAAGGCAGAAAGACGGTTCAGTTTTGCAACCTCACAAATCACTATCGCAATAATCAACATTGGTCCTAATTAAGTTTACTTTTCAATACACTCATTAACTAAGCCACCAACTCCGGCGTGGGCGGAATCCATCGCAGCCACCACAACCACCGGCGGCGCTAATTTTAGTCTGCACAATCTCAAATTCAGATATACGACAAGGTACATGAATCCCACCATCATAATCAAACCCGTAAACCTTCTCGGTCTCTTTTAACAAATCCCCAAACAACGGGTGATTAAAGTAAATCACCGGCACCAAAACCCTATGCGCATCGTCTTCTTGTTCACCAACGTACACCGCCAAGTGCCCTTTTGGGACCGGATTCTTTTCTTTACCCCCGAGTCGAATGTAACGCGAACCGGATGACCGGAAACATATTTCTTTCGCGCTTTTTTTCAAAGATTGAGCGAACCCATGAAGCTTTGACATCGCTCGGGCTGTGTAGTCGGGTCGGTTTAAGGTTATGTAACCGGAATCTTTTTGGCTCCGATGAAGTCTCCGTTTGATGAGCTTTAGGAGCTTGTGTCGTATCCTAAAACCTCTTATTTTGTGCATGTTTGATGAGATTCAGAGGGGTTTGTGGGATTTTGATTCTGTAAAAGGGCTGGTTTCAGAATTGTGATTGATTGATTGAAGATGAAGGGAAGTGAGTGTGTTTATATGGTGGAGGGTGGGAGATTCTTATGGTATGTGGTCGGTATACGGTCTCGTGGGATTTGGATGTACGGAATTAATCAAACGTTGAAATGTCAATCTTTGGCACGTATGCTATACTCTGGCTTCGTGGAAACTTCTTTCATGATTTTGTTTTGAAACTCTTTTTTGTGGTCAAACTAATTTCATCCGAACTTGAGGTTCCTGGTTCACAAAATTGGTATGATGCTGATTTTTGTGTATAAATGTTTTAATTTTTGCTATTTGTTTTTATGCCGTGTAGCTAAATTATTTATATTAATTAGCCTTGCTATGATGATAATTATGTTACCATACATACATATATTGCGAACCCACTTGTAAAACAAACTTACATATGTAACGCTATGTAAATACTTTTTCAAAAAAATACTTTTTCTCAAAATACATATGTAACGATACGTTTTACATGTTGTTACAACATATTTTTTTTTATAAAAATAAACTAAATAATGTTGTAAATCTGTAAAAAAATGATTTTTCAATGATTTTCGTTGTTTTCACAACTAAAAGTGATTTTCTTTTTTATTAATTCCCTGTATATATAAGCTTTAAAAATTGCTATTTTTAGATAAATGGAAATGCAATTATACAACATGATAGTTTCAAATTATACAAACTCAAATTTAAGACCATTCTTAATAAAGTGTGATATCTTTATTTTGCTATTGTCTTTTGACGGACACCCCTCTTTACTTTTCATGAATTCTTTACAATTAAACTTTCATTTAAAATTGGAAAAATTCTTAAAATAATCATTTTAAAAGTCAAAAGAAAATATATGTTCATTTGGCTAACCAACGTCTTAAAATATTTAATTATGTATAGGTGTTGACACCTATACATGTGCAGTCATCAAACTATAAAGATGTCCAATCTAGAAATATCACGTGTCTTATACAGATGTTGATGTTTGTACACTTTTGTAGGACGCCGGCAATTTAACTAACGAACACTCATATAGGTATATAACTATATTTGGCACCCATAAAGTAAGGTCAGGTGTCGTATAGTAGAGTTGGTGCCTGTGTAAGTACGATCAGGTGCCCATACTGTAATGTCAAACACCTGTATAGTATGGGTGGGCAACTGTGTAAGCATAGTCGGACTCTCGTAAAGTACGTTTAGTCAGTCAACCATACGGTACCGTCAAACACCTGTATAGTATGGGCGGGCAACTGTGTAAGCATAGTTGGACTCTCGTAAAGTACACTTAGACACATGTGTAAGTACGGTTGTCCGCTTGTGTAAGTAAGGGCACCAACACCTATACATGTATGGAAATTTAAGACAAAAAATATAGTCAAATGAGTATTTTGTTTTATTTAATTATTAAAATAAAAATGGTTAATTTTAGAATTTTCTCTTAAAAATATCTTATTTTGTCTCTCTTGTCCGCTTGCAAATCAATTTTGTCTCTTATGAGCATGCTTGTGACCTTAGGCTACAATCTTTTCCTCTCCTTTTACACGTTTACCTACAAGTATCTCACAAATGTTGTATTCAAAATAAAGCAGTAATTATATTTTATTTGAGTTACGATTTAGTTCCAATTACCTTTGAAATTTTGTTTGAATCGATGGATCTTACCTTCGTAGTTAACATATAATTTATTGAACTTGTGTTAGATTAAACTCCAGTATTTAAAAGAAAAAAAAAAAGAAAGAATTGTATAGTTTTGACTTTTGAGCACATCCTATTAAATAATTTTGAATGAAACTATATTTTAGACAAGTTGTACGTGTTGCGATGTCTATTCATTTTAACCAACTTCACTCTCCCTATTTAATAAACTAACTTCAGTTGATAATCATTACGTCCATATCTTGTCCAAATAATGTGGATTAAATATAGGTGGCAATTTTGACTAACAATCTCTGTTAGAGTAAATAAATAAGTATACGGCGCTAGTCTAACATTTTGGTTTTGAATATCGGAGAGTTCGTAACGGACTTTGTTCGTAGCGCGTGGGTTGTTGGGTTCGACGGATACATTTGGGTTATGAAGAGACATGTCGTTAAGCCATAGTTTGCTGGTCAAAAATAAATATATAACTATAAAAACCAGGATTAATCCTCCCGCGCGTTGCGGCGAGTATTACAGTACACTCGTGAGAACATGTATTATATATCATTTGTAAAAGCATAAGTTACGTAACAAAATCAAATTTTTCATCACGAACTCTTTACAATATTTCATAAAAACATAAAATTATACAAAATTCTCACAAATATGTTACAAAAATGTTAAAAAAAATTGCTCACAAAATCTTTCTAATCGGCAACTAATCGTTTGAATTAAAACAAAAACTCAAACTTCTAATCAAATCTCTCAAATTTAATAACTTCATCTCTGTTTACTGTTTTTCAAAATTAAAAAACCTATAGTGGTCCAAGTCTAAATTATTAAAACGTCACTATATGTAATAGACACTTACATTAAACCTAAATAAAACATTAGGTTTCGAATAAACAAATCAATTTTAAAGTGGGTTAATATGAACCACATGTTTATTTTCAAGAATCCAAATAAAGGATCCATATATAATTTAAGGGTTTTTTTTCTAAGATCGTTTTCATAGAATACAAACCATATATATATATATATATGTATGTATGTATATGTACTAGGTTATTAACCCGCGTATTACACAGAATAAAAATAAAATATTAAATACTTATAACTGATAATTTAGAAATTATAAAACAATATTTTGTTAGATAATTAAGCTACACATTAATAAATAATCTAAATAGTAAAACAACAACATAATTGGTATTTGATAGGTAAGATACATTTTTGTAATTCTTAAAGTTTTTTTAAACGACCAACAAACACATAAAATATGTCTAATATGAATTGAATAAATTAACATGTTATAAACCAATAGTTTTATGAAATTTGTATGTTGAATATCATATCAATTGTTAATGAAATAAGAAAACAATTAAGATTTAAAAATTATAAATAATAACTATTTTAAAATCAAAATTATATTTTAAAATAAGACATGATTGCAGGTTACTTATTATTATATATATTAATTACTAAAGATTCTCTCACTCACAATTTTCCC
Source organism: Mikania micrantha (assembly GCA_009363875.1). Lineage (NCBI taxonomy): Eukaryota > Viridiplantae > Streptophyta > Magnoliopsida > Asterales > Asteraceae > Mikania > Mikania micrantha. Next base: position 74,500,788 of record CM018694.1, on the reverse strand, counting down.
TATTCACTTTCACATACACATTACACACACACTTCACACACATACACACGCACACACATCACACACACGCACATACATCACACACATCACACAAAAGGTGGGCCCCAACATCTCTCACACACACACATACATACATACATACATACATACATACATACATACATACATATATATATTTTATATCATGTGAAAACCCCATCTTAGAGAGAAAACCCTTAAACTCTATCTGGGTCGTTGATTTGGAATCTTGAAAATAAACATGTGGTCTACATTAACCCACATTAAAACTTATTTGTTTATCCAAAACCTAATTTTTTATTCAAGTTTAATGTGTATCACATATTTTATTTTCAAAAGTCCAAATCAATGGTCCAGATAGGGTTTAAGGATTTTTTCTCTTATACCGGGTTTTTACATGATACAAACCCTCGCATAATCACTATTCACTACCGCGTCTAAATAATCACTATTCACTACCGTGTCTAAACATCAAAAGATAGATTTCAATACTTTTCAATTAATTTGAAATTTTCGTTTATAACCCTGAACTTTTAACTCTTATTTTTAAAGTCCCCTCTCACTTTACTCACATATTTTTAATGTTCACATGATTTTAACGCGTCATTAGCTTATTTGATAAATGTCATAATTATATTAATTTGATCGCAATGGCCTCATGAACGTTTATATAAATTTCTAACCCAAACGATTATAGAAATTTTGCGCATTGTTTACATGCCTATAACGCATCCGTACGTTATCGAATATTTGTATCGTTTATATCATTTTGATCGTAATTAGTTCACAAACGATTTAGATTTAATAATTTTATAAACCATGAGTATTATATATACTACATATATATATACGATTTACATTTAATAATTTTATAATATTTGTATCATTTATAAATTCTACATTTACGCAGGGCCTTTTTTTTAAGTCTTCTGTAATCACGTTCTTTACTATTAAATAAGTTCTTAATCTTCAACCCTTAGTTTCAAAGCTTACGTTATAGATGTTGTATAGGGTATTTTTCGTGCATTTTATTGTACACGATTTTAACCTCATGTTCTGTTGGGTTTTTTTACGTCAGTATATCAGACCCCGCCGCAACGCGCGGGTCATGTATACTAGTTATAATTAAGTTATAATACATTATTAGAATAAAAAAAAAATTCTATTTTTGCATTTATGTATACAATTTAATTATTTAAAATTATTAACATTCAATATGAATAAAATAAAATGATAAAAATTGAAATAAAGATAAATATATGAATGACAAGTGTCAAAATTTAAAATGAATATGAGAGTGAAAAGGGACAAAAATTAACGATAAATGAATGTGAGAGTGAAAAGTGACATTATTGTTATTCTTTCATTATGTAGTATATATATACATATATAGATATAAATATGTATATGTATATGTAGGGAGATGATCAAATGTTAATCCTTTCTTATAGCGTTAACCCGTTAACTTTGGCAAAAAATGCCCGAATCTTTGAATTTTTTTATGGCCTTTATTATACGTAAATAGGGGGTTTCTTTTTTGTGTTTTTGCTAATTCATCACCGTTTTTTTAAAACAATTGTAAGTTTGAGTTACACTATCTGATGTAAGCAGTGTAACGCAAACTTACACTTGTTTTAAATTCTAAACGGTGATCAATTAGCAAAAACACAAAAAAGAAACCCCCTATTTATATATAATAAAACCATGAAAAAAAATCAAAGATTCGGGCATTTTTTGCCAAATTTAATGGGTTAACGCTATAATGAATGGTTAACAATTGAACCATCCTCTGTATATGTATATGTATATGTAATCTTGGACCCACTCTTACTATTTCTCAGGACTTCTGTCCCTTAAATTTCTTTTATATCTTTTGTTTAGTGATGATATTAAAAATTATATATTTTTAACAAATTTAATTTAAATTATATTTTTAATAAAAACTAAATATTAAGGAATATATTTTGAAGTAAAAATGTTGTTTATGGTCAATTAAAATTTTTTAATAACTGTTTAATATTTAAATTATTATTATTTATTTATTTATTTTTTTATTTAATATGTGTAATACATGAGTTTTCTAAGCTAGTTTAATCATATATGTGTAATACGTGAACTAATAAAAACTAAATTTCAAATGGATGTAGTTTTGTGTTGAACATTACGTATGTCAAAAGACAAAAATACAACTAGAGCAGCAATTAGAAGAATTGCATCAAATTATCTTCTTGAGATTTTTTTTAGTTTGATAGTAACTTTAAAACAACTTACATCACCATAGATTTTTAGACAAAAAAAAAAATTAAATCGATCAACTATTTGGTAACAAAGATTGGTTTTCATAAATATTTGTAAAAATAAAAGACGATGCCGTAGTAACTAATATCCTCAAGGAACAACTTTCAAATGTGTAACAGAAAAAAAAGAAACAAAGTAAAAAATCTGAATAAGAAATCTTAAACAAAGTAGAATAACATAAGCAATCTAGAATTGGTAACTATTGATGCCTCATTTCACATTGTGAGCATTAAACATTTTCAGTTAATCTTATTTTAACTTTTAATATTCTCTATTTTTCTTTCTTTATTCAATTTACCATTTATATTTCCGATCACTATTTATAATATTTATTTTATTCAACGTAAATAAAACAAGTGTTTTTTGAACTAGTGAATAAAACCGATAGGTAAATCATAATCAGTTGATCAAAATCTTGCGTGCCATAAGTTATATAAAGTGATGTTAACAACAAGGTTCATATTATACCAAACGAGTGAGAAGCTCCATCTTGTAAACAAATAATGTGTGAAAAGACAATATTGTCATAATATATAAGAAAAATGACTAGCAAGTGATTTAGAGAAGTAACACGATGCTTGATGTCTTCATTCCCCTATACAAAGATCTTAATTTCCGGATGCATAAGTCATAAGTTGCACCCGTTTCAATAATAATATTTAATATTAATAGTACTTGTTGATGCATGTTGATTTTAATATTTTAAGAAAGATATATAACTACTGGTGTTTTACATAGTACACTCTCATAGATTTCATGATAAAACATCAAAGAAATACACATGGCCGCTGTTTGGAAGACGTCAATGTGGATATTTTGACATAATTTATACCCACTCTTATAGGTCAATACGAGTACTTAATATGCATTTTGTATTCTGATGAATATTGACAACATCCGGTAACAACATGCGACACTTGTGATACAACTTATCTTAATCCATGAGTCATATTATGCATGTTGGAGTACGTGACGTCAATTTGTATATTTTGACACGGTATGTGCAACTTGTACGGACTTACACGAGTCGCGTATCCTTTTTATTCCGAAAAATACTAGACAAATATTGACAACATCCAATCAAATCATGTGACACCAATGATGTGGTTCGTATAGATATACGATTCGTATTTGTATTCGAGTCAATAAACTTGATTACCCGTATAATATTAAATATTTTGTTTCCAAGAGATATCTATATGAGGATTGATGGAAAATACAGAACTAATTTGATCCTAGCCAAAACACAATGCCAAATATCAAAACTAATACGATACTAGAGATACCAAAATATCCAAGAATAATCGATTTGCATGTAGAATTTCTCATGGATGGATTTGAATGAAGATGAAGAGAATTGTTTGATTTTGAGAGACATAGTAAACACAAAGATAATAGATATATTCAAATGAAAGAACCATACATATATGTGTTTTATTTCCGACTTAACATACATACATGCATACACATACACATACACATACACATACACATACACATACACATACACAACACAACACAACATAAATTGATGCTCTTTTTGTAGGCGGTTAGTCTCCTTAACCGTCTGTATATGTGCAGCCGCATAGAAGGAATCAAGTAGCAATTCGAATTTCAAATCTTCTAAAGTAACCCAATAAAACATTAGGCCTTAGGCCTATATTTAATAAGTTTTAGACCCAACTGTACAAGCCCAAATAAAATGAATTAAAATAATTCTAAAAGCCCTAAGTCACAATACCAAAAATCAACACTAATCTGATCTTAGAGATACTAAAACACGATATACTCAAGAAGAACGTCCGAAATAGAAGGCCGACAATCACATCACTACTGTACGTTAAGCTTCAAATCCGATCATTATAAGCTTTTGGTTATCAATTTGAGTCACATAGACTGATTTCGAATATTAAAAATTGAGTTATACGGCTAAATATTAAGGTTTAATTTTTGGCTCTTTCAAATGTAATGGAAATCATTTTTTCTGTTTTATGCCTAGTTTATTATATACTAGGTTAGGTCTCGTGTATATTACATGATCGAGTCGAATAAATATATAATATATAATTAATCAAGAAAATTTAGAAATTTTGTAAAATGGTTTATGAATACAAATTATGATAGAAATTTATGTATAAGTTAATTTTAAGTGAAAAAATAAAAATATCACTTTCTAAAAACATTCGTTTTAATTAATTTTTTTTTTTTTGATAAAAATCATTATTTTACAAAAAGTATAGGTCGGTGGTATATATATTCTCTTCAAAAATATAGGCTGGTAAATATGGCGGCATTGGTGGTGGCATTTTTTTTTTTTTGGGTGGTTGTGGATGGGTGGGGACGTGGGGTTTTGGTTGTTAAATGAGCATGTTTCTCTTTAATCGTCTTTATATGAATGTTTGTTCATAAAAAATTCGAGGGTTTTACATAACAAATAACATAACAAAAAGTTCTAGCATGCAAGTAGTGAGGCTTTACCAAGGGATCACAATGGGTTAATTTTGTTTTTTTTAAATGGCTTGTTACATAGACACACAAAAGATTTGATGCTCTGAAATACAAGTCCGAGCCCAATTTCGTAGGAACGTCAATTTTCTTTGTTTTTTTTTTGACCAGCTGTAAACATAGGCACCCAAAAAACGAGATTTCAATCGTCACCATCTGATTTAATGCTTTGGGGTTACGCTCGAACTCACCCTTGATTTCATCTGTCAAACAGAGTCTGAGTTAGCACACGTTTCGGCCTCCATTTTACCATGTCAGTCATTACAAAACTAGTCAATCCAATGATATTGTTTAACAAAATATAATAGAAAGTAGTTCTTACAAACCGTGCGTTGCGGCGTTAACCCACGTGCTGTCACAACGATGACACGATTACGAATATCAAAATGCAGATGAGAAAACATGCCGTAATAACTAACACTGTGTCATAAAACCATAATGCATAACGTGCTGTAAAAGCGACTGTCACTCAACTTTAGAATCCAAAAGTGTATCACGAATGAAAACACAGACAAAACGGTAAGCATAACAACCTAAAATTAAACCACTAAAAAAACACACGATAAAAATCATAAATTTACTATGCAAACTTTTGAGATTAAAATAAAATATATGAAATTTTAGTGGTTAAAATAAAATAAATATAATGGTTTTTAATGCTAATGTTTAACCGAACTGATACAGGTTCATAACCGGTTAAAAACAAGTTTTTAAACTGGTTATTTGAATCGGTTTTAGGTTTTTGAAAAAACCAGCGGTTTAGGACCGGTTTTAGGTTTCCAGAGACCAAACCGGTTATTAACCGATTCATCTCAGTAAAAAATTGGTTATTTGGCAGTTAACCGGTTCGTTAACCGCTTTCAGTTATTATATCGGTTTCGGCCGTCGTCTCTGAAAGGTTAAGCGCCCTGTGCGAATACTAAAAATGGGCCCCTATGTGTGCATGTGTGGTAATTAGTTTGTAACTAAATGTGAAGGAGTTGATTTGTTTTTTGACCTAAATTATAAATTTTAATGAGTTATTGGGTCAAATATTTAAAGAAAAAAGTTTTTCTTTTAACTTTTATAAAATTAGTAACTGTGATAAATGTATTTAAAAAATTGTTATGTAAATTATATGTGTTTGTTGAAAACTAAATTAATATATATAATATATACAATTTTTTTTTAAAAAAATTAGGGCCCCTAACAAATCAGGTCCTGTGCAGTCGCACCTCCCGCACTTGCTCTAAGACCCCTCTGGTTTCGGTTTTAGAGCTTTAAAAACCGGTTGCCAGATTTTGACCAGTTAACTGATTCGGTTATTCCAAAACCAGTTTGTGCGTCTCTAGGTACGGGCATTTGAATAATCAAATAATGTATATTATTTTTTTAAGACGACCAAATTCTAAAATATGAAGAAAAAAAACCACTATTCTTTTCTCATACATTTTATTATATATATAATAATGGTTCATTTGTGCAAGTTCAAGAAAAAAAAACCACTATTCTGTTTTGAAGATTTAGTATAAATTGTGTGTTTTTGAAAGAAACATATGAAGTTGTGTCAAATCAGTCATGAAGATTGAAATGAAGATAGAAAACACAATTATGTCCTGTAAATCATGATATAAGAATTTCAAAAAAGTAGTTTAACAGAAAAACTATAAAAAAGGCAAAAGTTACATTGCGATGCGGGTGTGTTTATAACCCTCGTTACATGTGTTACAACGACACTAACGTGGTTAAATACGCAAAAAAAACTAATAAAATTATGATGACCCAATAATAAGGATCAAAACATAGGTAAAATACATTTATATACCGATACCAATGTTTTTCAATCAGTGTCGGTTTCATTATTTACGATATCAACACATTACATTGGTCAATATAACCCACACTTATTATTTTTAACATTAACAAAGAAAGTTATTTAGAAAAATCAAATTATATATATTACAAGTACTAAACTTGAAATCTTAAAAACCTATGTTGGTCAAATTAGCATTTTAAAAAATTGAAGGATTAAGTTTGAAGAAATTGTAATGTTAAAAGATTGATTTACAAAATATCAGCAAACACTTCGCAAATTGTCATTATAATCGACCTAATTATCGATCACATTTTGCTAGCTCATATGGATCCCCTAGGCTCTGTTTGACAACACCCTGACCCGGCCCACCATTGCTTCAAATCTTTTGTCATCAAATGATCGGATGTGGTGCATAAACCGGTCACAAAAAACCAGAACGTACGGTGTGTATATGTACATATATATATAGGGAGAGGATCAAATGTTAACCCTCCCTTATAGCGTTAACCGCTTAACCCTAGCGTTTTTTGCCCGAATCTTAAAAAAAATTTTTTCATGGTTTTTATTATGTAAAAATAGGGGGGGTTTCTTTTTTGTGTTTTTGCTAATTCATCACCGTTTAGAAGTTATTGTAAGTGTAAGTTACTTACACTTACTTACATTTACTGCATCAGATACGGTTTTGTAAGTAAGTGTAAGTAACTTACACTTACAATAAATTCTAAACGGTGATGAATTAGCAAAAACACAAAAAAGAAACCCCCTTATTTTTGCAAAATAAAAACCATGAAAAAAAAAATTTAAGATTCGGGCAAAAAACGCTAGGGTTAAGCGGTTAACGCTATAAGGGAGGGTTAACAATGGAACCTTCCCCTATATATATATATATATATATATATATATATATATATATATATATATATATATATATATATATATATATATATATATATATATATATGTATGTACATTTATGTGTGTGCGCGCGTGTATGTTACAAGGTTGATGATTCAGTTGTCATTCAACAAAAAAATTACATTTTGGGCTTGCGGTATGATTAGCCCGTCTAAAACCGTAAAATGCTTAGGTTTGATTCACTTTATATTTTTAACGAGCTCAAAAACCTCAAACCAAAAAGCGCAAATCGTAAATCAAACTGGAACCAACCGTGATAATAATTTGGTTTGGTTTGAGTATGTTTTTATTTTTAACGTTCGGTTTGGTTTGAGTATGTTTTTATTTTTAACGTTCAGTTTTGGTTTTTATTATTTAAAACCGTTAATTAATAGTTTGTTTTACGATTTAACCTGAAAATCGTATAAATTGGACCATAAACACCCCTAGTTGATGCATCCAATGCATTTGAAGTACACCCATATGAAAACTTCTACAACCATTTAATTACAAACGGATTTCATTTTAGGGGAAAGATCAAATAAAAAGTCTTTTTTGCCTAAGAAGGCTAAAAACAATTTTTAAAACCTTCAAAACCGACCCAAACGAACTCCGATTAAACTCATTTCGATGGCATTGGAATCGTCTCATCGAACCCTACAATATTAGCTTTTAGGTTTTAGCTTTGACAAGTAGTTTTAGAATTTAGATTTTAGGGCTTGATTTTTAGCTTTTAGGTTTTATTTTTATGTTTAAGATTAGTTTTTTAAAGTTTTGGTTTTAGTATTTGGGTTTATTGTTTATGATTTAAGGTTTGGGTTTTAGGGTTCGATAAAACGGTTCCAATAACACAAAAATGAATTCAATCGGAGTTTGTTTGGTTCGGTTTTCGAGTTTTTAAAAATCATTTTTAGCCTTCTTAGGCAAAATAGACTTTTTAGTGGAACATTCCCCTTTCATTTTATATGTTGTTTGTTCAATATATACGAAAGTTTTGTATGTATGTATGCACACACTTAAATTTTAATTACATTTTATTATTTAAATAATACAAATCTGCAAAAAATAGTTTATTACAAAAAATAATGAGGTGATCGAAATAATTGTAAAATTATGTGATGATGTGAACTAAAAATTGATTTGAAAAATTATTATAACATTAAATAAAAAAAATAAGTGCTTTTAAAGAGAGATTAAACATATAATATTGATGCATTGATGGTGAATATTGGTGTTTCCTTGTCCGCTTTATCGTCTAAAGTTGGTGATTGTGGTATTTTGATTTGATTTGAGTTGCTGCTGCTCTTCCTACTGCTACTACTGCTATTTTTATTATTATTATTATTATTATTATTATTATTATTATTATTATTATTATTTTATTTTTATTTGACTAACGAATTGGCACTAAACCAGGGACAAAGAATAGAAGGGGCCCGGGGATAGAGGTGGACAAAAAACCGGTTTCGGAACCGGAATAGGGAACCGAACCGGAACCGGTGGGTAGGTTCCGGATTCTCAGAGAAATTGGAACCGGAACCGGAACCGGAACCGAAAAAAGCGGAACCGGTTCCACCTTTACCCGGTCAAACCCGAACCAGAACCGGTCAAAACCCGAACCGGAACCGGTTAAAAAAAAACCGGTTTGCCCACCTCTACCCGGGGGTGCCCCGGCTCCCCCTGTTTTTTCACTTAAAAAGGTCGATATAATAGTATTTCGTCGGAAAATCCTTCGGTTCCTTTCGTTTTCTTCCTAAAAATCCTTCGGCTCCCTCCGTTTTCATCCTAAAAATCTTTGCCCCCTCCGTTTTCTTCTTAAAAATCTTTCGACCCCATCCGAGCTTTTTTTCAATCTTCGTCACTGCACTAAACTATTTGTAAAAGTTAAAAATAACAAACCAAGATCGACCCATCTTATTTATTACCAATTATGACACTTCCCTGTCACTAATTTACATTTTTTATCACCTAGTCAGCTAATTTACTTATGTAACATCGTATCAACAAAATTATCAAGATAATCAACTATCAAACTATTAAAGGATCAAGTTGAAATTTTGTTATTTTAGTGGGCTACGAGACATTAAGCCCATAGTAAATTCGTTTTAAATTCACGCAAATTGGCCTTATTAATCCCACCGTTCATAGATGCACAATTTTTTTTTGTCATAAACAGTTGGTCCAGTTCAGGTTTTAATTAATAAAGTTAAAAACCAGATAGAGATGAAACCGATTCTGGTTATTTTCAGGTTTTTGAAGATTTTTGACCGGTTTTTATTAGTTTTTGGCTGGTTTGGGTCCGATTTTTATTGGGTTTTGGCTGATTTCAGTCTGTTTTTTTGCCGGGTAAAGGCAGGATAGTTCTGTTGTTTCATTTCTCATCTTGACTTATATTAAAACAAAAAATCGTCTGTACCTGATGATTTCATGTAGGATCGGTTCCGAATCCGCGTAAATTAGTCGGGTCATAATATATGTTTTATATTTCACGTCTACTTTAGACGTATTACCAGAGAAGATGTATAGAGAGTTTTTAGAAATTTTTGTAAGAATTTGTCTTAACAACTTTGTATCAAACTAATTATATTTTATTTATTGTAATATATTAAATTTTTGTAAAAATTTGTTTAATAGCTTTGGATCAAACTAATTATCTGTATTTATTTGCAATATATTAATATTTATTATTATTTATTATATTTGTATTCTACTTTTTTAAACGGCCATAGTCGATTAACTGACACATATCCTAAGGAAAGCTTCTACATAAGCTACACCACTTATATTTGTATTCTACTAAGTGAGAGGATCACAACTAACCGAACTAAATTTATGATTGTTCTAGATGAAACCAAAAATCATTTAAAATCATAAATCAAACCATATACATAACTAAATAAATTGAATCAAATTGTAAATTTCACTGTTGATTCAATTCTGAAATTGTTTTTTTTTTTGTTTTTTTTTTAATTTGGTTTGTTTGGTTATTTGATTAAACCGTTTAAGCAGGATTTAATTTATCTATAAATCTAGGTTGGCTTAGGCTTAGGGGTGTAAACGAACCAAGGCAGCTCGTGAAATGCTCGAGATCGGATCGGTAAAAAGCTCGAACGAGCCGAGCCTTAACGAGCCCGAGCTCGAGCCCAAAAGTGTGGCTCGTTTAGTTATCGAGCCCGAACTCGAGCTTTACTTAACGAGCTTGAGCCGGCTCGCGAGCCTTAACGAGCTTTTTGTTTATATAATTTTTATTTATTATATTAAGTGTTTATTTATTATATTAAGTGTTTATTTATAAAATTAATTATTTTTATATATAAAATTATGATAAATATATTTAAATTAAATATTTTATGTTAAATTTATAAAATATAGTTATAAATATAATTAAATTAGTATTTAAAGTAAATAAATTAAATAAATAAAATCTAAACGAGCCGAGCCAAGCCGAGCTCGAGCCTAAAAATTCTTTAACGAGCCGAGCTCGAGCTCGAGCCCTAATTTCTCTTAACGAGCCGAGCTCGAGCCTTAACGAGCTCGGGATCGGCTCGGCTCGTTTACACCCCTACTTAGGCTTAGGGATAATAGAAGGTTTTGGAGCATGTTCAGTTTTCTTCTATGACTAGTTTCCTCTTTGTTTTCGTTACAGTAAAAAGTGAAAGATCATCAACAACATTTTCACTTATTTGAACAACTGTACGTAGATGCAGAAATGACAAATAATAAACATCAGTTTTTGGTGGAATAACTGGTGTTTATTGTTCTTTAGAAATTGTTTCTGATATGATTACATTAGTAGTTGTTTCAAAAAACAACCTAGTTTTTCTTTTTGAACGGCAGAGGGTCCCGTCGTGCCACCTTCAGTTATCCAGACGATTGGTAACGTACTAAGATCGATTCCTCGATCGCCGACCGTGAGACAGTACCGCCCTAATGCGCGGGAACCCCGTGGAATATATAAACTCTCGCCCCCTATTGGTTTAAAAAACAACTTTAGTAGTTTTGACGATTTGTTTAATTAGTAGCATTTCTTGTTACTTTCTTTTGCATAGGAGGAAACAAGACTTGTATTTGTCACTACAACATTTAAGCCCTGTCCCGATGAAATTTTTAGACCCTGTCCCGACGACAAGTGGTTGGCATAGGGTTCGCCGGCATAGCTTCGTACCAATAGACCAAAAAGTCGTCGGCATAGGGTTCGTCGGTACGAGCTTCACCTATCCCGACAACATATGGTGGGTATACCGTATACATCAAAAAAAATCAGAACAAGACCTATGCCGACGACTTTTAGTCGGTATAGGGATTTTTTCCCCAAAAATAGAGATATACCGACGACTTGTAGTTGGGAAAGGGCAAAATTTTTTTTTCAGATAAGACCTATACCGACGACTTTTGGTCGGTATAGGCTATTTTGCTTGATTTCTGACCTAACCCTGTGCCAACGACATGTCGTCGGGACAGGTGAAATTCAATTTTAATGGCTTTTTTCTGTTTTTCCCAGATACACCAATTATTTAAAACCTGAAACCTACTTATGATTTCAAACTACAAATAGCATAACCTACATAAGATACCATCCAAAAGTTTCCGAATACAAAGTTTCCAAATCCAAAGTTTAGCAAACACAACATCTAAGTTTTAACAAAATGCATCTAAATTGTTCAAATTAAACACAATATTCAAAACAAATACAACTACTGATCATGACGATGTTGTCGCTCTCAAAGGTGACGCATTTCTTCTATTTGACGACTCATTTCTTCTATGGCACGATCCCTCTCTCTATCACGTTCTTGTTGTTGTAATTGTTCTTGAAGTTGTTCTACACGTTCATCCATTTGATTTTGCCATTCTCCTTGTTGAGGGGGGTAGGTATTAGACATGTCTGGTGTGGGATGCCTGACAACGCGATCAACACCTCTTATGTGTCCACGTCTTTATCCTAAAGCACGCTACATACACTCAATTTGATTAACTGATTCTGAATCACCGGACTCTTGGGTAAATCTTTTAAGCTCCTCTTGCATAATATCCTAAGTTAAACAACACCAAAAATATACAATCAAGTTAATAAAATTTAATATGTTACAAAATGAATAACCAAGATATTTGCAATGTTCAACCAACCTATATTAAACACAAAAAATTATAATAATTCTAGAAACATTAAACAATATAACTAAAGGTCTTAAGTTTTATAAACTAACAACATACTAAAGCATACAATTAAAGGTCTTAAGACTTTTAAAGACTAACAACATAATAAAGCATACAACTAAAGGTTTTAAGACTTTTATAGACTAACAACATGCTAAACCATACAACTAAAGGTTTTAAGACTTTTATAGACTAACAACATGCTAAATCATACAACTAAAGGTTTTAAGATTTATCTAGACTAACAATATACAATCAAGTTTACTAAAATTCAATATGTTACGAAATGAATAACCAATATATTTGTAATTTTCAACAAACCTATATTAAACACAACAAATTATAATAATTCTAGGAACATTAAACCATATAACTAAAGGTCTTAAGACTTTTATAGACTAACAACATAGTAAAGCAAACAACTAAAGGTCTTAAGACTTTTAAAGACTAACAACATAATAAAGCATACAACTAAAGGTTTTAAGCTTTTTATAGACTAACAACATGCTAAACCATACAACTAAAGGTTTTAAGACTTTTATAGACTAACAACATGCTAAACCATACAACTAACGGTTTTAAGATTTATCTAGACTAACAATATACAATCAAGTTTACTAAAATTCAATATGTTACGAAATGAATAACCAATATATTTGCAATTTTCAACAAACCTATATTAAACACAACAAATTATAATAATTCTATGAACATTAAACCATATAACTAAAGGTCTTAAGACTTTTATAGACTAACAACATAGTAAAGTATACAACTAAAGGTCTTAAGACTTTTAAAGACTAACAACATACTAATGCATACAATTAAAGATTTTAAGACTTTTATACACTAACAATTGGGAAAAATTAGAAGAAACCTTCAACATCCATATGCATAAATAGTAAAAAATAACTAAGATAACCTTCAAAATCCACCATATGAGTAACTTGTCAAAAACCCATCAAAAACCATCAAAAACTTGAATAACCTAAAGAAAGTTTATAAAAAATTAGTGAAAATTATTGAAATAACAAAAACCCACAATTACTAAGCCTCAAATATAAGATTTTACCTTCAAATATGATAGAATCTCACCTGGTAGTCCGAAAACTCGAGAGAAAGGAGCTGAGATGAAATGGGGGAGAAATGAAAATGAAAATGAAAATGTGAGCTGGGTAAGTAAAAAATGCGATCGACCATGTCCCGACGACTTGTAGTCGGCGTAGGATCCAATTAAAAAGTCGACTAAAAACGTCTGGGTATTTTTTTTCCCACTTGATTTGCCCCGACGACAAGTCGATGAGATAGATTTTTCACTGATTTTTTTATATCATCGAAAAACATGATATTCTAACCTTAGCTTGTACCGACAACTAATCGTCGGGATAGAGAACCCAAAAGAGCGGCAAAACATCGCGCCATTTGCTTTGTATCTATGATGACCAATTATCGTCGGGATAGGTTAAAACCGGGAAAAAATTCGGGGGAACCTGTGCCTACGATAAGTCGTCGGCACAACTCGACTTTTACCAACGACAAAAGTCGTCGGGATAGCTTTAGCAGGCATAGGTTTGTTTTCTTGTAGTGTGTTTAAGTGAAAAGTTTCTCAATCTTCTTTCCTTACATCATGCAATTCATGCATGCCCTACAAATTAGCAACCCTAGACTCAAGATTTATTTTATGTATTTCTTTTATCTTGAACTTTTTTCAGGCATCATGAGCTGCCTTGGCTAGTGCCAACAAAGCCTCATTCTTCTCATTTTCAGCTGCATTAGTTGTTCACAGAAACTAGGAAGCATGAGGTGCAACACATGTGAGGTGAGACAACTAATTCTTATTATCTATGATCTACCTATTAAGCTCTCCATATTGTTTGTCCATGTAAGTCCTAACAAAGTCAAAGGACAGTCGACAATGATGAATGTAAATATTCTAAATAAGAGCCAAGATGTGGCCAGATAGTAATTCATTAACATTTTGTTAAAAGCCTTAGGATCAAATGGGTGGCATAAATACATGTTCTATAGTGGTGGGCTGTCTCTGATAAATTAGATACTATGTGCGAATGCTAAAAATGGGCCCTTATGAAGTGAATTAATTTGATTTTTTTTACCTAAATTATAAATTGTAATGAATTATTGGGTCAAATTTTTAAGGAACAAGTTTTTCTTTTACCTTTTATAAAATTCGTAACTAGGTTAAATACATTTAAAAAATTAGAATGTAAATTATATGTGTTTTTTGTAAAAAAAATTAATATATATATATAATACACAAATTGGTGTATATATAGGGGAATGTTGCCCTAAAAAGTCCATTTTGCCTAAAAAAAAGCTAAAAAGGATGTTTAAAAACTTGAAAACCGACTCAAACAAACTCTGAACGAGCTTATTTTTGCAACATTGGAACTGACTTGTCGAACCTAAACCCCTAACGTTAAAACCCAAACCATAAATCATATTACTAAAACCTAAACTTTAAAACCAAACATTAAAGCCTAAAGATAAAACCTAAAAGTCAAAAATCAAGCCCTAAAACCTAAACTTTATAGCAAAATGTTAAATCTAAAACTTAAAAGCTAATATTATAAAGTTTCACGATACGGTTCCAATGTCGTCGAAACGAGCTCAATCGTAGTTCGTTTGGATCGGTTTTGAATGTTTTAAAAATCCTTATTTTAGCCTTTTTAGACAAAATACACTTTTTATTTGATCCTACCCCTATATATACATAATACACAAATTGGTGAGCACGTAGGATTCAAATATATATAACAATGGTTGTGTTGTAAGTCTAAACTAAAATAACTATCTTGTTTGCATAATAACACAAGTAGATGGATACATTAACATGAGTTCACAATCAAGCTTAGATGACAAAGTGCTCAAATGATGTCAGAATTAACATTAAAAGTAAGTACGTCAAAGACCACGAGGGTGCCACCCTAAATAGATAGATCTAACTAATCCCTAACAAGCCTAAGAAAACTGAGTGGGGGTGCCAACCTAAATACATAGATTTATCTAATCCCTATCCATCAACTCATACAAAATTAAATAATTGTGTAAGTTTAAGCAGAGTTAGAAGTCTATCAATTAAACAAACTAATTATAAAAGAGGTAAAAAAAATTGACATAGTTGAAAATAGCTAAGGTACTTTTCCCCTTGGGAAAAACACAAAAAAGGACGACGTAACTTGTCTTAGATTTAGTGAATTGGTTCTTAAGTCATATGAAACCACAAGACTACAAGAGTCTACTCTAATACTACAAGTAGTTTAAGGTTGCTAAATCATTAAGTTAGTATCGGGAAAATCGTGTGAAAACTTGTCGATTTCCCTTACGTAGTTTAGGTATATGTCAATGTCTAATCATGTCATGTTTAGCTACCTGTATGACTTTAGATTTATAGCATAATCATACTATGTTCGTAAAGAATTGTATATGAGTTGATGATACATTGTGTGTTAAGTTTTATGATACACAAAAGATTATATATATGTTGGTTATGCTTGAACATTAGAGTTTTTATTCTGATTTGTCGTTTGTTTAATCAAGCACAAGGATAACGTAGTATACGTCTATAACTCTGATATTATATGTTAATTAAGTATGATACAACAATAAGTGCTCATAAGTTTTTGATATATATTTGTTAAAAAGATAAATTAAACATAATTAAGAAGATCGAATTAATAATCCTTTTATATATGACATAAAATACGGTAGGATCCGTAATTTGGATGGGACCCAAGGACGGTGTTTTGTTGGTTTGTAGAAGAGTGAGTAATTGTAGGAACCGGATGCAGCAAGAGCTTGGTCCTACTTTCTAGAGGATGACCATAAAAACAATGTAAAATGACCTTTGAAGCTATGACCCTTCAAGTTTTGTCCTTTTTCTGTCCTACCCCCTATACTTTGTACATCTTTTCAATTAATTCTGTGCTGCTATCTTCTGCTGCGCTGGCCGCCCTTTTTTAATTTCGCATTACAATATCCTATTATCCTCTAAGTGGAAAAGAGTTCATAATAAAAACAACATATAAATTTTAATTTATATATAAACATACTTGTAATGGAATAGAAAGCTTATTTTTATATTAAAGTCAAAAAGAGTTTCTAAAACTCCAAAACTAGTCAAAACAAACTTTAACTAAACTCATTTACATGACATTAGAAATTTAGAATCATTTCATCAAACTCAACAATCTTAGTTTTATGATTTAGTTTTATTATTTAGCTTAAAGTGTAGCTTTTAAGAATGCCTTTAAACTTTATAAGGTAAGTTAGGCTGGGTTGTGTTTAAAATTAGGGTTTAAGGTTTATGGTTTGACAAATTAGTTATAACATACAAAAACAAGTTCAATAAAAGCTTGTTCATGCCGATTTTTAAGTTTTTATAAATTATTTTTAATCTTTTTAATCCAAGTTTGTCTCATATATATGGGAGTTGTATATGCTAAAAACAATTTTTTACTTAAGACATAAAAACACCTATTTTTTATACATGATTTGTATATTTTTGTATTATTTTACTTTTTATATTGTATTTAATACAACAAAAAAACATAAAAGAATAAATGTTTTTATGTAAAATTTTATTATTATTTTTTCATATATTTATATGTTCATATATATTTGTTTTGAATTTAATGAATACCTTTTCCTTTCTATCAAACGCACACAACTGCACAAGAACTTGTAAATGATAAAATAATCATTTAAGGGGATAATTTAAATTAGAGGTGACAGAAATAAAACACTTAAAAAATTGTGGGGTAGCAGGCTTTATACATGAGCCTTCACAACAGCAAAGGTACATATATTACATCCAAGTATGGCTGCATGCATGCCATTGCTGATGCATAATGCCACCTCAAAATAATATATTCATTTATGAGCATTGAAATATACAATTATATATACATATATATATATATATATATATATATATATATGATTAAATGTTAACTCATGTTTTTGCGTTAACTAAATAACTACATCTTATTATTTTGGTACTCACTTAAAAAAGAAGAAAAAACCTAAACCTTTAGATTTACTTTAATGTGGGCCTCAAAGTAATAAGATGTAGTTACGTTATTCGGTTAACGCAATAAATAAGTGTTAACATTCGAACCATCTCCTATATATATATATATATATATATTAATTTGGGTTTTTTTCATTACCCTTATTATATATGGTATAAGATTATTTCTCTTTTATGTGTATATGATAATTAATAAGCGTTTAGGATTTAAAACAAGTATGAATTTACGTTACACTGATACACGATTTTAAATGAAAATAAATTTACAAATACACATAAAAGAAGATAGTTTTGTACATGTATAATAAAAAAATTAAAAGATTTTGGTTGATTTTTACGAGTTAGTTGAGTTATCACAATTAAATTGAATTATTATTTATTCTTTATATGTGCGTGTATCTTATGATAATTAGAGTCACGTTTTAAACTTGATTTTAGCCATCTTGTTTTTTATCCGAAACAAATGTTTAGTTCATATAAAAGTTTATATTTAGGATAACCTTATCTTTTGCTTCATGTGGTTTGACAAAATTAACGCTTTTGCTCCAAAACTTTCAAAATGATCATTATGCTTCTTGTGGTTTGATAGTTTAATCATTTTGCTACCTGTGGTTTAATAGTTATAACCCTTCTGCTCCTTGTGGTTTAGAAAAAAATGGAATATAATGGAGACATATTGAAAAAGTTTGGAGCAAAATGATTAAACTGTCAGACCACAGGGAGCGTAATGATCATTTTGAAAGTTTTTGAGCAAAATGGTTAATATTGTCAAACCATAGGGAGCAAAAGAGAAGTTATTCTGTTATCGTAATAAGCAAGAGTTAACAATTGAACCATTCTCTCTCTCTCTCTATATATATATATATATATATAAAGGGGATTGTTTACAAGAAAACTCGTCACTAAGAAACTCCTACTAACCAAACAATTTTTAATTTTTTTACATAATTTTTTATTATTGGCTTAGAAATGTTGTAAAATTTTTTTTAATAAAGACATGTAGATCACGAAGTTACGTATATGTAACTTATAAAGTTACATATATGTAACGTATATATATATGTAATAACAATTGTGATTGATAACAAATTTAACCTTATAATAAAAAAATGTAAAACGAAAAACAAAATTGATTGATAACAATTGTGATTAGTTTTCTAAAAAATGAAGGTTTTCATTGGAACCCCCATATATATATATATATATATAAAACAATTGGTTAGAAACAAGTTTTAATGTTAAAATTTTAAAGTTGAGTTATCATAAGATAGAAGTCTTATACACACACAGAGTAAGGTTATTGTAAAAACCGTCCCCACTTCCCCCCTCTTATGATAAAAATGCTAATAGAAGAATTCTAAAACTTATCAGCCGGTTCAAACAGATTGTGATTGAACTCATTCAAGAGGCAGGGAACCGGATCGTCAAATCTTAAACTCAAAAATTAGAATCCAAACCATAAAGTTAAACATAAAAATAATGACAAGATAGAAAAGACATAATGATAAGTAGCAAAATACATTGAACTGAGAAACGTAAATTAAAAAAGTTAAAGTCTAAGGCTAAATCCTAAATCATAATCCATAAAGCTAAACCATAAAGTACAATAACTAGCAGAAAAACATATTGGCAATTCAAAAGAAACAATGAGCTAGAATATGCAAATTTTGAAATATAAAATCTAAATCATAAGAGTCAAACCTTCAAAACTAAATACTAAAGCTAAACCATATAGTTAAACCTCATAACAAATGATGAGAATTATAACGAACATGAAACAAGTAGTTAGAAACAGTCTCTTTTAAAAAAAGTGTGAGATAAGACTATATATATTAGATCAAATAGTGATCCATTCAGGGGCGGATTCATTTGTGCTCTAAGGGGTGGCAAAGCCCCCACTCAACATTAGTTGGTTAATGTAAAATTGCTAGAAAATCAAACTCAAAAAAATTATGCACCCATGTTTCACTTCACTAGGCCCCTTCTTTGTGTTAATCTCTCAATGATGGCAAATTTAAAGCTTATCAATATTCGATATTAACTAGAATTATCATATTTGATGCAAGTTCAATGTCAACAATATGTGCATAAGTATATGTGTTTATGTGTATTTTTAATCTTCTATCTCTATTTGCTATTTTGATGTTTTTTAATAACTATAATATAACAGTTTTCACTATTATCTCAAATTATCACCATTTGACTTGTTTTTTCACATTTATCATTTGCCCCCACTAACAAAAAATCCTGGATCCGTCACTGGATCCAATTATTCTTCGACCCTTGCTCAAAATGGAAGATTAGTTAAGCAATGGATACGTTTATTTTTCTATTCTTTTTAAACAAAATAAGAAATCATAAAGTTTGAAAGTTTCATTCCAAAGTAAAAGAGACACTCTTACTGATGCTGTAAAAGATATATTACATCCAGTTTTCTGTATCTTTCTCTATTTTATTATTTGTAACTAGTTTTGTTATTTACATTATATATATATATATATATATATATATATATTATTTTATAAACACTGATTTAGTTTTGATTATTGAAAACCATGTAGCTAGTTACATAAAGAAATTAAATTAGTCGTTCTGCAGTTGTTGCTTAGAACTAAAAAAAAAAAAAAAGAAAGAAAAGAAAAAGGAAGTACAAAATTGATGCTCAACAGTCCGACATTTCATTTTCTTCTTGTTATTATACGTATTTTATTTGTCCTGTGGTTGTATAGAAGTACATCAATTAGTTTGTCATGATTAAATATTGATAAAAAGAATTTAATTTATTGTTAGGTTGAAAAAATAATAATAAAAAAACATGTTACATTACATCAATACAAAAGGAAATATTACGAATGTACTTGGTAGCATCCATTAATAATATCTCTTACGGAAATTTGACTTTCTATCAACTGACCCATGCTTGTCTTTCCTAAGCAGCGTGTTCCTTAGTTTTTGAATCTGTCATTTCAAAACCCCCCCAACATAACACACAATTTCAACTTTATTACATTCAACAGCTAACGCAATAAATATTTGTATAGGATTATAATTAACACGCTAAATTTGTTCCCCACAGGCATGTGGATGTCATCAATGAATGCATAGATATAAAGGTTGGATATAATAAGTAGACATTTTTACTTAAAAAAGTTAGAAATACTAAAAATTTGACATTTAACATAATAAAAACATAAAAACGAAAATATAGTAAAAAAATCAGTAATTCAGTATAAAAAATCAAAAATATAGTATAAAAAACTAAAACTTAGCACAAAAAAATATAGTAAAAAATCAAAAAAACAGTAAAAAGGTAAAAAAAAATATTACAGAAAACAGTTCAAAGAAACCAAAATCATTACAAAATAAATAAGTACAAAAAAAAATACAAAAAAGAATCCATTACAAAAAGATAAAAAATTGAGTATAAAACATATGATTTTATACCTAAATTATCCTTCATTCATTTTTTAACATATCATGCAAATTCATATTTTTTCTTACTTTTGTTTGAAAAAATATATTTTTATTTGATTATTCCGGCCTACACATGTCACACCCCCACCTCTCGTCACCTGAGAATGATGTCATCAAAAGGGTAGCGGAAGCATAGTGGTGATGTCTCAGAGCATGAGGGGTGACTTACTTGATCCGGTATCATCATAGCACACAGATTACGAAAAGTAAAACTTACATTACAAGGTTCGTGGTTACAAATATTATTACAGTTTATACATATTACAATTTATTTAATTACAGTTGTTGCTAGTGCTGTGAGTGCATCCTCACCGTTGTCCTTGATTGCCTGCAAAAGTTTTAGTTTCGAAAACATCAGCACAAAGCTGGTGAGTTCATACAGTTTAGTTAAATCATATGATATGACAGTTAAGTTCAAATACATGTTCACAGTTCCGGATAACCATGGGACCCGTATCTAGTTCCTTTCGGACGATATGTTCAGTTCTCGATATTACCCGTCGGTACATATCTTATTGCCTCATTATCTTAATGTCTATCACACCATTAAGAAGTTCAGGAAACAGATAACAAACATTCACACCAGGGGAGATGCAATCCTCCCAGTGAATGGGGTGTCAACCGATAGTACTATCAATGTTTTCTGCTCGGCCACACATGGGTTCACTAGATACAGTTCAAGAATGAGGACTTTGATATCATGATAGAGATACTAACGGCAACAATCCCATGAAATCCACAAATTCAGTTAATCACATGAAATCACGCAGATAACAGTGACACATATCATATGATCAAGAAAAGTTTAGCAGTTATACCCCGATGTTTATACAACATTAAAAGAACAGGGGTGGTACGAAACTCACCTGATGATATAAGGTAGCAAAATCTCTCAAATCTAACAACAAAGAGATGATTCTGCATTTAATTATATTTAATAAATTATTTATGTTCTAGTTTACTGATTAGATCTTTCTGAACGTTCAATGTCAAAGACATTGCTTAATAAATCATCAACTCAATATTAATTATATAATTAATTAATTTAAGGTTATATCATACAATGTATGATAATGTAGGAACCTACATTGCATTAGATTCCTAATACAAAGTTGATGACTCTCTTGATTAATCTAAATAATCTCGGATTAATCAAATAGTTAATATTGTTGATTATAATATTAAGACAATTTTTAGATGATTTAATGGCTTAGAAATGATTAATCCTTGTTATTGATTACCCAAATATCATGAAATATCACAATGTAGCATCAGAATAGGTGAAATAACCAGATTTAACATACTAATCTGACTGTTATCACAAACATCAGATAATCATTCCAATGAGTATGTTAATGATTATGATTAGTTTGAAACACTTGGATTTAACCTTTGCATTTCAAAGATTAATCAAACTAATCACCTACATTGTCATAATCAAATGGTTTAAACCATTATAATCATAGGTATGATTTCATGCAAACCGGGCATCACAACGGATCAAAACAAGGATTTAACCGTTAGAACTTCGTGTTCTTCGTTTAAAATCAATCCTAGCCATCATCTAGGCAATAATCAACAATCCTAACTATCTCATTACGTTCAAAATCAAGATCTAATCAATCAAAATCAAACTAGAAGGTTAAAACGAACCGTTACCTGTTCTGACGAATTCCTGCGGGTAAAACTACGATCGGGACTTGTATATACGATCCTTGGGATGATCCGGATGTTCAAAAACCTTTGAAATGAAGTTTGGAAAGGTTTGATGGCTGAAAATTGCGTCTAAGGGTGATCAGGGACGAGAATGGTGATGTTCTGGACGATTCTATGCGTTCTGATCTTAAAAATATATTTTTTTGCCGACATAGTCGCCAGGCGTAACGCCTGGGTTGGTGCACCCACGCCAGGCGTACCGCCTGACCCGTTTTTCATCCCATTTTTGATTTAAACTTCGTTTCGCGATTCCGGGGGCATACGAACTCCGTTTTGCGCACGGTTTTCGCCCACGTTCATCATTTTTCACATACTTTCAATCCCCAATAACAAAAGTTACTAAATCCTCGTGGATTTCATGCACGACCAAATGTGCTTACGTCATTAATGCCGAATTCTTCGTACGCAATCGTCACAACACACCCCTCTATATATGCAACACTCCATCTTGTTTTCATACTAAAATTTTTTATATGATGTTGTATTATATTTTTTAACATATAAAATAAATGCTGAAATCCAGAAAATATGATATTTTAGCATTGAAATTGAAATCTTATATACGTACAATGCAAGAAAACAAGCATTGAGTGTTATTAAGGCACGTCCTTACGATAATCAATAACAACAAAAATCCAAACATAGACCTTTATTTTATTTATTAATTATCAGAAACATATATATATTTTGACTATGTATACTTAAGATTAAACTATTTAAATATGTCTTAACATATACAACTGAAGGAAACAAATCTCATTTATTGATATGATTAACAGAATGTATGTATAGTATATATACACTCATATGTGATGATATGATCAGTATGGACATGTATCTGGAAACCCAAACATGCGTGGTTAGGTGAGATGACAAAAGACCCAGCCCGTGATGGTTAAAAGATGAAAAATTTTAAGGTGGTAAAAGGAGCATTATTTACTAATTTAGAAGACTGGTTTACTGGGTTGATTCATTGATTCGTATACTAGACTCTGTCAACTGCAAAAATGTTTCTACCGAGCTTAAATATTGGATCTTCTTTCTGTGTGTGTGTAAGAGGGTGAGACTTTGAATGGTCATGTCATTTAAAGGTAGTCCTTTTTTGTTCATGTCTTCTAGGGACACAATTATGTACACAATTTTACATTCTATCATTTCATTTTTAGAAATGTGTTTATGTTTATTCTCATATATTTAGCTGAATAATACTCTACTATTTATGATACTATTTTTATTTTTAAAAAAAACAACTTCTTGTGTTAATGTATATATAAAAATAAAAGAAAACACCAAAAGATACATCTGCATCATTTTTTTTTTGAATAGACACTCATTTTAAACATTACAATATAACTTTATAAAAGGAAAAAATCAAAGATGGTCAAGTAATTAGATTAATCGGTCAAATTGGCTAGTTTAATTTTCTTGGAAACACATGGGTTCGTTCACAAAACCAACTAGCCACTTTCTTTCTCAAGCGGTTAACGCTCAACTTCTGAATAAAAACCAGCCAATTAGAAAACATCATATATATTAAACTGAAATCTAGCAAGCTAGTTGGGTTTTTTCTCAACTAACCAATGCAAAAATATCATGTGTACTTAATGGTTTTATAGACTTATGGATGACATAAAATCATTTTATACTTTGAAATGATACCTGCGATGATAACTTAGTGGTAAGAGGTGAGAATCTATAATAGAAATCAAAGCCCGACACCACAAAATCTTCCATGGGTCACGCAATTTACATCACTCATGTTGGTCGTGGGACAGGTCAGTGAAAAGCGCCTAATGGTGACGTTCACCAATTTTAAAACGTATATAATCAAAGCCATGACATGTTGTTAGATTTTGTTTTATGTTTTTTTTTAATTAATAAAATTCCATCACAAATTATAAACAGTTAATTATGTGAAAGTGAAAAGTGGATGTGAGAACCCTAAAGAGACGGAGGCGGAGGCGGAAGATGGGGATCCAATTCCATAGTGGGCTTAATGACCCCGTGGGGTGGGGTGGGGTGGGGTGGGGGGTGACCGGTGGGGCATTTTGGCAAAGCTGTAAAGTCCTGTTGATTTACTTCCAAGACTAAAGATTTTTGTCCGTATATTTAATTTTAAAGAGATTTATTTACCCCAACAACAAAAAAAAACCAGCCACAATTAATTAAAAATCAAAAAGATATTTTAATTAATTATTTTCTTCTGTATTTTGTATATGTTCGATGTTAAAATTAACAAAATTTACTCTAGCACAAAAATAAATAAATAAATAAATAATAGTCACTTTATATTGTATTCTAATAATATTTTGAAGAAAACAACAAAGAGTATATATGTATTTATACTTCTATAAGGTATATTTAATATAGTATTGTGAACAAATTTAATTTTTGAGTAGGTAAATTGAATGGGAAAGTAGTTATTAATTGATTAATAAAAATAAATTCAGAAGAAAGCAACAGATGATGAGCTAATGACTAATGAGATGTATGATCCCATGCAAACGTCCCTTTCTGGTTCCTCTTTCCCACAAATCTCAGTTTCTACACTTGTGATAGTTGTATACATACACAGATATATGTTTCTATGTACATGTGTCGTATAATAGATGCGGGTGTACTTTCCTCGATCACAAAACCAGTATCTGCTGATTAATTTATCAAAATATATGCTTGCATGCAATCTAAGCCATACCCAAAGGCTACATCATCAGTATTCATACATGCTTCAATTCAATTCTCTTGGGAAATTCATCTACAATTAATGTTACATCATTCATCAAAGTTATTACATCATTCTCTTGGACTAGCCCATTTGATAGAGGCTTTGCCTCTTATAATGAGAGGTCATGGGTTCTAACCCATGCAATGATGTAATTAGTTTGGAGTAGATTAGGAGGAGATAACCTTAATTTGCCGTTCAAAAAAAATTAATTAGATGGTGGGATGGCAGTGGGTAAACGACCGGGTTATCGCAACTGTCATGATTTGTTTTTTTTTTGTAGGTTCCTTCGACGTGTAAAACGAATCGATGAAAGAGGAGAAAGAATAATCAAGGGAAACGCATGGGCGGGGAAAGGTTTAGTATAGTTTAGGGTTGCAATACAAGTTATGACATATAGTATTTTTGGATAGTTTAGAGTGAAAAATAAAATAACATATTGTTATTGAATTAGTGCAAAAATACTAAAGGTTGAGGAGCTGTGCCTCTTCCACCCATTGCCTATGTGTGATGATTACTTGTAAAAAGAAATATTAAATCATACCACTTTTGCACCACAGAATGCAGATTGGTAGTTAGGAAGTGTTAAAGTAAAAAAAAATATGTATACTAAAATGATGTAGTGGATGAAAATTTACGGGGTCATTCAAATTAATTTTATTGGTTTGCAAATAAAAAATAATAAAAAAATTATTACCAGTTGTGTTGTGGTCATGCAACAAATAAATGGGCTTAAAGGTAGTGTTATTATACGTCAACTTGAATGGTTATTTGGTTGTCAAATAAGTGTGACAAAAAAATAAACTCTAATAATAGTTTTATAATTTTTTAACCTCCAAAATATATATATATGAGAAATAAAAACATTAAAAAAATAAAGATTACACACCATATTTTGTCGTAACTACTATGTTGTCTCCTTCTCGACTATTTAACAATATCTTTCTTGTAACAAAAGAGTAGCAAGGTATGATACATTTTATCTTTTGATAAAATTTAGAAAATTTTGTCTTTCGTCTCTCTCATATTAAATACTAATTATATTTTTATATTAAATATTAATGATTTTAAATAATTAAGTTATACAATAAAATATCAAATATATATGTGGTTCTTATAATTAAAATCAATTAAATTTCACAAATCTTAAGAAAATTCCAATTGTATAATATCTTAAAATATAGTTTTATAATTCTTAAATTTTCATTATTTGTAATTTATTACTTTTAAATATTCATTATTTGTATCAACATTTAATGATATCAAACATACAATTCTTTATGAAAAATGTTGTTTATAACATACTAAATTTATTCAACCCATATACTTGATTTATTCAACCTATGTAATACATGAGTTTTTAACCTAGTAGATAAAATATATGATCTATATTGGTTCATAACGAACTTTTCCATACTCCTTTTACCAGGGGCGGCCTAGGGGAGGGGCAAACCTGACCCCCTTCATGGGCCCATTTTTTAAGGAGGTACAAAAATTTTTATATACATGTATGTATAAAGATTTATTCAAATAATAATTAATAAGGTGAATGTAGTTAAAAAGAAGCATTTATAAACACATTATTTAATATGTGCAAAAAATCATTTTCTTAAAGTATATGAACTTATTTTTATGCCTTTTAAACTAAATATGTCTATTGGTTCAATTCGGTTAACGGTTTATCCGGTCTGGTTTAATCGGTTTTCAATTTTTTTCATTATCAAAAAATCGAACCGAATTCGAGAAGTGGTTCGATACTAATTTCGGTTAAAACCAAATAAAAAAATTGAAAGCCAAATAAACCGCTTATAAGTCGAATAAACCGATCCATATAAACCAAATGCAATCGAATTAACCGATTAAAACCAAATAAACCGATCTGAATAAACCAAATTCAACCGAGCAAACCGAAATCAATCTTATATAGTATATTAATAAGATAATAAACTTAAATTTGAATTCGGTTTAGTTGGTTAACCAAACAAACTAAATCTATAAAAAAATGTAATTAAAAACCGAAATTCTAGTTAGATACTGAACCAAAAACCGAATTCGGAATTTGGATACTAGAACCAAAACGAAAACCGAATTCAAGATTTTGGTTCGATTTTTTCAGTTACGAATACGTTTTGGTTTTCGGTATTAAACGATTATTTGAACACCTCCACTTTAATATTTAAATTCGCTAGGGGTCTTTTTTTCCGGCTCGTTCTGGTTACGTCAATTCTTAAGGCCGCCCTACCTTTTACATAGTTTTTTCATAACGAACTTTTCCGAGTAAATATTATATCATTCAATATTATTTGATATGTAATCAAAACTATTTTTATATTTTTATTTCCTCCATGTTTAAAGATGATGCATGCTTGCTTTTGCTTTTGTTCGGCTCAGGTGGTCAAAACACTGTCTGTTGGAGTCAGCATCAACGTTAGTATCCTTGAGGTTAATTTGACACTGGGTGTCTGCTTTGATGTGGTGTAGCTAGCAAAACGGGTCTTAACGGGTTTAACAGGTTTCAAACGACGCAATTAATACAAATATAAAACATGAAAAAGCGACTTGTTTAACGCTTGGTTTGGTAATTTAAACATTACAGTTTTATATTTTACGTAGCAAAAAAGAAAAATGATGTTTATTATTTTAAAAAAAATATAAAATCAAATAGTAAATTTTTTGTTAAACAGGTCTAATCGTGTCTTAACAGGTATCCATTTTGCTAGACATGGTTTGCATACTCATTTGATTCCGAAAATTTTCGTACGCTTAGATGATTATCTTCCAACTTTCAAGACGTTTTCTCACTTTATGAATTTTTTAACTCCTCCCATGATTTGATAAAAGAAATTAAACATCGCATTTATTATTATTGTTATTGTTATTAGCATTCTTCTATTGTAGCATGTTCAATCGTCTCATGGCATCACTTGTATGACTATCATGTCACTTGTATTCTTTTTATTGTTGTAGATCATGTTAAATTATATATAACACCTCTCAACTTAGGTCCCCTCTACTTTAATATGTTAAAAGGTACGGTAGTATCCCGGTCCATATGTCTAAAATATTGTTGATGGAAGCATATATTGCTTATAAATTATATTAGTTTAATTATTTCATAAATTACATATATGGTCTCTTCATTTACATTTTTGTTACACATATGTTCCTCATATCATAAAAATCAATGAACCAAAAGTAAAATCTAGAGACTATATCATATAAGAAGTACAATATGTATTAAAATAGAGGTACAATAAGTATTAAAATAGATTTAAAACAAATAAGTATTAAAATAGATTTAATAGATTTAAATCTATTAGAAGTACAATAGATTTAATAGATTTAAAATAGATTTAATAGATTTAAAATAGTACAAATCACATAAGCAAACTTGGCAATTTACTCTATTAGAAGTACAATAAGTATTAAAATAGATTTAAAACAAATAAAATTGCTACTAATGACGTGGTTTGGAAATGCTACCTCATGACTTATTGAAGATACCATGGTCGACACAAGCCTTTTTGTTGCAGCTAAAAAGGGAATTTCTAACTTTGGCCTCTTTCATAAAATTTTCTATTCTACTTTAATCCAAACATGAAAGAATATAATAAAATCACCTATTTTATATGCCGTTTAACTAACATTTTGCTCATTATAATTATTTTCGGTTTTAATATTGCTACAACTAATTAAAGTGTTAAAATTGACTCCTACAATTATAAATGTGATAAGATTTGGTTTTGTTTATCTATAGCTGATCAAACTAATGAAATAAAACAAAAAATAATGGTGAAACATGAACTTGATTGAAGATGAATTAAAATTAACTTTGATTTTTATGTGGAGATTTGTTGATCCTTAAAGTTTTCTCACTTCTGGTGAAATAAAAGTAATACAGTGAAATAGGAGTCCAAAATCAAGATTCGAGTAATTACTCACCAAATACTAATTGGTACTTAAAAAGATTACAAGGATGAGAAACAATTACCAAGCAAATGAAAAGTACCTCGTTTTATTTTTTTTTGATATTCTCAATATGACTAAAATACTAGAAAAACACTTAGTAAATCTAGCTGGAAATTTTTAATCAAATGATGAGATTATGATTCTTTAGTTTGATGAAGTGAGGCTTGCATTTCAGGAACAAGAATGAATGAACTCAAAGTCAATCAAGATTGTGTAGACCATTGGAGAAATTGAAAATACTTCTAACTTTTACGTTGAAATTCAACTCGTGTTAATATTCAAGGATGCCGAATTCCCCTACTACAACCCAAGACCAATTGCATGAAACATGTATATTATGAACTTATAAAATGAGAGCCTAAGAAATTAAAAATCTAAAACAATTGCTAAGGTACTTTACCAATCAGGCCATCCACGTAGCGTACAAGTTAGTTTCGAGCGTAAACTATGGATCAGGTCGAGATGGTGTTGAATCGGAAAAAATATAAACTTGGGGGTGGAATGAATATGTTGATTTTCAGTTTGAAGATGGATACAAGTGGTGGTGAGTATGATGATTATATTTCTTGTTTCTTATAAACTTTATGATAATTAAAATGAAACTTAACTCAAATATTAATATTATAATAAAAAAGATATTACATAATCAAGAAACAAAAAAACATAAAATAAATTTTAAGATAAATTAATCAAGATATCACATATCATGTCATTTTCAGATTTACAATTTGTTCTACAGAAGTCACCACATGAATAAAAGTATTAGACAATCTATTAAGAAAGGTTTTAACCTAATTTTCTTTTTGCTATACCAAGCCAGCCATGGGAGGCAGCCTTAGAAGAAAACTCAAATAACTTGTTAGCAAAGTTATCAATGATATGTTAATCCTTTATTTTGAGATTTAAAATTTCTCTAATTAGAGTTTGAAGGCTTGGCATCCTAATTTGTACTTCGTTCAATCATCTTCCACACCCTTATGGACAATGAAAATAGCTTGCATCCTTATGGCCATATTTTGTAATTTGTGGATGACAACATTAGGTGTTGAAGAGATCACTAGAAGTTATTATTAACGATGACCACAACTTGATTCTTTAGTTGAACTATACTGGTAAATCCCTAATTTACTAAAGATCAATTATCAACCGAAATCCTTGTCTAAAGGTGTTACCCGCAAATGTATTTTGTTAAAACAAAAACATACATGCTAAACATGTAACGTACATAGAGAAGCATAGAAAATACATAATATTCAAAAACATAAGCATATAGCCAAACACGAAACACATAAGGATAAATGCATGATATACGTGCCTAAAAATATCACACAATTGGGAAAATATTAATATATATGAAACAAACATTGCATTCAAACTAATGCATACTTAAAATTAAGGTCCAATTTCAAATTGAAAATTAAAAACAAAACTAAAATCTTTGACCTTTATCATTAGAAAATCTAAAAATTTAAAAATATAACATTTATCATATATGTCTTTAAAAACTCTTATTAGTGATTATGT
Source organism: Mikania micrantha (assembly GCA_009363875.1). Taxonomy (NCBI): domain Eukaryota; kingdom Viridiplantae; phylum Streptophyta; class Magnoliopsida; order Asterales; family Asteraceae; genus Mikania; species Mikania micrantha. Next base: position 74,469,666 of record CM018694.1, on the reverse strand, counting down.
ACTTAAAGAGACCAAAGTTAACAAGTCTTGTCTAATTTGTTCATTCCATATAGATCTTGATGTGCCTATGCTCTTCTTTCCTTCTTGATGTTATCTTTCTTCTTCGTAAATGCCTAAAATATCTCAGTCTTTCTTATCTTACTTTATTACTCTAATCTTTCCTAGAGGCTTCATTCTTTATTCAATCCTAGGTGTGCCCACATATTCATCTTAATATCATCGAATCTGTTGACTCCAACTTTTTCATTAAATCTTATTAATTGGTCAAAAGTCGGTCTTATACAACACAGACAATCAATCCTGTATAAAATTATTTTTGTTAGGATATAAACAAAAATACCGAGTTTAATCCTATTTTTATCAAGATGATTTGTGAAAATTAATTTCTATATACTAGCCAAAAAGCCAAGAAATATACCAATTGAGTATCGAACGAGATGCAACGCATGCATGGGTAAATACCCGACCCAAAAAGAAAAGGTAACTTGGCAGTCGTGGGCTTATAATATTTCTCTCTCTACTGCACCCCACGCCTCTTTACCTCTTATCTGCTCCCCCTTTGTTGCTCAACTTAACTCATAAGCCCCCAAAAGCAGATCCAAGGTGGTTGTTAATCTGTCAATTCAATACTATCAATCAACTCAACTGAACTCAAATCAATCAATCAATCATATCATATCACACCCCACATAAATCTCCAACTAAAACATGTCCATCTCCTCCTCCTCCACCACCACCTCTCCCTCCGTAGCTCAGCTACTCCACCACTTCCCTCCGCCTCCTTCCGCCTCCGATCAGCTCTGCTATGTTCACTGCACCCACTGTGACACCGTCCTTGTGGTATTCGATCGACCTCTTATTCTAACATCCCTAAATAAGCTACCAATAGCTCTGATACGTGTGAGATTTTAGTTTCTTGGTTTGTTTTCTAACTGTTTAAATATGAACTTCGATCAGGTGAGTGTTCCTTGCACCAGCTTGTTCAAGACGGTGACGGTCCGGTGTGGTCACTGCACCAGCCTCCTGCCGATGAACATGCCTGGCTTGGTGCTTCCTTCATCAGTGAACCAGTTTCATTTTGGTCACAATAGTTTCTTTGCTCCTTCAAGTCATACACTTCTGGTAATTGGTATCATGGACTGTTTGATTATTTTTCTTCAAGATTTTGTTTTGTAAGTGGGTGTAAATGAATGTAATCTAAGAATGTACGTTTGATCTTTTTTGCAGGATGATCAAATAACAAATGCAAGTTCGAACTTTCTGGTCAATCAGAATTACCCAAATGATTGTTCACTGACTGTTCGGGGAGGACTTAGGGAGCTTCCAAGGCCTCCTGTGACGAACAGACGTAAGTTCAATTTTTATTTTTTATTTTTCTTTTTTTCTGATCACATACTTCATTCTATTCGATATCTGGTCTTATTTGTTTATGAAATCATGAATTAATGCATTCTTATAAGTTTAGAAAATACATAGCGAATGTCCAAAATTGATTTTGTAAATTTATAAATTTGTAATTAACTATAATATATATTTCACCAAGTACATAAATGAAAACCTTTGAAATATTGAGGTTGAATATATGTTTCACAAAAACCTAGCTATCTTGTATCACTTTTGGAAAAACAAAAAAAAAACAAACACAGAGTTAAATATTCAGATAATGATTTGAATATTTATCTTGAGGTCATTCCATATGTTCTTGTGTTTTTACACTATATTTCTTTCTTTTTTTTGAGCTGCTAATTTTACCTTCATTTGTTATTTCTTTTGCTAGATATGCTGCTTTTACTTGTATTTTATTTATTAGTATAAGCGTTTGATCATATTTTGATTGATTATCTGTCACTCAAAACCAGAAAGATGAAGAATTTAACGTTTTGTTGCCCACCACAATCTTTTGCAAATGAAGTAGAAAAAGAAATTTTATTAAAATTTGAACAGTTATAACTTTGTTTTTTTGTATGCAAGCAAATCTTCCAAAATCTTAAGAAGATAGTATACCTTCATAAAACTACTTACTTTCTATCAGACTTCTCTTTTTTGAATATGATAGCTTTTTTGCATCTGTGGAGAATTAAATTCAATGGTTACGTTTATTGATTACTTTTGGATCTCCTTCTTTAAAAGTTTTAAATTAAATGAGGTATATGTAAGTATATGTGTGTGTGTCTAATATATATATATATAGGGGAAAGATCAAATAAGAAGTCTTTTTTGCCTAAGAAGGCTAAAAAGGATTTTTAAAACCTTCAAAACCGACCCAAACGAACTCCGATTGAACTCATTTCGATGACATTGGAATCGTCTCATCGAACCCTACAATATTAGCTTTTAGGTTTTAGCTTTAACAAGTAGTTTTAGAATTTAAATTTTAGGGCTTCATTTTTAGCTTTTATGTTTTATCTTTATGTTTAAGGTTTGTTTTTAAAGTTTTGATTTTAGTATTTGGGTTTATTGTTTATAATATAAGGTTTGGGTTTTAGGGTTCGATAAAACGGTTCCGATGGCGCAAAAATGAATTCAATCGGAGTGTGTTTGGTTCGGTTTTCGAGTTTTTAAAAATCCTTCTTAGCCTTCTTAGGCAAAATATACTTTTTAGGGGAATCTTCCCCTATATATATATATATATATATATATATATATATTAGAGAAGGTTCCCCTAAAAAGTCTTTTTTGCCTAAGAAGGCTAAGAAGTATTTTAAAAACTCGAAAACCGACCAAAACAAACTCTGATTGAATTCATTTTTACATCATTGCATGAAACCAGCTTGTAATTTCCCTAAAACCTAAATTTTAAATCATAAACAATAAACCCTAACAATAAAACCAAACTTAAAAAAACAAACCTTAGGTCCTAAAGATAAAACTTAAAAGTAAAAAAAAAAAAACATTTCCTAAAATCCAAACTCTAAAACTCGTTGTTAAAGCTAATACCAAAAAGCAAATATTATAGGATTCAATGATATAGTTCCAATGCCATCGAAATGAGTTTAATCGGAGTTCGTTTGATTTTAAATACACTTTTTATTTAATCCTTACCCTATATATATTAACTGTTTGATAAATTACTGATGTTTAAAGGAAGCAAGAATAACTTTCTTTTCTTATATTCTAATGCTCCTACATCAAGCTTAAAATCAAAAGCCCCTTTATGATCTCTATCTCTCTCTCTCACACACACTAGTCATTTTCCTTTGCTTTATAATTCAGTTGTTCAGCAAGCCCTAATAACTAATTGAGGCGTTCACATATACTAAAGTCACACCACCAAAAAAATCTTAACTTTTTTTTGAGAGATTTTGAACTAATTAATATGATGAAAATATCCTTTGATTGATTACTTACATAAGCAACTCTCGTTGTGACTTTCTCCCAAAAAAAATATTTGATTAATCAAAAAATTATTGAAAATGATTTTGTATGTTTTATCTAATTATGTAAACTAAAAATTTGTTATACCGTAAACAAACTAGATGATATATACATTGACATCTACAAATGTAACTTAATTTTAGATCTACGTATGGATAAAATTAAAAAAAAAATGTTTTAACGAATAATATAATAATCATGATTAAAATCATTTACAAGTTCTAACTAACAATAAAACATGATTTACATTATGTATGCATGTACACATATCATATGTACTAGAATGTTTGATTGCATTTCTTGCTTTGCTTAAATTTTCAATATATTTAATAAACTAAAACGTCTCCCTCTTTTTTTTTTTTGCTTTGTTGTTTTTCTTTTTCTTAACATCAAACTCACAAGTACATAATTATATTCTACTCTTAAAATTACAAAGTTTGTCCACAATAGATATTTATATACCCTTAGAATCGAGAGAAACAGCATTTCACCAACATCTTAATTGATATCATGTGAGTTTACAAGTGGTATTACTTTGATATAGAATATTTGATCATGTGAATTAATTGTATTTATTAACATCTTGTGTTGATTAGTAGATGAAAACCTAAGTAATATTAAATCTAAATTATAATCACAAAAAAATATTTATTTAAAAAAAAACTATTATTTCTGCTTGTGTTATATATATATATATATATATATATATCCAAAAGAGATTATTGCTTATCTTTTTAAAAATTTGTCAAAAAAATGTTTTCTTTTTTTTTGGGACAAAAATTCTAATTGGAGATTAAAAAAATTGTTTATGAAAAAAGATAGGAACATATTTCATAAACCAAAAATCAACGTAATCAAATTAAATTTGAGATATTTGTGATTATTTTCTTTCTACATACACTCTTAGATTTTTTTCATCTATCTCGATCAACATGTTTCTTTTTTCACTTATTTTTAAATAAGAAAAGTATTAATACCATCCAAATTTTTTTCTTTATTTATATGTAGGAAGTAAATATCTAATTAAGGGAATGCATGACTCAATTTGAATAGATTTGACATTGATAGTTTGTAGAAAAATAAGAAAGGATGGGTGAGGTGAGGTGACAGTATAGATACCCTCACATTCCTTTTATTATTTTAAAATTATTATAAAATGAACAAGAAAGAGAAACAACGAAAGTGCACAGAGTCAAAGACACAGTAGAAAGTAAAATTTGATCGATGTGTTTGTTTTTGTTAATGTCAGCTCCAGAGAAGAGACAAAGAGTCCCCTCTGCCTACAATCGATTCATCAAGTCAGCTTTCGACAACTCGTTCTTTTCTGGATTCATCCATCAATTTTTTCAATTAATTAATGAAAATTTTCTATTAATTAAACAAGTTAGTTAATAATATCATTAAAATTGAAATTGAAATTCAAAATGCAGGGAAGAAATTCAAAGGATCAAAGCTGGGAATCCAGACATTAGTCATCGAGAAGCTTTCAGCGCTGCTGCTAAGAATGTAATTTTCCAAGAAAAAATTAGGGTTTCATGCTTTGTTTTATTTATTTATATGAGTAAAAAAAAAAGCAATATTTTATATTTTACGTAATTAATTTAAATGTGAGATGATGAGATATATAAACGTGTTTTGATGATGCAGTGGGCCCACTTTCCGCACATTCACTTTGGTCTGATGCCTGATCAGATGAGTGCTGTGAACAAGAGCAGCATGCGCCAACAGGTACACTGTTCATATCATTTCTCTATTATGAGCTTACGGCTTTTGACAAACTTAACAAATAATTAAAATAAAAATAATGTTACGTTTGGAAATTAATAATACATATGACTTCTTTTTTATTTTTATTTTTATTTTTAATTAATGTTTGCAGGATCACACAGATGGTGGTTTCATGAAAGATGGTTTCTTTGCTTCTGCAAATGTGGGTGTCTCTCCTTACTAGCTGGCTAGTTGTCTTAATCCCTAGCTACTTAATTAATTAGCTTTATCAGCACATGACTTGAACCGTATTTACCTTGTACCTTAGAATATTAATCTAGCAACACTATTTCCAATATTACAATATGTCTCACCTCTCTCCCCTATACACGCAAACATGTCAACTTTCTACTTTTGTTATCTCACACACACACTCACTAAAAGGCTTCTAATGTTACCCTTAACTTCTCATATGATAGGTATTGATTTGAAGTCTCACCTACAGGTGCACAAACCGGTTAACCGGTCGAAAACCGGTTTTGTAATAACCGAACCGGTTAACAGGTCAAAGTCTAGAAACCGGTTTTTACCAATAACTGGTTCGGTTAATAAACGGTTTTTCAACCTCTAAAACAGAATCTGATATAATAACCGAAACTGGTTAACCGCAAACAACCGATTTTTTACTAAGATGGACTGGTTAACCGGTTTGGATCTTGAAACATCAAACCGGTCTAAACTACCGGTTTTTTCAAAAACCTATAACCGATATGAATAACCGGTTTAAAAACCGGTTTCTAATCGATACCGGTTCGGTTAACCGGCTTTTTGTGCATCTCTAGACTCTAGTGTCACCTAGAGCATATATTGCTCTGCATTGAGCCATGATGTTTTCATAATTGTAGTTTCTTTCTAAGAGGGTGAGTTAGGTCACCACGCTATGTTATTTAAGTGGAAAGGTGATCTATTTGTCAGGTTGATTCCGGATGACCGGACGTTTGCTGTTAAACAAAAACATACACACACCCACCATCTTAAAACACTTGTAATTAACTACTGCAGACAACCATGCATAATTTCCAAATTGGAAAATGCCATTAATTTCATAAGATAGCAAGAGTACTTTTGTAATACTAGACAAAGAATGAATTGAGTGCCAAAAACACTAGCTATTGGCTTATTAAACATAATATCGATATCTGCATATTTATAGATGTTGATCATTATCAACTCAGAGTTAATTAGGGAAAAAACTTTTATCAGTATTATCTGTCAAGAAATTTCATAAAGGGTCTTCTCTTCTTCCCCACCATAAAGTAAGTTCCTGAAAAAGATTGCTACAAAAGCATGAAAAAGAATTCCCATTAGAAGATAATTTGATTTTTGGCCCATATCTATTCCAACATGTTCGGCATGGTGTCATTGTATATCTCTTTTGTGGATTCAAAACATCTTTTTTGAAGTTAACAAACAAATAAAGATTTCAAATTAGTGTTACATGATCACAGTTTTCTTATACTTCGCATGTCGATTGGTACGCATTATCGATCAAGCATGTAGCACCAATACTTGTAACTAGTGACGATGGAGTGATAATGTACTTGAATAGCTGATCGACTCGCCAGTGTATTAACAAGAATGCAAAAATCAAACAGAAGAAACAATCCATAACAAAAAAAAAAAAAAAAATACCTTCAATAATTTACTTTTATTTTACATCATTGGTTTGTTGGATTAATCATGATGAATTCGGATATGTGTTATGGGTCAGAAATTCTGCAAATTCAATTAGCCACATGTTATTTAGGGTTTATTAGATTAAAGTAGTGGGTAAAAGTAGCACGTCATGTTTGATTCTTTGTAGGGAAATTTAGACCATGTTCATCTAGTGGGTAAGTTAGATGAGTGGTATGAAGTTTTCTATTTAAATTCCAGTAGGTTTATTATTGTTCTTGTAGTTTTCAACAATTATTAATGAAAATCAATCAAAAGAGTCGTGATGTAGGTTGACTACAAAATCGTTTGTTTGTGTTTTAATCACAGTCATTGACAATTAAATTTTTATTTTTTATTTTTATTATTAGAAGGTAATAAATATACAAAAAAAATAAATAAATAAATATATATATATATATATTCTATGTTATTACATATATGTAACTTGTATACTACACTTAATTACTAGTTACATATATGTAACTTTAAATATATATATATATTGTGAACAAATAATAACGCACTTTTAAAACATTAACCCGGATAATTTTGCTAAGATGAAGCCAAATCTTGGATTTTTTTAAACATCATTGTAAGTGAAAAACTTACAACGATGTTACGTCTCAAACGGTGATGAATTTTCGCAAACTCATAAAAGAAGAAAGTGTTGTACATATCTTATAATGATGTTAACAAAATTAAAGATTTGGCTTCATCTTAACAAGTTATTTCGGATAAATACTTTAAAAGTGAGTTATTTTTTGAACATTACCCTATATATATATATACTATATTATTACCCCGTGTATTACACGAATTAAATATAAAAATTTAAATAATTAGTAATAAAAAATTATAAATTATACAATATTTTGTTATATATTAATTAAATTACATATTAATGAGTATTTTAACCACTAAAATAATAATTAAAATTTTCAATAACTAAAGAAATAATACGTGACATACTTGTTTTGTAAAAATAAAGATTTTTAAATTAATTGATGTTAAAAATTCATTTACTTTTCCATTAAAAACTAATTGTTACAAAACAAGAAGATAATGTATAATTTGTATAATTATTAAAGTTAGATGACTTAATTTGAAAATATCATCAAACATAAATAACTAAAGTTTAATTTTTCCTAACATTTTTATAACTTTTGGTTTAAATAATTATTTATTAAGCAATTCGTTTTAAGAAAAATCATTTGTTTATAAAAATTCCATTGTTTGAAAATTATGATTTATAGTTTATTTTATTTTTTAAAAAAATATATAAAACTTTTATTTTCTAAAAATACTAACTTAAGATATTTTTCTTACTTTAAAAAAAAATGTTTTTATAAAATTTCATATTTTATAAACTTTTTCTAAGTGTGCTTTTTAATAAAAATATTTGATTTTTAATTTATTAAAAATTATTTTCTTGCATGAAAAAAGATAAATAATATTATTGGTCATTAATATTAAAAGTGTTTAATATGAGAGAATGTGATTAATTAATAGGATAGATAATTGAATAAATTGATAAAAAAATGACAAGTGGCAATAAAAGCATGAGAATTTGACAAGTGTCAAAATTATTTTTGTTTATGAGAATAGGAAGATATATATATATATATATATACAATGTTGTAGAAATCACTAGTCACTAGTCGGTCAGTAGGGTGGGGACTAGGGATTAATCGGGATTAATCGGCCAACTAATCGGCCTAATCGGATAGTCGTGGCTAGTCGGCCTTAGGTGACTAACGATTAATCGGCTGATTAATCGGCCTAATCGGGGATTTTTACAACCATGTATATTTACAACCATGTATATATATATATATATATATATATATATATATAGGGGATGGTTCGAATGTTAACTCTTCCTTATTGCAATAACCGAATAAACACATCTTATTACTTTGAGACCCACACTAGGTTAATCTTATTGGAAATCAACAGGGTATATACGGTGAAATAAGAACAACAAATATTACATACATTCACACATAATATTAGACATATGTTCGGCTATTTATAGACCACAAATACAGTTTCAAATGGCAGTTAAGAACAATTACATATTGCCGCCAATAACTACCTTTTAACTAACTTTTAACCGACCAAACTTGACTAGACACTTGTACCCTTTTAACCATAATAAAACACTTAAGAACTTGATTGACCTGTTAAGATATTAACATTACTTTCCAACAATTTCCCCCTAATGTTAACATCTTAACATTTTTAAACTTCGTCTCATAGTTGGTCCGCATCCAGGTGGCCAATCTCGAACAGCTTGTACTCTTCTCTTCTTGAATGAAAGGTTTTTATCTCCCTTGAGTCTTGAGTTGAGTTTGAATTGGTTCTTTGCACTTGTTTCTCCTCCTTCGAAAGTGAATATGCCTTTCTGATCTCTTCTTTCTTTTATGTTCTTGTAAAACCATTCCATTAGTTCAAGATATTCGTTATAAACAAACATTAACTTGTATGCCTTCTTCGAATTCAGCCCCATATCAGCAGTTAGTAATGCCTAGAATTCGTTATTGTTTACAGCTTCTTTTCCTCCATTTATCTGTACAACCATGTATAAATCATATATACTTACAACTTGATTTTCGATTATGAGTGGCCATGAACTTTGTTGTTTAAGAATACTTTTGAAAAACCACTTGACCATATCTTCGAACTTCTTCCTTAATGATCCTTCGTTCAACAAATTTGTGTTGATTGATTTGAGAAGATCCAAGAAAGTAACCATGTCTTCAGGGCCGGCCATGGGGAGGGGCGGGGTGGGCGACCGCCCCGGGCCCGACAATTTAGGGGGCCCGAAATTTTTAAAAAATATATATATATTATATATACATAAAATTTATATAATAAATATATTACATCAATGTTTAAAAGGGTGCATGCATGAGCGGTCGAAGAAGGGGCAAACTCGACCTCTGTTCCGGGCCCAATTTTTTTAGAAGACAAAATTTTGATATATATGTATATATAGAGAATCGGTTAATGGTTTATTCGGTTCAGTTTAATTGGTTTTCAATTTTTTTTCCGTATCAAAAAACTGAACCAAATTTGAGAGTCGGTTAAGTTTCGGTTAAAACCGAACAAACCGATTAAAAATCAAATAAACCGGCTAAAATAAAAATAAACCGATCTGAATAAACCGATTAAAAACCAAATAAACCGGTTAAAAACCGAAAAAACCAAACTGAATAAACCGAATTCAATCTCATATATTATTAATAAAATAACAAATTTAAATCTGAATTCGTTATAATTGGTTAACCAAACAAACCGAATTAAAAAAAAAAATTGGAACGATAACTGAACAAAAAAAATAAAATTTGGATACGGTTAGAAACAGAAGCGAAAACCGAATTTGGAATTCAGAGTGAGAAACCAAAACGAAAACCGAATTCAAAATTTGGTTCGGTTTATCAGTTACCAACATGGTTCGGTTTTTTCAGTTACGAATACTGTTCGTTATTCGGTTTTCTTGAACACCTCTAATTTAGTATTTGTATTCGCTAGAGGGTCTTTTTTTTTTTCTAGTTTGTCTTGATTACCTTAATTCTTAGGGTCGTGGTCGTCTCTAAAAGGGCCCATTTTTTTTTCTCGCCCCAGGCCCCAAAGTATTTTTTGATTCTCAGGGCCGGCTCTGCATTTCTTCTAGGATTGTAACCCTTTGTGATTTGTCATTAGTTTCAATCTCTTTTCCTTTAGCAGTTTTCTTCTAGCTTTCTTCTTGTTGATCCTTAATATCCATTTTTTCAAAATAATCCCATATGACCGAGATATTGTCTAAGTGATCAGCATCCTTCCACTTAATCTCAGATTTCTTTTTCATCACAAACATATTCCTGTGAGGCCTTTTCGTCCTCTTTTACTTAATGTTCAACATATGTTTCATATGGTTTGATTACATAGCAAATAATTCCTTCAAACGTGACTTCAAATCCTTGATTAATCAAACCATTTAAACTAAGAACATTCCTTTTAAGTTTTGGTTCGTAATAAACCAAATGTATTTGATGATGAGTTCCATTGCAAAATAATTCAATGATTCCTTTTCCACGAAAGTAAGATCTATGAAAACCTTTCATGTATGTTTCAATCCCATGCGATTCTCTTAAGGTTTTAAACAAATTCTTATTTCCACATCCATGTGTGTTTCGATTAAGAGTAACAAACCAATTTTCTTTCCATCCTTTGCCCTTAGTCCCTTTAACCATAAATTCAGAATTTAACACCCAATTTCTACAAATGTTTCTGAACTTACCGGGCCGATTGCAGTATCGACACACATGGTGATTAAACGACTTCCTCTTGTTCCTTTTTTGTGTCATCTTTCTCTTATTCATCGCCTCCATCTGTCCTAAATGAAAATCATCTATCTTGATGCACAAACTTTCCATACTTGAATTCTTTCGATCACCCTGATCTTCTCCTTGTGGTTTTTCCCGGTCCTCCTGACCAAAACCACACACTGAACACAGATACACAGGCCTTCGAATCTTGAGGCTCTGATGCCACTTATTGGAAATCACCAGGGTATATACGATGAAATAAGAACAACAAATATTACATACATTCACACATAATATTACACATATGTTCGGCTATTTATAGCTCACAAATACAGTTACAAATGGCAGTTAAGAACAGTTACATAATGTCGCCAAAAACTACCTTTTAACGAACTTTTAACCGACCAAAGTTGACTAGACACTTCTACCCTTCTAACCATAATAAAACACTAAAGAACTTGATTGACCCGTTAAGATATTAACATTACTTTCCAATAAATCTAAAGGTATATGTTTTTTCTTATTTTTTTATTAATATAATTGGACCCTACATTAATTAAAAAAAACCTAAACCTTTAGATTTACTTTAGTGTGGGTCTCAAAGTAATAAGATGTAGTTATTCGGTTAACGAAATAAATATGGGTTAACATTTGATGCTTGTTTTACTGATTAATTCAATGTCAAATCAAGTGATGATGTCAAAGGTAAGAAACAACGTCAGCATGGATGCTATATATGCTGCATGAAATGTACTCTTTAATGGCGACCAAAAACACAAATCGGTCCCAAATGCGACAATCATTGATATAGATGTTCATCCAAGGGCTGATATTATTTTGTCATTAGTAGTGACACCTTTAATGGCGATGTGTTGCCGCTAATTATATAACGCATTAACGCCTCTATTTTTCACAACTTAATTTAGTATTTCCTTTTTTTTCTCAATCACCATTAGTCCCAGCTACAATTAGTGATTTGTCTTTGCTAATTTTTTTTTTTATGAATTATATTTTTATCGGGTTATGATTATGATTGTAAAATTGTTAATCCCTAAATCGTCAAGTCAAAATGATTTTTTTTTCGTATGATGGTCAAATCCCTGAATAAAGTTGTGCTGTTAATGTACAAGGATACATGGTGTTCGCTTCTGCAAGATGTTGTTTTATAAAATATGCCACATCAAATATGCCACATCGGAAGAGGTTGATAGAGCAATTGAGTTATTTTGAATATTTAAAGCACACATTGTAGATTACTTTGTATATGCTTATTTCACTGTTTTTACTTTTTAAATAATTTTGTGTTATTATTTTTTTTTTGTTGATTTTTATGTATTAAATAAATTTATTGTTATTTATATCATGTTTTACTATAAGAAGTGTTGTAATTTAATCACGCTTTTTTTAATATGCATAATTTTAAAAAATAAAACTGATATAATGACCAACAGAAAGATTTAATGTCGAGTTGAAAAAACGTAATAACACGCTAAAAAATAGAAGTGTTAAAAAGCATAAATTCTTTATATAACAATATATTATAAATATAAATTAGAAAATATATTCTCGTTAAATAACTAAGTAAACTAAATAAACTCGAGATTGATAAAACAATTCGGCCCAAGGAACAACGAGTCAAGGCTCTCTTGGGCTGGACCTAAGACTGGAATTTAATGGAAAATATTAAATACATACATTGAAATATTGAATCCGAATAACTTGTTCATTCAGCGTTCTTATTTCTTTGATAAAAGTTTTGAATGAATACTACAAAATTTACAATAAACAAATAAAACGTTAAATAAATATGTTGTGAATCATTGGCCAAAATAAACGAACATAACAATAATATCGTTAATTTATTTAGATAAGAAAATGAATAGAGATTGCGTTCAAATGTTCGGTAATATGTTTATTTATATTTATTTACATTTATTTATTATATTTTTATTTGTTAAATATATTTTTATTATTAAATTTTTAATTGTTAGTTTATTGTAATAATATTTAAATTAAAATCTAGTTATTTAAAATTTTTATTTTGTTTTAATTATAGTAGCGTAAAACTCTTGAAACATTAGTTTGGGGAATTTTAATTAATTATTTCTAACTTTTCTATATTTTATAATAATTAAATTTATGATCTTTATATTAAAATGTCTTGTTAAATATTTTATAAAATGATTATGTTTAATGTTTGATATAGATTTCTCATAGTTCTTTAGTCATTACAACTAGCTCTATATGTAATCTCATTTGACTCGTTTCACGAATTATTGAAACTAATCGTTGCGATGGTTCAACTCCTGTATAATCCATTTATTTATTTCATGATCAAATTCTTGTGAATTCTGATGCATTTTGAATAAATTCTATATAAGGTCTAAACAATTTATTTGTCTTATCCAATTAAAAAATTTATCAGTAACAATAAAATATTTCACTCTTATATTGCCCTACGCAACTAAAAAATCCACTGAATTAAGAAATTTTAAACATTTTTTATGCTACGATAGAAGGATTAATTTCGTGTTTGTAAGTTTGTTTGTAATAAAGGACTTCTAGTCTAATAGTATTTCCTAAACTTCTCTTATTAAAGGTATTAGGTTAGAATCTCATAGGTTAAGTCACGACATTTCCTAGATTAAGGTTTTCTTTTGGACGGGTGAGTCAGGTCACCAAGCTCTGTTATATGGGTGGAAGAGTGATGTATTTGTCAGAGTAATCTCGGATGACCAGATATTTATTGTTAAAAAAATATATGAATTATTTAACATATAAAAATTTAAATTGCAAGGTAAGTTCTATTTTTTTGTCATTCTTTATTTATAACCTAGCTATTTAAATTAGATGAATTATGCTCGAGTTTAGACTAACTCAAGCTTGGCTTAACACCTTTACACTCTATTCACGCTTTGGATAGATATGTTTAAATATTGATATAATAGTTTAATTAATAGACACTAATGAGCTAGTATGTTAACTTAATTGGAACTTATAAACTTATATTCTTCCAAGAAATGGATTCAAAATGAACGTAAGGACTAAGGAGTGGCAAATATGAAAATAAGAGCTTCTGTTCGTAAAATTTGTGAAAAATGCCGACTAAGCCGTCGTCGGGGGACGAATTATAGTAATTTGTTCCAGCCCAAGACATAAACAAAGATAAGGATAATAAGACTCGTTAAAGACCCAATATACAAATAAGAAGGGGGATCTTTTTTTGACATGAAATGGATATATCCATATATCTCTGACTCAAATTTATGAGATGATAAAATATGGTAAAAGCTATATACCGAAAAAGGGTTCACTTGGACGTATTGGTTCACGTAATAGTATACGTAAAATACCAAAGGGGGTTATTCATATTCAAGCAAGTTTCAATAATACCATTGTGACTGTTACAGATATACGAGGGCGAGTGGTTTCTTGGTCCTCTGCCGGTACTTGTGGCTTCCGACGTACAAGAAGAGGGACGCCATTTGCTGCTCAAACCGCAGCGGCAAATGCTATTCGTGCAGTAGTAGATCAAGGTATGCAATGAGCAGAAGTCATGAATAAAGGTCCCGGTCTCGGAAGACACGCAGCATTACGAGCTATTCGCAAAAGTGGTATATTATTAACTTTCGTACGAGATGTAACCCCTATGCCACATAATGACTGTAGACCCCTTAAACTTTATATAAATAGGAACTTTCGAACATTAAGTTACACAATTTTTTTAGTGTTGACAAAGCGTGTCTAATCATGTTTAAAGAATATTCGAGGTGCACAAACTAGTTTTTTTACCGGAACTTCGGATTTGGTTTTAATCAACAAAGTCAAGAAAATAATAAAATAGAATCGGTTCTCGTTAGATTCAGGTTTTGACCGGTTATAATTTTTGGTTGGTGCGGTTCCAATTTTTGGCTACGTAAAGTTGAAACTGACTATGGTAGTTCTAGTGTTGGTTGTAATTTTTCTGAGAGACTAGCTCACCTCTAATGAATATATGAGCCAGAGTATCACCCACTTCATGATGTGACCTGAATCCATTCCTGCTAAGGATGGATTTAGGAAGCGACAGACACCAAAAATACCGTTATTTGTTGCCTTGAACATGCACCATTAATTTTAGGGTCCTAATATTTATACACCACCCCCACTTTTATACACCATCTTTAAATCAAATCAGTCACATCATACTCACATAATTTTTACTTATACATATTTTTTAATATTTTTTAATACTAAAAAAATTCAAAAAATGTTGTTATCCATACACCGGTGTACCAATATCTATACCCTAATTTTATGAGCCATCATATGACTTATTGATTGTTTTGTTTTAATCAACAATAATTTTGTGCCACATGCAAAATATATCCAAACCACAAAATATGTTTATAGTTAGAACTCCGTCACCATCTTAAATTATATTAATTTTTAAATCAACCATTTTTTTGTGGCCAGGCTTATAAAAACTTTAGCTAATCATGTTTTTCACCATCCTGTCTATGTTAGGTGTTATCCATTACGATAGATGGGCCAAACTCTCTCCCATCTTGTAGAATGGATTTATCTAAATTATAAGCATATATTTAATTAATCTGTTGCCAAACTCAGAGAAATAATCAAGATCCCTTGCTAAAGTAATTGCATATTTGCATATATAAAAATTTTGAAATCATACTATCATAACCTATTTGCAAAATACTGCCCCACATTATCATGAAACATTTCTAATTAATTTAACATACAACTTTTAAAATCAATTTGATATATATTCTTTGTCTTTTAGATGAAGATATGGGTGTAAAAACATCAAGCCGGCTAATGAGGTTCTCAGAATCAGATTAATAAAAAGTTAGAACGAGTCAAGCATAAATGAGCCCGAGTGTGTGCTCGAGACTGAAAATATGACGTATTTTGTTATCGAGCACGACCTTCAAATATAGAGCTCGAGCGATTCGTGAGCCTAAATGAGGTTTTTATTTCTATAATTTTTATTTATTTAATTAACTATATATTTATATAATTAGTTATTTTTGTACATAAAACTTTGATAAGTATATTTAAATAATATATTTTATGTTATATTTGAAAGGTATAATTATAAACATACATACGAAGTCAAATATATATTAATGGTTATTCTTTTTTAATTAAACTTAGTAACAACTTATAGAATGAAATAATATTCATCAGTGTATCATACTTTAAAAAATTAAAATTCAATTTCTATTGCGGCATAGTTTCTTATTAAAGTTTAATTTTCATATATTAAATCATACGAGATTATGTCTTAGGAAGTTTAATAATTTAGGAGTTTTTTTCAAAGGAAATTTAGCCAATGATAAAAAGAAAGAATAGTTGACTGATTGTTGCTAAATCTCTTTGATGAAAGAACTCTGTTCATGGTCCATAGTTGTGTATCAAAACACCAATTTTTTTAATTTTGCATTCATATACCGCCTAGTCGCTGAAGTTGAACTCCTTTCGTCACGGGAAAATTACACTTTCCAGCTAAGTAATTAACTAATCAAACGGTTGATTTTTGCACTTTCCAGCTAAGGAGGCTAAAGACTCAATCAAAGTCATTTGCAATGAAAATAAAATTTGCACTTGTGACAGATGTAGGCTAATTAGTCTAAACATGTAGACTATGTACGTCAGCTCTAACTTTTAGCTTTAGTAGTCACACTTAACATGGCTACTCTTGATACGTGTAAGCTCAACTGGTTGTATGAGATGTACGTAGGATAAGCCTGCTCTAACTTGGGGGCTTAGCTAGACGTGCACAAACCGGTTAGCATGTCAATTACTAGTTTTAGAATAACTGAACCGGTTAACCGGTCAAAGTCTGGTGACCGGTTTTTACCAATAATCGGTATGGTTAATAACCGGTTTTTCAAGCTCAAAACAGATACCAAGATAATAATCGGAACTGGTTAACCATCAAATAACCACTTTTTTACTGAGGTGGACTGGTTAACGGGTTTCAAAAACCGGTTAATAACGGGTTTAGCCTCTTGAAACCTCAACTGGTCCTAAGCCGCTGATTTTTTTCAAAAACCGATCCAAAAAACCGTTTAAAACCATTTTCTAATTAACTGGTTTACCGGTTCAGTTAACCGGTTTTTTTTTGTGCTATCTCTAGGTTTAGGTGGCACACTTAGCATGTAACTGTGTTGGCTAAGCCTCTAGCTACGATTAAGTTAATAACTATGGTTTAGTTGGCAAGGCGAATATATTAGTTAGTTTAGCTTAGTCTATATATTTATTTGACTTATCATCTAAATTAGCCTCCATGCTAATGTAGAGTTATCATTATCAGTTGGTGACATGCCAATGTAGGTCATTCATCTTGCAAGTTGACATGTGTCGCATACTCACATACTTGAAACATGTAAGTAGAAATTTCACGACTTTCGATGCAATAGGCGTTGACTAAGCCTTTAACCTGCTTTTGGGCTGTTTGTTTGGATTTAAATAGGTCTAAATATGAATGGTTCAGATTCGGACTGTTTGTTTCGTAGAAAAACACACATCTGAATGGGTTCCAATGTCTGAATGAGGATTTGAATACGGGATGCTTCGTCTGTGTGTTTCGAACATCGTTGATGCTACACGATGCATCTACAAGTTGAACTCCATTTTCACCGACACAAGAAGGAAAATCTTTCATTTTTATGCGAATTTAGAACAAACCCACAAGAGATCTTGATCATATAGACTGAACACCACGACCATCATCTGCTCATCCACGACTGAACTCCACTACCATCATAAACGACTGCAGCTCCACCACCGCCATCGACTCCGATCCAGCCACCACCAGCGACGACTCCGATCTAGCCACCACCATCGCGATGGTTCGATGCGAACGAAACCCTAAAATCGACGATGGGAACGATGGCGACGGTGGGGTTCACGGGCACCTATTCTTCGGTGAAGGGGATCTACTCGGTGGCAACGGTTGGCGGCGAAGGGCGGTGGACGGCGAAATGTGGTTGGGAAGCCCTATGGAAAGCAAACGGGTGGTGTGCACGGGCAGCACCTTCGGTGGTAGGGTTTCTGGTTTTGAACCAAAAAAATGGTATTTTTTATTTAATTTCATTCAGACGTGAAACCAAACACTGTTAACTGGTTCAACAATTAATCATTAAGACTCTCTTAATCATTCAGATGTCTTAACCATTCAGCACTTAATGGTTCAGACCCAACCAAACGACCTATTAGTCAAAAAACTGTACATTTAGCCTTTTGATTGACCATTTTTTTATATATCTAGGAAACTTATAGGCTAAATAATGTATATCTATATATGAAAAGAAAATCTATCGTGGCCATCTTGTTAATGTTGATTCTTTTTTTTTTTTTTACCTTTCTTCTTCTTACTAGTCCATTTTTTTAAAAATTATATCTTACTTTTACAATTTTATTTGTTACCTGTTTTTTATCAGAAAACCCCTTTTCAGTTCTCAGAGTTTCAATATTTATTCCTTTGAATATAAGTTCCACAAAACGATAGTTGAATAATTAAATAAAACTGAAAATAGAGGATTTCATTATTGATATAAAGTGGACAAGCTATTCCATTCTCTGAATTTCATGATTTTTCAATGTACAAAAATGAAGAATCTTCATCACATACAAAAATAAAAAATAAAAAAAAAAATGGAGGATTTGTTTTTCTACCTCCTAAAAGTAAAAAATGACTTTAAACAACATTAATTACCACAATAAAAATACAATAACCGATGGACAAGTCTCTTAAATTTGAGCAGACTTCATTTGCCATACGCTAACCGTAGCGGTAACTGTAGCTGATGTAGCATTGTTGAACAAAAACAACTGAGCATTGTTGTATATGGCCTTTGTTGGATAGACTCGTGAAGTAATACATGTTCGTCCTTTTTGTGCAAAACTTTCAACTATCGAATGATCAACCAAAATTCTCATCGATAACTTTTCGCCTTTCACCACCGGAACAATGTTTCCATATATCGACTTATCAACATCGGTAGCAGTAGATGATCTGCACATTAACACAATAATTATTAAACCACTCAAAAACATAGATAATAAGTTAATAACCCACACATTTATAACATAACAAATCAAATCAAACCAAACCTTGATTGGTCTGCACAAAAGAAAGTTTTAAGGTTTCCATCAACGCCTTTCGCCACGTAGAAATAGACCGGGGTGTGCTCGATGAGACCCGCGTGTGCTAGGACAGAGAAACCAAACGGTCCTAACCCACCTCGTGCTGCAGCTCCACCGCTTTTAGCACACTCGTATGCAACATCGTCCCCGTTCAATTTCATCACAGCCGCCTCATCTAGTTCAAACTCGGCAACAATGTCTAACTGGGATGCTGCAGGCAGGTCGAGTGGCACGAGTGAGCCCGCTTCCAGTACTAGATTTTTGAATGCTGTTGCATTTGTTCGCAACCCGTTAATCTCTTCCACGGGCCATTGAATTATGTTGCTTTGAGTTTTTTTATCTAACAGAATTGTTCTTGGAACACCCTGCAAACAAGTAGATAACCTTAAAACTCAAACAGACCTATATTATTATAATTCGAACCGAAATAAACCTTAATTTTATGATTTTTGAATTACCATGAGAGAAGCCCAACCCTTGCTAATGTCGGAGGCCTCAGTGTCGGTCTCCTTGATCCAACTCCACAAGACTCTTCTTTGTTTGTTTTGATCAAAGAATGTCTTGGATGCGTAATATATACCGTAATCGTATCTTAACCCGATCCCGACATCTAGGTTCGGGTTATCCGGTTTCCATTTCCCCTTGTATGCGTCATATGTACCAATAGCGTAGTAATCGTTTCGATCATCATCCATGCTAGCTTTGACTACATGTTTGACCCCGGGTCCATCTACGGACGTGTCAAGACCATTCTCGTCCTGTTTTGAAATCGGGTAAAAGTCGACGCATTCCCACATACCCGTACCCGGGACAGCATGGAGGACTCCATCTAAAAGTTCAAAGGTTTTGAAGTCTTCGGTATCGTAAACCAACGAGATACCGGTTTTGTTGATCTTAGACCCGATTGTGATCCGCCATTTTCCTTCGGGTGTTTTCCACGCGGTTGTCGGGTCACGGAAGTCCGTGTTGTCGATACCGGGAGGTGGGACGAGGACAGGGTTGTTAGGGTACTTGACCCATTTGATTAGGAGCGGATCGGATGGGTCAGCCGGGTAGGCGAGGTTTTGAACTTGGACCGACTCGTTGGTGGATCCGGTGTACAGGACGACGAGTTGACCATCGGGAAGGATGGTGGCGGATCCGGTCCAGACACCCTGCTGGTCGTACCATTGGTCGGTTTCCATGGCGATGGGAAGGTGGCGCCAGTTGATTAGATCTTTGGAGACTGCATGACCCCAAACGATCTTTCCCCATACGGGTGCATCCGGATGATATTGGTAAAACAAGTGATACCATCCTTTATAGAAAACTGGACCTGAAATTAGTAATCAAATCTATTAGCACATGTTTTTCTTGAACGGCTTGTTACAACGACACTTAAGACCGGATTTCAACCGTCTCCCCGGATTTGACGCTCTGATGCGTATGCCCGAGCCCACCCTAGGAGGAACCCCACAACTGGGTAAACCCCCTGACCTTGCTTCAGCAAATATGTCTCAGCCCGGATTCGAATCTAATAGCTCCCATAGGAAAGTCAAGGGGGTAACCATTAGGCTAGAACCCTGATATTATTATTGGTAATTGATAATAAAATAACATATTTTACCGATTAATATAAGGCTATTACATATTATTTTGGACGGTGATTCTCAGTTTCTCACACAATCCCGTGCTTTTTGTTCTGTTTTTTCTTTCTTTTTCTTTCCATTTTTTATGGTTGGGTCTCATAAAAAACAATACTTTAAGTTTAACCCCTAAAAGTAGGGGTGAGCAAAAAACCGAAAAAACCGAACCGGAACCGAATTAACCGAAAAACCGAACCTAAAAAACCGAACCGAATGAATAACCGGGAAAAACCGAACCGAAAAAAACCGAAACCGAATTTTTCGGTTCGGTTGCGGTTTTTCATTTTATAAAAACCGAAAAAAACCGAACCGAACCGATTTTTAATATTTCTTAAAAATTAATATATATATATATATATATATATATATTTATATTTATATATAATTTTATTTCCATACTTATTTAATCAGAAAAAACATACAAAAAGTATACCGTTGGAGATGATAAAAATTTAGATTATATAAAATATATCATTTTAAAAGGTAAATATCGGAATTATTGCATATTTAGTTATTTACTTTTGTTTTTTTAAATGTAAGAACATGATGGTAATTATTTTGTTTTTTAATTAATTGGTGCTCGATCAATTAATTTATTAATTGTTAAACATGTTTGTATTTTTAATGTTCGGCGTAAGAGCGAACAAAAAAAAAACAAAAAAAGCAAAAAAAAACCGAAAAAACCGAAAACCGAACCGAAACCGACAAAAAAACCGAAAAACCGTAAACCGAACGGTTTGTAATAACTAAAAACCGACTATGTCGGTTTCGGTTGCGGTTTTAGCCAAAAACCGAACTGAACCGAACCGTGCACACCCATACCTAAAAGGTGTGATGTTCTCTTTCTTCTTTTGATCTTTTCAACTATAAATTATGTGGTTATCAATAATTAGTTAGTTAATTAGGCAGACAAAAAGTCATAAAGTACAACTTATTTTCATTTTTATTTTAGTGTATGTAGTTTATTTTAAAGTATCTGTCGATGCATCTATCTATTTTCATAATATATTACTATAATGCATGTATTTTTAAAAGAACATTCATTTTAAATGATAAAAATTCACTTTTGCTTAACATTTATTTTAAAACTTTTTAATATTCAAATTGTTATAAATATATTTTTTAACAGTAAATTTTTGGAGGCTCAAACTTTTGACAATTAACTGACCATATATGTTGGTTAAACCTAACCCCCACACAATTCTTATAAATGTTTAAGAGGTTCAAATACTTATCATATATTTATTGTTTTGTTTAAGTTAAAATTCTCTTATTCAAGAAATTAAAAACAATAATATCATAAAAGGTTTATAAAATAATATTTAGATGGGTAAATCTGAACTTCTTGTGCTGGTGTTGTGATCTATCTAGGAAGGATGCATGTTAAATGAATCAGCAAGAACGTGTGTGGGCCAGCGAAGATTAGTTGGAATTATAATAGGATAAGATCTTATGTTTTTAATTTTAAGCTGTTTGATTGAACTTTAATTATTAATTCCAATTGGTTCCAAAAGAAATTTGCCTGAATTAATTAAGATGTTACCTTATACAACAAGACAAGAAATCATTCAAAATTCATATTCTAAGTAGGCATATCTTGACAATTGATAAACGTGTGTAGAATGGAAAATAAATTTAAATTCTACATTTTAAATCATGAAAACCTTAATAAAACTCAACATGTTTAAATATTTACTTTTTTATTATGAGATAATTTGTTAGTTCTTTTATTTATATATTTTTAAATGAGATACACCCTTATAACATAGTCTTCTTATGATTTACGCTCTAATAAAAACGAGTCTTCAAGGAAAAAAGGTCATACTGATAATTTAACTTGATACCTTTAAGTTGTCTGTTCTCCACTCTAACTAACACTCAATTGTCTAGGCGTGAAGACGATTTAACAAATATTTTTGTAACATGTGAAATAATAAAGTGAATATTCGGTGCATCAAATGAATAATTGTTGGACTTACCGTTAGGATCTGCAGAAAGATTCGCCAATCACGAGCAATGCCAGCCCAAATGAACATAAAGAAGAAATCATTAGGTCGACACATAACCAAAAAAAGAAAAATAAAGAAATTGCAAAATATTCAATTTTTAAACAATAAGCCACCAGAACTAATGTGAAATATTTAATAAAACTAATTTTTTATGTGTAGCAAAAATTTTGTAACCGAATAAATAAACATACCGTTCATCCAGTTCATCTCCGGGCGAAAATGAAAAGCAGGTCTCTGCCAGTCCAACATGTTAGAGCTCCATGGATATGAATTATCCGCACCCAACACCGGCCGGAAAGATTTCTCGGACACACCTTGATCCACACCACGGGACAACGGATGTGTCTTCGCAGGAGTCACCGCGGGTGAAGTTACAGCATTGGTAGTTAAGTTCTTGGGAATTGCAGGCCCATTTCCGGCGATCAGAGCCGCTAGAAAAGCGACAGATAAAAGTGCACACACCACAAAGATGGCTGCCTTTTTTGGCCGGAGGTGGTCATCGGCGACGGTTTGTTCACCGTCCGACAGTGGGGCGTAGGAATAGGGAAGTGCAGAGGTGGTGGCATTTGGGTTTTCAAGATCTGAGGAAGAAGCCATCTTTGTGAACGTGGATTTGAGAAGAGGCTGGAGAGGGTCTTTATAATCAAAATTTTCGTGAGGAGGGTGGAAGATTTCAAATTATTGGTGCTTACGTGGATCTTGTTGTATACACGTGGTCATCATCAAGAGGTGAGAAAATTATAGCGTGATTATAAACTTATAATCAAAATAGGACATTGAATGTTGTTATAAGATCGGATATTGAACTAGATGTCTTATTTATTTACTACAAGAACTGATCTGATCGGATTCAAAATACCGGATGATGTCACAAAAACTTAATAAATATAAAAAAAATATATAGATTTATAAAAATATTTATAACATCATAATTACAAATTTTAAATAAATATAATCATGTTTAGAAAAATATAGTATACGGTTTAGAAAAAACAATTTACTTAAAAAATATAGTATATGGTTTATATACGTGAGTGTGAGAGAGTATACACAAATAGATTAAAAAAATGATATTTCAGTGTTTTAACACGTTAAACAAGTAAAAAAAATTATAAGATTAACACAATCACCTATAAGTTGAATAATTAAATTAGAACAAAAAAAAGTTTATTGATATAATTGAAACAGTTGTAAAAGTTTTTAAATTTATATAGAGTTATCCTAAAATTCGTCGTTCTAAAGGATCTTAAAATAAGCGAATGAATCAAAGAAAAATAAACATAGTTCAAACAAGACATATTCAAGTGTCATCTTTAAGATCGTACTTGAATGAGTCATGGATTAATTGATTTAAAATGAGGCAATTTTATGATTTCTTAACATAAAGATCATAAGTTCAAGTTAAATTAGGAATATTATAATTCATGTGATTTAGAGGTTTTGTCATAGTGAATCTTTGCATGATGAGATTTTTTTATTAAATGGTTGGCAGGCCCTATCACCGGTGTTTGCGTTTCACGGGCTTAGCTAACCTTTTAAATTTAGATTTATCTAAGTGAACAGTCTTAAATGTTTGTTGGTTGTTTAAAAAAAATTACATGAAAAAGTACAAAAATTACCTAAAAAGTAAACTAAAAGTAATCAAAGTAAAAAATAAAATATATTATTTTTAAGTGAAAGGTAAGTTTTTTTTTTTTTGCTATATAATATTTTTAACTTTTGATGATATTACAACCATTACAGTATAATCAAATTTTCTTTTCATTTATAAACGTATACGTTTAATATATATAAAAATGATCATTATCAAGAATTAGAGGTGAAGCTCAAGTTAAAATAGAGGGTGGTGTAAAATTAAATAAAAAGAAAATTCATTAAAAGAAACTATAAAGAGAGATAATTCGATATGTGGTCTACATTTTTCTTCTATAAATGAATAATACTAATTATTGTGTTTGTGTACGTGGCTAATATTACAAGAAAATAAAGGAAGCTATCACATGTTTGATGTATTTAAAATTGAATTATTGCATCTAAAATAATTTCATTATTGAAGTTGATTTCAAAATCCACGTCGGTGAACTAATTATTTAATATGCGTACCACCCTTCAAAACATTGCACAAGGCATAATTCATTTGTTCTAAATATTAGGGACGACAAGAGTGTGTTTTGGTCCGGCATATTATAATAGGCTCGAACTTCCCCTACAATTTTTTTGGTTTCTTTATTTATTTTGTTCTTATTTATTTATTTTGTTCTTATTTATCAATTTTCTCTTTGAATCTTCCTCTAAGTTTTTTTTAATCAGTTGCCATTGATACGAAGCAACAGTTGTTTCGGATAAAAATTAACAAACTTAACTTTTAGCAAAACCGAATTAAAAAAACGAGGTATTGTGTTTTACAATCAAATATATCAAATTTACTTTAAAAATATTCCTGAAGATCCATATAGATATTTGAGAATATGAAATAGAAAAATAGTCAAACACACGAGATTTAAACGATAAAAAGCCCTTGATCTCTTAGAATTGCCGGCATAAAAATCTCAGGAGGTGACAATTGTCACTCTGCCTAGTTTATTAATATAAAATTCACCAAATTACAAAGAGAAGAACACAATATGATCGATGTTAGAAGTGTTTGTAAACTCGTATAGCTGCCAAGTGTGTTGTGTGTTCCTAAAATCGATCAATGTCTCGGTATTTATACAAAGAAATTACAAACAAACTACAAAGAGCGCCCATAATTGCCGTTGCGAATATTTCGGCCACTTTTCATATGTGGGTGACTTATTTAAATTAATGGCGTGGAATCCTCAATGTTGCCGCAGTCCATGATCATTCAGTTGGAATATGCTTTGACTCCTTTCGTGATTATTGCTCATTAATCTGTCAACCTATTATCTCCTGAAATCTTGGAAACTATATTAGGAATAAACAAAGATATTGGTTAGTCGTAATATATTATTAAATATCCCTGATCATGAAATATTGCGGGTGATTTTTAGCGCACAACAGTGTTACATAGTTTTTTCAAAAGTCAGATTCAAGTTGTTTCAAAGCAAGAATGTTAAACAATAACATAAGCACAACAAAGCGCAGTTGCATATTCTAGTTCAAAGTTAATAAACATAAAATATTCCCCTAATGCTTTGTATACTAAAGAATACGTCGTATCGCTAGAATGCTCAAATTAAATACTCATAAGATCCCTCATGCCCAAATTATTTTGTTTATCACATATCAAAAAGAAAAAAAATAATAACAATATAAATTTTATATATAAATTAAAAGACCATTTGGTCCTTTTGAAAAATTTAGATAATTACTACAAATCTAAATTCTAAATAAGAAAAAGAAAAACTTTTGATGCGAGAGTGGAACATCATGGTATCCTACATCATATGCTTTTGTCGAGAATTTAATGAGTGACGAGTAAACCTGGTTTTTCCCACATCAAATACCCACTGACGTAAAGCTAGAGGCATAAAAGATTCGAGTTTACTTGTTTAATTTTGTGATATGGTAAAATCTCTAACACCCTATTAATTGAAGAATACGTATGTATAATTGGGATCAAATAAAAGATTATGAAAAAAAAAACATAAAGATTTGGGTTACTTTTGTCCGATTTATTTGTCTTATCACAATTCAGGTGGGTTAACGGAACATTATCTTTTTGTGTGTGTAGAAGAATGTTAATAAGAAACTCCATATTTGAAACAAAAGAAAAAAAACAAATTCATACTAACCAATAAATCTTTTAACCTTTTTTCATACTTTTTTTATTATAAAGTTATAAATGTTTTAAGAAAAAATAATAATAAAGATATGTATATCACGAAGTTATGTATATGTAACTCAAAAAGTTTCGCATGTAAATCATTACGGTACATATTCCTCAGAAAAAAACTCGATCTAAAAGAGAAACCAATTTTGTTTAACTTTAATATAGATCACATATTTATTTTCAATATTACAAATATTAGACATAAAATATATAATTTGTTTTTAATGTTTTATTAGTTTGTTTTTAATGGGGAAAAAAAACAAATCAATCTAGCTCGACCGGTGAATCAGATGGTTCGCAAGACATATTTAGTCCGGCCCCCTCCGGTTCCTAGTTAAAAAGGCGGCTTATATGATTGTATTTATATCCCATTACAGAAGTGAACCAATAATTAATTTAGCGGACAACAAATCAACGTGGAAGTGTGGCCCCCAGGGCCCAGGATACGCTTCTTTATGTCCGACTTTTTGAATATAATTAGGCTGTTTTCCTAAAAAATTATGTGTGTCTAAATATATATTAGCCATACATCTTGGATAATTTTACGCCTATGGTGAAATTTAGGGGCTAATGTTTGGTCAAAAGTAAACATAATTGTGCTTGATTAAGATGTAAGAACAAACGTGTAACTTTCCTATTTCCTATACACTTACATATCATTTTAAACGATAAGTTAATGCTGACTAATAACAAAGAATTCAAAATCAAAACGTAAACATTATGCAATTGAAGGTTTTATCTGCAAGAATCAGTTTCGATGAACAATACATTGGATCGATCCGTGGCAAAAGAAATGAAAGAAAAGAAAACAAAATATATGTATATGTCAAAACGCATAATATTTGCATGTGACAAACAAAAATTTTCATAAAACATTATATTTAATAGTTGTAAAAGAAAATTTTATACTTGTAAAAAAAAACTATAGGTCACTTTGACTCTTGTATGTTCGTGTTTTGATAACTTGCATGTACATAATTACGAAAACTTGGCTTTGATGCAATGGAAACATAAATAAAAATAAGCAAGCTACCATGATAAATTTGTAATATTATAAATAATATTTCAAAAAGGCTGTAAAAGGAATATATGTATGTATGTATGTATATATGTATGTATGTTTAAATCTTACTCTAATAAATAGGTATATAGAGAGTACACATGTTATCTTTTAGCTCTTTATTTTTTGTGTTTTTTCGTTTATTTTATTTTATTCTCATATTCATCTTTTTTTGAATAACAAGCTAGGTTCAACGATATGTTATTTCATAACCCAAATGACTCCCTCTGATTTAACAACTCAAGCGATGTGATCACAGTCCGCTTCCAACTTTTCGGTATCCAATACTCAGGTGTTGGCTAGCGCTTAAACGATCAATTCAATTGCCCTTAGGAGAAAACACGATATACTCTACTGATCGCTTTGCAAAAATTTGAAAATATGGCCCCACATATCTTAAGCTTTTTGATAATCATCATGTATCAGTTAAGCTACAAGATCTTTGGCTTTTAAATGCATTCACAATTGACATACCTAAATAGTCTCAGCTTTATAATTTGATTTAACATTTCTATCCTTTTTGTTTTGGTAATTTATAGGTTAAAATAGAATAATTGAGATTTATGAATTATATTTTTTTAGTTATTTAACTCGTTGAATGCATGAGTTTCTAACCTAGTTAGTATGCATGTCAATGTCTAATATGAATAGAAATAAATAATAACATCGACCAAACATGTAAGGTCCGTGTGGAAATCAACACTCGCAAGTGTGACTCTAAGAACATCCGGTGTGCCAAGGAAGTGGGCGTGGGTAAGGCGTGAAAGGAGCGTGGCACACCACCCCCTCCTGGGCGTGGGTGGGCCGGCGTGAGTGGGGCAACGGCCATATGAACGTTGTGGCTTTCGAATACCAATGGTTTTATACCGTTGGCAATTAAAACAAAAACAAAAACAAAAAATTTACCTTTTTAAACACCACATTCAACACAAAAAATTTCCTACTCTCCCCATTTCAAATTAATTCAATTTTCTTAACAAAAAAAATACTTTCCATGGATCCCAACCAAACACCAAACCAATACTACAACCCAAACACTCCACCTAACCGAAACCCGAACACCCTACCTTCGAATTGGTTCTTTAACCCTTCTCCAATGAATCCTTTTTTTGATTCAAACTGTTATCGACCGCATTTTGATTTGAGTCCACAACAAGGGTTTTACACATTCGCTGAGTTCAAATAAATCTAAACGAGCTTGATGAAGAAGAAGACTACAACGACGGGATAGAGGATTTGACCCGTCCGATTGGGAGAGATTGTGCAAAAACCGACCGAGCAAGGGCGAGACGGGGCTCTTCATCTCAAACGACCCCGGATTATAACCAAGGAATGTAAAACTTATCTCAACGAATCGGTGACGTTAACGAATTAAAACGAGAACGTAAACGGTTGGTAAAGTTACAACTTCTATTCACTAACACCGAACACTCAACCGGGGTCGACTGTGAAATTGCCGAGCGGGAGAAGGAAAAAATTCGAAATAAATATAGAGATAATTAGCTTTATGTAATTTTTTTTATTTATTTGTAATTTTCATTTATAATTTTATGTAATTTTTTTTATTAATTAGTAATTTTCATTTATAATTTTATGTAATTTTTTTAATTTATGATTAATTATATCTACTTTTTTAATTTAAAAAAAAATGACGTGAAGTGGTTGGACAAAGGGGCATTTCCATCACTTTTAGTGGAGTGGGTGGTTGTGGTGGGTGACATATGTGGAGTGGGTGAACCATGGGGCATACCCTATGGTCTAAGACTATCCACAACGGTCACCCCACTGAAAATCCTTCCCCACCAAAATTTCATGCCACGTCATCACCCCACTGAAAACCTTAAACTCCTACAGTGGTCACCCCACTGAAAACCCTTCCCCACTATTATCTTGGCACCAATCAGAAAGCTAGAAAGGGGGTTGGCACCAATCACAAAACGAGAAAAGTAGCGGGGAGCAGGGGCCGTGGGAGGGGGTTGGGCGGGAGCCGCTGATGAGGGGGGCGGTGTTCCCGCCGGAAGCCGCCGAAAGTAGAAGCCCCGCTGGACGGGCGGGGCGACCACTGCGTCAAGTCTAACAATGGGCCAATGGCGAGTTGCTTATATGCTCCAGTGCTCCACGACTCCCCGTCTCACCCATCAATCGAACCTCGAGTTGTCTTGAATCAAGTGGCCGTGAGGTTATCAATAGACAATGTCTTTTCGGTGAAAGTGTGTAACCAACTGTGTTATTTAAACGTATCCTAGGTTAGTTTTGATGTATAAAATGAATTCACAAATAATTATATATTTAGTAATAAAATTTATAAAATATATAAATGATTTTTTGAAATAGATTATGAGTTAAATTTTGTATAAGTTAATATTTTAAGTAGTAATAATACAATTTTTAAAACATTCATATTTTAAACATTTTACTAAAAAATCAGGTTTAAAAATATTTCTTTTTTTTTACAGAAGATATTATGATATTCATGTTTTACAAAAGTTTATTAATAAAATATTAAATAGTTAATAATAGTAACTTATAAATTATAAAACAATATGCTAAGGTAAAATATGATTAAATCACATATAAGTAAATAATTTAAATAATAAACAATAATATTAAGTTTTAAACTTCTATACTTTTAAATGTTTGTTTTTAAATTTTTGTTAAATAATTGTTTTTAAAATATTATTTTTTTCTACAAAAATCTAGACTAATAGCCATACATTACTCGAGTTTAATAAAGAAAATATTAAGTATTTAATAATGAGAACTACAAAATATAAAACAATATTTTCAGATAAAGTAGTATATATTGAAATTATGTATAGTTAAAAATTTGAAGTAATAACATTATATTATTATTTTATGACTTTTGAATTTTAAACAATTTGCCTTTTGAACATTTTATTTTAAAAAATAGTTTTTGAAATAAAAAAAATGTCACTTTTAACAAGCCAGAGTATTCCTTACGACCCGTATTTCTTGTAATTGATTGGATGTTTCATTAACAACCTAGCCACCTAGGGTGTTGGTATAATCTTTGTTAATTATAAAAGGTATGTCATGTGAATTAAGCTCACCGGTTGAGGTTTCACCTTGTAACCGAGAGGTCATGGGTTCAAGCACTAGCTGCCAAAGGTGATTTAAAGGACATTTAGGTGAGGGAAAAAAATCTTGAGCTTAATCTCGGGTTCTGGACCAATGGGGGGCAAGGGTTTACCCATTCCAGGGGTTTCCCGTGCATCTGGTGTGGCCGCATCTTACCTCTGCCTGGTGAACCATGTTAAGACAACATACGTGATATGTAGAATCGTCGCCGTTCAAAAAAATCTATATTAAAGGTCTAGTTATTTACACATTCTACTTTTATATTTTAAAATCACACTAACATTATACGTCTCGTATAACTCTATTCAAGATGTATAGCCTCATTTGATACCCAATGATTCGACAACGATTGGTCTCGTATACGTCTCGTATATGACATATACGAGGCTTATAGAAGTACAATTATTGACACAGAGAAAATCTAACGAATAATGATGGTCTTCCTATACGTCTCGTATGTGTTTATATGAGAACTATAGAAGGTGTGGAGGTGTGAGAATAACATGACTCGTTATAAATGATACATAGGCATAGAGAATTACGTTATATGCTCTCGTGTTCAGAATTTGTCATTAGAACTTTTTAAATTATTTCAATAAGGGTGAGGGGAGTCATTACAAAAAAAATAAATAAATAAATAAGTAAGTAAATAAAAAGGTACCTTCGATGTCGATATATGATTACATTCTCGATATGCATCATTTTCTGTTGGGTAGACTTAACAATATGTGGTGTTCTTGTGGACAACACATTATCCACCACTTAATTGAATCGCTGTAATTGAATTTTAGGCAACAATTTAAAATTAAATCATTCCAGAAACCCAATTTTGAGTTTTCGGTGGTATGACCTTTTACGACCCGTTAATTGGATTTAACACGCCAGAAGTTTGTTTATCTTGTTTGTGAACCAAATGGCTTATAGTCTAATGGTACTCCCTTGACTTCCCAAATAGGAGGTCTTGGGTTCGAGTTTCGGCTGGATCAAAAAAATGCTTTGGGTTGAGCTAGGAGGTTTTCCCAGTGTGGGTTTCCTTCTAAAAGGTGGTGTCAATGTACTCATTTAAACAGTGTTACTTGGCATTAGCTATTAAAAAAAAAGTAAACGTTTTAATTAATAAATCAATATAACCGCATTAAAAAAAATAAACTATTTTTTTTACCAGTGAAATTTTGAATCGGTGATGAAATCAAATATTGTTCTATTATTGATCGAATGTCTTTTAGAACTGAATGATCTCAAAAACACTTACTATTCTAACAAGTCACGTTATTTGGGTAAAATATTAATATATAATTCGGTTGTATATGTTTGCTGAAATACATTCTACCAAGTGACAAACAAGCACATGCAATTTCATGTTCGTCTGAAGATCCCACCTCATTTTTACAATATCTTTAAAAATATGTCAGTTATTCAATATTAATTAATACTCATCCAATCATTGTAGTTTCAGTTGGCATTTAAATCCGACACCAATCAATCTCGACTCTCTTGTCGTCGAATGTTCAGATGTTCATCTCCCTTGTGAAAAGGAAATATATATTTTTTGAATGGCTTTATTTTCACGTATGTCCTATCATTTTGGGGTGATCGTCCAAGGTCGGACTCTTCCAACTGTCGTGAGAACTCACACCCCTTGATGCTCAGGAACCCTATGGAATGGGTAAACCTTCACCCCCATCAAATCGAACATGAGATAAACCCCAAACAGACCCTTCAACTGGTGTTTTTCAAACTTGCCCACAGATGGATTCGAACACTCAACCTCTACAATGAAAGCTAAGAGCCCTAACAATTGGGCGGAGTCTTTCGAACGAAAAGCAAATATATATACTCTATAGCCCACATATCTAACTTATTTACCAGATATTTCAAGTATATATTTGTTATTTAAAAATTAAGTCACTCCCTAATATCAAAAGTAGATGGAACAAGTACGTGTTTGTATACAAATGTACAGATGTACAAATCGGTTTTTTGTTTTTCGTTTTTTTTGGTTTTTGCACTTTATTAAAATAAAAAGGTTGAATTTAAGTTATTTAACATAACTTGTTTTTAGTTATTGGAGTCAAAAATTAGTTTTTCATTGAACCAGTTTTGTTATAAACCAGTTTTTTAGAACCCAAAACCCTACGTGGATATGCCGGTTTTAGTATAATTAAATCTGTTAATAAAAACTGGTTTAAAATTTAATTTTTGAATTTACTTTTTCAAAAATAAATTAAGTTCCAAAAAACTCAATAAACTTTTATTTTTGTTTATTTTTAAAAACTAAGAGAAAAAAAAAAAACAACTTCGATATAAAAAACATAAAAAGTTGTACATGTTATCCAAACCTACGGCTTTAATTAGGTATAGACACTTTTTTTTTTTCAATCTCTAACTCTCTAAGTCTGATATAGTGCTATTCAAGCTTGAAACAGATTTGGATTTTAGTTATCCTCACAAACCTTAGCCATATGGCCCATATCAATTATAATTGGGCCTCAAATACCATCCCACCTAGAGGTGGGCAAACCGGGTTCAAAACCCAACCCGAACCGGGTTCAAAACCGGGTTCAAAATGGACCGGGTTCGGTGGAACCGGTTTTGAGTTAAACCCGAACCGGTTTGGAACCGGTTTCACATTTGTAGATCTAAACCCGGTAGAACCGGGTAGGGTCGGGTCGGGTCCAGAACCGGGTACACCTACCGGGTTCAAACCGGGTTCGGTTTAAATTTTTTTTTTTTTTTTTTTTTAAAATTTGAATACATAAATAAAAAAAAAATAATATTAAAAACATTCATTATTATTTATAATAATTTACAATAAATTACATACATAACTTAAAAATAAAAATAACTTTTAATACATTTATTTATATTTCAATTATTTAAAAAAAAAAGACATACATAAATAAATAAAAAAATACTTGATTTAAGAACATGAATAAAAAAAATAATGATATTAAAAAAATTCATTATTATTTCTAGTAATTTTACAATAAATTACATACATAACTACATAACTACATAACATAAAAATAAAAATAACATATTTAACATTTATTTCTCTTTTAATTATTTAAAAAAATAAAAGACATACATAACTTAAAAAGATAAATACAAATACAATAACTTGAAAACATGCGTTTTATTCCGTGCTCGTTCCCGCTTGCGTTTGCGTACGTTTACGAGCACGAGCTTCTTGTGCAAGTTCTTCATCGGATATGTCGGGAGATAATCCTTCCTCCACCTCCTCTTCGTGTACCATTGTTTCAAGTTCGATTTCATCTTCGAGGTTTGTTATGTTTTGAATTCGATCGATCGCGTCCAAGTGATCTTTTAAGCAAATACACATCTCTACTGATTCTGGAGTAAGTCTTGTTCTTCGTAAAGATAATACCCTGCCACTAAGAGAAAACGCAGATTCCGAAGCTACCGTAGAAGCTTGGACGGTTAGTAAATCACGTGCCATAGTGGATAGAATCGGATAATCGGATTCCTTTCCTTTCCACCATGACAAAAGGTCTAAATTGTGATAATCCTCGGATTGAAAAGTGGAAACAAAATCTGTTCCAATGTACCTTCCGAGCTCACTTGAAGGGGTGTTACCCCTTTGTCGTTTTGCCGTTTCATTACGAACGGTATTAAATAAACTAAGAAGCGGATCACGAGGTCTACTACTCGAGCTTGATGCGCTCGTGCTCGTACGTATGTTTATATTAGGACCATATTTACTTAAATAAAATTCATACATACTTTGTAAACTTTTTTGAAAACTTTTTTTTGCATCATTTGAAAAATTTGGATCTTCTTCATGAATATCCAAATTATCATTTATTTCGTCTATCAAACATTCAACTCCCGTAACATTTAAAATTGGGTTTAAAGCAGCGGCACAAGTAAACACGGGTGGTAAATCTTTAAAATATTTCTTTAATTTGAGTTTCATTGGACTTATAATTTCTTCAAACATTTGGTTTTCATTTCAAAATTTTTTAAATTTGACGTCATCAAATACAATTCTGGTAACACCAATGGACTAGTAGGATAATAAACCCCTGATAATTTTGTAGTGGCGGTTTTAAAAGCTTCAAGAAAATCTTTTAAATCTTGAATATTCTCCCAAGCTAAGTCCGAAAATTGTTCGGCGTAACCACTTTCACAAAGACTCGTATGAAATGTTTGTAAAGTTGCTCTTTGTTTTAAAGCACTTTCAAACATTTTAAAAGTGGAGTTCCACCGAGTAGGTACATCCCAATTAGGACCATAACAAGGTCTGTTCGTATCTTTACACAATTTTTTGTAATCGGTAAATGTTTTTCTACTTTTTTTAAAAACATCATGTATCATATTTCTAAAACCATATTTGAAAGTTTCAAGATTCGGTGAAGAAAGACCGTCTTGCACCGCTAAGTTAATAATATGTGCTACACATCGACTGTGGAAAAATATACCATTGCAAAATGGTGTGTATTTTAATTTTAATTTTTCCACTGCAGCAGTGTTGTTTGAAGCATTATCAAATGCTATTGAAAATAGTTTATTTTCCAACTTAAATTGTGTTATTACGAAATCTAATAGTTGAAACAAATATTCAGCCGTATGTGGATACGGGAAAAGTTCAAACGCAATCGTACGTTTCATCATTTGCCACGAAACGGGATCCACCCAATGGGCGGTGACGCAAATATACGATTCCGGTAAACCATGAGGTGCAGACCAAACGTCTGTAGTTAAGTTTACACCAGTGTTTAGTTTTTCAAAAAATAAGACCAAATCATTTTTTGCCTTGTTCCACATTTTTAAACAACGACGCCTTAGCGTCC
Source organism: Mikania micrantha (assembly GCA_009363875.1). Lineage (NCBI taxonomy): Eukaryota > Viridiplantae > Streptophyta > Magnoliopsida > Asterales > Asteraceae > Mikania > Mikania micrantha. The sequence goes on along the minus strand of CM018694.1, from coordinate 74,434,004 downwards.
TTCGACTTACATGATTATAACGAGGCTGAAGCGTATCTCGAATCATGTTTGTTAAACGAGGGTTGTCGAAATGTCCAAACGGCAACGCCTCTTGAATCACGAACTTCGCCATTCTATCACGAACCTCGTCTACGTTGTAGTGAAAAATTCCACCATCATTACTGATTTGTGTTTGTTGACTTTCTGGATCATTCTTCAACGCCTTGCAAAATGGTTTGGTAATATGTTTCTTCAAACTCGTGTTTGATTCTTTTGCAAGAAGCATACCACAATACTTGCAACGAGCCTTTTGAGACCCATCACTCATCTCAACTAAATCCCAGTTACACCATATTTCCATGTTCCTACTATGCGTAAGAACACGGACAACTGTAACTTCGGTGTTAGAACCTTGACCGACAGAAGATGTAGAGTGAGCCATTGCTTTAACAAGGTTATACTTGTTTAAAATACGAGTGTAATAAAAATGGATCGCGAAACAAAGAGTGTAAAGCAGTCGGGTGTACGAAACGAGAGCGTTTTTTGCTTAGATTGTTCGTTTTCAAGTGTGTAATCAAACTAAACCAAGCCACAACAATTTATACTAAGTTTTGGACCAAAAAACATCAAAAAAACGGCTAGAAATCGATCCAAACGGCTAGTTCAACGGCTAGAACTCGAAATTTTCGTTAAAACGGTCAAAACCGGGTTGAAACCGGGTTGGAACCGGGTTCTAGCTACCGGATTGGAACCGGTTCGGGTTGGAACCGGTTTGGACCCGCCTGATAATTTTAAAAACGGAACCGGGTAGGAACCGGCGGGTTGAAGCGGGTTGGAACCGGGTTGGGGGTTGACCGGGTTGGAACCGGGTCCGGTTCCGGGTTGAACCCCGGGTTCGGGTTTGAAACCGGGTACGATGCCCACCTCTAATCCCACCACGGCAGTACGGCACCATCTGAGTTAGAGGTGGGCTACGGACCCGGACCCGGAACCGGACCGAAAACTCGAACCGGAACTGGTTCCACTTTTAAACCGGTCAAGCCCGAATCGGAACCGGAAAAAAACCGGTTGGAACCGGTTAAAAACCGAAACCAGAACCGGTCTTTGCCTTTGTTGACCGGAACCGTTCGGCTCCGGGACCGTTTCCGGTTCCAAAAAACCCCGGCTTGGCCACCTCTAATCTGAGTTGCTTAAATATTCCAAGTAATTGTAATTTTGACTTGTTCATGAGTTGAAATGAAACGAGGGAAGGTTTTTTACTCGGATTGTTTACAAATTAAGTACTCAAATTGGTTCTCAGCTTGGTTTCGAAGTTTCAAAGCCAAGCTAAATGTTAGTGCTCGTGATCAACTCGTTTACAAGTCGAGCGGCTGAGCTTGATTTAGCTTGGCTTGAGTTCATATTAAAGTTTAATGAATATTTAGAATGTGATCGATCTCAGCATCATAGAAATAAGTTCGAATAGTTCATCAGATTCATCATTCTTTAGTTCGAATAGTTCACCGTCATAATTAAGAATTAAACAATCCAACCCCTCCAACTGATTGAAGTTTAAAATCATTGGTTCACTCTTCACCGGTGCAACAACTTTGGTTCAGCATTCGAAGGAGTAGTATTACCTGTCAATCCTTGTACTTCAATTTTTTTAACAACATTAAAAGACAACTAGGTTTAAAGTAATAAAAAGTCAGAGGAGTTACAGTTTGGCCAATAATGTCTTGTCCTAGTGTTAAGATAGAGGTATGAGAGAAGTGATAGGAGACCCAGGTCTTGGGTTCGATCCTTGATCCCACCCGGTTTTACCGGCCTTTCACCGTTGTGCCTTTGAGCTGGTGCTTGGGTCAGGTTTTCCCGAGAATTGGTGGTTGGGGGGCTAGGGCTTTGCTCGTCTGGAATAGTGGCCAGCTCGGGCATCCTTTAGCTATTGTGGGCTGCGTACGGAGTACCCGACAGTTGATTAGTTTGTCGTTCAAAAAAAAAGTTACAGTTTGAGCATTATTAATTATGAATTCTAGAATGTGGTTGTGGTTATATTTTTGGGCTTAAACCTTTTTAATGGATTGCTGTTTAAAAAAAGTTCCCAAATGTTGCAATAAATACATATATATTAATGTAAATATGTATAAAAATTAAGTTAGTAAAGACCTAGCCACATTGGCAACTATATGAGCAAGTTTACTTTGCCTCATGCACGACTTAGTTTAAAAACCATACCAAGGATGCTCAACTTGTCGACAACCAAGTAGAATTCAAACGATTTTTTCCCGAATGATCGTTATAGCTTATCCTATAGCCCAGCATTGATAGTAAGGTATTCAGGCCACTTCAAGTCCAATGTTTTATTTCATACCCAAGTAGAGGTGGGCAAACTAGTTTTTTTTATGAAACAGGTTCCGGTCAAATAAGTCAACAACCGGTTCCGGTTTTTGACTGGTTCCAACCAGTCAATCTCCGCATTTGATTCGGGTTTTGGCCGAGTAAAGGTGAAACCGGTTCCGATCCGGAACCGGCTGTATCCACTAGTTCAGGTACGACCGGTTTCAGTTCGGGTTGTCTGCTTTTAGGCCGAAGAAGGGCAGCCATTTTGACCATGAACAAATTTTATTACTCTCGCCCACAGAGACGAGGATTCAATATATGTTTGGAGTTGCATCCAATATTACAAGTACGATTCTTATTATGCCATAAACTCATTTGTAACCGTCGGATGATTCGTAAATTCACCACATCACGTGGCGTTAGTTTTGACTTATATTTTTTTCTATGAAATTTCCTTTTGAAATTATTACAACGCAATGTACAGAAAATAATGGTGTTTTATTTTAGCATTTCAATCTTTATAATCGATTCATTACGACATTATATGTTTCTTTTAATCATACAACCACACTTCAACGCTTTGGTTTTATCATAACGCTTTGTCGCAACATGCAAATAACTTTACTCGTTTACTATTTACCCTTATCTTCATCCAATTTATTTCTCGAACTCATTCCTCAAATTATTATTTAAAGGTTGTATATGTTGCTTAACTTAACTCCCATTTTGTATAGAGTCTGGGAAGATGCCAGACCGTTTCACAATCTATAGTAAGTAGTAACATTTGTACAAAGGGTCTCACAACTTAAACCTGTAACATCAAAGTTACAAAACAACACTCTTAATAGCTATTTTAATACGCTCCCTTCCTCAAATTCCTATATAACTCAAAGAACGATGTCTGTGGCAAAAAGCAACCGCTCACAAGTGTTCATATACAAATTTCCAACCTTGCTAGTTATTTTAACTAGGTTTTTTTTTTCTATCGTGCGTTGCGGTGGCTTATCACAGTACACTCCCGAAAACGGTTGTTATATATCATTTGCAAAATCATAAGTTACATTAGGGGTGTTCATAGATTCAAATGATTTGGAATTTTGAATTTTTTAAGAGCATTCGAATTCGATCCGTATTCGTATTCAGAATTCGAATTCGAATTAGTTTGATGGAAATTTAATTAATTCGAATTAGTTTGATGCAAATTTAACTAAAAAAATTGTTTATAATGGCGATATATGTTTATGCATTCAAAATATCAAATACGCTATAAACATGTAAATATCAAATAAATAACATTTAATTTGAAATATTTGTGATAACATACAAACTAATAAAATTACAAGTATTATATAATTGGATCACATTTTTTTTCACTATATATGTATATAATATTTACGATTAAATATTATATATATATATATATATATATATATATATATATATATATACACACACACATGGTATCTAATAACAACCATTAAAATGAAAATATTTTAAAAGGTATTGTAGGCAAAATAAGAATTTAAGGATCAAACTATACAAAATAAAAAAGTTATTATTTCTTTTACTTGCATTTTAATTAAAAATTATAACACACTCCCTCTACTGGAGGTGGGCAAAAAAACGGACCCGGAACCGGAACCGACAATCCGAGCCGGGACCTGAACGGTCATACCCGAATCGGTGGGTACCAACGGGTACGGTTTTTCAGGCAAATTGGAACCGGAACCGAAATTGGTTCCACCTGTACCCGGCCAAAACCGAAACCGGTCGAAACCCGGAACTGGGTCTTGACTTTGTTGACTGGAACTGAAACCGAAACCGGTTCAAAAGAAAACCCAATTTACGCACCTCTACTCTCTACTCCCTTTTTTGCTTCAAGTTTAGCCCACTTTAAAGCTTCAAGTTTAGTATATTCGGTTTGTAACGTTTCAACTTAACCATTTTAAAACACGTTCGGCAAAATCAACCCTGCTCCTTCCCCCGTCGTCTCGCCGGCAACAAGGCTCACCAGTGGTCCTTCTAGTCCTCTCCGGAGTCGCTCCACCCACTATCTCTTCCGTCAATTATTGTGTCTCTTTGGGCTGATGTGGCGCCATAACCAGGGGAACATTTGTGAGTCACTGATATGCCGATTGGTTGATACGATGCTTCTTTCAATTGCAAAATTCTTGTCGTTTATGTTGGAAATTCCAAGTCTTTGTTGAATTTTTCATAAATTTTAAATTTATTTTTAGTGAAGCTGCACATTTTTAGTCATCACCAATTTGACAACTTCATCTTCATCTTCAATTACTTGTCGCCACATTTGACATAACTTCCCCCAAATAAAACATGTATATGCACATTATATTTTATATCAAATTAGGATGTGTCTTTGATTGACTAAATGGAAGGAATTGTAATACATCAATTCTCTTAATTTAATTTGAGAAAACCAACACAAATATCTACATATATTTATTTCATTGTCTTTATTTCATTTTGTTTAACACTAAATTGTTTAGATTTGTCAAATAGGTATTCAAGAGTTCTTGACTGTAAACCTGACTCACTTTTGTTCTTGTGATTGTGAAATTTGATTGCTGATTCGTATGTTATCTATAATTAAGTACGTGGTTGCAGGTTGGTTTAGAAGGTTTATTCATTTTCAAAAACTGTTTTTCACTGAGAAATATGAAAGGGATGCTAGGAAATATTGGATATATTCTACAATCGTCATCAAGACCGGCTTTATTTTGCTTCCATCTTCATTATTATAATTTAAATTTAATCTGTGCATTCTTATTTACGAGCCTGGACGCTCGTTGGAAGAAACCTCTCTATATCCGACAGAATGGTAAGATTGTCAATATCTTACCACCATAGCTTTGCTAACAGTGAGATATACTGAATAAGATTGTCAATATCTTACCACCGACAGAATGGTAAGATTGTCAATATCTTACCACCTTAGCTTTGTTAACAGTGAGATATACTGAATATGATTATGATGATTCTTGTTTCTGTTTCGGTGTGATAATTCATAATTTATAATTGTGTGACACCAAAATTTCAGTTTCAAGGATAGACATTACTTGGATAAAGAATGTGGACACCAAAATTTCAGTTCTTCAAAGTTGGATGTGGAGCTAGAAATGCCATCTTTCCTTTAGCTGCAACCTACCCTGCATTATTCATCCATGCTTGCGACCTCAGGCGTTGATTTGATCATGGTTACTTGTCCTTAATATTCTTCATCTAAATAGGGTTACACTTAATCATGAACTTTTACATGTAACTAGTTTTTATATTGCTATCTACATATCTGCTTGCTGTTACTTGCTAATAAAAGGTGGAATATATAAACCTTATTATAATCTTTTAATTTATCTTTTGCCTCTTGTCCATCAAGGATCAATTCAAACAGTTCTAGCCCCATCTTACAATGGCTGAACCCCAAGACAGACCAGCACCAAAGCCAGCAGTTATGATGGTTTCACCATCCTTCACCTTGCCACCTCGAACCGCCTCATCTAAAGCCAACGGTATGGAAGCAGCGCTCGTGTTACCATAGTTTGCCAGATTAGATATTACTCTGTCCGTTGGGAATTCAAGTTTTGTTGCTACGTGATCTATAATCCTCTGGTTAGCCTGCACGCACACAACATGCATGGCTCATAAGGTTCTCCCAGGTATACACATATATACGTTAAAACCGTACATGCACATCAATTATCAAACCTCTGACCCAAGGGCGTTTAGCCTAGTGGTATCCACTTGTGCACGTGTATGTAATATTCGTATATGCACATCATTTATTGAACCTCATACCTAAGCTTCTAGCCTAACAGTATCCACTATGTGTGTTCATAAAGGTGTTCCGCCTTAACGTTTAGGGTTCGAGTCTCATAGTAGACATTTGTGAAAATGTAGGGGTAAGATAGTGGGGGTGAGTGACATTCAAAAAAATATAAAAATAAAAAGATAAAAAATAAAAAACAAAAAACTAATGAACCTGATGGACCAGTAACCAGTCGATGTCTGATATACTAAAACCGGCCTTCGCTAACGAAGCATTGATGCTATCTGGCAGGGCCTTAACAACCAAGTGAAAAATCTCCTGACCATTCATTTGGATCGATGAAATAGAAGCGTGTGTAGGCGAAAACCCTAAGGCAGAATCATCATAATCCAGTGCAAGGTTTGTTTCAATATGCTTTATACCAGCATTCAAGTGCCTGTGGAAAAGTGAAAATTAGAAAAACAATCAATAAAATTTAGAGTTTGTTTATATTTCCATTGATGCAAGGGTTGAGGGAGAACCTGCTGCCATTGCCATCAGTGTGCAAGTCAAAACCAAATAAACCATCCTCCTCACTATCACATGCCTGCATAGAATGGTGATTATCTATAACATCAAACATGTCGATCATTAGCAAATGTACACGATCAGTCAACGACCTGAACTACGATAGCAGCAGCAGCATCACCAAAGAGCACACAGATCCTTCTATCATTCCAGTTGAGATAACGGCTTACGCAATCAGCTCCAATCACAAGAACGTTCTTGAAACCGCCCCCTGCAAGGGCATGTTCATGAAAAGTTACATACTCAAAGAAAATCGAAATTTTCATTTCGAGTATAACAAGTCAGTTTTTTACCCCGGATATGAGAAGAAGCTGAGACTAATCCTAATAAAAAACCACTGCAAGCAGCTCTGATGTCGTAGGCAGGCGGATTGTTTTTACATCCTAGTGTTTTTTGAACCTTATAATTAGGGAACAATCATAAACAATATTAAGGAACGTTAAACGCAGGTGAATTTGTGCATAGTTTTATTTGTACAATGTGTATATCATGTCTATTGTATGTAATGTCATTATGAAAGCGTATATGAAGATATAAACAGCCCATTTATTCAATTAACTACCTCAGGTGCACCGCCAAACAGATCGTCAGGCGTCGATGAACAAAACAAGATGAGATCTACATCATCAACACTAATCTCGGCCATTTCAAGCGCTTTTTGAGCTGCCTCTACTGCCAAACTTGTCAAGTTTTCCTTGCCTGTACATAGTTAAATGGTGGACAGGTTTTGGTATATGGTTAACGCATGTACGTTTGCACTTTCTCTTATACCTCGGTTACCAAGGTCGGTTACCAATTGTAGATTTTCTTTTTTAATACTCAAAACAGATTTATATTAAATATATAAGATTTCAAATATTGTAACATAACAAGCCTTGGCATAGTGGTAAAAGTCATTAGCAAATGTGAGAAAGGTCCCACGTTCAACCCCTCTCGACGCTCCTTTTGGCTCTTTTTTTTTTTTTTCCTTTTTTCTTTTCTCTTTCTGTTTATTATTATTTTCTTATTTCTTATTCATAAAATTAATTTTTTTTCCTTCTTACGTCACAACGTATGGTGAATAATAAGACTTTACCTGGTATGGTTAGAATCTAACCGAAAACCGATTCAGAATTCGTTCAGTTTTTTAGGTTATTGAGTGCTCCTCCTTCAATCCTTTCAGACGATTTTGATTCTGTTTTTTTTTTTTACTTCTTTTCTCTTCTTTTTTCCAGGTTTAATTCATGTTGTTGGTTATTAGCTGAATCCGAACCAATTTGAATTCAGTTAAATTCGGCTCGGTTAGATGAGTCGGTAAGTTTAGTAGTATATTTTCTAAGGGTCACGGGTCCAAAATATCTTACCTGCCACAAAGCACGGGCCCAAGTTGTTGATTCTATTTTTTTTACTTCTTTTCTCTTCTTTTTTTACTTTTGTTTTTTCTTTAATATATATATATATATATATATATATATATTTGTTGGTAAAAATCAAAGCATATGCAACCTATATAAGTTGGTAAGTTTGGTAGTCAACTTTCGACGGATCACGCTCTCAAAATCTTCGTTGCTCTTTTTTTTCCTTCTTTTTTTACCTTTTTTTGCTCTATATTACCGATCGGTTAACTCTCGTATATTTTTTAGTTATTATACATTTTGGCACAAAATATCTTACCTGCCACAAAGCACGGGCCCAAGTTGTTCGTATATCTTAATTTCAAAGATTGGTCACCAATAACGATTTTTTCTTTTTCTTAGACATTTTTTTGCCTAAGTGGTTAAAGCTTGAAAATTTTAGGGTAAGGATCTTTGGTTCGATCCATGTAGCGTTTAAGTTTTTCTTTTTTCTTTTTTTTTTTTGTTTTCCTTTTTTTTTCATTGAATTTTTCTTATATATTATCATTAAGTTACTTTTTTTTTAAATGTTGAGATGTGCTTTTGATAATTACGTTTCAGTATAAATATATAAGATCGAGTCGTCTGCGGTATAGTTTAACATTTTCTAAATTTTACAACCACGTGATCTTTTAGCGATATTTTGATCGTTTCGTTTATTAACATAACGATATAACATATTCATGATTTCCACATATAACATTGCGGCATGTTTTATAAAACCATGTTGTTGTAACCTGATACATTTCTTTTAGACTAAATTACACGATTTATTCTTTATGTTTATTATCAGTTTCAGGTTTCATCCTTTATCTTCATTTTGTTTCAATCTTCATCCTTTATTTCAACGTGTAGTTTCATTCTTCATCCTTTATATTAACTTTCGTTAAGTTTAACTGTTAAATCCCTCACATGCTAAACACGTGAGGGTAATTTTGTAATTTCCAAGTTAAAACATGTTGATTCCTTTAACAAAAACCTAGAATGATTGTTTACGTTTTCAACCGGTAGATATCAAACCTTCTGCCTTCCAGCAATCATGTAATCCTCATAACAGCAATGACATATACTGTATAATTTTTTTTATCGTAGGCATGATTGTGTATAATCAAGCCAATATGTTTTTATAAAATCTTCCGGTTCTGAGATATGAGACGTACGACTGAGATTTGAGATGGTGATGAGATCGGATTTACCCTCCACAATTGATATGAGAATAGCCCCCACAGAACTCCATGACTAGCTCTCTCTCTCTCTTCGAACTCATAATTGGCTTCCAGATCATGCTCCAAACTTGATTCTGGTTTCATTCTTGAAAATTTTCAAATTTTTACGAAGAATTTTTTTTTTTTAAATCCTTGTAACACATTTAAAACACTTTTCGAAAAGTTTCAAATTTCTTCAGTGTTGCAAGTGAAAAAATTACAACGATGTGGACTTTTAAGCAATGATGAATTTTCACAATTAACACAAAAATGAAGAAAGTATTCTACATGTGTTATAATGATGTTCAAAAAAAACAATAAGATTTAGCTTGCTTTTCGAGGAGTGATAATAACATTGGGTTAGTAACCATTCCATGTCCTATATATATCTAATAAATAAAAATTTTGATTATACACATATCAGTTTTATGAATAGTTAAAAGTTGGTTTTTCCTGTTTTTCTCATATATTCAATATTTGTAAGACATATTTTTTAGATTTTATTTTCTTTTATCGTTTATATTAAATGAGTAATGATTTTATTCAATTAAGTAAAAAATATTAGGTAAATAATATGATTATATTATAAATCATAGTTATATATTTTTTATATAACTACTTTGACAAATATAAAATATATTATATAAAATAAATAATTTTAAGTTTTATTTACTTATGATGTGTACTATACAATATTCTTAACATAATATATTAATATATATATATATATATATATATTAAAAACTAACTGAGAAGAATAGTAAAGTTTTGTTTTTTCGATTTTGGTCACCAAATCTTTTATATAATATAAAGTTTTGTTTTTTTGATTTTGGTTACTAAAACTTTTAATGTTTTGTTTTCTCGATTTTTACCGCTAAAACTTTTATATATTATAATGTTTTGTTTTTTTCGATTTTGCCCACTAAAACTTTTTAAAGTTTTGTTTTTTCTATTTTGGCCACTAAAACTTTTATATAATATAAAGTTTTGTTTTTTCGATTTTGGCCACTAAAAGTAATATTTTGTTTTTTTCGATTTTTGTCACTAAAACTTTTATATAATATAAAGTTTGTTTTTTTGATTTTGGCCACAAAAACTTTTAAAAGTTTTGTTTTTTCGATTTTTGCCAGTAAAACTTTAATATAATATAAAGTTTTGTTTTTTCGAATTTGGCCACCAAAACTTTTTAAAGTTTTGTTTTTTCGATTTTGGCCACTAAAACTTTTATATAATATAAAGTTTTCCTTTTTCGATTTTGACCACTAAAACTTAATAGTAAAGTTTTGTTTTTTCGATTTTGGTCACTAAAACTTTTATATAATATAAAGTTTTGTTTTTACGATTTTGGCCACTAAAACTTTTTAAAGTTTTTTTTTTATTTTGGCCGCTAAAACTTTTATATAATATAAAGTTTTGTTTTTTCGATTTTGGTCACTAAAACTTTTATATAATGTAAAGTTTTGTTTATTTAATTTTGGCCACTAAAACTTTTAAATTTTGTTTTTTCAATTTTGTATAATTTTATGTTTATATATATATATATATATATATATATATATATAATTGTATAGAGTTTGTGATAAGAGATTTGATTTTGCTATGTAACTTATGATTTTGCAAATGATATATAATACCCGTTATCGGAAGTGTACTGTGATAATCCGCCGCAACGCGTGGGTGGGATTAAACCTAGTTTATATATAAAGAGAGATGCACCCCAACTCGTAATAGATTAAATAAAAAGAATATTAAACAGTGAATAGATGAAGAATTTAATATCATCAGGTAAAAGAAAGATAAGCACCAAAGAGGCATTGTCTCAATGGTACCCCAGGATTCTTCCAAATGGGAGGTCTTGGGTTCAAATCCCTCTCGCAGCGAAAAAGAGGTCTGTGGGGGTCAGGGGGTTTTCCCAGTGGGGTTTCCTCCTGGGGTGGTTGTGGTGGCTCATGGGATGTCCAGGTAATTAGACCTTTATGACATGGCCCGAAAACAGTGAGTTCACACGATTGAGACCGTCGTGTCATAAACATTTATTTATATATAGTCATATAGACACACACCTATGTACGCAAACTAGAGGTGGCCAACGTACCCGAAACCGGAACCGGTCGTACCCGAGCCGGTGGGTAAGGGAGGTTCCGGGTTTTTTTAAAAATTGGAACCGGAACCTGTTCCATCCTTAAACGGGGCAAACCCGAACCGGAACCGGCCAAAACCGGAACAGGTTCTTGACTTTGTTGACTAGAACCGTTTGAAACCGGAACCGGTTCCAAAAAAACCACACAAACTTTGTAACCCTTCTCTTAAAGTGCAAACCCATAACCACTTCTTAAAAATCAATCAAAGATTTTGATACGTTTTTCATAATACTTTTATTTTTTTATATACAACAACAAGCATATCTAGTTAAAATCTTACTTCGAATGGGGTCTGGGAAAAGAAAGATAAAGACACATATTACACATATCTACGGATGGAATAGAGAGACTGCTTCGTAAGAGTCCGAGTCCGAGTCCCTGACTTTTATTTTTTTATATCTATACGTAAATTCATATTAAATTATCCATACATATTTTAACAACATCATATTTCTTACTTCATATTTTTCTTTATATAAATTATGAACCTTAATATTCTACTAATATAAATCAATATAAGGAAAATAGATATAATAAACTATAACTACGATTTAATATAATAAGCATATAAAAATCTAATAAATATATAGACATTAACCTATATATCACGTACAATACTATTAGTTATGTACAAATTTTCAAAATCATTGTTGGTTTATTGGGTAAACGTACATATTTCACTTAAATTGGTCTATTATAATGTCCTTAGGACATCCTTAAAACTTATGGTCGACTGGATGGAACATCTTTGCGCATATATATATATATATATATATATATATATATATATATATATATATATATATATAGGGGATGGTTCTTTCGTTAACCCTTCCTTATTGCGATAACCGCATAACCCTGGCATTTTTTGCGTTTTTTGCCCGAATCTTTGTTTTTTTCATGGTCTTTATTATACATAAATAGGGGGTTTCTTTTTTGTGTTTTTGCTAATTCATTACCGTTTAGAAGTTATTTACAAGTGTAAGTAAGTGTAAGTATGTTTTACATGGTTTTATAAAAAAATATTTTTTTTAAAAATATATGGTCGGCCCTTTTTTGATCTTTTTTATAAAAATGTGTCCAAAAGTGTTACAAACCTGTAAAAAAAATTTCAAAAAAAATACGTTTTTTTTTACATGGTTTTTACATGATTTTCGCACTAAGAAGTGGTTTTCAAATTATCTATTCTCATATGTATATATAGATGAGTGAATATAGCCTACGTATGAATGGGATGAGTTAAATGCAATTTGCAACTCTATGTTTTACTTTTTGTTGAAGGTTGCAACACTTATTTTTTATTTTTACAACTTCCAACACTGTGTTTTAAAAAGTCTGTAACATGCATTCCTTCAGTTAAAATTAACATAAATCTATTATTTTATGAATTATAAAATTGTAATTTATTAATTAATTTGAAATCATGTGGTTTATTTTTTACTGGATGTTGCAATCCTTCCTTTTTATTTTTGCAATCAGCAACCGTGTGTTTTTAAAAAAGATTCATAACATCAAATTCATAATAACAAACCCCCAACAACTTCACTTAAGGCTATTCAAAAACCATAAGCAATGAGATATTGCATATAAGTTTATAATTATATAGTTCAAACAAATTATGAGTATAATTCTTACTTAAATTACAAAGAGGATTATGATTTTGAAAACCAATTGACTTCAATCGCGAAAAATCGCCGGGAAATATGAAGCCAAAGGTTGTCACTCGGAAAGAAACAAAATCTTGGTTTATGGAGGTTGTTCGTAGGGCATATCAAGACAAAGGAATTAATTTTAATTTTTTCATAAACCCCCTTCAAGTAACTCATTGTATTTTTAACATGCCCATAATTACAAAATTTTGATTCAAGACTATTAATTTAATAATAAACAATAAATTATAAATTGCATTTCATAAGCTAATGAAGTTATGTTAATTTTAACTGAAGGGGTGTATGTTACAGGCTTTTTAAAAACAAAGGTTGCAAGTTATAAAAATAAAAAAAAAGGTTGCAACCTCCGGTCAGAAGTAAATCATAGAGTTGCAAATTGCATTTAACTTTTAAAATATTTAATCATTTTAATTAGAAGTAAATATAATTAAAAGTGTTGTTATTTTTACACCTCTGCATAAGCACCATGTGACCTGGAAAGTTGTATGGCACATATAATATGTGTATGAGATTAAAGAATTGACCTGTAAGAATACGTCGATGGCGGATTCCTGTACGACTAAAAATCCATTCATCACTAGTATCAACAATCTTAGCGATATCATCGTTAGAAAACTGGTGATTTGGTACGGCTGATCCACATCCAACTAGTTTGCACCCCTTGCTAACAAGTCTGCTAGATTTAACAAATAAAATATATAAAGTTAAATGCCAAAATGGTCCTTTTGTTTATATCGAAAATGTCATTTTTAGTCCCTAAATAAATTTTGTTGCCATTTTAGTCCTTGTGTTTTAATTTAGTTGCCAATATAGTCCTTCTAGTTACCATTTTAGGGACTATATTGGCAATTAAATTTCAAACACAAGGATTAAAATGGCAAAAAAAATTAGACGAAGGACTATATCGGCAATTAAATTAAAAAACAAGGATTAAAATGACAACAAATTTTATTTAGAGACTAAAAGGACATTTTTGATATAAACACAGGGACCATTTTGACATTTAACTCAAATATATATAAATCAAACATTTTAAATTGGCCCTGTATTTACTATTTAGTGCGCTATGTTTGTCTCCTTATTCTAATGATGACGTTCACCATTTTTTTTATTCATTTGAAGCTCTGGGTTTTTTTTTAAAAAAATAAAAATAATAATAATAATAATAAAGCCTACTTTTCTTCTATGATAGAAATAAAGAGAGCTAACGTGTACGTGTATATTACGAATTACTATATATATACTTGGGTGGTGTTTGTTTTTTAAGAGGCAAAATGTCTGCGGTCTGCACACTGCAGACCTCTTTTGCAGAAGAGGTGGACCAAACCCCTGCAAGAAGAGCTTTTGGTGGTGTTTGTTTTTTATTAACCTTAAAACATCTTCCCAACCCCACCATCCCAACCCCAACGTCGACCTCTTCCATGGTTACCCAACCCCACCGTCGACCACCTCCCTGCTCAGCCCAACCCCGCCGTCGACCTCCTCCCTGCTCAGCCAAACCCCGCCGTCGAAGTCGTCCACCGATCGTCGCACCATCTCCGATCTTCCAACCTACCGCCCCTCATCTCAGATCTTCGAACCTAGGGTTCGTTTTTGTCGCCCCTCATCTCCGATCTTCAAACCTAGGGTTTGTTTTCGTCGCCCCTCATCTCCGATCTTCGAACCTAGAGTTCGTTTTCGTCTCCCCTCATCTCAGATCTTCGAACAGGCACGGCGGTGGAGGAGGAACCCTCACGATCGCGGCTGCTTGAGGAACAGGCACGTCGGTGGGTTGAGGAGGAACCCTCACGACAGCGACGGCGACGGCGGCGGTGGCGGTGGCTTGAGGGTGCGTCGGCTGTGGAGGGCGACGGCTTGGAGATGGGGTGCGGGAATGGAAGGGAGAAACCTAGAAGAGGTTTGAAGATTCAAGAAGATGTTGAACCATGTCTGCAAGGAAAAGAGGTTTCGCAGACGTTTTTTAATGAAAGGTCTGCGAGAAAACAAACACCCTACATCTTTCCTTGGTCTGCAGGGTGCAGACAAAAGAGGTCTCGCAGACCTTCGCAGACGTTTTTTAGAAAAACAAACAGCCCCTTGGTAAACCCTATCAATGGCATTAGATTTACGATGAAAGTATCACACTAACATTTGTAACAAAGTTTGTAAACACATTAAAATTTTAAATTCTATAATATTTTTAAATTAAATTATTTTTTTAATGCTTATACCGCAACATATGAAGCCTAAGTTCATAATCAAAACGTCAAGACTTCATATGTTTTTTAATCATACCACCAAGTCGTAACGCATGGGTTTTAATCATACTGCCTCGCCGTATCGCACAACTTAGACTCGTTTTAAATCACCGGCCAACAAGCTCCATAAATTGAGCATCTAAACGATATTAAAATAAATGAAAAAAAGATTGAAGAGACAGAAACTCACCTGGGCGCTCGAAATTCTGCAGAAGTGTTAGTGGAGATGATTCTATTGGAAATAGATTTATAGTAAGATCGATTTATGCTGATAAATGATGAGATTTTGGATGTTGTTGTGGGAATTCCAGATGCATTAGCCATTTAAAGACGGATTTTAATTAAGAGCTAATAATTTTAACGTGTATTGTATATATGTTAGGTTTGATAGGAAACGCAAGAATATAAAATACGATGGTTAATTGGGTTGATAAAGAGTTCATAGTTTGATATTTTATAGATAGATACGCATCCCTTGATGTCCCCATCAACGTCTTTATCATAAATCAATTCATTTTCTTATTATTATTTTTTCAAAAGTATCTTATATTATTTTTAATAAAAATATTTTAAAAATAATGAGCTTTACATTTTAATTTTTTACTTTCTATAATTCTCTCTCTCACATTACAAAATTATTTTTTTTCTGAATAACATTTTATACTTTACTTTTCTAAAGACTTTTCTTTACTATTATTTATTTTTATTGTGTATATATGTATATCAATTATGTTATGTGTACTCATCACACTCTTATCCTTCCACATATGCAATAAATTAGAATGAAGAAATTTTATAGCTGATTTTTATTGAAAAAACTATCTACGCATCCACATTTTCGTTTAGCAAACTAAGTTCTATCAAATATAATGTATATTTTTGTCTATAATAACATTTTATTTATCTATATTCATGTATGCAAGGGAAGAAAATGGAAAAAAGTTGATATGAATGCAACATTCACGCTTCTCGATGAGGCTGCTAAAGCATTATGAGCAACATTTTCAAAAATGAACCAGATATTGAACTGATCGTCTTACTGGTCACTGGTCGGACTGGTTAGACCGGTACAACCGGATTTAAAAACTGGATGACATAACAAATATATATAATAATATTCCAAAAAAATGTAGAATTATAAACACATTTAATCAAACATAATTAATTTTAGACAAACATAATCATGTTAAAAAAATATAGGATTACTTTTAAGGTTTCATTATTTGAATTTTAGTTAAAAAAATATGAAATCCGGTCCGACCAACGAACCGATCCCGATCCGACCGGTCCGGTTTTGAAAACCATGATTATAAAACTAGCCCGTCAATGAATTTTTTTGGTTGTTTGGCAGGAAAATTAGGAAAAAAAAATAATTCAGGAATAATGGACGATAAGGTTACTAGACCAACGAAAGAGTGGGTATAAATTTTTTTATTATTTTTTATTTCAATAGACATATGCCAATTTTAAATTTGTTCGTGTGAATTTTTTTTGGGTTGATTGGGAATGAGAGTGAAAAAAATAAATTTAGTTGATTGTATATACGAACAATGACGGAGTTTGAGATAAACCTCGGAGGGGCCGACGGATTTTTAAGAAAAAAACGGAGGGGGCCGAAGGATTTTTAGGATGAAAACGGAGGGGGCCGAAATATTTTTATGAAGAAAACGAAGGGAAACGAAGGATTTTCCGACGAAATACTATTATATCCACCATTCTGAGCGAAAAAACAGGAGAGAACGGGACACCCCCGTGCCACTTATAAGCTTCGTCCCTGTATACTAAAGAGAGAAAAATTGTTTTTTTGATAAATAGTTTAAGTTTACGATTCGAACATAGAACTCTTATAAAGAAGTTAAATGGTAACCATTAGCTAGGCTAAAAGCCCTTATTTGTAAATAAACATAAATGAACATATTTATAAATATTCACAAACAAAAAAAATGACGATCATTATTAATGTTTATGTCAAGAATCAGAACTGTAACAACTTACAGATTCACAAAAATCTGTGATCAATAAAATGAAACAAATACAAAAAATACAAAGATCTAATCTATTACAACTCGATCTAAGTACAAAGACACAAACCCTAAATCAGAGATGATAGAACGAATTCTTCATATACCAGTGAAGAATCAAAACAATACAATCTGAACCAGATGATCTAGACAAACAGATCTTTAAGATCTAAACCAGAGATTCAACTACAATGATGAATCAAGAACAAAAAATAAACGATTCTAGATCTGAGAAGAAGATTGATGAACTGAAAAGGTTGAGAGAGAAATATGAGAGCTGATCATATCAAAAACATAAAGTGATCGGTCATCTCAAGTCTTTTTATCCCCAATATACACCGCCACTTATTTTACTCAGCCCATGTGCATAGTCTAGCCCAACAGCCCAGTTCGTTTAGCCTTCAACCCATCAGCAACATATATTCTCATTTGACATGCCCAACAACAATTAAACCCAAACACAAACAATAAAGAAAAACAACTGTAAGTATATTAAAGAATAAAAGATTATAAAATTGAAAGATAACATATTTTTAACAGTTTATTTACTTTACTAAATAGAGAAAACTTTTTGTTTTGTTAAATGAACAAAAAAAACAAATTTGTTGTCGAGTAATTTCACACTAGAAAAATGCGTCATTTGCTTCAGAAATTAGCTAAGACATTTGGACCTAGGAAACATAAAAACATGTTATTGCTATTGGTATAACCTTGCTACAGATTTGTTACAACCTATTTATTATTTATCAAGGCTTAAACGTTGTTTTCTTTTTCATTTCAAAATTTGTACAATTTTATTATACGTGAGAAACTTTTATTTCACAAACATGCACATGTTATACCATATGCACGTGTGTTTACTATTAAAGTTGTTCATGTAGAATTATAAAATATTTTAAGTTATGAGCTATAATAGTAAACATGTACTGTCATTTGTGTGCAATATGTATAAGTATGTAAAATGATATTATTCTGCTTCAATTAAATGTGTTCGAAAAGTAGATTGAAAATAACAGCTTTTGAGCCTTGCAAAAATAAAAACATGTTTCTGGAAATGCATAGCAAATGTGTGGTTGGTCCATGTGTGCACTTTTTAACCACATTGTTTTGCCTAACATTTATTAATACTTTTTTTTTTCCTGCTTGGTAGGTTACCCTTTAAAAAATAAATGCATAAAAGCATATAAAAGATTACATGAAATGTCACCTAATTTTATTGGCCTAACGGTTAGTTCCATCCTAAATATATGAATTTGTTGGCTTTCATATTTTGGTGATTTCATCGTTTAGGGTATACATGTGTTACATTACACTATAATTTGCCAAACATATTTCCTTCTAAATATATGAATTTGGTCGCTCTTATAATTTCATTGTTTATGTATGTTTATTTGTGTGTCTGCACGCGTATGTATTTACATGTGTTCTTAGATTGTTGAGTTCTAAAACATGTGGAATTTAATTTACATATTAATAAAATTGTTGTTTGATACTAAATGGATGTACACAGAAAATAACTAGTAATGTTTTTTTCTTTTATTTCATATTGTGTACCAAATTTTACTTTTATTTTTGCATATTGTTATTGATGACCCTAGTAACATATAAAGAATAACTAAAGATCGGGTAATGTTTTTACTAATTTAATGTTCATGCGCCCAATGCAAAAATATTCTTTACAAGAAAAGAACAGAAGTTGGGGTCATTTATATGCCAAAGGATCTGTAGATGATTATAAACTATGGTACTTGCATGGAGAGTCATTTAATACACAAGATGTGTGTTAGTGTTCAAAGCATTTGCCATCTCAACATGTAAGTAAAGACATTGATGAGGGGCATGTTGATTATACTAGATACAATCAAATGGTTATGAAAAATATGAACCAAAATCAACTTTATCATCAGCAAGAACCACAAGATCAAAATCAAACAACCAAGACATTCTATATCATGTAAAAGCAAGTCAATGAGCGTTTCTGGGTTGACTCTAAAAACACTAGTACACTCTTCACTGTGACGAAATTATTGAATTGGAAATCAGAGCGAAGTGTTCTAACTCGCCATTTGATAAACAACTTCCAATCATCAAAAACATTATATTTGATAGGAAGAAGTTATCTAGAAACTTTTATGAGACTAAGACTGTAACCTCTAGGATTTTTCCGTTTCGAGCTTGAATTTTAGTTATACTTATTTATAATAAAACAAAGTTCGTGGTATGTTTTGAAATTTTGCACTCAAACACACACACACACATGTGTAACAACCGGTTTTAGCAATCGAATATGTTTGAAATAATCATTAATAGAACGATTGTGATTGTTACAAATTGAAAATATGCGAGAAATCATGAATGTAGGAGAAAACCGTGAGCAAAACGGAGTTCCGGATTCTCCAGAATCGCAAAACGAAGAAAATTACAAAAATATCAAAATCCATGATGCCAGGCGGTACGCCTAGACCCAAGAGCCCACGCTAGGCGATGCGTGCGAAAGGAAAAAAATATCTAAGATTTTGGTCTCCCGCGCTACGTCCGGGCCAAACGCCCATGCGGGGATGCGCCTGGCATGTGGCGGTTTGGCAGATTAGACTGAAATATCAGAATTTCATGGAAAAATTTATTTTTTTCATTTCTTCGAACTCAACCTCTTCACAAGCCATCAAAACAAATTTTTAGCATTTGATCTCAATTTTGAAGCCATCCAAACGTTCAGGTTGAGCCAGGGATCGTTTCTACACGTCATATTTCAACCAGAAATTCGTTTGAAAAGGTAACGATTCATTTTATCCCACTGATTTGATAGTGTATGGATTAAATCGAGTTGTGAACATGATATAATGATTATTGTTGATGATTATTGCCTAGATGATAGCTAGGAATAATCAGAAACGAAGGATTTGATATATTAACAGTGAAATCTTTGTTGTAAGCCGTTATAATGTCCGGTTGTCATGAAATCCATATCATTGTGATTGATAACTAGTAGGATGATTAAATCATGATAATGATGACTTTGGATCATTCTATGGAATGATATATCCGATTCAAGTGTTTGATTAAATGTTGAGATTGAAAGTTAATGACTTTGGCATAAATATGCTAATTATAAGTGATGACTTGATTTCTAAATGCCACATAGTAATGAATGAGATTCAAATGAGTTTGAATCAGTATGTATGAGCGTTGGGTGTATAGAAAGTAGTTGTACACGTGTGATTTGCAACTAGGTGTTGGTGGTGGAAGTCAAGAGATAAGTTACAAAATATGAAATTTTGATAACTTGAATATGACCAAGAACATGTGTAGATTAGTTTCTACACATGAGTTGTTTTATAAAAGCCTCAATGAGGATTTGATTGAATAATACAACAACAACAACCTTACCCAGTATATTCCCACTTTTCAGTAGGGTCTGGGAGGGAAGGATAGATACAAACATTACCCCTGTCCCAATTGGGATAGAGAGACTGCTCCGAAAGAGTCCCCGGCTCATAGTTATCGTTTGAAGTTGATCAACTCAATGATTTTAACATTATTTTCACAAATAACTAAAATAACGTTAAAATTAGTGCACTTTTACTTTTGCCTCTTAAGGGCCCACACATATATACATTATATGCATGCACCACAAATGGGGTGTGAGGATTTGATTGAATATGAAAAGTAAAACTTTTCAAATGAATTAGATTACATAAATAACACAAGTTATGTGTTCATGTTGTTAAATCTTGTTATATGTGAATATATAATAGGAAGAGGAGGTGAATCTAATTCTATAAGGCCTAGAAAAGAATTAGAGATTGTTGATAGCTTTCTAAATCAAGGTAAGTTACCTATTTGATTGAACTTGTAGTTGTAGGATTGGGTGAGTCCACACTACAAGTATTTGTGCATGTAGCATATATGTGATTTGTTGTTTTGATTGAATTTGATATAAATGGTTATGGTTAGTGTGGTTATTGTAATTGAATGATTTACAAGGTGTGTGAACATTCTACTGGTGATAATGATTGAGTTGATTTACAAGAGTGTAAACAACCATCATAATGTGGAGTTTATGATCTACAAAAGTGTAGACATTAAATTAGCTATGTGCATGCTTCGATTCACAAGGTGTGTGAACATAAGACTTGTAAATCCAATGTAATAGATTCACAAAGTGTGTGAATAAAAGATAGATCCACAAGAGTGTAGACATCTAATTTCAAGAGTCAAATTGTTTAAGTTTGACTTCTAGGAAATATGATGCACAACTGGAGTTTTGTGTGCACATATATGTTGTGTTAAATTATAATGATTGTGCATGAATGGGAGATTTACGGGATGTTGGGTGATAACGACCAGTTAATAAATCGTGTTGTATGCGATTGAATAATATTACCAAATTATATTTGGAGAATCATTAGTATACCCATATGGTGTTATGGAATACACTTGAGAAAATAGTGAGGCAATCTTACTTGGTTCTAACGAACAAATGGTGAAATGAAATGTGATGTTTACATGTACTAAAGAGTCGGGTGAGCGGTGAAGGTGATCGGAATCGAACGTGGAGGCTCGTATGATGGTTTTAAAATTAATAACCAAACTTTTGTGAAACTTTTGTGTTATAAATGTTTTGTGGAGTATGTAAACATACTTAAACTTTGTTTTAACATGTGTTAGCAAGTAATATGTTTATAGATGTGTAAAACACGAAAGTTTTTACTGGAACATAAATGTAGTTTCTTAAATAATGGATTTAAATGTCCAGAGGGGACGTAAAGTGACATGGGTGTCACACCATGTGTGTGTATATATACCAACACACACACACACACCAACAAATAATTATAAGATTTAATAAGCTAATTTAATATTTATAAAATAAATCTTAATATGATTTTTTTATGTATATATGTAAACACCATAATGTTAAAACATGATAAACAAAAATCTTGAAAGAATTTATATAAGAAATTTTATGATAATATATATATATATAGGGGATGGTTTCATTGATAACCCTCCCTTATAGCGTTAACCCGTTAACCCTGGCGTTTTTTGCCCGAATCTTTGTTTTTTTTTGTCAAGGTTTTTATTATACATAAATAGGGGGTTTCTTTTTTGTGTTTTTGCTAAGTCATCACCGTTTAGAAATTTAAACAAAATGTAAGTAAGTGTAAGTTTCTTACACTTACTTACATTTTGTTTAAATTTCTAAACGGTGATGAGTTAGCAAAAACACAAAAAAGAAACCCCCTATTTATGTATAATAAAAACCATGACAAAAAAAAAACAAAGATTCGGGCAAAAAACGCCAGGGTTAACGGGTTAACGCTATAAGGGAGGGTTAACATTTGAACATCTCCATATATATATATAGGGAAGTGTTCAAATGATAACTCATGGATAGAACAATAAACCATTAACTCAAATCTAAAGGCTAATTAAAAAGTTGAGTATATAGGATTGTGACATGTGTCATCTTTCTTATTTAAATAAAGAAGGATATTTTAGTCATTTATACCATATTAAAAAGCTGAAATTAATTTGGTGGTGTCATGTGTCACCTTCTAATATTATATATATATATATATATATATTTATTTAAAGTTTACCCCCTCTTTTTTTTATGCATGCATAACTTTTTTATCCTATAATATTTTTTTATAAATATTGCACCATTTTACTCGTCTTATTTTTCTCTTTAATTCCGTTATACTCTTGACTAGGTTTTTTTATTTTTTTCGGATGTTCGTATTTACACCAATGTAACGAGTTGTAACGAGTTTGGGTTTACATTGTGGTAGATTAAATATGGGTTACGTTTAGGAATGTAAACGAGCCAATCCGATCCCGAGCTCGCTATTTCTGTTATATTCTTGACTATGTTTTTTTTATTTTTTCCCGGATGTTCGTATTTATATCAATGTAACAAATATAAACATAACACATTGTTTGTAACGGATTTTGGTTTACGTTTTTGTAAATTAAAAATGAACTACGTTTACGGTGTAAATTAAAGTAAGCCTAACATATTTGTTACATCACTGTAATTAAATAATTGATACAATGTAACCATATTTGTTACATCACTGTAAATAAATAAATGATACAACATAACTAACGAGCTATTTTGTCTAAACGAGCCAAGCTCAAGCCTTAACGAGCTCGTGATTGGATCGTCTCCTTTACACCCTAAACGTAACCCGTATTTAATTTACGAAAATGTAAACTAAAATACGTTACAATTATTTACAAATAATGTGTAACGCAATTTTTATAAAAAAAATATTATAGGATAAAAAAGTTACGGATTTATAAAAAAAGAGGGGGTAAACTTTAAATAAAAAAATAGATATATTATAATATATTAGAAGGTGACACATGACACCACCAAATTAATTCTAGCTTTTAAAAATGGTGCAAATGACTAAAATATCTTCTGTATTCAAATATGGTGCAAATGACTAAAATACCCTTCTGTATTTAAATATGAAAGATGACATGTGACACAGTCCTATACACTCAACTTTTTGATTAGCCATTAGATTTGAGTTAATAGGTTATTATTTGAACACAATCCTATATATATATATATATATATATATATATATATATATAGGGTAAGGATCAAATAAAAAGTCTTTTTTGCCTAAGAAGGCTAAGAAGGATTTTTAAAAACTTTAAAACCGACCCAAACGAACTCCGATTGAACTCATTTCGATGGCATTGGAACCGTTTCATCGAACCCTACAATATTAGATTTTAAGTTTTCGTTTTAACATCTAGATTTAGATTTTAGGTTTTAGGACTTGGTTTTTAGCTTTTAAGTTGTATCTTTATGTTAAAGATTTGTTTTTAAAGTTTTGGTTTTAGTATTAGGGTTTATTGTTTATGATTTAGGGTTTGGGTTTTAGGGTTCGACAAGCCGGTTCCAATGACGCAAAAATGAGTTCAATCGGGGTTTCTTTGAGTCGGTTTTCGCGTTTTTAAAATCCTTCTTAGCCTTCTTAGGCAAAATAGACTTTTTAGGGGAACCTTCCCCTATATATATATATATATATATAGGATTGGGATCAAATAATAACCACTCTTAAAGCAATAACCCAGATAAATTTGCCAAGATGAAGCCGAATCTTGAATTTTTTTTTGAACATCTTTGTAACACAATTTGAACACTATGTTCTTTTATGAGTTTGCGAAAATTCATCACCGTTTGAGAGTTTATATCGTTGTTTTGGGTCTAAAACAGTTACAGTGTTGTAAGTCAAAAACTTACAACGATGATATCTCTTAAACGGTGATGAATTTTCACAAACTCATAAAAGAACATAGTGTTCTAATTCTGTTACAATGATGTTCAAAAAAACAATTCAAGATCTGGCTTCATCTTGGCAAAGTTATCTGGGTTATTGCTTTAAGAGTGGGTTATTATTTGAACACTTCCCTATATATATATATATGTATGTATATATATAGGAAGGTTAATAAGATAACTATCAATTTTTAAGAAAATCAAGAAAACTACAATTGACCAATCACATAATTTCTTTTTATTTATTTATTATAATGGTTAAAAGGGCATTCTAGTAATTATATATCCAAACTAATTATGGAAATAATTTAATTCTTTTTTAGTCAAAATATATGTTATATCATCATCATCAAGCTTTTATCTCACAAAACCCTAGCTCTTATGGAAGTTGCCGCATACCCACACATTCATCACCTCCGGCGAGCCACCCCAGCCGCCTCCGACCACCGTTACCTCCGCCGAAGCACTGATCGTTGACTTCTTTTGCAAACACCACCATCGCAGTTGTTGACGCCCAGTGCATATTTCACGTTCGTGGTGGTGCGCTCACACGGCACGACTAGGGCTTCGCCGATTACAGTTTGAAGACGACGTGTTCCTTTGCTCCGGTGAACACAGGCGGCGACCTTCTGCTCAGAATCAAAGTCCATTCCGGCGTATTCTACAACGGGTTCTGACAGGTTATTAGCCCTTGCTTCCATTATGAAATTGTGATGCTTGTCTTTTAATTATCAATTGAGCCATGGATGGGGTGATTCGCACTTAAATTACTCACATTATCCTCTTCAAATCTTCCGCCCACCAATTGTTTGATGAAATGTCTCAATGAAATTCGTCAAGTTTACTTGTATGAATACATATATGTAACCATGTTTACATGTATGTAACTTGATCGAACTAATTCGTTTGTATGATTACACATATGTAATTATGTTTACATAGTTTTTTTGACTACATCGTATTATACATATGTAACACATCATTGTCTTTGACTTCATCTTTTTTAAATGTTTACATATATGTAAGCAAGTTTTTTTCTGTAAGATTACATATATGTAAGCAAGTTTATTTTTTGTAAGATTACATGTATGTAAGCATCTTTACATCATCATAATCTTGTTACATATGTGCTTACATATATGTAAGCAAGTTTTGTTGTAAGATTACATATATGTAAGCATGGTTGTTTATAGCCCACTTTAAAGTGACGATTAAGGAATTGATGACTATATTATATGTAACCAGGTATGTAATTGGAAGGTCTTTTGTTTTTTATAACATATGTGTAATCATTTAATACTGTTAGAAAAACTTAATTTGGTTTATTTTGTTATTTATATACGTAATTGGTAATTGGGTTACATATGGGCTTTCATTATTCTGTTTGGTTGATTACATAAATGTCATTTGGTTGAGGTAATTCAATTGGTTAAAATAAACCATTTTGAATTAAAATTTTCAAATAATGCACGAACACTATTACTTTGATATGTATGAACATTGTTACATTGATTGATTACATATACGTAACTTGGACGTTTTGTTGAAAGACCTAAATTTCGTAATTTAGTTTTTTTTAATAAAAAATCTAGATTGTTAAAAGTTAATTTTTTTAATTAGAAAATCTTTTTTTTTATTATTTTTTACATAAACTAAGAGAGAAGAAAGAGAAGTGAGGAGAGAGAAACCATTATTTTAAAAATTCAATTAATTTAAATAAGAGAAATTATTATGTTGTCTGTTATACCCTTTTACTATTTTTATTAAATCTTCTTATTGATATTTATTTACAATCTTGCCCTAAATGATCTCAACCATCAAGCATTTGAATCAACGGTAGATTGGTGGTTTTCTTAGTTTTCTTTACAAAAAGAGTTTTATGTGGAACTCACCCCATATATATATATATATGTGTGTGTGTGTGTAAGAAGTTAAATATCTCAAGATTTAACCTATTAATAAAAGACAATATAATTCATCAAAATGATATTACAAAGAAGTTGTAAAACTTATAAAAGTCAATAAAAACATTTTTTTTCATAAATAATAGGAACTTTTATAGAAAAATTTATTAGACAACATAAAATAATAAGATATGGAAGTTAGAGGGGCCAATGTTGTAATAAACTTAAAGTTATTTTAGTTTATTAAAAAACTTAAAACGAAAGTGTGAAAGCTAGGAAACAAGGAGGGCCAGAAGTGTACATTCCGAATTCTTCTTTCCTTTTCCTTGGTCACGCATTCGAACCCTTCTCACACTGAGTTGATTACAAATTGAATATTTGCGCACATAAACTCAAATTCAAACCTTCACGTGTTTTCGACCCAATATTAAATCAATCTTCTTTATCAATTCCAAAAATAGTTACCCAATTACGCGTATTCATCTAGCTGTAAACAATTGGATGTAATGAATTGTAATCAGCTAAATTGATTAATCATAACCATAATTGTTTACACCAAAAACATTTATGCTTAGGTTTTGAATCAAACGAACGCGAAAACATAATCTAACACTCTTTGGAACGCTTAATCGGATTCAAGATAGGAGTCGGACTACATTCGAACTTAAACACCATCCATGGAGAACCTACAATATATGTAATTTCCAACATCAATCTATTCGTTAACAACTAAAAATCGAAAGCCTTATGAAAGCATGTTGGATTAGCCGAATAGAATCAAAGAAGAACTATGGTTATTCTAAATTTGGGGATTCTTTAATAACTAGTATAAGAATAGGAGGAATCAACGATTATCAGCGATCCTCTTGGATAGCTCAGCGGTAAGCCGCACCGATGGTCCGGGAGGAGCGGATTTGAAACCCGCAGGCCGCACATAGGCCTGTTTTTAGCCCTTGAATTGTTAAGTTATTGGTGTTTAGTGAATTGAGAATGTATGTAATTGGCTTTAAAATCATTTCAAAAATCATTCATTTTATGAAACAAGCAATTAATCGAGTCAACAACATCGATTTAGTTATCAGCAGTTAACAAGGTCATTGATTTTGTTTCTAAAGTGATAAGGTTAATCAATCATAGAACACACCACGTCTATATGATGTCCAATTGACAAATTAATGCATTCTTAATTATTTTCCTAACTTAAAACATGGGGAGATCACTATTTTTCACTCATTGTTTACAACTACTTTAATTTAAGTGTTTTAATTTGCATAAGTTTGTTTTTACACAAAATTTAAAATCCAACAAATCAGTTTCATTTAATTGCATTTAGTTATATTGCTTTACTTGTTATCGAAAGCATTTTTCATCGGATCGACTTTTCGTGGATCGATATCTGACTTCCCTAACTAAATTGTGTACTAAAACTTGAGTTTTAATTCTTATTTTTGATTGATAATTCGACATCGAGCAGACGAGCACTAATTCACAATTATTTGTTCACGACTCAAATTAATGCCATTAGGGTTGAATTCAACCTATTCAACATCCTGATTTTCTAGATTATTTCCATTTAGATTATTTGTTCTAGATAGCTCATTAGGGTTGAATTCACCCTAATACAACATCTTGATTTTCTGGATTTTTTTTGTTTAGATTATTTGTGAAATACGAATCCATTTACTCGAAAAGGATGAAAAAAAAATTAAACTAGGATACTCTAGTTTAAAAGAAAAAGATACACATTCCTAAAATCTATGGCAATCACATAAAATAATGTTGAAAATAATCTTAATGAATCCATATACTCGAAATTCGATTTTAACTATGTTTGCTTTTTGTTGTGATAGAGTTTATTTTTATATATGTTTTAATACAAGTCTTCTACAAAACCAATTAGACTATGTTATAACGTAAAATTAATTCAAATATAAAATGGATTCATAGATTGATTTTTCGGTTTTTTAATGCTACTTTTACAACGATTTGTATAACTGTTGTGTGATTTTATATCAACTCTTGAGATGTGTTTATCCCTCTACGTCTCTACGTATGTTTTGGTATTTAAAACGAAAACACGATAAAATCGTTCATTTCTTGTTACATGATCATATCAACATATCAATTTGAGTATTTTAGTGTAGTGTGGTGACCATTTGCTTCATTACAAAATTTAAACATTAAATAATTATATCCACCAAAAAGGATTATAACCTAATGGTACTCTGACTTTCTGAATAAGAGATCTTGGTTCGAATCTAACCTGTAGCAAAAAAATGCTCTAGGTTGAGTTATGAGGTTTTTCCCTATATGGGTATCCTCTAATATAATGATGTCAATGTGTCCATTTAAACAGTATTTTTGATGTTACCCGTTAAAAAAAACATAATCATATCCAATTTGGATAAGTGACAAAAGAAAATACATATGTCAAGACTCATGATGACTAAGGAGTAAAGGCTATTTAATTAGTCTAGTTATAAGGCTAACAAAATAGGACAGTAATAGAGCCTTGATGGTTCTATTGTTTCATTAATGCCTAGCTAGTATGACAAGTGATCTATCCGGTTCTTGTTTTTCTGGTAGGTGAATGAGTGACGACTAAATCTTCGTTTGGATGTATACCCTTTTGATCTTAAATTCGTTAAAAAAAGTTGATTTGAAAATGTATATTATTAAGATGCGTGTTTTTTATTTAATTTATTAATTTTAATTAAGTTATTATATATATATATATATATATATATATATATTTTTAATTTAAGTATTATTATTTTTCATTTTTATTCAATCTAACTTTCAGTTTTTTTTTTTTAATTTCTGCTACTTATTATAATAGTTTTTAGTTTTATTTTTTCAAGTAATGTTAAATACAAAAATAATTGTCTAAGAAACATAAAAAAAAAAAAACTTGAAGTGAAAAATCAAAATAAACAAAAAAAAAACTTGAGCACTGCAAAAATACAAATTAAAATAAAAACATTAAATAAACTCGACTTAAAGCAGCATAATTCAATTACAAAATTAAAGAAAAATATCAAAACAACTATACGAGTTTAGTCATTTGTTTTGTTAGGTTTCAAAATAAGAAAAAACGAATAGGAGTGTTCATAGTTCCGGTTAACGGTTTATTCGGTTCAGTCTAAACGGTTTTGAATTTTTTACCATCCGAAAATTGAATTGAACCAAATACTGAGCCAAATTCAATTAGGTTTGGTTCAGCTTAAAACCAAGCAAACTGATTAAAAACCAAATAAATTGGTAAAAAATTGAATAAACCGAATTCACCCTAATATATATTATTAATAAAATCAATAAATATAAAACAAAATTTTGTTTAATTAGTTAACCAAATAAACCAAATTAAAAAAAATTTGGAACCAATACCATAACCAGAAGCCGAATTTAGAATTTGGATACGGTTACGAACCGAACAAAAAACTGAATTTACGTTTTATTGAAACTAGGAATTTGGTTTTTTTGGTTACATATAGTTTGGTTTTCAGTTTTAAGCGGTTTTTTGGTCTTTTGAACACCCCTAACTTTGACATTTTTCTTTTATTTTGTAATCGGTATTGATACTACTTTTAGTCGATTTTATTTAATTTTTTATTTTAGTTTGTATTTAATATTGCAACTGGTTCATTTTATTGTTTGTTTATTTTATTTTATTTTTTTATACTTCTAGTTTTCGTTTTGAAGCTTATTAGACAAGTTTTTTTTTTATTTAACATGGTTAGAAAAAAAAAAGTATTATAATAAGTTATAGAAACAAAAAAATATATATAAATTGAGTTGATTGGAAAAGAAATATATGATGTTATGTTGATTGAATTAAAAAGAAGTATTATAGTAATTAGCTAAAAATAAAAAAAAATTGAAAAACACCTATTTAGGTAAATATTTTTTAAATCGTTAATTGTGGTAAATAATTTACCTCTCATACCATTTCCGAAAAAAAAAACTCAACCTTCTCGTTAAGTTGGAACTTTAAACTTTAAAGTAATAGTTTGAAAACACGAGAGTTCGTAACTATATTGGTTCACGGGTCAAACAACTCGGCCTCATTTTAATGCCTAAACTTTCACCTGGCATTGACAAACTAAGGAATATTTTCCCTTTAGGGTTTGTTTTTTTTTTTTAATGCTAAGATGCCTCTCAAATTGATATCTGAATGTTCAGATTATCAAATTACCTAATTAAAATAACCGTCAAGTTATTGGAAACAAATATCAATTATCGTGTCAAAATGTCAAAATGTCATGGCATAACCCAAAGATATAATTCATCAAAACTGAAATAATAATAAGCATATCTAAAATAATAATAAGAATATCTGGTCTAATCAAATGAATCTAATAATAAGTATATCTTATCTCAAGTACAATCTCTACTTAGACGATTTTTTTATTACGGTCACTGACCCATTATTTACGTTCACGTTTTAAATCTTACTTCTATAAAACTTATTTAATTTTATTATTATTTATTCCAAATTCTACCTGTTGCTGTTGCTGTTCAACATCGTTTTGAAGTTCGTTCTGCCCGTTCACTTTCACATATTTAAAAGTGTGAAACCTTAGCTTCCCATTTGCTATTCTATCATTTACAATTTGTATTTTGTTAAAAGTATAATAATTTGAATCTTAGATTTTGAAAAATTAATTTAGGGTAATTTCAATAACATTGTTATTTCCAAATTTTTTAATTATATTTTTATTTTTATATCAAGTGTTTATGTTTACATTTAAGTAAGATAATTATTATCTCTAACGTTCGAGATTTATAAGATTAATTATTTTTATTTTTAAATATTATATGTTCGTTTTCGTTCGCAACAAGTTTAATTCTTTAATAAACAGAAACAATAATTTTTTTCATTAACGTTTGTGAACCGTTCTTAAATAAGTTAAATATTAATGGAATAAACACTAACAAACACGTATTTGTGTTCCTGGCATTTCACCAAGATATTTTTTCGCAACCCATCTTTATAATTAACCGGGTTATTATTTCGTGTGTTACAGTTATTGAGTATAAAATATAAAACAATCAAAAGTTCTTTTAAAAAACACTTGTGGAATTTGAACCTAGAACCATTTAATCCTTCAATTTTATCTCACTATCAACATATTATTAGACTATAATGGTTTTGTTTTCTATTATCATATCGCCACTTTGAATTTCTTTTGAACCTTTTTATTTCCCTTTTTTTTAATCTTGACTCATTATTGCTCTGCAATCTTCATTTTTTTTAAACGGATTACTGGACCAATCAAAAATTCCTTTACTTTATTTATCCTTCTTTTCTGTTCTTTCTTTTCTATAACCTAACTTAGGTCAAATCTAACCACCCGTCCGAACTACAAAACTCCAACAAACAATACAAGCGAAGTGGAAAAATAGAGTAATTAGGTTCTAAATTTTAATGATCTAAATTTCTTTGGAAGACAAAGAAGTATGAGAAAGATGAGTCGCGGGAGGTCTCGTCGTGATTCCTTTAGTTATCTGGCTGTTGGTAACTAAGATCATTGATTGCTGATCGTGAGACCATACTCTCCTGATAAGAAGAAACCTTATGGAACAGGTTAACCCTCGCCCCATCGACCTACTCATTACAACATCCACAAAGCGGGCATATAGTGGACTGTAAAAGCACATTTCTTACTACCAAATTCACAAGGGTTGGTAAACGATCTAACTCAGCACTCCAGGCAATGAGACATACCTTTATAGGGACCCAATTGTTCCAAAAGAATTCATACTCAGAGACTTGTCGATTATAGGAAGCCAGTTTTCTCTTGAGGCTTGACACCGAGAACGATCCAGACCCATCTAAGGTTCATGACCATTGATCTGGATGCAGGAAAAGAGACATATTCTAAATAACGGTGGTTAACTGCTGCAGCTCAAAAATCTCAACTTGTGTGGAAGTGAGTTGTTTCCAGTAAAAATTTTAATTTGGACCTGCCTCAGGTGCTTCATAGATCCTTAGTTTGAATCTAACTATTTCCTTTTTCTTTTTATCTTTTTTATATTAGAATTTAAAAACATAATATAAGGGTATGTGTTATCCATCACCCACCATCACTCCCCATAGGCGTGACGTATGCGCCACCTAATCAACCAGCACTATTATTACTCAACATTATTACCACATGTGTTATCGTCACCCCTTCGTCACGCCTCCATCACCTTTTTCCCCTTTTCTTCCACTTTCACGCTGTGAGCGTTGTCCCGAGTGAACCTCTTACGCCACCTTCAGTCCTTCACGCCCTATGTACTGGGGTAAGGGCACCACCGTGACGTGATTGACCGGCTCACACATGATAATAGATAGTCTAATACCCTCTTCTACAATCCTTCTCGACTGTCAGACGCAATGAGTACCCTGCCACCCACCTGCCCAGACCTGACTGCGCACCATCATTCAACACCATGGCGGTCAATTAAGGTGACATATATAACGTATAATCGAAGCAATTTGACTTAAGGTGAAGAGTGAAGACGTTCTTGGTCGTCATCATCTCATCTCATTTGATTTTATGGGTTTCTTAGTTCTCTGATCGTTCAAAAGCAATTGAATGTAAGTGTTTTTTTTTTTTTTTTTTTTGAATTAAGTTGATCTATTTATTTAAAGATGAGAAAGAGCAAATTTTGTATCCAAACAGTTAAGTTTGTGATTAATTAGGTTTTGAAAGCAAATAGTGGATTCTTTCTGGTCCCTGTGCATTTTTTTTATATATTTATAAAACTAAATGGTGTTTAATCTTATTTGTAGGTGAGGAAGCAATGGAAGAAGCATGGGGTAGAATGCAAAGAAGCAAGTATGCGAGTAAAACTTCTGATTCTGAGACAGTAACATGTGAAGAATATAATCTTTTAGGCCAAAAAGTATTCATTTCATAATCATCTCAGGTTTTTTTATCATGATTTAATTTCTGGCAGATATTGTCCGTGATGTAACATTCTAGCACATGTTCAAGACGACCTCTTTTAAGATCTGCATCCAAAATCCAGTTTACAAACTTTGAAATCAAACCCCAAAATCGTTTGAACAAAACTAGTAAGGCATACATTCATACCTCATAAGCATTTCAACATTCAACCAGCCAGCTTTTACTAATAATTTAAGATGCAAAACAATAATCTTTCTGGTCATATATCTTACAATTTCTTATACCTCACAATACGTACACATTTTAACAGTCAACCAGCTTTTACAAATAAACTCCTGTTTTCTTTATTTTTCATTTAGTGAAAACATTGGCGACTTGCAATCTCTTGTAATATTTAAAACTTTACGAGTAAAACCTGAAAATTAATTAGAAATGTTACAAATAAAACCTAAAAGTTATAAAAAAAGATTACTAAACATGAAAATTACTATATATACATTTTTGAAATGTTATCGTTACTGAACAGTACTAATATTTTTCTATTGAATATTAAATTATTAGTAATAGTCGCACAGATGTCACCATTCTCCAATTCATAATTCGAAAAGAAAGAATTCATTCTAAAAGGTTGATTTAATTTTAAATTTTTATTTTACACCCTAAACTTTAAAGTCTTATTTTAGTGTCGCCCTTATACTTTACTCACATATTTTTAATGTTTACATGTTTTTAACACGTTCTTACATTATCGAATAATATTCATGATTATATTAATTTAATCGCAACTACCACATGAACGCTTATATAAATTTTGAACCCAAATGGTCGCTGAAATCTTGCGCGTTATTCACAGACGGTTAACGCGTCGGTACATTATCGTTCATTTGTATCGTTTATATAATATTAATCGTAAAAAGTTTTAGTCGCGTTTTTTGACAATTTTTTGGTATTTTAGGCAAGATTTCTAGCCATGGTTTGTGATTTTTTTGACACGGTTTTATGATATGATTTTTAAGCGTAGTATTATTACTATATGTACAAAAAACAAACGACATCATTACGTGTGAATAGTAATAGTAATTAAATATTAATAACTATATAATATACGAACTTGGGTCAAAAAAGCGGCGGCTGCACAGTCGTAATTACAATAATTAATAAAAAATAATTATTATATAATATTAGTAATAATTAAATAATTTATTATTTAATACTAACTAGGTTTATTCGCCCGCGCGTTGCGACGGGTTATCACAGTACACTCTCGAGACTGGGTATTAGATAGCAAAACCAAATCGCCCATCACGAACTTTATACAAATTTTTCATAAAACATAAAATCATACTATGTCATATAAATAATAGAAAAAATATTAGAAAAAATTACTCACAAAACTTGTCTCAACGGCAACCAATAGTCTGAATTAAAAGAAAAGCTCAAATCTCTAATCAGATCTCTCAAATTTATTATGCATATCTCAGTTTACTGTTTTCAAAGTTAAAAAAAATTTCTGATGCTTCAAGTCTAAATTTTCTAAAAGTCATTACATCAGTGGCGAAGCTTGACTAAACTGGGAGAGGGGGCAAAATCTTACGGGATCAAATTTTTTTTTTTTGCAATCGACTGGTATGTCTCGGTTAGTTGGGTTAAATGTTCGGATCTGTGATTCGGGTCAAGTCGGGTCAAACAAATAAAATTAAAAATGTCTAATAATTATTATTATAAGGTCCGGCTTAACCAATTTGAAGGCCCTAGGAAACATAAAATCTGGGGCCCTTCATTCTTTCGAAAACTTACATTCTTTTCATACGTCTATTTGATTCATTCGTTCTTTTGCAATCTTAGGTGACCATTTATTATGGGTGTTTGTGGTCCGCTTTTTACGATTTGAGCTTTCTAGGTTTCGACTTTCTAGTTTTGGGCTTTTTGAGCCCGTTAAAAATTAAGACCGAATCAAACATAACCGTTTTACAATTTGAGACGGACTAATTACATTGTAATCCCAAATATAATTTTTACGGTTTGAGACACACTAACCATTTTACGGTTTGAGACAGAATAATTACATTGTAATCCCATATATAATTTTTTATTGAATAACATCTATATCATCAACCCTTAAATACATACATAAATAATACTCACGAGTCAATTGTTTTCACCTTTCTCACGATATATTGAGGAATTTTTACGTTTATCTTGATTTGTAGCATCACATTCTTCTTCAATAACATTTCTTTTTAAAAACTAGTCAATTATTTTCACATTTCCCATGATATATTGATTCAAACTAAAATCTAAATGTCTAAACAAACAAAATAAGAGGGAGGCTAATGGGGTAAAAATTGAGAAGGATGGAAAGAGTTTTTTTTTAAATGTGTTTGGTTAATTTTTTAGAGGGGGCAAAACCAGTATTTTAAAAAAAAATTTGGCTTACGGTCCGAAAATTAACACTATTGGCGAAAAAAAGAGGGGGGCGGTCCAATGAAGGCTTCGCCCCTGCATTACATGGATCTGACATTTAAATTATATATATATATATATATGTATATATATATTTATGTGTGTGTGTAATATCATAAGAAAAAAGACCCACTAAATATAATAATAATATATCTACCATTCCTTTTTCATGGTTTTAATTATATAAAGTAATATACTAACCAAAGGCTTCTAGCCTAATGGTGTCTCCTTGATTTCTCTATGAGAGGTTTTATGTTCGAATCCGAACCGAACCATATTTGTTGAGGCAATGTCAGGGGCTTTACTAAGTTGTGTGATTCCTCTTGGGTGGGCTCGGGCGTACACCCAAGAGCGTCAAATCGGATGGGACGGTTGAAATTCCGTGTTAGGTGTCGTAAGGTCAGGAGGTTTACTAAGTTGTGAGATTCCTTTTAGATGGTCTCGGGCATACGCCCAAGAGCGTCAAATCCGAGGGAACGGTTGAAATTCCGTCTTAGGAGTCGCCATACTAGGCCGTTCGAAAAAAATACTAATATACTAATTGCTTTATAATAGTTAAATAATAATTAATTAACTAATAGTCAAAACTTTTTTACGCGTTTTGGTTTATTGTTTTAGGATGGATTGGCAGCTGTTGCAACCAGTTTTTTGTTTACGTTTTGATATTCGTGATGTTGTTACCACAGTAGGATATAGACTCAAAAGTAATTAATAATAGTAATTGTTAAATAATAATTAATTTGTTACCGTTTTGTTTAGTCGTCTTATGTTCGTGTTTATTAATGCTATTTTTTACAACTAAGCATGACATTTTTTTGTTGTGGTGTGACAGACACGTTTATAATGGCTACACTTTAGGATTTTGAGTCGGAATGAAAACTGTTATAACATGTATTTATATCTGTGTTTTTGGTACACGAGATCATGCATGCATTCTTATATTAGAAATGGTGACAGAATTTCCCACCTAATGGTTTTCTAATATAGAGTTTTTGACGCAGTTATGTTTGTTTATATGTTTTTAGAGGCGATTTCTCTTAACAGTTATTTTAAGTGGATGGAAACTGTAGCAGTTGTGTATATATATTCTAATGTTAGAGCAAACAATTGATCTGTCATGATTTCAGGACAATGATAAAATGAAATTTTTGACGTATGCATAAATTAAATAACTAATACTAACAATAATATTAAATAACAATAATAACTAAAAAATAACAATAACAACTCTTAAATTAAATATTGATACCAATTAAAAAAATATCAATTTTATGAATGCAAACCATTTGTTTGTTGTTTTGATTATATAATTTTTCACATTGTGCCTATTATTGTGATTAAATACCCATATCAAGGAATGATTAATATTTTTGGTATTGTTACTGCTATCATAATTAGATATTAATATCTATATTGATAGAGTAGTATGACTTAATGTGTTGTTTGACGTAATTGTAACTCATTAGATATCGTTTTTTGTATTAATATGAGGTTACCGAGAAAACGCGCGGATAAACCCTTGGCTAAAAATGAAACCTAAAAGTATTCAAAAGAAAATGTTAATAAACTAAGGGCCTGTTTGTTTACCTCTTAAAGATTCCATTAAGAGGTAATGTCTGAACCGGTAAAAGGCTATGTTGTTTGGTTGGAAAAAAAGGAGCCTCTGAATGATTCAGAAAACCTCTGAACCATTCAGCAAAAAATGGAGTCTGAATGAGAAAGACCTCCACCTACCGTTCCATTCTCTACACCAAAAGTCCCACGTCCGACGCATCCCTGTGTCTCCGGCCATGTGTTTCCGGCGACCCCCACCTAGGTCACCGCCCCTGTGTCTCCGGCGACCCCATCCGGTCCGACGCATCCCTCCGGCGAGCGTCTACCATCGGCAGACCATCAGTTGTTCGACTGTACCACCATCGAAACTGATGCTCGTTTGTTGCTCGACTATTCCACCATCGCCCGTCGCTCAACAACACCACCAATCGGGTTTTGCTTACATTCGGACCATCGCCGTCGCTCGACGCACAACCGACGGCGACAACGAACACGTGTAACCGATCGGGTTTTGCTTACCTTCGGACCATAGGGGGCGGCGACGGAGGCGGCTAACTGAGGCGAAGACCAGATGGGATGAAGTGGACGGTGGAAGGCTGGAAGCAATCGGGTGAGGGCTGAGAGGGTTGGCTCTAGGGTTTTGATGAAAAAAAAAGAGTTTTTTTATTTATTTTCATTCAGATGTGTAAACCAAACAGTCTTAATTGGTTCAGCGCTTAATGGTTTAAACCCTTTTAACTATTCAGACGTCTTAACCATTCAGCACTTAATGATTTAGACCCAACCAAACAGCCACTGTTATACTATACAATAAGCTAACAGAGAAAAAGATCCAGGTGTAGACAATTAAATATATCAAATCAAAGTAATGATTACGGAATAGGCATTGGAAGTGTAGAAGTAGCATCATGACATCATTGTGCATTAACTTCCAAATCTTCGTATCTGAACCAATCCTAAATTCGTAAATTTCTACTCTACACTTTCACATCTATCACATTTCACTCTACTATCTAACAGTTTTTTTGCCTTAATTGTGTAAAATATAACGTGAGGAAGCAAGCAGCCGCAAAAGATCTTGACAAAGTATGATGGCAATCTTATCTATCACCAACTACGAAGTTACTTCGGTGTATACATGCCTCTTGATTTATAACAGCACGTTATGGGAAATACTAATTTCTAATCAAGACAAACAAAGCTGGATGGCTTCTGTGAGCATGGTTTCTTTCTTTCTTTCTTTCTTCTTTGTATATATACATTTAAAGATTCTTTCATATGTATATATGTGTATATATATGGTTGACTTTCATCTACTTAATTAATTTCGTTACAAACTTTGTGATGTGTTTGTATGCAGTTGAAAGCCCTTTTGGATGAGAAGTTTTTCAATTCATGTTTAGTCCACGAAGAAGGTAAAAAAAATGAAGAGAATAGCTTCTGTATGGACTGTTGTTTCAGTGTGTGCTTCCATTGCATGCCCCATCATCAGGCCCATAGGATTTTACAGGTTTGTTTTTAATCAACTGCATCTTATTCAATTTGAGCACGCGAGCTAGCTAGGTATATGATTTGAAGGTTACTATACTAGTACTAGTTTGTTTATGTTGTTTATTTTAGATAAGGAGGTATATGTACAATGATGTTTTACGCCTAAAAGATGCAATGAAGATCTTTGACTGCTCCCTTATTCAAGTAAGTTTACATACTGATCACCTAAGGATTATGATCATATAATATTAGCTTAATTGCGGTAACCCATTAACCTGATAAAATTAACCCAAATCTTTTGATTTTTTTTCATGGCCTTAATTACACATAAATTGGGGTTTCTTTTGTGCGTTTTTGCTAATTCATAACCGTTTAAGATCTTACGTCAGCATAAGTGCCATAACAGTAAGTAACAATAAATATGTACGTGTAATGTAACGCAAACTTACGCTTTTTTTAATTTCTAAAACTTACGCCTTTTTAATTTATAAAACGCCCGTGAATTAGCAAAACACAAAAATGAAACATCTTGTTTATGATATAAAGGCCATAAAAAAATTTAAGATTTGGGTTGATTTTGCCGGTGTTAATGAGATACTGCAATGAAGGTGGATTAACAACCAATCCTACCATATATATATATATATTTAGAATCTTTTGATTATCACAATAACACGTTAACTATCATGTAATGGTTAATCTAAAATTAAAGAGCATAATATTTTGACACGTGTGATTATAATTTTTCTTTTCAAGAAAGGGAATGGCATAATGGTTGTGTGTGTGTATTACATGAATAGTCCATGTCTTACGCATAAATTTTAATTTTGGTCCGTAACTATAAGATTTCAATCGTATGGGGGTTCACAATTGTCACTAAGCATATGTAGTTCATAAACTAGAATTTCGAAGAAACCAATGTTGGCTACTGCCAATGTGTTGAAACATGCGGAGTCTAGATCTTTCATCTGTGGTTTGTTAATATTAGGGAGCAAAATTGAAACTCATGTAAACAGCAAGGACCATCTTTGTAATTTACTCTTTATGTAAGTGATTAAGATGTATTTAACTAAATGATTGAAGAGAAAATATATTTGATATTAAGGTTTTTAGTTGAGTATATATGACATTAATTCAGGGTTATAACATGAAATATTACCAAAACTTAAGAGAATAAAGTGTTAGGGAGAAAAAAAAGGCTAACCAAATCTATTTGGAAAACGAAAGGATTTGCATACGAATTGAAAATTGAATGTAGGTTTTCAACATCTATTCCATCTCAACATCTATGTTTCACCGAAGTTTAATTATATTGCATGGAAGTTGGGTCTTTGTATTAGGATGGAAGGTAAACCTAGAAAACATACCTAAGGGTATCAACATGTTAGATAAAATATGTTGGTTAACATTACATATAATGTAACCATATCTACAATAATTAGAGTTGCGATTTGTTGGATTAATCTTGATGGGTCCGGTTATGAGTTAGCATGGTTTTAATTTAGTCACATGTTTTTTTAGTGTTTAATCAAATCATAGGTATGTTTAGATTTATGCAAGTAGTGGGTTTAAGTTGTAGGAGTAGTGGGTCAATCATGTGGTTAGTGGGTAAAAAACGTGGGATGTAATTCTCACGTATGGATGTGTATTTAATTATGGTTTTGCATTGAATGAAAAAAAACAAGAATTAGAAAGCAGAAAACTTTGGCAGCAAATTCTTTGAACGACAAAATTCTTGTACATCATATTGTGAGTGAGTTTTTTTGTGTGATTTGGGGCTTGAACCAACAATTGGTATCAGAGCCTAGGGCTCGGGAGAAGACGGAGCGGCCGGTTTGAGAGTCGGTTCGAGAAAGGGTGGCCCTTGGTTGAGGGGAAAATGCAACAGCTGGAACCGACTTGGGTGCGACCGTATTAGGAGGTTTGGTTCCGAACAGCAGGGGTTGTTTTCGGGACTGATTTGCAGCTGGAAACAAAGACCGTAAAGTGCTTCGGTTTAACCCTTGTTATGGTGGAAGTAGAGTTTGAACGGGGTGGCCGATGATGAACATTTGTGTTCCGTAGTTGTTAGCGGTGTTCAAAGAAAGAAAGAAGTAACAAGGATCTGTGTGAATCGAACACGGTTGTGCAAGAGCCGTTAGAGACAAGCTGCGTGATCGAGTGAAGACTGGTTGCTACAGCAACAAAGACCGAAGAAAGTAAGAGACCGTTGTTGGAGAAGAACCGGCTTGAAAGAAAGACCGTATCGCCGATGACGAGAAAGGGAAGACCGATAAGCTGCAAGAAAGAAACCGGCGGCTTGAAGAAAGTTTAGACCGAAGACCGGAAGGGGTGACCGTAGACAGAATGATCACCTAAGAAAGATGGACCGATATTTAACAACAAAAGACGGAGGAGTTGTTGAATAGGAAGTCCGCAAGTTTGAAGCAAGTCTGCAAGATCAGCAAGTTAACTAGCAAGATTGAATCTTTGTGATTCGGATAGCAAGAAGAGCAAGACGGAATGTGATCAAGAAACGAGCAAGTAGCAAGAACCGAGATCAAGATTAAAGGGGTGAATGTTGGATTAATCTTGATGGGTCCGGTTATGAGTTAGCATGGTTTTAATTTAGTCACATGTTTTTTTAGTGTTTAATTAAATCATAGGTATGTTTAGATTTATGCAAGTAGTGGGTTTAAGTTGTAGGAGTAGTGGGTCAATCATGTGGTTAGTGGGTAAAAAATGTGGGATGTAATTCTCACGTATGGATGTGTATTTAATTATGGTTTTGCATTGAATGAAAAAAAACAAGAATTAGAAAGCAGAAAACTTTGGCAGCAAATTTTTTGAACGACAAAATTCTTGTACATCATATTGTGAGTGAGTTTTTTTGTGTGATTTGGGGCTTGAACAAACACGATTTAATTAGTTTTATTTGTAATTATCCTCGTTAAACTCCTATATGTAATTGATACATAATTCGCCTGCTTTTCATTATTGGTCTTCTATGCTTCTTGGGTGGTGCTGCTTTCTCTTGCCCCTCTCATGAGACAAATTTTTACCTTTATATGTATGGATTTAGGCTGTATAGTTGTGTATATGTTTCTTGTCGTCATTCTTCCAAAGTTGTCTTGATCTGTAGCAATGCCGTCATGCTTTTAGCTAGCTACCGCACCTTGTCCTTGCTTTCTCTGGTTGTTTCCACCAAGTTTTATTTATGATTCAAGTTGTAATGGTTGTATTATCTGCTTGTCAGTGGTATAAAACAAACAGTGAGAAAGTTGTATTTTTGCGACCAAGGAAAGGGATGTCATTGCCAATCAGGGGTTCACGCTGTTCTTGTTTGGTGTGCAATCAAAGCATCAAGTCATCTTTTGTTTATTGTTCGATGGTTTGCAAGGTTCGTATCAAAATCTCTACAATCATTCTTATATATGTTTTCAAGTTGAAATGCATTATGACTTTTTATGTTGTAATTTTGGTACTACAATATCATCTTTTGATAGCATTACTTACAAGACTATAAGTATTACCTCTCATATTTATTTATACAACAGTTCAGTACTTTTGCTGCATCTGATGATGGTCAAAGTGTATATTCCTGTGGTTTGAACAATCCTGGAAGGAGTTCCGTGGTGTCTGGTTCGATTGTATCCATGGAAAGTTCGGTTGAAGAAAACTCACCAATTTCTTCTGGCGGCAATGAAACAAATTATGAAATCATGGCATTCGTGGAGGAAGCTCATAACCATGACCAAAAGGCATCGATAACTACCACAAGCAGCGCAAGCACCAGAAAGTTACACGTGCGCAAATGTGTTCCTCAGCGCTCGCCCTTCTTTTGATTGTCTCTCTTGTTAGCTTCATGCATTGGCAGTTATTGTTATTTTATGTTAAGTTTTGTAAGTTTTGCATTTCCATCTGCATGATGTTAAATGCTCCACTTGCAAATATATTATGTTTGTAATTTGTAATTGACATAATTGCTTCTACCATTTTGCTACGTTCTTATCATTCAAATAATGCTGGCTAGCCTTGCTTAAAGCGTGTAATATATTGTTGTTAAGACTTAATATGTATGTTCCTAATATATACAAGACTTGATGAAGCATGGGGGATGTAATGATATTACTAACAATCAAGTCCTTGTTTGAGAAAACATGTGAAGTGAAGGGTTACCTGCTCTAAGATTCAGCCTAAAGAATATCTTCATGAAAACAGAAGGTGGCTAAACATTTTTGGTACCCAAAGTATAAATAGGTGTTATTTCTAGCCAAATAAAACTGGTTATTAAGAAAAAAAAAAATTCACAGTATATTAAAGAAGAGTAAATTACCGAGATGGTGCATGTGATTTGTTATTATTTTACTTTTAGTCTCAGGTTTTATAAATTACCTATATGATTTCTAACATTTGACATTTATAACTCATATATTCCTTATGTGAGGATAATTTGGTCAATTACATGAGGATAATTTGGTGACCTAAGGACTATATGTGTTACTAATGTCAAACGTTAGGAACCATATAAGTTAGGAACCATATAGGTAATTTATGAAACCTAGGGACCAATTTATGAAAATTAGAGACCAAGAGTGAAACACTAACAAACCGTAAGGACCATATCGGTAATATAATCTATTAAAGAACAAAAACATGTAAAAAAAGTGTCGATATAATTTAAAAATGTAAAAGTACCAAAAAAAATTTTTAATTAAAAAAAAACGGAAAAATTAAGTATCAAAAGAATATATCATGGAAAATAAAACAAAAAACTCGCGTCAAATGAATAAAACTTTAAAAAGTAAAAAAATATGTAAAAATTAAAATAAAATGCATGGAGAAAGAAAATAAAAAGGAGGCTGATGCAATTCAAACCCAAGCCTAATATCCGCAAATGACTCTCCCTTGTAAGTTAAGTTATCACTACGTTTAGTCCTCAGAGGTGGGCAAAAATAGAAAAAGGATTCCAATTGGAACCCACAAGTATAGACGGTTTCAGTTTCACAGAGAAAACCATAGCCAAAACTAAAATTATTGGAATTGGTTCCACTTTTACTAGGGCAAAACTGCATCCGAAATCGACAAAAAACCCGAACCTTACCAGAACCGGTTCAATACATTGTTGACCCAAACTGAGTCAGGATTGAAACTAGTACCGGTTTCAATTTTTTTAAAAAGAACTGGTTTGTGTTATGTACTTTCTAAAATGGGCCCCCAACAAATTTAATCTATTTCTATACAAAGGTGGGCTGCAACTACATGGATATTTTTATGGTTCACAGGCTTGTTATGAAGTCCATTAAGAAGATTGCTTTAGGTGAGTCTT
Source organism: Mikania micrantha (assembly GCA_009363875.1). Classification (NCBI taxonomy): domain Eukaryota; kingdom Viridiplantae; phylum Streptophyta; class Magnoliopsida; order Asterales; family Asteraceae; genus Mikania; species Mikania micrantha. The sequence continues at coordinate 74,389,786 of CM018694.1, read as the reverse complement.
TAAAAATATACGCAGAAGAAAGCAAGAATGGTCACTCGATCATTTTTAGGGTCTAAAAAGTTTAAAATTCTAAGTTTATTTTCATAAATGTATCGGTTTAAAATTGGTATGTAAAAGAAAACAACGTATTATTATAAAACAATAAGTTAAACATTTAACTGCTGCCTTTTTTTTAAGATTGCTAAAACCCACTTAGATGACCCGGATCTTCTTCGATACCCAACTAATGAGGATCAAATCACATCAAAAGCAAAGGGTTAGTAACCTCTAACAAAAACTAGTAATGGATTTTAATTTAGCCATGCCATGTTGAGTTGGATTAGCGGATCACTGTATCGTGTGTCATGTAAAGCTACAAAAAAAATTTGCTTAAAAATTAAATGTGTTGGGTATGAAACAAATTTTTCCTTAACACGAGTGAGATATTTACCAAAAGACCAAAACAGTTTTCTCTAACAAGTTATCAAACTATTGATATTCAAACCGGCCCCAAAGCTAGGAACGACAAATAAAGTTGACCTGGTTTCTAACAAAAAAAACTCTAGTTTTGACGTAGTTTCAAATTATTTTTTGGGTAAGATTGGTTTTTAAAGAGTTCCTAACTAAAACTGGTTCTTACCCCGACAAAAAAGCATTTAAAACCAGTTTTTGATCGTTTATGAAGAAAAAAAGTAGTTTTTAGCGTTTGTAAAACCTTTTTGCTCTTATTAATTATTATTATGACTCTGGCTCATTCACAATCTATTGTTAGTCAATGTTCCAACATAATCATGGGCGGATCTAGGCACAAGAGAGTGGGTTCACGGAACCTACTGCGTTTCGACTCGTTAGCAGGAAATTTTTTTTTCGAAAGGGTGAAACACTAGGATGAATCCATTAATATTTTAGTGGTGAATCGTACGATTTTGCCTCAAAGGTAAGGTGAACCCATAAAGATTTTTAAGAGTGAATCTTTAATTTAATTTTCAGAGCAATTTGTCAACTTGATTGAGGTAAGTGCTCTTTGTTAGAGAAATCTCGATAATCAATGCCTAGATTTTCTATATGATCGTGTTAAAATTATTTTCCGGTCATATAAACTTAGCAAAGTACATTCAGGTTTCGAGGTGTTGCCCCGAACACTATAAGGGATGTAGTCCCTTTGACCCGTGCCTGCTGACTAGCCAGCAAGACCGCCACCTTAGACTTGCAAGGGCGTGTGACCCCCTTGACTCCCGCTTGATCTAGAGCTCGGAAATCTTAAACGAAAGTGTACTCTGTAACTCCGAACTCTTTAATGACAATGTTTTCTAATTTTAAAAATTGACTTAATATATCACATTATTATTACATGATGAACATTACAAGACCCAAACCGTCAACCCGACCTGAATTTTTTTTCGGCTCTATTTAATTGAAACGTCTAAAAATAGTGAACCCACTGAAAAAAATTCTTGGATCCTTCACTGAAAATAATGCATACAGTTTTTTATGTTATTTTATAATAGGAATATGATTGGTTGATGCAACAAAAGGTTCGTTGTAAGTTTACTAACTTTTTTTTGGCCAAAAAGTTAAACTTTAACATTGAAAAACACATTATTAATTATTACAAAACGAAGGCAAATACAAAGTCCAAACAAGCACAATTGGGCAGTGAAAGAGGAATAATGAAACCCTCTCACCGATTCCACCCTTACGACATGACCTTCTCCAACAATATCCTTTAATTCTGCCGTTTAAAAAAAACAAAATATATGATTTTCAGCCGAGGCAGTGCCTCAGCGGTACCGTTAGATTCTCCCAAATGAGAGGTCCCGGGTTCGAAACCCTCCTACAGCAAAAAAGGAGACTATGGGAGGTCAGGAGTTTTTCTGTGAGGTTTTCTCCTGTCTCACTACAGCAAAAGGCGCCTAAAACCACAAAAACGCGGGCACTTTTAGCGACGACATGTCGTCGCTATAGGTGTTTGGAGGCTATAGCGACGACACATAGTCGCTATAAGTGTCGTTGCTACAGTCTCGTCTCTATTGCTCACTGATGTCGTCGCTATACATGTCGTCTCTATAGAGTTACTTTTAGCGACGACATGTCGTCGCTACTTCTTAAAATAAAAAAAAATCAAAAATCTTATTTCCACGTCACCATTACATATTATTTTTTTTTGAAATTATATTGCGACGACATGTCGTCGCTAAATGTATTTAAATAAATTATTTTTTATTTTTATAAAATGAATTAAATAAAACGATGAGCATGTTTAGCGACGACATGTCGTCGCTATAAGTGTTTAGCTGATAAAATTTGCTGAATGTTTTGCGACGACATGTCGTCGCTATTTATGTTTTCCAGATTTTGGTTCCTGCTGAAATTTTATATTTTTCCAGATTTTTTTACAAAATCTTTCAAAACCCAAATTGAAAAACCTGGAAATAATTCAAACATATATATCCTACATCATTCAAACATATATCATACAAACACAAAGTTTAAACATTTAATCCTACATCATCCAAACCAAATCATCCAAAAGTATTATCATACTACCATCAAACTTGGAAATAGTTTCATGAATTCATTGTCAAGATGCATGGAACCTAATCACTCTCACTTGCTTCTTCTTCTTCATTTTGGGAATCTTTTTGTTGTTGAAACGATTGGCGCATTTCTTCAAATTTTTTGGCAAAGTCCGCTTGCATCTTGTTGAAGTTTTCGTTCATTTGGGCTTGGACTTCTTGTTGCACCTGCTCTCATTTGTTGTTCCCAATTTTGTTGCCATCCTTGAGATTGAGGGGAATAAGAACTTGACATTTCAGCATGTACGCTTTTAACAACTCTACCCACTCCACGAATATGTCCACGCCTTTCACCTAAGGCGTGTTTCATCACATCATATTCGTCGGAAATTTCTGAACTTGAGTTGTCACCCAACCTTCTTGCTTCGTTTTGAATCCTTTGCTATAATAAACAATAGAATTAATTAGATGTAAATATTTTTACTAAACTTTGACATTTTAGGTTATTTTCACCCATTTAAACACAACTTGAACATTTTAACCTTACTTGGCAAATTTAAAACACAACTTTGACACTTTAACCTTATTTTGACTCGTTTAAACTAAAGTTTGACATTTTAACCTTATTATAGCTAGTTTGGGATATTTTTACCAATTAAAACACAAATTTGACACTTAAGCTTATTAAATCAAGTCTAACCTTATTTTGACCCGTTTAAACTAAAGTTTGACATTTTAACCTTATTATAGCTAGTTTGAATTATTTTAACCAATTAACTCACAACTTTGACACTTTAACCTTATTAAAGCTTGTTTAAGTTATTTTGACCCGTTTAAAATAAAAGTTTGACATTTTAACCTCATTAAAGCTAGATTGACTTATTTTGACCAATTAACACACAACTTTGACACTTTAACCTTATTAAATCAAGTCTAACCTTATTTTGACCCGTTTAAACTAAAGTTTGACATTTTAACCTTATTATAGCTAGTTTGACTTATTTTGACCAATTAACTCACAACTTTGACACTTTAACCTTATTAAAGCTTGTTTAAGTTATTTTGACCCGTTTAAAATAAAAGTTTGACATTTTAACCTCATTAAAGCTAGATTGACTTATTTTGACCAATTAACACACAACTTTGACACTCTAACCTTATTAAATCAAGTCTAACCTTATTTTGACCCGTTTAAATTAAAGTTTGACATTTTAACCTTATTATAGCTAGTTCTACTTATTTTGACCAATTAACTCACAACTTTGACACTTTAACCTTATTAAAGCTTGTTTAAGTTATTTTGACCCGTTTAAAACAAAAGTTTGACATCTTAAATCTCATTAAAGCTAGTTTGAGTTATTTTGACCAATAAACACACAACTTTGACACTTTAACCTTATTAAACCTAGTTTGGGTTAAAATTTCAAAGTAAGCATAAACAATATTTCCTAAAATGCCTAAATGCACACAAAGACAAGGTATGGCTCTCCTTGTTAATCAAAGTCAATTACTGGTACGTCTAACCCAGCCAGAAATGCCTAAGATGCAATAACAAAGTCATAAAAACCAAAGTTTTTACTAACCCAGTCTTGCTCTGCCAAATCATTTGCCCAACCTAATCCTGATTTATAATGCGTCTTCTTCCAACCATCAACAATGCTTGTGGTCCCGTGCTTCTCCATCTGCAAATAACAAAAGTTTTAGTTTCGTTCTAATATGTCTATTAATACGTAAGTTTCTAACCTCAGTCCATCGCTTTTGTGAATATGATTCACTCCCATGATAACTTGGATATCGTTGTTTTGATCTGTTTGCTTTATTTTTCTCGGATCTTTTCATGTAAGCATCAGATTTAAACAGCTTATCAATGAGTTCAACCCACTCAGATTGACTCATGTACTCTGGAGGAAAATTTTTGGCATGTTCAATGTTTTCATAGCCACCATGTGCATCAAAATGTTTTTTTGCTTTTTGTTTGCGATCTTTGTAGCTTCGTGCACACTCGGCATTGATTCCTAGCTTTACTCCCTCTCATAAACCTTCATCTTGCAAAGCTTGAAGATCAAAAAATTCCTGCAAAACAAATGTAATAGAAATAATTTCAAAAGTTATGAAATTTAAATATAAATAAAAATTACAATGTATACTTACAAAGAGTGTCGGATATATGGCCTGTTTGTATTCATTAGGTACATCTTGCCAACTAGCATAATAAAAAGGAACAGTCTTTCCCACCTCATTTGATATGAGCCTTATAAAATCCGAGCTGTTATCTCCAACAAACCTATATTGATCTTCATCAGTAGTCACCGCAAGAGGTAAAGGTCTTTTGTTGTTTTGTTCATATTTTTTGTATAAAGTTAAGTTTTTGCCCTTCGATCGTCTCTTTTTGGGTTGTGCTACATCAATACATGAAATTAAAAAGTTAACAAGTTTAAAAGAGATTATCAATTGAAACAAATATATATTCATCTATAATAGAAACAAGTAACTTACAAGACTCACAACCACCAGGAAGCCTATTTGGATTCCAAGGATCTTCATTTCCTCCATCCCCTCCATGATATGTAGCCATGTCCTTAACAAACACAAATAAAGTATAGTAACTAAATATGCATATATTTATAAATTTTAACTACAACAAAACTACACTTTCATCATCCTAAATCATGGGAGTAAATTTTAACAATAACAACAAAACTAAATTGCAAACATACATTTAATCAGAATCATCACTACAATAAGGTGTGTTTTCAAAAACATTATCGTCATCGTCATCATCCTTATCATCATCTAGTTCTTCTTCTTCTTCATCTGAATGGTATGCATCTTCATCTTCTTCACTACTATCAATTAAATTTTCATCATTCTCACTCAAGTCTATATTAATTGGGTCACCACCTTCACCATGACTCGTGCTCATAGGCAAGTAGCCTAAGTCAACAACCAAGTTACAATGAACATCTTGAGTGTCTCGTAATACACATGTCTCATCATCATTAACTCGTACACTTGACTCACCAACTTCACAAACTGAATCGACAATGAAATTATAGTCAGATGATTGAGTGTCATGCAATATATCTATCTCATTAGCAACACTCATACTTGGATGGTCCCAAAGTTTTCTATGATGCACATCTTGCACAACTCTCCAATTGGTAGAGTTTCGATAAGGATCTTGAAGATAAAACACTTGTTTAGCTTGTGTAGCTAAAATATATTGTTTGGTGTCATACCATGCATTACCAACATACCATTCACGACTGACGTCAATAAGTGTGATATTGTCTTTCTTAATTAATCTCTTACCCGAGGTGTCGAACCATTTACAACGAAATAATACAACCGAGTGATTGTCTATGTAATTCAACTCTATGATATCCTCTAGTTGACCATAATATGGAGTGCCATCTTCTCCTATTGTAACAACACCACTATTCTGAGTAGTTCGTCGAACATCACGATTGTTTACCACAAATCTAACACCATTAACTATGCATGCACTATAAGAATATGCGTTCAAAGAACCATGTGCCAATGCCTTCAATTCACTTTTACATTCCGGAGACAAATATGAAGATGAAGATGTATTTGCTTTATATTTAAACCATGAAGCAAATTCTGTTTTCATATCACTATTTGGAAATTGTGATAGAAATTCGCTGAACAAGTAACAAAAAGTTCAAATTAGTGTATGATAAATATAGAAAAAATGAATATAAAAAGGTAAACAACTTACGATTTATGGCCTTGAATTTCATCACAGTTGTTTAGTACAAACCATTCAAATGATTTTTTTGCATCCACACATAGTCCAATGATTGTGTTTTAGCTCCAGAGAAGACCAATAATCCAACTCAAAGAAAATACTCTTTTTGTTCCAATTAAACTCTGATGCATCACGCTTTCTTTTGACACCTCCATGGCTAGGATGTTTTCCCGGAACACGATTGGGTAGACTATTGAGTTGTTCTAATATTTGTTTATTATTCAATCGTTTAGGTGGACCTGTTGTCTCTTTTTTCCCATTGAACATCAAATTTTCCCTCCATTTATGTTTGCGGTCTAAGAATCTTCTATGACCAACAAAAGCTATTTTATTAGTTACACGACATGAAGGTGTGTCTATGTTACAAGTTGGACATGCTTTATAACCTTGACCACTCCATCCAGATAAGCTGCTACGAGCAGGAAAATCATTAATAGTCCACAATAGAGCCGCACGCATCTTGAATATACTTTTGGTTGAAGCATCTAGCATTTGAACGCCTTCAACCCATAGCATTTTCAATTCATCCACTAAAGGCCTCAAAAAAACATCAATGTCTTTTCCAGGTGATTTAGGACCTGGAATCAACAAAGTTAACATAAAAGAAGACTCTTTCATACATAGCCAAGGTGGCGTATTGTATGTTGTCAACACCACTGGCCACATACTGTAAGACAGATTCATGTTGCCAAATGGGTTAAAGCCATCAGCCGCCAAACCCAAACGAACATTCCTGAGTTCATTGGCAAAATCAGGGTATCTTTTATCAAATTCTTGCCATGCCTTCCCATCAACCGGATGACGCATTATACCATCTGTTGAGCGTCCTGTATTATGCCATATCATATCTTTAGCCATGAATCTAGAACTAAACCTTCGTCGAAGCCGAGAAGTTAAAGGAAAGTAACGTAACACTTTTTTTGGAACTTTCTTTCCCTTTGTATTTTTGTCAACCCATCTGCTCTCGTTACACACCGGACAATTTTGCAAGTCGTGATTTTCTTTCCAGAACAGAGCACAATCATTAATGCAAGCATGGATAGATTGATATCCCAACCCAATCTTTCTTAGCTTCTTTTTAGCTTGATAATGTGAGGCCGGGATATGATTTTCTTTTGGGAATGCATCTTTTAAAAACTCTAAAAGTTGATCAAATGAACTATTTGTCCATTTGTTGATTACTTTAATATGCATCAATTTTGCAATAAAGTTTAAAGAAGACATCCAACTACAACCAGGGTATAACTCGGTGTTCAACTCCTTGAACAATGCATCAAATTCCGGGTCTAAACCACTTTCATCATCTTCATGTGTATTTTCTTCATTTGCATTGTGCTCAGCCATAACATCATCAATCGCATCGAACATTTCAAGACTTCTTGTATCATGTTCATGTGTTCTTGAATCAAGAAGGGCTTCTACTTGGTCAGCATTAGCATATCTTTCACCATGATAATTCCATGTCTGATAAGATTGTAGAAACCCACGACTATGTATGTGCGCATAAACCGTATTCAAATCATGCCGAATAGAATTAACACATCGTCTACACGGGCAAAATGTTTTACCTTGGTTATCGACATGGTTTTTTGCTATCTCTATAAAGTTGAGAAGGCCTTCTTTGAAAGCAGTAGAATTTCGATTTCCCAATGCAATCCAACTCTTATCGATTGTCATAATAATCTATTGTTAAAAATTAGATTGGGTGCTCTACATACAAACAAACAAACTTAAATTGAACTAAGGTATATAAGTATTATGTAATCAACAAACTTAACAAACCTAAAACCACTTAAATAAGTAAGATGTAATGCCCAAATTAACTTAAATTGAACTAAGGCATGTAACAAAGTCATAGGTAATCAACAAACTTAACAATAACTAAAACCATTTAAAATCTAAGCAAAAACATACTTGAAATAAGTAAGATGTAATCAACAAATGCATACAATAAGCATTATGTAATCAACAAACATAACCATAACTAAAACCATTTAAAATCTAAGCAAAACAAACTTAAATAATAAGATGCAATGCCCAAATTAACTTAAATTGAACTAAGGCATGTAACAAAGTCATATGTAATCAACAAACTTAACAATAACTAAAACCATTTAAAATCTAAGCAAAAACATACTTGAAATAAGTAAGATGTAATCAACAAATGCATACAATAAGCATTATGTAATCAACAAACATAACCATAACTAAAACCATTTAAAATCTAAGCAAAACAAACTTAAATAATAAGATGCAATGCCCAAATTAACTTAAATTGAACTAAGGCATGTAACAAGGTCATATGTAATCAACAAACTTAACAATAACTAAAACCATTTAAAATCTAAGCAAAACAAACTTAAATAATAAGATGCAATGCCCAAATTAACTTAAATTGAACTAAGGCATGTAACAAAGTCATATGTAATCAACAAACTTAACAATAACTAAAACCATTTAAAATCTAAGCAAAAACATACTTGAAATAAGTAAGATGTAATCAACAAATGCATACAATAAGCATTATGTAATCAACAAACATAACCATAACTAAAACCATTTAAAATCTAAGCAAAACAAACTTAAATAATAAGATGCAATGCCCAAATTAACTTAAATTGAACTAAGGCATGTAACAAAGTCATATGTAATCAACAAACTTAACAATAACTAAAACCATTTAAAATCTAAGCAAAAACATACTTGAAATAAGTAAGATGTAATCAACAAATGCATACAATAAGCATTATGTAATCAACAAACATAACCATAACTAAAACCATTTAAAATCTAAGCAAAACAAACTTAAATAAGTAAGATGTAATGCCCAAATTAACTTAAATTGAACTAAGGCATGTAACAAGGTCATATGTAATCAACAAACTTAACAATAACTAAAACCATTAAAAATCTAAGCAAAAACATACTTGAAATAAGTAAGATGTAATCAACAAATGCATACAATAAGCATTATGTAATCAACAAACATAACCATAACTAAAACCATTTAAAATCTAAGCAAAACAAACTTAAATAATAAGATGCAATGCCCAAATTAACTTAAATTGAACTAAGGCATGTAACAAAGTCATATGTAATCAACAAAGTTAACAATAACTAAAACCATTTAAAATCTAAGCAAAACAAAAACATTTACAAAAAAACAAATCTTGAACACTAAAAACACATACAAAAACAAATAGATATGAACATACCTTAGAAAATCCTTCCAAAATCTTCAAATCTTGAACCCTAAAAACAATTTAAACAAACAAAATTACAATAACATAGATTCAAGCACAAAAACACGTCATTTATCAACATCAAAATCACTAGAAACCATTAAAATCTTGTTTTGACAAATAAATGTTGGTAAACACTTAAAATCTTGTCAAAAACCTTCAAATTAGTGAAAATATCATACATATATGGTTGTAATCACTCAAACAAGTAAAAAAATCACTCAAAATTGACGAAAAACGGACTAACCTTCAAGGGTGACGCAGAGACGAGAATGGGAAATGGTGAAACTGTTATGTCGATCAGCGTTCTGCAAGGTTTAAAGGCATTTATGTTTTAGCGACGACATGTCGTCGCTATTGGTCTTTCCAAAACTACGTCGTTTACTTTAATGAATAAATCCCGGAATTAATTTAATGTGAAAAATTTTTAGCGACGACATGTCGTCGCTAAAAGTGTCTTATAGGCGCGAATTCTTTCCCAATCCCGCCTAAAACTTTTCCGTACATGTCAATTGCGACGACATGTCGTCGCTGATTCTTTCAGCCTTTTTATTTTATTTTCCAGCCCGTTAATTAATAAAGATTAAAAATAATAAATTAAACATTAGCGACGACAAGTCGTCGCTAAATGTCAATACATCAAAATTTTTTTTTTCTAATCTAATTATCTTTTATATTTTCTTTATTATTTAATTAAATTTTTTTTAAATCTATTCTTTATAATTTAATTATCTTTTATATTTTCTTTATTATTTAATTATATATTTTTTTAAATCTATTCTTTATAATTTAATTATGTTTTATATTTTCTTTGTTATTTAATTATATTTTTATAATTAATAATTTAATTATCTTTTATATTTTCTTTATAATTTTATTAATAATTTGATTAATAATTTGAAAGAAGAGAATGTGGGTTTTGAACGCGTGTTCGGACAAGTCAAGAACTTGGAAGACAATGACCATGGGATAAAGCTACGATTCGGTCGAATGTGGGTGCCCAGAAATGGGGACATTCGAGCGAGGATTTTAGATGAAGCCCACAAGTCACGATACTCGGTACACCCCGGTGCGACGAAGATGTATCAAGATCTTCGACAGGATTATTGGTGGTCGGGCATGAAGTTTAATGTGATGCAGTATGTGAACAGGTGTCTTACTTGTGCGCAAGTGAAGGCTGAACATCAGAAACCCTACGGATATGTGCAACCTCTAGAGGTACCAGAATGGAAATGGGAAATGGGAACACATCACCATGGATTTCATTACCAAGCTACCAAAGACAGCTAAGCGACATGATACCATTTGGGTGATTGTGGACCGACTGACGAAGAGTGCACACTTTCTCCCTATCAGGGAAACGTATACGTCCGAAAGGTTGTCTGAGTTGTTCGTGAAAGAGATTGTGACCAGACATGGAGTTCCTGTCTCCATTGTGTCAGATCGGGATACGAGGTTTACTTCCAGATTCTGGAAGCAGTTTCATGATGCTATGGGAACGAGGTTAAATATCAGTACCGCCTATCACCCTCAGACTGATGGACAGTCAGAAAGGACTATCCAAACGTTGGAGGATATGCTTAGGGCGTGCATTATCGATTTTGGAGGAAGCTGGGATGACCACTTGCCATTGGTGGAGTTCTCATATAACAACAGCTATCACTCTAGTATCGGAATGCCCCCATATGAGGCGTTGTACGGACGACGATGTAGAACCCCGGTATGCTGGGGTGAAGTTGGACAGAAAGAAATGGGAAACAAGGCTGCTGTGATTGATATGGCAGAAAAGCTACGGGTGATAAAAGCACGTATGAAGGCTGCACAAGATCGCCAAAAGTCCTACGCTGACAAGCGCCGGAGACCGATCGAGTTTGATGTTGGCGATCGAGTGTTGCTGAAAGTATCACCATGGAAGGGAATCATTCGATTCAGAAAGCGAGGCAAGTTGAGTTCGAGGTACATTGGACCATTTCCGATAAAGGCAAGGGTAGGGAAGGTCGCGTATCGACTGGACCTACCAGAGGAGCTGAACGGGATTCATCCTACCTTTCACGTGTCGCATCTTAGGAAGTGCTTGGCAGACGAGCAGGCGCATGTTCCTTTAGATGACATTGAGGTAGATAATCGACTGAACTACATTGAAGAACCAGTTGCCATCGTAGATACGAAGGAAAAACAACTACGGAATAAAACGGTTCGTCAAGTAAGAGTTCAGTGGAAGCATCGGAAGGGTTCAGACACAACGTGGGAATTGGAAGACGAAATGAGGAAGATGTACCCTCATTTGTTCGATATGTAACGAGGCAGGTTTCGGGACGAAACCTATTGTAAGGAGGGGAGACTTGTAACATCCCAAATTTCTAATACAAGTTACTTGGACTTACGAATGCGTGACGAACAATTAACTTGTAGGAAAAGAGACGAAAAATAACCAAGGCGAGGATTACAGATCGTGTACTCGAACTAGTAAAATTTCGAGTACTCCAGTTTCGAGTACACTAATTTCGAGTACACTGGATTTCGTGTACTCAGGTTTCGAGTACCAGCCTTGCCTATAAATAGTGGTGCCTTGGGAAATGTGCGAACCTTTGGCTGGAAGCTCATCTGCTCTCGAGTACACGAAGTTTAAGTCCAAGAATTTCAAGAATCAAACTTTGATCGACCAAACGAAGTAGGAAACGCACGGGATTCTACCAGGAGGATCAGCTACCTTCAAGTAAGTGATTCATGTATAGATTGCTGGATTTTTATGCAAAAGTCAGGATGATTAAACAAAGGGTGAACTTATGCATAAAGCTCACACCTTTATGCATAAAGCTCGTAACTTTGAGGTTCCAACACGTTGGTGACAACCAAAGGAACCTAGAACTAGCTCCCCAAAGTCTTAGATGAATTTCTGAGATGTTTAATGACGAAATGATGAGTACACGAAGCTATACACTAAGGGTACTCGAAATCATACTTAGAATTTCGTGTACATGAGTATTTCAAGTACATGGGTAATTCGAGTACAAGGCCATTTCGTGTACATGAGTATTTCGAGTACATGGGTATTTCGAATACAAGGATTTCGTGTACATGAGTGGTTCGTGAACTACAAGTGTTCGAATAATATCCAGGTTCGAGAACTTGTAGTTAGGAGGAGTAACTAGTAGGTTATGAGGACTTAGAATATATCCTAAGTCTATGAAGGGTATGTGATGAGACGATGTAATGATGTAGGTTCCCAGGTCTTAACTAAGGAGTTCGGTTAAGAAGATAAGGAGCCATCATCAGGTGAGTTCTAGACGCCCTATTTTATGCTTAATGTTTTGGGCTGACATACATGCTTATTGTTATGTCTATGATGATATGTGCCTATGATGATAATGAATGAATGATGTTATGCCCTGACCATGTATGCATGTTAAGGTGATAGTATGATTATTGCATGAAAGTATGCTAAGAATGATGAATGCATGTTAGTAAGTTATGATGATAAACTAAATGATAACATGCTATGATGATAAATAGGGAGGTATGTTATGATGAAATCCTAGGTACGCTATGATGGAAGTATGATGTTATGATGATTACATGCTAGCAAAATGTGTTTATGTTGCCATGATGAATGATATGATGACGTGCGGCTAGCATGACATGTGCATGGTACTAGGATGTTATGATGACATGATACTAGCATACCCTGTATGAGAAATCCTATGTTATTAGGATAATGATACGATGTTATGATGAATGATGATATGGTGCTAGTGTATCATGTCATGATGAATGATGGTTGCTCCAGTACTTGTTACTGGGTAAGTATGGTTGCTCCAGTACTTGTTACTGGGTAAGTATGGTTGCTCCAGTACTTGCTACTGTGTAAGTATGGTTTGTGCTCCAGTATTTGTACTGGGTAAGTATGGTTGCTCCCGTACTCGTTACGGGGTAAGTATGATGTTGCTCCCGTACTCGTTACGGGGTAAGTATGATGTTGCTCCCGTACTCGTTACGGGGTAAGTATGATGTTGCTCCCGCATTCGTTACGGGGTAAGTATGACGTTGCTCCCATATTCATATGGGGTAAGTATGGTTATGGTTGCTCCAGTACTTACTACTGGGTAAGTATGGGTCTGCAGAACGCTTCGGCGGGACAGGCCAACGGTTATGGAGCCTTGTGCCGGCATAAGCCCACTGTTCGAATGGTAACAGTGGAACGTATGATGATGATGATGTAAGGATGTTATGTGCTAAGGTTATGGACTATGTGTATGAAATGATGTATATGTTAAGTATGTTTAATGTTGTTTTATGAAAACTAGAACTCACCAGCGTAAGCTGACTTGATTTAGCATGTATGTCAGGTTAAAGGTATGATAAGAGGAGGCATGGAGCTCGGGCATAGAGTCATACGATCCGGTGGTTTTGGCAATTCGATGTGATTTTGATACAGACATGTTATTGATTTCTGTTTATCAAACTATGTTTACATTTCCGCTGCATGATTATGAAAGTTTTTAGTTTAAGAGCTATGTGTTATGATGAAAACCAACCTCTGTGAGGTGCCCGGTTTCGGGGCCTCACAAGTTGGTATCAGAGCCATAGTTTGAGAGATATTGGCATCCCAAATGCCAAGACTTAAACTGAGAATGGGATTAATGGATGCGGATTGCCAACCACGGATGACGGATGCCACGAGTTGAATGTTTATGTATGAGTTAAGGGTTAGATGTAATGTTATGAAGGTAGTTAGTGTCATGCACATTGAAGAGATGGGATGGGAAACGTTTAGAGCCTATGAGTTGGGTAAATGGTTAATAACACTTGATCAACGTCGTTAACGATTTACAAAACTTATTCCGTGCTAAACTGATTCCTGTACTGACTCATCAATTGTTGCATCCTATAAATAGTTAGATGGCTGGACAAAAGGGTAGACCGCGAAAGAAACCACAGGAACCTGAAGAACCACATGTCGAGAATGAAGAACCTGTCAATGAAGGCGACCACGAGCACAACGAGCAACCAGAGAATGAAGAAGAGTTCACTCTTGAGCCTATCGTGGTGAAGGCTATTTCTGATGAGGTCTGCAAGATAATGGATGAGAAACTACCAGCCTTGATTGCTAAGGCACTGAAGGATGCTCTAAAAGACAAGTCGGAAGGAACCAAAGAGAGCACCAAGGAAGCTGAGGTGGTGATCATCGAGACAAAGAGCGGTGATTCTATGGCGGGGAAACTGAAGGGCTGTGACTACAAGTCCTTTAAGGGATGCAACCCACCAACCTTTGATGAGAAGAAGGACGCAGTGGCCACCTGCCACTGGATTTCTGCGATGGAGGCTGTCATCTCCATCAGTGAGTGCCGAATTGACCAAGCTGTCAGGTTTGCAGCTCACTCTTTCGTTGAGGAGGCACTTCACTGGTGGAACACCATCAAGCAATCCAAGACTACTGATGACATGGAGAAGATGACCTGGGATGATCTCAAGGAACTGGTTACTAAACAGTTTTGTCCCAAGAATGAACTCGATAAGGTTGAAAGGGAGTTTCTGGTTTTGAAGGCTGGAAGTCTGAACCACCGCCAGTACACGTCGAGGTTTAATGAGATGGCTAGACTGGTTCCTCACTTAGTTTCTACCGAGGAACGCAGGGTGAAGTTGTACATGGAGGGTTTACCTCCGAAGGTTCGGATACATGTGAAGGCGAATGCTCCCAAGACTTATGACTCCACTGTGGAGCTCAGTGGCATAGTTTGGGATGATGTTATGTCAGCCGAGCCAGTCAAAGAAGAAGCAAAGGTGAAAGAGTCCTCCGGGACTAAGAGGGGTCGAACAGACCAACGAAAGTTCTCAAGCAAGAAGGCTAAGCGAGAGGAGATGGGCCGATGCAACAAGTGTGGGAAAAGCCACACAGGACAGTGCCTGGTGAGCACTAATTTATGTTTCAGGTGTGGAAAGACGGGGCACTTTTCTAGCAGTTGCCCGAATGCTACTCGATGCTTCAACTGCAATGGATTAGGACATATGTCCAAGGATTGCAAGCTACCACGGGCCGATGCTTCGGGCTCGGGTAAGAAAGAGGAGAAAGGAAAGGAGAAGCAGAAGGCTAAAGCACGAGCCTTTACGATGACGAAGGATGATGCGATTGTGGACCCTGACGTGGTCACAGGTACCTTTTCTATCAACAATATTCCTGCTTCGGTATTGTTTGATTCTGGTGCCAGTATGAGTTTTGTGTCTTCTACTTTCTGTGATGGGTTATCTGGGAAGGTTAAGAAGATAGATCGGGTATTTGATGTAGAGACGGCTATTGGTAAGATGACCAGGGTGACTGAGGCTATTGATGATTGTTACGTTGAGATAGAAGGTCATAGGTTCCCTGTCCGATTGTTTCTTATTACCTTAGGAGGATTCGATGTGGTTTTGGGTATGGACTGGTTAGCCAAATATGAGGCTAACATTGTATGTCGACGAAAGATGATACGTTTACGTGCGATGGATGGGAGCTCCGTGACGGTTTATGGTGATAAAGCGATGTATGCGCCAAAGATCATTTCGATGATCCAGGCTGATGTTATGATGCGGCGAGGGTGTGTAGCCTACTTGGCCTATGCGATTGAGGAACGTACGGATACGAGGACGATTGATGATGTTCCCGTGGTGTGTAACTTCCCCGATGTATTCCCTGAGGAATTGCCTGGATTACCACCCGAACGGGAAATTGAGTTCCAGATCGACTTAGTGCCGGGGGCACAACCTGTTGCCAAAGCACCTTACCGTTTAGCTCCAACAGAGATGAAGGAAATGATGACCCAGCTACAAGAACTCCTTGATAAAGGTTTTATACGACCGAGTGTCTCTCCGTGGGGAGCACCGGTGCTGTTCGTTAAGAAGAAGGATGGAAGTATGCGTATGTGTATTGACTACAGGGAACTGAATAAGTTGACCGTAAAGAACAGGTATCCTCTACCTAGAATTGATGACTTGTTCGATCAATTGCAAGGTGCAAGCTGGTTCTCGAAGATAGATCTCCGATCCGGTTACCATCAGTTGAAAGTTCGAGAGCAGGATATTCCAAAGACTGCTTTCCGTACGCGTTATGGACATTACGAGTTTCTCGTTATGTCGTTTGGATTGACCAATGCTCCTGCAGCATTTATGGATTTGATGAACAGGGTATGTCGACCGATGCTGGACCGATCGGTGATAGTGTTTATTGACGATAGTTTGATTTATTCAAAGAACGAGGGAGACCGTGCTTGCCACGTACGTGAGGTATTGGAAATCCTGAGGAAAGAGGAACTTTATGCTAAGTTCTCCAAATGCGCTTTCTGGCTACGAGAGGTACAGTTTCTGGGTCACGTGGTGAACCCAGAAGGCATTATGGTAGATCCAGCTAAAGTTGAAACGATTATGAAATGGAGTCCTCCAAAGTCACCGACAGAAGTACGCAATTTTCTTGGTTTGGCCGGTTACTATCGAAGATTCATTCAGGACTTCTCCAAGATAGCGACGCCACTGACGAAGCTCACGAAGAAAGACGTAAAGTACGAATGGGGTCCAAACCAAGAACAAGCGTTTTCAGTGCTGAAGGAGAAACTTACCCAAGCTCCTGTTCTAGCACTGCCGGATGGGAATGATGATCTTGTTGTGTATGCCGATGCGTCACGACAAGGGTTGGGATGTGTACTAATGCAAAGGGGAAGGGTGATAGCTTATGCTTCGCGCCAGCTAAAGATTCATGAGGCTAACTACCCGACCCACGATCTTGAACTCGCTGCAGTGGAGTTTGCATTGAAAATATGGAGGCACTATTTGTATGGAGTAAGGAGTACCATCTATACCGACCACAAGAGCTTGAAGTATTTCTTCGAGCAAAAGGATTTGAATATGAGGCAGAGACGATGGCTTGAGCTGTTAAAGGATTATGACTGTGATATTCTATATCACCCGGGAAAGGCCAATGTGGTGGCAGATGCTCTGAGTCGCAAGACTGATCATCCTGCCATACGAGTAAAATCGTATAGTTTGGTGATAACGCCAGACTTTCTGAACGAGCTCAAACAGGCGCAACAGGAGGGATTGAAAGAAGAGAATGTGGGTTTTGAACGCGTCTTCGGACAAGTCAAGAACTTGGAAGACAATGACCATGGGATAAAGCTACGATTCGGTCGAATGTGGGTGCCCAGAAATGGGGACATTCGAGCGAGGATTTTAGATGAAGCCCACAAGTCACGATACTCGGTACACCCCGGTGCGACGAAGATGTATCAAGATCTTCGACAGGATTATTGGTGGCCGGGCATGAAGTTTAATGTGATGCAGTATGTGAACAGGTGTCTTACTTGTGCGCAAGTGAAGGCTGAACATCAGAAACCCTACGGATATGTGCAACCTCTAGAGGTACCAGAATGGAAATGGGAAATGGGAACACATCACCATGGATTTCATTACCAAGCTACCAAAGACAGCTAAGCGACATGATACCATTTGGGTGATTGTGGACCGACTGACGAAGAGTGCACACTTTCTCCCTATCAGGGAAACGTATACGTCCGAAAGGTTGTCTGAGTTGTTCGTGAAAGAGATTGTGACCAGACATGGAGTTCCTGTCTCCATTGTGTCAGATCGGGATACGAGGTTTACTTCCAGATTCTGGAAGCAGTTTCATGATGCTATGGGAACGAGGTTAAATATCAGTACCGCCTATCACCCTCAGACTGATGGACAGTCAGAAAGGACTATCCAAACGTTGGAGGATATGCTTAGGGCGTGCATTATCGATTTTGGAGGAAGCTGGGATGACCACTTGCCATTGGTGGAGTTCTCATATAACAACAGCTATCACTCTAGTATCGGAATGCCCCCATATGAGGCGTTGTACGGACGACGATGTAGAACCCCGGTATGCTGGGGTGAAGTTGGACAGAAAGAAATGGGAAACAAGGCTGCTGTGATTGATATGGCAGAAAAGCTACGGGTGATAAAAGCACGTATGAAGGCTGCACAAGATCGCCAAAAGTCCTACGCTGACAAGCGCCGGAGACCGATCGAGTTTGATGTTGGCGATCGAGTGTTGCTGAAAGTATCACCATGGAAGGGAATCATTCGATTCAGAAAGCGAGGCAAGTTGAGTCCGAGGTACATTGGACCATTTCCGATAAAGGCAAGGGTAGGGAAGGTCGCGTATCGACTGGACCTACCAGAGGAGCTGAACGGGATTCATCCTACCTTTCACGTGTCGCATCTTAGGAAGTGCTTGGCAGACGAGCAGGCGCATGTTCCTTTAGATGACATTGAGGTAGATAATCGACTGAACTACATTGAAGAACCAGTTGCCATCGTAGATACGAAGGAAAAACAACTACGGAATAAAACGGTTCGTCAAGTAAGAGTTCAGTGGAAGCATCGGAAGGGTTCAGACACAACGTGGGAATTGGAAGACGAAATGAGGAAGATGTACCCTCATTTGTTCGATATGTAACGAGGCAGGTTTCGGGACGAAACCTATTGTAAGGAGGGGAGACTTGTAACATCCCAAATTTCTAATACAAGTTACTTGGACTTACGAATGCGTGACGAACAATTAACTTGTAGGAAAAGAGACGAAAAATAACCAAGGCGAGGATTACAGTTCGTGTACTCGAACTAGTAAAATTTCGAGTACTCCAGTTTCGAGTACACTAATTTCGAGTACACTGGATTTCGTGTACTCAGGTTTCGAGTACCAGCCTTGCCTATAAATAGTGGTGCCTTGGGAAATGTGCGAACCTTTGGCTGGAAGCTCATCTGCTCTCGAGTACACGAAGTTTAAGTCCAAGAATTTCAAGAATCAAACTTTGATCGACCAAACGAAGTAGGAAACGCACGGGATTCTACCAGGAGGATCAGCTACCTTCAAGTAAGTGATTCATGTATAGATTGCTGGATTTTTATGCAAAAGTCAGGATGATTAAACAAAGGGTGAACTTATGCATAAAGCTCACACCTTTATGCATAAAGCTCGTAACTTTGAGGTTCCAACACGTTGGTGACAACCAAAGGAACCTAGAACTAGCTCCCCAAAGTCTTAGATGAATTTCTGAGATGTTTAATGACGAAATGATGAGTACACGAAGCTATACACTAAGGGTACTCGAAATCATACTTAGAATTTCGTGTACATGAGTATTTCGAGTACATGGGTAATTCGAGTACAGGGCCATTTCGTGTACATGAGTATTTCGAGTACATGGGTATTTCGAATACAAGGATTTCGTGTACATGAGTGGTTCGTGAACTACAAGTGTTCGAATAATATCCAGGTTCGAGAACTTGTAGTTAGGAGGAGTAACTAGTAGGTTATGAGGACTTAGAATATATCCTAAGTCTATGAAGGGTATGTGATGAGACGATGTAATGATGTAGGTTCCCAGGTCTTAACTAAGGAGTTCGGTTAAGAAGATAAGGAGCCATCATCAGGTGAGTTCTAGACGCCCTATTTTATGCTTAATGTTTTGGGCTGACATACATGCTTATTGTTATGTCTATGATGATATGTGCCTATGATGATAATGAATGAATGATGTTATGCCCTGACCATGTATGCATGTTAAGGTGATAGTATGATTATTGCATGAAAGTATGCTAAGAATGATGAATGCATGTTAGTAAGTTATGATGATAAACTAAATGATAACATGCTATGATGATAAATAGGGAGGTATGTTATGATGAAATCCTAGGTACGCTATGATGGAAGTATGATGTTATGATGATTACATGCTAGCAAAATGTGTTTATGTTGCCATGATGAATGATATGATGACGTGCGGCTAGCATGACATGTGCATGGTACTAGGATGTTATGATGACATGATACTAGCATACCCTGTATGAGAAATCCTATGTTATTAGGATAATGATACGATGTTATGATGAATGATGATATGGTGCTAGTGTATCATGTCATGATGAATGATGGTTGCTCCAGTACTTGTTACTGGGTAAGTATGGTTGCTCCAGTACTTGTTACTGGGTAAGTATGGTTGCTCCAGTACTTGCTACTGGGTAAGTATGGTTGCTCCAGTATTTGTACTGGGTAAGTATGGTTGCTCCCGTACTCGTTACGGGGTAAGTATGATGTTGCTCCCGTACTCGTTACGGGGTAAGTATGATGTTGCTCCCGTACTCGTTACGGGGTAAGTATGATGTTGCTCCCGCATTCGTTACGGGGTAAGTATGACGTTGCTCCCATATTCATATGGGGTAAGTATGGTTATGGTTGCTCCAGTACTTGCTACTGGGTAAGTATGGGTCTGCAGAACGCTTCGGCGGGACAGGCCAACGGTTATGGAGCCTTGTGCCGGCATAAGCCCACTGTTCGAATGGTAACAGTGGAACGTATGATGATGATGATGTAAGGATGTTATGTGCTAAGGTTATGGACTATGTGTATGAAATGATGTATATGTTAAGTATGTTTAATGTTGTTTTATGAAAACTAGAACTCACCAGCGTAAGCTGACTTGATTTAGCATGTATGTCAGGTTGAAGGTATGATAAGAGGAGGCATGGAGCTCGGGCATAGAGTCATACGATCCGGTGGTTTTGGCAATTCGATGTGATTTTGATACAGACATGTTATTGATTTCTGTTTATCAAACTATGTTTACATTTCCGCTGCATGATTATGAAAGTTTTTAGTTTAAGAGCTATGTGTTATGATGAAAACCAACCTCTGTGAGGTGCCCGGTTTCGGGGCCTCACAAGTTGGTATCAGAGCCATAGTTTGAGAGATATTGGCATCCCAAATGCCAAGACTTAAACTGAGAATGGGATTAATGGATGCGGATTGCCAACCACGGATGACGGATGCCACGAGTTGAATGTTTATGTATGAGTTAAGGGTTAGATGTAATGTTATGAAGGTAGTTAGTGTCATGCACATTGAAGAGATGGGATGGGAAACGTTTAGAGCCTATGAGTTGGGTAAATGGTTAATAACACTTGATCAACGTCGTTAACGATTTACAAAACTTATTCCGTGCTAAACTGATTCCTGTACTGACTCATCAATTGTTGCATCCTATAAATAGTTAGATGGCTGGACAAAAGGGTAGACCGCGAAAGAAACCACAGGAACCTGAAGAACCACATGTCGAGAATGAAGAACCTGTCAATGAAGGCGACCACGAGCACAACGAGCAACCAGAGAATGAAGAAGAGTTCACTCTTGAGCCTATCGTGGTGAAGGCTATTTCTGATGAGGTCTGCAAGATAATGGATGAGAAACTACCAGCCTTGATTGCTAAGGCACTGAAGGATGCTCTAAAAGACAAGTCGGAAGGAACCAAAGAGAGCACCAAGGAAGCTGAGGTGGTGATCATCGAGACAAAGAGCGGTGATTCTATGGCGGGGAAACTGAAGGGCTGTGACTACAAGTCCTTTAAGGGATGCAACCCACCAACCTTTGATGAGAAGAAGGACGCAGTGGCCACCTGCCACTGGATTTCTGCGATGGAGGCTGTCATCTCCATCAGTGAGTGCCGAATTGACCAAGCTGTCAGGTTTGCAGCTCACTCTTTCGTTGAGGAGGCACTTCACTGGTGGAACACCATCAAGCAATCCAAGACTACTGATGACATGGAGAAGATGACCTGGGATGATCTCAAGGAACTGGTTACTAAACAGTTTTGTCCCAAGAATGAACTCGATAAGGTTGAAAGGGAGTTTCTGGTTTTGAAGGCTGGAAGTCTGAACCACCGCCAGTACACGTCGAGGTTTAATGAGATGGCTAGACTGGTTCCTCACTTAGTTTCTACCGAGGAACGCAGGGTGAAGTTGTACATGGAGGGTTTACCTCCGAAGGTTCGGATACATGTGAAGGCGAATGCTCCCAAGACTTATGACTCCACTGTGGAGCTCAGTGGCATAGTTTGGGATGATGTTATGTCAGCCGAGCCAGTCAAAGAAGAAGCAAAGGTGAAAGAGTCCTCCGGGACTAAGAGGGGTCGAACAGACCAACGAAAGTTCTCAAGCAAGAAGGCTAAGCGAGAGGAGATGGGCCGATGCAACAAGTGTGGGAAAAGCCACACAGGACAGTGCCTGGTGAGCACTAATTTATGTTTCAGGTGTGGAAAGACGGGGCACTTTTCTAGCAGTTGCCCGAATGCTACTCGATGCTTCAACTGCAATGGATTAGGACATATGTCCAAGGATTGCAAGCTACCACGGGCCGATGCTTCGGGCTCGGGTAAGAAAGAGGAGAAAGGAAAGGAGAAGCAGAAGGCTAAAGCACGAGCCTTTACGATGACGAAGGATGATGCGATTGTGGACCCTGACGTGGTCACAGGTACCTTTTCTATCAACAATATTCCTGCTTCGGTATTGTTTGATTCTGGTGCCAGTATGAGTTTTGTGTCTTCTACTTTCTGTGATGGGTTATCTGGGAAGGTTAAGAAGATAGATCGGGTATTTGATGTAGAGACGGCTATTGGTAAGATGACCAGGGTGACTGAGGCTATTGATGATTGTTACGTTGAGATAGAAGGTCATAGGTTCCCTGTCCGATTGTTTCTTATTACCTTAGGAGGATTCGATGTGGTTTTGGGTATGGACTGGTTAGCCAAATATGAGGCTAACATTGTATGTCGACGAAAGATGATACGTTTACGTGCGATGGATGGGAGCTCCGTGACGGTTTATGGTGATAAAGCGATGTATGCGCCAAAGATCATTTCGATGATCCAGGCTGATGTTATGATGCGGCGAGGGTGTGTAGCCTACTTGGCCTATGCGATTGAGGAACGTACGGATACGAGGACGATTGATGATGTTCCCGTGGTGTGTAACTTCCCCGATGTATTCCCTGAGGAATTGCCTGGATTACCACCCGAACGGGAAATTGAGTTCCAGATCGACTTAGTGCCGGGGGCACAACCTGTTGCCAAAGCACCTTACCGTTTAGCTCCAACAGAGATGAAGGAAATGATGACCCAGCTACAAGAACTCCTTGATAAAGGTTTTATACGACCGAGTGTCTCTCCGTGGGGAGCACCGGTGCTGTTCGTTAAGAAGAAGGATGGAAGTATGCGTATGTGTATTGACTACAGGGAACTGAATAAGTTGACCGTAAAGAACAGGTATCCTCTACCTAGAATTGATGACTTGTTCGATCAATTGCAAGGTGCAAGCTGGTTCTCGAAGATAGATCTCCGATCCGGTTACCATCAGTTGAAAGTTCGAGAGCAGGATATTCCAAAGACTGCTTTCCGTACGCGTTATGGACATTACGAGTTTCTCGTTATGTCGTTTGGATTGACCAATGCTCCTGCAGCATTTATGGATTTGATGAACAGGGTATGTCGACCGATGCTGGACCGATCGGTGATAGTGTTTATTGACGATAGTTTGATTTATTCAAAGAACGAGGGAGACCGTGCTTGTCACGTACGTGAGGTATTGGAAATCCTGAGAAAAGAGGAACTTTATGCTAAGTTCTCCAAATGCGCTTTCTGGCTACGAGAGGTACAGTTTCTGGGTCACGTGGTGAACCCAGAAGGCATTATGGTAGATCCAGCTAAAGTTGAAACGATTATGAAATGGAGTCCTCCAAAGTCACCGACAGAAGTACGCAGTTTTCTTGGTTTGGCCGGTTACTATCGGAGATTCATTCAGGACTTCTCCAAGATAGCGACGCCACTGACGAAGCTCACGAAGAAAGACGTAAAGTACGAATGGGGTCCAAACCAAGAACAAGCGTTTTCAGTGCTGAAGGAGAAACTTACCCAAGCTCCTGTTCTAGCACTGCCGGATGGGAATGATGATCTTGTTGTGTATGCCGATGCGTCACGACAAGGGTTGGGATGTGTACTAATGCAAAGGGGAAGGGTGATAGCTTATGCTTCGCGCCAGCTAAAGATTCATGAGGCTAACTACCCGACCCACGATCTTGAACTCGCTGCAGTGGAGTTTGCATTGAAAATATGGAGGCACTATTTGTATGGAGTAAGGAGTACCATCTATACCGACCACAAGAGCTTGAAGTATTTCTTCGAGCAAAAGGATTTGAATATGAGGCAGAGACGATGGCTTGAGCTGTTAAAGGATTATGACTGTGATATTCTATATCACCCGGGAAAGGCCAATGTGGTGGCAGATGCTCTGAGTCGCAAGACTGATCATCCTGCCATACGAGTAAAATCGTATAGTTTGGTGATAACGCCAGACTTTCTGAACGAGCTCAAACAGGCGCAACAGGAGGGATTGAAAGAAGAGAATGTGGGTTTTGAACGCGTCTTCGGACAAGTCAAGAACTTGGAAGACAATGACCATGGGATAAAGCTACGATTCGGTCGAATGTGGGTGCCCAGAAATGGGGACATTCGAGCGAGGATTTTAGATGAAGCCCACAAGTCACGATACTCGGTACACCCCGGTGCGACGAAGATGTATCAAGATCTTCGACAGGATTATTGGTGGCCGGGCATGAAGTTTAATGTGATGCAGTATGTGAACAGGTGTCTTACTTGTGCGCAAGTGAAGGCTGAACATCAGAAACCCTACGGATATGTGCAACCTCTAGAGGTACCAGAATGGAAATGGGAAATGGGAACACATCACCATGGATTTCATTACCAAGCTACCAAAGACAGCTAAGCGACATGATACCATTTGGGTGATTGTGGACCGACTGACGAAGAGTGCACACTTTCTCCCTATCAGGGAAACGTATACGTCCGAAAGGTTGTCTGAGTTGTTCGTGAAAGAGATTGTGACCAGACATGGAGTTCCTGTCTCCATTGTGTCAGATCGGGATACGAGGTTTACTTCCAGATTCTGGAAGCAGTTTCATGATGCTATGGGAACGAGGTTAAATATCAGTACCGCCTATCACCCTCAGACTGATGGACAGTCAGAAAGGACTATCCAAACGTTGGAGGATATGCTTAGGGCGTGCATTATCGATTTTGGAGGAAGCTGGGATGACCACTTGCCATTGGTGGAGTTCTCATATAACAACAGCTATCACTCTAGTATCGGAATGCCCCCATATGAGGCGTTGTACGGACGACGATGTAGAACCCCGGTATGCTGGGGTGAAGTTGGACAGAAAGAAATGGGAAACAAGGCTGCTGTGATTGATATGGCAGAAAAGCTACGGGTGATAAAAGCACGTATGAAGGCTGCACAAGATCGCCAAAAGTCCTACGCTGACAAGCGCCGGAGACCGATCGAGTTTGATGTTGGCGATCGAGTGTTGCTGAAAGTATCACCATGGAAGGGAATCATTTGATTCAGAAAGCGAGGCAAGTTGAGTCCGAGGTACATTGGACCATTTCCGATAAAGGCAAGGGTAGGGAAGGTCGCGTATCGACTGGACCTACCAGAGGAGCTGAACGGGATTCATCCTACCTTTCACGTGTCGCATCTTAGGAAGTGCTTGGCAGACGAGCAGGCGCATGTTCCTTTAGATGACATTGAGGTAGATAATCGACTGAACTACATTGAAAAACCAGTTGCCATCGTAGATACGAAGGAAAAACAACTACGGAATAAAACGGTTCGTCAAGTAAGAGTTCAGTGGAAGCATCGGAAGGGTTCAGACACAACGTGGGAATTGGAAGACGAAATGAGGAAGATGTACCCTCATTTGTTCGATATGTAACGAGGCAGGTTTCGGGACGAAACCTATTGTAAGGAGGGGAGACTTGTAACATCCCAAATTTCTAATACAAGTTACTTGGACTTACGAATGCGTGACGAACAATTAACTTGTAGGAAAAGAGACGAAAAATAACCAAGGCGAGGATTACAGTTCGTGTACTCGAACTAGTAAAATTTCGAGTACTCCAGTTTCGAGTACACTAATTTCGAGTACACTGGATTTCGTGTACTCAGGTTTCGAGTACCAGCCTTGCCTATAAATAGTGGTGCCTTGGGAAATGTGCGAACCTTTGGCTGGAAGCTCATCTGCTCTCGAGTACACGAAGTTTAAGTCCAAGAATTTCAAGAATCAAACTTTGATCGACCAAACGAAGTAGGAAACGCACGGGATTCTACCAGGAGGATCAGCTACCTTCAAGTAAGTGATTCATGTATAGATTGCTGGATTTTTATGCAAAAGTCAGGATGATTAAACAAAGGGTGAACTTATGCATAAAGCTCACACCTTTATGCATAAAGCTCGTAACTTTGAGGTTCCAACACGTTGGTGACAACCAAAGGAACCTAGAACTAGCTCCCCAAAGTCTTAGATGAATTTCTGAGATGTTTAATGACGAAATGATGAGTACACGAAGCTATACACTAAGGGTACTCGAAATCATACTTAGAATTTCGTGTACATGAGTATTTCGAGTACATGGGTAATTCGAGTACAGGGCCATTTCGTGTACATGAGTATTTCGAGTACATGGGTATTTCGAATACAAGGATTTCGTGTACATGAGTGGTTCGTGAACTACAAGTGTTCGAATAATATCCAGGTTCGAGAACTTGTAGTTAGGAGGAGTAACTAGTAGGTTATGAGGACTTAGAATATATCCTAAGTCTATGAAGGGTATGTGATGAGACGATGTAATGATGTAGGTTCCCAGGTCTTAACTAAGGAGTTCGGTTAAGAAGATAAGGAGCCATCATCAGGTGAGTTCTAGACGCCCTATTTTATGCTTAATGTTTTGGGCTGACATACATGCTTATTGTTATGTCTATGATGATATGTGCCTATGATGATAATGAATGAATGATGTTATGCCCTGACCATGTATGCATGTTAAGGTGATAGTATGATTATTGCATGAAAGTATGCTAAGAATGATGAATGCATGTTAGTAAGTTATGATGATAAACTAAATGATAACATGCTATGATGATAAATAGGGAGGTATGTTATGATGAAATCCTAGGTACGCTATGATGGAAGTATGATGTTATGATGATTACATGCTAGCAAAATGTGTTTATGTTGCCATGATGAATGATATGATGACGTGCGGCTAGCATGACATGTGCATGGTACTAGGATGTTATGATGACATGATACTAGCATACCCTGTATGAGAAATCCTATGTTATTAGGATAATGATACGATGTTATGATGAATGATGATATGGTGCTAGTGTATCATGTCATGATGAATGATGGTTGCTCCAGTACTTGTTACTGGGTAAGTATGGTTGCTCCAGTACTTGTTACTGGGTAAGTATGGTTGCTCCAGTACTTGCTACTGGGTAAGTATGGTTGCTCCAGTATTTGTACTGGGTAAGTATGGTTGCTCCCGTACTCGTTACGGGGTAAGTATGATGTTGCTCCCGTACTCGTTACGGGGTAAGTATGATGTTGCTCCCGTACTCGTTACGGGGTAAGTATGATGTTGCTCCCGCATTCGTTACGGGGTAAGTATGACGTTGCTCCCATATTCATATGGGGTAAGTATGGTTATGGTTGCTCCAGTACTTGCTACTGGGTAAGTATGGGTCTGCAGAACGCTTCGGCGGGACAGACCAACGGTTATGGAGCCTTGTGCCGGCATAAGCCCACTGTTCGAATGGTAACAGTGGAACGTATGATGATGATGATGATGTAAGGATGTTATGTGCTAAGGTTATGGACTATGTGTATGAAATGATGTATATGTTAAGTATGTTTAGTGTTGTTTTATGAAAACTAGAACTCACCAGCGTAAGCTGACTTGATTTAGCATGTATGTCAGGTTGAAGGTATGATAAGAGGAGGCATGGAGCTCGGGCATAGAGTCATACGATCCGGTGGTTTTGGCAATTCGATGTGATTTTGATACAGACATGTTATTGATTTCTGTTTATCAAACTATGTTTACATTTCCGCTGCATGATTATGAAAGTTTTTAGTTTAAGAGCTATGTGTTATGATGAAAACCAACCTCTGTGAGGTGGCCGGTTTCGGGGCCTCACATGAGTGTAAGATCTAATTCAATTCACTGATCACCCAATTGTTGAAGTATGTGTTTGTGCAAACCTGTGTAAAAGACATTGTTAAGATATGTGACGGAAGAGACAGGCGAGGTGGGGCTACCAGAGAGAGTGGATTGGATATCGTGTGCAGCGGTGAAGTAGCGTAAGAGACAGGCGAGGATGGGGATTAGAGAGAGTTGCGTAAGACATAGTTGGTTATTTAGATGTCTCTTATTAGCTAAACAACACTATACTTGCATTCTTGTTAATAAGTTAACGGTATGATTTATATACATTTGTGACCTAATCAACACTATAGTCACACAAGGGTTGAATAAAGAATGACAAGCACTAATTATCATTCTATATCCTACTAATTAACTTTTTTGAACGACATATTTCGACACCTAACATGTTTTTCAATCGTATCATTTTATTTAATGTTGTGGTTGTGCGCTCGAGCCTACCACAACTATAAAAACCTTCTTTTCTTTTATCGGTTTAAAAAAAACGACAAACAAAATAATAAATTTTGTTACGCATATACAAGGGCATAATAATACTTATATATATAAATATAAATATTGATAAAGATAATTACAAAAAAAAAATTAATTAATAGATAGATAGAGTTAATTATATATAAATATAGATAAATATAATTAACATAGATAAAAAAATAAAAAATGAATATTAATGAATGGTTATAGCGACGACATGTCGTCGCTATAAGTCTATTTATTAATATTTTCTCATTTTTTTAATCTTCCTGCTTAAAAGTAAATAAAAAAACAAAATCATTTTTTTAAAAAATATACAGTTTTAGCGACGACATGTCGTTGGTAATAATTTCCCACCATTTTTTAGTTTTCCCGGTTAAAAAGAAAATAAATATTTCAAATACTGAAATTTTTAGCGACGACATGTCGTCGCAAAAGCTCTATCGAAAATTTTCCCTCCTTTTCATATTTTCCCGGTCTAAAAGAAAATGAAAAATGATTTTATAAATGAGTCTATAGCGACGACAATACGTCGCCAACAAGAAGGAAACTTTTCAAGGGTTGACCAACCAACAATTTATAGCCACGTGTAAAGAAAAGTGAAAAATTTTTGGCCTCCCTATTGCGACGACATGTCGTCGCTATAGGTGAAGCTATAGCAACGACATTAGTCGTCGCTATAGATGTCGGCGCCACAGAATCCGTTTCTTGTAGTGGCTGTGGAAACTTATGGAAGGTCTAGGTAACTAGACTTTGGTGATATGACTTAAAAATAGTGGGCTCACACAACGTTCAAAAAGATTATATAATTTTCTAAAATCAATAAATGACCTGTAAAATTTCAATGAATTCTATTGAAGGCTTCAGTTACTTAATGAATTGAAAACGCACAACATTCTTGGGGTTCTAATCATCGATCGAAATGAAATAAAACACTACAGTTCTTTAGCAACAATTTAATTGAAGCAAAAAAGCAAACACTATCATTTCAAATCACATGAATATCAAACTAATGGCAGTTAACACTACCATCACAACGGATTTACTTCGACCCCAACCCATCCGTGACCCAGCACCAGCCTGAATACCCCTCTTTGCAAACTTTTCACCGGTGGTTGCACCTATCGGCACATCTGCACTAAGAGCAAAGTCTTTTGCATGGTGCTTCCCGATCAACTTGAACCTCACTTTGGTCACAAAATCAACTCTGAAATACACCAAGGGCTCGAGCCCCGTCATCATCACCCCAGCAGGCAAGACACTAGAATGCTCAGCTACAACCGTCTGATTGAAAACCGGGACGTCGGGTGGCCCAAGTGGCATGATCACATCTCTAAGTCTTCTAGATTGAGCGTTACCCTGGTAGAATTTGGGCACCGAATACTTCCATATAACTTTGTTGTTGGTTTCTCTAGGAATAAAGGAGAAAGTAATGTTGACCGGACCATCATAGTATAGCCCAATTGCTGCGTTTTGGTTTCGGAGCTTAATATCAAATGATATTGTGCTGCTTGTGGAGTTGCTGTAAGTTTGATTAAAAGCTGAAACATAGAACTGCTCGACCGAAAACTCAGGATTTTTTGGGTTCACGTACAAAACAAGCATGACAATCAGGACAATGATCATAGGAGTTACCAAACACGAAAGAAAAAGCTGAAGTTTATACGGAAGCCGCGGGCAGCATTCCTCGTAAACCACATCACAACACGCGTAGCCAATGTCGTCGACTTGTGCCATGGTTTGGTTATATGATCATATCAAATCGTAACGCTAATGAAGAAAATTTAATTAGGGATGTGTATATGGAAAAGTTGTTGAGGAATATAATTTTGATGTGTGTGTATATATATGGATCAAAAGTGGATTAAACTGCTTTCAAGTGGTGCATTTTTATATATTAATCGATCTCAATGGTAGAAGAGAGTAGTTTATATAAATTATATATGTTTACCAGAAAGGAGAAATTGTTGCCCAATTTCATAAAAATTTTCAACAAACACGTAATTATTTTTATATTGTAAAGAATATTATATAATTAAGATATATTTATAAGAGTTGACCATTTTAACGTGGCTGGCAATGCTGCACTGTGAAGAATGTAGTTGGTGTACCCTTTAATTTGATCCCGCGTGAACGGAACTTAAAAAATAATATATAGCACGTACAAATGGTCGTGGTTAGGCATATATTTAAATTCCATATCCGTTTCGAGTAAACTTTCCACTTGTAATTATTATATATAAGTATGCTTTAAAATAATTTACTTTATTATGATGTAAAATCTCAACAAAATTTCTCAGTAATTTCCTCACCTTGGCAACACTTGCATATTTAATTGAAAATCAAATCATGTATCTAATAGAAAATCACCTTGACATTGACGTTTATGTTTTTGTGTGAATTTTTGGTGGTTTTATTCTCACGTCCTAACTCTCAAAATTTTCATACTTTATACGTGTTGTATACGTTTATACGAGATGTATAAGGATAAATAATCAATCATTATTTGTCATAATTCATTATTTTTAATGATTGTTCTCGTATACACCTCGTATACTACCTATGAGACCTGTTAAAGTCAAAACAAAGTGTGACAGAGGAGATATACTTATATACCTATACGAGACATATTGTGTCGATAAAGATGTTAAATTAAAAAATGAGAATAAAATAATTTTTACCTTTCTTGAAAATCTTTTTTATATTATTCATATAACATTTTAATGATACGGTCTTATCATTATCATATGTAATTAAAAAATAATAGGTTTAAATTACTATATACATTTTAGAAACACAACTATTACAAATAAACATTAATGTGATTATTTTATTCAACTTTCGTATATATATTAGATTTCAAAAAAAAAAAAAAACCTCAAATGTGTCAGATGATTTTGCTTTGGTTAGGCTTTGTCGTATTTTTTGGAGGGTCCTGGTTAAAAATTCCTTTGGACATTTCTTTCTCCTCATTAGTATTACTATATAAACTTATGTATTTAGATTAAATTGTAAAAATTAAGGTCATGTTTGAGATTTCATTTAAAAATGACTAATTAACTTACTGGTTTTTTTAAAAAGTCAATAAGTTATTTACCAAATCTAAAAGGACTTTTGAAAATGAGTTTTTGTAAAATGGTAATAAGTTGTTTTTAAAAAGCTAAAAATTCTAGTTTTTCAAAATGACTTATGACTTATTGACATAAAATTACAAATCTACCACACTCTTTACTTTTTACCTAATAACCTTAAAATAATGTCAATAAAAAAATGTCCTTTTTGGTCATTTTGAAAATTCATTTTGGAAAATCTAATCCAAACACATTTTTAAAAATTTCATTTCAAAAAGTCATAAGTTAATAAACACTTTTGGCAAAAAGTTTTTTTTGAAGTTAAATAAGCAAAATTCCAAACAAGGCCTAAATAACTTATATAGTTAAGCTTTCGAGAGATAGGCTAGAGCTTTCAAAGAACTACAACTTCTGATAGGATTTGATTTCAACACCAAGTTCTGAATAACTTATCCTTTCAATACTATGCGACTATGCGTAGCTTTGAGGAATTTGGATCTTCCGATATGCTGTGAAGGCTACTACTAGTTAACTTCAACTCAAACAAAAAACCTTCAATTATCAAATAAAAAAAATGTTGGTTTACCTAACCAGTAACCTGTCAAAAAATCTTCTAGTTTACAAATTTAGTTTCGTTCACATTCATTATCTAATATATTAATGTAGTGTGATATGTTATTGTTACTTAACTTTTGCATAATGTATCTATCCTAGAATAAATCTGTTATATTATGTCTAGTGGTGTTTCAAATTAGCCCTGTATGTATGATTTCTGTTATTGAGAACGGTTACAACATATGTATCTACGGGAAAGATAAAATAAGAGATTTTTGCCTAAAAATAGTAAGAATTAATAACAGTTTAACATTTGGCATGTCAATTTGGATACAACCTCATATTTTTTGTACTAAATTTTTATTTTTTTTGTACTAGATTATATTTTTTGTTTTACACTTTTCTTGTACTTGATTTTTGTGTTTTTTGTAATGTATTATTTGTTTTTGTACTACATTTTTATTTTTTTTTGTACTTTATTTTTTTTTGTACTTTATTTTTGTTTGCACTGGATTTTTTTTTTGTAATGAACTTTTGTGTTTTCTGTACTGTATTTTTATTTTTAAGCTACATTTTTATTTTTATTTTGTACTAAATATTTATTTTTTTGTTCTGGATTTTTATTTTTTTGTACTGAAATTTTCTTTTTTGTACTGAATTTTTTTTTTTATTTTTATGTACTGGATTTTGTTTTTTGTGTTGTATTTTTGTTTTTTTTTTATATTTGTAGTGTGACACATGCCAGATTTGATTGATTCTTACTATTTTTAGGCAAAAATCATTTCTTAGTGGATCTAACCCCTATGTATCTGTCCTAGAATAAATGTGTTATATAAGAACGGTTACAACATATGTCACCATGAAGATACGACTGTACACTTATGTTATTGAGTAACATATACACAGCTTGAAGTAATGCATGTTTACTAGTTGTTCTTTATAATCTTAAATTGTATTCAATAAGTAGTACTCATGGGTGCTCATCTCTAAGTGGAAAAGTATGCCTGACAAAATGGGCAGGTTGGGTTGGGTTGGGTTGGGCAACATGTCAGAACGAGTGCGGGTCAAAACGAGTTTTAAGCAAAATTTGTTTGGGTTTAAACGGATCGTTTTAAAAAAAATCGATTTCGCTCAAGTTAAAATGAGTTGTAACTAAACAAATAGTTACTTGAATAATCTTTAGTGATTTGCTCACTAAATATATTATTGATTATTCTTACCAATTGAAATCCACTATGTTCACATGGTTTTTAAGTTGCTTATCTTGACGTACTTTGTGTTAAGGTGTTACTCTTTTAAACCCTTATTGGATGTATTAGCAAAGTAATCTCAAAGGTGCTAGCCTCTCGGATGAAGAAGGTGATGAATGCGGTTGTTAATGAAACTCAAACAACTTTTCTAACAGGGAGAAACATCATTGATGGTGCGTTGATTGTTAATGAAATCATTATGTGGCTGAAGAAAACTAAAAAGGTAGCTCTCCTATTCAAAATTGATTTTGATAAAGCCTTCAACTCAATCTCATGGGACTTCTTGGGATCTATATTATCCCAAATGGGCTTTCATCAGAGATGGTGTAAATGGATAAGGGGAGTGTTACAATCCGCTAGGGCCTCGGTTTTGGTAAATGGGTCTCCTATCCCCGAGTTCCCATGCTCAAGAGGACTAAGGCAAGGTGATCCGTTATCACCTTTTCTTTTTATCATTGTTATGGAAGCATTTAGTTGTATGTTCAAAAAGGCAACTGAAGTGGGGGTGTTTACTGGCGTTTGTCTCCCAGGAGGTGGGCCGAGTATATCTCACCTGTTATTTGCAGATGATGTGTTAATAATGGGGGACTGGTCTGGGAGTAATTTTTCAAACTTAAAAAGGTTGCTTAGACTTTTTTATATGGTTTCTGGACTGAAAGTTAATCTGAGAAAAAGCAGTCTGGTGGGTATTAATGTGGGAAGCAGGGAACAGCATGAGGCGGCTGCTAGTCTAGGCTGTCACGTAGGTGGACTTCCTTTCACATACTTGGGGCTGAAGGTGGGTGTGAATATGAATAGAGTGGCTCACTGGCAACCTGTCCTAGAAGTTTTTGGGAAAAGGTTATCCACTTGGAAAGCAAAAAAATTATCTTTTGGTGGCCGGGTAACTCTAATAAAATCGGTGTTGAATAGTTTACCCTCTTATTACTTCTCATTGTATAAAGCTCCATTGAAGGTGATTGCCTCCTTAGAAAAAATCAGAAAAGCTTTCTTTTGGGGTGGAAATGATGAGAAAAGTAAAATTCATTGGGTTGGATGGGATTCGGTAATGGCACAAAAATGCATGGGTGGATTGGGGATTGGTTCACTAAGAGACATAAACTTAAGTCTACTAGCCAAATGGTGGTGGAGGCTCAAGTTGGAACCATCGAGTCTATGGGCTCAGGTAATTGGTGCAATCCATAACTTTTATCCTTTGGGGGGGGGGGATTGTCCCCTCTAATCCAAAGATGGCAGGTGTTTGGAGGAGTATTACTAAGCTGGAAATTGATCTAAATAAAAAGGGGGTGAATCTGAGGTACTTGTTCAAAGGTTTAGTGGGAAATGGACTGAAGCTAGCTTTTTGGAACGATCTATGGTGTGGGGAAATACCTTTCTGTTTCAAGTTCTCTCATTTGTTTAAATTGGAAGCTCAAAAAGGATGTAAGATAAGTGACAGGTTGGTGTTTGCTAACGGTGTGCTAAATTTTAATTGGAATTGGAAATGACCTTTCAGGAATCATTATGAGGAGGATGAACTGGAGCTATGCAGTGATATAATAAGTCAAAAAAGATTGGAATACATTGAAGATAGATGGATATGGCAGGGCTCTAAAAATGGGGTCTTCACGGTCGGTTCTCTCAAAACAAGATTATACGAGGCAAGTTCAGGCTGCCAGAATTCGTTTTCCACTGGAGTTAATTGGTCCCGATCAAAGTGAACGCTTTTGCTTGGAGGTCAGTGTAAAAATCTGTGCCGGAATCATTACCGGAACAGTAAACTGTACAGTAAAATGTACAGTAACTCAGAGGCAAACTAGGAGAAACACATAGAAGCTACTGACATTCGATGTTAGACATAAACTATTACAAGATGTTTCTGAAATCCTGAATTAGACCTTATGGTTTAAACAGTCAGAAACACATCAGACAATTATGAGCAGATGAAAAACATGTCTGATTTTGTATTGTTAGATTTAAACGTATGTGAGGATAAACAGAACAAAAACCATAACAGTTGTTGTTACGGAATGCTAAACCGACGAACCATTCGTATAGGTGACGATCTGTACGAATAAATCTGAGGTTTAACGATCTAAAACGATGACTGAAATGTAGAAAACAAAATCAGAAAGTGGAACGTACGATCGTGTTAGTACAGTGAGCGCTCTGTGCGACGACGCACGTACGTGACGTTTTCTGACGAAACGGAAACGAAACACGACCCGAACGATAATAAATTTAATAAAATAAAATATTTAATATTTTACAATTTTGAAACTCATCAAAATAACTAAATTAAATTCTTTTTGTTTAAAAGATATTAACTACGCGTAATTTCCGGTTACGCGACGAAAATGCGAACCGAGCGAAAAAACGAACCCGGTCACCACACGGGGTATAAAAACCCTAAAATGAGAGTGTTTCTCATTTTACTCATCTTCCTCCTCCCTCCTACTCTCAAAATCCGGCCACCACCATTGTTAGGGTTTTCTCACCTTCAAACCCTTCTAACTCACTCATTTCTTGGCCAAATCGCTCCATCTTTGGACCTACACGAAGGTATTGATCTCCTCTACATGAAAGTACAACCGATCTGAGCTCAAATCCACAGAGAACCGAGGTAATCAGCTGCAAAGATCCCGAAAAATAGGGTTTTCACCCTTTTGTTTGAACACCAACCCCAAACCGGTTTAAATCCTTGTCCCTCGGCCATATCACCCTAAAACGAGTCCTGAACTTACTTGAGAACACCATAGTTGTGGCTAGGGCTCGACCTTATGGCTGGAGGCACGTGGGCTTTGAATCGGGCGAATGAAAAAGCTGGAACCAAACGGCCGAATGGCCCATTCGGCTGTGTCTCTTTCGCCATTTCTCTTCTTCATTCGACACAGGCCCATTCGGCCACTCAGTGCTCATTCGATGAACAACCTCATTCGACCAAGGGAGTAGTTCCATTCGGCCAGGAGTCTTTCGCCAAACAGGTCTCATTCGGCAACAAACACATTCGTCCAGCCATGTTCACGGTGGTCACAGCCATTCACCGAATCATCTCCTCATTCGACTACCCCATCTTCATTCGGCTTACACATCACTTAGATGACCACCATTTCATTCGACCAGCAACTATGATTGGGCCAACTACATTTGGCCAGCCACATTTGCTTGGGCCATAGCTGTTGAGGCAGGCCCATTTGGTTAGTCCATAAAAGTCCCTTGACCCATGTGACTGAACAGGCCCAACCGTTTTTCCCTGGCCCAGTTTATTCCCACTCAGCCCAGTAGCACTCACAGGCCCAATTTTGTTAAAGAGAAGCCAACAGTATGTCTTGTTGGTCCAGCATCATTTTGGCCATTGTAATTCGGCCCAATGACACTTAGCAAGGCCCAACAGTGAATTAACCTTAATTGTTCAGCCCACATCCGGTCCATATATATATTTGTTGAGGCCCAGTTCGTTCAACCCACTGCCGGCCCAAAAACTCACTGTTTTTGACCCAAGGCCATGGTTTTGGCCTAACAGCCAAATCCTTGGCCCACACTTGATTTTAGCCCAAATGAACCAGGCCCAGTTGGGCCCAAGGTCTAATTTACTTTGAGCCGTGATGAAATCCATGGGGCCCAGCAAATTCAGCCCAAGGCCCAACTTGTTACACGAAGACCCAACAAGTAACTTGGTCACATTGTTCGGTCCATATTCCATGTTAGGCCCACATGGGTTTAATACATTTCCTAAGATCAAAACAAGATATGTCAAAAGAATGTTTGCTTAATTAATTCATAATTAGGCAATAAATGTTCAAAATGTACAAGATCAACAAAGTAGAATTGGAAAATAAGCACTAAGTCTTTTATCAAGGCAAATGGCTTATAACTAATGACAAGATGATAACTTATAATGTCATTGACTTAAATCAAATATATGGGACCGAACGGGGATCATGACCAAATCTTACGCGTATTAGCCAACTCTAGGGCTAACACCTACACTTACACACACAAAACCCTACAAACTTATACTTACAAGTTACAACAACGTGAAATTAATACAGGATTGTGAAAACAATAGCAAGTACAACAACGAGCCCGTGCATTTTAGTTAAGATAAGTCAACCACTTCAAACACAGGTGAGTTCATTTGTCCCTTTTCAAACATTTTGTTTTTACTTCGGGACTGAGAAGCATGTTAAACAAATATTAAAATGTTTATTAAATGCTTTTACACATATTTACAAAGCTTATACTTACGCTTGACATTGAAATGCTTGGCTGGGAAAACAAGGACTAAGACCATAGTGTAAATAGCTAATGCTATTTACTTTACACGTAATTACATTATACAAACCCTGGGTGATCAAATGGGAAACTAGTATACTTTGAGAAACTATAAACTTGATACTTATACTATGAACAAGAAGTTTAAACTATATGCTTGAGGCTTACATTATAGACTGAAGCCTAAATCTGATGCTAAACGTTTATAATATAAACTTAACACTTAAACTTTGAGCTAAATACTTAGGTTATGAGCTGCGTGCTCAACTATACAATGGGGGTTTAACTTATAAACTCTATGTTTAAATATATATACAACCTCTTAAGGCTTTGAAAATACTCAATGCTAAACACTAATGCTTTATACAATTATTTCAGAAAGATAATGTGTTAGACTCTTAGTAAAGTATTAAATTACTTTACACTTACAATGATTGCTTAAACTCAACTTGAAACATCTATGCTTAGAAATACTTATATGCGTGAGATACGTGAAACAATTGGATGCTATTACACTTGAAATACTTGAAAACACGTGAATACTTGTTATACTTTGAGATACTTGAATACTTGAATGCACAATATACTTGGAATACATGAACACTTGGATGCTTGAACACTCGAATGCTTGAAACGTTGAATGCTTAAACCAAGGACTGATTGACCGACGCGTGTTGACCTATGTGTTAACCCCTACTAGTCATCAGTGAAACTATGTGAAGGCTTGAGACTTGTATGCATAAACTTTTGGACATTGTAAGACAGACTGTTGGCCGCCGCGTGTTGACCTGTGTGTCAACCCCTACTAGTCATCAGTGTTCTTCTCTGTCAGAGTCATGTAAGACAGACTGATTGGCCGCCGCGTGTTGACCTGTGTGTCAACCCCTACTAGTCATTCAGTGTTCTTCTTGATTCATCCATGGTTATGATAAGTGACTAGAATGATTGGGTTCTTCTTGTTGACTTTGTGTTAACTTGAAGGTCCCTCTATCAGAACATGTCACAAATCATATTTAGGATCATTATGGATGGATGTTGAATTCCTTAAGGTTTCAACTGTCCATAATAGTGCCTCTTAAACTTAATAATCATACGTTGTGGAATCATTGGTGTGGAGTGAAACGCTTTGTTATCATTAACAACAATATGTTAAGCAGCCCGGTATGTGGTGGGACGGTGGCTGGGGCTTGTCCCCTACATATGCCCTATATATAAGCATACTTGGTTGGATAGCATAGGTGGTTGTTAGTGAGGTTAAGGTTGTCATTTCGGGGGAAACAAAGTAAACATGAACAGGGAAAACAAAGGCTAAGAATCATACGTCATGGAATCAAAGTAGTGGAGTGAAATGCTTAATTATCATTAACAACAATATGTTAAGCAGCTCGGTATGTGGTGGGACGGTGGCTGGGGCTTGTCCCCTACATATGCCCTATATATAAGCATACTTGGTTGGATAGCATAGGTGGTTGTTAGTGAGGTTAAGGTTGTCATTTTGGTAAACAAGGTAAACAATTACAGGGTAATCGAAGTCAAAGAATCAAATATTTTGGGGAATCAAATAGGTAGAATGAAACGCTTAACTATCATCAGGAACAATATATCATGTGTTTTAGTATGTGGTGGGATGTTGGCTGGGGCTTGTCCCCTACATATGCCCTATATATAAGCATACTGAGACAGATGGTATAGGTGGTTAATGGTGAGGTTAAGGTTGTCATTCAAGAGACTTTTCAAACAATTTTTCATATCACTTTTACATAAAACTACATGAACTCACCAACCATCGTGTTGACTTTATTTTCTTACATGCTTTCTCAGGTGACGCACAGGATTAAGATAAGACTCAGGATTTGCATACTAGGATGCCCAGACATAGATCCTAGTTGACTTTTGAAGAAGCACATCTTTCGAGATCAACACGAATCTCTTTTGGATATCTTGTATAACTACAAGATAGATGCATTTGATTCTTTTGAATAGGTCTACTTAGTTAAATTGCCAAACTTGATATTTGTAATTTAACTTTGTAATCCTAGCCATTTATTTCATTGTTCTTAATTATTCTTAACACTGATGCTATGTAAACAATCTGATCATCACGATTATCATTCACGATATCGCGCCCCGAGGACCTTCCGCCCGACGGGGACTTCGATCCAACCCCGCCGGCTCGGGGTGTGACAGTCAGAGAGGAACCGCATTCCAACAAAGGTTGCTCTGGCAAGAAGACAGGTCCCATTGCAGTGTACGGATTGCCCCATGTGTGGTAACGCGGAAGAGACTGCGGCTCATCTCCTAATATCTTGTGAGATGTCATCGGAATTTTGGGCTCTTGTTGCGCAATGGTGTAAATTTCCACCTATCTATGCTTTTGATGTTCGTGGACTGCTACTCATTCCTAAGTCCCTTCCGGTTGGCAACTGTATGAAGGAAATCATTTATGGGATCATCCTAACGGGATGTTGGGCTATATGGAGGGCGAGAAACCATAAGGTTTTCTAGGAGGAAAGGCCCACGATTTATGGGTTAGTTGAAGAAGTAAAAAGGTTGAGCTTTCTTTGGATTAATCATAGACATAAGCAAGATCTTTGGACTTGGGAAGAATGGAAGATGTTTAGATTGAATTCAATTGTGTAA
The DNA here is from genome assembly GCA_009363875.1 of Mikania micrantha. Classification (NCBI taxonomy): domain Eukaryota; kingdom Viridiplantae; phylum Streptophyta; class Magnoliopsida; order Asterales; family Asteraceae; genus Mikania; species Mikania micrantha. Next base: position 74,349,110 of record CM018694.1, on the reverse strand, counting down.
TTGTGTTTGGGGAGTGTAGTTTTGTTTTGGTGCTGTTTACTTTGGCTAGCATCTTGCTAGGCCGCATGGTGTATTGGGTTTATTTTAATGAATATCCACTGTTCAAAAAAAAAAATCTAAACCCAACATGTAATAAATGTTTACTCAGTTTTATCCATTTATCTTGTTATGGGTTAATATTACAAGATATATAGAAAACATAACTTTTCACGCATGTTGACCATCAAACTAAAATCTTTGTTAAGTTTAACCAAATGATCCTGTAAATAGTGAAGAAAACTAAACAAATAATAAAATTTCATATTTTTAAATTCAAGTAACATCGGTAGAAAAATGACTGCTAAAATAATAAAATAAATTGATATATGTTTCATTTACGTATAATTTAATTTATAAAATCTATTATAATATATATATATATATATATATATATAAGCTAATTGATGTGAACAATTTTTAATGAAAAAAGTCTTAATGATTTTAGTAAAATATATAAGAAAGTTGGTTAGTAAATTATATATATTATGTTTTTTTTAAACAGCAATTATATATATTATGTGGTCTAGGTATTTACCAAGGGAATTACTTCAGAAGTTATTTTAAATTAAAATCCATTTGTTAAGATTAAAAGATTAAATTATTGATTTCTTTCAATCCTTTAATACAGACCCAAATGAAAACAGATCACAACGCACACAATTTTGCTAATTTTAAACTACAATGTTCTAAGCAAGTCCACAAATTAAATTAAACAATTTATAAAGTAAAAATAAGCAGTTTCTGCCGATGTAGATACCTCACTTTATATATTGTTTGTTGACTACATGTAATACTTGGGAAGTACGTAATACCACCGGCTCTCATGTCAACTAAGACGAGTTCACACGAGAACAAACATTGTAAATTAAACTATATTTTTAATAAGTTTTTGATTACATTTTACTAATACAAAGACGTAAATTACTACTATATGTACAAAATTCTGTACGCATCTGAACAATAATAATATATCAATATACTAATATAATAAACATCCTAATATTCACTTTCCTCTTCTAATAATAATAAAAATAAATTATCCAATGTGGTTTGTTTGTATTTCTTTTTATTTTTTTTTATTTTTAGGTTTATAAATTACTCACATAGTCCCAAACTATAAATTTTAATTCAAAGTCGTTAGTTCGAGTCTTACTTAAAACATTCAGGTGAGACATATACATGTTTTATCACAGTGTGTTTTCATACTGTAAGTTTACTTTTGAATGGTGGGCGAGCCGACTCACTATTGATGTTTGCGTTTCGCGGACGTGAATGACCTTTCATCATTAGGTTTACTTAGATGATCGGGCTTAAAAACCTATTTAAAAATATACTCTTTGGCTGTTAAAAAGAATATAAAATTTCAATTTACATAGACGCGTTGAAAATTTTCAATGGATGGTAAATCATTACAACACGTTTTTAAGTCTATGTAAATATAATATTGGTCAATGAATAGGGTTAACACTAACCTGCCATAGGGTGTGGACCAAGCAACCAAGTGTACGTAGAGTTAGGCTCATATTTTTATTTTAAACAATATCAAAATATACATAACAACGATATTCTCGTTATTTATAGGAAATAATCTAGTACAATACCGGTTACAACATTAAAATAAATAATATAAATTATAAATTTATATACCAAACTTGTTTTAGTCCATTTTATTCATTGGATGCTCTAAGTATATTTTTTGACTATAACATGCTCATGTTGAGTCTTCAACCAAGCCATTTGACTATATTTTCAATACAGTGTGTCTTCTACTTATTTTTCACTGCAACATGAATTAGACGTGTTGATGATTGTAGTTGAGGCACGTATTCAATACGCTTCCCTTAAAACAGATTTCGCGCCTCTTCACAATATGAACGTGTATGTCTCCCAGGATACAACAACCGAAACAGTGTGTGTACTATCGGAATTAACCTAGCACCTAAAAAAGATATCTAAACAAAAGCTTGAAGAGTTCTAGAAAGTTGGAAATTTTTAAAATTTGAATAAGATGGTATGTAGTATTCTTTTCGCTATAAAACAAGACACCGATTGTCTTGTATTTATACTACAAGATGATGATTTTAATGGTCTTGAATTAACACATATAATCAATACATGTAATTTGAAAATCCTTGATTTAATTGAGTAAGATGAAGAATTTTGATTTTAATTCAAATTAAATTTGATTGATTAATCAAATAACTCAAATTTTCAACAATGTATGACCTCAAAAAGTCCCCGTATTGGAGATCCGAAGGCTACCTTTAATATATTCCCACTGTACGTGACACATATAAAATATGATAGGATTAACAATTCGTAGGCATTGTTTATCAAGTATTATGTGTTCTAAAACAGCAATCCATTATACGTTTTGAATAAACATACTATATGCTCTTGGCATATTAGATATTTTAATCAATATTGACATATAGAAAAGTTGTGTTTTAGATCTATCTGTTTAAGCTCAAAGTCAAAAATAGTTGGCAAAGCCAAGATCACTCTAATTGATGAGAGTTGACAAGAGGATAATAAATTTAATTGTAATTCAACCCATTGTAGTCCAACCCTACTCTTTAGTTTATACATCCATATGTAACTTACCAACATTTAATCTTTAGTTCTATCAAGCACCTAAGTGTCATTCTCATATAGGGAATGCATCTCTTCCTTCATTCAATGTACCCACCTTTCTTTATCGTAAGCTACAACCTTATTACAAGTAATAGGCTCTCTTAAAGATGATGATTCATGGTTTGTTGAAGCTCTTTTGAAAAATCTATCAATACTCATAAAACCTAATCAAGTTTCACAAAATAGCTAGGCAAATCAATACTAATTTCACAAATAGCTAGGCAAATACAAAATAGCTAGGCACATCAATACTAATTTCACAAAATATCTAGACACGTTAATACTAATTTTACAAAATAACTTGGCAAATAAATTAAAGTGTAAGTTGAATTTTACTCACCAAAATGAATTTACCAATATTCACTCGTGATTAAGATAGAATTACAACAGGTAAAAGTCATACAAATTGTAGTGTTTTATGAGAAAATGAAGAAAAAAAGATAAACTTTCAACATATGAACACTTAGGGGCCATTTGGTAACGTATAAACCATTAAGTGCTGAGTAATTAAGATGTCTGAATGGTTAAGAAAGTTTAAACCAGTTATATTGTTTGGTTAAACATCTGAATCAAAATACAAACTACCTGTGTTCAGAACATCCATCTTCCTTTACAAAATTGGAACCAAAAACCCTAAAAATACAACTTCAAGTGAACATCTATCTTCTCCCTTTACACAAACTATTTAACTTTTATTTGAATGACGCAATATCAATCAGTAGCTACGACACCACATCTCCCCCATCGCCCGCTTTCATCATCCCCTTCAGCTATATTCATCATCTCCTACATAACCATCACCCATCTCGCAAATCACCTTCAGTCCCCCTTTCATCGCTGCCAAATCGACCGGCCTCCGCATCTCCCTCTATGCCCGCATGTCCACCGAACCACCACCGCCACCGTCGTTGTCTTCGTACCATTAACCGAACTAAATTAAATGTTATGCTGGTTCGCCGATGGTAGCCGCTCGCCGGAAAGGGTGAGATTGTTCTCCAGAGAGGGTGAGTTTGAGCGCCAGAGGAGGTGGCCAGAGATGGACGTACGGTATGATGAACCTCACAGTAGTAACGATCGTGGAGTTGGAGACGAGGATGATTGATGAAGATGTTCACCCCCTTTTTTTCATAAACATCATTTCTTCTTTCAGACTACATGGTTTAATGTCTGAACCATTTAGAGGTTGATCCAGACCTTTTTATCCATTCAGATGCTTTCTTTTTTACAAACAAATAGTCTGAATCTGAATCATTCTGATTCAGACTTATTTAGAACCAAACAAACAGCCCTTTAAATCTTGATAGCTTTACATTTGGCAAACAAATTATAGTCAACCATTTTAAAACCATTACATTGCAACATATATAATCAAAATGCAGAAACTTCATATTACAAACGCGGATAAATTAACCATTACAAAAAAAAAAAAAAAAAAAAGTAAGTTATCACACATAACTAAATAAAAAATAAACCCAACAACATAGACACAGGCAAAAAGATGGCTCGTTTATGATCCCAAGCACCAGAATTCACCAGTCTAATGGATTTATCTCCAACTTTTACCCCAGTTTTTTCATCAACCTCAACGTTGGCAGCCAACGCCATCGGATGCCTCTTGTGGTACCCAACTAGCTTATACCTCACTTTGCCAAAGAAATCAAGTCTAAAAGCCCCAGCTGGTCTGGGCCCTTGAGTCCCATTTACGACGGAAGGCAAGCCACGGGTCATCAACAGACCTTTGATGCGTTTGGCCTTTCCATTACCTTGATAGAACCCATGCAGCCCAAATTCTGCAAGATGGATGCTTGTGTTTTGTACTTTGGGGATGAATGATAGGTTGAAATAGAGTGGATCGGTATAGTAAAGTCCGGTTACTGGATTCCTGTTTTTGAGTTTGAGGTTGATATAGACGGTGTTGTTGATGGTGGTGAAATTGGCAGTAGAATTAAGTGCTGGTACATAAAATTCTTCTATGTGGATGCTGGGGAGCACCCTGGTTTTATAAATTGAAAAGAAAATGAAGAAGATGATAATGGTTAAAATGAGGTTGCACCATGAGTTCCCGGTGTCGGTGTCTACTTCTACTTCGACATCCACCATTTTAATTGGCGATGTGGGTGACCGGCCACTTGATGATTTTTGGTATACGTACAATATATGAGTTAAAGTATATTGCAAAATGAATCGTGACCTTTTATATAATACCAGGTAGAGGTTTATTGGTGTTGTTAGATTATGCATATTAATTAATTATTAATTATTAATTATAATAATTGAATTTATTTAATACAATTGGTGTAGATTCGAACGCGGACGGCTTTTAATTAATTAATTCATTTCTAAAAGCAATTACCGATTAGTTGACATTGTTATTTACCAAGAACTTGCTAAACTTGGCCCTATTCGGAGTAAATAAAGTTACTATTTTTATTTTTTAATCCATTATTTTAATTGCAACATAGGTGATGTACTTCTTGATTTCACACGAGGGAAATTAGTAGCTATGTACAGATTAAGCTACAGGAGGAGTTTAGATCATTGAATTACATAATATAGAAAACTGAAAATTAAATTTTGATTAAGCTCGTGTATTTATTTTATGAGTTTGAATCTTAAGTTGTAGCTTTTTCTCCCACCAAAATATTAATCATAATCCTAGATGTTATGATAATTAATATTTTGAGATTTTATAGTATTTTTGATCCATGATTAACGATTATATCTTTCAACATTTTAATATTTTTTTAACTAGGTTAGTATATATCCCGCGTATTACAAGTGTTGTATATAAAAATATAATAAATATTTATTAACGAATATGTAAACAATATTAGAAGATTTTTTGATACAAAATATGATTAAAACTTTGTATAATTTAATTCATTAAATGCTAAAATAATTATATTATTTTTTTAAACACTATTTTTTTAAAGTTATTTTCTTTAAATATTTCATTATAAAAAACTGTTTTTGAAAATTATCTATTTTATAATAATTTGGTTTTTAATCAAAATTATGTTTTTTTAATATTAATATTTCATTGTATTAAAAAATCTTTTTATTAATTTAAAAATGTATAAAAAATATATTTAATATTATTATGTAATATAAGATGTATTTAATAGAAAAAAGACATTTTAAGATACCTTAGAAACATATTATTTGTCTCTATAAACAATTATTATTTTGAACAAAAAAAAAACTTACACACAAATCTATTTATTAATTAATAATAAGTACTTATGAATATAGCTACATCATAACGAGTCTCTGATAGAATTTGAGCATTTTACTTCAATCTACCTATACTAATAAATAAAAGGTTTTTAGTGTCATATGGCATGCTCCTAGAGCTTATCAACCTTAATTTCCCGCCTCTCTCTCCTATTAAATACATCTAATATTAAATAATAATATTAAATATTAAATATACTTTTAATACATTTTAAAAATAATAAAAAAAATTTAATACATTAAAATGTATCAATATTAAATACACACCTTTTTAAAAAAAATTATTATAAATTATAAAATTTTCAAACACAATTATTTGAAACATAATGTTTAAAGAAAAACAAACTATAAAAAAAATTAGTGTCTAAAGAAATAATATTATTATTTTAATACTTAAAATATTAAATCATATGAAATTGTAATCGTATTTTATATTAAAAATCATCTTATATTTTTCTAAATTTTCATTGATAATTAGTCGTTATATTTTTCTTTATTAAATCCGTGTAATATCCGGGATGCTAACCTAGTTTAGAAATAAAAGAAAGAAAGAAGCATCAACCAAGAGAGAGAAAAACCCACCCCAAGAGGATGCATCCCTATTATATATAGCATCACTGTTTTTTAACTTATGTTGTTTCATTCTAGCTGATAACCGTGTTTTAGTAAATAATGGAGGTTTTTTTTTTATATAGCATTGACTATTAAATTCTTTTCACATTATTAATTAATGGGTCAAGGGACAAGGGTTATTGGTAAATAACACCGAGGTTATATATTCAAATCATTCTCAAGTAAAATGCTATTAAAAAAAGTAGCATCAAAGTCTTCTTAATGGACTTCCAAGTTGCAATTATTTATTTAACATGTTAAAGATTTACCGTGAATTTAACTAGATTTTTGTTTTTATTTTTTAATTTTTTTTCAAACGCTGCTAAAGATTTTAATTCTTTTGGTTGGTTTTTCAGTTTTAATTTAAATAATATTTTTAAAATTTTTTATTATATTTTGCTTACGATTTATTAGATGTTTTCAAGATTTTTAAATTCTCTTTTGTTAGCGTTGATTTGATTGTTATGTTTGCATCAACAATTGATTTTGTGTATTATGATTATAGATGGCCAAACCGGGTTTTTTTTTCTGGAACCGAAACCGGTTCCGGTTCGGGTTTGCCCAGTTTAAGGGTGGCCAAAACCCGGAATTGCCCCGTACCTATCGGTTCGGATACGACCGGTTCCGGTTTGATTTCCTCGGTTCCAGTTTCAGGTACGTTGGCCACCTCTAATTATGATAGGTGACTATTTCTTTTAGTATTAAGTATGCTTTAAGCTATTATGTTAAAGTGATATTTTTAGAGTTCTTTTTATGTTTTTTTAAGGTTAATCTTTACAACAATAAGCACTCATATTTCTATAATTATTAAAATGGTGTTACTAACAATTTAAATAATTTTATTCGAAGCAAATTTAATTTATAACCGGTAACAAATTTAATACAATTAGAACATATACATGTTATACTTGATTTAAAATAATAAAGGTAGACAATATAATTAAATATGATTATCTTTTTAGTAAAATAATATATATTATTTAAACAAAAGGTCACAAAAGAGAAAATAATTGATGATGTTAAGGTACTTAGCTATTTTTGGGTGAAGAATCGTAAGAGGAGTGGAGGTTTGGAGTGGGCTTCATGGATGACTTTTGATGTGAGGTAGCTTTTGTTTTTCATGTTTTCTTTTCTCTGTTGTTAGCTTTTTTTTTAATCTTTATGAAGGTGTTTTGGTGTAACATTTGTGGGGTTTTAGACTCTTACTAGCCCCAGGTGTAATAAATTTTAGCTGTTCAAAAAAAAAAAAATTTAAACAATAATTATTATGATTTTACGTGTCGCAACTTATAGGTCTATGATTTCTCTATACCTAGTGTAGCAAGTTAATGAGAAGCATCCTAGCTTGCGAGGTAGCGTGGTGCACAAGTTAGTTCAATTTCATTACTTTTTTTATGAACGAGAAAGATTATCTACTTCCTAAACTACTCCAAACTAATTAAACCATTGTATGGGTTAGAACCCATAACCTTCATTATAAGAGACAAAGCCTCTATCGAGTGTGTTAGTCCCACATTGGCGAATTTCATTACTTAGTCAACTCTTCAGCACTCGTTTCATAAGAGAATTTTTTTAAAAAGGAAGGAAAATAAATCTCTCTAAAAATGATAATGTTTAAGCATAAATAAAATAAAAATGAAATTTGTAATACAACATATCAACCCCCAACCTGGGAAGTCATCTTAATTTTTTTTGTAAAAATAATATTATTAGTCCATTAAAGAACCTAATGGCTTTCGGGTGCAACAAATTCGAAAACAAGACGTTAGGCTATCCACAGCGGTCATTCCACTGAAAATCCTTCCTCACCAAAATTTCCTGTCACGTCATCATCTCACTGAAAACCTTAAACCCCACAGTGGTCACCCACTGATAACCGTTCCTCACTATTCCGTTGGACCAATCAGAAAGCGAGAAAGAGAGAAAGTGAGCGGAAAGTGGGAGCTGTGGAAGTGCTTTGGGCGGGAGCCGCTGAAGGGGGGGCGGTGTTCCCGCTCTTGGCCGCTGAAATGGGCAACCCCGCCGGAGGGGCGAGGGAACCGCTGTGGAGTGTGGGCGGTCTCAGCATTGCTGATACTACCTAACTCTCCTAAAGATATTTTAAGCGATTCAAATTAGAATCACACAAATTAACATATATAAGTTAGGAAAAACAAAACAGTTAAGTTTGACATCGTGTTCTCAAATCGTGTCGAAAATTCACGCGGTCACACCTCTACTTTTTTATGGTGTGCATGTGAGATGATGATATATGAGTCAATTGGAGAGAACATATATCTATATGATCTTCGTTGAAGCTCTTGTTTAATTAGTGAAAGACTACAAGTTAATTGTTCTTCCTGAAACTCATAATATGGCTCAAAGTCGTGTTAAACAAACACATCCTAATTGTGGCTTTCACAATTTTTTTTTAATCCAACTGAAAAAAAAACAATGCTTTATGTAGCCTTTCACCACAAATCATGCTTTATGTTTATCTATACTTGGGATTGATCCGTCGATCATTGTTGCTTCCGTGATCCGTCACAAGACGTTGCAAGTTAACCTCATTACAAAGAAGCATCACCGACAGAATCTCACCGGCAATCACCTTCATCCACAGATTTCCAAGAACATTTGATACAACTCATTAATTAGCTTTGTATGATTGGGTTACAAGGCTATGAAACAATTCTTTTTAATTATATTGCTAACATAACTTTATTCTTCAAGAAAAATCACATATGTATAATAAGTTACATGTAGATGAAAATGAAGACAATATTGTCAATCTCACTCAAATACATCACTCGCGTGTGTTTTAAGTTAATGGTATATATCTTCAATAAGCTCCATAATAATCATTATTGGGCGGAGGTTTCAGCTGAGAATCAAGACCTGGCTTTTTCATTCCAGTAAATCCTGATAGCAGTTTTTGGCTCGTGGTGTAATTTACACCCACAATACATCCCAACTCCACCTTGTGCCTCTTGGTTCCAACTTTTTTATACCTAAACGAACCGACCACATCCACTCGAAAAGCCACCAAATCCGTCCCATCCAACACTGTTGGCGCCCCGTTTGTTTCGACAACATCTATTACGTGTTTAGTCTTCCCGTTACCCTGATAAAAACTATCAACCGTGTACTCGGCTAAAGTGACGATCATGGATACATTTGGGAAGTATGAAAAGGTGATTTTGAGTGGATCCGGGTAATGAAGGCCTATTGCCGAGTTTTCGTTTTTTACCTTGAGATGAAAGTGGATGGTTAAGTTCGTGGGAGAATGATCATCACCATTTCTAGTGATGTTAATCGCTTGATTATCAAATAAGTTAACTGAAAATGAAGGGCTTGATGGCGATGCATATAAAGCTAACATGACAGGCATCAGAACGGTTACACCCAAGAAAAAAGACCCACAACATATGCAAACAGCAAGACTGCTACAATCTGCCATGTAGTCCAGAAAACAAGGGATATTTATATACTGGATCAATTAATTGAGAAAAGGATCAGAATTGCAAGTGATCAAATAAGATATGATATGAACAAAGTTACATGGAATAATGCATGGTGGGTACGGTGTTTGCTTGCTATTTAGAAAGATTTGGGTTGGTGTCAAGCCCTCAATTAATTGATAAGCTCTGAAATTTCAAGGAAATTTAGCAGATTTTTTAATTTAATTTGTAGGGAATTTAAATTGATCGAAGACTTTTTGGTTAATTTTATAAATCTTCTTTGAAGTAAAGCACGAACATTCATCATTGGATCACCTACCACACGATCGTTTACCAGGTCCAACGCACAAGAACCTCTCAAGCTAGTTGCATTTTTATATTTTTTTTCTTCAATGCGTGTGAGGGATAATTAAAGTTGTTTCTTATTTATCTTGAAATCATGGAATTTTGTAGCCTTTTTTTTAACACCAAATTTTTCCACCATTATCCACTATTGGACTATAACCCTTAACATATTTTAGAGAGGAACACCTTAACACATCTTAACACACCTTTGGTTAAAATTTTGTAGCTAGAGAAGACAAGAACGTATTATCCGAATTCGCAATCTTCATTTAAGTTTTATTAATTAAAATGAACTTTATTAAGGTGGTGTTTGTTTTTTAAGAGACAAAATGTCTGCAGTCTGCGGACCACATTTGTAGACATCTATAGGAAAAGAGATGGACCAAATATCTACAGTCTGCAAAAAGAAGAGCGTTTGTTTTTTTAACGTCTGTTGACTCTTAAAATATATTGGAGGTGGTGTACGTTGGGGGTGATGGGGGTGGCCGACGGTGGTGGAGGAGGTGGCGGGGGTGCCCAGCGGTGGAGCCCGGCAATGGTGGCCGGTGGTTGTGGATTGTCTCTACAGACTTTAGAAGATCCTAGAAGTGGTTGGTCCACATTTGCACTAGAAAGACCTCGTGCAGACGTTTTTTCATGGAACGTTTTTGAAGAAACAAGAAGTCTGCAGATGCCAACATCTACACGGCGTATAAAAAAGAGGTTGCGTAGACCTTTTATAAAAAAACAAGGCCTAAGTTTCACAGGGAATAGGGAATTGGGTGTAATGGTAAGGTGTTCTCACTCCAGCCCAATGCTTTCATAACCGGACCAGACGTCGAACCGGTCAGACCAGTTGTACCGGATTTAAGAACCAGATAACATAATAAATATATAAAAATTATAAAAAAAATTATAGAATTACAAACACAATTAATGTTCAAACACACATAATCATGTTAATAAAATATAAGGTTTGATTTTAATGTTTAATTCTTTGGATTTTAGTTAAAAAATAAATAAAAGAAACTTGAAACCCGGTCCGACCAATGAACCGGTTCTTGGTCCGACCAATAAACCGGCTCAACCAGTGAACCGGCTCAACCGGTCGGTTCCTATGTCAATTTTGAACCGGTCGACCTCCCGGTTCGACCGACCAGTCCAGTTCTGACAACACTGCTCCAACCATTGATGGATCCTGAAAAAAAACTCTTAAAGGGTCGAAAGTCCTCGACTTCATTTTTTTTCCCTATTGTTATGTTTCGGATTATATGTTTGGGTCAGGTCAAACATTTAAAAACTTTAAATATCTAATTTACTTGTACTCAAAAAACTAAATATATTTTTAACAAATAAAACATAAAATGTTTAAGAATAAAATGTGAGTTTCTGAAAGAACAATTGCAACTTAGGTCAACGATGAAAACAACTAGGTAAGGTTGTAAGCCTCCAAATCTCCAATTTATGTTTCGTTTTCTTTTGTTTTTTCGTTTTTTTTTTCTAATTAGGATGTTACATATTACCAATTTACCCTTGCAACTTAAACATTTTTATAAATTAAGCTTTATCATTCAACTAGTATACTTATTTGAATTTTCTAAATAGATTTAAAACCTAAACCGTTAATGTAACACCCCGACCGATGGTGGAAACATCGAGGTGACACGAAGTGTAGATTGTTCATAGCTTAGGGTATAAAGATGTAAATAATAATAAATAATCATTCAATGCAATTAAATCCATCATTCATTACAAAGTCAAATAAATAAATTCAACCCTAGCTATTACATCGTTTCAAATTCAAATTCAAAATTCAAAGACATAATTTAAATAAATAAAGCTAAATCCAAGCTCAATAAATGCTAGTTTCCATTTCCACCTGAAACATGTTAAAATTCAAGTGTCAACTCAAAGAGTTGGTGAGTTTCATAGGTTTTGACACTCAAACTAAAAGGTTTAATAAAAATGATATAGATAATGTTATATGTGAACTCTAAGCATAATGATCATAGTCAAAATGAACTAGCAAGTAAAGCAGATCAACAAATGATAACAAATGATGATTGACCTATGATTAGCATTACAAAAATGCTCAAACAAGTAAACTATCACCGCGGGCCTCCCCCGAAGGGTAAATCAAACAACGGTGGGATGGTCAGTCCAATAGATCTATCATAGTCACTAAAATGAATGTGATCAATGCCTATGCTTAGCTAAAGTTCACTAACTATAAGGTCATAAGCTAAGTTCACAAGTAAATGAAATAAATAAGTTGCATGTTTCACCCCTAAAACAAAAAATAGTAAAAGAGGGGCTATGAAGACTCACCTTAGTTTGTTAGGTAGTCTTTGAAATGACTTGTCAAGTAGAGTTCAACAATATTCAACACAATTTCAATGTTCACCTAAATAGTTCAATAGGAATATGTTTAACAACACTATGTCATTCTATGGATCTAAGTTCTAAAAGGATTATAGGGTTCAATTTGTTTTGAATAAACACAATTAGATTAGTAATGGTGTTATAGAATGTTTAAAATTACAAATGTTGCTTTTTCACTAATTATTAAGTAACTAGTAAAAAAAATTTTTATCAATCAATTATTAAGTTTATTAATCACATATTATGATTAAAACATATGTAAATATTATGTTTATAACAATTATAAATAAGTAAGAATAAATAAATAAGTAAGGTTAAATAAATAAATTAATTAATTAATGAGACAAAGAGTTATAATTAAATAAATTTACAAAACTTATTTATTTATTTATGTAGCTTTATAAAACTTATTAAGTCATTTTATTATTACTATTATGTAATGAATAAATAAGTAAGAATAAATAAGTAAGAATAACTAAGTGATTAAATAGATGAAATAAAGAGTTATAATTATTAAAAGCTAATTTCATACAACATACATATATATATTTTTATACAGAATTTTTTTTTACAGTAATATTTTATATATAAAATTTTTTTTTTGAAACCAGAGTTTAACAATAGGTTTAAATAATAAATAATAAAAAAATGTCCAAAAACCAACCGGTTTAACCCGGATGGGGTTCGAACCCGCGACCTAGTCAAGAGAACTGAATGGTGCTACCGGTTGATCTAGACTTATGTCTGCGAAATAATCGGCTCCGAATTGTATTTAACATAACACTGATTTTATTTCCCAAATCAGATTAAGAAGAAGAAAGAAAACCAAGCCCTAGTTCATAGTTCAATCGAATTGGGAAGATTCGGACCCCGATTAGCTTAGCAATCTTAGGGCTTTTGTTCAGAATCTAAAAACGAAGTTAATGAGGTGTGAATTACCTACCTGTGGTTGCTAGTGTCTGGGTTTAGATCGATGAACAACGAACGACCGAACCGCAGCTTGTAAGGTCTTGATTCGCGATTTAGAATGATTGTGGTGATGTTTTGTGTACAGAGAGTTTCGAAATGCTTGTGGGTTGTTTTAGGTTCGATCAATTTGATAGTTATAATCGTTTGACTGAGTTTTGATTTCCCCCTCGTGGTTCACATAATCGGAAATGATTTACACAATAATGGGTTGTTAATCGACAGTAATTGTGATTGGATTTAGTTTACGCGCTCGTATCCTTTCCAAATTTCTGAAAATCGAGCTGGCACTTGCTGTAATCGAACGGGTTTTGAAACCGGGTTGAAATGGTTCCAAAAATGGAGTTGGGTCGGGTGGAGCAGGAGAGATGGGTAGGAGTGGAGAAGAGGTTTAGGATATTGTCACTTCTAGTCCTCCTTGTATTCCTTGTAGTAATAGTTTTAGTTTTAGCACTTTCTTCCCCTAAACTTTTATTAAGCAGTGTTTTTAATGTTTAAACTTTTATTTAAAATCCATAATCAATATAAATTGATTATATTTTCATAAAAACATTATTTAAATGTTATTTTAAAATTATAAAATTTTAAAACATCCTTATTTATATTATTTTTTTAATTATGATTAAAGTTTATAAAAATTTATAATTAAAAATTTATTTGTTTATTTTATAAAATTATAAATGATTTCTAAACCTTATAATATCTATTATAAAATTAATTATCTTATTTTTGTTTGAATTAATTTATCATATATAAATAAAATCAATAATAATAAAATATCCAATGACGTCATAAATTCTTTTATTTAATATAAATATTTATTACAAATTTCGTAAATGTTACAGTTAAACGTATTGTTATAAGATGAGTTTAAGTTCAATATTTTTTAAAAACTAAGGGGGCACAAGGATTTCTAAGAAGAAAAACAGAGGAGTCGAGACTCAATACGTATAAAATTTTCCGACAAATTACTATTAAATTGACATTGTAAACGGAAAAACGGCAGGGGCTAGGGCCCCTAAAAAGGTTGGTCCTTGACTCCAACCAAAATGATGTAGATTCAAGTCTTAAGGGTGATAACATTATCTTATATTATCTAGGTTTTGTTAGTTTTATCCAATGTCGTAGAAATCGCTAGTCGTTAGTCGGTCGGTGGGGTGGGGTGTCACACCCTGCCAAGACGGAACACGCAAGGTGCGACGGTCATGATTTCACAGTCATTGTTTACATTGAACGACTTCTATATGCATCGATAATAAAGGTTTACATGATGTCTTAACTTACAATCATCCAAACATAACTAACAAAACCTCTAAACTTCCAAAATATGATGCGTAAGATTTTACAAACATGGCCTAAGTCAATAGGCTATGCAAGGAAAATCCCAAAAATATGCATTTGAATGTGTTGTGACTTGAAGCTAATCATTCCCAAAATATGTCCCAATGCTTGCTTCAATTATCTGAGAAATACATGCTAAAAACAGTCAGCATAAAGCTGGTGAGTTCACAGGTTTAGACACGTAAAAATTGAGTTGTTTCATTCGACCACAAGGTTTCAAAATGTGACTATTGTTCTCAAAAACAATATCATGAGTTGTGTATATCAATTATTACCATGAGCTCCCATAACCGAACTCGACATGATTGAATTGCCCCATCCCAATGTTCTATCGCAAAACATTGTATTGAGATGAATATTGTGCACCCGATCTGACCTACAATCAAAGTTAGAGATACTAACCACGGGTGGGGTTTGTCACTCCCGAATAGTACTATTCCCAATAATTCACGTTCACCCACAATTAACGGTTATAGAATAGGGGACTTAAAGCGATAAATGTGACTCATGTAATAATGTGTTGAACCAAAACCACTTGTGTCAATGAAACGGGTACAAACATGATTTCTCCCCCTGTGAGTTAGTAAAACATTGTAGAAATAGGGGCCGTGAAACTCACTGTAAAGGTGGATCCCTGAACCTGAGAGTTTGAATGTTGCCTTGTGTTGGAATCACTACCCGGTTCCTATAACATTCCAGATTCATGTTGAGTCTGTGAACTTATGAAATTTTGTGTTGTCATTGTGTTATTTAGTGTTGTTATGTTTTCTTGGTATTTTTATGTTTACCGTTTTGTTGTAGAAATATCGTGTCTTATAAAACATGTTACAATGCCTTAGAGATTAATCACTTATTATTATTTTTAAGAAATTTGGGCATTATAACGACACACTGAAAAATATCTATTTTTGTTTTTCAATACCCAACACTTTAAAATACCATATTTCATCAATAAACATTTTAAAATACTTTATATATGTATGTATATATATATACACACACAAATGAGTTTCATTTTCATGAAAAATATATAGATAGGACACGTAAGTATGCTTTTATAAAATTTTCGTTTTTGACAGATTATGTTTAACATTTTCGAGCGAGCTTTTAAAATAGCAAACGGTTTTAAAAAATTACGAGACTTTACAGTCTAGTATTTTAACGTGTTCCGAACAACTTTTGTTTAGAAAAGTTTTTGTGATTCTGCTCGAAAATAGGCCGAAACAGCCACTTAAGTCAGAAGGTCGAATTATGCGCACGGATTTTGTAGAGGCTGTTTCGGGCATCATTTGGTTGAGTTAGAAAACGTGTAAGTAATGGTTGGAAAGCTAACTCGATGAGCTTAATCATGGAGTTTGAATTTGCTCAGTTTCGAGCTTTTACGACTATGATATGATCCGTTGAAATCAGGACAGATTCTGTCCATAAATCAGAAGTGTGTAATTGAGCATATATAAAATTTTAATTAACCATTCGATAGTAGTTTTCATCTTAGCAAGCAAGGAGAATGATGAAAGCTTGAAAATGATATTGTTGAGCTGAATAAAGGCTGTTGAATGGGGCTATTTCCTTTCGATGGTGGTGGTAGAATTGAATGGATGGTTGGTTTTTGTGTTGTGTGTGCCGTAAACTACAAGAGAGAAGAAGAAAAGAAAACAATTTAATAGTTTTAGTGTGGTTGTATCATGCACTATACTCTTCTATTTATAGAGCTACTTAGAAAGACAAGATCTGATGACCACCATGCTCAAATCTTGAAGTATTGGAAGTTGTGTGTTTGTTTGGTTGAATGGAAATGACTTTGTACTATTTTTAATATAAGCCCATACCTTCTTTTCTTGTGCTTCTTCAACCATCAATTAGAAGGTTTCATATCCTTTTCTTTTTTTTTGTTTAAACATATATATATATATATATATATATATATTTATATATACACACACACCGAAATCATTAATATATGTGAAGCAGATATATATGTATGTATATATGTTGTTTTAATATTTTGGAAGATGATGGGTGAAAGTGAGCTAGAAGAAAATAATAAAGTTGTGTATAGGAGTATAATCGGGTTCCTAAAATATATACACGTATTCATTCCATTACGTTTTTAAGACCCAATGTTCCGTAGTATTAAATAAGAAGTTTTTGATTATATTATTTAATTTTTTTTTGTTTGAGATTTGATTGTGAAATATAAATTCAAACTACATAGATAACATCATTATCTATATATTATTATTATTATTTGTCATTTAACTTGTTGAATTTAAACCACGTTTTAAACGAGTCTAATATTGTTGCATAAAATTAAAGTTTAATCGAGATTAAAACCGGAAAAATTGACGGATGCTACAGTCTCCCCCCGTTAGAAGAATTTCGTCCCGAAATTCAGTTTTTGTTTCTTGAGATTGGTGCCTTCTTGAATAGTTTGGGGTACTTGAGTTTTATTTGGTTCTCGCGTTCAGAAGTAAACTCCGATCTTCGCCTAGAGTTTTATAGAATCTTCACTATTGGGATGTGACTTTGTTTCAATCTTTTTACTTCTAGATCCATGATTTCTAATGGTTCTTCAACAAAGTGGAGTTTGTTATTGATTTGAATTTCATCTAAGGGTATAACGAGTGTTTCAACATTTAACATTTTTTTTTTAGGTTTGAAACATGAAATGTGTTGTGAACTCTACCAACTTATGGGGGTAGTTGGAGACAGTAAGCTACAGGACGAGTCCTCGCTAGGATTTCAAATTGTCTCATATATCTTAGCTTTTCATGTGTTTATTTATTTATTTATTTATTTTTGAACCCAATTGTTCCTTTCCATGGTGAGATTTTTAACACGACTTGGTCTCCAACTTGAATATTCCAAAGGCTTACATCTTACTTCCATACAACTTTTCATGCAACTTGTAGTCGATCTTTGATTTTGAGTTTTATAAGTTTTTTTTTTCTCTGAGTGAGTTCTAGACCATTGAGTTGGCTCTAACCAAATATCTTCCCAATATACATGATATAGAAACTTCAATTCCTATAAGGTCCAAAGTAGAGTGGTAAAAATGATGATTCAAGAGTTAGTAGCCGATCTTGCCATGAGTCGTGGTGATCATAATGTATCCTTCTGCTGTGTGATGATCAATGTGTTTAAGAGAATATGAAAACATCATCTTACTACTAACAATTTCTAAGGGTATGGTTAGTGCGAGTACGAGTGAACAAGCTAGGTATGACTTGCACACATTGTTCTATATAATAGATACTCAGGTCTTGTATTTAGGGAACTAGTTTGTGGCTAGTGTGACGTCTTTTATTTTCTATTTCAGATACTACAACTATGAACCTTGTCTAAGGAGTATAATTCTTTTTGAATACACTAGCATCCCACGATTATCTCGAAACAGTAATACAATGTTAGTATGAGATAAGTTTGTATATATGCCAAGGTCTAATCACGACTTGAGTACTCGAGGCATTAGTGATCCAAAGGGATGTCCTAAGAGCTGATTATTATTAGTACTAATAATAGTTGACAAAGATTAGAACGTGTGTTGATGTTCATCATGGTTGGTATTCATAACAAAATTTGGTTATGTATCTTGAGTTTTAATAATTAACCTGTTATGAGGTGCTCGTTCTTGAGTGAGGGCACGAAGAAGAAATGCTAACTAGTTACTAATAAAATAACTAGTCAGTGAGAAGCACAATCATCAAATATTATAGTGTAGGAGCGTCATATGTATAACTTGTAATCTGTGAGATTTTGTCAAGTAAAGTTGAACTAGAATTTTGTGAGACAATTTGCTAAAGATCAATTTGCTCAACCATATTCAATATCAATTGTAGTTTTGTACACAACGAGGTTTGAGTACAATATTAAGGGAGATATTGTGTTTATTTGTCACAAGGTATATGGAAGAACATCGACCTGTGTGAGTCACCATCGTCAAGAGAAGGATTGACGTAGTCGCTTGTGGTAACCATTCATCAAGGATTTCAAATGGTGGTTTAGTTAAGTCGTTGGAAGATCTTGGTAGGGAAGTTGAGTCATCGTTCAAGTTACACAAGATGTAGATTAAGTTCCATGTTGAAAAAGTCGCATGTTAAGAAGAGGAGTTTGTTACTCTTTGGAAGAATCTAACCCTTGGCAAGTTAATAGGTCAGATGGTTGAGTTAACTCATTGGAGGATTGAGATACTTTGTGTAGTGGAGTTAACTTTTTAGAAGTTCACATTGTCCTTTGGAAGCTCTCTTACATAAGTTTTAAGGATTTTGTTCTACAAAAGCTCAAAACCGAGCTCCCAGTGAAAATTTTCAAGTTTTTCAAAGGATTATTCTTCTTAAGCAAAGGACTTAGCTTCCAAAGCATAAAATTTCTATCTTCTGATAAATAGTTAACTCAATCAAAGTGTTAATTGTTGATAAGCTAAACAATATTTGGGCATTACGAATTTTGTTAATTATCAAGTTTGGTTATGATAAGAGAATTTAGAAGTTTAGAGAGTAGCTTTGTATTTTAATTTCACCGGATGTCACATAGATACACAAGGTGTGGATGCCATGCAACGAGTAGACAGGGTGTCTAGAAGTTTTCAAAGGGATGGCCAAATTTTTTTACAAGATGCAAGGTAGAATTAAATTTGGTTTCAAGGCTTAGGTGAGTTCCCGATCCAGCTGTAGTTCTCACATTCGAGGTACCGTTAGGATTTATGTGTAAATTGCATTGCGGCTAATCCATCACCCTATTAGCGAAGATGAATCGGTCACATAACATAGGTAATTGTAGTTACAACAAACCTAACGTAGACACCCAAAATCTCCTTAGAGCATTTGTCAAAGGAAGTTGAATTTAGTTTTTTTTTTCCTCAATGGTTGGCTGCAATATATCTTCAGGAATAGTTTTCTGGTTGACCATGTAGTTGTGCATCCATACATCAGATTGTCTAGATATGTTTACGCTATAGAGGTACCTGGAGGCGTCACACAACCATTTGTAATGGTCGTAGGCATGGAACTTTAAAATAAACGATCTAGGTAACAGATTCGTTATGGAGAATGCTAAGATCTTAGGCAGTGAATTCTGTGTGATGACTAGGTGACTAGTTTTATGTGTCAAACGTTGGTGTACTCTATCATATGTCATATGAGTAATGATGAGGAGAAGTTGGATTAACAATTCTGACGAAGAATGAAGAGTGTATCAAAAAAGAATTAATTTTCAGGTAATTTGCCTTGTCGGACATGTTAGCTTTATATAAGGTAATCTTAGGAGGTAGATTGGCTTGAATTAATACAGATGTGATAGTTCTACATAGAACCACAATATGGTTAAACTTTGGTTATATGTAGGAATCAATGTGATAGAGTCCATGAAATGGTAACGATAAACTATAGGCGTAATTATGATCCTTACCTGTAACATTGGAGTAGGTGTTTGATTAAATGTCTGAAGTTCGTGTTGACATCATTCTTTGACTCATGTTCTGGAGAGTTTTGTTAATCGTCCACATTAGGTTATATGTTTACATCCTTCACTGTTGAAATCTGAATTAAAATCATTGCACCATTTAACGAGTGTTGAGCACTCGTAATGGAGAGTAAGCATGTGAGGTATTTTTACTTAGAATGTATCGGTGACATTTTGCGCATCAGAAGATGAAATATGATTTGGCGATTCTATGAGGATGATCATACTAGAATTAGTTTTCTGTTATTGAAATATGTATAAGGAACAAGTTTAGGTATTGATGTTTATTATCTAGTTTAAGTGTTGACAAGGCGACTGACACTTATAGAAATTTTTTTTTTGGTTCTGAAATTTTCACTCAGAAAAGTGAAATTAGTATAGAAAAGAAATTAACAGCCTCAATGGGTATGAACATTGTCTTACCAAATTTCTCAATTCGGATTCCTATACCCAAATCATGATGATCGCATAGAGGCTTCGTTATGGTTTTTGTCTAGATAGTCTTCTAGATAAATTTGTGATGAGAGTCTTAGACTTACTAGGACTCCTGTATGAGGGAAAAAAATATGAATACTACCAAACCATCGATGAATGTGAACAAAATCTTGATTAGTTGAGATCAAATGAAATTTCTTTTTGATAAAATCAGTTTTGTTGTCAACAGGTGGTGTCTTAAAGATGAAAGTAGTTTAAAATTTGTGAGACTTGTGCTAAATGAAGGGCTGACATACATTGGAAGCAATGCAATACCCTTAGTTCCAACCCTAGTGGGCAAAACTTTCCCACTTTACTTTCAAATAAGGAAATGCTTATTGTGTTAATTCAGTCCTTCTTCATCCGTTCCTTTGGATCCAGTTGAAAAGCTTCCATATAGATGGGTGTGATCAGGGTACACATGAACCTTGATGTGGAGTCATTGACTTGATTTACGATTATGAGTATTCAAGTGACGTGCCCAGGTTGCACCATTAGAGGTTCAATGAACATACAACGACATGAAAGAAAGATAGAAAAATTACGAATCTTAATCCATCCTTCCATCAAGTTCTAAGTGATGAATGAAAATATAATCCTTTGTAAGGTGTTTTTGATATCTCCAATAAATTTTTCTTTATGGGTTGGGTTTTCTTTGTATTCTAAACAAAAGGTTTCGTCAAAATTCATATGTACATGTAAATTCACCATTACGTTGGCCACCCGTAATCGTCAATTTACCTTACATAATCATTTTGTTTCCTCCTATCTTGGTTCAGAGTGCTATCCATAAGGATATTAAGAGTCCACCTTTAACCACCGATTACATGGTTAAGAGTTATTATGAATAGAGTGTTTGAGAAAGTATTCACTTGAGTTGGATGGTGCTCGAAAAACTATTCTGAGCCCTGGAAGCTTCAGTGTCCCTAGAGTATTGTGTATGTTACAATCTATTTAAATTTGGTATTATCGTTCCTAGTGATAATATGGCCTGCAACATCCTCAACTAGACTCCCTGGTTGCTCTTTTAGATTGAACCCGTAATTCTCTTTGATGTCTTTGTCGTCTGACACCGTGACATCCTGCATGGTATCGCTAGACACCTCAATGGGTGATGGTGTCTCTACTAATGGCGGTGATGGAGGCGGTGTGAATAGGGTGATCCTCATCCGATGAGTACACGTGAACATGGTTACATGTTTTCGTCATGCTAGCAATACAAGAATCCTAGAAAGTTTTTACTTAAGTCATGCCTATATGTGTTGTAAGAATGGAACCTTGTGAGCCTACGGTTATAGTTCAAGTTACTACATGCAACCTGGTTCTCTATAACCAATGGCTCTGATACCAATCTGTCACACCCTGCCAAGGCGGAACACGCAAGGTGCGACGGTCATGATTTCACAGTCATTGTTTACATTGAACGACTTCTATATGCATCAATAATAAAGGTTTACATGATGTCTTAACTTACAATCATCCAAACATAACTAACAAAACCTCTAAACTTCCAAAATATGATGCGTAAGATTTTACAAACATGGCCTAAGTCAATAGGCTATGCAAGGAAAATCCTAAAAATATGCATTTGAATGTGTTGTGACTTGAAGCTAGTCATTCCCAAAATATGTCCCAATGCTTGCTTCAATTATCTGAGAAATACATGCTAAAAACAGTCAGCATAAAGCTGGTGAGTTCACAGGTTTAAACACGTAAAAATTGAGTTGTTTCATTCGACCACAAGGTTTCAAAATGTGACTATTGTTCTCAAAAACAATATCATGAGTTGTGTATATCAATTATTACCATGAGCTCCCATAACCGAACTCGACATGATTGAATTGCCCATCCCAATGTTCTATCGCAAAACATTGTATTGAGATGAATATTGTGCACCCGATCTGACCTACAATCAAAGTTAGAGCTACTAACCACGGGTGGGGTTTGTCACTCCCGAATAGTACTATTCCCAATAATTCACGTTCACCCACAATTAACGGTTATAGAATAGGGGACTTAAAGCGATAAATGTGACTCATGTAATAATGTGTTGAACCAAAACCACTTGTGTCAATGAAACGGGTACAATCATGATTTCTCCCCCTGTGAGTTAGTAAAACATTGTAGAAATAGGGGCCGTGAAACTCACTGTAAAGGTGGATCCCTGATCCTGAGAGTTTGAATGTTGCCTTGTGTTGGAATCACTACCCGGTTCCTAAAACATTCCAGATTCATGTTGAGTCTGTGAACTTATGAAATTTTGTGTTGTCATTTGTGTTATTTAGTGTTGTTATGTTTTCTTGGTATTTTTATGTTTACCGTTTTGTTGTAGAAATATCGTGTCTTATAAAACATGTTACAATGCCTTAGAGATTAATCACTTATTATTATTTTTAAGAAATTTGGGCATTATAACGACACATTGAAAAATATCTATTTTTGTTTTTCAATACCCAACACTTTAAAATACCATATTTCATCAATAAACATTTTAAAATACTTTATATATGTATGTCTATATATACACACACAAATGAGTTTCATTTTCATGAAAAATATATAGATAGGACATGTAAGTATGGTTTTATAAAATTTTCGTTTTTGACAGATTATGTTTAACATTTTCGAGCGAGCTTTTAAAATAGCAAACGGTTTTCAAAAATTACGAGACTTTACAGTCTAGTATTTTAACGTGTTCCGAACAACTTTTGTTTAGA
Organism: Mikania micrantha; assembly: GCA_009363875.1. Classification (NCBI taxonomy): domain Eukaryota; kingdom Viridiplantae; phylum Streptophyta; class Magnoliopsida; order Asterales; family Asteraceae; genus Mikania; species Mikania micrantha. Next base: position 74,325,487 of record CM018694.1, on the reverse strand, counting down.
AAAGTTTTTGTGATTCTGCTCGAAAATAGGCCGAAACAGCCACTTAAGTCAGAAGGTCGAATTATGCGCACGGATTTTGTAGAGGCTGTTTCGGGCATCATTTGGTTGAGTTAGAAAACGTGTAAGTAATGGTTGGAAAGCTAACTCGATGAGCTTAATCATGGAGTTTGAATTTGCTCAGTTTCGAGCTTTTACGACTATGATATGATCTGTTGAAATCAGGACAGATTCTGTCCATAAATCAGAAGTGTGTAATTGAGCATATATAAAATTTTAATTAACCATTCGATAGTAGTTTTCACCTTAGCAAGCAAGGAGAATGATGAAAGCTTGAAAATGATGTTGTTGAGCTGAATAAAGGCTCTTGAATGGGGCTATTTCCTTTCGATGGTGGTGGTAGAATTGAATGGATGGTTGGTTTTTGTGTTGTGTGTGCCGTAAACTACAAGAGAGAAGACGAAAAGAAAACAATTTAATAGTTTTAGTGTGGTTGTATTATGCACTATACTCTTCTATTTATAGAGCTACTTAGAAAGACAAGATCTGATGACCACCATGCTCAAATCTTGAAGTATTGGAAGTTGTGTGTTTGTTTGGTTGAATGGAAATGACTTTGTACTATTTTTAATATAAGCCCATACATTCTTTTCTTGTGCTTCTCCAACCGTCAATTAGAAGGTTTCATATCCTTTTCTTTTTTTTTTGTTTAAACATATATATATATATATATATATATATTTATATACACACACACACCGAAATCATTAATATATGTGAAGCAGATATATATGTATGTATATATGTTGTTTTAATATTTTGGAAGATGATGGGTGAAAGTGAGCTAGAAGAAAATAATAAAGTTGTGTATAGGAGTATAATCGGGTTCCTAAAATATATACACGTATTCATTCCATTACGTTTTTAAGACCCAATGTTCCGTAGTATTAAATAACAAGTTTTTGATTATATTATTTAATTTTTTTTTGTTTGAGATTTGATTGTGAAATATAAATTCAAAGTACATAGATAACATCATTATCTATATATTATTATTATTTGTAATTTAACTTGTTGAATTTAAACCACGTTTTAAACGAGTCTAATATTGTTGCATAAAATTAAAGTTTAATCGAGATTAAAACCGGAAAAATTGACGGATGCTACATGGGGACTAGGGATTAATCGGGATTAATCGGCTAACTAATCGGCCTAATCGGATAGTCGGGCCTAGCCTACCTTAGGAGACTAACGATTGATCGGCCGATTAATCGACCTAGTCGTGGATTTTTACAACCATGGTTTTATCCTAAAATGTAAAAAAAATAATAAAAATAAAGTTCCACAAGCTAGCTTGGTTTTTTTAACAACCTTAGTATTTAATTAAACGTCAACTACTTTACCGCTACCAATGCCATTGACTCATTGAGTGTACTCCACAAGTTCAATTTTCTTACGGTTTTCATAAGTAAGATCATGCTATGTGATCTTAGATTGCTCGTAATAATAAAAACTGTATTTACAACATGTATCCTAGTTATCACTGTTACATCAATTTTTTCCCCATCATTCTCACATGCATTATCTCGCATTTTTTTTTAACTCGAACACATCCTTCTCACATAAATCCTCTCTCTTTCACATCACCATTTTATTTTATATTAAAAAGTGAGGTTACCTTCTTTTAAAAAAATGATTTTAATTGAGGTGGGGCCCACCTTCTTTGCACTTAAGGACGTGCAGGAGGAGTCCGATGTCTTTTTCTCCACTGCATCTGCCGAAAGTGCGGCAAGTCACGTCGGACATGCACCTTCACCAAATGCGCATTGGATGCCGTCTTACAAGATAGGTTTGTTTTGCATCAACAAAAATACAAACATCAATTTTTTAATTCAGATATTATTATAGACATCACTAACAAAGATAAAGTCACAGCTTTATCAAAAGAAATTGATTAATCATTTGCAACATTTACACATACCGCGTTTGCAATCAGCGAAGTGCATTATTGAATCATTTTTCAACTCAACTTATAAACGAAAAATAAGAATTGGGTCATGTAATTTCGTTTTAAAATAAAACTCTTTTCGAATCATTATGGAATCAAATTAATTAGAAAAATATTCCTATCTTTATCATTTTTTTTGTATCGAATCTATTTTCTCTATTAGAGCAAATAGTAATCTTATAAAACTTTTACTTTAATTAGAATCCAAAACATGTTCACTCATATAATATCTTGAATGAATGAGAACAAAAAGTTATCACCTCATCACTCAAAAAAAAAGTTTTTTTGGTTCAATTATATTCTAAGACTAGTCATTTTTATTCTTCTTTTGCTTTAAAAGTTCTATTTTGCATCTTTCTATATTAGAAATCCCCTTCTTAGGTCAAGAAAGAACCTTTAGATTTAGATCTAATACACCAATGCATTCATTAGTGATTCCAATTATTTCATTCATTGTTCTTTTTTCGTTTATCAAACAAAAAGTCATATTCTTACTTGTTATTGGACGACTAACCAATTCCTTAAAAGCTAAAAAAACAATTCCTTCTCTTTGGCGCATAAAAAGAGGCTAATGTGTATCATCTTGACTTGGTTACCCATGTTACTAGCACACATAGTAGACCATTTTATTAAAAATCATTCTAATTATTTTGACAAATAAAAAGTTCAACAAGTAATTAATTTAACAGCACTTAATGTTCATTTGATTTTATTTAATACTATTTTTGCTTAAAACAGAGTTTTTTACCAAATTAGTGTTAAGGGAAAAAATATTTACCAAAATAGTGTTGTTTGAAAAATAATTACCAAAATAGTGTTTTTAAAATATTTAAGGTCACATTTTGCCTTTAATTTTGATTATTTACATTATTATTGATGTCTTTTTCTTCATATGTTTGTTTTAACGATTTAACTAAAAAAATAATCAAGATTTATAATTTGCTTTATATAATGGTAAAAAAAAATCTTTATTGTAAATTCAAATGCATTTCAGGATTTAATATTGAAAACATTTTTGACCACAAAAAAAAAACATAATTTTGGTTTGATTAAGCTTTACTTTAGCTCTACACGTTTTTTGTTAATTAATTTTAAAAAAATATTTTATTTTTTGAAAAGAGTTTATTAAAAAGGAATTATTTTATATAAATATTAAAATAAACATAGTGATATGTTTTTAGGGCTGTTCACGAGCAGAACCGAACCGATGAGGGTATGCTCGTGCTTGGCTCGTTTTAAAACCGTGTGGCTCAACTTGGTTCGGCTTAAATTAATAATACTAATAATACGAAAATTATTTCGAGTTTTTTCCGAGCGAATACCGAGCGAGCGTCGAGCGAGGAACATTTTGGATAGTCTTAGATGTTTTTAGACGTTCTACTTTATATAAATATTAAAATAACCCTTTTTGATAAATTATGCATAATATTTTTGTAAAAAAAATCATTAAAAATAAAACGTATTTAGAAAAATTAAATTTCAAACTAAAAACAATTTCCGAAAAAAATAATTTTTTTCCTTCTAAAGTTTAGTTAACATTAATTCCAAAGTAAAAGTTTTTTTTTATTTTTTTATATATATTAAAAATGTATATAAAGTGAATTCTAAATCTTGATTAGTTTTTTATTTAAATATTTTAAGAAAAATTATATAAAAAAATTAATTACAAAGATAGTATAATTAATCAACGTTAAACTCAAAAAGGAGTTTTTTACTAAAATGGTGTTTAGGGGGAACTATTTACCAAAATAGTGTTCCTTAAAAATATTTACTAAAATGGTGTTTTCAATTTGGTTTTAATGTTTTATTACTACTTTAATAAATAGTTTTTGAAAAACACTACTTTGGTAAATATTTTTTTTAACCACTAATTTGGTAAAAAAAACTTATCATTATTATTATTATTATTATATTTTTAAATTATCATCACACTTTTTATTAATGAATTTATTTTAAAATCATTATACTAATAAATAAAATAAATTTGACATATGTCACTAATATAGAACATTTCTTTATTATTTTTGTTGCATCTCTCTCTCTCTTCCCTATTAACATATAAACGAATCAAGTTCGCTCGTAAAAATATCGAGATAAAATATTAAAAAACTCAAACGAGCCGGTTATAACAAGTTCGAGTCGAGATAAAGTTTCACATGTTGAGCTCTATCCGGCTCACAACACTAAACGAGATTTTTACTTTTATAATTTTTTTATACATAAAACTGTCACAGTAGGTGACACTCGTAATCATTTTATACAGGCGACGCATTACAGGCGTCCAAATCTCGTTTACGAGCGCCCGACTTTTCTAAAAGTATTATAAAAACAAGATTAAAACTTTCACATTTTAACTCTAAAATTGTCGACGATTACAAAAACATTTATAATCCCTTTAAGTATGTTTAAGTATAATTAAAGCATTTTCCGTCTTCTTGGTGTAATTACTTTATTATTACTGTTCAAAAGAATTAATTATTAACATTCTTCAAAAGAAAAAAAAGTTTTGAAAATTTTTCATGTGATTAAGATGTGTTTTGAACATAAAAGGGAAAAACACATAAGGATGTGATTTTATTAAATTTTATCACAGTTTTATATATATAAAAATTATGAAAATAAAAATCTAGTTTAGTGTTGTGAAAATAATAAGTTTTTTTTTCACCAAACTAGTGGTTAAGGATAAACTATTTACCAAAGTAGTGCTTTCTAAAAATTATTTACTAAAATAGTAATAAAAAGCCAATTAAAAACACCATTTTAGTAAATAGTTTTTTAAGAACACTATTTTGGTAAATAGTTTTCCCCTAAACACCATTTTAGTAAAAAACTCGCTTAAAACATATACATTTTTCTAATACCTTAAATAACTTGGAAATCTCAATGTCATAATACATGCTGTATCTTTTTTTCCTGAATGTCATAATAATATTAATATTAATTATAGTATGTTTGGACTTGTTTAACGAGGAGAGAACAAGTAAAGAATATACCATTGGAATGCTGAAAATTGGAACTAGACGAAATATATATGAAGATTGATACTATTACATATTCATTTTTAAATTTCGTAATTTCAAATGTAAGAATATGATGATGATAATTTATTTTTGGGGTAATTACATATACCTTTATAAACTTGATAAATTACATATATACCTGATTAAAAAATAAATTACATATATCCTATTATCTAACTTTTTAAATTACATATATCTCATTACCTAAAGTTTTTAATTACATATATCTTCTTATCAAAAGAAGGAAAATTATAAAAGAATGGTATATATGTAATTTAACTTTTGACTTAGGTATATATATATGTAATTTAAGTTGTAAATATAAGGATATATGTAATTATTTCTTTAGTTTTATTGTAATTTGTTAGTGTCCCATAAATCATCTTTCCTTAAACATTTATTTCATTTTCAGTATTGGAAGTGAGAGAGAAAGGGAAAAACAAAAAAAAATTAACCAAAACCGAGTTAACTGATTATGTCGGTTTTCAGTTTCGGTTGCATGCAGAAACCGAACCAAGGACACCCCTTGAGAATGTTTTTATACATTATATACAAGGAAATATAGCAGATGTTTCTAGGGAATTAAAGATGTACGTACGCTTTATTTAGTTTTATAAGTTTTGATGGAAACCAATGTTTTAAAAACCGGTTTGAACCGGATGCCCTCAACTAATCCGGTACGAAACACTCCGGTATTATGCATGTTCCTTCAATCGATTGTGCCGGCGGTTTCCGGTTTCAAAAAACACAAAATTTAGGGTTTTAATCGATTTTCGGCTTTCAAACGATCGTGAACTTGATGTGTTTAACACGTCAATGTCATTATCCTATTATGAACTTTTATTTAAAAAAAATTATTAGAATTTGAGTACTTTTAGATTGTTTTGGATGAATTTGAGTATTTTTTAAATTGTTTTTGAATGAATTTGTATACTTTTTGGAAACTTATTTGAGTATAAGTTGTATTTGTATAGAATTTTATGATTAATTAGTGTGCCCGGTTGAACCGTCCGGTATAACCCGGTTCAACTGGTTGAACCATTTTTGAGCCAAATCCGGCACACCTAAAATACCGGTTTTTAAAACATTGATGGAAACAGATCGAACACGAATCATTGGATCACCTACCACGTCAGATCGTTAACCCGGCCCAACATGAACTATTGAACTTCCCTAGTTGTATTTTTAATTAGCTCATTAATTAGCTTTGTATTTTTGGGTTACAAGGATATGAAACAATTTTTTTCAATTATATTGTTAACATAAGTTTATTCTTCAAGGGAAATCACAAAGTTACATGTAGATGAAAGAAAACGAAGGCAATATTTTCAATCGTCTCACTCAAATACATCACTCATGTTTTAAATTAATGGCATCTTCAATCGCCTCCAACATAATCATAATTATTGGACGGAGGTTTCAGCTGAGAATCAAGACCTGGCTGTGCCATTTCAATAAATCCTGATAGCAGTTTTTGGCTTGTGGTGTAATTTACACCCACAACACATCCCAACTCCACCTTGTGTCTCTTGGTTCCAACTTTTTTATACCTAAACGAACCGACCACATCCACTCGAAAAGCCACCAAATCCGTCCCATCCAACACTGTTGGCGCCCCGTTTGTTTCGACAACATCTATTACGTGTTTAGTCTTCCCGTTACCCTGATAAAAACTATCAACCGTGTACTCAGCTAAAGTGACCATCATGGATACATTTGGGAAGTATGAAAAGGTGATTTTGAGTGGATCCGGGTAGTGAAGGCCTATTGCCGGGTTTTCGTTTTGTACCTTGAGATAAAAGTGGATGGTGATGTTCGTGGGAGAATGATCATCACCATTTCTAGTGATGTTAATGGCTTGATTATCAAATAAGTTAACTGAAAATGAAGGGCTTGATGGTGATGCATATAAATCTAACATGACAGGCATCAGAACGGTTACACCCAAGGAAAAAGATACAAAACATAAGCAAATAATAAAAGTGCTACAATCTGCCATGTAGTCAAGAAAAGAAGGGATATTTATATACTGGATCAATTATCAGGAAATTTATATATGCAAATAATAAGAACGGTTACACCCAATGAAAAAGACCCAAAACATGAGCAAACTTACATGGAATATTGCATGGTGTTTGCTTGCTATTTAGAAAGATTTGGGTTGGTGTCAAGCCCTTGATTAATTCATAATTAAGCTCTCAAATTTCAAGTAAATTTATCTGCAGATGTTTCTTTAATTTGTAGGGACTTAAAATGATCGAAGACTTGTGATTTTATAAATATTCTTTGAAGCAGAACACGAACATTCATCATTGGATCACGTACCACACGATCGTTTACCTGGTCACACGTACAATAACTCTCTAGCTATTTGCATTTTTATATTTTTCTTTTCTTCAATGCATATGAGGGTTAATTAAATTTAGTAAACAATATCTGAATACGCATGCAATCTTCAGATAAGCTATTATCAATTAAAAAGAATTAAATTAATTCCACAAATAGTATTTAATTAAATAGTAAACCACTCTACCACTACCAATTCTATTGAGGACTTCACAAGTTAATTAAATTTTGGATGGTTTTGCACAAGTAATATCATCATAGTAATTTTCTCCCATGCTATTAGCACACCAATAGACCATTTTATTGAAAAATTTTCTGATTATTTTGATAAATAAAAAGTTCGACAATTAAGTAATTAATTTAACACCAATAAATGTTCATTCGGTTAATTTTAAGATTATTTTTGCTTAAAACATATACCTTTTTCTAATATTTAAATAACTTTGGAAATCTCAACGAACTTATCTTTATAATAATAAATAGAGATTTTTACATATATCCGACTATTTATTACAAATTTACCAAATCATTAAAACAAATTACATATTTGTATGGTTGTAAACAAACCAAACGTTTAACGAAACATTCGTAAATCATTTGGTTAAAAGTTCGTTTGTGTTCGTTAGTTTAATAAAGGAATGAACACGAACAAAAAATTTTGTTCGTTTAGTTAAAGGAACTAACATGATTAGAACCCGTGTTCGTTCATTTATGTTCCTGAACGTTCGTTAAGGTGTTCATTTATGTTTGTTAACGTCCGTTTATATTCATTTGTTATGTTTATTTTTTAAATATATTTTATATTCTTAAAATTTTTATTTTTAGTTTAATACCATAATATATAAATTAAAAATATAGTCATTTAAAATTTATATATTTTTAAAAACATATTAATTTATAACTCAGCTCTTTGACTATTGGTTTAAAGTAATTTTAATTATGACTATTATTTTTGATTTATGCTCTGTTTAAATAAATTTATTTTTTTACTTTTATATTAAGTGTTTAACTTTAAAATGATTATCTAATATTTGAGATTGAAAATGTTCATTTTTATTTTAAAAATAATATGTGTTTGTTTATGTTTATGAACCATTTGTGAAAAAAATTCAATTTCTTAATAAATAAACACGAACAAGATTTTTTGTTTGATAAGTGTTCATAAACAAGTTAAATATTAAACGAACGAATAGAAAAAAGAACTCGCTCATGTTCGTTTACAACCCTACATATTTCCTATTTTAAGAGGGATATGTAATTGGCTATTTTATTTGAAAGAGAAAATATGTTTTAAGAGTGAGAAATATATTATTATTTTTTACTTAGTAAATATGTCCGTAATAAATTAAAATTAAATATATTAAACACATACTACTTTTCTGAAGTATTCTCGAACCAATTTTTTTATGGGATCCCATATTAAATTGCATTCTTAATATAAGGTCACTCGGAGTAGTCCCACTTTTCCCATTGCCACATCAGCGTCAAATCACTTTTCCTCACTTTTCCCCATTTTGTATGGTGTCGTCCCACTTTTTCCCATTTTCAAATCTTATTTTAATTAATTTTAACAATAAATAATAATAAAATAAAAAAGATTCATTAAATTAAAAATAAATAGAGAGTACAAAAAAAAGAGAATACAACCAAAAAAATTAAATAGTGGAAGCTCAAACGTAAACGGATCCATTTGTTTAAACTTTATAAAATTTGATTGTATAATGAAGGAAGAAAATGATAAAAAGTGTGTTTTGATGTAAAAAATTGTGATATTTATAGAGTTTGATTTTTTTTAATATTCCAACAGTCGAATTTTTCTTTCCCCCACGTCCGGCCTCAATCGGTGACCCAACCCCACTTTCCCCCGAGCCAAAACCGGGGGCGCGGTATTCCCGGCGCGCCTGCCCCGGTTCGGTGACAACTAACCCGTGCTCTTCCCGATTGCCACTCCGAGTGGCCTAATAATAACAATGATATAGTAGTTTTTTTTTCTTAATATATTAATAGATGTTCTTAAGAAAACACACTTTTAAAAACAAATTATATATTAAAAAAATTAACCGAGGTCACACCTAGGGTTGGGTGCTGCAATCCCTTTCAATGTCATACCATAGAGAATTTTTTTATTTATTTTTTTTTATAAACTACGTACAAGGAAATTTAGAAGATGTTTCTAAGGAATTAAAGATGTACGTTTTAATTAGTTTAACAAGTTTTAAAGGAAACAGAAAACGAACATTCATCGTTGGATCACCTATCACGTCAGATCGTGTACCCGGTCCAACATGAACTTCCCTAGTTGTATTTTTTTATTTTTTTCTAGAATATACGCTAGGTTTATAACGTTGTCTTGATTTGCATCGACTTTTAGAGAGTTGACAAGAAAGTGTGAATATCTGAATTTATGATCTTCGGTTATCTATTACTTGCGTATAAACATTTACTTGATTTGCACACAAGTTAAATATTTGATGATTTTGTATTATAAGGCTCGTTAGACTTATACTTAATATTTTACCATTTAACTAAAACATATTGTTTATATTTTGATCAGTGAAAAAAATTGAGACTGTTAAACATCTAACTTAGCTGCAAAACCTATTATAACTAATTTTGATGTGGAAGCATGCTCACGTGGTTGTAAATTTTTTTTATAAATACAACATTTTGCCTGAAATAAATTGGAAATTTCCACCACCTGATTTATCAATATATAAATAATAAACAGGAATTTCCAAAAGTCTTAACATATATGACTTAAAAAACCAAGTTGAATTAAATAAGATGCCTACAAATTAATTAATATTGTTAATTAATTACGCGTTTACATACATCCCAACATCCTCACATAAACCAAAAGCCAAAATCTTCTTCCATGCATAATATTATATATATACGTTCAACTTCATCTCCCTAGATCCATTGCTTTAGTGGTACAGTAAATTCTTCATTTTGCATATATCAGCAGATTGGAATAAGTAATTTAACATGGCAAGCAACACTACATGTTGTTGCACGGTCATATCAATACTAGCCATCATAACCGCAGTCATTGTTGTATGCGTGTATTTCACCACACCATCAGATCCTGCATTCACCATCGACCAATTCTACGTCTCGGCGCTCAACTTATCGGACGTATCCTCCACCACCACCGCCGCCAACCAGACGATTTTCTTTGACATGAAGCTGCATAACAAGAACAAAGCCATGGGGGCTTACTACAATCCTGTTAAGGTCACTTTTTCATACGTCCCTAATATCAAGTTGACTTTTGTTGTAGCAGAATACACAATACCCAAATTTTACCAACATAAACGCAAAAGCAAGCATGTGATAGATACCGTAACCTCACGTGGCATAGCACCTTATAATAGAACCATAACGTCATCGGTTTTCAAGGTGGAGGTTTTAACCAAAGTGGGGTTTACATCACCTGCTTATCGGAAGAAGAGGGGTGTGGATGTGGTGGCCAACGTGAGGGTTGGTCAAACAGGGGAGAAAGATTCAAAGAAAGGCATTAAACTCTTTGATTCTGGGGTGGGTGATGGGCTTGGTGGTTTAAACTTGCAGATAGGGTGGTTGATTCTTTCTACTGCCACCATTTTAGTGATCATTTGATGGAATATTTGCTAAGATCTACAATAAGCTGTAAAATTTTAAACCAATTAGTAATTGCTGTTTATATTTTATAATTGCCGGGTGTGTTACTTTGGTCTTGCTTCTTGTTAGTTTCTTCAACTACAAATACTCATACAAACATGTTTGTAATGAAACTCAAGTCCACGATGTATAGTTGGTGTGATAATAACTTAACAAGGAGACCGTTTGTGTCTCTTCCCTCTTTCCTTTCCTTTTTTGTTTGTTTTCGCTTTAACGCTTCAAATTCACACGCTCTTTATACCCACCTGCACGTACTTTTATATAAAACTGGGCAATTGTCATCAAAATTTGCTATCAAATAAATTGACAGCAATATTTCCTACCAAAATGCGAAGTTAAGTGTGGCTACCTCTGTTTGAATCTCACGAGGAGTTTTCTTAAAATATTGAGTTTTTTTTTAACTGGTGACTTGAAGATAAATATAATCGGATGATACCGCTAGTGTGACAATAACACTACAGTAATACATTAGTAATTTAAATTATTCGTTCAAAAAAAACGTAAAACTTAAATGTGAAAATCCTTAAAATCTTAAACCCTTTTCACATTCAAGCCTCAAAACTGACTTCATCTGGTTTCTAGAAGCTGATTAAGTGTCCAATCTTGCTGCTCAAGCTAAAAATTTGATAAATATCCAATGTTTGACTATTTCAAGGCAACATTTTTGCCATCTTCGTACCAAAATTCGATCAGAGCTTCCTTCTTCACTTCTGAAACTCTAGAAACCTTCAAAACATCATTTCTAACCAACATATAGAAATTGCGATTAGGGATAAAATTTCCCCAAAATATCTCATTTCCTCTAAACACTTTATTTTCCCCAAAACATCTCCCCAAAATGCTCTAGAGAAATCTTTGCTTTGATGGTTCAGACAGCGTCGGCGGTGCTCCGGTGGTTTGAAAGACGGCAGCAAATCTCCGGTAATTAATCCTGTTTTAGACTACCAATCTGTCTGTAAATTTGTTTAAATGCTTTTCAAAATCGATCATAAGCTCCATTTCTTGGCGACTTCACCTCGGTCTCTTCTTAATAACAAAATAATAAAAGTATACAAAGAATCTTGTACCATGTTGTATATAGTCAAGAGTAGTTATGTTTGGTAATTTAGATCTAGTTACCAGTAGTGTAGTGGTGTTTAATGAATAGAATTCCGTATAACACAAATATTTGGTATCGAATAATTTTGAATTTTCAATTTTTGAGTAGGATTCGTTTTCGATTTGAATTCGAAATAAATTCGAATTAACAAATTTGTATTCAGTATCAAATTCAAAATACGATTCTATTGCATTCAGAATTCGAATTTGAGTGTATTCGATTTCAATTTACTTAAATAAGTTTTCTAAAGTTTTGTTTATAAAATTAATGGTAAATTTAAACATTTAAACATAAAATAATTCAAAACTGAAATAAATAACTTTATTATAAAGTTCAGTTTTATATATATTAAACTACTAGTCTATTACCCGTGTGAACACACGGATTAAATATAAAAATATTAAACAATTAATAATAAAAATTTAAAAATTATAAATGATGATATTTTTATATAAAATGATTAAATTATGTATTAATAATTACTTTAGATAATAAAATAATAATCAAATTTTTTAATAACAACCTTAATATTTTTAACATTCTTGATTTGTAATAACTGAAATATTTGAATTAACTAAAGTTAAAGACCTAATTAGTTAGTTTTATATCAAAAACTAACTATTTTAAAGTAAGATGATAGGTAATATTTTTGTAATTATTATAGTTAGATAAACTAATTTGAAATTACCGTTAAACATATAAAACAAAAAAAATGTAACTTTTATCATCATTTACGTGTTTTTCTGCTTATATTTTATTTTTTTGAAAAAAATTGTTTTTAAAATTTTTTTTGTAAAACTATTATTTTCTAAAACAAATTAAAATATTTCTTATTTTTTTAAAAATTGATATTTATGAAAAATATATTTTATAAACTTTTTAAAATATATTTTATAATAAAATTATTCGATTTAAATATATAAAAACTATTTTTAAATTTGCAAAATAAAAATAATATCATTAGTTGTTATTATTATTATTATTATTATTATTATTATAATTATATAATAAGATAGTTAATATAATTTATTTAATAGGAGAGATAATATAATGTATTTAATAAGAGATACTTAAATGATTTTATAAAAAATTGACAAGTAGCATTGTAGCATTAGAATATGACAAGTGACATATGTATATTTTTGTTTATTAGAGTACATAGATATAAACTATACATATATAAATATTTATAATTCGAATTACAAATCAAATTGAATTGGAAAGACAAATTCGAAATTCAATATCAGGTTTTGAATTGAATGGAATTCGAATGTGAAAATTCGAACCAAATTTCGAATTAGTGATTTTCGAATTAAAATCGAATCAAATTTCAAGTTTTTTGAATCCGATGCGAAAAATGAAAACCCCTAGTTCACAGTCAATGGCATTTATTGATCTGAATATTAGAATGAATGGTTAAAATCGATTCTAGAGCTTTGTCAACTTTTTTTTTCAAACATTATATGCACCCATCATAATAAATTCATATGATCAGACCAATCTATTGCAATTTGATTGAGTGACAATATACTTGATCATCTTTACTTTGTCTAAGTATACCAAAATAGTTGAGCCGCTCATAAGGTTGTGTATGCTAAAGGTGTGGGTTTCATTAGAAAAAATGATATGGTAGCATGTTTTCTTATTTATTTATTTTTTTTTTTTTGTGCATACTTGGCATGATGTATTCTTTTCTATTTGTAAGAAATTTTTATTATTCTTCCTTCGCTAGATATAATAAACAACGAACATGTCTGAACATAACTATTAAAATCTGGCTGTTTGAATATATAATTAAAAATTCCTAAGTTACATGGAGATGAGTTGTCAACAAATTTGAAGGAGTAGTTGACTTTAATTATAAAAATCCCTAAAAATAAGCGTAGTATAATAAGAAAAAACGGTATTACGGCTAACATGTATAGAGAAGGATCACAAAAGCTGCGAGTTTTCTTTTTATGACGAAAACTAATAAAATAAATAAATAATAATTAATAATAATAACAAGATACAAATCATAAAACAATGAAACAATTTAGCTGACTTTTTCAAAGTAAATCTGTCTTACTTTTGAACCAGTTTTAAATAAAGTATGTTTTGTCCAGATTTAAAATCATGTCCTTACATCTAATAACAAGACATAATTTCTAGTTTGTGATTTATTGATTTCAGAATGTGAATGAAAATATTAATGCAAAATATTTACATAACACTTTGCTTTTCTTAATTGTCACCAAAAAGTTGCACATTTTATTCAATTATTTACAAGCCTTTTCAAAAAAAAATATATAATGTACAAAAAGATCCACAACATTAATTCATATTAAACTTCCAAGGTTCACACACGATGCACATCCGACTTCCAACTTCCTTTCTGAAGGTAAAAAATGACCCACAAGTGTTCTTGAAAGCCTTAAGGTCATGATTTATATCACCACATTCTCAGTGTTACTTGTATTGTTCATAAAAAGTCTACACATGCAGGAAAATTCTCACAATCATAATTACGAGTATTAATTGGGTCGAATTACTTGTTATGCTATTTATTTAAATCGAGTTATTCAAATTTGACTTTTTTTTTTGCCTTTATCGGACCCCGGCCTGAATTGATTCGAATCTATCCGAACTAGGATTCGGAAATATCCGAAAAGCCATAATAAAGCTGAGTAAAATTTTCTAATTTTTATTAGCTATTTATTTTTTCTTATATTTTGTTCTATAAAAATAAACATTTAATATTCATAGTACAACATTTTAAAGTTTAAATTAAAAAAATGATCACAAATCCAACTTAATTAATAAAAAAGTCTTAAGAAAATTTCATGACTTATAAAAAACATCTTAACAACTTGAGCACCTCAAAATTATTAATAGTCAACTGTCTTGTAATTAATCGGATTATTTGGATACCCAAACAATCCGAATTACATTAGACCAGGAATCCGAATCTGACTCGAATATCCAAACAACTCTTACGGATTCGGATATATCCTTAATAAAACTGCCACCAGAAATACATGGAATAATTCTATGTTCCTACCCTCAACAAAACCGCCATCAATACTCCAATCAAGAACACAAGAATCTACTTTATTATTTTGATCTTAAGCTCAACAACAAGAATCCGGTACACATTTATTTCTCACTACGATTATTAATGGCGTGATAAATCGTTAAGCTTTAGATGTCTAAATTTCATGAAAATATGTAAGAGATCGTTATAGTGTACATGATCATCTAGTGGAATATTACTTCTCTAATGACTTCTCTAATGACCAATGTTTTGGTGATGATGGTAAACATAAAAGGTTCAAGGCAGCACAAAACAACACATAAGAGGATGTGAAACGAACTTTTGTCATCCTAAAAGGTTTAAGGCATCAGAAAAAAAAAAACAAAAAACAAAAAAACAAAAACAAAAACAAAAACAAAAAAATGATGTGGAATGAGCTTTAAAAGCTTGTTGGATAATTGTTTGATTGTTGCCATAGGCAATGTATCCTTCTAAACTTAAAAATACAATGTTCTATAGCAATGTATTACACGATATGACTCTGAAAAAAAAAATCATCCTTCAACACATAAAGTAAATAGTAATATTCTTGTGGAATTGTGTTGCTAAAAACCCACACTAGTTGTAATTTTGTTTTTAATAATTTGGTCTAGTAATTTCTATATTTGTATTTTTATTAAGAATAGAGATGGTAAAGATGAATATCATATCATAGGTTTAAGGAAAATTTAGAAATGGATGAGATCAATATGACGCTAAAGTTAAAAGATCGAAATAGAAAGTAGCTACTTTTACCACTTAAACATCTCTGGTTTTAATGGAATTAAAGGTTACAAACATGTCCAACGATGTTTGGTCATTTATGGAAAGATCAAGCAAAAGGATTTGATAATTATGAATAAAATAATTGAGTTCTTTGTCACATCATGGAATTCAGTTTGAAGTTGACTAAACTTGATTTATCTTGAACTTAACTTACGAGGCCATTATCACAGCATCACTGGCCTTTTATTTTGTTATGAGAGAAAAAATAATTAAGGATTGTGTGGGCCTTGCGAATGTGGGCTAGCGACCTTTGGCAAGTTGCGTTTTTCTAAGAAATGAGCTTTTGTTAGTATGACTCTAATTAGCCCATTTGTTCATGATAAGTAAATGTGGGCAAATCGTGTTTCTTTGGAACCGGTTTCAGTTCCGGTCAACAAAGTCAATAATCGCTTCAAATTCTGGTTTTTGACCGGTTCTAACCGGTTTTTTGCTGGTTTCAGTTCGTGTTTTGGTCAGTTCCGGTTTGAATTTTGCCGGGTAAAGTTGGAACGGGTTCCGGTTTTGGTTCCAGGTTTTTTGCCCATCATTAATGACAAGTTAGGCATGAATTTTATTATGTGGTCGAAGCAAGATTGTTTTTAATGACCTCGCGTCTCATCTGCGTAATACTCATTCTCTGGTACAATTTGTTCTAGTGCTAATTCCAACCTCAAGTCCAGTGGCGGATCCAGGAAATTTTTTCACTGGGTTCACTATTTTCAACACTTCTATTAGATTGAACCGGATAAAAAAAATTCCAGGTCGGAGAATATGAATACGATAATCTTTACAAATTCAAAAAAGAAAAAATACCTATAATAGCTCCCTTCGACGTTTTATCTTTTGAAAGCGTTGCAACATATCTTCGGCTGAAACTTGTTGTAAGAACCGTTTTCAATGTAAGAAATGAAAGCATTGTTTAAGATCAATCCTTCTTCGGCTTTGGCGATTAACATTCTTTTTAGTCGATCTTTCTGCAAAAAGTTCATATTTTTAGCAATTTTTGGTAATTCTTTCACCATGATTTTAGAAACCCATCATGAATTTGATTTAAAACCTTGTATCTTCCAAATTTTAGCAAGCATACATGTTCAAAACGGTGTTATAAAATCATAAGCTTTACACATTGTTCATCTATAATAAGATCACAATTAAAGATTTTTTGAGAAAAAATAAAATCTAAAACAAATATTAATAAAGTGAATGAACAACTACTCCAGAGTGAATACCATTAAAGGAAGAAGAAAACAAAGAAATATATCTTGAACCATCTCTTGAGTGTTTTAAGCCATGAAACCTTCAATTCATCATCAATAAACTCAACATCTTAATCGTTAAGACACAATAAAACAATCAAATTTCAACATTTGAACACAAAATTTGATATCTTATCAGTTATCAATGGTATGAAATAAACTCACGAAAAGAACTTGTAATCATTGAAAAGCCAATGGGCTATAAATACATCAGAAAAGAAACGAAATAACCACAAAAACATAAAACAAATAAGGAACATAATAGGTTTACACACACTATGTGCATAACCAACTCATATTTATCCTTCAACGGATCACTTTGAACGGTCTTCCATGTCATATATATATATATATATATATATATATATATATATATATATATATATATATATATATATATCATTTGCAGCTTCAATTTTTTTATCAAAATCAGGACTCACAAAATACCTAGGCAAAGCAACACTCACAATTTCACAATACCTGGTCAAAATTAATACTCACAGAATATGAAAATTGAAATTTACTCACAATACCTAGGCAATTGAAAGTGTAAGTTGAAATTTACTTGCCGGACTGAAAAGGAGTGCATCAAGGCCTGAGACGCTGAGGGAACCAGGGGACCGAGAGGTTGTAGGGGTAGTGCCGCTGACGCTGGATGCAGGGCCGAAGGAGAGATCGGCTGACTGAGAGACGGAGATGATGAGGCGCTGGCGACTGGGAGGCTGGGAGGGGAGCAGGAGCTGGGGAAGTGGAGAGTACCAAAATAAAACCCTAAATGCCTATTTCTATCTGAGCAGTCAAAAAAAAGAAACGCGAGAAGAAAAAAATTCCACTGCAAGAATCGAACCTGCGACCTAATGGATAAAATCGGGATTCCTTACCATTAGGCTGCTTGAAACATTAGATTAGAGATTCACCTTAAAGATACTAATGGGTTCACCTTATCTTTTAACCATTCAAGAAATTTTTTTTCCTACTAACGCTTCGAAACGCGGTGGGTTCCGGTGAACCCACTCCTCTCTACGTAGATCCGCCCCTGCTCAAGTCAATCTATCGTTACTTAATTTTGGGTAAAATGACACAGACCATGTGCTATCAAAACTCTTTTCTTTTCAATGGGGCACATTGCACGACCAGTCACACATTAGGAAGACTTATAGTCAAAGATCTAAAAATCCGAACCAGAACGACCGGGAACCAGAAAGGGGCCGGCCAAAAAGTTCATTGTCTTAGAGTGCAACTAATTAACGTTAGAATGAGAATATAGTCGTAGTTGTAATGCCAATAACAAACCATCAACATTATATAAGATAAAAAGCGAAACACCAAGATTCATATTAATTGAATAATTGTCAATTGTGAATTTAACTAACCAAAGTATAACTCTTGCAATGAACACCCAAATGTAACAATCCTGCGTTTAACCATCAATGACGTATGAAATACAAAGTTTATTTACAACTTCATAATTAATTTCATATTAAATTTTATTTGCTAATAATATATATTAATTATTATTCATATTCATAATCCCTAACTTATTAATATATAATAAATATGAAATAAAATAAGAGATAAATAACTAGAAAATAAAAAGTAGATGACCTTGAATAATGATATATGTCTCCAATTATTTTCTTTATTAATATTAAGATTTTTAATAAAAGTGAAATTAAATTAAAATTATTATATTTCAATATGCAATAAAGAATTACATTTGATTACATAATTATAATAAATGAAATAAAAGTAATGGTTTTTATGAGTATTTTTAAAATTTAAAATTTCTAATATAAATTATGGATTAATAAAAAACACGTACATATCTGTAATCTTTTAATATCACTAAAATGCCATACCTAATGGTCGAAATAGCTCTCATTTCGCATAGGATTCAGGGAGTGGTCAGATCTCTTCATGATCTAATATACATGGTACGTTTTACCTTACATGCACATTAGTGTAACAAGAATTTCTTACTTCTTAAACTCATAACCTTAATATCATAAAATAAAACATTGCCAAATGCTTCTAGATCTGCCCTTAATCTCAGGGTCGGCACAAGCATTTCGAGTGTCCAAAGCAACTAATAAAATTAAGCACTTTTAGAATAAATATTTTGCTTTCAATTATAATAAATGTTGATAATACACTTAACATAATATTATTTTGATAATAACATAAAAATATCTAATTAGCTAATGGCAAACAGAAGCAACAAAATTTTATTAAACATACATCAAAAGGTGTAACTAATTAAAAAAAGGATAATGTATTATTATTATATCAAATAACAATTGAAAATTTTAACAAAACATATAATCATTAACAATTTAAGAAGCCTATATGCAAAAAATGTTCAAAAAAAAATTAGCCTTTAATAAAAGTGAATAATTCAAAAATTAAATAAATCAATTGGTATCAAAATATCAAATAAATAAATATATAACAACAAAAATCAATAAAGTTAATATATATAAACACCTAGAAAATTCAATCGATGACTACAATAAAAAAATTCAAAATATCATATTAATCAAGATGAAGAAGCAAAAATAAAATGTAAGATTCAAAAGTACTTTAAAGGTTTAAATTTTAAATGAGTGAAAAAATTGATGAATGTATAATTAAAATTTTCAAAAAAAAACTCAAAATTGCCGCCCATTAAGTATCAAATTGTTGTATTTTTTCACTCGGATTTTTTTCATTTTATATTAATTCAACAAAAATTCAACATATATGAAAAATTTGCTAGGAAACATGGCCCTAAAGGTTTGAGGCCTCAAGCCCTATCTTTACTTTCTAAGTTTATTGGGCCACCTCTGCATGATCATAAGTTACCAATTATGAGATTATGTTACCCTTTATTACACATAATCTTATAACATGCAATATATTAACTAAGAATAATTTCCATCTCAATTATGAAGTTATGTTTCCTGAATTAAAAAAATAATAATAATAATTCATGCTTTAACCCCACGTACATAATATTATGGGTGTTCAAATTCGGATATCCGGAGATTCGGATATCCGAACTTCGGATATCCGAAAATTTCGGATAGTGATTTTCACTATCCGAATCCGTATCCGAAATTTCGGATATCCGAAGTTGGAATATCCGAAATTTCGGATTCAGATTCGGATATCCGAAATCAAAAAAAAATAAAAAATTTAAAAAAATATATATTTCGGATATCCAAATATCCGAAAATTATCCGGATATCCGAAAATTATCCGGATATCCGAAAATTATCCGGATATCCGAAAAATATTCGGATATCCAAAAAATTATCCGAAAAAAGTATCCGAATATCCAAAAAAATATCCGAAAAAAAAACTATTTCGGATATCGGATATCCGAACTATCCGAAGATTTTCAAAATTGGTATCCGAATCCGAATCCGAACTTCCGGATATCCGAACTTCCGGATAGCCGATTTTTTCGGATATTTCGGATTCTGATTTTCGGATATTTCAGACTCGGATACGGATTTTTTTGAACACCCCTACATAATATGTTTTGAGTGGCCAAAGAGCACCTTACAGTGCAAACGTTAGGATTCAATGTTTTGACTTAGAAATTGAATTAGCAATTGTCACTAACTATGTTCTTCAACATAATCGATAGACGTAAAGACTATCAAATATATGGTCTTTGGCAAACACAATAAGTCATTTCGTGGTGGCAGATCAAACAAATATATACAAAAAGCGTCTTGCGTATTCTTTTCCAATTTTAAATAATTCAAACCTACTCCATTGAATATATTTAATTAATTAATTTTTTTAATTAGCTAACTTGATCAAATTAATATCCAAACATAAAAACAACTCATCTAAAATGAGGTTTTTTTGTTAATCATAAAATCATAATAGCCATACAATGCTCCTTTATGTGTGTAAAGAAATTAAATTTTGCTACCAAGGGTTAGGTTAAACTAAATAAGTTTCTTGTCCTAAAAAGTCTAATAAAGATTATGAGTCATTAGATCATTAATCAAAAACTATAATTAAATCAAGTTATTGGTGAATATTTTAGTAATAACCATTTTTGTTGACTTTTTATCAAGTTTCATGTTCATAACTTTTACATACGGCATTATGTTAAAAAATATATGACAGAAAAGCGTTTTTTATCCTCAAAATAAGTATAGTGTTGCTATAGAAAAAATTGTTTTTTCAGCTCATCGTGTCTTTTGTTCAGGTAATTGTATCTTTGGTGTGTTTCCTGCATAATGTTGTGTTTTTCTAAACAATTCAAGACACAATGATGTTGTAGAATATATAATGTCAAGCAAGGATGACATAATGACGGATATAAATGACACAATGACGATTAACAAAGACACACAGACCTATAAGAAAGACACAACTAACTGTAAGAAAGACATAAAAAAAATAATTATATACAAATGTTTAAAAAGACACAATGAAAATAATTAAACATAATGAACTGAAGAATTTTTATTTTTTATATTAACATTATAGTCATTTTAAATATAAAAAATGATTTTTATGATATATTTTTTTAAAAAAAATAATATAATATGTGAAAGCTATGAATGTTTAGAAAAGATATAAGAAAAATAGTCATGACTAAATATCTAATGGTTTAAATTCATTTTTAGACTTTTTAGTATAAAAAACATATTTAGTTGAACCTAATCTACGATAATAAACAGATATAAATGTTCTTTTTCATGAAATCTTTTTACGTTTTACATTGCAAAATGTCTCCCTAATAAATAATTTCACATGATATAACATGACACTCTAATGCCAATATCCGATTACATAAGATAATATTAACATAATGATATTTTGAACGTTCAGCTTAAGAGGACATGTTTATCAAGATTGTTATTTAATAAGACATGTTAATTCACATTACTATTAATAAGAGTCTATGGTGGTGTTTGTTTTTTCAGAGGCAAAATGTCTGCGGTCTGCGGACCACATGTGCAGACATCTTTTGCAGAAGAGGTGGACCAAACCCCTGCAAGAAGAGCTTTTGGGGGTGTTTGTTTTCTGAAAAGTTTATCAACTTAAAACCTCTTCCCAACCCCACCGTCGAACTCTTCCCCTCATCTCTAATCGGCCATCTCCGATCTTACACCAACCCCACCGTCCCAACCCTACCGTCGACCTCAGCCCCTCCACCTACCGCCACTCATCTCTGATCCTCCACCAACCGCCGCTCATCTCCGATCTTCCAACCTAGGGTTCGTTTTCGTCGCCCCTCATCTCCGATCGACGACTTCCGTGCTCAGTCCCTCCACCTACGGCGGCGGCGAAGAGGTGGAGCAAACCCTCACGGCGGCGTGGAGAAACCCTAGGGTTCGATCGAACGACCTAGATGTTGGAACCGTCACGATCGCGGTGGAGGAGGAGGTCTGTGACGGCGAGTAGGGCGGCGACGGCGAGTAGGGCGGTGGAGTGGTGCGGAGACGGCGACTAGGGCGGTAGAGTGGGGCGGCGACGGGCTGAAATTGGAGGAGCGGGTTGGAAGAGGTTGGAAGAGCTCAAAAAGAGCTTGGTCCATGTCTGCGCCAAGAAGAGGTCGCGCATACCTTTTTTAATGAAATGTCTGCGAGAAAACAAACGGTCTGCAGAGGACCAACCTCTGCCCGCGTCTGCGCGGCGCAGGCATAAGAGGTCAAGCAGACCTTTTTGAAAAAAACAAACAGCCCCTATGTGATTATCATTATAATTTGTTGCTTAGTTTTATTATTGTCCCTCTCATTATAATATCTTTAAATAAAACATAAAGCTTGCTTTTCAGTCAATAAAAAATAGTAAAGAAAATTTAAGTTATAAATTGTAGTCTTGTTCTCTCTTTTTAAATATATCATGAATTTTATATTGTAACACCCGAAAATCTAGCAATCTAAAAATAAATGTGCGATATTTCGGTAACTGTTGATGTTCGAAGAATTGCGTTATCAAAGAAATAAGCACATTTGATCGTGTTTGAAATCCACGATGATATGGGTGACAACTCAAAATTTTCAGGTTAGAATCATAACTCGAAAATGAAGAGAATGAGTGTAAGCGAAATCGTGAAACGAGGCTCCGATTTCAAGATACACTGAATCGAATATAGCAATAGATTAGAGGTCAAATGTTTTGAACTCTTTAGGTCTTAAGATTATAACCATTGGAAAGAGCTCGAAAAATCGTGAACGTAGGCGAAAACCGTGCGCAAAACGGAGTTCGTATGCTCCCGGAATCGCGAAAAGAAGATAAGACAAAAATCTGGCCGCCATGGACCCGCGCGGTACGCCCCAATTCGGCGTCCCGAGTGGGGCGATGCGCCTGAGGTCATCAGATCGCAAAAATGGCTTAAAAAGTCAAGTTTTTGTCTCGAATCTCATTTTTGTGCTTATCTTCGACGATTTCGACCTCACACACACCAAATCAGCATCTAATCCACCAAAACATCAATTTTGAAGGCTTCTCAAGGTTTAGATCGGACCAGGGGACGTTTCTGCAAGCCCGGATCATCTTTTCACCCGCAGAACTCCGTCTGAAGAGGTAACGGTTCATTCTAACCTTCTAGACTGATAATGAATGATTAAATCTTGTTTCTGAACATGATGATATAGTTAGGGTTGTTGATTATTGTCTAGGTGATGGCTAGGATTGATTTTAAGTGAAGAATTCGAATTGTTAACGGGTAAATCCTTGTTTTGAGCCGTTTTAATGCCTGATTTGCATGGAATCATAACAATGGTTATAGTGGTTTAAACCATTTGATTATGACAAGTTAGGGGATTAGTTTGATTAATATTTGGACACGCAAGGTTAATTCCAAGTGTTTCAAACTAATCACAATCATTAACATACTCATTGGAAGGATTATCTGATGTTCATGATAACAGGCAGATTAGTATGTTAAACATGGTTGTTAAACCCATTCTAATGCTACGTTATGATATTTCATGATATCTGGGAAATCAATAACAAGGATTGATCAGTTCTAAGCCATTAATCTGTCTAGGAACATATTTTAGCATGATAATCAACAACATTAACTATTTGATGGCTATTAAGGCAAGGTCTTTGACAATGGATGTTCAGAAAGATTTAATCAGGAAGTTAATATGTAAATAACATATTAAACGTAAACCAATGCAGAGTTATATCATTAGCACCAGTTGTGAGTGATCTCGCGACCGTGAGACATCAGGTGAGTTCTAGACGCCCTATTTTCATGTTTAATGTTTTGGGCTGGCATACATGCTTAATGTTATGTTCATGATGTTATGTGTTAAGATGATGATAAATGGATAATAATATGCCATGACCATGTATGCACGTTTATATGTTATGATGAATGAATGTTTAATATGAAATGAAGCATGCATGAGAACATGTTAAGTATGATGAATGCATGAAAAATGAATTATGATGATGAAAGGTGTGACGATATGATATGATGATTGTATGATAACATGCATTAAGATGGTAGCTATGATGATAGTTACAAAATGTTATGATAAGATCCTAGGTTACTAGGATGAAAGTGAAATGTTATGAATATGATGCTAGTATGACATGTGTATGATGACATGATGTTACGAGGTGATGATATGATGATATGTACATGATGCTAGGATGTTATGATGACACGGACACATGATGCTAGCATAACATGTTATGATGATTCCTAAGTTATTAGGATAAAGATACGATGAAACGATGCTAGCATGATATGTCTGTGATGTTATGATGATTATGATGATGATTATGATGTAAGCATGAAGGATATGATGCCTTCATGGTTATGAGGAAAAGATGATATAATGCTACTATATCATATACGATGAAAGAATGATGTCCTATACGTGTGATAGGATATGTATGTGATAGGTACCAGTATTTGTGCTAGGAATGAATGAGAGTCAACCATGACTATAACTGGGTATGAGAGTCAACCATGACTATAACTGGGTATGAGAGTCAACCATGACTATAACTGGGAATGATGTTCCTATACGTGTTATAGGAAAATGTATGAATGATAGTCAACCACGACTATAACTTGTAACAGCAAGTGCCAGATCGTCCGGCAAGTCCGTACGGTATGTGAATTTTCACTGTATTCTTGGTGCGCATACGTAAGCTTAAACAGTACTTGTATTAACAGAATCCTAAATACAAGAAATCGTTGTACGTATTTTCGTATAAACTTAAATACATTAAGTACAACGTACATTTGAAACATTAGTTGTGTTTATTAAGTGAAAACTTAATTACAGTTAACACAACAAAGCATGAGAAACAACGGAAATCAAACAACAGTTAGAAACATATCGGTTGCGATCTGATGTCCACAGATGACAGGAATCAGATGACCGACAAGTCAGTACAAAAACAGTGTGAAATCATGATGTATAGTTGAGTCCGACAGTGAGAAAACACAATTAAAGCATAAAGCAGTGTTATTTCAGAATGACGAACTGACAGTGTGTTTGCGTGAATGACGATTCACACAAACATATCTGTGAGTTTAGAATTCTAAAATAATGACTGAAAATTTTAAAAAACAAAAGTCAGAAAGCAAAACCATCGTCGTATTCGTTCGGGTGACGATTCGAACGAGTTACGCGCGAAGGTTACGCGATCTGACGAAACGAAAACGAAAACACGTCACGAGCGAAAATAATTTAATAAGATCAAATAAATAACATTTTACAATCTTGAAACTCATCAAAATAATTAAATTAACCTACTTTATTTAAAATATTTAAATTACGCGTAAAAATCCGGTTACGCGACGAACTTACGAACCGAGCAACAAAAACGAACCCGAACACTCCCGGGGTATAAAAACCCAAGAAAGAGGGTTTTTCCTTCATTCTTCTCTTCCCCAACCTCTCTCTAACTTCAAATTTCCGGCTACACAAATTTTAGGGTTTTCTCAAGCTTCCAACCTCCATAACTTTCTCGTTTCTCAACCGATTTGAGTGATTCTTTCGCCCACGCGTAGCCCTCGACGTTCTCTACATGAAAGTACAACAGATCGGAGCCAAACATCACTGAAATCGCAGGTATAATGCTGTGAAAGTTTCGGGAAATAGGGTTTTCGAACCCTTAAACCTATTTCAGCCAAGAACCGGTTAGGGTGTAACCTATATGAAGCCCACGACTCCAAGAACCAGTCAAAACTACTCTACCTTAACACCAACATAGCAGGGGCGGCTCTAGGGCGGCGCCACCGCGGCCGAATGAGAGCCATTCAGGCCGGCCGAAAGGCCTGGGGCCGAATGGCCACCTCCTCTCATTCGGGACAACCTCCATTCGACCCTCAACCCTCGAATGAAAACCCTCATGCGCCACCTTTAGTCACTCGGCCGAACCAGCTTCATTCGGAGTTTCTGGCTCCCTCATTCGGCGACCATACTCAGTCGAACCCCCCTCTTTCGCCACCATCTTCATTCGCCAGTGACATTCGACCAGACCACCACCGAATCAGCTTCATTCGGCCAAGACCTGACTCAGTCGCTCATTCCTCTCATTCGTGATTCACCCCTTTCATTCGGCAGCTAGGTGATTTGGCCACCTCAACTTATTCGGCCGAGCACCACTTTCATTTGGGCAACCGGTTTTGACTGCAACACACTGTAACTAGGCTGTTATCATCATCTTCATGAACACCAACCTTGGATGCATCAGATTTGTTAATCGAATATTGCTTCTGGTAGCAACATGCGTGCAAGCAAAAACTAATACAGAAGACTATTGGGCCAACAGCAACTAAACAGGCCCCAAAAGCCCATTTCTTTCAGCCAATTCTAAGTGTAGCCGGCCCATAGCCTTTTCCATCAGGTCCAAATGTTCTGGCCCAAGTGGTTGTAGTGGACAAGCTGCCAAATCCAATGAGGGCCTAACAAAAAGGCTTCTTAGGCCCAAGTCATAGCCAAGGAGGCCCAACAACCCCATAACTTGGCCCAATACAGGCCCAAGCTCTATTTCAGTTCAACTTGTACCAAAATGAACTATTTTGATCATAAAATCTGTTTGGAAAGAAATTGGCCCATAGAATTAACTCACACAAGTCCAAATGGCCCATATTTCCCTTGAATTGGGCCCACAATAGTTTCGGCCCAATTGATCCAGGCCCATGTTGGCCCAACACTTATTGTGCTCAGGGCCTGAGAGAAATCCCCTGGGGCCCATCTAGTTTGGCCCATGGCCCACAAAATGTGATTCAAGGCCACCATTTTGGGCCAAAAGCTCAAATTCAAGGCCCACAATGTTTTCATCCATTCTAATCCAGGCCCAACTTGGCCCATGAGTTCTTTTAGCAAAGGCCCGAGACAAAACCCATTGGGCCCATCAAAATCTACCCGAGGCCCACAGAAATCGATTTAAGGCCCACTTTGAGGCCTTTATCCTCCCTTTTTGGAGCCACTTTGTCATTATCTTGGAAAACCACCTATTTTTTGCCCAACCATGGTTCCTACAGTTCATTCTAACCTTTGGCCCGACAAATCTTGCCTGGGCCCACTTCGGGCCCAACAGTTTCTCATCGTGGCCCAATGGAGGTCACAAGGCCACCTATTCATTAGGTTTCTTAGCAATTGATCAAGCTTTCGTATTTCCACACTGTATATCATTGATTCACATGTTCCAAAATGGTCTAACACTCTTGGTGATTCAAGAACAGACCAAGGCCCATAGGTTTGGGCCTAGGGCCCAACAAATGACCTAGAGGCCCAACATAGGACTTGGTCACATAGTTCGGTCTACACATCACTTCAAACCTTCGGGTTTAACATATTTCATAAGATCAAAGTGTACAGTTACAAGAATGAGTCAAGTCAAAGATTACAAGATAATAACTCATAAGGTTTTTAACTTAAAACCTGCATAAGAGACCGAATGGTGATCATGACCAAGTCTTACGTGTGAAAGCCAACTTAGGGCTAACACCCACACATACACACCCAAAAGTCTATTAGGTTATACTTACAAGTTACAACAAATCAATACAGGATCGTGAACACAACAAATTCAAACGAGAGCGCGTGCATTCACATATAAGCTAAGTCAACCCTCAACAACTACAAGGTGAGTTCATATGCCCCTTTTACCCTAATCTTAACTGATTTTAACTCTCGGGGCTGAGAAACATGTTTACTTTTATTTATTTAAAAGTTTGCTTAACATGTTATTTATACTTTGATTCTGATAATATTAAATTGTTTATTATCGCCTATCATTGTATGCATGCTTGTATGATTATGAGATAACAGGGAAACTCATATGTTTATGTTAAGATAATTTCTTAATTTTCTCTACATCATAATAACTTGGTTATAAGATTGTAACTTATAACACTTAGTTATTTCCACATGATCAAATATTTAAACAACTTACACTTAATTGTATAACGAGAACATTCCCACACGGATACTTTGGGAAAGCATGGATTCAGTAAATGACGATTCTTATCATTTACAGTAAATGACGATCATGATAACGTAACTTCATGGGATTCTTGTCATTTACACATATTTAACATAACGTAATAAGACAAGTTCTTATTCGACTTTGTTAAACACACGAGAACATTCCCACACGGATACTTTGGGAACGTATGGATTCAGTAAATGACGATTCTTATCATTTACAGTAAATGACGATCATGATAACGTAACTTCATGGGATTCTTGTCATTTACACCCGATTATCATAACGTAATAAGACAAGTTCTTATTCGACTTTGTTAATCACATGAGACAATCCCACACGGAAACTTTGGGATCACACGGCGGGATAGGAGAGAATGGAATGCATTTTAATCTGATTACGTGAGGATTCAAAATGGATTCCATTCGGATTCTATACGTTGCATTTGGGGACATATGATGAACAGTTAACTAATACTTTTAATTAAATTAAAAGTGTATCATAAAAGTTAACCTCACAAGTAATAGAATAATATAAGGATCAGATTTAAATAATCTAAATTCCTTAATTTGATGAGGGTTTATCAATACTTCGGTTTGATAACAAAACCCCTCTTACCATATCATTATTCTACACATGCTGATACAATGGACAATACAGATAGTTGGGAAGTGGATATCTTTAGTTGTATCGCAAGTGGTGTGGAGTTTGGTTAAGTATGTGGTGGGATAGCGTCTGGGCTTGACCCTTTCGTGATTCCCTATATATAAGCATACTTAGCTAGGCGATATACTACTTGTACATATAACTAAGGAGAGGCCATTGGGTGGAACAGATGAACAAATATACAAGCAACAGATATAACAGTTAATACATTGTGAATGTGTGCATGATCAGTTCAATGGTTTTCAATTGACTTACTTATGAACTCACCAACCTAGTGTTGACTTTGTTTAAATTACATGTTTTCTCAGGTGACGGACAGGTGTAGACACTATATGCAAATGATAAGCTAGTGGACTCATAGAAGACCTAGCTTTCTTTTGATTGCATACATTTTGATATGACAGAACACTGAATCACTTTTGTATATCTTGTACAGATCAAGATATAAACTCATTGATTCTTTTTGATTAGATTTACTTAGTTAAATTATAAAGTACAATGTAATTTAACTTTGTAATTCTATTTCATGTCATGA
Organism: Mikania micrantha; assembly: GCA_009363875.1. Taxonomy (NCBI): domain Eukaryota; kingdom Viridiplantae; phylum Streptophyta; class Magnoliopsida; order Asterales; family Asteraceae; genus Mikania; species Mikania micrantha. The sequence continues at coordinate 74,295,659 of CM018694.1, read as the reverse complement.
TTAGCATTTCTCATTTATATCTCATGTGCTATGTAAACAATCTGATCATTTGATTATCAACACAATGATATCGCGCCCCGGGAACATTCCGCCCGACGGGAAAACACGATCCGTTCCCGCCGGCCCGGGGTGTGACATAACTGGGTATGGTTGCTCCCGTACTTGTTACGGGGTAAGTATGACGTTGCTCCCATATACGCGTTATGGGGTAAGTATGGTTGCTCCAGTACTCGTTACTGGGTAAGTATGGTTGCTCCCGTATGTGTTACGGGGTAAGTATGAAGTAAGTATGACGTTGCTCCCATATTCGTATGGGGTAAGTATGGTTGCTCCAGTACTTGTTACTGGGTAAGTATGGATCTGCAGAACGCTTAGGCGGGACAGATCAAAGGTTATGGAGCCTTGTGCCGGCATAAGCCCACTGTTACACTTGGTAGCAGTGGTTGTATAATGATGATGATTAAGATGTTTATGTGACAATGTTTTGGATTATGTGAATGAAATGATATTTTTATGTTAAACATGTTTTAACTTTACAAAATGGTTATGATGTTTTGTGAAAACTAGAACTCACCAGCGTAAGCTGACTTGATTTAGCATGTATGTCAGGTTAAGCTATGGTCAGAGAAAGCATGAAGCTCCAGGCATCAAGAAAGAGTATCCGATGGTGTTGGCAATCGTTTATGATTTAATTCAGACATTTACTCATGTTTGACATTATGTTTAAGTTCCGCTGCATGTTTATGAAAGTTTTTAGTTAAGGAGCTATGTGTTATGACGAGACCAACGTACGTGGAGTCGCCCGGAATCGGGGCCTCACATATATACACGGGAGAAGCACGTACAATAGTACAGGCCGGGGCGGGAGAGGGAGCACCATCCCCTTTTTTATTCAGTAATGTTAATTTTTGGGTCAAAAATTATTTTTGTTATAAATATTGGTTTAACTCCTCCCTTCTCCAAAAAATTTACACGTATTGTGAATCTTACAAATTTTCTTCATTCTTTCAAGATATTCAAGCTACATCACTGTATATATATATATATATATAGAGGGTTCCTAATTAAAAAAAACTATCATTTAAGAGAAAACTAATTAATTTTTTTTTCTTTTTCCATTTTCTTTGGTAAGAAATGTACAAAAAAGAAAAACATTAAAAAAATATGTATTTTATGTTATTACATATATATCTTTTATCATATGTTTGTTACATATATGTAACATTATGAGTTACATACCAAACTTTTTGAGTTACTTATTGGTAACTTCGTGATATACATCTATTTATTAAATTTTTTTCATTATAACATTTTTAACCTCATAATACAAAAATACGAATTTTTTTTAATTTTTTGGTAAGTATGAGTTTTTTTTCAAAATAAGTAGTTTTCTTCTGTATGTATGTATGCAGTGCATGCATGTATATGTTGAAAAACAACATTCAAGGGTTGTTCGCTCATTAAGTGTCGAGCCAGCAAGATATTTAAACCATTCAACATTTGTTTAAAACTTAATGGCTAACAGCTTTGTTAATCAATTCATAGATGTTGTTTTAGTGAACCAAACAAATTCAACCTCTGTCCTATTAGGAGATAATATCTTAACAAGTCATTAAGAGCTATCAAATAATCTCTTTAGCTTTTTAGTTATTAAATCATCATAATCTACCTATGAAAGAATTTCAACCTGGTATCATTAGGTTGGACTTTGGAGGGTTGGGAGTTGGGAGTTGGAACATTCATGAATAACAACTGTATGCAAATTAGATTTTGAGTTGTGGCCAAATTTTATAGCATTTCCGTAAAAACTTAAAACTTAATTTAGTTCGCTTTCATATAAATAAATTAATATATTAGATCACTAATTTAAAATTTTGTATATGAAACAAGTTAAATAAAAGAATATTTAAAAGTAAATGGATGTAATAAGAAATAAAAGTTTGAATAAGTATATTAAAAATTAAATATTACATGAAGAAAAGGTAAAATAGAAAAACATGAAACAAGGTAAGCAAAAAATATAACTAATAATTTACAAAATCGTAAATGACACTAACATTTATTTACATTATTTATTTTGTGGATTTTGGTAGGATGTTAATGTCTAAAAATACCGTAAGTTTATTTTCTATTATATACATAACCACCGCTTGTGAATTAAAGAGCAAGAAGTTAGACCCGGTTCTTTTGTAGCGTTCACTATCAATTAATTTAATTAAAAGATATATATATTTTATGGACATTTGGTTGAAAAATGACAAAAGGGTGTGTGTGAGTTAGCCCACAGAATATTTTTTATTGAGATATGAAAGCAACAAATGATAATGAAGGCAGGAATGGGCATGTTAGTATCCATGAAACCTAATTTGGAACCCTTGTGCTCTCTACAATTTCCTTATCTTCTAAATTTGACAATCAAGATTGAGGTTTTATTTATTTACTTTTTTTTTGACATATCTTATGCATTTTAAGGACATTGCTTATTTTCTTATTGTGACAATTTATCGGTTTTTTAATGCAATTTAACTTAAAGTACCCATATTAATTAATTATGAAAAGAGCTGTAAATTAGCCGAACGAACACGGGAGATTTTGTTCGTGCATATTTGTTCGTTTGATTTTTAACTTTTTTGTGAACAGTTTATGAGCGCTAATCGAATGAAAATTCATGTTTGGACTCGTTCATTAAGTAATTTAACTTGTTTACGAACGTAAATGAACATATATTATTTAAACAACTAAAACCAACATTTCTTAATCTCAAGCAAATAGAGATAATCATTTTATAAATATAAGGGTTAATATTAAATATTATGGTATTAAACTAAAAATAAAAAATTTAAGAATATACGACACATTTAATGAATACATATAATAAATAAACATAACCGTACCTAAACGAACGTAAACAAACACGTTACCGAACGTTTACGAACAAAAATGATCGAACACGCGATCACTATTCATGTTCTTTCATTTAACTTAACGAACGAATTATCTTTTTCATGTTAATTCATTTCTTAAATGAACAAACATAAACGAACTTTCTGCCGAACTGTTCACGAACCTTTTGCTTAACGTTCGGTTCATTTGCAGTCCTAATTATGAAAATATATTTGTTCAAACTTATGTCTAGATATTACATGATTAGCATGTTAAAATTGAATATAAATGCACAAAATATGCGTTTAAAACCTACTACTCCTATTATTATTGTGATATGGATGACAAATTTTTTATAGTTCTTCAGTACTAACCAAGGTTGCAAAAATCGCTAGACGCTTCTAGGTCGAAATAGCTTCTTGGAGCGAGTAATCGGGTAGTACTCAGCCTAGGCGGGAGTACTCGGGTAATACTTAGAAACTATTCGGCCTCGGAACAACTCTTTGGAGCGAGTACTCGGCCTTGAAAACCAAATTTGAGTACTCGGCGAGTACTCGGCCTTGAAGACTGAATTTTGCAACAGTGGTACTAACAAGAAAGAAGAGTTGTACTTTTTCAATCTATAAATTTATTCGCAGTCCAACATGAAAACGAATTCCAAGTAGTTACTGTACAATTTTCAATATCAAACGCCTAAATATGCACTTAAAAAACACCATGTTTAAAGTAACTATTATTATATTGATTTGAAAGCTTCATGCTTGTATTTTTAATTACATTCCTAAAGAATATTTTAATGTTTTTTATAATATATGTGTCAATTTTGTGCAGTTTAGATATAAACAATTATTAGCATCATACATAAAACAGAATCTAGCATTTAGTGAATGCATTTTAGCATAGTGAATCCTAAAAGGGGTGATCAAATTAAGATTTTCTGGAAGAAAAATAGACTTTATAAATATAAAACAAAACAAAATACAATACAATACAATTACCAAAGAAAACATATAAAGTGTAACCATAATCTTCATGTTAATGGTCTTTAAGAAAAGTTAATTAATGTTAATAAGATTTGATGTTGATGTGTGTTTTGATATCCTTGCACTAGCTAGTAACAACAATACCTGGAAGTTTGCTTTTGTAATATTTAGCAATTAGCATTATCACATCTATTAACAACTTTTTTTTATCGTGATTCGTTGTTAAGAGTATAATATCTTTTTAACTGCTTAAGTATATAATGTAGGTAAAAATAATCATTCTTTAAATCTTATTTATATGATATAAAACATTTCACAACTAATTCATATCATATATATATATATATATATATATATGAATGGGTTCAAATACTAACCCTTTCTTACGGCGCTAACCCATTAACTTTGGCAAAAAATGGCCGAATCTTGAATTTTTTTTTTTAACATCATTGTAACACAATTTGAACACCATGTTCAGTTTTGAGTTTTGGCTAATTCATCACCGTTTAAAAAATATCATCGTTGTAAGGTTTTTGCTACAGTACTGTAAGTTTTAAATATTTAAACACCTACAGTACTGTAAGAGCCCAAACGGTGATGAATTAGCCAAAACTCAAAACTGAACATGGTGTTCAAATTGTGTTACAATGATGTTTAAAAAAAAATTCAAGATTCGGCCATTTTTTGCCAAAGTTAATGGGTTAGCGCCGTAAGGAGGGTTAGTATTTGAACCATTCCCTATATATATATATATATATATATATATATATATATATATATATATATATATATATATATATATGTGTGTGTGTATTTTGATTTGGATACAAAGGATTAAAATTCTAAAAATTGTATACTAGGAATTTCATCCATTAATCTTGAAGATAAAATGTTGTAGATGCATCATCTCATAAGGAGATTTTAAAAGAAAAGTAAAATGGTTGAAAGAGCATAACATGTATTGCAACCATTACTAATTTTTTATAACTTCTCCTTATTTTAAAAAAAAATATATGTTATAAAATCAAAAAAAAAAAATTATCTTTTCAACAAATATAATATTGTTACATTAAAAAATAACTCTTAAATAGTGATAAATTTACATAAATATATAAAAAAAGTAATGTACATGTGTTATAATGATATTTAGAAAAAAAAATAAAGCTACAAGTGTTTCTCTAAATAATTATTTATGAGTATAGATAAAGCTGCAAGTGCATATTCGTGAATAATTTATGGATGTGTTAACCTTTTGCTTAAACGGTTAAACCAGTTGCAAAATGAAAATTTCGAACTTCCATTTTTGTAGAAGTCTTTGTTTGCCCATATCTATATCAGATTAAATTCAACTAAATATTTTCTCTATATATCCTATAAAGTGTAAAAACTATTATTAATCATTAGATCATGAGATCAAACTTAAGAGAAAATTTAAAAGGAAAAAGTTGTTAAATGATAATTAAGTCATAACCACTCCCCTCTCCACATTTTTAAACGTTTATAACTTTTACATATCATATTATTTTTTCAAAAAAAAAAATTTATTATAAAAACGAGCATTTTTTATTTTTAAAATAAGTATAATGTTTGCTACAAAAAAAATAATTTTTTTCAGCTCATTGTGTTTAATTATCGTTTTTGTGTCTTTTTATACTTTTATGTATAATTATCTTTTTGTGTTTTTTTATACAGATAATTGTTTCTTTTTTATAGGTAATTGGTCTTTTTTAATACCAATGTGTTATTTATACTTTTCGTTGTGTCATCCTTGCTAAACATTATGTATTTTACAGCATCATTATGTCTTAAATTGTTTTGGAAAAAACAATATTGAGCAGAAACACAAAAGACACAATGCATATACAAAAGACACAATGACCTGTACAAAATTGTTCATATTCGTCATTGTGTGTTTTTTATAGGTAATTGTGTCTTTTTTAAAGATCATTGTGTTATTTATATTCGTCATTGTGTCATCCTTGCTTGACATTATGTATTATGTAACATCATCGTGTATTAAATTGTTCACAAAATTTTTGTTCTATAACAAAACTATACTAATTTTAAAAATAAAAAGATGCTCGTTTTTATGATATATATTTTTTTTAAAAAAATAATTTCATATGTAAAAGTTATGAACGTTTAAAGAATATGGGAGAATTTGATAAAAAATAAACAAAAGTAGGCATGATTAATATACCTTCAACAATTTGATTTAATCATAACCATTGATTAATGATCTAATGACTAAAGATCTTTCTTAAGCTTTTTAGGTTAAGAGACTTATTTAGTTGCACGTAACACCTGTCATGGAGGAGACATTCAGAAGACACATAAGTGCTCTTTTAAAACTAGGAGTCATAAGGCCAAGCAAAAGCAGGCATAGGACGATGGCTATGATCGTAAACTCAGGAACTTCCATAGACCCTGTCACATAATTTAACTCTATCTATATATGATTGTTGATTAGATAATTAGGGCTGTAAACATTAAATTAATATATTCATTATTAAATATTAGACATAATTATCTTAAAATTAAATATTTAATATGAAATCAAAAGTATATTTATTTAAATATCAGAGCCAAAATTAAAAATACTAATCGTAATTAAAATTATTTTAAACTATTATTTCAAAAAATATGAGTTTCAAATTATTATGTTTTTAACAATATATACAAATTTCAAATGACTACATTTTTAATTTAAATTTATACTTTTAAACTAAAATAAAAAATTTAAGAATATAAAACATATTTAATAAAAGAACATAATAAATGAACATAAACGGATGTTAATGAACATAAAATTTTTTTTACCGAACGTTCACGAACGCGGCTTCTGTTTATGTTTGTTTATTTAAAAAACGAATGAAATTTTTTGTTCATGTTCGTTCATGTAAAGTCGAACTTCCAGCCGAAAAATTCACGCACTGTTCGCTGAATGTTAAATTCATTTACAGCCCTAATATAAGAGGGTCAGATGGTGTAAGATTACCTTAATTAACCTCAAAACTTAAGCCGCTTACACGCTCGTAAGATAAACTCATACAAACGTTTCTCTAAACTTCAACCAAGCTAGTCAAGACACATTTGGATCGATGATCCTCAAATTGGATCTTCGGACCTAGCTAGACTAACTAGATTAAGTCATGCATGCATGGTAACACATGCATGTAAGTATGTAACCTAACGACCATATATCATACTTGCTATAATATTAACCTTATTGTCTCGACAAAGCATCACATTTTGCTCTTATGTCAGAGTCAGGTTGTAGAGTTTTTTTTTTTTTTTTTCATAATCAACATTGTGTCTAATCGATCATTGCATCAATATTTGAAGATATCGATCAGTGGGCCATTTGTTTGAATGCCAACAAAATTTTGTCTGGCCGGCCACCTCATTTGTTCTAATAATACAATGACAATTAGCATCATTAACTATGGTCTAAAAAACGATCATTGTTAGTGTTGGAAAACATAAATTCATGTAGAGTTGTCACCAACCATCCACCGACAGAACTACCTATGATGTATACATGTTAATTAAGCAAATTAACTATAGAAGAAATTAAGAATATTGAAAAGTTGAAGATTCAGTCAACATTCCAGAAGAGCAATGTGAATATTAATGATGATTTAGTCTCGTTCGAATTGACACGTACGTGGTTGCTGTTGCTACCCAGCGAGCGAACAACACCATCCAGAAAATTCAATAGTTTGATATGTTATGCTTCGTATAACTGCAACTTATTTAGACTTTATCTATTCACACCAGGCTAGCTAATTAATTAATTAAGGTTTAAGACATTTAGTATTTAGACACTCAAAGTTTTAAGTTAACACCCTAGCTACCTCCCTATAGGTACTTGTCAGTTTGGATTGGATTGGATTGGATCGGATTGGTATAGTCATACAATTCAATCAACTAAAAAAATTATGATGCTTCTGGGCATACTTTGGAGTTGTACGGTCCGTAAATATATGTGCAACCCGTATAATTTTTTTTTATTTTTAATTTAATATTCGTATATCCACGTTTTATTATATACAAACGTATAGATCGAGTTTTTGAGAGAGATAAATTCAAAGAAAACAGGTTTAAATCAAGAGGCATGATGTCATAAGTACTCAAAATACGGGTATTTACTTATATATATATATATATAGGATCCGCATCCTATAATAACACTCTCTTATTGCATAACCCGAAATAACACTGCATCCAATGTATATTACAGTGCTGTAAGGCAAATTACATTGATATAGGATCACAAATGAAAAAGAATTTGCTCAAACACATAAAAGAACATATTCTTGTACATGTAAAACTAAGATTTTGAAAAAAAAAAAACCAAAGATTCGGGTTTATCTTGCAGGGTTATTTCGGGTTATGCAATAATAGTGGGTTATTATAGGATCTTTACCCTATATATATATATATATATATATATATATATATATATATATATATATATATATATAGGATTAGGTTCAAATGCTAACCCTCATTTATGGCACTAACCCATTAACCCTCATAAACCAATCAGAATTGAACACATGGCTTTTTCTTTTATTATTTAATAAGGGTAAAGTAGTAATTTGCTATATTAAATACTTTACCCCCTCTTTTTTTATACATCCATAACTTTTTTATGCTATAATATTTTTTTATAAAAATTGCACCATTTTACTCGTCTTATTTTTCTCTTTAATTCGGTTATAGTCTTGACTAGGTTTTTTTATTTTTTTTCGTATGTCCGTACTTACACCAATGTAACAAGTATAAAAATAACAAATTATTTGTAACGAGTTGTAACGAATTTCGGTTTACATTGTTATAGAATAAATACGGTTTACGTTTAAGAGTGTAAACGACCCAAGCCGATCCCGAGCTAGTTAATTACGTTATATTCTTGACTAGGTTTTTTTATTTTTTTTCGTATGTTCGTATTTACGCCAATGTAACAAGTATAAAAATAACAAATTATTTGTAACGAGTTAACGAATTTCGGTTTACATTGTTGTAAAATAAATACGGTTTTAATACTTTAAAAAAATTATATCTACAAGATTGTAAAGACATTTTAATACTTTAAAAAAAATAATACAACATTTTGTTGATAAAAACCAAAATTCGTTATATATACAAGATTGTAAATACGTTTTAATACTTTAAAAAAATTATATCTACAAGATTGTAAAGACATTTTAATACTTTACAAAAAATAATATAACATTTTGTTGATAAAAACAAAATTCGTTTTATATACAAGATTGTAAATACGTTTTAATACTTTAAAAAAATTATATCTACAAGATTGTAAATATATTTTAATACTTAAAAAAATAATATAACATTTTGTTGATAAAACCCAAAATTCGTTATATCTACAAGATTGTAAATACATTTTAATACAAGATTGTAAATACATTTTAATACTATAACATTTTGTTGATAAAAACCAAAATTCGTTATATCTACTAGATTGTAATACGTTTTAATACTTTAAAAAAATACTATAACATTTTGTTGATAAAAACCAAAATTCGTTATATCTACAAGATTGTAAATACATTTTCATACTTTAAAAATTATATTTACAAGATTGTAAATGCATTTTAGTACTTTAAAAACCAAAATTCGTTACAAAATCAAGAATATAACGTAATTAACGAGCATCCGGAAAAAATAAAAAACCTAGTCAAGAATATAACGTAATTAACGAGCTCAGGATCGGCTTGGCTCGTTTACACTCTTAAACTTAACCCCTATTTATTATACAACAATGTAAACCCAAATTCGTTACAACTCGTTACAAATAATTTGTTAGTTTTATACTTGTTACATTGGTGTAAACACGAACATCCGAAAAAAATAAAAAAAACCTAGTCAAGACTATAACGGAATTAAAGAGAAAAAAAAGACGAGTAAAATGGTGCAATTTTTATAAAAAAATATTATAGTATAAAAAAAGTTATGGATGTAAAAAAAAATGGGGTAAAGTAAATTACATTAATACCCTTATTCTCTTTTCTTTCAAATTAATTACATTATTATATTATAGTTTAATATCCACCATTAGATTAGAATCTTGTAATTTGATCATTCAATATGATGAGGTTAATGAGTTATTGCTCTATCCTAAGGTTAGCATTAGAACCATTCCCTATATATATATATATATATATATATATATATATATATATATATATACCGAATCTTTCACATAGTGCTTTTAATCAATCTGATTTTGCATGTCCTCTGAAATTTAAAGTAGGCGCAAATTAACTAATAGATTTCCTTTCTTTCAGTTATTCTTTTGCCCCTTCCCTAGTATATTAATAACAAAACGGATTTTTCCAATGTATAAACTAATAATTCCAATGGCTTAGTTTATACATTGGAAAAATCCGTTTTGTTATTAATATACTAGGAAAGGGGCAAAAGAATAACTTAAAGAAAGAAAATCTATTAGTTAATTTGCGCCTACTTTAAATTTCTAAGGACATGCAAAATCAGATTGATTAAAAGCACTATGTGAAAGATTCGGTATATATATATATATATATATAGGGGATGTTTAAATGAGAACCAATATAAGTTAAGAACTAAAAGAACCATTTCTAGCCACAAATTTGAAGGGTATAAAAGTAACTTCCCCTATTTTCAAGAAAAATTACTTTTATACCCTTCAAAACTTATGGCTATAAATGTGGTTCTTTTAGTTCTTTCATATTTAATGGTTCTTAATAGAATAAGTCCTTTTATATATATGTAACGACCCGATTTAACTAATTATTAAAATAATCGATATGTGATTAAATTTTAAGTTAAACTGTGTTGTTATGTGCTGACTAGTAGGTTAAATGACTAGCTACTAGTAAATTTTAGTTAAATGATTAACTAAAGAATTGAGGGACTAATAGTGCCAATTGTTAAAAGATAAATTAGAATGGGGTTTAAAGGGGAATGGGGGGTCAAACTTGGTCAAAATCAGTTTCTTGTGTTGGTGGAGAGGAGGTCGACGACCCAAAGAAGAGAAAACAAGGAATTCATGTTTTGGACCAAAATTGACCTACTAAAACCCTTTTGATCTTGAATGCAAGCTTGGATTTGTGTTCTTCATCCAATTTCACAGCTCTAGGTATGTTATTTCTTATGTGTTGTTGAATTCTTGGTGGGTTTGCATGTGGGTGGGGTTAGAGGATGATTAAATCCAAATACTTGGATGTTTGATGTAGTTTAGCACATGTGTTGTGTGGAGTAAGGTGATAACCAGCTAATCCAACCATGTAATATGTAAACTCTTGAAAACCTAGAGTTGAGTTTTTGGGGAATTATGGGTTTGGGTGAAATTGGTGGGTTTAATGAACTAGAGTTTGGAAATGATGAATGGTTGCATTTGATAATGGATGTGCAGTGATTTGGATGAGAAATTATAAATTAAGAAGTTTGAGACTTCATATGTTTGAAATGAAAGGAATGGAAATGTTCACCTTTTTAAAATGTTGATGTTGGGGGTCATAAAACTCTGCACATAAGGTGTTTGAGGAAATGCCTCAAACAACTCAAATGCAAGAATGAATTGTGATTATTGGTGAATTTGGGGGAAATGGTTCATAAACTCAAATAGATGATTTGTTAGTGGTGTTTAGTCTAATTTCATATGTTAGAAGCAATTGGAATGTAAATTAATGAATTAGGAGAGTTTGACTATAGTAAAGTCAAATATGATGATAATGGGTCAAAGGGTTGGAAGTTTGTTTTGTGTGAATTGTTCCTAGATTGAATGTGTATGTGTGATAATATGATCTAGGAGGTGGGAGTACCAACCAAAGGCCCGGTAAAGAGAAAGTTGAACCAAGTGGAACTAAGGACCAAAGTGAGTAAACCTATCCATGAATAAGCAACCATAAGACTTATCCATGTTTGCTAATGTTTGAATTGTTGGAATTCATAATGTGATGTTTGTAGTAGTTGTTGCTTATTATGTGATGGGTGCATGAATTAAATTGATGTCAATGTATGATAGGGAATAATTGACATGTTCATGTTTGGTGATCCACATTCGTGTGGAAGACGATGTAAGACCACACTTTGGTGGCATTCGGGTGATGATCCACATTCGTGTGGAAGAGGGTATAAGTCCATACTTGTATGGCAAAGGTGATGATTCACATACGTGTGAAAGTTGGGGTGTAATGACTAATGAGGGTCATGGGGATGATTCGCATTCGTGCGAAGGAAAAAGGATTGAAGTGAATAGTGGTTTGGGTAAAACAAACCATTATGTGATTATGTGAAATTATATGTTGAGGGTCACCAAGATAGGTTTGGGGACTTAAAAATATGATTAAATAGGGTCATGGAGTTGATTTTTGTGTAAAAGAATGTCCGGGAATGATCCGGATCGAATCTGGAAGTGAAAACGCGAAAATTGGAGTTTCAGACCTGCAGTGGGCGTACCATACGCCCAGCATCTTACACTACGCCCAGAAGTTTCTGCCAACGCTGGAATTTGGGCGTTGGGTACGGTGGGCGTACCATACGCCGGGTTGGGCGTACCATACGCCCAGAATGGAATTTTTTTTTATTTTGCTTCCGTTTAATTCGGTTAAGCACGGGGAGGTTAAGGGGTTAACTCACTTAGTCCTTTTGGACTAACACTTGATTGTTTGTGGTTGTTTCAGGTCAAAGGTAGGCTCGGCTACGACTCAGAACGATCAGACGGTTAAAATGATCGAACCATGCTTTTGTAAAGATTAAGTAAATGGATTGTAAAGTTTAAAACTACACTTTTAACGTATTTGACATGTTTTGTAAATGATGAACAAGTCTAGTTAGTCATGTTAAAGCGTTAAATGATTTTAGTCGAATCGTAAGGGTTTTAAAACCCGTGAATCTGGGACCTAAATTTTGTAAATTCCGCAATTATGTTAAATATTTTGTTATGAGAATTGGGGTGTCACAATATATATATATATATATATATATGTTATGCGCTAAAATTTACCCAGGATATTTCAGGATCATGGATATTTAGGGATATATTATTGATTAACCAATATCTCTGTTTATTCCTAATCTTGTTTGCGAGATTTCAGGAAATGACAGGTTGACATATGGATCAGCAATAATCACGGGAAGACTAGAAAGGAATTCCAACAAACTAATCATGGAACGCGGCAACAAGGAGGACTTCACGCCATTATTTTGAACAAGTCTCCCACGTTTGGAAAGTGCCCGAGATATTCGCAACGGTTTTATGAACGTTATTAATCGTTTGTTTGTAATTCCATTGTATAAATACTGAGGCAATTGATCGATATATGACAAGTGAACTCCATTGGCAACCACACAAGCTCACTTACACTATTAACATTGATCATATCGTGCTCTTTCGTTGTATCTCGATCACTTTCGTATTAATAAATTAGACAGAGTGACTATTGTCACCTCCCGATGTTTTTATGCCCGTAATCCTAAGGGATCAAGGGCTTTTCTTTGTATAAATCTCGAGTGTTCGGCTATTTTTCTGTTTCATATACTGAAATTTCCCTAGGGGTCCTCAGGAATATTTTGATCACAAATCTGATATACTTGATATATTTGATTATAAAACACAATACCCCACTTTTCTAATTCTGTTTTGCTAAAAATTATACTTGTTAATTTTTACCCGAAACAATATATACATGCATTAAGGGGATAGTTCGAATGTTAACTCTTACTTATTGCGATAACCGAATAACTACATCTTATTACTTTGAGGCCCATATTAAATAAAATACAAATGTGTATGTTTTTTCTTTTTTTTATTAATGTAAGTGGGTTCTACATTAATTAAAAAAAGAAAAAATCAACAACTTTATATTTACTTTACTGTAGGCCCCAAAGTAATAATATGTAGTTATTCGGTTAACGCAATAAACATTGGTTAACATTTGATCATCTCCCTATGCATTAATATGCAATATTTATCATGCATTTAAAAACAAAGCGCATGGGCTTTACAAACTCCTAGCTTAGCTAGGATGTTTTTTTGACAATGTAAGACTAGCCCACTTGATAGAGGCATTAAACTATCCACAGCGCCTAAGCCGCCGGGCCAGCGGCCTCTCACCTTTCGGCGGGGTGTAGCGGGAACACCGCCACCCTGCTCCACGGATCCCGCCCGGATGGGTTCCACGGCCCCCGTTTCCCGTGATACCCCCTTCAAACCTATTGGCCATTTTCAAATTTCAAATGGGCCCCTCCCCCACTTTGAACGGCTAGTTTTTATTAAAAAAAAAATTCAAACTTTATATAAACCTCTCATTCCAACCATTTTACACACTCATTTTCATTCAAACTATCTCTATTTTTATACAATTTATTTTTTTATAAAAATGTCATCATCCTCTCCGGTGTTTTCATCATCCTCTTCATCTTCTGATAGCGAGGGTATGGAGGTTTTTATCTCGTTGTTGTCGGCGATGGCTCAAAAAAACGCGTCTCAGATTCCTCGGCCTATCATTAGAAGACTTCAAATTAATCGAGACAGGGAAGCAGGGCATGATCTTTTGATGGGTCATTATTTTGGAAGCGAACCGTTGTATAATGAGAAGGCATTCAAAAGGCGTTTCCGGATGCAACGACCTTTATTTGAATGTATCGTCAACGACCTAGAGGATGCGGATACTTATTTTCAATTGAGATGGGATGCTCGAGGCAAGCGAGGATTTACAACTTTACAAAAGTGTACGTTGTCTATTCGACAATTGGCATACGGGAGTACGGCATACATAATAGATGACTATTTACAGATGTCAGACAGCACTTCCAGAGAATGTCTTTATAATTTCTGTAAGAATATCTGTCGACTCTATGATCCTAAATATTTGGCAAACCAAATTATAATGATGTTATGAATTTGTATGAATAACATGAAAATTATCATGGGTTTCCCGATATGCTTGGTAGTATTGATTGTATGCACTGGGATTGGAAAAAATTGTCCGGTTGCATGAAGAGGACAATTCATGAGAGGCGATCATGGATGCTCTTCGATTATTCTTAAAGCAGTTGCTTCACAGGATTTATAGATTTGATATGCATATGTTGACATGCTCGGAGTGAATAACGACCTAAACATTTTGAACTCGTCACCGTTACTCAATGATATGGAAAACGATATGGAAAACGGTGTGTTTCCACAATCATCGTTTTTTTGTAACGATAACGAGTACGCTCACGGTTACTATCTTGCTGACGGGATTTACCCAGAATGGCCGATTTTTATGCAACAATAACATGTCCAACAACCTTTAAACAAAAAAGATTTCAAGTAGCTCAAGAGGGTGCAAGGAAGGATGTTGAGCGGGCTTTTGGTGTTCTTAAAAAGAGATTTCAAATTATAAAAAATCCGGCTAGAGCATGGCATCCCAAAAAAATTAGATCAGTTTTGTATGCATGTATCATAACACACAATATGATACTTGAATGTGAGGGCAAGTCGATTAGCCCGTTTGTACCAGATGAAGACGAACCGCCATCTCCTCTTAACATTGATGACCCGCGCAGAGATAACCAAATTTTGGTGTTGCGATATAAAAGCATTCACGAGTTGTTAAAAGCCGATTTGGTCGAACATATCGAAAGGGTTCGCACCGATTTTGTTGTTCGTAGCATCTAAGGCGATTAATAGGTTTTTAATATGTTTTTGTTTTTTTTAATGTAATGTGTGTTTTTTTTGTAAAATATTGAATTATTTTAAGGGTGGTGTTAATCTCACACCCTCTTTTTTTAAAAACACACCCCTCAGACGGCCCGTACTGCCCAGTACGGCCCGTCTCAGTACTTGGTTAAACATTCAGTTTGACAACCTGTGCTAATGATTGGGAACAAGACGGGCCGTACTGGCCAGGACGGCCCGTCTCATTCATCGTACAGACATTTCCTGCAACCTAGTACAATGATTTGACAGCAAGACGGCCCGTACTGGCCAGTACGACCCGTCTTGCTTTTTCAATTCTGACAAAAAGGACACTGGTTTGACCCAGTACGGGCCGTATTGAACATTTTCAAATTTGTAAATAAGCTTGAATCGTTTCAAATGAACGCGTAACTTTCGAATTTGAATATATTTCAGGATAATCATATCTGTAACGATGTCGTTCTGGGACGGGAGTTTTTTCAACTATTCCGTGCCAGATTTGAACGAAGAGCCTCCTGTTGAGTATTCAAACGGCACGATATATTTCTGAATGCTGAACCTAACACTGATGTCGGTTTTGACAGTCAAGCATCGTATGGGTTCGTGTATGACGACAGTAAACAAAGTAACCCGGAGGAGGGTTATGAAGAAAAGCCGGCGGCTTCAAACGTTAACTGGGAAACCTAAGAGGTAACTTAAATGAAACATAAATGTTGATGATTGTATATTATCGCTATCCATTAACGGTATTTATTATTGTTTTTATATGTCAGGAGTTTATGTCTGAGGAATCGCTGGTAGGGTGGGTGAAAAGTAGAGCACTAGACAATGGTTACATTGTAGTCAAGAGAAGAACGAAGAAATCAAAGACAACAGACAGTGTAATCAAATTCTGGCTCATGTGTGACCGTGGTGGCGAGCACAATAGCATCGCAATCCTTAGACGGTCAGGGAGCAAGAAAATCGGTTGTCCGTTTCAACTGATAGGGTTATACAACGAAGTTCGTGAATCCTGGAAATTACAGGTGATTAACGACAATCACAATCACGAACCTGCTCAGAATCTAGAGGGTCATCAATATGTTAGAAGATTCACTCAGGAGGAAGAAGATCTGGTTGAGAATCTGACCGAGCGACACATGGATCCTCGTAATATACTTTTGAGCGTAAAGAAACATAACCCTGCAAATGTATCCGTCCCTAGGGATGTATACAATTTACAGCAGAAGATAAAAAAACAAGAAAAATTCGGTGATACTCCGATGCAGGTCTTGAAAAACGTGCTTCACAGTCAGCGGTATGTTTACTATACCCGGGAGGATCCTGAAACAAACGTCGTGAAATACATTTTCTTCTGTCATCCAAAATCGTATTGCTGGTGGCGTGCATTTCCGCATGTACTGATGATGGACGCGACGTACAAAACGAACCAGTACATGCTTCCATTTATTCAAATTGTTGGCGTGACTTCCACACACCAGACGTTTAGTATTGCTCACGCGTTCGTAAGCAAAGAGCGTGAGGAAAACTACGGCCGGGTCTTGGATATGGCTAAGAGTATGTTGAATAAATGTATGGAGCCACGTGTGATCATAACAGATCGAGACCTTGCTGTTATGAGTGCGTGCCGTAAGGTGTTTCCAGAAGCTGCAAAATATCTCTGCAGATGGCACATAGACGAAAATATTGCCGAAAACTGCAAGGCAAGCTTTTCAGAAGCAGACTGGAAGAAATTCAAAGGTCGATGGGCGAATTTGTGTAACTCTCCGACAACAGAGTTATACGACTACAACTACAACCGTCTGTACGAAAGACTTATCAAAGACAACAAAAAAAGTAAGCATCATATACCATCATTATTATCATCATATCATCATTGGTTTTTGTTTCATTTCAGGGGTTCTGGAGTATCTGACGCACACCTGGTTAAACAGTTACAGAGATATGTTTGTAACAGCATGGACCAATAGAACGGGCAATTTTGGTCAACGTACAACAAACCGGGTGGAAAGTCAGCACTCGAACCTTAAACGATTCCTCAGATCAACAAAAGGCACGCTTGCCTCGCTTGTCGGTTTCGTAAATGAAATCGTGCAAGCACAATTGGTAAAAATGAAACACGATTTTGAAACGAGCTTGATTAAAACTATGGGTCATCATAAACTACCAATATTTGATAACCTTCGAGGAAAGGGGTCCCATAAAGCTCTTGATTTGTTGGTCGAGGAAAAAGAAAAAATAAGAGTCATGCGCGACAAAAATATGACGTGTGGCCACCAGCTTTGAACGAGTTGTGGGTTGCCGTGCGCATGTAATATATCAAAATATTACAACACAGGTTCGTAATATTAAATGTAAATCTTAACTGTTTCGCACGTAGTTACTGTTATATTCTAATTATAAATTATACAGATAAAAAGATACCGCTCTCATATATAGATATTTTTTGGACAAAACTTAACACAGCTAACCCAACACTGTTCGAAGAAGAAGAAATAGATGTTATATGACAAATGGGTTTGGTTACAGAAGAAATAAATTCCAAACCTCCTGAAATAAAAAGAGTCTAATAAAGAAGGTCTTGGCGCATGTATTTCCAAATAAAAGCGACAAAAAGACGCCTTCAGTTCAAAAAGATACACGTGGTCGTCCAACTTTAAAGGCACAGAAACAAAAAGAGCAAGACGTTGTTAAATATAATTTAGCGTCCCAAGAAAGTACATTTAAAGTCAGAAACCCGTATTTCGGCGCAGTCGTTCCACATCGGTATCAAAAGCAATGCCACCATCGGACTCACTAAGTCAAAACGAATTTCGTTTTCCACGTAACATGAAGCCAGAAGGAATAAACAATGTTTATCGTTTCGATCATCACATCCTTCCTCTGCTTCAACCTTACGTGATAAGCATACAAGATGTCGAGCCAGATGGTAACTGTGGTTTTCGTTTTATAGCCGTGGGTTTAGGATTCGATGAAAGTCATTGGGCATTTATTCTACAACAACTCTTGCACGAATTGGATTTCAATGCAGATCTGTACAGATATGTGTTTAACTCATACGACCCAGGATCTTATGATGTACTACGCAACACAATAAATTGGCAACAGATTGCACCTGCTCCTGCCGAACATTGGATGTTTATGCCTCACACAGGTTTAGTAATTGCTCAAATATTTGGCGTCATCGTTCACCTTTTCAGCAGTCGAGGTCCTCAAACCATTTTTCCTTTGTGGACATCTGCTAATAGTTTGCCGCGACATAACGTCGTATCAGTAATTCATCTTGGCATCCATTACGTTAATGTTACCTTACAAGGATATTATCCAATTCCAACAGTAAATCCTATTTGGAAACGTTACTGAAATGATGCCGCAACCGACTGGGAGTTCGTATATCATGACAGGCTGCAAGAATATCAAAGATTTCTAGATGAAAATAAGTTAGTCGACTACATAGACGTGTAAATGTAAAAAACAAATTCTTTCTTTAATTAAATGTAATAAAATTGATTTTTTTGAGTATATGTTAAAAAAAAAAATTAAAGAACAGTACGGCCCGTACTGCCCAGTACGGCCCGTACTGTTCTATGTTCAATTCAAATGGCAGACGCCATTTTCACTTTTTTCACTTTCACATACACCCAAACTCTCTCGTATTGGTCTATACACCCCGTCTTGGATCTTTAAACTTTCGACACCAGGTATGTGTTTCCTTCGTAGATCATGAATATGTGTTTACATTAGGTTTTTGATCGAAATAGGACCTGTTTAGACCAATTTTAAGTTTTCGAAATAAGATCAAGACGGGCCGTCTTGTCCTATACGGCTCGTCTTGATCATTCAAAATTTGAATCAGTCAAGAACAAGACGGGTCGTCTTGACCAGTACGGCCTGTCTTGTTCACCTAATGAAGAAGGTGACCTTTGGCCTGGTATGGCCAAGACGGGCCGTCTTGGTTAGACGGCCTAGTTTTGGTCGAGTATGGCCAAGACGGGCCGTCTTGGTCAGACGGCCTAGTTTTGGCCAGGTATGGCCAAGACGGGCCGTCTTGGTCAGACGGCCTAGTTTTCGCCTGGTATGGACAAGACAGGCCGTCTTGACCAAGACGGGTCGTCTTGGTTAGACGACCTAGTTTTGGCCTGGTATGGCCAGGACGGGCCGCCTAGATCAGTACGGGCCGTCTTGATCTAAGACGGCCTGGTTTTGTTTGAGACGGGCAACATTGATACGTGCTGTTCTGAGCTGTGCGGGCCGTCTTGATCAGTAATTTTTTTTAACATTCACTCGTTTTTCGTTGTTCAGTTTATACTTTTATTACCGAGATGGATGCCGAGATGCCACAGCAGGAGGACGTCGCCCTGCAAGGGCCTCAGTTAGATCCGGAGACACTCGCGCTATCGCAGCACGAGTGGCTGCAGTTTGAGCCACAGTCAGCGGCGGCGACGAGGTGCCGTCGGATTCTGCGGATGAGCATGAGGACGCCCCGTTGTATAGATTGGGGTGTTCTTCCAGATTGCGGGGAGGCGGTGCGTGCTAGAGCCATCCTCGGCGAGGACACGCCGTGGACTCGCTTGTTTGAGCTCGCGGAGCTGCCTTCGTACAGGCTTATTACTGTGGAGTTTTTATCTACATTTAGATACCGAGCTCACCAGGCAGCAGTTCGGGAGGAGGATGACGAGGAGCTTCCTCCAGATATCGAGTTCTCCTTAGGCGGCCAGCACTTTGAGATGTCGATCGAGCGGTTCGCCGTGCACTTAGGCATCTATTACGAGCTGGAGACCGTTCGTGACGACTTCGCACAGGGGATGACGCAGGGGGGAGGGGGTTATGAGGGCCTGGTGGGCCCAGATATCAGATACACCCTTCACCGGCCACCGGGTACGGGCCACGATGATCAGAGATCCTCTGATCTGTTACATCCATTGCTGCATCGTGACGACCATTTCAGGTCGCGGTCAGAGCCAGGAGTGGGTGACGACGACAGATCTGTTTTATCTGCACTCACTCATTGCTGGCAGGCCGTGCAACCTGACACGGTGTTTTGCGTTGTACTACGCTTCCTTCTACCACCGACAGGAGCGCGGTACATTGTGGGGTGGCGCCTTTGTCACCCACATCGCCCGCAGCAGAGGCATGGTTGACATGCTTGATGATCTGCCGGCGATCGAGCCTCGTAAGCTCGATTGGCGGACGATCATCAGCATGAAACTTGCCGCCGACATCCCGGGTCTGGGATTGTGGTTTATTGGGCAGGACGGCTGCCCGTTTCAGCCGGCCCAGTGGTATTGCCAGAACAGTAGCAGCAGGACGGTGGCCCGATGCCGGAGCCCGAGCCGATTCGGGAGAAGCCGGTTCAGTCACCGCCGCGCAAGGAGGAGCCTCCGCAGCATCCACCGCACGTTTACCCTGCGGTGCGCCTGACCGAGCCACTCGAGGCATTGTTGCACCAGATTGCCGGCCGGTGCAACGAGACGGCTCAGCGGATGGCACGCGTCGAGCGACGGCTCGATCGTTACGAGGATTTCGTCCAGTGGACGGTCGCGTCAGAGCATGCGCGACGGGACGGGACACAGCTTCCACCGTTCCCGGAGCCACGCGTCTACGCAGACGACGGATCGGACGCTGGACCATCCGGATCGTAGTTCATTTTGTATTTTGTTTCATTGTATATAAAACCGTACAGTGTATATACGTATGTTTTTTCTGCATTTGTATTGTTTCTGTTTGTGTTGTTTAATATTTGCGCGACAAACTTTATATCGTTTAAATTATTTAAATTAACGTAAACAAACTAATTATAAAATGAAATATTTAGTTAAAACGACATTATGACGTTTAATTAACATAATAACCGTATATCGTTCAAATAACTTACATAATAAACGTACATCGTTAAAAATTAAATTTAAATACGTAAATTAAGTTTAAATAAAATAAATAACACATATCGTTCAAATAATTCACGTATTAAACGTATATCATTAAAAATTATTTAAATACGTAAATTATGTTTAAATAAAATAAATTAATTCAAGACGAGCACGTACTGGCTAGTACGGGCCGTATTAGGTTATATCAAAACTGGTTGACACCCAAAATGGCTTGGAAAAATAAGCTTGGGCCAATACGGGCCGTACTGATCTGTACGGCCCGTCCCACAGAATGTTTCACTGATTCCAAAGAATTCCCTGGAATGTTTGTCTGTACTCAATACGGGCCGTACGGGCTAGTACGGCCCGTCTTGGCCCGCAGGGGTGTTAAAATAAAAAAGAGGGGTGTCCAAATAAAAAAGCCCTTATTTTAATTTAGTGTAATGTTTTTTATTTATTTTTAATGTTGATGATGTGGAATAGTGGGGAAGGGTTTTCAGTGGGGTGACCACTGTGGGGTTTTGTGGTTTTTAGTGTGGTGATGACGTGGCAGGAAATTTCAGTGGAGAGGAATTTTCAGTAGGGTGACCGCCGTGAATGGTCTTACCTCTTAAGAAAGGTCTTGAATTCAAATTTCAAACAAGGAGTATTTGAGTGTAATAGGAGTATGAGTTATAATGACACTATTGTTGTTAAAAAAAAAAAAAAAGCTAGGATGTTTTTTTCTTTTATATACAAACGTGTTTTAAGACTTTTACTTTTTGCAAATTAGAGAAACTTTTAGTACTATCTCATATCACACACTCGACCTGTTGTTTTTCGTAAGTCTAACACTTTACAACCATTAATATATAAAAAACATAAATATTTATTAGATTTTAACATGTGTTTTACTAATTAAATAAATTATGAAACAATAGCCTAATTGTTATTCTTATACTACTGAAGCCACAAGACAAGCTTTCAAAATTTTGCTAGTATATATGTATGGTTTCTTTTGTTTTTATCGTTTTTGAAGTGGAGAATATTGTTCTATTTATTGTTCTATTTATTTTAAGTTATTCTTTTTATTTTTAAATGTTTATTATTTTTTAGAAACACTTTAAATTTGTTTGATTGTTTATTCCTTTTTTTTTTATTATTTTAATGTTAATAGCTGGTTTTAGTTATATTTTATTTTATTTTTCTTAAAACTTTAAACTATAACTAAAACGTTCACTTAAAATTCAATGCACCATTACAATTTATTTATTTTTAGTAATGTTTAAATATAAATTTTACTTCAAATCAAATAGGGTGAGATATAATATGTTTTTTTTTCTTTTTTAATTTATTTTGATTCTTTTTAACGTTTCCTTTCACTACAATATATTTATATGAGGAATGATTAAATAAGATTTTTTTTGCCTAAGAATAATATAAAACAATAAGAATTTGACAAGTAATATGCTAAAAAAGGAATGTGAGATAATTTAGTTATAACATTTTATTTTTTGCAATATATTTTAATTTCTTTTTGTACTCAACCCCTTTTTTTATTGAATTTATTTTTGTATTAGATTTTTGTTATTTTTGTGTATATGATTTTGATTTGTATACTGTATTTTTATTTTTTTGTATTGTATTCTAATATTTTATACTATATTTTTATATTTTGTGTTAAATTTTTGATTTTCTTGTATTAGATTTTTGTTTATTCTGTACTAAATTTATTTTTTTTGTATTGAATTTTATTTTTTATACAAGTTTTTTGTTTTTAGGTTTTGTCACATGTTAAACTTTTATTGTTTTCTTATTTTTTTAAGCAAAATTCTTTTTTTTTTGTGGATAGACCCCGTAAGTTTATACTTCACAACTATCTATTTGTATAAACACTACTTTAAATTCAAGTTGAGATTCCTCTTATTTTTTATAAGGACAATTACATATATACCTGACTTAAAAAATAAATTAAATGTATTCATTATCTAACTCTTTAAATTACATATATTTCCTTATCTAAAGTTTTAAAACACATATACCCCCTTATCTAAAGAAGGAAAATTATAAAAGAATGAGCGATATGTGATTTAACTTTTAATATGGGTGTATATGTAATTAGAGTTGTAAATAGAATGATATATGTAATTTTTTTTATTAAATTGATTTCCATCATAATAATGAGGGTATTCAAGTAGTTATTATATAAATATGACAACAAAGAAGATGGGATTTTCAAAGTCAATAAGTCACTTAAACGATAATTAAGAAAAAAAAACCATTAACAAATAAAGTAATAAAGAACTTAAGTAATAACTTTTATTTAGAAACTATCTCCAAAACCATTATAAACTATTGTAATTGTTATAACAAATTAAAGGCGTCCAAGATACTCACAAATTAAACAAATAGGTTAAAAACTTGAAAATACTCTTTCAACGTTTTATTCTATGATCACGGTTTGTTACTCGATTAGTCGATTGAATATATTATATATGGATGACACACCTACAAAGAAGCCCGAAAACTTTCCATCAGTCAAAAGCTTTAGTTACAAAAAGAAACTTTTAAAACTACAAGGATCGTTTTTGTCATACTATTTATTAAAATGTTAATTTCAAATAACCCTTTAAGTCTCGTAAGACGACAACTTATACCCTCAGGAAGTAAAGAATTAGAAGAAACCTTCCTATAAATAAAGCATTTTCCCTCCCAATTTCCCCTCCAAGATAAATCCCACAATTAATTTCCTTCAACTGCTACTTCACCCATACACTCTCTAAAATAACCATAAGCAACAGGCAGCATCATCATCCAAACGATGTCGGCCGGCGAAAACGACGGTTCCAACGATCGTATTGCCGCCATCAAGTCCACCCTACACGTCGTCCCCGACTTCCCGAAACCAGGTACACTTACATCTCCATGTTTTCCGGTAACTTTCCACACTATCGGTATATTATATGTGAATTTACACACACAAGCTCGCTTGCATTGATGAATATAATCTGTGAACAACAGGGATAAGGTTTCTTGACATCACCACATTGTTGCTCGATCCAAAGGCCTTCAAAGACACGATTGATTTGTTTGTTGAACGTTACAAACAGAAAAATATTTCTGTAGTTGCAGGTAAAAAGTCTGATTTCTCTTAGTTTTATTAAAATTAATTTCAAATTTGTTATATACTTATTCAGAGATATGGCCCAATTTTGACTTTTTGAGTTTTACAAAATAAAATAATCCCGACTTTTTATTGAGTTATACAAAATAAAATAAGTCTAGAAGATGTGCTTCTTTATATCTAAACGAACTAATTATTTTCACCAAATCTAGTATCTGTGGCAAATAAATTATCAAATTTATGACGTTGTATTTTAAAATTTATCTCTCAAGTTTTTTCTTCTTTGTGTTTGAATTTTAAAAATTATTTAAATTTATTATTAATTAATTTTTTTTAATAAAGTTATGTAATGTCTAAGTTTTATCTAGTATTAGTGGAGGGATATATGCATATTATAATGTAATAGGGAGATTGAAAAAAAAAATCAAAATATGTTTTGCGAAATTTCAAACGTTGTGGACTTTTATTCCACTTGATCATCCTGGTAAATGAGTGATCTGTTGACTTTTAGCAATCAATTTCAGTTTCTAAATGAAATGATTGAAGAACCAAAGTGCTAATTTATTGACTTTTTAATAAGAGTTCTTGGTTTTAAGTTTCTCTACAAAAAAATTGATTTTGAACAAGCACTTTTAGATGGTAGGGTCAAGATTTTTGTTTACCGAATGATGCTTGATTTGGTGGTTTGAAAAAAATAAAAAAAAAGTGACATTCCATTTTCCTTTTGACTGATTAGCAGGTTGTTCTAGAATCATGAGTCATATATGGTTGCATGTTCTTAAGGCTAAGAAAAAAAATTTTGAGTAGAAAATTCAAAACAATTCAACGACATATATTATTTATGGTACATAAAAAAAATGCTACCGAAATCTTACATGAGAATCATGAAAAGACGTTATTATTAAGGTGCTTGCAGGTCAAATGTTGTTTTGTTCTTGACGGATCAAATATTGGGTAAAAATAGGGTATGAAGGGTGTGTTGAATATGAAATGTTGTTTTGTTTTTTAGTATTTAATATTAAGTAGTAGTGGTTGATGATAGATAGTGGGAGATGGGGAATAGAGGGGTCAGCGATTAGTCGGTATGAATGAGTATGAGCGGCTAAAAGTGGCCTTTGCTTACTAAAGCATGTGCTCGATCTCTTTCAAGATCCAAATTTGGGGTGAAATGATGTTGCTTATTGTTGTTGGGTAGGACCCCTCCTAGTAATGATGGTTTTTCAAAACTGGTACATATCCTTATAACTGTATTTGATTTAATTTCTTTGCATCTTTCTAATTATATAAAAGATTAAATAAAAATAGATTTTTACATCAGAATAATGTAAATTAATATGAGTTTGTACTGGGTTATGGTTATTTTTTACTGATTTTTGTTTTGTGTACTATATTATTGTTTTTTTATGTTTTTAGCATGTCATATATCAAATTTTTATTGGTTCTTACTTTTCGTAGATAAAAACCTCTTTCTAGTGAATCAAATCCCTCTATATCAAAATTGTGGTAGTTTTACAATTCCGTCAAACTCAACTTAAATCTTTTTCTGATGACGTTTAATATATGTATGTATAAGACTTTTTTAATGTATATGTGCAAGTTCAGTTTTTGTCAATTTTCATATGTTGCTAAAAATTACATAAATCTTACACCATTGCAAAATCGCTTACACTAACAAATTTGCACATACAAATAAAATATGCCCGGTAAAATGGAAGGGTTGGGTTGAGTAGCTGGTTAGGATGAGTGTAGGTCAGGATGAGTTCTAAGCAAAATTAGTTTGAGTTTAAATGAGTTGTTTTTAAAAAATTATCTTATTTTAATTTAAAATGAGTTGTAATGAAACAAATAGTTTATTGTAGTAATTTATCATGATTTTCCACAATAAATATATTATTAATCATTCTTACACATTTGAATCAATTGTACTCATATATATTTTGAAGTTACCTACCTTGACCTCCATTGTGTTAAAATGTTACACATCTCAACTCATTCAATGTTATTTTGCTACCCATCTTAAACCAAACTATACTAATTATTTACCCATATCTACCCATTAATCTTGCTATTGGTCAATATTGTCAGGTCTAACATAAAATAAACAAAAGTTTTGAACATGTATAATAAATGTTATAAAAAAATAATGATTTGGGTTGATTTTGACAAAATTGGTTCGGCTATTGAATTAATGTGTGTTATAATAGTAACTGAAGAGATAAAGAAGATGCGAAGCCAAAAGTTTAAATGTTATAATGGTAACTTTGCCTATTTTAACGAAAATTACTTTTATCTTATTTAAGACATATGTTATAAATATGATAAACTTGTTTGGTTGAGTTGCTTGCACTTTCTTTAGGGTTAATCATTGCATTCATCTTTTCATTTTTCTGATTATCAATCATTGTTATCAAGTGGGGTTCTTTTTTTATGTTTGTTAACGTTGTAAAAGCGTTCTTAACTTGTGCATCTACACTATATATCATGAAAACTATAATTAATTTTAAGAGAAACGACAAGATTGGTGAAGTGCTTTTGTCTTTTAGCAATTCACCTAACAAATTTAGTAATCTAAACATATTTCATAATCTTTAGTCCAAAAACTAAGGTTGTAAGGTAACAGCATTTGTAGGTATATATGGTGATATTAGAAGGTTGTGCATTGGCAGGTATCGAGGCTCGGGGCTTTATGTTTGGCCCTGCAATTGCACTGGCCATTGGAGCAAAATTTGTTCCATTAAGGAAACCTAGAAAGTTGCCTGGTAATTCATATGTTTTCTCTGTTAGCTTTTCTAGCCTTCATTGAAAACATGCAACTTTTATAAAATAATGAAACACACCGTAATTTATTAATATTATTATTAATCAAATATATAACATACAATGAGAATTATTACAAAGAAAGAATGCCTATAAAAAAATTCTCTCTCAACACTAAGATTTGTATAATCTTTTAGATTTATTTAAAAAAAGAATGATATGTATAATCTTTTATCAAAATGCACATATTTATGGTATTTTTATAAGAATTGACGTACTAGATAAAATGAAAAAAAAATAATCGAAAGATAGAAATAACCTTTTTTTTCTTTCAATTTTATCTTTATAAAGAGGTACTACACTGGCCCATTTACGGTGCACGCTTATAATAGATATGGGTGTGGGTCTTAAGGGTTAAGAATAAAATTTCACCAATTTTAACATTATTTTACTTATTTTGTGAAAATAACGTTAAAAACGTTGTGATGATTAAATTCAACCGATAATTTAGAGCCGAGGACTCATTCATAACAGTCTTTCTATCCCAACTGGGATAGGGGAAAGTTTTGACTTCATCATTCTCCCCAAACCCAACCTAAAAATAGGAATATACCGAATAAGTTTATTTGTTTGTTGTAAAGAGGTGCTAGCTACACGTATTATGTGCTTCTCATGTTGTTTTCAAAACATGTCCCTTCATATATATAGTTTACGTGTATGTTAAAACTACAGGTGAAGTGATATCAGAAAAATATGTACTAGAATACGGGACAGATTGCCTTGAAATGCATGTAGGTGCAGTTGATCCCGAAGAGCGAGCTCTGGTGGTCGATGATTTGGTGGCTACTGGTGGTACCCTTTGTGCTGCAATTAACTTGCTTGGTATTTCTTTACAACTTTCCAACAATAATATATATATATATAGGTGTACATTTTCACATTTAATTAAGAGGCCTAATTATCTTATCTTAATGAAAAGTAACCGGCTTGTTGAGTTGTTTCCCAGAACGCGCTGGTGCTGTGGTTGTCGAATGTGCATGTGTGATTGAAGTCCCAGACTTAAAGGTATCCCACTAAAATTTATATCTTTGACGACAAAAAATGTTGTCGCTATAGCCAGCCAAAATTATAGTGGTGCATTTCATTACTACAAATAACTCAAAATATTTGTTCATCAATTTCACATGACATCTCTTTATACGCTAAGGAGGGGAGAGAAAATTTAAAAACCTTATAGTTCGAAATGTCATCGTTATAAGTTTGATTATACTTTTGTTTCGATTTTCTTTTTATACCAAAGATCATTACATTAGTAAATTAATAATATTAAAAAATATATAGTTAAACTAATGATGATGACATGTGGTCCTCGTACCGCATATATATAAATATATACACATGCATACATATATATACCTATCGATTAGTTAGGACGAGTTTTTTAATATTATCCAAAATGAATAGTTTTTTGAACCCTTGTACATACACACACATACATATAAATACATACATATAGACATATGTAAACATACATATAATTATTTTTAGTTTTATAACAATATATATATGTATTAAAACCCAGCATAACATTATTGTTTTTTTTTTTGTTTAGCTATGTAATATATGTTCATATAAGAAAATAAAAAAAAATAAACAAAAGAATTTATATGCATTTGTTACAAATATGTTATATATATGGTTCTACTGTCTCACAAGGTAAAAACGCCATTTTGTAACATACATGTAGCAAATATTTATAATTTTATATAATAACATATATTGCATAACTAAATTGAAAAAAGAAAATATCGGATTTTATACCAGATTTTCTTAACTCAAGTGTGTTTTCAAATTATTCTCTATGTGTGTTTGTTAGTTTATAAACGTGTTATTACACGACTTTGGTAAGAAGTAATAATTCTACTAAAATATATATATTAGTTTTTCCATATATTTTTTTTTATTGTTAGAAAACACATGACAAAATATTTGTTGACGTTGATGTGTTGTGAGCAACCTTTAAAACTGATACAAAGTATCATTAAGAAGTTTAGATTATAGATGATTATGGTATATAATGTTGTAAGAGAACAGTGTAAAAATAAAAGTTTTACCATTGAAAATTTTCATTTATTACAAATATTTTAAGCATGCATGGATGATCTTTTAGCACTTCCTGTTACATATATGGCCTTTGATCTTTTAAAACTGATAAATGTTCTGTTTACTGTAGTTATTAAACATGTTCATATTTGAATTATAAACAGTATAAAAGGTTAAGTTAGTTTTCCGTGTATTACATGTGTTAAATAAAAAAATATAATAAATAGTCATTAATGAAAATTTAGATAATATAAAACGATTTTTTAATATAAAATATGATTAAAATTTCATATAATCTAATAATTTAATTAATAAAATAATATTATTATTTATTTAAATACTAATTCTTCAAAGTTTTGTTTGTTTAAACATTTTATTTTTAAAAAATTGTTTTATAAATTTTATATTTTATAATAAATTGGTTTTTGTAAAAACTGTTTTTTAATATTAATATATTTTTAATGTATTAAAATATATTTTTAATTTAGAAATATATAAAAATATATTTAATATTTAATATTAGATGCATTTAATATTAGATGACTTTAATTTAACATAATTATATGATTTATTTGTTAAATTATTTTTAATTATAGATAGACTTGCGTCAATAATTATTTGAAATTAAATGTTTAATTAATATATGTTACATTTAAGAAAAGATTAATCGTTGTATTGATACATAAGCAAAAACATTTTATTTGATTGTAATAGATAAATTCTCCACAAGGCCAAATGACAATAGGGTATTAGAGCAAGTGCGAGAGGTACGACCACACATGACTCGTTTATTTAGAGGCCCTATTTTTTTAAAAAAAAATTGTATATATTATATATATAAATTTATTTAACAACAAACACATATAATTTACATTCCAATTTTTAAATATATTTAACCCAGCTACGAATTTTATAAAAGCTAAAAAAATTTTTTTGATTAAACATTTGACCCAATAACTCATTACAATTTAAATTTAGGTCAAAAAACAAATTAACTCAATTCATATTTAGTTACAAACTAAATACCACATACGCATACATAGGGGTCATTTTTAGCATTCGTACAGGACACCTAAATCTTTTAAAGAAAGCCCTGCAAATCTAATAAAAAATTGGCTAGCACGACAATATTCTGAATAGAAAATGATTACAATAGTGGTAAAAGATTTTTCATTCAGTTCACATAACCAATGAACAAATCACAAAAAGGAAAGATTAAAACCATGTGTAGTGCTGGGTGATGGAGGCGTGAGAGGGGCCGGTCAAGCCCCCATGGCGCCCTCCCCTCACTACACCAGAGTGTGACTGGGGCAGGCATGAGGAGCATCACTGGTTGAAGGAAGAAGAAAAGGGGAAAACAAGGGGGTGATGACGTAGAGTGATGGGGGAGTGATGATGATGTGGAGTGATGAGGGGTGACAGTGTTGGTTGTTTATGTGACGTCTACGTGGAGTGATGTGTATGTCACCACTACGCATGACCTAACAACAGAATGAAATAAGTTATCCTTCATGGATATATTCAATTATGTTTTGAAGGTTACATCATTAATGTGAGTCCTAACTTAACTGCTGTTTTGGTAATTGTGTTTTGTAGGGACGTGAACGGTTAAGATTGCATGGGAAGCCATTGTACGTGCTAATAGAGTCACGGTTTGAGCCAACTTCATGATGATGTAATTCATGGGGTTAAGTGTACATTAGAGAGCTACTATTCGCTACATATTTCATCTCAAAATCGGTTTAGTAAGTTCTTGATGATAAAAAATTCACTTTTCAAGCCCCTTCAAATTTTATCTAAAGCAATTCACAAGTGGCACACATTAGTCGTATCGTCTATAATGATCGCGTAAGTTGCAACTATAAATAAGACTGCATGAATTAATCTAAACACAACACAATGTATAAAACTCGTGGTGTGGTACGTTGAACTTAAAGAGCATATATCCTCAAAGCAGGGCTATATGTTAATATAACATAATATAAAAAAAAAAAACCCACAAATCGTAATAAATAATATATCTTAAATCCTTTAATGTTTACTCATTTTCAATTATGATAAAAAATGTGTGATTCACATCAAAACATATTGAAGTTTAATTATATATATAATTCAAAACCTATTTTTTGATGTAATTTAACGTGAATTACATATTTTTTTATGATGATTAAATATAGGTGGTTGTAGATGGATTTAACCGTTTAAGGTTTATTTATCTAAAATCGGGTTATTATAAGATGTAATTCACACACACGTGTGTGTATTATTTTTATACATTTAAAATATTGTGATTTATTGAAAATAAATTTGTGATAATTTGAACGTATAGAGATGTGGATTGTATCCTATAATAACCTAATATTAGAGAATTAACTCTTAAACTCAATCATAACTATCAATTTCAAATCCTGAAAAATAACGTGTAATTTACATTAGAGTAAATTACTATTTTGGCCTCTGTGGTTTAAGCGTTTTAACTATTTTGACCCAAAATAGAATTTTTTATCAATTCAGCCCCTTTGGTTTAAATAGCTATCGGTTTTGGCCCCTCAAACTTAATTATTATAACGTTTTGGCCCAAAATTTAAGTATGGCTGGGGCCAAAAACGTTAATTTTTATAAAAGACAGGGGCTGAAATGATAGAAAATTCTATTTTGGGCCGAAATAGTTAAAACACTTAAACCACAGAGGCCAAAATCGTAATAATACTCTTTACATTAAATCATATTAAAGTTAATTTTTTATTTTTATTTAACTTTATTATAAACCACATATTTATTTTCAAGATTTGAAATAACAATTAAGATTGGGTTTAAGGGTTAACTATTTAAGATTAGATTAGATTATCATATAATACAATTAATATACAGATGTTTTGTTTGGTTTTGTTTTCTTAATTTTTTGAACGGCAGAAGATGTTCGGGTGTTAGCTACACAGAACCGAACAATGTAACCAAGGTCGATTTCTCAACCGTTGTGGGACTGTGCTCTCCAGATAAACTGGAACCAAATAAATTCGTAAACTATCTACCCTGATCATATGTAAACCCCTGACCTCAATGAGATCCAACTTCTCGCCTTAATTAATTACAGTAACGATAAACTAGAATCCCGTTGGTTTTGTTAAAGTACATACATGTATGGCAATTTGAAAATACAGAGAGAAAAAAATCTAAAATTAATGGAAAAATAAGTATTTTTATTGATGAATGAAATTGTAATGTCATAATTGAGTAACTCTTATTATTATTTTTTTTAACTTAAACTAATCATAGTATGTCACGTTATTCGCGCTCTGAAATTTATCAGTATCTTGTAGCAATGTTGTCGAAAGACCCAAAGTACCCAAGCAAGAAACCCAAACCCATCCCTTCCCTCTTCCACTAAAACCTAAGTAAATCGATCTTTTTTTCACGTATGTTTAACGTTGCATTATTTATGTCAGGTAAAAAAACTATCTTTTCAATCGCTAAACGAATAAATGTTTTATAATTTATAAATGTATGATAAACATGTTTACCTTTAATCTATACCAGCCATGATCTTTGTGATTGTTTTTTAGCTCCTAGATGACTGTTTCTTTAGCACCTAGCTTATTACTTTTTTTTTAATTTATTTTTTTCATTTTCTCGTTGACTTATATTTAATTTGTAAATCTATGAAATGATTTGGTTGTCTACTTTGTTTCTTTATATGAAAAGTCACGTGCCAAAATATTGTGAGTTTCTAAATATAGTGATCTAACTGTTCAATAAAGGAAAAGAAGAACTTTTCCTTTCTAAACACAGCTATTTCTAACCTTTATATTAACTAAAATTTAAAATAAAATAACCAAGGTACAAAACCTCAAAAAAAGAACTCAAAATTAAGCAATACGTTTCTAGAACACAAGGTCTTCTAGATGTTCAACAATGAATAAAATGGTAAATCATCATCTCATACAAAGTATTAAAACCTCATACAGTGTTTATAGAACCGAACCAACCGCTCGAACCAGTTGGATTGGTAGCATACTTGAACCATTATTTAAACAAACCGGTGAACTAAACTAGCTGATCTAATTTCATTTTTTTTATATTAAATTCATTTATAATTTTTTAAAATATTTATCATGTTATTCGATTTTTAAATTTGGTCTAACAAATTCATCTAGTGAACCAATAAAACAACATTCTCGCAGTGATTTAAAAAACTGGGGACTATGCAAAGTCCTTGTGAAGTAAAAAAAAAACAAGTCAAACTGAGAGGCCAAAATCTAATAATTAAAAATATAATTCATATAAGATAGGTGACCCACATAACGTATTGGAGTGACTATAAGACGATCTAATAGAGTGCATCATTTGAAAGATGTGAAATAGCCGTGATGAGTTTCAATCGCCTACCACACCCATAGTTTATAAACCCATTTTATGACATTATTTATTTATCATTGCATTTCATAAATTGTTTCAAACTCTTGTAATTTTACACACTTACATATATATATACTTATATGCTTTATATATTTGTCTGACTACTGTTTCGTGTCTGATTTTGTTTAATTGGGTATGCTTTAACCCTTAATTGTAAGGCTATGCCATAAAAACACAAAAAAAAAAAACCATATATATATATATAAAACCATACACGGATGGTCCTTGTGATTTACCCAGATTGCCGTATTGCACTGATGGCCCCTAACTTCGAAAAATTACATTGGTGGTCGAATAGTTTGCAAAAACATAACATTAATGGTCCCTGAAGTGGATGGCCGTTAGTTTTTACTGTTAAATTTTTAAAAATGACCAAAATACCCCTACCCCTTTTATCTCCCCCTTCTCCTCTTGTGAAAAAACCCTAACCTGCAACCACCTTCACTTGCAATTACCCACCACCCTTCACCACAACACCTCCACAAGCCACCTGCCACCACCGTGTAATCCGGTCGTGTCTACAATACTTGTGTGTGTGAAATCACTACACCCAACACCCAATGACGTGATGTGTGTGTGAAATTGCTAGACCCAAAAACGAGATCCATCAAAAATTTGTTTCAATTTTCTCTCTGCAATCATCCAAATGGAAAAAAGATACACACTTGATGGTGAGTTTTCACACAGGTGAGCATTTCTTCCCAAAAGAGAGAAACCCGACGGTGGAACAGGTCTGATGGTCGATTTCGTCAAAGCCTGCAGCTGGTCCGGTGGTGATGGTGAAGGTGAGGTTACGTCGTCGTCGAAGAAGAAGCTTGACAACGGCGAGAACGTGGTGACGTTAATCGGTGTTGGAGATTGTATGTAGAAGCTGGTGGTGGTGATGTTATTGAAGGAGGTGCTCGGCGGCGGCGGTTGCTGGCGGTAGAGGCGCACAAATCGGTTAATCGGTCGAAAACCAGTTTTGGAATAACCGAACCGGTTAACCGGTCAAAGGCTAGAAACCGGTTTTTTCCAATAACCGGTTTTTCAAGCTCAAAAACTGAAACCGTATAATAAAAAAAAAGGTTAACCGAACCGGTTAACCTTCAAATAACTGATTTTTAGTGAGTTGGACCGGTTAAC
This sequence comes from Mikania micrantha, assembly GCA_009363875.1. NCBI lineage: Eukaryota > Viridiplantae > Streptophyta > Magnoliopsida > Asterales > Asteraceae > Mikania > Mikania micrantha. Next base: position 74,260,718 of record CM018694.1, on the reverse strand, counting down.
CGGTTATTAACCGGTTTGGTCTTCTAAAATCTCAAACCAGTCCTAAACCGTCGGTTTTTCCAAAAACCTATAACCGATTGCAATAACCGGTTTAAAAACCGGTTACGAACCGGTACCGGTTCAGTTAACCGATTATTTTGTGCATCTCTGGCTGGAGGTGCTCGGCGGCGGTGATTGCTGGAGGTGCTTCGCGGTGGTGGTCGCTAGAGTTGCTCGGCGGCGGCGATCGCTAGAGTTGCTCGGTGATGGTGGTCGCCGGGGCGGTGGTGTAAGTGTGTGTATATATACACATTTATTTTATTTTATTTTTTTGTGATAAAGAGGGGCATTTTGGTCAATTTATACACAACTAACGACAAAAACTAACGGACATCCACTTCAGAGACCATCAGTGTTACGTTTTTACAAACTATTCGGCCACCGATGTAATTTCTCGAAGTTAGGACCCATCGGTGCAATCTGGGTAAACCACAGGGACCATCCGTGTAATTAACTCTATATAAAATAAAAAGTTTCATATATGGGAGTATTTGTCCTCGCGATGGTGGCCTAGTGGTAAGGGGTGAGAATCCATATTTCCATTGGTTTCAAAGCCCAGCATCACCCAGTTTTTCCATGGGTCACGCGATTTACCTTCCTAATGTTAGCCGTGGGACCGGTCGGTGAGGGCGCTAATGGTGATGTTCACCATTTTTTTTTATATATGGGAGTATTTGTTTGTAATTCTTATTCATTATTTACAATGACTTAAAACTTGAGATAGAGAACAAGAGCCTTAAAATATGAAAATAATAACCTAAAATCATAATCAGTTTGATGCATTCAAAGACTTTATATGCATACACCGACTCCCTAAACATCAACAAATTAAACCAAAATTGGGCTTTCTTCGGCTTAACCAAGAAAAAAAGGATTAGCCCATTACTATTCGTGGCCTGTTACAAATGTTCTGAGTGAAGAATATTATTAGTATTTGGAGAGGGGAAAAAAGATATTCTTAATAAACATATTGAAAATTTGGGCAGACACGTGCTATTCGTTAATAAATATGAAATCAAGATCTAATAAACCCTAACTTAAATTAAGATTGAATTACACAATCGGAGGTCCAAAAACATTAAATAAAGTTCGCATATGCACATACACAAATCCTTAAATCAGGATATGAAAACAGCTAACCGTAATCAATATAAACATCAACATGCCTATTAAAAACAGCTGTGAAAAATATAGAAAGTAATCATATAAACAAATTAAAGCATTATAAATTTTAGTTAGTATTTATATTGATTATAATTTACATGTCGCCAATAGATAAATTAACGCTTATAAGCTGTACAAGTGGAATTATTCATGGTAACAACCAATTGGATGAATATGTAGGATCAGACAGTCGAAATCAAACACATCTTTACAGCTCACGAGGTTTGGTTTTATTCTCCATTCAAAATTTCAAAAGTCGAACTCAAAATTAAGTTAAACTAGTAATGTTACCCGCCGCGCATTGCGGCGGCGTCGAAACGTATAGTAATTCAAATTTATTGTGTCGAACAAAAACACATCATATTAGACACAACTTTTTTCCGAACAAATGTTAAATTAAAACGAAGAGTAACGATAAATACACATAAAATAATCTCCTTTAACCTAACTCATTTCCAATGAGTTTACATTGAAAATGAATCAAATCGAATTTACATAGATTCTTACGTAAAACTAAACATATAAGTTTTTTTTAGGTAAGGAAAAACAAAAGATGAATTCAAAATTTAAAAAACATAAGGGGAATAAAATAAATTTTTACAATGTTTTTTGAAAATTATAAAGGTGAAAGCATCAACCCCAAAAGCATAGGAGAGCATGAACTAAGAAAATGGAGAAGAATTGTGAAAATTATCTGTCAAGCCAAAAAGAACTAAAAAAAATGTTAGAAGGAACCGAACACGCGCCAAACAGGAATATGCAAAAGGTACGCGAGGGCTTTACCATGTGCACTATGTTATCTAAATGAATATTAAATTGACAGAAACTTATTTGTATAGTAAATGCGACTTTGGAAAGCACAACATAAGTACATAACTCCCAAACCCAGTAAGCAAAAAATGTTGGGGCTGTGATTCGAACCCATGTAACCTCAAAATGCAGGATCCGGCTTTAGCAACTACGCTACACCAACTTTTGTTATTATCCTACGAACAAAACATATTTATCTAGTTATATATATATATCTTAATTTGCACCGACATTGCAAATTAAGATATATATAATTACACCCGTTACTTTACTAGTAATAATAAGTTTGCGTATATAATACTTAACATTTGATTTATTATACCATCAAGAATCTCTCTTAAGTGCACCTGCTAATCTTGACTCAAGACAAGGAAAAATGTGTTAGTTAGGGTGAACAATTATTGAATCTTAGGTTGAAATGGGTAGGGTCATAAAATAAAACGAATTGAGATTAGTAACACTTAAACACAATACAGGTCGAGAGGGGTACACTAAAAACTATGATAATTGAATAAATTGAAACGGGTAAGACTTATCAATAATATATTCGATAATAAAATTACCAAAAATTATGCAAATAAATATTTATTTGCTTAAAACGTATTTTAACATGAATTAAATTAATGTTTTTTAAATATGATTTATTTATACCAAAATTAATTTTACTTTAAACTTATCCTGACGCACGAGTCATCTTAAACCGAACCTATTCAAACAATTTACCCAACCCTGACCCAATATGCTTATAGTGATAGGATTACTTTTAAGCAACAAACAATAATAATAATTTTGCACAGAAAGTATCCAAACAGTACCAATTTTGATAAGTCGTTTTCTGGGCTTGTGTTTCAAGTTATAGCACAGGGACCCTTTCTTGTTTTGGTACCATTCTATATTTCAATATTAACACACACCGTTTGTTTGTGTACTTTTATACAACTTTTTCTTTAAATAACAAGTAATGTTTTCTAATCGAATTAATTGGATAACATGTTTTTTCACGCGAACAAGTTATCAAACATCCACCTTAAACATCATATCTATTCCTCGACCTAGCGTGGACCATTTTAGAAACCAAAATACTTATGAATAATTTTAAAATATTTATATATATATATATATATATATATAAATTAAAACGATATGCAGAACAATTTTCTTCTTTGATTTTGTTTGTTTGTTTCTTTCTTTTTTTGTCAACCTTTAACCTTAGTGCTAATTGCATCGTTTTTTTTTTTGGTTTTTTTACTATTTTTAATGTTTATAAAATATGAAGCCATGAATTAACGAAAGATGAAGCATGAAGTTTTAACTTTTAAGTAAATAAAAAAAAAAAGATTTTAAAAAATCCAGTCGAACCGTTAATCTGGTCCGCCGTTTCAAATTATAACCGGCCGACTCAAATAAAACTATTGTAGTATTGAACCTGACCAGTCATGTAACCGTTTTTTGATCCAGCTGGCCAGCCGCTCCTAAGAATGGTACTATGATCATGTGCGAAAAGCAATTATCCAAATCTATTGTTCAATCTGTAATATAAAACTTTTCAATGAAAACACATAAAATGTATGAATATATATATTTAGAATATAAAAGTGATAAAGTGAAATTTACTGAGTTGTTACTTCCACAAAATCGTAGAAAACCAATTTTTACAATTTATAGATGATAAGGAAACAAGGCAACACCGCACGGGAATCAAATACAAGCAACTCACCATTATCCCCGCTCACCGAGTCATACCCGAACCCTCCACCATAACCCGATTCAAACAAATTCTGCTTACTAACCCGACCCGCTATCACCCGACAAACAAGCATTGCCTTCCTCCCTCTACCACCGCCGGCGCTCTCATGTGCCACTCCGCTGCCGGAAAACGTACATAACGCCGCCCCCTTGCCTCCCTGAAATGACCACGAACCGCCACCATCGGTGTCATAACCGCCACCACCGGCAGACCCGAGACATTGAAACCTCATCACCTCATTTCCATCTGCAACGCATCGTGCATGATCTTCTTTAAACCCATTTAGTCCCGACCCGACATTATCCTTTGACCCGGATCCAGACTTCACGAACTCTCTGTACTCCTCGAACCTAGTCACCGTTCGGGCCAGATTCTGGACTTTAAAAACCATCTCTATTCGACCCGAAAAAACCTTTGGAGACCAACTCGTGTGAAATATAATCTCCACGACGTTACGTGACGGGTGTCCCTCCGGAAGGTCAGTCAACGCTGGAAAATAAGAGTCCGGTGGACGTGAATATCGCCGGATATTGGATGACGCACTATTACTTCGGACCCGGGTCATATTATCGGGTTTTCTTGAAACCGGATTTCTAATTACCCTCGCCGGTGGCGTTTCCGGCAATTTTGGCTTTCTGGGTCTATCTTTCTTAGTCTCAACGATGTCTTTGAGGCTCTGAAAACTCTTTCGGCAACTTGAAGACGCCGGAAGAAGACGAAGGTGATGGCTATCAACGACGTCGTTTACAGCTCTTTCTTTGCATTGTAACGACTTCACCCACCCTGCTGCCATCTCCGGCGAGGTATATATATAGAATCTGTATGTATGTATATATATCTCCGGTGTGTATATGATGGGTGGAGGAGGGTGGAAAGAATATGGTATGGAAGAGAAGTAGACCGATAATAAAATCAAGGGATGGATGAAAAGACAAAAGTGCCCTTGTGGAAGATGAAGAATTACGTGAGCACGTGGGGAAGATAATATTGAAAGCAAAGGGGTTGAGAATCAGAAAACAAAAGAGCGCATTAATGAGTATTAAATTGAAGGATCCAAAATACCATCATCAATGGAGGTCAGGTTAAGAACAGAGATGATGATTTCACCATATTTCACGGTCATACATGGTGGAAGTGGAAATTGGATCATACCACCATAATTTATGCTCATCTTATCATTCAAATTTTGACTTTAATAAACAACTTAATGTTCAAATTCACACTTTATTCTATTATATAAAGTAGTTTAATACTTTTATATAGTATTTAATTATAATGTTTTAGATTTGTGTTATCATACCTTTGACAAAACAACCTTTTACAAAAATACAAGACATGAACATGTAAATTAAAATTTGAATGAATAGACGCCCCCTAACTTACGTATGTATTCTGACCTTACACAAAGGATTTCTCTAACCGGTAATATCGTAAGATTATTAGTTAAATGTGTAACAGCCCAAAATTAATCTTGAATTCAAAATTGATAAGAGTTTTATTTATTTTTATTCCTGCAAAATTCAACAAGTTTGAATTAGAAAATCTGACTTCATTTTCTAATAATAGATAAGTAAAATAAAAAATCCAATACACGCTAATTTTTATTTTATTTTACAAACTTGGTTTCATTTTGACTTACGAAAGTACACATTTTCCATTGGTTATGGGTTAGGTTTAAATATATCATATATATATCAAAAAGAAAAAGGTTCTAACAATAATACCCACATCCTAATATCTCATGGTAAATATAAATAACATATTTAAGTGAAATCTGTGTGTCTAAGGGGACAAAGGTGTCTAGTATCCATCTTAAAAGATTTGAGGTTCAAATACTTCTACAGAAAAACGGTGGAGATTAGATTTACGAGTAAAGTACATAGGCGAGTGTTCTAAAAATATCAAAAAGTAAAACGGAAAAAAAAAAGCAAATTGACTTTTAATAATCCAAACTTTGATCCATTGGTCGCTGCCGGTCTCAACTATGAAAATCTTCAATAACGGTCCAAACTTTCGACATATTTACCTGTGGCAGACCGTCGTCAAAAAAACCCTAACGGTGTTAACTTTTTTCGAGTTTCGAACGGATTTTTGAGAGCTTTTGTTCAGATGGAGAATACGAGTCGAATGACGTATAACTTACCTCGAAACGTTGCTCCAAATTTCCTAATTTGATGATTTCTTTGATGAATTGAAAGTTTAAACACCAAAATTGGAAAATTTGAAGCAACGTTTCGAGGTAAGTTATACGTCATTCGACTCGTATTCTCCATCTGAAAAAAAACCCTCAAAAATCCGTTTGAAACTCGAAAAAAAGTTAATGCCGTTAAGGTTTTTTTGACGGCGGTTCGCCACAGGTAAACATGTAGAAAGTTTGGACCGTTATTGGGGATTTTCATAGTTGGGACCGACAGGGGCTAATTGATCAAAGTTTGGATTATTTAAATCCAATTTGCAAAAAAAAAACAATTATTAATTTACTAAATAAAAGTTCTTGCTCGTTTACTTTATTAAGAAAAAAAAAAAAGAAATAAAGTAATCTAGTAGTGATATGAGTAAGGTTTAATAAATAAAAATTTAAAGAAATTTTATAGAATGTTGATTCGTGTATATTTTTAATATAGTTATAATTTTCTGCATGTGCTCTCTAAAAGGATTATTCTTGTAATATTGTCGTCAAAACATAAATGAAAACCATGTTACAAGCAATGACAAGGACCAATATATATAATTGTATGTTTTGTTATTCAATCGAATCGGTGAAAGGTAACATGAATCTTAGATAATACAAAAGCTTATATGCACCTAATTCAAATACAATAAAATAGTCATATTATTAGAACTAATTAAAATGATTTTTAATAGATTATATGTGTTGATTTATTAGAGTAAGGCTATGTGTTACATGTGTAGTGATCACATACTCATCACTTCACGTAAGCTTCACATAAACAGCCAACACGATCACTATTTCATCACTTCACGTCATCACCACATTTGTTATCAACATCACATCATCAAGCCTCATCACCCCCTTCTTTTTTTTCCCTTTCTTCCTCCTTCACGCTGTGACCATGGTCACGAATTTGAAACCAGGGTGGTCACGTCTCAGTGTGTAGTGGTATTGTGAGGGGCGAAGGCGAGATAGAGGGTGGTCAAGCCCCTCCTCACGTCTCACTACACTTGTTCTAAGACTCCTAGATAGGCCTGTAAACGAACCGAACAGTTCGTGAACTGTTCGTGAACTGTTCGGCAGGAAGTTCGTTTATGTTCGTTTAATTAAATGAACAAACATGAACACACCTAGTGTTCGTTTATTTATGTTCATGAACTGTTCGGTTATGTTCGTTTATTTGTGTTCGTTAATGTTTGTTAACTGTATAATGTCAGTATATGTTCGGTTAACTATCTAATTTACGAATGATAGGCATGTACATTTAAGAGACTTGTCGTTTGTGTTTCTTTATGCTTGTTCAATTGTGTTTGTTTATGTTTGTTCAATAGTGTTCATGTTCGTTTATGATTGTTCAATAGTGTTAAAATAATGTTTATTTATATTTGTTTGTTTATTTTGGTTCGTTTGTGTTCATTTATGTTCATGAACAGTTCGTTTAATTTATTAATGAAGGAACACAAACGAACACAAACATATTCATTTTCTTAATAAACGAATACGAACACAAAATTCATGTTCGTTAATGTGTTCGTATTTGTGTTCGGTTAAATTTAAATGAACGAACACGAACATGCCTATGTTCGTGTTCGTTCGGTTCGTTTACAGGCCTACTCCTAGATGCTTAGTCTCTTAGATAGGGTTTAAAAATATATCAAATTTATTTTAAGAGTAGAATATTGGGAAATCTATTTTACATCAAAAATAAATAAATTATAGTGGGGTAAAGTTATTTTCAAGGTTGGTAAGTGGATTTCAATCAAAATCTTTGTAATATTTTATGTTATGTAACTAACTTTGAATAGATTATAAGAATCTTGAAATTATGTGCCTTTAAAACAAAGTAACAAGCAATGTTCTTGGTGAGCACTTGTTTTCAAATAAAACCCTTCCCAAAGCAATTAACAATTAACATGATGCTGAGATCATTTGAAAACCGAAAAAGAAAGGATTTGCTACAAATTAAATGTTTAAATTCTTTGGCATGAGACAGTTGTATAAGTAAATTATATAATCGATATATATATTTTTTGAACAGACAGCTACCAACCCCCGGAAACATTTAAAGCCGGGCGTTGGCGAGTGCTAAATCGAGAAACCGCCACACCATTTAGGAGGAAACTCACACTGAGAAAACCCCCTACCTCACTCAGAACATTTTTTGCTCCAGGCGAGACTCGAACCCAAGACCTCCCATTGCTGGTGGTCAAGGAGTACCACTAGGCTATAAGCCCAATGATATATAATCGATATATATATAAAATAAAACTTCAAGTGAGAAAACTCATGGTCATAAATAGATTAGAACAAGTGAACAACTAATTAAACTTAATCAACATGTCAATCAAACACACTCATCTCATATAATTAAATTCATCTCAAATAATTAAACATATGACGCCTAATTTGTGGCCGATCTATCTAATAAATGCATTGTCTATTAAAAAAAAAGTTCTAAATTCAAATTTAAACAAGACAAGATTTATTTTAAGTAATTTAAAAAAATGAGTAAAATATATTTTTCATTAAAAAAACTAAATATATTTTTTACAGGAAAAAAACTAAAGATATGATGGTTGTCTGAACCTTCTCTTTCCTAATTTTCAAAAAACAGATTAGTTTTTTAAAATTAAAATTTGAAATTGCATGGAAAACGCTAATTACGAATGGATAGCCAATGTGGGACTAGCCCACTTGGTAGAGGCTTTGCCTCTTAGAATGGGAGGTCATGGGTTCTAACCCATGCAATGGTGTAATTATTGTGGAGTAGTTTAGGAGGAGATAACATTTGTCGTTTAAAAAAAAATTACGAATGGATTCTCAAGGTATGAAGGAATCTTGACATGGGAGTTTGTAAATAGAAGAATATTAGGGAATGGAAGCTGGCAAATTATTTGAGTAGATTCTAAAGGTTAACATTTATTGCAGATATACCCCTTGATTTACATAGAATGACAAGAAGGCCCTCTCATTTGACTATATGGGTCAGTTACGGTTTTACTATTTCACTGTCTTTATACATTGTACAAATGCTTTTATCAACCTAATCTTAACATTTATAGGCCTATTGAAACTTGTGGGACATGAGTTGTGAAATAATTTGTGTAAACATTGGTCACTCGTTAAAGGAAAACTAATAATTTTTTTGAGGTTGGGTTGTTGAAAATACGTAAACATGACTAACACGATCCATACTTGAACAAAATTAAGGTTAAAATGTTAACCTTATTATGGAAAAAGTTATTTTAAACTTTAGTAATAAAAAGTTATTTTAAACGTAATAAAAAACTTCTATTTTACGAAAATATCAAATTACAAAATAACTTTTAATTACTAAAGTTTAAAAACAAATTATGAAATAATACTTTATTTTGTCTTTTTAATGTAATTATTTATAAAAACGATTTCTAAAAATTTAATATTCTTTTAATTTGCACCAAATTTATGTATTTTAACTTTTAGATTTTGTTTATTCTTTTTATAGATTGTTCTCTTCGTAGTTTTTTTATGTGATGAGATAAAAAAAAAAATTACATTGCTTTCTTTATTAAAATTAATAAAATAAAAGCTGTTTTATTATTATTTGTCCATACCATTTTTATTTGTTGTTTTTTTAATAAGTGTTTTCATCTTTTGTAATTTTTGATGTTTAAAATTTTGTTTATGATTTAAGTTTTAAAATAAAGGGGAGCAATAGATATTAACAATATTCAAGAAGTTCATTTAAAATTTTTATCGTACATTAAATTGGTATCTATCCTTGCACAACACTTTTGTAGTTTATTAAGAAAAATAATTTTGAAACATCTCAAAATAAAATTTCCATAAACTTATTTTAAATTTAAAACATGCTAAAAGTATTTATTTTTTATTTAAAAAATATTATTTAAAATATTTTAAGAAAATTATTTTAAAATTATTAAAAAAATATTAAAAAGGTATTTAAACCTTTTTGATGATTAAATTTTTAATTTTTTAGTATTATAATAATGACCGGATATCTAAGCATGCAAGAGAACATAATATTCAAGTGAGCCGTCTATAAAATATTTAACATAAATTTGTTTCTTTAATAAATTAATGAATATAAACAATTAAAAATATAAATGTAAAATAAATATAATATGAATGAGTGAGGAAGTGAAATGTGAAATATAAAATTATACAAATTTATCTTGAATCTAAAACTTGTCTTTGGTTAATTAATTATTGTATTTTATTTTTAAAATTTGTTAACATTTTAAATATTTATATATTTCTAATATTAAAAGAAAAGGTACATGCAAATTAGGTTGAACAATATTTCTCTTTTAATCGCAATATGGCGATACTTATTTTTTATTTTTAATATGTTAATTATTTATAACGAGAGACCGTAAAAACGGTAAGAGTTCGGTAAAAAGGAAAGTGTTGTTTGTTTATTGGTAGGATCTTTTACTAAACTTTTAGTAAAAGAGTCTTTTATGTATTATGTTGGGTTAAATGATGATATGATTATTTTATTTAAAATTAATGTTTTCAAATTACCTTTATTTTTATGAAATCACAAATTTGGGACCTTTATTTTATACCCTAATTAGTAGTTCACTTTAAAGTCATATTCAAAACTAAAGTCTTGAATCAAACCAAAAATAAACGTCACACCAATTAAGTTTATAAATCTCAAGTTAAGGGCTCGATCAGTACTCATTCATAAAGACGAACCTATAAATTATATTTTCATGTTTTGTTCAAAATACATTTACTCATATCTTTTATTCGTTTATAAATAAATTAACAGTGGAGGGTCAAAATTTTGACAGACAAGCTTGGTTACATTTGCAGGAGACAACATTGAAGTCTGCAACCCTTATCAATACTCTTGTTGGTGAAGGCATTATTTTCAAGACCTAATTGAAACCCAGACATATATTTAATTATGTAATGAATGTAACACAAAAACCAACCCTATATTTCCCAATAAAACATGTCAATTATTGTCAGGAAAATAAATTTTTTAATCTAATTTTTTTTATAAAAAATGTATTTTAGAAATTATATCTAAACTTAAGGCTTCAAGTCTAGTGATACCTCTTTACATTTTTTGTACGGGGTTTCGGGTTTTAGTCTATCCAAAAACAATTGGTCCTAGATGAACATGAGTTTTTCCTATGGTTAATTTTATCCAGAATTGATGAGATATACAAAGTGTGACTTATGTACAACTTCCCTAGCTTTATGGACGTGCAAAATAATCGACTGTTATCGTTAAAAAATCTAAACCTGGAAAATTACAAATGACTTTAATCATGACTTAAGAACATTGTATTATGCATTTAAAAACATTTTGTTTGCAAAAAAAAATACTAAATTTTACGTGTTTAAATGAGAAATACGTAATTTTCTTATTTTTGTTTTGAACGAAAAAGTTTTGTATGATGTATTATAATCACGGGATGAAATTTTATTTTCAATAATTCTGGAACCAACTTTCAGCTTTGTTTCAATTAGGTCACTCATATTTTTTTTGTTCCGATTAAGTCACTCGTACTTTTTTGTTCCGATTACGTCACTCATACTTTTTTTTGTTCCGATTAGGTCACTGTACTTTTAATTTTGTTTTAATTAGGTCACTTATATGAGTGACTTAATCGGAACAAAAAAAAAGTATGAGTGACTTAATCGGAACAAAAAAAAAGTATGAGTGACCAAATCAGAACAAAAAAAAAGTATTAGTGACTTAAACGGAACAAAAAGAAGTATGAGTGACTTAATCGAAACAAAAAAAAATATGAGTGACCTAAGTGGAACAAAGCTGAAAGTTGGTTACATTTGTATGACGTTTTCCCTTCTGGGAACTCACAAGTCCACTTGCTTATAATCAATTTTATGAATAAATTTACAGACAATTAGAAATTAGCAAAGCATGAAGCACATATGTTGACGAAGTAAGATAAAAGATAGCTACAACAAGTGATAAATGAGAAAATGACAAACCGACATATTAATATCAATGATTTTAATATTAATTTTAAACTTTATCAGCAATGCTATTGCTTTTGATAAAAAAAAAATCATGATAACAAAAATATTCAACCCCATTAATAAAAAAGACCGAAATAATAATAGGAGTTTGTTAGGTTAAGCAAATTAACCTTATAAGGAAACATCTAAAAAAAAAGAGGTATTCGTTTAAAATGAGGGGTCTTGACTTTTTAAGGTTTTGGGCGACCATTTGATTTTCTTGGGCAACTTTTCGTGAACCCAATCATTCCAGAGTTTTGAAAAATAAGCAATTGAAGATTTGTTCATACAAATCTATCAATAACATCATGAATCTGATTCTTTTCCTGTGATTACTTCTAGGTGGATAGTTTTTGTAAGTAAAATACTTAACAAACAAACATACTCAGTGATATTACATTTTTGAGGTTGGTGAGACACTTAATTCATGTTTAACCTATGATTTGAAGTTTAAGCATTTATTGAGAATATAATTGTATGTTTGTCTTGCATAGTGAGCAGTTTAACATGTGGTTGAATTTTTAACATATATAATTTGGTAACTGTGTGTACAAATGAATCTTAAAGATTTGTCCACTTTTATCACTTGAATCATAGTTTGCAAATTCATGTTTATGTGATTTCTAACTAGGTTAACTCATTTTTGTTTGGATCTTTGAACTTGAAATCCAAAAGTGGTTGTTTTCTTTAATTGTTTTCAAAAGTCAAGTTAACACAACAGTTTACACAATCAAACCTCAAATCCAAGTTTACATTTCTTAGTTGATAAAAAATTAGTTATACTTTTGATACTTTCTATAGATTTTCTTATGAGACGGCTTTATTTACCCATTCTATAATCATATATAGCTAAGTCTTGATATTTATATTGTTTTTAATTAACGTGCAACAACTCGATCATGGTTTTGCTCAAAAGTTTCTTCAAAACCATCCAAACCAAATACATAAACATCCCTGATATATTACGATACATTGAAAAACATCTATTGACAAGGTGATTAAATTATTAAAATCAATAGTTTTAATTTTACCAAAAATATTCTGATTTAGTTTCAAAAATCAATGTGGCACCACATGTTTATCGGTAAGAAACAAATTAGAGCAATGTTGAAGTAGTCAAAAGTTAAGGCAGCAGGACATAGTGGAGTTGCCAAAGTAGGAGGTAATGATGTTGGTGGGAAGTGATATGGTATAAAGTGACAATGTACTAAAAGATGGTGGGTGTATAGTGACCATATCCACTAGACTTATCTCCTCTTCACGCCTGCAGAATCTCCGTTGGAGTTGACAAGGGTGAAATTCAAAATTGCGTACGTTGGCGTGCTCCATTTTCGACCCCCCATTTTTCACTTTTTACCTTTTTTGGCCCTTTACATTGTTTTTTGTTTTTTTTTTTTCTTATTTCCTCATATTCTCAACTCACATTGAGCAAAAACATGATTTTTCATATTCTCCAACTTCAGATTCTCCAAAGCATATTTTTTTAAAGGTTACAAGTGGTTTTGGGTAGGGAACAAGTTGGGGGACAAAGTGTGTCTGCACATCCATAGACCTCAACTTAAAATGCTATTTGCTCAGTACAATTATAAACTTTAAAAGTTAAAATATTTAATTATTATATATAATTCTTATTCTTTTTGACAATACAAAAGGATTTACATTAATTTATGGCATTATTTTATGTCTCTACATGTTTCTTAAAAGACTAACTTTTGAAGGTTTTTTTGTGAGGTTCATATTGATCATATGAATATGAAGGTATATATCTTCTTTGTTTTTTAATATATAAATTATACTATATAGGTCTTTTATTGATACTATGCAATATGTAATATATTGTTGAAAGTAACAGAGCTACATTACGTAACGGTTATGCAAGATTCAGTGACATTAAAACTATCAAACATTACATCATTTCTTTTTACCAATATAAGGTATCATTATTGTAATTATAACTTGAGTTTAAGTGAATCTGTAAACACACGTTAACAACATTTTATATTGGCCCTGTTGTTAAGGACCAAACATCATTGCCATAGGTTAGGTAAACAATGTCAACAAGTTAATCCGACCATTTTAGTTTAACACTCAGTTTTAACAAAATAATGCAAACTAGGTAGCACAATTGTGCTTGAATGCATTGGCAAAGGATATAAAGGCCAGGGACCGACCATCCTCTTTTTCTCCGTTCATAATGTTAACTTTTCAAACGAAAGGTTTTTTTTTTGTTTTAAAAATTGGTTTCGTCCCTCTCGCTAAAAAAAATTAACATGTGTTATAAGTCTCGTAAATTTTCACCTCCCTCAACACAATTAAGTTGTTTTATCAAACATCTCTTTTTTCACGAAAGAAAATAATTATGAATAAGTAATGAATGACACCAATGTTGCATTACATTGATAAAGTCGGTCACTACATGGTGTTAGACTATTGGGTGTGCCAAGGCGCCCCAATCACTCCACGTGTGCGCCACGTAGGCGCCACATAAGCACTCACCACAACCACTCACCCCACCATTTTGGTGGAAATGCCCCATTACCCTACTCACTCCACGTCATCATTCCTTTTTAATTTAATTTTAGATATAATTAATAAAAACAAATTACAAATTAATCAAAAAATTACAAACTAATAAAATAAATTAAAAAAAAAATACGAACTAATAAAAAAAATTAAAAAAAATACAAACTAATAAAAAAAATTAAAAAAAAATACAAACTAATAAAAACGATTTTTCCATAAATGTTCAATCAAATCGGCTTTGAGGTTCGCATGTGTATCATCGTTGCGAAGCATTCGACGGTTTGCTTGTTTTTCTTCCTCGTTGATCTCCACATGCTCCAACAAATTCGGATCGTCTTCTTCATAAAATTCACATATCGCTCGACCGTTGTCTTCAATTATCATGTTGTGTAGTATCACACATGCGTATAACGCGTTTCGGATACGACTTGGCTTCCATGCTCTAGCAGGGTGTTGAATCATGTGCCACTTTTTCTTTAAAACTCCGAATGCTCGTTCAATATCCTTTCTTGCACCCTCTTGACGATTCTGGAAATACAGACGTTTTTCATCGTCAGTTTGTCGGGATGTAAACGATTTCACGAAAGTAGCCCATTGTGGATAAATACCATCGACTAGATAATACCCGTATTTGTATGTTGTGTCATTGCAAATAAACTGCTGCCCGGGTGCCTTGCCTTCAATAAGATCGTTGTAAATCGGCGACTGATCTAGAACATTTATATCATTGTTCGATCCCGATGCCTTCAACAAGACGTTCGTGAGCTCCAAGACGATCTCGATTAATCCGTGCTCTTCTAGTTAGAACAGGTCTTTCAACTTGTTGTCTGATGATGTCGAGAGTAAGTTGTGCGGCTTCGATTAAAAAATCTTCTCCTTCGCTAAAATCGTCATCTTCCCGTATAAACTCCATTTTTATAAAAATACTACTTTTTTGTTTATTTTTTTTTGTGGGGTGTGAAGTTTTTAGAGAGTGTGTGTGAATATTGGATGGATTGTGATGATTTTATATATAGGTTTTATTTAATTTTTTTTTTTTTTAATCACCCAAGTGCCAACGGTCGAAACCCAACCCCCCACCCTTCCCCACGCCCGTGGCTCTGCTCACCGTGAGCCGTTCACGCCCCAGTCACGCCCCATGGGGGGCGGTGTGCCACGCCCAGTGGCGCCCCACCCACGCCCCTTCACCCGGCACACCGGAGGGTCTTAGCTGGTTAATTATATAGAATTGGTGGTCTCAGAATTAGCATAACATTGACTAGCATACCTTTCAATTGCTGTACATAAGATCAAATGTTGACGAGGTCAAAAATAAATGCAAATTCCAGAATCAACGCGATAAATTAGCAGGCTTACTTAACTCATTCGGCGAGATACACCCATATACTAAAGTGGAGTTACCATGTGTGTATGCTTTTTCTCTAAGTGCACACATTTCTCTATTATATTTAAGTAACATTTCTCGTCGCTAGCAATATTGTTGCTACATTTTCATCTGTATAGCTCAAATGAGTCGTCACAATACATGTCCTGTTGACCAACGCATTATTTATTAACACATGCCAAAAATATCAAAGATATTATAGTAGTGCGTGTTATGTGAGCTTGAGTACAAAATAATAACATAACAAGCAAAAATACTTCCTTCTAACATATTTATTTTTCTTTACACATGTATAACTCTCATGAAAATAATAATGTTAACAACATTTGTTATCAACTTATATGGGTTTGTGTAACTTAAATATAACATAAACAAGTGTTGGTGAAGAAAATAGTTGTCATATAATGATTTGCGAAGCATTCTATCGGATATCCTTCGGAAACTGCCAACGTATTTTGTATCCCTCCCCGGTACATAACGAATTCAACAAATACCTAAACCTAAAAATACAGATTAAACATCAATAAGGATATTAATATATTAATATATATATATATATATATATATATATATATAGATAAAATAATTCAAATTTCCGGTAAAGATTCGTCGTAAATGTTTCGTAATGTATCAAAGAAGTTATAGCTTAACTGGCAATCCATTATTCTTATAAGACTTAAACTTTGTGAGGTCATGGGTTCTAATCTTGACCAAAGCTAGCAAGGGTTTTATCATATAGTGTGTTTCCTCCTGAAGGGCAGATATATTTGTTCGGTTCAGCACTCACCAACACTTGGTTATTGGATCCCTTTCGGTTATCAAGAAACATACCGTTGAGCGCTAGTTTGATGTTCAAAAAAAGTTGGTTTGTTTTATGATCGGAGCTAATCATCGGTTCACTACCAAAAAAAAAACAAAAAGAAAATTAACGACGCATAATTTAATTCATATATACCTTTTGTAATGCTAATTTAGGGTTGACACTTTCTTTACGCCAAATTGCTTGATACACCCTTTCAGGGGTGTAAACGAGTCGAGCCGATCTCGAGCTTGTTAAAGCTCAAGCTCCGCTCGTTTAGACAAAATAGGGCTGGAGCTTGAGCTCGGCTCATTAAGAGTTTTATTTTCAAGGCTCGATTTCGGCTCGATAGAAAATTTTTATGCTCGAGCCCGGCTTGGCTCGGTTCTTTTATACTTTAATTATTTAATTTATTACCTTAATAACTAATTTAATATATATTTATAATTTTACTTTGCAAATTTATCATAAAATATAAGATTTAAATATATTTGTCATAATTTTATATAAAAATAATTAAATTTTATAAATATACACTTAATATAATAAATAAAAGTTATAAAAATAAAAAGGTTGTTTTAGGCTCGTTAGCCAGCTCGAGGTCGATATGTAAAGCTCAAGTTCGGGCTCGATAACTAAACGAGCCATATTTTCGGGCTCGGGCTCGTTTAGGCTCGTTCATTCGAGCTTTTTACAGTTCCGATCCCAAGTATTTCTCGAGCCAATTTACACCCTTACTTTTAGTAACATATATATAGTTTTTATGCCATTAATTAGATTTTTATGGCACTTTGTCAATGCTATCTGTATTTGCTTGAAACACTTTTTTTTGGGTTTTATTTATTTATATTTATTATTAATTTCTTTTGACAATTTTTTGTATGCCATTAAATGAAATTATTTTGAATAGACATTTCAAGCATTTGATGTGTTACAATATATGACATCAAACTACCAATTAATATGGTGGGAGTCCCCAGCCCAAAATAAAATCCTATTTAAAAAATTGAAATGACAAAAGACGAAGATAGAAGAATCCTTAAATTAAATACTACCACCATGTATTACCAAGATTGAAGAAGATTCAAATCAAGCAATAGATATAACCCAAGATTCCAAGGAAGTCAGAACTACGTACGCAGAAAGCTAGTTTCATGTTTTCAAAAATATATTCACCCTTGCTTAATTACTTACTTCAGCATAAGAAAGAAAGCATGAGACAAGGTGAAATCTGGCACTCGATAACCAATTCATATCGATGACGGAGCTTGAAAGTTTTGAAAAAAGGGCGAGAATTTACGTGACACATAATACATGTTAATATTTTAAAGCAAAGGGAACGAAATCACTATCTTTAAATAAACATGACATTTCTATTGAAAAATTAACACTATAGGCAGAAAAAGGGAGGGGACGAAGGTTTCGCCCCCCCCTCTTTTTTTCGCCAGTAGTGTTAATATTTGGACCGTAAGGTAAATTTTTTTGAAAAATAATAGTTTCGCCCCCCTCTCATTTAAAAAAAAATAACACAAATTGGATTTACATACTCTTCAAAAAGAATTTACAAGCCAATTACACTTGAAACAAATACCCGTTCTCACATTTAATATCAATTTCCAAATTTTTTACCCTCAATTTCCCTCCCTCTCATTTGTTCCCTCATTTCTTACAAATTTGAATATTTACCTTATCTCCCTTCGTTCCCAACACTAAAATCCTCATTCCCCTCCAACCTTTTACCCTCCTCAGCCGTTCAAGTTTGACCCAAAGACTGCCACCGTCACATCGACCAACCGGTGACGGCCTTTCATCTCTTCGTCACACCCTTGAGGCCTTGACCCTTCGTGGATTCGTCCATGCGCTCGCCGTACGATGCTCGGTTCCTGAGTCATCACTCACCGCTCACGACCGTCACTGCCTCCCTCTGGCGTCCCTGTTTTCCTCTGGCGTCCGACCTGCTCAATGCTCATGGCTACGGCTAAGTGGCTTACTGAGTCACCACTGTCCACTGCTCCTTCTAAGTTCTAAGTTAGTAAGGTAATCAATGTATCATGTCGAGCAATTCAAAACTCTCAAAGGGTCGTCGAGCGGTATTATAATTCTTTGTACTCATTCTTTTAGTTTTTTCACACATAATGATAATTATTTGATATTTTTATTTTATTGTTTGACCCGACTTGACCCGATTCAATGATCCGAACATTTAACCTAATTAACCGAGACATACCGGTCGATAGCAAAAAATTTTTTTTGAGCACGTTAAGTTTTCGCCCCCTATCATACAAGTAAAGCTCCGTCACTGGGACGAACTACCCTAATATAAAAGCTTCGATAATGATTCGTAGCAGTTATAACCAACATACTCTCAACTCTCTTCAATTTACATTGCATTGATTTATAATACTTTTAATTTTTAATGGTATCTTATTTTTCAAACAAGGTTTAACACGTCAAAACATTTTGGAACTTCATACAGTACTTTTTATACAAACTTAAACTCATCAGCATATATACCAACAAAACGCATCGATTACTAGCAGTGGCGAAGCTTAGTCGACTTGAGAGGGGGGCGAAATTTTTGTAACCGAGAATACATGTTAATTTTTTTAAACTGGGGGGGCGAAACCCCTATTTTTAACTAAAAATCACATTTCGGTCGAAAAATTAACACTACGAACGGAAAAACAAGGGGGCGGTCCCCCCCTCCCCGGTCTCTACAAAGATGGGCCCCTGATTACTCGTTATATTCTCTTAGCAAAGTAAATTTCTTTTTTATTTTTTAATTTGATCCCTGTGTGTATAAAAATGAAAGTAGATTTCACATTTGTTGCTTTGTATACATAAATTATTTAAATGTA
Organism: Mikania micrantha; assembly: GCA_009363875.1. Classification (NCBI taxonomy): domain Eukaryota; kingdom Viridiplantae; phylum Streptophyta; class Magnoliopsida; order Asterales; family Asteraceae; genus Mikania; species Mikania micrantha. Next base: position 74,241,218 of record CM018694.1, on the reverse strand, counting down.
CATGTTACCTACAAAATGACTTATGCTTCAATGATATATAAATGTCCATCCAATCGTTCAAACAGTCTCTTTATTAATAATAGTACACAGTATTATTGAAGATTTATCAGCTTGCTCTAAAAAAGTAGAATTAAATACACATATATATATATCATTAAAGAGGTAAAACTAGTCAAAGAAACTGTAGAAGGTATCATGCATGAAAAACTGTGTATAATGATTTCCTTACAGGTTTACACCAAGTAAAAAAGTTTGGAAGACCGAATTAATTTTATCATTTACTTTTCTTTTAAAAGTTGAAAGCAGGCATTATATTCACGTGGATCATATCATAACCTTAGTTTGGTACCTCGGATTGGTGTTATTTTAATGACGATTGAAGTTATTAATCATTTTCATTTAAGGGTTAATGTTTTCATAATTGAATGTATTTTGGATTAAAATAACATACAAAACAAGTTAAGATACGTAACATATATGCTAATGTAATATGAGTTAAGATTATTAAACTAAAAACTATATGAATAAAATGAATTTAAATGGATAAAAAAAATAAACAACATATTTGATTAAAATTGAATTTCAAAAAATCTCCTAACTTGAGTCGGCTTGTGACATATGATTTAATTTATTCAAATTGAATTCTTTATAATTGTTTGTACGTGGTTTAAAATAACAAGGTAACAACAATCTTAATTTATACATATGTCCAGTAAACATAATAATAACATCCACACCGCACAGTCAACAATCTCCTAATTTAACTGTGCACATAAAGTTTTTTTTAAGAACGGCCGCAAAACTTGATATATGCATCAAGATATGAAATAAATTATTTATAATATTTAATTATATTACTATATGTGAATAAATAAATGTTAATACGTGAGACAGCTTTGGTGATACGGCATCTATTTGATGTCGAAATTAAATTTCAAAAAAAATATACAAAGTTAACGTAGTTTTATATATTCCCGCCACACTCTTTCATTTAATGCATTATGTAATATATATTTTTAATTGTCAGAAATTTTGACACTAGTTATAATGATAGGAAACACATAGATAAAGTAACATGGATAGGTGTGGGACTGTGGGTTAAGTCAAGAAAAAAAAAGTCTTATAATGTATTGAACTGGCTTTTAGTTGACAGTTATACAAGTGATCTTAATTACCGATTAGAGACCGGCATTGACGGAGCTTGAAAAAAAGTTCAGAGGAGCCGAATGATTTTTAGAAAGAAAATGGAGGGGGCGAAGGATTTTTAGGAAGAAAACGGATGGGGTTGAATGATTTTTAAGAAGAAAAACGAGTGATGCCGAAGAATTTTTAGGAAAGAAACGAGGGGGAACCGAAGAATTTTACAACGAAATAAACTAAATCGATCATTCTGACCGGAAAACAGGGGGCGCCCCCCCCCCCCCCCCCCGGGGCCCTCCGTCCTTGGAGACCCTCCGTCCTTGGAGACCAGTGTTTGATTTCAAGTACAAGAACATGAACCTATTAGAAAATGGTTGTTATAACCGGGTTTTACTGCTTAACCGGTCCAGGGGTGAAAAACGATTATTTCCTATTAATTTATTTGATCATTTAGGGTTTTTGGATTTGTAAAACCAATTGTTGAAATTGGGATGGCATTGGCTGGTTAACCAACAAATTATTCCCAAATCAGTTAGATGGCCTCTTAACTATATGTGCACCTCTAGGTCTAGGTAGACGTGGGCAAAATAATTGGTTTTTAACTAAGTAATATAAAACTGATTTTAACCAGTGATTATGGACCAACTTTTTATTTCAAATCAGTTAAAAACTGATTATTTTGGTTTTTGTCGGTTAGCAAGTCTAAACATACAAAAATAGTTATTTATCGATTAATCGGTACAATTATTTGATCAGTTAATGTATTTGGTTTTGCAAAACCAGTAATTAACATAACTTGCTATTGAAAAAGTTGATTGGGGTAGCATTGACTGGTTAATCGGATCGATTATTCCCCAATCCATTATCATCGGTCAAATGATTGTTCATGAACACAAATATGACCGATTGTTCATGAATACAAATAAACGAAAAACGGTGTCTATTTATGCTCATTCACTTATTTCTAAACTAGGAAGGTCTCTCCTTCTAACGATTCGTCTATCATGTACAATGAACCCTTTTTCTTTCCACGTTTTAGCAGAAGGTTTCCTTTGACAACCTTCATTTACCCAGTGTTGAATTAACATAATGCCTAGGACTATCCAACATAAATCAACCTCCTTTTCAAGTTTAGAATAACCCAGACATTTCTTAAAGCTGTGGATCTGATTTGAGTAACCAAATCAATCACAAATGCCCGCTATATCAAGAACTTCATCATTCTTAAATTACAACTTCTCAAAGTTCCTTAATCCACAATGTTATCAACACTAAGAACTATAGCATCATTTTATGTCACCAGGTTTAATGATAGCTTCTTTATTATCATTTTGACACTGATTATTAAAGTGTCACATATCTTTGTAATGCTAACATACCATATTCTTCTAAGTCTTAGGTTGACTCCTTTTCCTAATTCTGCTCTCACTATCTCTGTTATTTTTTCTTCCTCAACCAATATTAGGTAGTTAACTCAATGATTAACATGAGCTTCTTTGTTTAACATCTTAGCCTAGAATTAGATCCCCAATCCTCTCAAAATTGACCTTGAATGATGGCCGAATTAGTAATTAATATAATTGCTCTAAACAAGCAATCAGACAATGAAGATAAAAGTAACAAGGCTTGAACCTTATTCGAATTTGATATCCACAAACACAATGCTAAAAAAATAAACTTCAAATTATTGATGTGCTATCATGTGCCTGAAGTTGTTATGCCACTTGTTAGGATTTGCAAACACAAACAACACACAAAAGAAAGTTATTAAAGAACACAAGAGTTTAATGTGATTAATTCTAAACTAACCTATATCACATGTGTAAATATCATATTTTTTATTAGGTGCTATAAAAGTTGTTTGCAAGTACAATATCATATTTTGAAGAGTGAAATCTTGGGAAAATAAAATATAGTGGTTGCCAACTATGGTCAAGGCTGTTAGCCATTTTCCTTTGTTTCCATGACCGTGACGACCCAACCAAAGACCTACCAACCCCCAACATATCTCATTGCCTTGGGTTTGCTGGTACACTCTTTTTGATGCTCCTAGTTCTTTTTGGCTCTATTTTCCGGAAGAACTTGTTGCATCAAACAGAGGTTTATTTGGTATGGATGGTCTCATGGCCCACGGGACATAGCTTAATTTGGCCCGTTATTCTTGTCATGGAGGCTGCTGTAATTTCCTACGGCCCAGACCCTTGGATATGAAAGAGAATAGATATATGATTTAATGTTTTAGGCTTTTGCGTTGATTGTTCTAAGGCCCATTTTGTGCAAACCTTATTTCCTGAAGGCTCAAGCCGAGAGCCCGAGAAGCTTAGCTAGACTTCTGTTGACGCGAAGGCCCATATGAATTTTGGTTGTACCTTACGACCTTTTATTATTATTGATGTCTTTTGGGCTTTGATAATAATATAAGTCCAGGTATCTATCTCTTTGCACCTTGTGGCAGAGGTATGCAAACCGAGTTTTTTTTTTAACTGGTTCTGAATTTGGTCATGAAAGTCGAGAACTGGTTCCGGTTATGTTGGATTTTTGACCATGTTTTAAATGATTTTTATCTGTTTTTGACTAGTTCTGGTTCCAGTTATTATAAATCTAATAAACCAGGACTATCTGTACCTGCCGGTTCAAGTATTACCGTTGGTATTGCCGAGTTTGGGATATGCCCCTTTGGTTTGTTGTTTCTTTTTATTTTTCATAATATTTTCTAGGCATCACCCTTTATAAAAAAATAAAAATGCAAAAACTGTAAGTATTACATGTGCTCAATACTAAGTCAAATGATAAATCGTTACATATACATAAGACAAAATATTATATATATGTAACATTGTCATGGTTTTCATTTAATCTCCACCTTATATATTTGTATGTTTGAAAGACATTGATCAAATAATTTATAAACGATGTGATATATGTGGTTTTAATATAATAACGTGGTTTTCTCATGCCCTCGTATGTTTTTTATTATAACTTTTATATATAACATTATATCATAATTTTATGCATACAATAACTAAACAATATGTTAACTAAAACATAGACAAATAATAAGCTTTCTTTATGCTCGTTTAAGCTAGCAAGTCTTGTCAAACTTAATATGTAAAGTTTGTGCATAATATAAGCTTTAACTCAAGCTTAAGATCCTTTAAGCTCAACTCGATTGAAATTTTTAACAAGTCTGTTATAATTAAGTAGTACATTAGTTTAATTATTTATTACAATTAAATTTTTAAAAAGGCATCCTATATTTTGTGTCCATTTTACACTGCTTTAATTATAATTTGGCTATATATTAGGGGAACAACAAAAGTACCAAAAAAAGTCATAATCATAAATAGAAGGAAAGAAGCAGTAGACAAAGCCCACATCCTCACAGCTATAAAACAAGCGAGGAAACCTGCTTTCCCACTCGTATCACATGATCATGTCTAATTTCTCTCCCGACAGACCCATTGCAATTTCATTTTTTATATTAATTGCCATCTTTCCATAAGAACTTATATTAATTATCTTCAATAGTTGTATTACGAAGCAAGTGGATGCCAACATTTATTTAATTTTCATGTAATATTTAACATTCAAATAATACATATCTTTTTATTATGTGAAATGAAAATGATGTTGGGTTCTAACCTCATCCGAGGCGTCCAACATATTTAAGATGAAATGGATTATATTAAGATTAGATTACGGTTGCTAGTAAAAATAATAACCTTTAAACAATCTATATACGTAATACTATTGCTCTTTAGAACTTAAAAAATTAGATATAAAAAAATTATATATAAAAAAAGTTATGCGTGCTTGTCTAACCGTACCATTGGACTTATAGCATACTGATACTCCTTGACCACTAGCAATGGGAGGTCTTGGGTTCGAGTCTCGTCTGGAGCAAGAAAAATGTTCTGGAAGGGCTAGGGGGTTTTATCAGTGTGAGTTTCCTCCTAAATGGTGTGGCGGTTCCTCGATTCGGCACTCGCTAACGCCCGGCTTTAAATGTTTCCGGGGGTTGGTAGCAGTCTGTGGTTGCAGTGCGTGGGTTGTTGGGTCCGACGACTAGTTTAGCTGTTTAAAAAAAGTATTAAAATATAATATATATTTTTTCTCTTATGTCTTGGTCGACTTTGGTCGACTCATGTTAAAAGACAACTAAATAAAATTTCATATACAAATGAATATATGAAATATCTATATTTGTTTTATACATGGTTTCATTATTTGAAATTTATCAAAAGCAACGTCTAAAGAGGCTTTTATAAGTAACTATTTTTCTACAAAACAAATATAAGTATTCCTTAAATTATCATCACCAATACAATTACACAAATTTGACTTTAAGCAATATGTTAATAGGTTATTAAATTTAATGAATTTTGTTATAAATTGGATTTAAATATTAGTTTGGTCTTTTTTAGGTTAATTTTTATTAACGACCACTTATAATTTAAAAGCAAAAGAGGGATAATTACAAAAATTAATAAGAACTATCGAGATTTTAAGATATTTAAACTACTAAATTATTTTTTTTTAAGGTGGGCGATTGCCCCCATCCTCATTCCTAGTGCGGCAGACTAACCCTTGAAATCTATAGTTACATCTCTTTTTTAGGCATACATCTCTTTTTTAATTACAACTTTTTATTATGGTTTTTGTATTTTATGATTTTGAAAATTATACTAATTATAAATTATAATAAACTAAACTCATACAATAACCAGGTACTTTTATCTATGGGATTGCATGAATTTAACCCGAAGATTTTGTATACATAATCATCTCACGACTTACGTACCCTTTTTATGCTGGAATTTGAATCAGATTCCACTGCTAGAAAAAAAAAATTCCGACGCCAATTTGCGTCGCAAATGCGTAGGAAACTGATAATTCCGACGCATTTCCGATGGAATTTTTTGCAGGAAAAAGTCACGTAGGAAAACTTTTGTAACACATTTCCGACGCAATTTCCGACACGTTTGCAACGCATGTATTGTTTTTTAAAAAAAGTGTAAATGTTCCAAGATTTTGTCGAAAATGCGTCGGAAATTGAGACACATTTACGACACTTATAAAAAAGACGTTTTCATTCAAGCATGTGTAGCACATATTAAAGTTTTTATTTTTATCGATTCTTTTGTCACAAATTGGTCGGAAATTCTGACACATTTGCAACACAAACTGTTTAAAAAAATCTTTTAATTTATCTAGGAATTTGTCAGAAATTTGTCGGAAATAACGAACTATTTGTGACACATTATATTTTCAGAAGAATAAGTTATTTAATCTACGTTATTGTCGGAAATGCGTCGAAATTCCAACAGATTTGTGACACAACATATGTTTAAATAGAAAAACCATAAATGCTCAAAGGTTGTGTCGCAAATGCATCAGAAATTACGACACATTTTTAAAAAATACGTTGTGCGTCTCAAATGTGTCGTCAATGTTAAATTTTTTACTTTTTATACATTATTTTATCTGTATTATTATCAATATATTATGATTAATATGCAAATACAAAAAAAAAAACAAAAGAGTTATATTTGCCACATTTACAACACAATGTTTGATTATTCACAATTTTTTCTTTTTGCGTTGGAAATGCGTCGCACTTTGCGATAAATTTGTGACAAAAAACAAATATTTTTTTTTGTTTTCGTCGCTATTTTGTCGCAAATTTGTCACAAAAATAGGGCTTCATTTTTCGTTGGAAATGTGTCGCAATTCGTGACCATATATTTGCGTCGCGAATTTTCGCCGCTAATTTATGTTTTTCTAGTAGTGTTCTTGAAAAACCCGAAAACCAAGACATTAAATAAAGGATCGGGTAATAGACTAACATCATCACCCTCTTATCACTTCACATGATAAAAAAATTTAAACTACATAATAAAAAAAATACAATAAAAAAATTAATCAATATTGTATCGTTTCAAAATCCTGTCATTCATCTTTTAGGCCATTTCATGAGCGTGACCGGTTGGGGGTCGGGTTGTGTTTCCGGAACCACGTCAACATCGGGTTCCGGTTGATTCTCGAAAACGTTGTCAAAGGCGGGTGAATTTTGGTTGAAAAAATGTTGTTGTGGAAACCAATTTGAGAATGTTAGAAATTGGTTCGGGTTGTTTGAATTGTTTGGATCGATTTGAGGTCGATAACAATTCATAAACATGTTAAAGTATGGGTTGTTTAGGTTGTTGGATCCATGGTAGTGTAGAAGTTTTTGAAAATTTGAAAGATTTTTGAAGATTTTTTGAGAGATTTGAAATATTTTTGGAAATTTTTTTGAAGATTTTTGAGTGGGTCGAATGAGTTTATATAGGGCTTAATTTAATTTTTTTTGTTGGTTTAAACGGTAATAATACCGTATTTTTTTTAATTGTTTTTATGTTTTTTCTTCTCCCCAACTGTCATTATCCCGTGAGCAGGGGTGTTTATCGGGTCGGATAACGAGTTATTCGAGTTGGAAAATTTTTTTGGTCTATCTAAAACCCGAATAACCCTGTTTTTTTCGGGTTTTTCAGATATCATACCCGAAAAAACCAGTTTTTTGCATATCCGAAACCCGACCCGAATTTAAAATCATATTATCCGACCCAAAAAACCCGAAATAGATTTCGGATACGGTTTTTTCGGGTTTCAAATACGATTCGGTTTTCGAATTTTTTCGAGTTTCGGATATTTTGAACACCCCTACCCGTGAGGAGGCTCATGCCTCTGCTCTTCACGCCACCCTCATGCCCCTGTGTAATGCTTGTGGGGCGCGATCAGGGCGTGATCCAGGGCCTTCACGCCTGATTCACGTAACATAACACATGGCCTAACATGCATGATTTTTTTTTTTTTTTGTTGTTGTTGTTGTGAATATGAGACTTGTATGAATTTGATGATGTGCCAGTTACCCGATTTGATTACTATATTTGCAATATAATTTTCTTTCTTTTTTTACTTATGTTAGAGTAAATTAAGATTATAAATTTGCGGTTTAAATCTTATAATATATTCAACCCAACATATAAAATTCTAAAATAAATCCTTATCATTTAAACAATTATCGGTTTTGGATTCACGTTTAATTGAAAACATTAAATGTTATCTAAAAAAAATTTAAAAAACTTAAACCATAAGAATCAAGACCGCTAATTGTTTAAACGAAATCAACTTCGTTGTTGCACTTTAAATGTTTTAATTTTGAAACTTTTAAAGCATAAACCGTTGTTATTGACATAAATAAAATATCATAATATATATTACTGCAGTTTGAACAAGAAACCACTCTAAATAATTTTTTCAATTGCTTTAAATAATCATTTTTTACTAGTAGGGCTAAAATTAGTATGCATTGTATTTGATTGTCTACCCATGGATTCAAGCATTCCACGTCATTTGTAAATCCCAAATATGTCAATTCCCTCACATCATATCCAATGAATACCTTATGTGTACTTGGTTGAGTATTACTCAATATATATTTTTAATAAATTAACGGGTATACCTAAAATCTACAAGTATTCTCAATGCCTTTTAGTAATTAAACAAAAGATATCATACATTATATTATCTCATTAACCCTTTAGGTTATTGCATGCTAACATGTATGTGGTAGAATTGAATCTTATATATACTTCATCTTATAAGTATCAAAGGATACATATGAGAGGCCCCGAGCCCCTCAGTTGGCAAACATCAAACCCATACTCTTTAAAACATATTTACATTACCATAGCAGCGGAACTTCGGGTGATTACATGAAATATGATACACAGATTATACAAACGTTAAACATAACCCACACTTTATAGTTTTATACATAGCCAGTTTATGCCATATTATGCCAGGGTAATCTTCAACCTATGCCACGAGCCCTCAGCTAATCTCTCTCGTTACCATTCAACCTGACATGCATGTAAAACAAGTCAGCTTTATGCTGGTGAGTTCTAATTAAGTTTTCATAAAATCCTTACTGCACATATATAACATTAACGTTCACTGTTGACCGAGGTCAACAATCTCAATCATACTTGAACATAATTCATTTCATCTACATACATATTCTCGCTACATCAATCATACAATACATAAGACCTTAGCCTTTGCTGTTAACCGAAGTCAACAACCTTTAACATACATATCATCATAGCATAATCTCATACATAACCTACTCATCATCATACATTAATCATATTGTGCAAAACTTTAGCCTGAACTGCTGACTCTAGTCAGCCTGCTTGTGCAGCACAAGTCTCTATGACACTGACGACCCACAGTCGACAGGCCTGTTCTTTCACAGGACTCTATGACTCTGACGACCCACAGTCGACAGGCCTGTTCTTTCACAGGACTCTATGACTCTGACGACCCACAGTCGACAGGCCTGTTCTTTCACAGGACTCTATGACTACCAACCGAAGTTGGTAGCTCATACCGGTACAAGACTTCGTTACATACTTCATTCATACATAACATGGTTTAAATCATTTAAACCATCATAAACATAAACACTTTACTGCACCGCAGTGCTCAAATTCTGCCCAACCGCAGCCGGGACTTCAAAACCATATTTCCTACTCGACCTCGGTCGAGACTTTAAAAAAATCAATTACTTCTCAACCGCAGCGAGACTTAAAACATTCTTTATCTTAAAATATTCTTTTATCTGACCGCAGTCAGCTTATACAATCATTTTTATAAAATAACTTTCATAACATGCATACCAGCCCAAAATGATAAAACATTTAAAATAGGGCTACAAAGAACTCACCTGATATCTTACAGTAGCAAGATTCCTCGTAAACTGATACTAATGGTGTAACTCTGCATTCGTTTACACTTAATAAGTCATTTATGTTTTAACCTACTGATTAGATCTTTCTGAACGTTCAATGTCAAAGACATTGTCTTGAAAGTCATCAAATAGTTAATGTTGTTGATTATAATGCTAAAACAGTTCCTGAACAGATTAATGGCTTAGAAATGATAAATCCTTATCATTGATTACCCAGATATCATGAAATATCACAATGTAGTCTTAGAATAGGTTTAATAACCATGTTTAACATACTAATCTGACTGTTATCATAAACATCAGATAATCGTTCCAACGAGTATGTTAATAATTGTGATTAGTTTGAAACACTTAGATTTAACCTTTGTATTTCAAAGATTAACCAAGCTAATCACCTAGATTGTCATAATCAAATGGATTAAACCATTATAATCATAGTTGTGATTTCATGCAAACCGGGCATCACAACGAATCAAAACAAGGATTTAACCGTTAGAACTTCATGTTCTTCATTTATAATCAATCCTAGCCATCATCTAGGCAATAATCAACAATCCTAACTATCTCATTACGTTCAAAATTAAGATCTAATCAATCAAAATCAAACTAGAAGGTTAAAACGAATCATTACCTAACCGGACGGATATCTGCGGTTAAAATAACGATCCGAACTTGCAGATACGATCCCTGGTATGATTGGTGACTTCTGATGGCTTCGAAATAGTGATTTGATGAGAAAAGTTCGTCCGATGGTCGTCTGGTGGTGTTCTTGTTTGATATATGTAAAATAAATAAACTTTCTGCGTGAACTTGATAAAGAAATCTGATCCACTGCACCGCCTCCCTCGTCGCGTACCGCGACGAGGATCCAAATAGGGCTTCGCGTACCGCGAAGATTTCCGGAGGAATCTTAGATATTTTAGGTCCGTCGCGTACCGCGAAGGATCCTCAAATCTTCGTCGCGTACCGCGACGAGTCCAGAAGTTCAATACTTTGAAAATTTTCTTCGTTTCGCGATTCCGGCCAATCCGTAACTCCGTTTCGCGCACGGTTTTCGCCTACGTTCATCATTTCTCGTGTACTATCAATCTGTAGTAATTACCATTGTCAATTCAACATAGATTTTATACACAATCAAATGTGCTAATTATTCGGTTGTTACAAATCTACCCTCCTTACAATAGGTTTCGTCCTCGAAACCTGTTACGTTTCTAACAAATGTGGGTAGAGTCGTTTCATCTCGTCTTCAGTCTCCCATGTCGTCTCAGATCCTTTTCGATGTTTCCATTGAACCTTAACTTGCCTAATCACCTTGTTACGTAACTGTTTTTCTTTCGTATCAACAATTGCAACTGGTTCTTCTATGTAATTTAATTTCTCATCAACTTCAATGTCATTTAACGGCACATATGCTACATCATCTGCTAGACATTTTCTCAAATGTGAAACGTGGAATGTCGGATGAATTCCACTCAGTTCATCTGGTAGATCTAATCGGTAAGCTACCTTACCGACCCGTGCTATTATTTGAAAAGGTCCAATAAATCTTGGACTTAACTTTCCTCTCTTCCTGAATCGAATAACTCCCTTCCATGGTGAAACTTTTAACAATACTTGATCACCTACTTCAAATTCTATTGGCCTCCGTCTTTTATCGGCATAAGACTTCTGTCGATCCTGTGCAGCTTTCATTCGCGCTTTAACTAGTTGAAGCTTTTCTGTCAAATCTAACACTGCAGCTTTACTTCCCACTTCTTTTTGTCCTACACCTCCCCAACATACCGGTGTCCTACAACGCCGTCCGTACAATGCCTCATATGGTGGCATTCCAATACTAGCATGGTAGCTATTGTTGTACGAGAATTCCACCAATGGTAAATGATCATCCCAATTACCATCAAAATCAATAATACAAGCTCTGAGCATATCCTCTAAAGTTTGGATAGTCCTTTCAGACTGTCCATCTGTCTGAGGATGATATGCAGTGCTGATATTGAGCCTTGTACCCATTGATCTGACACTATAGAAACTGGAACTCCATGTCTTGTAATTATTTCTTTCACAAATAGTTCAGACTGCAAATCCGACGTATAAGTCTCCCGTATAGGCAAGAAATGAGCACTTTTCGTTAACCGGTCTACAATCACCCAAATAGCATCGTGACGTTTCGCCGTAAGAGGCAACTTAGTTATAAAATCCATGGTGATGTGTTCCCATTTCCATTCCGGGACTTCTAAAGGTTGCACATAACCATAAGGTTTCTGATGTTCAGCTTTTTCTTGTGCACATGTCAAACATTTATTTACGTACTGCATTACATTGAATTTCATACCTGGCCACCAATAATCTTTTCGAAGGTCTTGATACATTTTTGTTGCACCAGGATGAATAGAGTAGCGTGACTTATGTGCTTCGTCTAGAATCCTTGACCTGATGTTCCCATTTCGTGGAACCCACATTCGACCAAATCGGATCTTAACACCAAATTCATTTTCTTCTAAATTTTTAACTTGACCAAAGATTCTTTCGAATCCCACCTTTTCTTCCTTTAATCCTTCCTTCTGTGCATCCTTAAGCTCATTCAAGAAATCTGGTGTTATCACCAAACTGTAAGACTTAACTTGTATAGCAGAGTGTTCTGTCTTGCGACTTAGTGCATCAGCCACCACATTGGCTTTTCCCGGGTGATACAAGATCTCACAGTCATAATCTTTAAGTAGCTCAAGCCATCTTCTTTGTCTCATATTCAAGTCTTTCTGTTCAAAGAAGTATTTTAGGCTTTTATGATCTGTGTAGATTGTACATTTAACTCCATATAGATAATGCCTCCAAATTTTTAAAGCAAATACCACAGCAGCTAATTCTAAATCATGTGTTGGATAATTAGCCTCGTGGCTTTTCAATTGTCTTGAGGCATACGCTATTACCTTTCCCCTTTGCATAAGTACACAACCCAAACCCAGATAAGACGCATCTGAGTACACAACCATGTCTTCATTACCATCCGGCAGTGTTAAAATAGGAGCTTCAGTTAACCTTTTCTTTAGTTCTTCAAAAGCTTGGACCTGAGTTGGACCCCAATCATATTTTACTTCCTTCCTCGTCAATTTTGTCAATGGTGTAGCAATCCTGGAGAAATCCTGGATAAATCTTCTATAATAACCTGCTAATCCAAGAAAGCTACGAACTTCCGTTGGTGTTTTCGGAGAATTCCATTTTATTACCGCTTCTACTTTAGCTGGGTCCACCATTATGCCTTCTGGACTAATAACATGACCTAAAAACTGTACTTCCCGTAGCCAAAAGGCACATTTAGAGAACTTAGCATAAAGCTTTTCTCTTCTTAGTATTTCAAGAACTTCCCTGATATGACACGCATGATCACCTTCGCTCCTTGAATATATTAATATATCGTCAATAAACACAATCACTGATCGGTCTAACATAGGTCTGCACACCCGATTCATCAAATCCATAAACGCCGCAGGAGCGTTTGTTAATCCGAAAGACATCACAAGAAACTCATAGTGTCCATAACGTGTGCGAAATGCTGTCTTCGGAATGTCTTGTTCTCTCACCTTTAGTTGATGATACCCTGATCTGACATCAATTTTAGAAAACCAACTTGCCCCTTGCAATTGGTCGAATAGATCATCAATCCTTGGTAACGGATACTTATTCTTTATTGTGAGCTTATTCAATTCCCTATAATCAATACACATTCTCATACTTCCATCCTTTTTCTTTACAAATAACACTGGTGCACCCCAAGGTGACACACTCGGTCGCATAAAACCTTTGTCTAGAAGGTCTTGTAGTTGGGTCATTAATTCTTTCATCTCTGTTGGAGCCAGACGGTACGGTGCCTTGGCGACAGGTTGAGCTCCTGGCACAACATCAATTTGGAATTCGATTTCCCGATCAGGTGGAAGTCCTGGCAAATCCTCAGGAAATACATCAGGAAAGTTACACACCACGGGTACGTCTTCCAATTCTTTTACCTTAATTTCTTTATCAATAACATAAGCCAGATAAGCCCCACACCCTCGCCTCATAAATTCACTTGCCTTAATCATTGAAATGACTTTAGGCGCGTTAAACACTTTATCCCCGTAAACCGTTACTGAACTCCCATTAAGAGCCGTTAAGAAAATCATATTTCGTCGACAGACAATGTTAGCCTCATGTTTGGCCAACCAATCCATGCCCAAAACTACATCAAAACCTCCTAACATAATCACAAACAACTTAACAGGGAATCTATGACCTTCTATATCAATGTAACAATCATCCTCAATGGCCTCCGTTACTCTAGTAGATTTACCAAGAGCGGTTTCAATATTGAAGGCGTGTTCTATCTTTTTAACATTAGCACGCAGTTTATCACAAAAAGTAATAGCCACAAAACTCATACTTGCACCAGAATCAAATAGCACTAAAGCAGGGATATCATTAATCAAGAATGTACCTGTCACCACATCCGGATCTTTATCTGCTTGATCTTTAGTCATAGTAAAGGCACGAGCTTTTGCCTTTTGCTTCTCACCTCCCTTGCTACTTTCAGGTTTACTGGCTTCAGTAGGTATTGTCTTTGGTTTAAAACAATTCTTGCTCATGTGACCGATCCCACCACAATTGTAACACTTTAGTATGGTTGGACAATTATACGAGAGGTGTCCAGTTTTTCCACAACGGTAGCACAAAGTAGTCCCCAGGCGACATTCTCCCCCATGCTTCCTTCCACACTTGGTGCACGTTTCAAATTCTTCTACTTTAAGCTTTTTCATGGGGAGTCCCGGTTTACCATTTCTATTTCTTTTGAATCCCGGTGACCACTTTTGCTTCGGTTCTTCCTTTGTTGGTTCAGCTTCCACAACATCATCCCAGACAATGCCGCTGATTTCTACTGCTGATTCAAAAGTCCTAGGAGCATGCGCCTTCACATGTGTTCGGACTTTAGGTGGTAACCCTTCCACATATAGCTTCAATCTGCGTTCCTCCGTGTTTACCAAATGAGGAACCAGTCTTGACATTTCATTAAATTTTGACGTATATTGCCGATGGTTCATACGTCCAGCTTTCAAAGTCAGAAATTCCCGTTCGATTTTATCAATTTCATTCTTTGGACAGAAGTGTTTTATAACTAATTCCTTCAAGTCCTTCCATTTAAAGCCCTCCACATCAGTAGTGGTCTTTGACTGCTTAACAGTGTTCCACCAATGTAGAGCTTCTTCAGTAAATGAATGAGCTGCAAATTTCACAGCTTGGTCTTCCCGGCATTCACTGATAGCGATGACCGCCTCCATAGCCGAAACCCAGTGACAGGTGGCCACAGCATCCTTCTTACCATCAAATGAGGGTGGATTGCATCCCTTGAAGGCCTTGTAATCACAACCCTTCCGTTTCTCTGACGTAGAATCACCGTTCTTAGTTCCGGTGATCACAACTTCCTCTTCTTTGGTGATGTCATTAGTTCCTTCAGACTTGTCTTTCAAAGTATCCTTCAGTGTTTTTGTAACCAAAGCTGGTAGCTTATCATCCAAAACTTTACAGACCTCATCAGAAATAGCCTTCACTACGATAGGCTCTAGAGTAAACTCATCTTCATCTTCCGGTTGCTCGTTGTGCTCGTAGTCGTCTTCATTGACGGGTTCTTCATTCTCGATATGCGGTTCTTCAGGTTCCTGTGGTTGCTTCCGTGGTCTACCCCTTTGTCCAGCCATTTAACTACCTACAGGATGCAACAATTGGAGAATCAGTACAGGATCAGTTTAGCACGAAATAAGCTTTGTAAATCGTTAATGACGTTGATCAGGTGTTATTAACCATTTACCTAACTCATAGGCTCTAAACGTTTCCCATCCCGTCACCCCAACGTGCATGACTCTAACTACCTTTCTAACCTTACATCTATGTCTTAACTCATACATAACATTCAGCTCATGGCATCAAACTACCCTTGACTGGCATTCTTATCATTCTGTCTTATTTTCAGTTTAAGTCCAGTCATTAGGGATGACCGGATCTCTCAAACTATGGCTCTGATACCAACTTGAGAGGCCCCGAGCCCCTCAGTTGGCAAACATCAAACCCATACTCTTTAAAACATATTTACATTACCATAGCAGCGGAACTTCGGGTGATTACATGAAATATGATACACAGATTATACAAACGTTAAACATAACCCACACTTTATAGTTTTATACATAGCCAGTTTATGCCATATTATGCCAGGGTAATCTTCAACCTATGCCACGAGCCCTCAGCTAATCTCTCTCGTTACCATTCAACCTGACATGCATGTAAAACAAGTCAGCTTTATGCTGGTGAGTTCTAATTAAGTTTTCATAAAATCCTTACTGCACATATATAACATTAACGTTCACTGTTGACCGAGGTCAACAATCTCAATCATACTTGAACATAATTCATTTCATCTACATACATATTCTCGCTACATCAATCATACAATACATAAGACCTTAGCCTTTGCTGTTAACCGAAGTCAACAACCTTTAACATACATATCATCATAGCATAATCTCATACATAACCTACTCATCATCATACATTAATCATATTGTGCAAAACTTTAGCCTGAACTGCTGACTCTAGTCAGCCTGCTTGTGCAGCACAAGTCTCTATGACACTGACGACCCACAGTCGACAGGCCTGTTCTTTCACAGGACTCTATGACTCTGACGACCCACAGTCGACAGGCCTGTTCTTTCACAGGACTCTATGACTCTGACGACCCACAGTCGACAGGCCTGTTCTTTCACAGGACTCTATGACTACCAACCGAAGTTGGTAGCTCATACCGGTACAAGACTTCGTTACATACTTCATTCATACATAACATGGTTTAAATCATTTAAACCATCATAAACATAAACACTTTACTGCACCGCAGTGCTCAAATTCTGCCCAACCGCAGCCTGGACTTCAAAACCATATTTCCTACTCGACCTCGGTCGAGACTTTAAAAAAATCAATTACTTCTCAACCGCAGCGAGACTTAAAACATTCTTTATCTTAAAATATTCTTTTATCTGACCGCAGTCAGCTTATACAATCATTTTTATAAAATAACTTTCATAACATGCATACCAGCCCAAAATGATAAAACATTTAAAATAGGGCTACAAAGAACTCACCTGATATCTTACAGTAGCAAGATTCCTCGTAAACTGATACTAATGGTGTAACTCTGCATTCGTTTACACTTAATAAGTCATTTATGTTTTAACCTACTGATTAGATCTTTCTGAACGTTCAATGTCAAAGACATTGTCTTGAAAGTCATCAAATAGTTAATGTTGTTGATTATAATGCTAAAACAGTTCCTGAACAGATTAATGGCTTAGAAATGATAAATCCTTATCATTGATTACCCAGATATCATGAAATATCACAATGTAGTCTTAGAATAGGTTTAATAACCATGTTTAACATACTAATCTGACTGTTATCATAAACATCAGATAATCGTTCCAACGAGTATGTTAATAATTGTGATTAGTTTGAAACACTTAGATTTAACCTTTGTATTTCAAAGATTAACCAAGCTAATCACCTAGATTGTCATAATCAAATGGATTAAACCATTATAATTATAGTTGTGATTTCATGCAAACCGGGCATCACAACGAATCAAAACAAGGATTTAACCGTTAGAACTTCATGTTCTTCATTTATAATCAATCCTAGCCATCATCTAGGCAATAATCAACAATCCTAACTATCTCATTACGTTCAAAATTAAGATCTAATCAATCAAAATCAAACTAGAAGGTTAAAACGAATCATTACCTAACCGGACGGATATCTGCGGTTAAAATAACGATCCGAACTTGCAGATACGATCCCTGGTATGATTGGTGACTTCTGATGGCTTCGAAATAGTGATTTGATGAGAAAAGTTCGTCCGATGGTCGTCTGGTGGTGTTCTTGTTTGATATATGTAAAATAAATAAACTTTCTGCGTGAACTTGATAAAGAAATCTGATCCACTGCACCGCCTCCCTCGTCGCGTACCGCGACGAGGATCCAAATAGGGCTTCGCGTACCGCGAAGATTTCCGGAGGAATCTTAGATATTTTAGGTCCGTCGCGTACCGCGAAGGATCCTCAAATCTTCGTCGCGTACCGCGACGAGTCCAGAAGTTCAATACTTTGAAAATTTTCTTCGTTTCGCGATTCCGGACAATCCGTAACTCCGTTTCGCGCACGGTTTTCGCCTACGTTCATCATTTCTCGTGTACTATCAATCTGTAGTAATTACCATTGTCAATTCAACATAGATTTTATACACAATCAAATGTGCTAATTATTCGGTTGTTACAACATATTAAAATTTTAATGTCAAATGGTCATGAGATCTTAGCTTTAGATGTTTGCATTTACGATAAATGAAATGATATATTTCATTACATGAGCCAATTAATATATAAAATTCAATGCAAATCCATCAAATAACTGTAATTGTTTCCTTCCTCTTCAGTTTCTTCCTATTCAAACATGCACATTTCAGAAAATGTCGGTTGTAATAGAAAGTATAATACATTTAAATTTAGGGATATGAAAATATGAAATAGTTCTATCATATAGGCATCAAATTGCCAGTCTCACCGACCATCTTTTCTTTGTTCTTATTTTATATATGATTGAAAAATTGGCTTCTAATGACCAATTTGACAAAAATGGCATATATTTTGTATTCACATATCTTGTCTTTAATTGGGATCCGATCAACGTTTGATATAATTATTTTTTTATCAGCCTTTGCCTTATGTTTCTTGATCTACCCTACATGCATGATAGATTTAAGGTGTTTGATTTAAGATATTTCACTCAAAATAACAATGGATTTAAGTAACTCGGACTTAGCTAGACATACCCAATTGCCTATATATACCATTTTTTTTATAATAATATATTTTTTTAACCGCGAATTCAAGTACTAGTTGACAAATTGGCAATTTAACCCATCAACCAGAAGGAAACCTACGTTGAAGGAACCTTGGGAAGTGTATTGATTATATACAACCAATTGTTCTTAACACTTGATTTGTTGGAACCTTAAATGTCAAACTTTTTTTTTCAATGACATTAGAATGTCATAAGATTCTAGAAACAGATCATATATTCATATTCTTAGTGATTTTTTTTATTTAGAATCTATCATCAAATCTGCTTCTTTAATTGAATAAAATCATCGAGATGCGTCCGAAAAGTACTATTATTACTTGACGAATTGAGGGAGTGCCATATGGTTTGTAAGATATATACATGACCATTAATTAGAAACATATATTGCAGAGAATATAAAAAAAAAAAAAACAAACAAACGCAAATTTTACACTTAATAAATAAAAAGACTTACCCAACACTTTCATATCAAACTATTTGCGGTTCATCCAAATATTTGATCGGATAAAATTCAATTCAAATCGAAGAACCAAGTATGAATTCGCAAGTAATCTCTCTTTGAACCAGTTTGATCGAATGAATTGTTTCTAGAGATGCGCATGTGTCACACCCTTGTCGTTGCGGAAGCGTACCGTGTGACTTTCAAGGTTTCACAGTCATGATTTACAACAAACGACACATATGTTTCTATATTACAGAGCAATATTACAACTACATTGCCACAAGCCTAATGTAATAACAGTTTTGACTGAGTTTCACACATATATACCATACTATTACACATATATACTATGCTATGTATCACACTGTTGAGTCTAACTATCTTAGACTCTACTATATGTCTCCAAAGACTGAGCTCACAGCTCCACCCGTGTATGACGTGATTTTAAACAATCAGCAAATCGCTGATGAGTTCACATCTTTTTAAAATGTCAAAATGTATGTAATGTATCCCAAACAATTCAACTGTTTACATAAAAAGAGCTTAATAATAGTTATGTCCCAAACTGGGTGTAAAACATTGGTATCCAGTGCAAACATTGTTCCTTACAACAATGTCGTGTATTAGTTCCCGACCAACTGTCCAATTATAACTCTTGGGCTCCCGTAACCGAGCTAACGAGTTCAGTGTTTGCCCCTTCCCAATGTCCTTATCGCAAGACATTGTGTGTTTTAGCCTTATTGAGCGCCCGCTCGACATTCAGTCGTGGTCTTAGCTACGAACCACGGGCAAGGATTGTTAATCACAAATAGAATATATTCTCAATAATCACGCCCCCCCCCCCAAGGTTAACGGTTACGTACAAAATAGGGGACTTAGCGACAAATGTGTAACCCGTGAAATAATGACAAGTTTGGTCATATGTTGCGCCCCACTGTCACGTTTTTCAACCAAATGTTTTACAACGCTTTCGTTTTCTTGTTTCACAAATTGTTTCAAAAGTATTTCAGTGTTTCACATGATGCAAATAAGTTTTCACGTTTAACATAATGTAGCGAAAGCGTTTCAGAGTTCCACATGATCAAATCAGGTATCATGTTTCACAAAATGTATCAAAAGCGTTTAAGAATTCCACCTGATCTAATCAGGTTTCATGTTTCACAAAAAGTATCAAAAGCGTTTCAGAGGTCCACCTGATCTAATCAAGTTTCATGTTTCACAAAATGTATCAAAAGCGTTTCAGAGTTCCACCTGATCTAATCATGTTTCATGTTTCATGTTTCACAAAATGTATCAAAAGCGTTTCAGAGTTTCACCAAAAATCAGAATGTTTCAAATAAGTATTTATGTTTTCTCATTCCCCGAGTTTCAAAAGCCAAAATACAGAAAAAGGGGTCGTGAACTCATCTGAGTTAATTCAAATCAATAAAAATGCACAACGTTCGTATCACTAGTTTTGAACTCTAAACTTGTATGTCATTGGAGTTCTACGAGTTACTTAAGCTTAATCTGACTCTCAGAACTTTCCCTAACGTTCAATGTCAAGGATCTTACAACTCAAGTCCTCAATCTTATCTCAAACGTTTAATCAATTTTCTTAACTTAATATAGCACAATGTGTGACAACTGTGACTCGTTAGATTAATCAGGACATTTCCAGATTAATCAAATTAATATGGTTGTTGATAATCGGACATTATAACGACTTATAAAACCGAGGTTTCGTATACTTGTTTTGGACAGAGTCTCTGTTTTATAAAAGTAAGGTTTTCAGTTTTTCAGTCGGGCAAAACCTCGACTTATATTTCTTAAGTTTCCTGAAAACAATTGGGCAGAATATCTGCTTATAATTGTTTGTTTCCCAAAAATTAGTCAGGATGATGATGATGATGATGATGATGATGATGACGACGACGAGGAGGAGACGACGACGACGACGAATGATGACGATGATGATGATGATGATGATGATGATGATGATGATGATGATGATGATGATGATTAGACCTAAAACACGCATCATAACAGATTAAAATTATACGAGATTTTTACCTCGTAGAAGCTCGGCAGTATCTCGTGTTGAAAACTAGATGATTGGAGGGGTTAAATATGGGTATTTGGAGGTGTAGGGTCGAGATTTGAGAGTTAAAACGTAAAATTTTGCGACAGAAAACGAAAATCTCGTGAACTGCTGTTTATAAGCGAAATCTGTGTTCAGGGCGCATAGCCTGGTCCCAAGGTTTGACACGAGGCGCTACGCCCGGATGTAATAATGTGCATGCCTGCCACGTGTTGACACGTGTCGCCACGTGGCGCGTTCGGGCGCGATCTGACTCGTTTCTTGTTTTCGCGATAACTTGAGCATACGAACTCCGTTTTACGCGCCGTTTTCGCCCACGTTCACGATTTTTCAAGCTATTTCCAACCATTATAATTTCAAGACCTGAAGTGTTAAAAATATCTGATGTCTTATTTAACGCTATATTCGACTTTGTGTATTTTGAAATCGGAGTCTCGTTTCAAGATTTCGCTTACACTCATTTTCTTTATTTTCGAGTTATGATTCTAACCTGGAAATTGCAAATTGTCACAGCATGACTTGAAAAACAACCTCTTGACAATTTTCAAGTTTTATTTTTTCAAAATATACACTAAATTAATAAAAACAAATTTTACGTCAAAATTCGTAAAATTAATTTTTCTGTTGATTTTTCAATATAGCAACTTAGGTTAGAAATTTTTTTCCCAGTCAGCCCGCCCTATCCAGAGGTGTTGCCAGCGGACCCCCGCCCAACTTATCTAATGAATTTTATGAATTACATTGATCCAGAAAATTAATCCAATTATAATAAAATATCTAGCATACACATTTTCTTAAAATATGATACCAATTGAGAAATTATATCATTAGCTTTTATATCCTTCGTGATGAGACATTGTAGCAATAGTTTATATGACAGATAGCAAACAAATAAATAAACATACACACTCTAAAAATCATATTATTAAGGGTCTGGGTTGAGATGAATTCAAATAAATCTAACCTTTTATCACACTAGGACAAAAATGTTGATTATTAAAAGACATTTGGCTCATATATGCCACATAAGAATAGAAAAGCTGACACACAAACAAAATCATAGACATACAATCAAACAATCTGAACATACGGTCAATGTAACACATTTAGCAGACGGAGTTTATTTCAAAATTCATATCAAATAAACCTTGTTTTTAAACTAAGGTATACCTAAAAGTAAGGACATACTTAAACTATAATTTTTTAATATTTATCCTCTAAAATTCTACAACTCTAAAAATATTTAGCATTTATCTTATTTTTGCTTGAAGCCGGTTCGTTTGCTCACTTTGGATTGGCCGACCATCCGGTTTCCGGTCCAACTGAGTTCTGAAAACCTTGGATATAATTTAAACACCAATTAAGTCTATAAGGCATAGATATTTAAGTAGGTAATGATTACCAGTTACATCACCATTGCAATTGTTAGATCCATATGGGATCTTTTAGACAACACATTTCTTATTTTTACGCCTTCAATCTTATATATACCGACCTCCTTTTTTTTTTTTTTTTGGTAATTGGCTTGTACGCTTCTTATAAAGTCGATTTATAGGTCGTTTTACTTTAATTTAAACATGTGACGTTTGTTTACAAATGTGAAAATAATGAAAATAATAAATGCAAATTCAAGCATTGATATATTAGATGTTTTATGATCCTACAAAGCAAAATGGAATACATTTAAAGTATTCAAATCTTGATCTTGGGATCTCAATTTTACTAATATTATGTTAATAACTTATGTTTATAAAACATGTAAAAAGCCCATGCTCAAATAATTAATTTGATATGTCAAAGACTTAACAAAAGATAACATACAATCTTAAGATATTTACAATTAAGGACTAAATTTATCTTATTTGACAATAACAATTATGTGTGATATATATAATAGGTTTATATAATATATAGCAAACTTTATAAGATTAATTTAAATTATTATTAATTGATGTTGTGTGCTAAACTTGATACAAATGGTTATAATATTGTTGTAACATTGGATGGATAGGAAAGTTACATAAACACTGAGTTTCGGATTCAATACACAGTATGCTTGCTATGAGTCATTAGTTAATTTGATTTGTCATGAGGAGATTCTTGCATTGGCCCATGTACCCTTAAGTCCCTATAAAACAAATCACAACTATTAAACTCGTGAGGCAAGTTGATGAACATATATTAATAGTATTATTCGGGGTCGATGATTCTCATCTAGGGTTTCACGTCAACCAACACCCGCTTCAACAACTGGTCAAATATACATCAAAGTCTTATAATATACATTACAAATGCTTTGAGGCATTTTTTTAGGAAAACAATTCAATCATTTAGTTTGGTTGTGAACTCATATCTATTTGCATCATTTTACCATTTCATACATTTGGCATACTATAGCAACACTAATGCAATTTTATAAAGTAAAAAAATGTGATCTTATCAACTTTATAGTTAATATTTTGAGCATTTTTCTCAGGTAAACCGTAGATGAAATGTTTAAAGGCGGATTGATATGAAGCTTTTTATTTGAAGACTATATATATATATATATATATATATATATATATATATATATATATATATATATAATACTTATACTAGCTGAAACAATTTACTTGTTTTTTTTTTTTGGATATTTAGTCTTTACAATCATGCATTCTTAGACACTTCGTTGAATATATGCCTTAACACTTCTATAAAACTCTAGCACTTTTCATAAATGATGTGTTGTCATGTAAGATCCGTCATAGTATCACGTTTCGCTTTAGCAGTGGTGTGATTAGTGTTGTGAAGTTCTTCTAACCACAAAGACACCACAATAGTCAAAAATTCAAAATTACGTTGGGCTGTCATCATAGTTTCTTCCTTCGAACTCAATGAATCATACAATAACGGTAAAACTTAGAATTAAAACAGATTAATTTTGTAGAGATTTGAATATGTTGAAAATTGAAATCGTAACACTTTTAAAAGAGACTTGAGCTAGTAAAACAGGATGTGGGAAAATAGTAGAGTTGAACATTATTTATGTCTAAAATTAAATACTTTTTAAACTAACATACGAATAGGGCTCTAAACGAACCGAACGTTCAGCGAACAGTTCGTGAACCGTTCGGCGGGAAGTTCGTTTATGTTCATTCGTTTAATAAATGAACGAACACGAATAAGAAATTTTGTTCGTTTAGTTAAAGGAACAAACATTAACAGAGGTCGTGTCCGTTCATTTGTGTTCGTAAACGTTCGGTAACATGTTCGTTTACGTTCGATTAAGTTCATTTATTATATTTATTCATTAGATATGTTGTATAATTTTAATTTTTAGTTTAATATACCATAATATTTAAGTTATTTTTAGTTTAATACTATAATATTTTAATTTATATATTTATAAATGATTATCTCCAATAATGCTTGAGATTTAGAATGCTGATTTTTATTTTTTAAATAATATGTGTTCGTTACTTCGTTAGCGTTCGTGAGCAAGCTAAATACCTTAATGAACGAACACGAACAAGAATTTTCGTTTGATTAGTGTTCGTGAACCGTTCGTGAAAAGTTAAAAGTTAAACGAACAAACACAAACAAAGGCTCGTTCGTGTTCGTTCGGTTCGTTTACAACCATACTTACGAACGTTGTTTGACGTCACAAATCCACCTCCCCATTTAGAGTCTCGTCGGTGAAAAGGTTCTGGTTTTTCTTCCAAAATTGCCCCTGATCGAATTCAAGGGGTGGTGTTCCCACTTCCAAATCGATGATGCAATTTCCCGGCCGGCCTGGTGAGTGGGTCCTTGGTTGCCACTCTGATGATGCAAAACTACGTGTCATTTTTTTAGTAGTTGAGTTTTCTCTCTTACTTTTATTATTATTGTTTCCTTTTTTTAATGATTACTTTTTATTAGATGTGGCAATTTCGAAATGAGTTGTTTTGGGTAAACAATTGTACTATAATGGGTTGAAATGAGTAACATCATAATACTGAATGGGTTGATATGGGTAGTACTTGAACACAATTCGGGTCAAGACGAGTAACCAAAAAAGAATGTAAATGCAATGCATTCAAACATTTAAGAATGATTAATAACATATTTGATAAGAAAATCACTAAAAATTATCCAAATGGACTATTTGTTTACTTATAAAACATCTAAAGTTAAATTAAATTGATGTTTTTAAAGAATAATCCATTTAGACCCGAATTGATTTTGCTTAAAACCCGTTTTAACCCGCACCCATCCTGACTCGAACCCATACTGACCCGTTACCCAACCCGACCCAACCTGCCCATTTACCAGGCATACTTTTTATTTTTCTCTTTTGTTTATCAACTTATCGTTTGGTACCATTCTCATTGTGGGGCTATTGTGTAATGTTTTTTTAAAACTCTGATTTCTATCAAATTTTGTGGTACTTTTATCGTTGTGTCGTCATGCATATGCATTTGAGTTTTCACCAAAGTTTTCCGGAAACGGTTCGTTCAAATCACAAAACAAGATTATTACGTCTATATATGCCACAACCAACCAACTTGGCCTGTCAGGAGATACTCTTTTTGACCAAAAGATGGTGAAGAGAGGAGCTAGATAGAAGTAGTTTTGAATGAGGAGAGGGAAATCTGACCATTAGTTAAGTCATTTTTTGTTTGGTCAGTCTATATATGACACAACAAACCAACTTGGCCCGTTAGGAGGGTTGGGTGGAGCATCCGTTGCAATTGGTGCATGGGAAGCCTCTCTAATGCCACTGAAAAATGCACAGCTGCAATTGTAGCATGAGTGTAAGGCTGATGTTTCGAACTAAGTCACTGCACTCTGAGGCAATGGCCATGCCATTGAATCAACCGCCATTTTAAAAAAATATTTGCGACAACGAGCGATTACATCATGTAGTTGAATATAAAAATAATCCAATAATTACTGGTAGATTGTGTGATCTTGAAAACAATTTAATTATATGCTAAAACCCAACAACTCTCGGCCTTGAGTGTCTGTTTTTAAAACAAATCATATGCTGGATCCCATCAAGTCTCGGCTCATAGAGCATCCCGGCTCAAGATCATTAACAAGTCACAACCATTGCATACCCGTCTCATTCTGGACCAACATGCCTACGTTATTAATTTCCTGTATATCATCGACCAGCTTATTAATGCATTTAAAATTGGTTAATTAGAAAGTATATGAAGCATGAAACACGCATGATTTACGTATAACAATAATAGTTTTTCGTTTTCTTTTATGACCGTGGGATCCCACTTACGTTGGTAAACCTTCAGGTAGGCCTGTAAACAAACCGAACGAACACGAACACATTAATGAACATGAATTTTGTGTTTGTGTTCGTTTATTAAGAAAATGAACATGTTCATGTTCGTTCATTAATAAATTAAACGAACTGTTCATGAACATAAATGAACACAAACGAAACAAAATAAACGAACAAACATAATGAACATTATTTAACAACATTGAACAATCATAAACGAACATGAACACTATTGAACAAACATAAACGAACACAATTGAACAAGCATAAACGAACACAATTGAAAAAGCTTAAACGAACACAAACGACAAGTCTCTTAAACGTAAATACATATCATTCGTAAATTAGATAGTTAGCCGAACATAAACTAACATTACATAGTTAACGAACATTAACAAACACAAATAAAAGAACATAAATAAACAAACATAACCGAACAGTTCATGAACATAAATAAACGAACACGAAGTGTGTTCATATTCATTCATTTAATTAAGCAAACACAAATTTTATGTTCGTGTTCGTTCATTATTAAATAAACGAACTTCCCGCCGAACAGTTTGGTTCATTTACACGCCTACCTTCAGGGCCCCCTCAATACCCGAATAACCAAAAGGTACATATAAAGAGCAGCCACAAACAACTAGGTCGGTGGCCTCCAAAAATAGTTGATTTAAGTAATGGTTGAACTTAAGACATCTAAGTTATCTCTCTACTTTGTATCGATTGCATACAGTCTCGATAACCGAGTTAGTTCTAATTAAGAGCTGGATCAACACTATTAATATTCTTAATGTCTTTTTGGTTAAAATTAGTAAGTGTCTTGATCATGATCATTCAATTCATGCATTATGTAACTAGGTGGTGCTTTGTATGTGTTGAATGGCTGCCATCGATCCAGACATTGAGTGTAATTAATGATGATTTAATTTGTTAAAGATATTTTATTGTAATGCTACGCATTTGGTGTTAGTTAATGATATTGAATTTTGAAGAAACAATATCTTAATTATGAAATTAAGTTGTGAAGTGACATGTGAAAGCTGGAATCAGTGTTTTAATTAATTTACACCATTTCAGTCCAGTCCAACAGGCCTAAAACTGTTTAAGCATGTTGAACATGTATGTTGGTAAGTACGGCAGGAGAATGTTAGTGGTAGCACACTGCTACACGTTGTTGCATGAAACACAATAAAATCGTAAAAAATCAACGCTAATGAAAATCTGCAAAATGACAATTAACCAACCAATCTTGTGGCCTTTAGCTCCTAAGCCCTTTCAATAATTCATTATAGTGTTCCCTAGATATTCACTATTTTGATCACTGTTGATGCAATCATTTGAAATGTGTCTGGACAATCGATCTATTCTTGTTGGTTTAATTTTCTCTACTTTATAAAAGTCACCAACCTTAATAAATTAAGCTAGCATTGGTTAAAATATCCACACCCTCATCACCGGTGTAATTAAAACAATTAAACTTTTAATTTTGAGTTGATTGTTCCAATAATAGAGAGATGATTGACTGGAACCCTTAATTAATATCTCTCGTAAGTACGTCTCTCTTTCGATAGCTACTCAAGTGAGAAAAGAGAGACCGTCTTCCATTTTGATACATTTTCAACACCATTTTTTTGCATACTTAGATTCAAATTTTTTGGTAGCCCAAAGCAAATAATAAATATTCTATATAATATAAAAATCATAATTCTTTATTCGGGCTTTAGAGAATAGACACACAATAATAAACCTGAAAGGGGCAGAGTTAAATAAAAATTTAAACAAAACTAACAGTAAGCAACCAATCACTAGATAATCAATATCAATAACAAAATAAGTAACTAAATCAATAAACCACTAAGGCCCTTGTACGTCCACGAACGATAAATGTCGATTGGGAGAGTTTGGTTAATTGGGATGACGTCATGCTGAAGACACTAGAGCCATGGTAGAGACTAGGGCATTGTCATATGGAAATATCTTATGGGCCGTAAAGTTTTTTGAAAAATTGGGAAACCCTAATACTCTTGTAGAATTTATAGCCGGACAATTAAAAAATAGAGTTTCTTTTCGCAAAGTAATGAAAAAGGCTATATAATTAACTGAACAAACATATATAAAAGGAATTCAAGTGCAAATTGCAGGGCGTATAGACGGAAAAGAAATTGCACGTGTCCACCGAGCTAAAATAATATGTCTCTAGCAAACTAAAGGAAGCCCTGAGTTTGAGGCTCAAAGCTAGGGCTTTAATTTTAACAATATAGGCCGACCTTGGTTTTCCGATTTTATAAAGGTTAGGTCAAAGGTTAAATTCAGAAAACTTCATATTTATTTTTCTTTTATTTCTCTCATAATCCTTCCCTTTTGAAAAGAAAGGTGTCTTCATTTTCTTTATTTATTTCCCTTCCTTTTATTAAAAAGGTGTATGAGGTCGAACGCGCCTGAATTAAGGCCAGACATGATTCATATGAGGTTGGACGCTACTATTTTTAGCGTCGTCGGTCAGTCAGTACCCTTATTAAAGGGAACATTTTATTTGATAAAAAAAAAAAAGTTGAAAGGACATATTTTTGGAAAACTTTAGGTTGGGGGTATTGAAGACTTTTCTTAAATAAATCAATCTTATTCAAAGGAAATCTCATGAGTACGGTACCACGCGGTCCTTTACTCTAGGTGTATGTTTTATGGAACGTGATCAGAACACGCAGGTGATGTGAATGTGAAGCTCAAGTAGCCCCTTGTTCAATTACACATATTGCGTGAGCCGGGCGTGACAGGTGCATCATGAAAGCGGTCATAAAAGGAACAAAGTTGATGGAGTAATGATTGAGAAGTGATAAGTATTGATTATAATTGTGTATTTCTAACATAGAAAACATAAAAAATAAATAACAAATTTATTTAATATATAAAAATTATAACAAAAAAAAAACATGAAATAAGTTGAACGTATAACGCAAAGATGAATATATGTAACACGATTAGACCTGTTTAACAAAAAATACATTATTTGATTTAATTCATTTTTTAAAATAATAAAAATTAAAAAGTTAGGCTTCATCATTTCTTTTTTGTCACATAAACTTAAAACTGTCACCCTTTAACTTAACAAGACAAGTGTTAAAACACAATGACGACTGTATTGCATAATGACCTAGACATAAAACACAATGACTAAAATGTATTTTTAAAAAAACTAAAATTATTTGTTTTTTAATAATTTGAGCTTATAAAATAAAATAGTGAAATAACACAATCATATACTTTTAATTCATAAAACACAAATAAAAATTAAATAACAACAATTTATTTTACGTATAAAAAGGGGTAAATTTTAAAAATAATAACCAACTTTCGCAAGTGTTTTAATTAAGTAATCAAAAGTTTTTTTTTTGTCTCTTTATGATCACTCAGCATTCGCTAAGTGTTCCAATAATATGTATTGTTTTTTAATATTTAAACTTTTTTATAATTAATTAAGGCAAAAGAAACATATATGAATATATATAAGTATTTAATTATAATTTTGTCCTAATTTCACTTAAATTTAACAATTTTGAAACTTTGTTATTAACTAGTAAATTTGTTTTCTTCACGATTATATCTTATTTCAAGTAAATTAAAAAAAAATCACTTATTATTAATACACATTCATATATGTTTCATTTGTCTATATAAATTTTAATAAAATTAAATATTTATAATAAAATTACACATGATTGGAACACTTAATGAAAGTGGAATGACTTTAAAGAGACAAAAAATTTTGATTACTTAATTGGAACAATTGAGAAACTTGATTGCTATTAGGTAACATATTCCCATAAAAACAATAATGAAATAACACACTATAATATAAAAAATAAAACACGATAGTAAAGATATATTGCACAACGACATGAAATATTAAACAAAATAATCAAAATACCCTTCTTAAAAAAGTATACAAATTGTGTTGTCAGCTTCACAATCCTTCTCGTATTTCTTACCAATCTAATACTTTTTATTAGAACCTTAACGAAAGTTTTTAAGAACAAATGACATGCTTATAAAGCATGTTAAAATTGATTTCTCGCTTCTTTCTTGTATTTAGTTATATTTTTTATATTTTTATTTAATATTTTCAAGAAATATAAGATATATAATTTACAAATTATAATAAATATTTTTAAACTTTATTTATCTAACATGTGATACATAAGTTTTAACCTAGACCAATATATATGTTACTACCCATGGATTAATTAAATAAAAAATCAAATAATCATTCACGATCATTCGGTTAGAAAATAAAATATTGTTTTATAATTTAATTTATTTAAATTCTTAAAAATATTTTTTTTGATATTATTATTATTTTATTAAGATAAAAAAGTGAGAAAAAAAAACGAATAATGACACGTGTTCTTAGACTACAATAGATAATAGATTTGATACCAGAAAATAAATGATAAAAATAATATTGAATTTAACTGAAATCACGTTCATTAGTATCAAGGGTAGCAAAATTCAATCAATTGTACAGATATAAGCTGAAGTTGTAAAGAATGCAACCACAAAATAAGTTGGCTTGTATTTGTTCAATTGGTTGCATTCTTTATAACTTCGTCTTATATGTGTTCAATTGAATTTTGTATCAAGGTACAAAAGGACGTCAAATAATTCGGATATATTTCCAAGATATGGCCATTCTGGGCAAGGTCGTATATATGATGCTCTGATTCATAAATTTATGGTACCTCTCTCCATCTTTCACACTTGTATAGTTTTATACTTTTATAACATTTTTTTCTCTCTCTCCTATAATAGTTACTTAAATGAATTAACTATTTTCTATTGTTTTCTGTAAAACCGTAAAAACCAAAGCGTAATAACGTCAATATCGGACGGTTTAGTTTACTCAACTTACATATTCGATTTGGTTTTTCATTTTTTAAAACAACAATTAATGGTTTCGTTCAGAATTTTTTACAAAATCGTCAAATGGTACGTGCAGACATCCCCACTCACAAAAGTGCAACGAAAAATAATGCAAAGATATGTCTTAATCTGTTAATCATAAATCTAAAAGCGATGCACTAGTACTATAGACAAAGCACGCATGAAACAAGCGGAAAACTTGCTTTAACTTTTTTATTATTTTTTTCCTTTTTATTTGTTCTTTTATCTTTTTGAACATCAGAAATTTTATAATCGAAACAAACAAGTGGCTGAACTGAAATAATATACAAAACATGAAAAAAAGACAAAACATAGTCCCCTGATAAGCATACAAGTTATCTCATTTGGATACTACAAGAAATTTAAGGTATTAATATTCATACGTTATTTTTATTGTATATATCATAATCAATTAAATCAATCAACTTAGACACATTACTATTGTCGAATTAGCATGTGTCGGACAGGGCCGTCTCAAGCCTTCTGGTGACCCAAAGCGAATATCAAAATCGGGGCCCTCTTTTAACTATAAATAAAAGCTCTTTTAAAGTTTTAGACACAAAAAATAAAAATTATCATAAGTAGAAAACTACAAAAAAAATATAAATCACAAATAAAATGTGAATATTAATTATTAGACCTGACAATCTTAACCTAAAACAAGATAAACTGGTTGATTTGAGTGAACAATTATTGTATTTTGTGTTAAATCGCTAACACCAAAACATATAACGGGTTGAGATGAATAACGCTTTATCACGATGGTCAAGATGAATAACCTAAAAACTATGTTAATAGAATGAATTTAAACGAGTAAGAATTATCAATAATATGTTTGATTGAAATCACTAAAATTATTAGAATAGACTATTTGTTTAGTTACAACTTATTTTAACTTGAAATAAATTAAAACATTTTAAAAAAATTCATTTAGACTCGAACCGACTTGTACGATGCGGGTCAAGATGGATAACCTAAAAACTATGTTAATAGATAGAATTTAAACGAATAAAAATTATCTATAATATGTTTGATGAGAAAATTACAAAAATTATTAAAATAGACTATTTGTTTAGTTACAACTGATTTTAAGTTGTAATAAATTGAAGCTTTTTAAAGGAATATATTTAGACTCAAACCGATTTTGCTTAAAACTCATCTTGATTCTCACTCATCCTGACCTAAACCTATTATGACATGTTAGTTGTTACCCACCCTGACTCAGACCGCCTATTTTGCCAAGCTTATTAATTACAAATATAAAAACAAACTAGAAATTTTACTACAATCAGAATCTATTATAACTAAAAAGTCGATTTACCTTAAAATTTTGAGGCCCTTTGATTTTGGAGGCCCTAAGATAGGGTTTTTTTTTAATATTATGAGCCGGCCTTGGTGTCGGAGAAAGTCATACGTCTCGTATAGGCTTATACGAGATGTATAATGTCACTAAGATGCAAAAATAAAAAGTTAGACGTGTGTAAATAACCAATGTCATTAATTAAGCTATTAAGTTAATAACTCGTGTGTTAAACGAGTTTAATGAGAAAAATATATGTAAAAGTCACCAGTAAAATTTAAACAAGACGATTTTTTTTAATATAAAACATGTTAATATTTCATATAATTTAATACTTTAAAGTAATAAAACAATTATAGTATTTCTTTAGACACTAATTTTTCAAAGTTTCTTTCTTTAATGAATTTATTTTATAAAAATATTTTTGAAAATTTTATGTTTTACATAAGTTTGTCTTTTTAGAATGGTGTTTTCATTAATATGAATATATTTTTTAAAGAATTAAAAAAAATACTTTTTAATTTATAATGAATAAAATTATATTTAAAAGTTAATAATATTATTTAATATGAGATTTAATATGATATCAAAGTTAGAAGTAGCATAGGAATATCTCATGTGTATCTATAAATATATAATATGCATGTAAATTAAAGTCCGGAATTCCCCTTATTTGTTAAGTGTTGGGTGTCGAATCCAACAAATAAATGATGGTAAAAGTAAACCTTACTTTGACACACAAAAATTAGTATGAATGGAAGTAGGGTTCGTGTCCTCAGGGATACGGATTAATTTATTACACCAAAAGTTTTCACGCACAAGATTGATTTTAACAAAATGATTAAATTGGGGGATTATTGACACAAAATAAATTGAAGTAAATTGAAACACGAACAATTAAAAAGATTAGAATTTATGGTTTTGAAATCATAACAAAAAAATTGATTTGAGAAAATTCAGAAATTAAGAAGCAATTCCAACACTAAGGTTATTTTATCGATTTGATTCGGCTTATGATCATTAACAAATATGGTGCAATGATTCTTTAGTTGAATGGTTTGTATCGGTACTAGACGTCACGCCGTTCGGACGTCCACTCTATGTCTAACCAAACGCCGTTCGTTGATTAGAGCCAACCCGCTACTCTAAACTCACGCCGTTCGGATTTTAGCGTGCGGGTTGCAATGATATAAGTACTAATTATACTTAGACACTCACGCCGTTCGGAATGCCAAAATATATCATGTGATTCTATAACGAAATTGAGCTCATTGACAAACACAAAACGTTACTTGTTTCTTTTTATCAAATTAAAACTTTTTAGGGTTTAAAACTTGATGAACTATATTAGTTAAATCAATAAAGTGGCCAATTTTATTAACAAACTAAAAGTATCCGTAAACAAATTCCGGATTTGAGATCAAGAATAACATAACCAAATCATTCAAATATTAAATCGCATAAAACGTTTCACATAAGATTCAAATCAAACCAATAAAACCCTAGTGTCAGAATTTATAGTTAACTAGCCAGACATAATGATCAAATCGATCTAATCGATTGGAAAATAAAACACGAAGCTGAAAAATCCTCCCAGAATAAAAAGCCTGCTGCTTCCCTTTTTGTTTTTCTGCCAGTCGAAGCCCCCAAAGTTGCTGTCGAGATTTGTAGCCTCCAAGAATTTATTTTTTCAAACCTTTTCTAAACTAATCTCCTTTCTTTTTGGTTCTCCTTTTATTTATTTTATTTTTTTTCTTTTTTTTCTTTTTTTTCTCAAGTCTATCCTATTATAATAGGATTATAAGAACCAAAATAAAATAGAATAAATTCCTAGATTTTAGGAGTCTTTCCTCAACTCTTTACATAAACTCAACACGATCAAGTCAAATTGTATGCTTAACTTTGCCACGACCGTTTCTGCTTTATGTTAAAAACTTCCTTCACTCTTAAAATTTCAGCTTTTGTTCTTTCAACTCATCTCCCAAATCTTCCTCATATGTTGTGTTGACTCTAGCACCCGCTTCCTACTACAAAAATAACAAAAACAATCCAAAGTAGACTCCATTCCACCAAAACAAGTATTTCTCCAAATTAAACAAATATGCTAATGATAAGTGCATAATATGGGTAAAAATAGATGCAATAAACCTAATAAAATATGACTAAAAATGCAACTAACATTAAGCTATATGTATTGATGCCTACCTTCGATTAACTCTAAAATCTCATACTCAACTTCATTTTAATTTGTCTGAATACATTAGTCAATTGAGCATGGAATTATCAATAATAGGGATGGCAAAAAAACTCTCACCCGGGTTTACTCGAAACCCGTTACATATGGGACGAGTATTCCCAAGGCCGATGGGTGTTGGGTCGGGTATGAGATTGATTTTTCAAATTTTCGCGGGTATGGGATTAATTTTTCAAATTTTCGCGGGTATGGGACGGGCTTGGGATTTGCTCATATACCCGTTTACCCACCCCGATTACCCGATTATATATACCGTTTACCCGATTATAAATACTCATTTATATACATTTTAAGTAGATAGAATTTGTTTCTTTTTTATTTTTTTTGAACTTTAGAAATTGTTTATATAATTTGTTTCTTTTTTTATTTTTATTTTGGCAACTGTAATATTTTTTTGAATCATTTTGTTAATTACTATTTTTTGGTTTATAGTGAACGATGATCAACTTACGACATTTTGAAATTTCATGGTATTTGATATATTAACAGTTTGTTCTTGTCATATTTAAGATATAGTTTTTGGTTATAGAATAATAAATTTATTTATTAGTTACCTGATACTCGACGTGATTTAAGTCAGTTATTCTCAACAAGTATATTTAGCTAAACCCGCTGGGATACCCGATACCCGATGAGTAAATACCCGATAGATACCCAATGGGTTTTGAGACGGGTATGGATATACTTTTATAAACGGGTATGTGACTGGGATTAGTCAAACCCATCCCAAACCCAACCCATTGCCATTCCTAATCAATAACAACTCAATTAAAATATAACTTGAACATGAACTTCAGATACCTCATACGCAGTAAAAAAAAACAACAATAATAATAATTATAATTATTAAAAAAAAAAAAAAAAATCTTCTTCCAATTGAAATCTTGTTTGGGAGTGGGAAACACTTCTTTCACCGAAGATAGTCTTAAACTCGGTCCATCTGAGAAAAACTTCAAATTATAACCTTATTTTATCTAAAAATAATAAAAAAAACAATAAAAGTTTGACGAAAATAAAGGATAATCTAGGTATAATATGTTTAGTTTACTTTTTTTTTTTTGACTTTTTCGTCTCTTTTTTAAATAAACACAACATTTTTCATATGATATTATTATTTTTTTTAAAAATTACACTATTACATCAAATATTTTTTTCTTTAATATGAGTACAAAATAAAAAAAAATTAAATGACACTATAAAATCACACAATATTTTTTTAAAAAAATTGCACTATATTTTTTTTATACATATAATGCATTTTTTAAAGGATCTTGTGAAAAGTATACTTTATTTTTATTGTAATGAAATGTCTTTAAATATATAACCAAAAATAAAATAGAAAAAAATATGTTAAAAAAATATAGCTTACAAAACTATATAGTTCATAAAAATATAGTATAAAACCTTAACATAATAGATTTTTTTTAAAAAGATGTATCAACAATATACTCATTTTAAAGAGAAAAATACACTCAATTTTATGATCTGACTATTTCAAAAATGTTTTCCTATGAAAATGTTATGAAAATTTTAAAAAATAATAAAATTTAAAAAAAATGAAGAAAAATGGTTTTACTCTTTATATATTTCCAGTCTTTTTTTTCCAATACTTAATATAATCAATATTTTTTGTTTGAATTTATTACCCATCTTTACATCATATATATTAATTATTTGCTCTAGTGGGATTACGATATATGCAAATAAATGCACATATTTCGTTTGATAATACACAATTTATGCACATGATTTTTCCACTTATAAACATTTAAAAATATCTCTGCAATTAAAATTTTTTATTATTTTATATGAAGAGCCAATAATCACTATACCAATATAACCCTATAGGGATGACCGCAGCTGCGACGACAAATGTCGACTTTACAGAAAAGGCTATAACGACGACCTGTAGTCGCAATAGGGCTGTTTCAGATTTTTTTGCAGGTTGGCATGTGGCGACGAGTTGTCATCGCTATAAGGTTGGGCGGAAAAAAGATACTTTTCGCGGTTGAGGGGAAAAATTAGCCACGACTTGTTGTCGCAATAGCCAATTTTTTTTTCATTCTTCTTTAATTAAAATCTCTAAAAGTCAACTAAATTTTTTTTTAAAAAATTAATAATAATATTAGCGACGACAAATTGTCGCTATAGGGTTTATTTAATTTTTTAATCACTTAAATGCCTTAAAATCAAACGACGCCGTTTATGCTTTTACCCTATAGCGACGACATGTGTCGCTATAGGGTTATGTATACGATTTTCGTATGCAGACTCTCCAGAACTCCACCGATCGGTTTCC
This sequence comes from Mikania micrantha, assembly GCA_009363875.1. Taxonomy (NCBI): domain Eukaryota; kingdom Viridiplantae; phylum Streptophyta; class Magnoliopsida; order Asterales; family Asteraceae; genus Mikania; species Mikania micrantha. The sequence continues at coordinate 74,203,775 of CM018694.1, read as the reverse complement.
TTCGCCTCCATTGACGATTTTGGGCGATTTTGAGCATCTTTGGCCTATTTCAAGGTATTTTCTTTGCTATGAATCATTTAGATTGTTTATTTAACTATCATATATATATTTGCAATTTTTAGTGGTTTTTTTGTTATTTTTTGAGATTGGTTCGTATGGATGTTTGTGGGTTCGTATAGATGTTTATTGGTTCGTATTTGTGATGTTATGTTGGTATTTATTGTGTGTTTGGCCGTATGTATATGTGTATATTCATATGTTTGTGTTATTTTGTATGTATATGTGTATTTGTATGTACATGAGTATTGTGTATGTGTATGTACATGTAAATTTGTGTGTTTTTGTCTATAAATATTGTTTGTATTGAATCTTGATTTGGTGTATCTGCATTTATATGTATTATAACAAGTCCATATACACTTGTAATGTGCAACTGTAATGTGCTAGGGAGATCTATGGCGACGACATGAACAGCGGCGACAAGTCTGGGCAACAGCGACGAAGCAATAGGGACGACCGGGCAGCGGCGACAAGTCATCGTTATAGCCTATAGCGACGAAATATGGCGGCTATCGCGACGACTTTTGTCGTTGCTAAATTTTGATTTTCCTGTAGTGAATCCATATATTTTTTTCAAGTGAAATGAAATTGAAGTATATTAACGTCTATGTTTACTCAAACCATAATGGCATCATCCTTTTACTATTCCCCTATAAATTAAAGTATACTACTATCTGAGTATAAACATAGCTTTATTCGACTTTCTTATTATAGCTAACAAAAACAAATTAAGAAACATATCACGTACGTAAATATTATTTTTCAAAGAATAGGATTTGTAGAAATGAAATGAAAGCAAACTTTACTTAGATCTCGTAGAATAAAATGCTTGTATTCAGAGAGTCTTTCGACTTGAATAACATAAAAAAAAATGTACATAAAATAACCAGCAAATAACAAAATATCCCTTATCAAATGCATATATAAGAACCAATAATAGAAATTCATACCATAAGCATACATAAAGAGCAGGTGAAGACATCGTGGTTTCAAATTCTAATATGCAAATCATATAGAGGACGTAGAAAGCGCGAAATGTTTCAATAATCAAACATTCACAATAGATCTAAGCAAAAGACCTATAAGTCCATAACATAAGCATACATATATACCTATATGAATACAAGCTCCTAAGATTAAAGTAGATAAAACTAAAGTCATTGTGTGTTGATGCTTAACAAAACTATCACTCGGAGGAAGCATCCTGCCAACAAAGACCAACTTAGTGAAAGTCTAAGGAAGTATCGGAAGGACGAAATTATCCTTCGGAAACCTTCAATTCTTGGAAGACATAATTAACCTTTAAAAGACTGAAAACTTTTAAAGAATAATTAATTCCTTCTAATTACCATAAATTAGACAGTTTTCGAATATAACAAAGCGTCATAAAACAACAATGCATCAGAAGAACAACACCTGTGAGCGTTAATGATCAATATCTAGCAAATGTACATTTTTCTAAGAAAAAAAGTCATCTGAAAAACAACAACCTATAGCATCAATGATCAATATTTCACAAATGTTCTTTGGAATATGGAAGGTATCATAAGATAACAAAACTTCTTAATATAGCAATGGATTCAGAGGAAACAAAAGCTTCCAACTATAAAGCTACTTCCAAGCAACTTAATGTCGATGCTGAAGCCACTTAAGGACCGTTGCAGAACTGACTGAGAAAAATTGAACAAAATAAGAAAATATTCCTATGATAGTTAAAAAATACAACTTACAACTTCTAGAGCAACAATGATTAGATAAGATTTCCTATGTATTAAAGATCAACATAATTACTCTAATATATGATATGCATTTATTGCAAAAGTCAATATAGTTATTTGTAGAAGCCACAACAATATACTAGTTTAAGTTTTTTTTTTTTTTTTTTGTTTCTAATATATGTCTAGCCTTGTATTCCTATGAGGATAAAATTGTAACTTTGAATGTATAGCCTCTCAATTTCAAATTGCTATAAATGTGGATAATATGAGTCTTGTAACTTTTCAATAATTGAAAGAAATATACTCTAAGTTTGAAAGTAAATTATTGTGCATTTGTTTTTCTTATAATCCAAGTTTTACTATTTTTATTGAAAAGTTAACACAATTTAAGATGTCCAAAATAACAACTCAAATTCAATCCAACTATTACTGACTAACACAAGGTCAAAATTTACTTATAAAATCTTGCATTTGTTGTAAGATATTTTTTTGCGCTAACATTTGTATTGCTCTCACGATCATTGTTTGATTCGTTGCTCTATCTCTTTTCTTAAATTTTTTTTCCAATTTCACGTTGAGATTCAAGATCTTTCACTTGCAATTCCAAATCATGTACCTAAAATATGTTACAACATGTAAAATAATTAGTAAATAAACAATAGATAACATCACCAAAATAGATGCAACAACAATAATAATGACATTAGTTCAGCCTTGAATCAAACTTTATATATATATATAGGGAATTGTTCAATTGTTAACCTTCCTTATTGCGATAACCAATTAACTTTGACCAAATCAACCCAAATCTTTGGATTTTTTTCATGCTTTTATTATACATAAATAAGGGGTTTCTTTTTTGTGTTTTTGCTAATTCATCACTGTTTATAATTTAAAACAAGTGTAAGTTGGCGTTACACTGCTTACATCAGATAGTGTAACACAAACTTACAATTGTTTTAAATTATCGACGGGTTTTAGAGTTTAGATTTGAGGGCTTAGTTTTTAGCTTTTATGTTTTGTATTTTGGTTTATGGTTTGTTTTTAAAGTTTTGGTTTTAATATTAGTGTTTATTGTTCATGATTTAAGGTTTATGTTTTAAGGTTTGACAAACCTTAAGGTTTATTGTTTATGATTTAAAGTTTGACAAACCAGTTCCAATGACGTAAAAATGAATTCAATCAGAATTTGTTTGGGTCGATTTTCGAACATTTAAGAATCCTTCTTTATTGCGATAAAAAAAACTACATCTTATTAATTTTAGCGCTCACATTAAAGTAAATCTAAAGGTAAGTTTTTACTTTTTTTTTTAGTTAATGTAATTATTAATATATAGACCACGGTGATTTCAACCACCCTGAGGTGAAATCTGGGCCTTTTAAATTGGCTGAGATTCAATCTCATCCGTTCAAATTCATTTTGGATGGCAGTTTTAAACAAGCAGTTTTTGTGCACTGTATAAGCAGTTCCACTTATCTATTTAAAAACAGTTTTGATGGCAGTGTCCCACTTATCTATTTAAAATCAATTTTGATTGGCAGTTAAAAATGCCTTCGGATCAGGCTTTTGGTAATAAGCAGTGCCATTTTTTAATCCACCTGTCCCATTTGTAGTAACATTAATAACATAAAAACAAGCTTTACGTTAAAATTTACCAGCTCACCCGCCCACATAATCCAATTGCAACAATTATAATCAACCAAACAAAACACAGTTATAATGGCCTTTATACAAACCAATAACATGATGAAAACAATAGGAAAAAAAACAAATATTACTCAACTTTAACACTCCTGTAAACGATTTCATTTTATCTGAAATGACAAAATGGAAAAAAAAATTCAGTAAAATAAAATACTTATATAATAAAATGTAAAATAAAAAATACCTGATGATCATATGGCTTTGCGGGTGGTAGTTTGCTTGCTCTAGCTGTATAAATTATAATATAATCTGATTACAAGTTCATAAATGACATTTACAAAAACAATTATACAGTTTTATTTATAGTAGTAACTATTAAACAAAATGAGTTTAGCATTAGCTGTGAACACCACCTGTCAGCATAGGTGGTAACATTGATATAAAAATAGCATAACACCTGTCACAGTTAAAGCACAGCTGGTAACATATAAATAAAAGTTAAAGCACAGCTGGTAATATTTAATTAAAATGAGATTTAACATCACCACCTATCACAATTACATAACATATGCTGTCTTTGTCCACCTGGCATTATAGATAAACCTAACAGGGAATAATTGTAGGTGGAAACTGATTAGTAATAACTAAGCGGTAAATTTTAATTTTTTATAAATGTGTTAAAAACAAATGCAGTTGTAAATTAATTCAAAATTTAGAGGAACCGGGACTAGAAAAATTTAAATATTTGTACCAAAAAAACAGTTTTAGAAAAATCTATGCGATAAATTCAAAATTTTTACAACTGTTAAAAACCAAGGCAGTTAAAAACCATCTTCAAAATTTTCAAGAACCGGGAACAAAAATATTTAAACATTTGAACAAAAAAAACAGTTATACTAAACTCTCCTGTCCGCAGGCTATAAATATGTTAATATATAATTAATTTTTGTTTGGACATTCAACTAAGCATAAAAAATGAAGCCTTTGACAGAAAGGATAATTGAAACAGATAGCATACCTGCTCCTGATCAGAAGCTTGGAGAACCAACTGAAGTACTTTATGTTAATTGATTTATTCCATTATTCAATATATTAACATACACTTATGCTCTACGTACTAACTTTATTTACTTTATTTTTATGGGTCTTGTACTAGATGCATGCTGCTGACAAGAAAATGAAGAAACTGGAAAATCCAATTGAGGAAGATACGAGTAGTGTTGAAATAATCTCATATGGGCAGTGTTTTAGTCCATACAAGTCTCAACTCCATCGTCAATTCAGCGAAGAGGTAAGGTTTTTCAGCAATATGACAAACACTATTTGGGTCATTGATTAATTTTTTTTTAGGATCGCAAGATGGAGAAGGATATCAAACGGATGAATGCACTTCTCAAATGGCGGTAGGATTTGGTTATAGACGTTGATGAACTTGAGGATGTTTCAAATATGGAAGGAGGAGGTTATGAAGCTGACTCAGAAAGATCAACAGAATCCATCAACTATGGAAGTCTTAATGACCTGACTGAATCACCTGAGCAACTTCACGACACTGCTGACTCATTGGAAAGTTTCATGCAGCTTTCAAACATTCCTAGAGTTACTATTCACAGTAGAACAAGGGTGAAACGTTGTCTTTCCTATGTTTAGAAAACATTTAACTCATGAGTTGTTTTTTTATGTGTTATGTCTTGAGGATATGGCAAGTTTATATATTTATCTTATATGGCATCTGCATTTTGTTTTAGTTATCTGACTTTTATAACTATGCAAACCTGATCAGATCTTAAAATAAAATTAATGTTGGCAATTAGTATTTTATACATAAACTTCGTATTATCATGAGTTGAGATTCAAATTTGTAGGGAGACTGTGAGGTGGTTGTTACCGTTGTTTAATTATGGTAATTTCTTGTGGATGAAGGCTTTTTGGTTGCTTGTAAACGAGTTAAGTTTAAACCAAGTTTAATGTTCAAAAAAGTACTAATTAGCAAAGCTCATGTTAACGAAAACTCATGCTCGGCTTATTTGAACCCCTGTTTACGACTAAATTGCATGGCTACATATTCTAACCAATACAGAAAGTTAATTATATAACTTAGATGATAAACAACATACAAGTAATTTTAATTTTAATTTTGTTGTTTACTTATTTTTATATATAAGAATTATAACATAACAGATAGAGTATAATTAAAATAAAATTAATGTTGGCAATTAGTATTTTATACATAAAATTCGTATTATCTTTTAATGTTGACAAGAAATTTTAATTTTTATTTTGCTGTTTACTTATTTTTTTATATAAGAATTATAACATAACAGATAGAGTATAATTAAAATAAAATTAATGTTGGCAATTAGTATTTTATACATAAAATTCTTATTATCTTTCAATGTTGACAAGTAATTTTAATTTTAATTTTGTTGTTTACTTATCTTTTTGTATAAGAATTATAACATCACAGATAGAGTATAACTAAAATAAAATTATTGTTGGCAATTAATATTTTATACATAAAATTCTTATTATCTTTCAATGTTGACAAGTAATTTTAATTTTAATTTTGTTGTTTACTTATCTTTTTGTATAAGAATTATAACATGATAGAGTATAATTAAAATAAAATTATTGTTGGCAATTAGTATTTTATACATACAATTCGTATTATCTTTTAATGTTGACAAATAATTTTAATTTTAATTTTGTTGTTTACTTATCTTTTTATATAAGAATTATAACATAACAGATAGAGTATAATTAAAATAAAATTATTGTTGGCAATTAGTATTTTATACATAAAATTCTTATTATCTTTTAATGTTGACAAGTAAATTTAATTTTAATTTTGTTGTTTACTTATTTTTTTATATAAGAAATATAACATAACAGATAGAGTATAATTAAAATAAAATTATTGTTGGCAATTAGTATTTTATACATAAAATTCGTATTATCATTTACAAGAAAGTAAGTTGTAATTTATATGCACATTCATATACTGCTTTTTTTTTAAAAATTACTGTTATTTATTTGTTATTATATATATTACAGATAACATTTTGAGGTCTACAGAATTAACCAGAATTGTGTTTCAACCAAACTTACCTGAAGCGCACGATATTAAAGGTGTTATTCGTTATTGAAAGATGTTATGACGATTTAAGGAGCAATTGTTACAGTTATTTTCAGCAATTATAATATGCACTTGGACTGATTTGTCATAAAATTTAAAAGCATTAGCTTAATTACTTTAGGTTGTTTGTGTTTGGATTTTATATTATTCTTATGTATCACTTTTATTACTAAGTATAAGTTTGTCTTATAAAATACTTAATATGTCCTTAGTTTCCTAAGTTATTATTCTAACCAAAGAAAAAAGACTAAAAATTAAATAGATATAGCAATTAGTGATATGCAACACGTATAATGCATCCAATCAAGCTGGGGATGTCTCTCCCAGCGTATAAAACCAATGCTGGTCCACCTAACCCAGCCCATAATATGCCTAATAAAATAAAGTTTCGTGTGACATAAATATAAAGAGTAAGGGTAAAAAGATTGTCTCACTTAGAGAGCGCCCAAGTTAGGATATTCCAAATAATATGCAACCATATATTTCAAATTTCCAATGCATAAGATGTCAAACAAAGCTCCAACCTAAATTTTGTAATTAATAAGATACAACTTCTGTTAACATCACATTTAATAAAATACAAAAGCATGCTAAAGTTTATATATCAAATAAGTAATAAAAAAAAAACAATTTGTAGCGTATTTATTTTCTTAATTCTTTTGTTACGTCTTTAGATTTGTCAAACACCCAAATAATATATTACATTAATTATTTAAATACTAATATATTAATATAATAAAACAATAGTACAAAATAGCAAACTTTGTTTAGCGTAAAATATCAATTTATTAATATATGTGATTCTTTATTAAAGAAAGAGCGACTTTTATTCAATATAAGCATGTTACAATGAATATTAAATTTGATAATTTAATAGATTGAATATATTTTATTTTTATCTTAGATAAAATATATCATTTGATAATATTATTATATGAATTTTCTTTTAAATTTTAGTTTGACTATTTGCATCTCTAATTATAAGAAAGCTGAAAAGTTGGAAAAAAATTTAACTGTGATAACTACATAGGAAATCGTGTATATAGGCTTTATCATATTTTAATATTTTTAATGTATATATACGTATAATATTTAACAATTATCCAGTAAACAATTAAACTGATGACTTTTTTAAATGTTTTGAAATTTGTCAATGCTTTACACTTAAAATCAGGAAGTCAGTTACAATTCTGATATATGATTTATTGTTTACAGTTCGTTTCTACTTTCAAGTTAACTAGGTTTCCATCTGATGATTCAAACCTTCATTGCATGTTTTATGTTTTTACAAAAGGTATTTTATTTTATCGTTTCGAATGTGTAAACTTAAGATATTTACTGCATAATGCTTTTTATTCAATCTAGATTTGTGTTCATCCGAACAAGTTAAAAAGAAAGTTTTACGCTAAAGGTGCGTAAAGGTTGAAACGATTACTCTCAAATTGCACTCTGCTCATAACAGGTATGTCACTTTTAATTGATGTTGTAATTGTAGGTGTTTACGTACGCTTCACCTACAATTTTAATCAACTGATTTCGTTTTAATATGTAATATGTGTTTCAAGTGTTCCAATCAACAGAAAAATCAAATACGAAAAAACAAATTTTCTTTTGTTCCTATTCTGTTACTTAGATTCAAGTGCTATAAAATATGCAGTTCATGTAATGATTTGTATTTTATCCCTCTAAAGGGTGTCAATAGAATGTTTATATTTATCATCAGGTATTTTGAACATTCAATATTTAACTAAATTGTAATTTATATGTCAATTAAAAAATAAGAATTATGTAAAAAAATATTTTTTAAAAAGAAAATGTATGATTTTGTTTAATTACACTTACTATGAAACAAACAAAAAAACACACTTAAGAAACAATACATGCGAACTTTAGTTTTTTTTGTATTTAAAATGAAAGATAATTTTGTATTATTATTAATTTTATAATACTTAGATTATTAAAAAAATTGTTTGTGATTTATCTGCATAAGTTTGTATCTTTCATTTTGATCATTAAACCCGATTCGGATTTATACTCAGGTAAATTATCTATTTACGGCCAATTTGCAGCTTCAACACTTTTCAAATTAAAGGTATGTTACTTTATTGCGTTAAATGTTTTCCTGTTTTTTTAAATCACCAGTTCTCTAACATACTGTTGAAAATAATCATATACATGAAAATGTAGACCTTATATTTAAACCTGTTACTTTGTTTCCCCTTACAAACAGGTATGCATTATTTAATACTTTAATATTGTATATTAGTGTTAGTACTTTTAAACTTATCATGTTTCACTTATGTGCACATGTGAATTGCTAATTCTTACAATTAATTTACTTTTAATACGTATTACGAATTACAAATTGTTAAGATTAACGGAACAAGTATTTATTCTTTATGGTCCTCCTGTCCATTGAAAAGTAATTAATAAAAAATATATATGCATGCAATAATAATTGAAAATAATTAGAGAATACACTTACAATATCTTTAAGTTGAATGAGCATAGTACACCACTTATAAATAATTTTATCTGCTAAAACATGTGACATGAAAGACGTAATATAAATGACACAAACCATATATCCAAATTAAAAAATTACATTGTAAAATAAAAATCACTCAACAACTGTCCAATTATTAAATGTGGCGTGTTTTAAAAAATTAATCAGAAATGTGAAATGTTATTTGAAAGCGAATAATATAACCAAACAAAAAGAAAAAATAAACATGAAGAATAAGTTTCCTAATGCGCAATTACATCATAGCTTCACATTAAAGCATTAGTATTCATCAGGCAATTTTATTATTACAATAAATGCAGTGTGTAATTTTATGTTAAATTAAATGACCATGCACGCAGAAGCATTAAGTAAAATGCAGTTCAAATTGATGAACCTTACAACAGCTTACAGGTAAAAAAACGAAATCAACAAAGCATGTACAAACACATGAAAATACAACAAAAGTCAACAATCAAAATTATAAAAAAAAGTAGAGATAAACCTTAGGGTGAAGATTCCGTCTTCTATTGTGCTGAACACGCACCTTTTTATCTTCAAAAGTTTAGCCTCCAATCGCATGTACAAACATGTGCAGGTCAGATGAAATACCAAAATGAAAATCAAAAAAAGACAGAGATAAAACTGACCATGAAGATTTGGTCTTAATCAAATCCAAAAACTGTTAGTGTAAAAGGTTTACCGATTCAACCTCCGTTATGTTCATCTTCATCTTCGAAACGATGATTGAGGAAGACACCCCATGAAGAACCATATGATTAAAGAATACCCTAATCAGAAAAGGATGAAGACGAAATATTTTCTGCATCCAGAAAATATATACATGCATATAAGTTAGACGATACCGAAGAATGAATAACCAAAAAACCCCTAACCAGAATCAGAAAGTTAAATTACAAGAAAACCCTAATCAAAAACCAGATCTGTAACGAGATCTGACCGTGAAGAAAAAATGTAGCCGGATGTATGCGGTGATAAAAGCGTAGATGCGACTACGGTGATGCAAACGGTGGTTGAAGAAGCAATAAAACCCTAATCTTGAAATATCTAATCAGAAATGGGATACGCAATGAGTTATCATTTCGGAGGATGAAGACGAAATATTTTCTGCAGCCAGAAGAATACATGCATACAAGTTAGACGATACCGAAGAATGAATAACCAAAAAACCCTTACCAGAAACAGAAAGTTAAATTACAAGAAAACCCTAATCAAAAAGCAGATCTGTAACAAGATCTCACCGTGAAGAAAAAATGTAGCCGGATGTATGCAGTGATAAAAGCGTAGATACGACTACGGTGATGCAACCGGAGGCTGAAGAAACAATAAAACCCTAATCTTGAAATATCTAATCCTCAGAGAAGTGAGAGAGAAAGAGAAGAAATAGAAGTGTTAGAATTTGGACATCTGATAAGTGAGAGAGAAAGATAAGTGTTTACTAAAGGGATCTTCTAGAACCCCCATTAATATTATATATATATATATATATATATATATATACACACATAGCTTATTAAATAAAGTTAAAATCACTTATTTCTATTATATAACCATATATGACATAAAGGTGTTTTATAAAAGTATAAAAGTATAAAAATATGTCTTAAAACTAAATTAATATATTTACCAAGTTGAATAAAAACATTATCATATAATAAAAAATAAGATAAATTATAATTATTTTTTATATTTATACATACAAGGATGGAAAAAAAAATTAAATATAGTAATATAATTACCGTAAACTTAGACTATAACTAAAATATGTGAAAAAATATGACTTACAAATTACTTTCTTTACCAATTAAAATAAAAAGATTACTATTTAGTAAAAAAGGAAAACAATTATAATTTAAAAAGAACCTTGCACAATTGTTGTTTATAGAATTATAGTTATAATTACATTACAGTTATGAGAAAAAATCAAAATATAATAATATAATTATGTTAACATTAAAGTACAACTAAAATAAGTGACATTAACAAGTAGTAAAAATATGTTAAACCTTTCATACGATAATACAAATGCATGATAGAAAAAAAAAGGTCGACTACAATAAGAAAAAAGTAAACTGATGTAATGAAAGAGATAACCACTATAAGTAAACTTAAAGCCAAAAGATTGGAGGGTACCATATTTCCTCATCGTGCCAAACGGTGAGAATATAGGCCATGTAATGCACGGTCGGACTACTCACTATGTCTTTAATCCTGAAGAAAATATATACATTTTAGGTAAGATATGAATAGCCAATGTAAGTAATAAACCACCAAAAGTTAATTTGCGCAAATGTTCAACAATCCGACATATCAAGAAAACCACAATAAGCAAACCAAGCATTATGTTACATAAAGGATTAAGCATTTGAATTCATTATTAGTTGCTTGCATTCTCATTAGTATGTATTAAAAAGATAGTTGTGTACCATAATTGATATCAATAAAGAGAAATAATTTATGAAAATTCTATAATCTATATAACCATGCATACAGTAAAACATATATCCTTTCAATGAATTTTGACAACATGATATCATTTTTTTCATGGGTTTTTTTATTATAATTCAGTATAACAAAATGAGGAAACATAATATTAAACCTGGAACGAAGCCTCCCAAAAACCTATAAACTGTAATTAGAACATGTTACATTCATCAAGGTCATAACTGTGTTACAATTGCTTCCTATTGGAAACAAAGCAGTCTCATCCTTATTATTGAGTCAATGGGAACTGGTAAAACACCCATATTTTGACCTACCAGCTATTTTCATTTTGCCCAGTAAAATTACCAAACCACATATACTTATGCATAGTTAAAATCTGAATTTATTGAATATATAATTGACGTTACGTTAGGGTGTTATCTGCTTAGGGCATGTAAAGCAAATCGTGATGTTAGATAACCCATGTAAACCACAATAGAACTACCCACTATGAGTTTAATCGTTCAAAAAATAAAGAGTTCTTCCAAAAGGAACACATTAATACATTATACTCAAAAGTTAATACTTTAATGTTTATAGTACATGTAAGTTGTAAATCTAAAATGCAAATACAAAAGAGTAATAAACAAAAAAGTAAAAAATATTAAAATGTTAAACACTTGCATTTATGAAGTAAATACATAAATTTACTAATATAAAAACATTACCTTGATGAAATATTGATCAAAAACAACGTCAGTTTCAAAATCTGCTGACCAATTCCCTACAAGTGGTAGTCCCTACACAAATAGTCAATACGATAAACAGTTTGCACAAACCGAAAATTGCCTATGTGCTATGAACCTGAAAGTTACCAAGTTAGGAAAAACTCCATCATATATAAAGAAAAGTAATTAAAAGAAATACCTCAAGTTGCAGCCTTTGCGATATTGCAAAAAAATACCAACTCAATTTATATGAGGTGTTAAATCTACAAGACATTTAAACAAAATTTAATTCATATATGTAAAGAAAATAAAATTCAAACAACCCTGTAATATTAACTTTCAAGCTGCAATTTCACTTTGTAGATTGCAGATTAAGAAAGACAATCTGAATAACAAAAGAATTACTCTGTATGTTTTTTTATCAAATTGTCGCTAACAATTGTTCATAAAAAAAGATTAAAACGTTGTTAAAATTAAGTTAACAAAATAGTTTGATGACTTGTCAAACTGTGTAACTATAGTAAAAACATTTGCTGACCATCTTTGACTTCACATATGGTAAAAACCTACCGATGATAAGGATTATGCAAAATAAATTATATTAAATAAAAAGTTTGTGCAAATATATAAAAAATCTAAAGTCAACTAACAAGTAAAGATGGATTGTCAAGAGTTTTTCAAAGTGTTTAGTCAAAGGTTCAAAACATGTTTCATAAGCATGATGTTCCCAGTCGACCATAAACTCTAATAACTTTAGTAAACATAAAATGTATAATATTAAAACATTAAAAGAAATGAAAAATACCCAACTATTCAGACGGTAATTAACTTCAAGAATACAACAAGCTAAAAGAAGTTATAATAGAAACCCCAAATCGATTCAACAAAAACTTATAAGATCTGTGCAACAAGGCAATTATATGTCAACATTATAAAGAATAGAGTAGTGTAATTCGATAGCATAATGTAATTCAAAAGTTTCAGCTCCTTTTGTTATGGAGTTAGCATAGAAACATAACAATTTATGTAGTCAATTAACCAAAGACACGTAATCAAACAAATTGAACAAAACAAAATTACATAATAAAATCAACAAAAATAAGTCAATAGAGGTAACACTATGTAACTATAAAGAAGACAAATTAAATTAAAAAAATCAAAATCTTAATAACAGATACACATAACTATTATGCCAGACTAAAGGAAGCCAATCAATGCAAATGATTGAGAGCAAGCCTATAACTACATACAATTCGCATTCGCAAGTCAATGTGTATTAGACTGTAAATGAAGTGCATTACGGTTAGAAACAAAAACAAAAATTACAAGGAAACCAATCATAATAAATTATGTTCATATGAAACCATAAATTTGATAATTGCACATAAAAAGGCCTTGATCTGACATTAAGTCATCAACTCATCCCATAATCTATGTACAACCATACAATATCCTTTAATAATATGCAAGTTACATATTTCTATTAACAGGTAATTAATATTTAATACTATGATTTTGAATATGCATATATTATGTGCATCATTTAATTTCGCATTTATTTCAATTTGGGTTAATTCCATATGTTTTACTTTAAGTATAAGACATTATTCTATTAAGTCATTAATTATCATAAGATGATTTAGTATAAATCGAATTTTAGTCCATGTAACCAAAATAAATGTAGACAAAGATAGCAAGTCAGACACAGGGATGTTAAAGCAAATGTAGACAAACATAACAAGTCAGAAACAAGAATGTTACCTTTTTTGTTGATTAGTTGCATCTGCACAGTCCAAGTATGAACATCTTATAACAGCATATGTAAGATATGGTTACAAACTTACAATATGTTGTTATGGTTACTAAAACTGCATAAACAATAATATAAAAAAAACCTTTAATTTTCGATACATGTTTATATACAAAGCAATGTATAAAATTATAAGAATAAAAACAAACATTAATTGAAAATCTACATTTATACATGATTTTAATACCTAATTTCCCTAATACAAGTCAACGACTCAAGTATGTAACATATACATGATCAAATTAATATGTAATCTACAGAAAAGGGAATGAAAAAAAACTAGAGTATTTACATGTCATCAGAGACGTGAAGATAAAGAACATGTAATCTATTTTCTTGAGGTTGTTATTTTAATTCAACCCAAAAATATGAGCAACCATAACATGAAACCAATAATGAATCCTCCCAAATATAAACTGTACTTACAACCTATTGCATTAGTTAATCTATTTAGTGTGTAATTAATACTACTTAAAATCCTTGTGGAAAACTGATTTTAACACAAACACAAAATTATCAATGAACAAAGTAGGCTAATTCTAACTACAAGACAAGAAATCTAATTTTTGAATATCATATGAAACTAAGTATTCAACCTGTTGACATTTCAAATGAAACTTAGCATTCAAAAAAATGACATTCCGGTTAACGCAAAAGCAAAAAATAGAACAAATATCAACAAACGTCCAAAAGAACATGTTCTCTTCAACCTGATATTGTTTATCTGATTTCAAAATTTTCATCACTTTGGCAAAAAATAACCAGTTGCACAATTCATTAACAGCACAATTTAACGGGCAGAAGCATAAACAGATTGAACGGCAGTCAAAGTTATTTTCATTTAAACGTCAGATTGAACATTGAACGTAGTTAGAAATGAAATTGTACCATATATTATGTATACATGTACGCCCGATCAACCGAAGCACCATCCCATTCGTTCTTTTGATTGAAACGATACGAAGAGAGCAGTGAAGCCTAATTTCATCTCACAAACCCTAAACCCTAACGTTGCTGGATGTGTTCTTCGTGAAGCGACAACATCCGATGTCGCCTTAACTCTGGTCCGATTAGAACCTCCGACATCAACACCGACAGACGGATGATAAGAAGTCATGCCGGGACCGATTGCGCCATCGTCGTCACGTTATAAGTTTCGGCCACGGATTGAGGTTTTTTCGTACAAGTTGGAGGCGAGTCGATGTTTTCCCGGAATACCGCTGTTGATCTTATTGGAAAGAAGGGACCGGAAAAAGATTTCGAGATTAGACATGGCGACGATGCAGGTGGAGATTACAAGAAGGCGTTGAAAGGTTTAGGTAAAAAGGAGATTGTTAGGTGTGGCTGTCTGGAAGCTTGTAGAAAGAGATATCACAACAACAATAGTATAATAATAATAATAATAATAATGATAATGATAATAATGATGATAATAATAATAATAATAATAATATTTATTATTATTAATGTTAAATGTTAGTAATATTTATAGTTACAATTATATATAGAAACAATTCTAATCGCAATTGGTAAATTTAGTTAAATATGTTTAATTTTTTTTTTGTATAGTGTTTTTTAATATATTTGGTTAACTTGAGTTAATTGTTCAAATACTTATACATTTAGGTGGTTAACGCACAAACCGAATAACCGGTTGAAAGCTGTTGTTGGAATAACCGAACTTGTTAAAAGGGCAAAGGCTGAAATAATTTTTTTTTCAAATAAACGTTTAGGTTAACAACCGGTTTTTGAAGTTTTAAAACCAAAAGCGAGCTGCTATTCGAGGCCGATGAAATGGTTAATCACCAAATATAAGATTTTTTTGTTTTAGCATGTCTGTTTTAACCGGGTTGAAAAAACATTTAATAAATGTGGTGATCTTAATACACATCAAACCGTTAATGAAAAAACCACCCGTTTTTTCAATAACAGAAACACGCTTCAAATAACTGTTTACACACGTAACTGGTATCGGTTCAGTTAACCTTTTTTTTTCAACATCTCTACTTAAACATGTATGCAATTTACAGATTAAAATAATTTGTATCTTGTATATTTTTTATATATTACATTAATTGCTCATTACCTTATGTAATATAAATGGTTTAAATCATTATTATAAAATAGTAACACATACCTGAAGTCAAATAAACAAAAACAATAGCATACATCATATAAGAAAGTAATACATAAAAGCAACTTAAAAGATCTATGCATCAAGGCAATTATACGAAAAATGCAATAAACACTTATGATAATAAAATTAAGGCATACGAATCAATGAACATTGTACACATGACAAAATCGTACAAAACCTACTATATAACATAAGCAAGGACCTATTATTGAGTAACAAATAGTAACAATGTAATATGTATATGTGAGTTTAAGTAAGTGTAATAGGTTGAAAAGCATAATGTGTGTTATACATGCGGTTTACTTAATCTGCTGCATTATTTATTAATGCTATGTGTGAAAAACCATGGTGTCCCATGGATCATGTTTGAATCTGCCTATTTAATAAAGTTAGTAGCTTTAATGTCACTTTAAGGCATATATACGAGTGGAGTTATTTCAATGGATGCCATTGATAACATCGATCCAGTCTCAAATGAAACTAAAGACGAAATACCTCAGCTGCATAGACATCGAGGCCGCCCTAGATTAGCAGACAGACGTGTTGTTCCAACACCTTCAACAATTGTAAATTCAGAACTATCAGCATCTACAACAGAATCAGATAGCGAGCATGAAAATGATACTCATCGACAACATAGACGGCGAGGTTGTCCTCGATTATTTGATAGACATGTTGTTCTTAACAGTCCTGATGTACGTAGTCAGAGAATTCGTATTGGTACGCGTATTATATTACACATAGAGATCCAAAATTCGTCACTCGCCACATAACGTTATACTATGTTCTCAACTCATTGTTTGTCTTTGTATAATTAATAAAGGTGATCGAGAACACATCAACTACGTTACGCCGGCGAATTCTACTTTATTAAGAGCTCCAAGAAATACTTCTTCTGTAAATTCACATTCATCAACATCTAACATACAAATGGACCGTGAGCCTGAAAATGAGACCACTCAGCTACATAGTCGTCGAGGTCGGCCTCGATTACAAGATAGACAAGTTGGTTTTAACAATCCTAATATCAGTACTCAGAGGAGTCATATTGGTAAGTGTCTTTCACTATGCATATGTTCTCATGATTCGATAGTTAGCATATACCAATAAACACTTTTTCTCACATTATTCTTTCGTCTTATATGTTTGTTAAAGGGGATAGATATCATGTACACAGTGTAACATCAACTTCATCTATGTCATGTGTTCCAAGAACTTCCACAACTATAAATTCACGTGCATCAACATCTTCAATGCAACCCACTACTGAATATGCTACAACTTTTTCCCGAAACGAAGGCACACATCGTAATGAGCACTCTCCTACATATTAAATTTGGATTTTATATTTTTTTCTCATTTACCATTCTTTATTTACAATTAAACATTATTAATCAGGCAATATGCCCATGTATTGGGATTGTGGAGATGCGACCCATGTATGCAGTTGCTGCGAGGCAATGTTATGGTATGGCGAACGAACTATCAAAAGTTCATCCCCTCGTGTTCCTAGGTTCTCTTTGTGTTGTTCAGAGGGAAAGGTCAACATACCTTTACTTCAAAACCCTCCACAACCATTGCGTAAACTTTTAGACTACAATGGTGAGCAACGATCAAAGCTATTTAAAGAAAGTATCAAGGTTCTGAATGCAATGTTTGCTTTCACGTCAACTGGTGGGAAAATATGTAGAGATACAAATGATGGTCGGGGGCCTTATGTGTTTCGTTTGAATGGACACAACCATCATAGGATTGGTACTTTGTTGCCAACACACGCTGATGGTCGTCCGAGATATGCCCAATTATACATTTATGACACAGA
Source organism: Mikania micrantha (assembly GCA_009363875.1). NCBI lineage: Eukaryota > Viridiplantae > Streptophyta > Magnoliopsida > Asterales > Asteraceae > Mikania > Mikania micrantha. Next base: position 74,185,771 of record CM018694.1, on the reverse strand, counting down.
TAATGAGATTGATAATCGTTTTTTTGCGTTACGAAATTGTGTTTCTGCCACCTCTGATAGGCAAGTACTTCGATCATTGGTGCGTGACTTACTCCATATGCTTGACGAGAATAATGCATTAGTTAAGGCGTTTAGGATGGCCAAGGAAAGATTTAGTGATTCATCAATGCAACCTGTTACACTTCGTTTAATTGGCACACGGAATCCAAATCAACACCAATTCAATTTACCTACTGCTTTAGAGGTAGCTGCATTGATACCAGGTGATGGAAATCCCACTGATTGTCGTGATGTCCTTATCGAAGAACGTGGTACTGGGAATGTAAAGCGTATTTCTGAACTACACCCAAGCTTTATGGCATTGCAGTATCCATTACTTTTCCCGTACGGTGAAGATGGGTATCACATTAATATTCCTTTATGTAATGTTGGTCCCACGAGTTCGAGGAAAAACATATCATTAAAGGAATACTACTGCTACCGATTGCACTTAAGGCAACATGAAGCGAGAACACTGCATAAGGCTGGTCGTTTGTTTCAAACATACGTGGTTGATGCTTATACGACTGTTCTTGATCATGATCTAGATTGGTATAAGAGAAACCAAAATACGATTCGTTCTGAATTGTATAGTGGATTGCATGATCGTATGTTTGATGGTGATTCGAGTTGTGCTAATGTCGGCAGACGCATTATTTTACCAGCAACATTCACGGGTGGACCACGTTATATGATACAACAATATCAGGATGCAATGGCAATTTGTCGTTGGGTTGGAACTCCAGGTCTTTTCATTACCATGACATGTAATCCCAAATGGCCTGATATTGTACGCCATGTGCAACAAAATACACGTGGTGAAGCTGTAGCTAACAGACCAGACATTGTCGCGCGTGTTTTTAAAATAAAACTCGATGAGCTCATGAAAGACATAAGGAAAAATAATCATTTTGGTCGAACAAAAGCAGGTATGTTGGTTATTTTTTTTATGTGAACCTTAACATTACTTGTATTTGAAATTTAAATTAAGTTTGTTTTGTTGTATAGTTATTTACACGATCGAGTTTCAAAAACGTGGACTGCCACATTGTCATGCTTTATTGTTTCTAGACCCTGAGGATAAGATATCTACACCCGCAAATATTGACAAGTTCATATCTGCGGAATTGCCATCTGAATTGACTGATCCATGCGGTTTTGCTGTTGTTCGTACACATATGATGCATGGACCGTGTGGTCAACTAAACCCTTCAAGTGCTTGCATGAACAATAGTCGTTGTCAGAAAACGTATCCAAAGAAGTATTGCAATGAGACCTTTATTAGGAATGATGGTTGGCCTCAGTACCGAAGGTCTAACGATGGAAGAAATGTGACGATTGGTTCCAACGCTATAAAACTTGACAATCAATTTGTTGTTCCTCATAACCTTTGTTTGCTTGTAAAATATTCATGTCATATGAATGTTGAATGGTGCAATCAAGGAATGTTAGTTAAGTATCTTTTTAGTTATATTAACAAAGGACATGATCGTGCAACTGTAGTGTTGGAGGGCGAAGGCAATAGAACATCATTTGCTTCATTAATGCGACATGAAAACGAAATTGAGCAATTTCTTAACTGTCGTTACATTTCGGCGTCAGAAGCATGCTGGAAATTATTTGGGTTTGATATGAGTTATCGTTCAGTTGCTGTTGAAAGATTGCCATTCCATGAAGAAGGATCTAACAGAGTCTACTTTCGTGATGATGACGAAGTTGAGGTGGTTGCACAACGAATTACATCGTCGATGTCAAAGTTTACCGAGTGGTTCACAGCCAACCAGCTTTATCCTGAAGGTCGAACTTTAACGTATTCAGATTTTCCTACTAGATTTACATGGCATGCGCAGGATAAGGCTTGGAGGCCTCGGAAAAACGGGTTCAACATAGGCCGAATTTATTATGTGAACCCGTCAATGGGTGAGAAGTATTACTTACGCATGAAACTTAATGTCGTGCGTGGACCATTGAGTTTCAGGGACATTCGTACAGTTGACGGTGTAGAACATCCAACTTATATGTCGGCTTTCAAAGCACTAAACCTATTAGGGGATGATGTGGAATGGGTTGAGTCTATACGTTACGCTTCTCGATGGCAGCTAGGGAACCAACTTCGTGATTTGTTTGTGACAATATTGTTATTTTGCCCGATTAGTGATTATTCAAAGTTATTTCAAGATTGCTATCCGTATCTATCAGAAGATGTTGCTTACAATCAACGAAGATTGCTACAAAATGAAGATATAGTTTTCACTGATGCTGAGTTGTTAAACTACACATTGATTGAGTTAGAAAAAATATTGGGCAACAATAACAGATCGCTGTCTGATTTTCCAAGTCTACCTCAAATCGACCAACAACTGATTAGTCGCAGATTAAATAGGTTGATTGCAGCAGAGCGTGTATATAATGTTCAAGAAGAAAGAGCACGCTTCATTGAGCTACACGGTGGTTTGAATCATGGTCAGAGGGAAGTATTCGATGCAATAATGAGTTCCGTTGATTCCAACAATGGAGATGTTTTTTTTTTGTTTTTGGAAGTGGAGGTACTGGAAAAACATATCTATGGAGAACACTAATTGCTTGCATTCGGTCTCGCGGAAAGATTATTTTGTCTGTTACCTCATCTGGAATCGCTTCTTTATTATTACCCGGTGGTCGAACAGCGCATTCAAGATTTCGGATTCCTATAGACCCTGATAAAGACTCGTGCTGCTCGATTGATGTTGGTTCAGACCTTGCAGAGTTGATAAATGCATCTGAACTTATCATTTGGGATGAAGCACCTTTACAACATCGTTATGCCTTTGAAGCTGTAAATCGAACATTCAGAGACATATGTCGTGGTATTATAGATAATGCTGAGCATCGTGTATTTGGGGGAAAGGTGGTAGTTCTTGGAGGCGACTTTCGACAGATTCTTCCAGTCATTACTAATGGGTCAAGAGGTGATATTGTTTCTTCTGTTGTCAATAGGTCATCAACCATATGGAACACATGCAAAGTTTATTCATTGACGACCAATATGAGGTTGCATGATCCTATTTTAGGTGTATCTGATCGTATTCAAATGCAAGAATTCAACAAGTGGATTTTAGACATGGGTTCTGGACGCCTGCCTGCAACTGCATTGACAGGGGAAGATGAAGCGACGTGGATAAAAATACCGGATGATCTTTTAATTCCAGTTGATGAGGATCCAATTGCGTCAGTTATATCTTATACGTTCCCTAATTTTGGTAACAAATTCAGTGACATTGATTTTCTAAAGGAGCGATGCATTCTCTGCCCGACAAATGATGATGTTGATAGTATTAACCTACGTGTTCTTGAGAACATGCCTGGAGATATGCATGAGTTGTTAAGTGCTGATGATATATGCTCAAGTACTAATAATTTAGAGGAAATGCGAACGATGTATTCCTGCGGATTTCTGAACACCTTACGATTTTCTGGGATTCCGAATCATGTGTTACATTTAAAGATAGGAACCCCAATCATGTTGCTGCGTAACATTAACTTGCAACGTGGGTTATGCAATGGCACTCAATTGGTTGTTAGTCAAATCAGTCGTAGAGTTATTGAGGCGGTAATAATTACAGGTACGCACGCTGGGTGTAAAACATTCATTGGACGAATGACTCCAACCACAACTAGCTGGCCTTTTCAATTTAAAAGAAGACAATTTCCTATTAAGGTTTGCTTTGCAATGACTATCAACAAAAGTCAGGGTCAGACTTTCAATTACGTGTGTGCGTACCTGAAGGAGCCGGTATTTACTCATGGTCAACTGTATGTTGTTGCGTCTCGTGTCACTTCACGTGCTGGACTACGGTTCTATATCGACAATTGTGGAAAGTGTGACAACAATCAAACAAAGAATGTCGTATATATAGAGAGAAGTTTTTTATAATATACCATTGCTAGATATAACTGATTCTATGTGATGAACTTATATTTTGTTATGATATACGTACTCCATTTTTTTGTGTTTTTTTTTAAGTTGAAGTTTATTATTGATAATCGAAGTTTTAATGTTTATTGGATTATGCATTTACGTCTTTTAACAACTAATAAATGTCTACATAAAACATTCTACTTGTATATAGTGTATCATGTTAAATTGTATAAGTTATTAAATGTTTAATTATGTAACAAACAATGACTTTTGTTATATTTCATTTTAGTTTTTAGATTTATGCTTTATTGTAAAAACATATTAAAATGCTTCGTTGTAGTTACAAATAATGCATTGCCTTCACATATCGGATCTACGCCCGAACATTACCGACAAATGGCAAGTGAATGCCATGGTGTCACGCACATGGACATCCTACAATCCAAACACAAATCGTGTTATCTCTGCCGACATAATTCTCTCAGACGAACGTGTAAGAATAAATCAGCTATACTTTTTTATCCATTTTATTAATGTTATAATTATTTAACACTGTACATATATTTTATTTTAGGGTTCTGCAATTCATGCAAAGGTTCCAGGTAACTTAATTCATTTTTTCAACAACGCCTATGAAGAAGACAAAGTGTACAGGATTCATAGGTTTGCTGTTCATCCCTACGACACGTTGTATTGACCATTGCGTCGTGAGACGTATGTGTTGTTTACACGCGAGACAACAATTGTTGCTTCATCGATGGATGCGTCGTTGTTTCCACGACATGTTTTTGACTTTGCGCCGTTCAATTGTTTGCGTGCTCGCGTGCATGAAGATACGTATCTGACAGGTTGTGTGTGCTTATTCACATTTCGATCATTTACATTGCCTATATAACTTAAAAATGCATGCAGATGTAATTGGTATCCTTCGTGTTTGGGGTCCTATTGTTGATAAGTCGCGATTAGGCCAATCATGCAATCGAGAGGTGCGAAACATGGTAATATCTAATGAAAGGTATGGCTTATAAATCATTTTATGGTTATTTACTTTGTACTTTATATTTTATGCATATGTTGTTATGACATTATATAAATATGTGAAGTGGATTGGAAGTTAGTGTTTCTCTATGGGGCAAGCTAGCACGTCAGCATACTGATGATGACGTACGAGCTTATGGTGATGGTAACGTTGTTGTAATTTTGACATCATGCAAGGTTCAGCTTTTTAAAGGTATGTATGTTTAAAAAAATACGTGTGTTAATAATTTTTTAATTTTGCAATTAATTGCATTGATTACCTACTTTGATAGGTGGACCTTGCTTGACGAGCACTGTTTCCTCGCAACTCTATTTTAATCTCGCAATTCCTATCATCGAGACCTATAAAAGCATGTACGTTCGTTAGTATATGTATATCTTGCTAAATTAGATTGCCTATACCAATTATTTAATATTGATTTTACTAATCTCATATATAGCAAAGCCCCGCAAGTTGTTTTCAAATCACATGAACACCAGAGTGAAGATTTGCGTGTAACTAAAATAGCCGAGTTGTTCAGCTACTTACAAGAAGGTGTTATTGAGGTAATGTACGTTAATTACGTATGAGTATGCTTAGGTGGATGTCATTTTGTTAATGTTTAAATTATAATTTATGGCAGGGAACAATGTACATTATTGATGCAACTATCGTCGATGTTGATTTAGTTAACGATTGGAAGTATGTCAAGTGCAGCAGATGTCGTGAGAAGACGACGTTGAACGGTGACCGCTACTTTTGTGCAAGTTGTGACACAGTAGTTGTCAATCCCATTCAAGCGTACCTATTTACTTCATAATATCATAGTTTTTATATGTCGTATTTATTATGCAATTAATACAGGTACAAGTTGGTAATTTGTGTTGTCGACAAAGGTGAAGAATTGAGCTGTGTTCTGTTTGATGAAGCTGCGTTTTCTCTTCTAGGGATTACTGCAGATGAGTTGCTTACGAGGAGTTTCTCTGAAATTAGTTTCCATTTATGGACATACATGTATGCATACATATGACAAATCCTAAAAGAGACACACCCACCCACACACGTTTATGTATTACTTTTTTAAAAGCTTAGTTGTCTTTTTTAGTGTTTGTCAATTAGTGCATTTGTATAAATATGGGATTATTATTTATCATAACAATTTCTCATGTTTTGTAAAGGGTGCTGATGATCCATACTGGATTCATGACTTTTTTTTTATACTTTGCTTGCTCAAAGAGTTATTCTTAAGATTAAGATTGATAGATACAATTTGGCTCCCAATTACGTTCGCCACTTTACTGTTTCAAAGTACATTGGTGATGATGTCAAATTGTTAAATAAAGACAAGCCAATGTCAACGACATGCACAAGTCAAGCTCTTACAAGTAATTATGTTAGTGACGGGGATGTAGATGATACAATTGATGATTATCCACCGATTACTGATGATGAATGGGCTATGTCAGATGAATCTATGTGGGGTCCTCGTATTACACCATTATCGGAGGTAATTATTAACCATTTAACATGTTACAACATGTTTGTAATTATATTTTTTCATAACCATATGTTATCATTTTTCTTTGAAATTTAGTTGACAGTTACGAATGACGAGCATGATGTTTCGTCCCAAGGTGCATCTGGGAATATTGATGCAGACACGGCTACTCCTTCATCATCATCTGTTGGCAAGGCGAAAGTTGAAGAACATGTCTCACCTTATAAATTGAGGCCAAAGAGAACTATTAAAAAACCAAAAAAATTGAAGGATTGACTATGTTGTGATATACTATTTAATAATTTGGTTTCTTTAATTTGTTAATATTTTCTTACGTGATTGCAACATGTTTTATGATTTTGCCTTCAACTTACATTACTTATTTGATTTTTCTTTGATGTTTTTTAACTGAATTGTTTATCTTATGATTTGTATCTTAACTCATTAAACAATTATTATTTTTTTAGAATGAATGTTATTAAATTTATACGATAATACCATTGTACCCGTCCACCGGACGGGTATAAAACTAGTTAATGTGAGGCCCGCTTACATTAATTAAAAAAGAAGAAAAAAATATACATCTTTAATTTGAATTGATCATGAGACATGAAACCACGTCAAAGGTCCAACACCTCTTTTATTACAGGTTTGCTAAGGGGCTGTTTGTTTTTTAGAAAAACGTCTGCGAAGGTCTACGAGACCTCTTTTGTCTGCACCCCGCAGACCAAGGAAAGATATATGGTGTTTGTTTTATCACAGACATTTCATTAAAAAACGTCTGCGAGACCTCTTCGGAAAAAAGGTGGACCATCATCTTCAAACCTCTTCAAACCTCTTCTCAGTTCTCACCCCCATCTCCTGCTCACGATCGCCCCTCATCTCCAGCTTCGATCGGCCGACCATCTCCTGCTCACGATCAGCCCTCATCTCCTCCCGTCTCCACCACCGCGCTTCACCACCACCGGCGGCCAACCACCAGCCGCATCACCATCGATCGGCCCACCACCAGCCGCATCACCTTCGATCGGCCCACCACCGCCCGCAGACAACCGCTCACCATCGATCGGCCCTCATCTCCTCCCGTCTCAACCACCGCGCTTCACCACCACCAGCGGCCAACCTCCAGCCGCATCACCATCGATCTGCCCTCATCTCCTCCCGTCTCCACCACCACGCCTCATTTCCATCACCGTCACGGCACCTCCCGTCTCCTCCTGGTCTCCACCACCACGGCGCTCCACCACATGCGCTCCACCTCCGCCGCCGCACCTCCCACCGATCGGTGATGGTGACAGTGATGATCGTTGGGTTGGATTTGAAGATTAGGGTTTTTTTTGGTTTGCTTAGGATATGAGAAGTGATTGGAAAAGAGTTTTGAAGAGGTTAAAAACAAACCCTCTTTTTCCCTCTTCTTGCAGATGTTTGGTCCACCTCTTCTGCAAAAGAGGTTTGCAGACGTGGTCCGCAGACTGAAGAGGTTAAACCTCTTCAAAAACAAACAGCACCTAAGTAATTTTCTTGCCTATATAAATTTAATAATTTATATGTATCTTTAAATCTAGAAATTTTTCTTAAAGGAAGGCACGACTATGAGCAAATGAGACTTTAACCAAAACTTATGCTTAAACTTTTGCTATTTACTACTTGTTATATCAATATGAATACGTAACGGTGGAAATAAGTGTCAAAACTTGATGAACATAAACCAAACTGCCCCATGAGAAATAACCGAACATAAATCCAAACTGGTTTACTTATTACCTGAGCTTCTTGTCTCACTCTTTCTCATAGGTTTTTATTTTGACTTAAGAGCTTAAATCAATAATTGCCACGACATTAAATATCTTTGTTCTTGTAGTAGAAGGGTGCTAAAATGCTACTTCTTTCATTTCATAAGCAAAACGTTTCTAAATATAGCTAAATGCATAAAATTTGTTATAATAACCATAAAAAACGATGCCTAATGAAGAAATCTTTATTCTAATAAAAAGATCGCAAGAGTTGACACATGCCACCATATAATAAACTCTAGAATTTTTTTTGTAACATCAGTGCCGGAAACGTCACCGGAACAGTGAGCGTAAACAGTACGTGAACAGAAATCAGGTACAAACTTTATGTAATTCAGTGTAATTTCATACTCATATCAAGTTTCAGTATCATTTCATGTTATCAAAACAGTGAATTCATAATCAGAGAAACAAGTTCAGAACAATGGTTCTTGAGTCAGATAATTATCTGGCAACACGGAACCATCATGTAATTTATTTGTAGGATCATATTACGTATAAACGTATGTGAGGCTTTACAGAACAAAACAACACGAATGTCGTTACGTGAATGCTAAACCGACGGATTTTTCGTATAGGTGACGATCTGTACGAATAAATCTGAAAGTTTAACGTTCTGAATGATATTCAATAATTAGAAAACAATATTGAAGAGTGTAGTTATCGTCGTGTTTGGTCGGGTGACGATTCGAACAAATACGCGCGATGACCGCGCGATTCGATTTAAACGTTAAATAAATATTTTGTAATTTAAATAATTAAAAGATATTTAGTTAATTTATTAGGAATCACAACCTGAAATTATTTTATAAATTCTATTTTATAATCGAGTCGTTTCGTAACGAAAACGACGAGAAACCGATGTTTTAAGCGAAACCGAGCAACCGAAACGAACCCGAACTCACCCGGAGTATAAATACACTGAATGAGTCTTCTTCCTCATACAACCACTTCACTCTCTCTCTCTAAAATCAAAAACCCGGAACTTTCTCTCTCTAGAAAGTTCCAACTTCTCACATCTAGATCTCACTCGATTCTTGACGAAATCTCGCGTTCTTGGTGTCCAAACGACCACTACAACTTGTAGAACATGAAAGTACAGTCGATCGGAGCTTCCATCCAACAGATTCGAGGTAAAATGATGATCTTTGCTCGATTTTAAGGATTTGAAAACCCTATTTTTGAACCCACATAGAAATCGGTTGTTTAGCCACTTTTCACCATAGGATTCTCACAAAAACATCTTAGGAAAAGGTAGGAATTAGTTCTGAATCATCATCTAGTCACATAGCTCAAAAATCATGGCTGCTTGTTCTTGAGTTCGACCGGCCGAATGGGTTTCACCCAGCTCGCCGAATGGCTACACAGGTCGAATGACCTCCCCTATTCGCCGAATGACTCTAGTGGAGTATGAAGCTTCATTCGCCGAAAGACCAATGACCGAATAGAACCCTTCTCATTCGATCGGCGGATGACATTCGCTCGGTCTCCCTCATTCGGCCAAGTCACTCATTCGACCGAACCCTCTGTCGGTCGCCCAAGCCTCAGTCGGCCAACCCAGTCGGACCAGGCCATTCGGTCGGCCATGTTGGTTTAACCAGGTTCTCTTATTCGGCAGCCCTCATTCGGACAAGACCTTTTCGCCCCTCACACCACCGAAGTAGGCCATTCGGGCAACCCAGCTGCCATTCGGTCAGCCCAAGTAAATTGGGCCCAGCTCACATCCGGCTCAAGGATTATTTGGTCAAGTTGATTGGGTTGGGTTACGTACGCATGAGATGTGCATGCATGGGTTGATGTGTGTGCATGTGAGAAGGATAATAGGGTTTCTTTCACATGAAATAAACACACACACTCCCTATTGATTAAACAAGGAGTTTAGTTCAAAGATAAGGAATTTTGTTGGGTTTCTAATAACAAGCATACTTTTAAAACCTAATCTCAAATTAACAATTGTTGATAAACCATTTTGAGGTTTAATACATTGGAAGAAGCTTAAAGGATCAAAGAACAATCTAAAGTGTTGAGGGTTGATTTAACTCTTAACATTTAACCTTAGAAAAAGCTATAAGTATATATACGACTAACCTAGATGGTTTACATAAACTATCTAGGCTTGGTTTAACAAAGAGCTATCAAGTAATCGTTTAAATAACAAAGTCTAATAATGGGCCCAAGGTCGGCCCAATGGGCTAAACTCAAGCCCATCATGTGTAATTACACTTTTCTTAAATTAATTATGTCTTTCATAAAAGAAATTAAATTGTAAACTTTATTAAAATAAATAAATGATTTTAACTTAGAATGTTCAACTTAAAATTTATTAACTTAAAAATGTGTTAAATAAAAGGCTTGTGAGTAATTAAAATAAACCCTAATTATCTAGGGTTTAGTAGTTAATAATATGAGAACATGGGTTTATTACGGGGTAATAAGTTAGACTAAGTTAGATAAAGTTATAGAAAAACAGTAGTAATCTAGGACACTTAGTTGCACACCGAGACCAAACCCTAGTTACGACAACTACCGTATGTACTTATCGTATTCGAATTCTTTTAAAACAACTCAGGTGCTAAAGATACATAGGCAACAATCAAAGAGCGCGTATATCTTTTGTGGTTCAAGTGCACAGCAACACAGGTGAGTTCATTGCCCCTTTTCTAAACATTTTTGTTTTTAAACGCGGGGCTGAGAAGCATGCGTAAACTGTTTTTATTTAAACCGTTTATTTATATGCTTTTATTTATTATATGTTTTGCATATATATGTTTGTTGATACTCCTAGACTCCTGTCTAGGAAATTATTAAACAGATCAAATTAATTAAAGTACTCTTATGAGTAATACTTTAATTTAAACTCTAAATCAATCCTTAGTCCATCAAGCTCAAATTCAAGAATCTAAATTCAAAGTGAAATCAAATGAACAAAATCAAAGGATCAAATTCAAAGGAATCATAACTCAGTGTGGGATCTGAGTACAAAGAATCATAATCAAATCAATTATCATTGTGAATCATGGAAATTCAAAAGATCAAGATCAAGAGACTCAAGGAATCAGAAATCATAAATGTGTGTGAATCATTGAAATAATGAAATCATTATAATCTAATGAAATCATTAATACTCATGTCAAGGTGGATGTCAGTTGTATATGGAATCAAGACCACGTGTAACACACATATAAAGTCCCACTCAGATGCAGAAGACCTTCGGGTCAGGTTGTAACGGGCAATAACATGAACGATCAAATGGAATCAATATCAAAGTCAAAATCAAGTGAATCAAGAGATCAAGAATCAAAGGATATCCTTAAAGTCCCCGCATGTACAGAAGACCTTTGGGTCAAGCTGTAAGGGCAAAACATTAAAGTCCCCGCATGTACAGAAGACCTTTGGGTCAAGCTGTAAGGGCAAAACATTAAAATCCCGCTCAGTTCAGGTGTACTCCTTGTGAGTTATGCCTGACATGGGTCACGTGTGAGAGGTTACAACTTGGACAACCACCAACAACTAAGTCTAATTGATTGAGTCAAATAAGGCCCAATCATCATGTCTTAGTTGTAATTAAATGTTTTATTTATTTAATTAAATATTTAACATTTATTTCTATTACTGACTTTTGAGGAAATCATATATTTATGATGAACTCAAGAGAATCAAAGGTAAATCAAGTTTTGGGGAAAACGAAATCTAAATCAGAGGTGTGTAGGGTAAAAATGCTTAATTATCATTAACAACAGTGTCATATGCATATTAGTATGTGGTGGGATGTCGTCTGGGCGAGTTTGTTGGCTTGACCCAGGGGTATGTCCTATATATAAGCATACCGATATGGATATTACATGTGAAGTTAATGTGGTTGGGGTCTTTACCGAAGGAGGTTTTCAAATCATTATCAAATCATTTTCAAATCATTATCATACCATTTCCAAATCATTTTCAAATACTAAACTACATGAACTCACCAACCATGTGTTGACTTGATTTTGCATGACTTCTCAGGTGACGAACAGGTCAACTGAAGAGTTACTTCTTTTGAACTAGGTTACAGATAAAGGACCTAGCTTTTGGACTGCATACTCTTGGACATCATACCAAGTTATTTTGTATATCTTGTGCACACACAAAATTGAAGACTTATGATGTGATTGTAGATTTTACATTGTTAAATTATAAACTTATTTGATGTAATTTAACCTTGTAAATTCTATTTTGCTTAGCAAGTTTCTCATTTATATATATCATGTGCAAGGTAAACAATCTGATCATTTCGATTATCACTCTCGATATCGCGCCTCGGGAACCTTCCGCCCGACGGGACAACCGATCCTATCCCGCCGGCTCGGGGTGTGACATTTTTCCTCCTATCTCACCTATTAAATACTAATAGACCTTTATATTTAATTAAATATTAATGATTTTAAAAAATTAAATGATACTATTAAATATCAAATATATAAATCTTCTTATAAGAAAATTTCAATTATACAATATATTAAAATATAATTTTATAATTCTTAAATTTTTATTATTTGTAATTTATTATTTTTAATTATTTTTTATTTATTATTTTATCAACAATTATTTTTTTCAAACATACAAATCTTTATAAAAAATTATTTATAACATATTAGATTTGTTCAATCCATCTGATACATGGGTTCTAACTTAGTATAATAATATACAAATAGAAAAGAATTATAGTCCAAATTAAAGATTGACTTACGATAGTATGTTGACAAAATATAAAAAAATTAGGCCCCTTCTAAAACATGAGACATGTGCAATCATACCTCTTTTAAACATTAATTTCTGAGACTAGAGGTGTACAAAATAAACCGGACCCGGACCCGGAACCAGAACCGACAACCCGAACCGGTGGGTACGAACGGGTACGGTTTTTCAGACAAATTAGAACCAGAACCGGAACCGAAACCGGAAAACCGGATCGAACTGGTTCCACCTGAACCCGGCCAAAACCCGAACCGGAACCGGTCAAAAACCGGTTGGAACCGGTTAAAACCCGGAACTGGAACCGGAACCGGGTATTGACTTTGTTGACTGGAACTGGAACCGATTGGAACCGGAACCGGTTCTGGAACCGGAACCGGTTCCAAAAAAAACCCGATTTGTACACCTCTATCTGAGACCCCTCTTGCAATCATGTATAATCTTTTCTGTTCTGTGCCATCCACGTATAAACATACGTTCAGCTAACAAAAGTGATCAATTCATTCTTGAAGATGACTTATGCATTCATATATTCGTTTTCTTATGCGTGACAATTAAAGCTTACATACATTTTAGAACTTATTCATTACTCATCTAAAAACATTGGATGCATTAGTTAATGTTTGTGATTGGTTCGTAAGATAAATATTGTGAGTGTACGTTGCATGTAACGTTATCATCTTACGAGAATGTTAAAGCATTTTCTTTTTCTTTTTTTTTCTTTTTTTTTTTTTGGGGGGGAGGTTAATGGCATGTGCAGGAGATGCGACTGCACAAATTTTTTCAGAGGCCTAAAATTTTGAATTTTTTTATATAAAAATTTAATAAAAAATTTTGTTTCAAATAATATTAAAAGAGCATCAAATTTAAATATGTAAAAGACAGGATTTTGTCATAATAAAATTATTTTTGTATTTTTTTAGTAAGTGATTGTTATCTCAATTCTCGCCCCCCTTTTTTTCGTCAGGAGTGTTAATTTTTGAGCCGAAGGATTATTTTTAACTAGAAACACGGGTTTCGTCCCCGTCGTTTAAAATATTTAGCATGTATTTTAAGTCTCATAAATTTTCACCCCCTAACTCTCAAGCTCTGCCACTGTCTCGACCTTCTTTGTATAACGGCGGAGCCCATGCTTAGTTTGGAAATGAGTTCTATTTTGATGGGTTAATATATATATATATATATATATCAACGGAATCCATCAATTTATAATCAATTATCACAACCAACGAAAACAAGTTATAAGTTTCGTTCTCCCAAATTACTTTCTGGAAATTTTGTTCTCATAAATTTCTATTCACAATGTGCTTTTCACTTTCTGATTGGCAGCCATATTCAACTTCTTATTTACAATTGATACTTAATTGCTAGCTACTTAATTTTTATTTCTATCTTTTTTTTTTGGGTTGGCATCTTTATGATTCACATATGTTTGATACCTTGGTTGGCAAGTAGGTTCGACGACATTTATGATCATACGTGGGTCTTTGACATAGCTTGCACAACAAATCTAAACATGTTAAAGAAGTCAAAACCCGACATGTCACGACTAACACATGAACGAAATGCGAACACACTACACACCATTTCTAACTAAACATGTCAATTTTCCAAAACATGAATACGAACCTAACTTGGTTAAGGGACCAAACCTTTAATACGAATATATACATCTTTTTAAAAATAATAAAATATAACATGTTTAGTAATTAACACGACACCACGTGATTTTACTAAATAGGATTTTGCAACCTACTAAAAACAAAAACCCAAAAAATTTCTTTAGCCTAAATATATTTAATTATTTTAAAAGGCTTAATATTTAAATATGTTTAATTGTGTCATAAATAGATCAAAGGTTCAAGACTCGTATGTGTATGTTTAAGAGTGAATGATTAACAAATTGATACTAATTTTTGCTGCTTTTGGTAGGCTGTTCAAAATATCCAAAATCTAAAAAAACCATAACTCAAATTGTATTTGAAAATGAAAAAGCGATTCAAACATTAATTTGAGTTGTTTGGCTCATATATGCTTAATTCCAAGAAACTTTATTTGGATATTTATGTAGGATTCAGATATAGGTGTTTTTGTAATTATGGTTGTTCAGGTGTTTGAATAATCCAACTACGAGCATTTAGGCCATTTTAATTTCGAGTTGTTAGATGTTTTTATAAACCATGAAATTTATATAAACTATTTTATTGTGATGACTTTGTGATTGTTTTTGAATTTTGAACTTTCAAATGTGTATTGTGCAATGTTTTCAGAACCGGACGTCGAACCAGAAGTCTTGCTGGTTACTGGTCGGACCGGTTGAACCGGATTCAAGAACCGGATGACAAAATAAATATATATAAATTCTCAAAAAATTATAGAAGTATAAACAAATTTAAATAAACATACTTAATGTTCAAATAAACTTAATAATGTTAAAAAAAATACAATGTTTGATTTTAGTATTTCATTTTTTGGATTTTAGTTAAAAAAAACTGAAAATCCGGTCCAACCAGTGAACCGGTTCCTAATCCGACCAGTGAACTGGTTCTTAGTCCGACCAGTGAACCGGCCGGTTCTCTCCAAGGCGGTTCTCATGCTATATTTGAACCGGTTTCCTCACCGGTTCCCGGTCCGGTTTTCAAAACACTGGTATTGTGTCTTTAAACTAGTAAAATGCATAATTTTCAGAACGAAAATATAAAAAAAATAAATAGGCACAACATGAACAAAAAATTAAGAAATTTTTATTTAGTTTTATTCGAGTTGTTCAAGTTGTTCGGGTTATCGAAATTAATCCATATCCAAACCGAATGAGTTAAATAAAAAAATAAATAACAATTTATTTAATGCATAAAAACAATGACAAAATAAGTTAAAACATAAACATAATGATAAAACCATATTACACAATGCATTAAAAATAAAACATAATAACTAAAAAATACACTTTTTAAAAAATTAAAAAAATATCACATGTCAATCTTATAATCATTCATGTTTTGTTTATAATTAAAACCTTAGAATTATATAGCCTTAATTTTAAAGTCTGATTTAAGTCATTACAAAACTTCAACAAGCCTTGTTGAGAATAAAGATAGTGATGTACGGTCACTTATGAATATAAGAGATAATTTAGTATAATTTTCAGCTTAAGGTTTTGAAAAAGAATTTTAAATTTGGGTTTGTGGCGCTCCACGTTATAGGATTTTGAGTGGCTGCAATTCAATGTTAAAGCTGGTGGTTTAGATAATGTTTTTTATCTTTTTGCAGGGTAAAACAGTAAAAAAAAAGTTAAGAAAAGAAAAAAAAGACATATATCTTAAGGTTAATTTAAACGAATGGTAGATTAAAAAAAATGATTATGCTAAATATACCCTCTTTTGTAATTTTTTTACTTGTCATACCCCCTCTTTAAGGTTTTTAAAATGTATACAAGTAAACCTTATGTTTTTAATTGTTAACTAAAAAGATCTATAAGCATTTAAAATTAAGACAACTACAAATATCACGGAATCATTATCATCATCATCATCAATTCATCGTTTAAAAATCAAATCAATACGAAATATAAGCCTAAATAACCATAGTCGAACTAAAACTCAAACTCTATTAAAACAAGTATAAAACTCAAAATTAATTGAACCCAATCATTTCTTTAACCTCTGTGAAACTTTCTGCATAAACCAAAGTTATTCACAATCTTAAACAAATCAAGAAAAAGAGCTGTAAGAGCTCAGTGGTTCAACTTCGGTTCATTAAGCAACGAACACGAATTAGTTAGCTAAGATAAGTGTTTCATACACCATTACACTCATTTTTGTTCGAGTAATTAAAACCCTATGTTTGTAACAACGATCAAGCCTCAGTTCAATCGAATTTGAACAAAGATGAATTATGGTTCATACGATTAAATCTGATTTTTGATGAATTTATATTTTATATTTTTGTAGAGGGGGGAAAGGGTATGACGAGTAAGAAGGGGATATGTTTAGTAGAATTTAAGGTGAAAATAATGTTTGGTGCATTTTGGTTGTATTATAATATTTAAAGGTTGATTTTGACAAATTTATATTTAATATTTGAGAGGAGGGGTATAACAAGTCAGAATGTGGGGTATATTTAGCCTGACCCTATAAAAAAGGAAAAAAATTCCTAAAATGACCATATTAACCAAAGTTTTCACAAAACGTCCCCTTAAAAATTCGGGTGTCCACCTACTTACGGGAGCCGGCGTCTGTATGTACATAAGCGAGCGTGTATACAGGCACCATTTAAAAGTTAATACGTGTCTTATATAGGTGCGGACCCCCGTATATTGTGAGTCCCGCCCGTAACTTCTTAATTTTTTTCGCGAGTGACAGGCCCCCGCCTGTACACGTTTTTTGACGCGCCTATATAATATATGTGTCAACATTTAAATGGTGTTTTATGTAGACGCCCGCCAATGTACACACCGACGCAACATCCGTACACATCATGGACATTATTTGGCATTAAAAAGTCAAATCTATCTAATATAATAAATCAAAATAATTTAATACATGTGTACTCTTGTGGTGCAATATTTTCCTGCCTAATTTTTTTTATGTTAAGTAAGGTAATATTAATCAATTATGTGTAATTGATTCTTTCTTTAAATTTTATCAACGATTTTCCTTTTTTATCATCAATTCAAATTAATGATATATGTTTTATTTTAATTTTGAAAGTTTCATTTCTATTTACTTTTCTAACTACAATGAGAATCGCCCTTCTATTTATTTTTCTAGGAATATCATTTCGTTCTTCAATGCAAGAAAGCAAATTTTAAAGTTTTATATTTTATTTAATTTCATGTTTATCTCATTCACTTAATTAAAAAGTTGTTTGAAATTATTAGATAGTCACAAATTTTAATTTACTTTTTTTATTTTTACCATTATATTTTTCTATCCAAATACCCTAATGTGTATGTATTTCCACTTTTACATGAAAATAATTATTTTAATATTTGGATCAAATTTATTAATTTATTTATTCAATCTCAATAAAATTAACTATGTTTTCTCAATTAACTTCATTTTATAACTTAACAAACAAAAATTTATCTCACATCATCATTTTACAATTATTAAATCTCATTTAGTAATTCGTATTATTTAATATTTTTTTTGATCTAGCTCGTGTAGTACACTGGTGACTAACCTAGTGGGTTATATATGAGAAAAAAACATAATCAAATAGGTATTTTGGAATTTTCCCTAAAAAAATCGCTATAATATTGATATAAAGTCAAAGTCACGTTGTACAAAATGTTTTTGAACGGTAATTTGGATCACTGATGGGTCATAAACTCACCCGATCATATTCACACCCAATAGATGGTAACCGACCACGGGAGAGAGAAAACCCTTAACCTAGTATGAAACCCATATTTTGTCCATACCAACTTGAACCCGTTACCTCCCTGATATTGAAACAACATAGTACATTATCTCAACCAATTGAGCTGATGATCATTGGGATACAAATGAGTTTTAAGAAACACAATCTCGACTCTTTTAAATAGAAATTGTACGCAATATGGCTCAGTTTTTTCTTCAAAGAAAAGGACACAATAATGATATACATGAAAATCAAATAAGCTTAATACTTCTAAGATAGTATTATTTTAGGATATAACAACAACAAAAAAGTGTTCAAAAACAAAATAAACAAAAAACTCATTTAACTTGGATTTGATAAAATTTAAAACATCGAATCCTTAAAAAAATTGGATCATCGTAACCTAAAACATGAAAAGAATTTAAAGCATTAACTTTATACCTCAAGTTACTTGACTTGTAATCACATGTCTACCCTCATATTCGAAGTTGGCTTGCTTACTAAAATAGCAAAATTAAAATTATGATGCCAAATCAAAAACCTTAATAACTTTACAATTCTTTCATTCTCTTTTTTATATATAATAATTTAATACCAGTGAAAGAAAATAAAATATTATTTATGATTTTTGGTGTTAATTAAGGGTTGTGTTAAACTAACACCCCAAATTTTAAAAATACACCCTCAATACGGGCAGTACGTACTACCCAGTACGGTCCGTCTTAGTCATCAGTTAGACATTCTTCTGACATCCTAAGACAATGAGTGGCAACAAGACGGGCCATAAAATCACTAACCCGAACTCGTTCTGACCCGTTACCCAACTCGCTCATTTTGCTAGACATATTTAAATGTAATAAAATTGAATTATTTGTTTTTTTAAAAAAAAAAATTAAAATTTTGACCAGTACGGTCTAGTTTTGGGGTGAGACGGCCTGGTTTTGGGTGAGACGGACAAATATTAAGTTAATTTTTATACGGCCCGTACTGTCCTGTACAGGCAGTATAGAGTTACTCCAAACCGGTTGAGACCCAAATTGGCTTGTAAAATATAAGTCAAGACCAAGACGGCCCGTACTGACCTGTACGGTCAGTCCCACAGAATCTTTACTGAATCCAAGACATTCGTCTGGAATGTTTGTCTGTACCCTATACGGGCCGTACTGACCTGTATAAATTCGCTGGGGTGTTAAAATAAAAAAGTGGGGTGTTCAAATAAAATCTCCCGTTAATTAATTACATGCCTTCCTGCAATTTGGAAGGAAAAAAATAGTTTTGAAGAGGCCCATGCCTTTTACTTTATTACTCCATAGTACGGTTGAGTCATTAGATTGCATAATGTCGGATTATGACCATCTTTTAACACGATTAATTAATTATTCGGACTTAAATAAGAGTGTAAAATTCCAGCATCACACAAAAATAGGACACAAATATAAGACGGAATTTCGGATTATGTTTGGGGGAAAATGATCAAATAAAAAGTCTATTTTGCCTAAAAAGGTTAAAAAAGATTTTTAAAAACTCAAAAACCGACTCAAACGAACTCTGATTGAACTCATTTCGATGGCATTGAAACCATCTCATCGAACCCTACAATATTTGCTTTTGGTTTTAGCTTTAACAACTAGTTTTAGAGTTTGAATTTTAGAGCATGTTTTTTTTGGCTTTTAGGTTTTATCTTTATATCTAGGGTTTGCTTTTATAATTTTGGTTTTATTATTAGGGTTTATTGTTTGTGATTTAAGGATTAGGTTTCAGGGAATTTACAAGCCGGTTCTAATGATGTAAAAATGAATTCAATCGGAGTTTGTTTGGGTCGGTTTTCTAGTTTTTAAAAATCCTTCTTAGCCTTCTTAGGCAAAAAAGACTTTTTAGGTGAACCTTCCCCTATGTTTGGGTCCATGTTTAATTATCTTATTCGCAGTGGCGTACCCATGCAGAAGGGTAGGAGGGCAGCCGCCTCTCTTGAATTTTTTTTCAATAGTATATGTATGTTAAAATTCTGACCAACGCCTTTAATATTTTGCAATCGCCTCTTTTAAATTTGTATAATCAGACTTGTGATAAAAATTAAAGTGATAATTATGGTTGTTTTATGGAAAAAGAGTTACTTAAAAAGTCTTCATAAATTTTCTTTTTGATAGATTTTAATAAATAAAACACCATAGAAAACAATAGGCCTGTCAATCTTGACCTATAACAAGACGGGTAACTTAAAAATTATGTGAATATAATGAATTCAAACGGATAATAATGATCAATAATATATTTAATGAGAAAATTAGTAAAAAAAAATTTCAGTTAAACTATTTGTTTAGTTACAATTAATTTTAACATGAACGAAATTGATGTTTTATAAAATGATTATTTTAAACTCAAACTAATTTTAACATACACACGTCTTAGCCCACACATGTTCAAGCTTTTTACCCAACCCAACTCAAACTGTTCATTTTGTCAGACTTAAGGACAACTTTAGTTGTATTATATTTTTATTATGATTTAATATATGAATATAGTTTGATTGTCTTTATTTAAACATGATTCTACCCGATTTAACATAACCCGGTTTGAACATAATAGAAAAAATAATTATATATCTATCCTTAAACAACTTTAAAAAAAATTTATCGCCTTATTGGAGTGGTGCAGAGTTGGTAATCCTCGTGGACGACTCATTTTTACAATAGATCTTGATAATGATATACCCCACAAACTTGACATGATTGCACCATTGAGTTTTAATTACCCTTTTGCCACCCAGCATCTGTATAAATATCCAATTAGAAACACAACATGATTACAATCATATCCAATTCACTCGCTCAGGTTCAGCAGATTAACCGCAATCTCCTATGTCAGTTTCTGCTATTATATATTTTCTTCTATGTTTTAATTTATGCATGTTTAAATGTTTGTCGAATGCATTTTCAGTTTCTCACCAATTATTTGTGATCGATTATGTATGCAGATGGTTGGATACGAAATGCAAGTAAATGGAACGCATCCGCTGTGTTGCATAACGCCGGAGAATCCCGCTGTCGATGACCAGTCGCCGGAATCAAGGATGAATGTATTGAGGTCTTGTCCGGCGGTGGACTTGGGGCGCGATGACAAAGTTCAATGGACGTCATCTGGATCTGCATCATACATTTGTGGCAGAAACGTCGCCGGAGTTCTATACAAATGGACGAATTACGGCAAAGGATGGCGACCCAGATGGTTTCTGCTACGCAACGGCGTGATCTCCTACTCGAAGATGCGACAGCCGGATACACTTGCGATCGGAGAAGGCGTTAGTTTCATCGGCGATGGCTTTTCCGGTGGAGTCAAACGACAAGATAGATGCGGCAGTAGGAGACGTCATACGCCGCATCAGAAAACTGTTGGAATTGTTCATTTTCAGGTAATCTAACATTACGCGTAGAGGTGAAACCCTATCACTCCACGTAAACGTAACACCATCACTCTTTCGTTATTAAACGTCATCACTAAATATGTTATCATCACCCTTTTATCGAGCCCTTATCAGTTATCACTTATCACCCCTCAAAATAGTGGGAGGAGTCATGAAATCGTAACACATGCTCCTCACGCCCCACTCATACACCACTATACGTATTATTGGACTATGTTTTCTCCAATGACAAGATGTTTTTCAATAGTGATATTTTATTTGATAAATAATATTATTTTTAAATGCTCGTCTTAATTACGTGTAACCGCATATTTTTACGTTATGTACATTCCGATCCGGACTTCCTGATGGTTAAGGTTAAGGTGTTAATTGTGTCACTAAAACATTAAACAACAATCTTCTTAGAGCATCTCCAATGGGCCATTTTTGGAGATTCTTAGCGCCCACGTGGCTGGTTTTTGAAGAATGCCCTGTTGGAGTTACATATTCTTGGGTTGGGTGTTCATCCACAAAAACACCCCAAGAATGGCTTGGTGGGGCCACAAGAACTTTCTCTCTCTCTATCTCTCTATATTATGTAAAAGATAAATGTGGTGATGATGTGGTAATGTTTTTAGATGTTTTTGGGTTTCCTTATTATGAAGGTTTTTAAAGATTATGAAGAATGAGCGCTTTTCTGATGTGGCAGCTGACAATGCATGTTTTTAGATGTTTTTAGGTATACTTATTGGTGATGCTCTTATAACTAAATATCATATCATCTTTAATTGGATGTCCACTTAGTCACATGTCACATGTCATATGATTTCATATTTTCATTGTATTACATTATTATAAATTTTAAATTATACTAACTAATGGGGGTCTATAACTTTTAAACTTACTATATTAAGAATTGTCAAAATTGTTTCTTAAAAAGAAATAAATTATTAAAAAAATCACTTACAGTTCTATATCTATTAATATGTTAGTTACATTCAAAATTATCATAAATCAACGTTTTTTTTTTTTAATTTTTACTACCATGTCACACAATCTCATATTTCTATAATGTATTTTAGTGATTGTTTCCTATCTTTATAAAAAAAAATACATAATTAAGAATTTTCTTTAGATTCAAGGATGTCATTCAAGGTAACTTTAGTTATTTTGGTTTGTAGTTATATGTTTTATATATTTGGGTTAATTTGTTAACCTTCTTTAAGTTTCAAAACTATGTTTTTTTTCTTTCTGAAAATATATATTTAATTGATTTTTTAGCACATGTTAATATTGAAATGTTCATTCCAAAACTTCTGCTTTTCTCATTTTCGAAATTGCCTTTAATATTTTTAACGTTTACCATAAAAACGAATTTATTTTAGAGTTCTTAATTTTGTCATAATTATAAGGGTACCATTTATTTATTTCTGTTAAAACATCTTGTCACATTCAATACACCAAATAAACATGTTATCCTTATAATTTTTACAAGCAACCTGCTTACGCTTAAAAGCCATTAATTTCTTTGCTTAATTTAGATAAACAGAATTAAAAATGTCATGTTTTAATTGACCTAAATTTATTTATGTTTAGATTAAGATTGAAAACTTTAACAAAAAGCAAATATATATGTCAGGCTAAAAAAATATTGGAAAATTACAACAATAACAACAAGCGTGTCTAGAAAAAAAAATCCTACTTAGAGTGAGGTTTGAGGGAAAGATAAAGACACACCTTACCTCTATGTAAATAGACACCTTACAAAAGACCGAAACAAATAAAAAAAGCGACACATTGCATGCGCTACAGATTGAAATTGTTTAGGCTGTAAAAGATTGCCAAATCTTGTATTTCAATTTTGCAGGTGTCATCATTCCGAGAGAGCAGATCAGATAAAAGTAGATTTTATATATTTACATCTACAAAGACACTTCATCTCAGAACAAGTTCTAAAAATGAGAGGGATGCTTGGATTGAAGCTTTGTCCTCAACCAAAAATCTATTAACATCAAGACAATCAAATGATAAACAACATAAGATTAAACCGACTGATATAACGATGTCGACTGAAAGATTAAAGAAACGCCTACTCGAAGAAGGAACCAATGAGATGCTTGTCAAGGAATGTGAGCAGATCATGCTCTTGGAGTTTTCTGAAATACGTTCAAGTTTGCTTGAAAATGCAAGACAGTTTAAGGTGTTTGTTTCTTCATTTTTATTTCTTAACTTCTTTTTATAACATACTATTATTCAATTTATGAATCATCCTCTGTGTTGCATATAATGCATATATGTGTGGGTTCTTAAGGGGCAAAAGTAAAATTGCACTAATTTTAACGTTATTTTACTAATTTTGTGAAAATAATCATTAAAAGCGTTGGGATGATTAACCTCAAACGGTAACTTTGAGCCGGAGACTACTTCGGAGCAGCCTCTCTATCCCAACTGGATTAGGGGTAAGGTTTGTCTCTATCTTTCCCTTCCAGACACTAATTTGAATGAGATTTTTACTAGATATGCTTGTTGTTGCTTGTGTGGCCACCCAAGTATACTATCAAACCAAAACCATATAAAAAGACAAATTTTATTTCTGCAACTTTTTGAACGTTTGACAAATCTATGTCTTCAAAATAGAAAAAGTAACTAAGTGTATGTATGTTTTTAAAATTTTTTATACCCACCTTTTTTTTAATTGGTATGATTGAAATCACAATAATTTTCGTTTGGGAGTTTGGGTAGCCTCTAATGTTATGTAGTTCAATAATTGGCGGGTTTAATAGAAAAAGTGAACAATTGAGTAACCTACATTTATATTATAGTTTTATTTATATGTTTTCAAATAATAATACCTGCCAAGTAATTTACACTTATAGTTTACATTGATCAACTTCTTGCATAAAACTAAAGAACAAGAATTGATATGAACCCTAGAAATAATTGTATAAAATCGAATGAACCAATCTAATAGTTTACATTGTAGTCTTCTGGCATTGTAGTCGTGAATCGTTGTGCCATTTGTATCAAAACGACGCGATGCTACAACACCAAACATGGTTTCTAATTTGCAATACTCACATAATAACCCTTGATACTTCACTACTATACAAATTGACTCCATATTCTATCGATGAAACTAGTTTAGGTTCCATCTATAGTTAGATTTCCTATGAATTTAAGTTGAGTTAATTTAATGTAAATAGTTTATTGAATCAACATTAGCTGATAAATCCTACTTCAGTAGTTATAAAATCTTGAATGTTCAAATTTAAGGAAGATATATGTTTTTTGATGATTGAATAACTTCAATCATCAACTGTTGATACCCTTTCTTGTTTGCTAATGAATGTTGGCTTGTGACCCAAGATGACCAATTTACTAGTGGACTCATCAAGATGGCAGAGTCTTTCATTTTCAAATTTTCAAATTCTGATTCTAGTGCTTGTAGGGTAGCATTTATAGCCTCACCGGTGCCCACAAATCGAGCCTTTAAACATTCCCAAATATCATATGCATTTGTATGATAAGCAATTTGAAGAACAAGTTATTCGGGCATTGCTTGAAATAGATAAGTGATAGCAATTGTGATGTTCTTCGTGGTGACCTTTCCTTTTGGTTTGGTGCTTCTTAGATCACATAAACATGAAGAAGTAATCTTTATAGCCCAAATAATATTATAATTTGTGATAGAACTGAGAATTAGGCATTGGAAAGTTTTAAACAATATATCCATACTAATTACAATGTACATGTTTAGACCTAAATATTTTACACTAGCAGTTGTACTATAATAATAAATGTAAAGTTTAATTCTTTGATAAAGTGGTTAATATGTCTGTTGATTTTAAGCATGAATTTTCACTTAATTGGTATGTTACCTAATACAATACTATTTTTTTACCATTGTACATATCAGGCTTTTAATATTGAGGTTGAAGCATCTAGAGTTCTTGAAGATGAGTATCAATTGGCACATAAGAAATTTTCAGATCCTGATCATGGAAAATATAACCGTATTTAGTCTATTTACCTCTCTTTATTGATATCTACATGTGTGAGTGTATTGTAACTTTTTGTATCATCTTATGATATTCAGAATGTAGCACCATTGAGTCTTCTGATGAAGCTGTGAAACAAGGGCTTGAGGATGGTTCAGAAGATGAGAAAATTTACTTCTTTGACACCCAAGATTCTTTTCCTGAATTGAAGATCCAACCAGATGAAATGGCCATGCATGGAATTGAGAGGAGAAAGAAGCTTCCAAATCCAGCTGAAAAAGAAAAGGCAGTGAGCTTGTGGTCTCTAATTAAAGACAATGTGGGAAAGGATCTCACAAGTGTTTGCCTTCCTGTTTATTTCAACGAACCCATTTCGTGTCTGCAAAAGTGTTTTGAGGACCTTGAGTACTCTTACCTTCTAGATCAAGCTTATCTCCATGGAAAAGAGGTACACCCTTATCTTATCTGGTCTTCATGGTTCGTATGTACTTGGACTATGTTCTTAATATAAGTACAAAATGACTCAAATCTTACCTTTCATTATCATTGATAAGATTATGTATAGGGAAAATCCCTAAAATGTCTATTTGACCACCTATTTCCCCCAAAATATCCGTCAGAAAATCCCATGTCCACCCATTTACGGCCACTGTTGCCCGTATGTACATAGCCGGGCGTCTATACAACCACCATTCAAAAGTTAAAATGTGTCTTATACAAGCGCGGATGCCCGTATACTTTGACGCACGCCCGTAAGTTCTCAAAAGTTAAAATGTGTCTTATGTCTATGAAACAAAGTATTTGGTTTTGGTGGAAGACGTAAATCATAAAGTGATTTAATACCAAAAGCAATAACTCATATCTTGTCTCCTATTATCAATAATAAGAATAAACATATAACACATACAACAAAAACACTAAGATTTCTTTTCATAATAATAGTATCTGGCTAGTATAATAATAATAATATGTAATGTGTTCTTAGGGAAATAGTCTCCAAAGAATGTTAAATGTTGCTGCTTTCGCGGTTTCTGGATATGCATCTTCGGAAGGACGACATTGCAAACCGTTCAACCCTTTATTAGGGGAAACTTATGAAGCTGATTATCCTGAGAAAGGAATTCGTTTCTTTTCTGAGAAGGTAAGATGCATTTTTAGATCATTTTTTTGTGCCTTATGCTACACGTTCATTCCTACAGTTTAAAGTTCATTTAAAATAAACAACAGGTTAGTCATCATCCGACAATAATCGCTTGTCACTCTGAAGGTAAAGGGTGGAAATTTTGGGGTGACTCCAACATCAAAACAAAATTTTGGGGAAGATCAATTCATATTTATCCTATTGGCATTCTTACATTAGAATTTGATGATGGAGAGGTATTCCAGTGGAGCAAGGTATGAAAAAAAGAAAGAAAAAAAAAAGGAACTTAAGTACTACCACCCTTGTAAAATCTTTGTTTACTTGCTATAACTTTGTGTTTAATTTCAGGTAACAACCAGCATTCATAACCTTATTTTTGGCAAAGCTTATTGTGATCATCATGGAACAATGCATATACGTAGTAACCGGGAGTACTCATGTCGACTCAACTTTAGAGAACAGTCTTTTCTTGAACAAAATCCGCGACAGGTAAAAACTTGCAAACACTATCATTTAATCATTACTTTCTTCAGGCTAAAGATTCATTGTTTAGGTTCACGGGTTCATTGAAGATGGTAATTGTAAGAAACATGCAACTATATTTGGAAAGTGGGATGACAGCATGTATTACATAAATGGAGTTACAAATGCAAAACCAAAGGATATGAGTGATGCAAATCTGTTATGGAAAAGAACAATGCCTCCTAAGAATCTCACTCGATACAATCTAACATCTTTTGCTATCACATTGAATGAGTTAACACTAGGATTGCAGGTAATAGAGATATGATCCATATATAGATGTAAAAATAAAGAAAAAAGTACATTTGCTACCTTTACAATGTGTTTGTTTCTGATTATTGTTTGTGTTTGATAATGAGTTAAGGAGAAGCTTCCACCTACGGATTCAAGATTAAGGCCCGATCAACGACACCTCGAGAACGGAGAGCATGACATGGCAAATAAGGAAAAGCTTCGTCTCGAGACTAGACAGAGAATGGTACTAAACTTCTAATAACCAATACTGATCAATAAGTCTTCTATAAACTTATTATAGATTACTTAATACTTAACATCTATCATTTTCTACTCTAAACTTTGCAGTCAAGAAAATTACAAGAAAACGGATGGAAGCCACGCTGGTTCGAAAAAGATGGTGAAAACGGGACCTATCGATATAAGGGCGGATACTGGGAAAAACGAGAGGAACGTAGCTGGGACAATTTGCCAAATATATTCACCTTGTGAGCTTAGCCAATTAGTGATTCTATCAACAGATCATAAAACTTAAGGTAATGCATTATGTCCCTTTATGTTACATCACTAATGTGTGTTATATCCCTTAACAAACATTGTATCAAGATGAACAAGTTTTAAACTTTTAATGAATGCAGGGGACAAAATCTTGTTTTGGAAGAGTAGTTTACCCAAATGAACGTTTTAATACATAATCAATTTTAAGTAAGCCACGAGAACTATATCAACACTTGCACATATCGCGAAAAAGGTGTAGTGAAGAAAGAGAGGCAATTATACACTTACATAGCCATCTTATGTTTGTTAAAGCAATAGATAAAAGTTTGTATATAGTTCTTATAATTGTCTACTTTAAATTAGTTTTGCAACTACCTTACATGTATATCTTATCTCATATCTCTTGTGGGTTACTCTATTTATAAATGCATAGTTAATTTACTCATTTGTGTATGAACAAAGAAAAGAATAATTAAATAAAACACATCACAATAATATGTATATAAACTTTATATTTGATCACCATTTGTTGAAATAGCATAATAATGGCAAGTGCACTTTTACATTTCCATTATTTCTTCATCTTTTTTCTTTTTCTTTTTCTTTTTCATCACCATCTTCAGCTTATACAAAGTAAGTAGTTCTAGACATATAGTTAAATAAAGGATAATATGGTCAAATTACTTATTCTTCCTCCAACTCAATACCATCCCCAGCAAGCCTATGCTCCCTATAAACATACCATTTTGCTCCTATCAAATATAATCCTATGTTAATAATACTTAAAGTTGTAAGCAACCAATAGAAGTTATAAAGCTTCCCCTTGTTCAAGTTATCAGCTAGCCATGGGTCCGTATTTCCAGTCACCTTGTGCACTATGGTCACCAACAATGAGCTAAAGAAGAACCCTAACGACAGTGTGCTTAAAAACAACCCGGTGCTCATTGTTTTCATCCCTTTAGGACACTCCCTTAAGAAGAAATCTAGTTGTCCTATGTAAGTAAACGCCTCGCCTGACCCTACGAAGAAAAACTGTGGAACTAACCAAAACACACTAAGTGGAACCACTCTTGACGGGTCATCAACCAAACCATGGGCTTGAGCCACGTGCAGCCTCTTGATCTCAATTAATGCAGCTGCAACCATAGCAAATGTAGACATAACCAGCCCTACACCAATGCGTTGAAGAGGGCTTAGCCCTTGTGGGTGTTTAAGGAATCGTTTGGCAAGTGGGACTATGATCCGGTCATACACAGGGACTGTCAAGAGAATGCTGCCTACGAAGAACACGGTGAGTGAAGCTGCAGGGATGAGGAAGGATTTCCCGATGTGTCGGTCCATGGTTGTGGCTTGTGATACTGAGAAAGTTGTCATTTGTGCATATATGGTCCAGAACATGATCGTGGTTGCCCAGATTGGAAGCATTGTGATCACCATTTTGACTTCTTCTACATCGGTTGAAGTCGAAAGATACCATTTGCTTACCTTTAAAATTTCACCAGGTTTCTCGTTCTTGATTGCTGCCTTGTCAAGAAAACTACAAACATAGAAACACACAAAAATTCAAAGAAAATTAAGTTAGGACTAAAGCACATGCTTAATGGGTCGTCTCAATGGGTTGATAAACCCAAAAATTTTATCCACACTTAAAAATCTTGTCACGTACTTGACCCTAACACAACCTATTTAACCTAACAACTTTAAATTTGTCCTTATTAAATTAAATCATATTAAGCCTGGAAAATTATGCAGGTTGAATTGGGCTAGGTAACGAGTTAGAAGGGGTTCAGGCCAAGATGAGTGCAAGTCAAAACGGGTTATAAGGAAAATCAATTTGGGTCAAATGAATTGTTTTTATGAAAAAACATCAATTTAGTTTAAGTCAAAATGTGTTGTAACTAAATTAAACAAATAATCCATTAGTATAATTTTTAGTGATTTGATCATCATATATGTTATCATCATTACTTGTGTTGTATTTTTAATTAATGAAATTGGGTTTTTATTTATTTAAATATATTATTTAATTTTTATTTAAAAAATACTACACACTTCACGTAGATACGTACCCTCATTCTTAATGTCAAAATGATTTCAAATGAGGTAATATTGCATGATTATATCAATTGATGATTGTAGCTAGATGTATGGTAACTAAGTTAATTGCGAGTTTACTTAGGAAATACCCTTAGTAGTGAGCTAGCTAATGCTATTATTTAAGCTAAAGTTGTAAACTTTGATTAAGCTTTCAATGAACCATCTTAATCTAGTTACGTTACAGTTGACGTACAGTCTGGCTCCAATTCAGGTTCTCGTGATGTTTACTTCCCCGGGACCCATGTGTAAGGATAGACCGTACACATGCGTCTCCTTCTTAACATTAAGACAACAAACCGCTATACAAAAAGATATGTTCTTTTGTTTTTTCTTAAAATGTGTGACTTTAATCTATACGTATCAAATATATTTCAAATATGCACCATATAGTAGTAGTAGTAATAGTAATAGTAATAATAATAAGTTATATAAATTAGTAACAAAATTAATTATAAACGACTCACCGAAACTGCTTGCTATGGGGCATCTTCTGCTTCAGTTTCCGGGGATCCTCAGCCATCTGAACATCATCCACATTGAACAACAAACTAGGATCCGAAGGTACCTCCAGATGTCTTCTCCTCCATGCCGCCATAAAAACCGATGCTATTTGGGTTAACGGGCTACCCACCAGTTTCTTGAAACGGTACCTTCGGGTACCCGACAAGAAGATCACGAACCCCAACCCAATCGAGCAGGCCACGATCCCGTAACCCCATCTTCGCCCAAGGTTGTCCTGGATATAAACCAGAACCGTAACCGCAGCTAGTGACCCGATGCTTATGAAGAAAAAGAACCAGTTAAAGAAAGTGGTCATTTGGGCCTTTTCTTCTTTGTTAGATTCATCGAACTGGTCTGAACCGAAACCTGACACGCTGGACTTGAGCCCTCCGGTTCCGAGAGCGGTTAGGTAGAGCGCAAGGTATAACACGGCTAGTTGGAAATCAGTGGCTGGGACACAGGAACCACGGGTTTGGATGCATTTTGGTGGTTGTAGGCTTGGAATGGAAGTTGAGATCGCTAAGATTGTCACTCCCTGTTAATCATTAATACAAAAATCATTAGTTATTTATTTTTAAAAATTTGAAGAAAAAAAAATCTTTACAAAATAGTAACTATGTTTACTTACCAGCGCTTGAACTGCTGTGAATATTGCAATAGTTAGATACCGACCCAGAAACGTGTCGGCTACAAAACCGCCAAGGAGACACAGCATGAAAGAGGTACCCATGAAGTTAGTAACGTCGTTAGCAGCGTTAGCGTTTCCTAAATGCATGGTACCCGTCAAGTATGTCACCAGATTAACGGCGATTCCTAACGTTGCTAGCCTTTCACATGCCTCGACCCCTGCAAAATTTATTACATTTTGAATAAATGAGATCATATTAGTTATAAGGGAAGAACAAAAAAGATGCAATAAGGCATCTGGTGTTAGACCTAGAATCATGGCGGCACTGGTCCAGCCGCCGGTGGTGGAACGTGAAGCCGGTCGGCCCTTGTAGTCCCATGCGTCGGTTACAGTTTTGGTGACTTGTGATTCAGGTTCCGAGAGAACCATGATTTAATTTTCCTTGAAATTTGTTGATTTGTTTGGTAGTGGAGGCACGACCGATCTGTCTTTTATAGACGTGACAGTATCACATTTCATTATTTTCAATTGCGAGGCTATCTTTTTTTAATGCATTTCCTGCTCTTTAGGGGCAATCGTTTAAGGTCGGACTTCTCTAACCATCGTGAGAACTCACACCCTCCCTAATGCACAGGAATCCAGTAAAATAGGTAAACCTTTGTTCCCATCGAAATCGAACATTAGATAAACCCTAAGTTGATCATTCACCTTGTGTCCTTCAAACTTGTAATCAAATGATTAGAAACCCAGACCTTTATAATGTAAGCTGTGTACCCTAACCATTGAGCTGGGTTTTCAGACAATTGCGAGGCTAACTAATAAATTTCTCTCTGCCGCAATAAATAATAGATCAAAATTAATTTTTTTACTCTTATTTACAATTAAACCAACCCAAATTTCACTTAATAAATATTGATTTATGATTATTTTTATTTCATTGAAAATAATTAAATTTAAAATAAAAGAAATACTATATTAAATAAATAATAAAAATTTCTCTCTGTTTTTTTAATATTTCAACGACACTTAAATTTGAATATTAAAAACTTTTTTTTTACTTAAACAACTATATTACGGTCAAATTCTCTAGTTTCTTAATAATATAAATACAACAATCTATTATTTACTTCTCAAAATTAAAAATTAAAAATATGTCAAATAAACATAAAACATTTATTTTTTTCATTTCAAAACCATCTGCAATAGATTTACCGAAAACCACTGCAAAATTGTCGGTAGTCCTATGCAGCTTGCAAACCCGTGGTGAGATTTTATTTGAAGAACTCATTTTTTTTTTATTTTAACACCCCAGCGGTCTAAGACAGGCGTACTGGTCAGTACGGCCCGTATTGAGTACAGACAAATATTCTAGGGTATTATTTGGATTCAGTGAAACATTCTGTAGGACAGGTCGTACTGGACAGTACGGCCCGTCTTGGCCTTGACTTCTTTTTCAAAGCCACTTTTAGGTCAAACAGTTTTGAGTCACTTGATACGGCCCGTACTGGGCAGCACGGGCCGTCTTGAAATTATTTATTTTATTTAAACTTAATTTACGTATTTAAATAATTTTTAACGATATACGTTTAGTACGTGAATTATTTGAACGATATACGGCTATTATGTTAATTAAACGTCATAATCTTGTTACGTTATCATTTTTAACGATATTGATTATTTACGAAATCGTTTTTACTAAATATTTCATATTATAATTAGTTTGTTTACATTAATTTAAATAATTTATACGATATAAGTTTGTCGCGCAAATATTAAACAACACAAACAGAAACAATACAAATGAAGAAAGAAGCATACACGTATACACATCATAAGTTTTACATACAAGGAAACAAAATACAAAAATACAAAAGTAACTACGAACCTCAGGATGGTAAAGCGGACGATCCGTCGTCTGCGTAGACGCGTGGCTCCGGGAACGGTGGAAGCTGTGATCCGTCTCGTCGTGCATTCTCTGACGCAATCGACCACTGGACCAAATCATCGAGCCGATCGAGCCGTCGCTCGATGCGTGTCTCCCAGGCGGCCCAACGACGATCTGCCTGGGCCATCTCGTCGCACCGGGCCGAAAACTCGTCGCACCGGGCGGCAATATGGTGCAACAACGCCTCGAGCGGCTCGGTCAGGCGCACCACACGGTAAACGTGCGGTGGATGCTGCGGCGGCGACTCCTCGCGTGCCGGTGATCGAACCGGCTCCTCCCGAATCGGCTCGGGCTTCGGCATCGAACCATCGTTCTGAGGCAGTTGCTGCTGCTGCTGCTCCGGTATGACGGCGACCTGGGCTGCCTGAAACGGTCGGCCATCGGATCCAATAAATCGCAATCCCAGACCCGGGATAAGTTTCATGCTCAGGATCACCTGTAATTTCCAGGATTCACGAACTTCGTTGTATAACCCTATCAGTTGAAACGGACAACCGATTTTCTTGCTGCCTGACCGTCTAAGGATTGCGATGCTATTATGCTCGCCACCACGGTCACTCATGAGCCAGACTTTGATTACACTACCTGTTGTCTTTGATTTATTCGTTCTTCTTTTGACTACAATGTATCCATTGTCTAGTGCTCTACTTTTCACCCACCCTACCAGCTCTTCTTCGGACATAAACTCCTGACATATAAAAATAAAAATAAATACCGTAAATGGATAGCGATAATATACAATCATCGACATTTATGTTTCATTTAAGTTACCTCTTTGGTTTCCCAATTAATGTTTGAATCCGCCGACTTTTCTTCATAAGTCTCCTTCAGGTTACTTTGTTTACTGTCATCATACACAAACCCATAATCGTTTTGTTGCGCATACGATGCTTGACTATCAAAACCGACATCAGCGTTAGGTTCAACATTCAGATCTATCGTGCCGTATGAATACTCAACAGGAGGCTCTTTATTCAAATCTGACACGTAATAGTTGAAAAAACTCCCATCGCAGAACGATATCGTTACAAATCTGAATTATCTTGAGATTGATGAATTGGAAAACTTATGCGTTCGTTTGAAACGATTCAAGCTTATATACAAATTTGAAGTTGGTTCAATACGGCCCGTACTGGGTCAAATCAATGTCCTTCCATGTCAGCAGTGTCAGAATTGAAAAGGCAAGACGGACCGTACTGCTCAGTACGGACCGTCTTGCTTTCAAATCATTGTCTTATGTTTCAGGAAATGTCTGTACGATGAATGAGACGGGCCGTAGTGACCAGTACGGCCCATCTTGCTCTCAATCATTGTCACAGGTTGTCAGGGTGAATGTTTGACCAAGTATTGAGACGGGCCGTACTGGGCAGTACGGGCCGTCTCAGGAGTGTATTTTTAAAAAATAGAGCGTAAGAATAACACAACCCTGATAAAATAATTGAATTTAGTTTTTTATATCGAATTATATCATTAATTATATGTATTAAGTTTTATATTTCATCCGATTATAAATTCGTTCTTACCAGTATGACCGATTCAAACTATATACAAGTTTGGAAGTTTTTATTTAATATACTCATAAGTATATTATTATATCATGCATAAAGCTTATACATTACAACAATCAAATCCAAGACCATGTTAACCCTATACTAGCATAACTTAGAGAATTATTGTGAGGTTTGATTTATAGTTGTTTAAACCATAAACCAAGGGCTTTTAGCCTAATGGTTACCCTTAACTTTCCTATGGGAGGTCTTGGATTCGAATCCGGGCTGGGTAATATTTGCTGAATCAAGGTCAGGGGGTTTACTCAATTGTGGGGTTCCTTCTGGAGTGGGCTTGGGCATACGCACCAGAGCATCAAATCCGAGGGATCGGTTGAAATCACGTCTTGGGTGTCGTTGTATTAAGCCGTTCAAAAAAAAGTTGTCTAAACCATACGAAGAATTAATAAAGATATCTATCTATAGTAGTATTAATTTACCTTTTATAGTTTTGAGTTGAATATGTTTTTATATTAAGAACACACACACTTCGATGGTGTGTGTAAATGATTTCCCTCAATAGAGATTGTCTTAATAGTTAATTGTTGCAACTTATTGTTAGGCTTGAGTGTTAGAGGATGACTTAGATTCTCTAATAGTCACATAGATGTATTTTCTGATTAAACTATTTCTTGAATACACTCAACATTCAATCCGATGATACTCACACATTCAAGAACTAAAATGAATATGTTAGGAAATTCATATATTTCATCTAGACCAAAGATCATCTTTATATAGCAAAGAAATCGACATCTCCAACTGTTTGCAGTTGTTCAAAACAATTTTAATGCTAGCGATAACCATTGGTGGTTTTGCGTTTAATGAATAACTGTTTTGTTTTGAAAGTATCGAAAGTTAGCATCTTACTTCTAAATAGCAAACTTTCTATTAAAGAATAGTGTCTTCCAAAATGAAAAAGTGTATGCTCTATCCTTGCCAACCTGTTGATGTTTGCTTATTTATTTCTTCTTTGATTACTAAGTTAATGTGATTACATTATATACTTGTAAAATCACCAACACTTGTCACTTCCATGGTCACGTATTGTTTATTCTTTTCTAAAGCTTGTGTTATGAGTACCAAAGAGTAAATATGGATAAAATGTAATATAGTTAATTTAGATTGTTTTTTTAGAATTAGTTTTGGTGTGACAACAAGGGTAAAGCGAATTTTGACCATATGCATAGGAAAAATGAGAAAGTATCACGTGCATCTGCAAAGGGTTTTAAGAAAGAGGGTATTTGTCTTTATTCATCCCCAATTGCCCATAAGTTTGTAGCCACAAAATATAAAAATAATATAATTGCACCTTGTTAACACGTGATCAAAACCTATGCCAAATCTTGGCGCACATCTGCACCG
Organism: Mikania micrantha; assembly: GCA_009363875.1. NCBI lineage: Eukaryota > Viridiplantae > Streptophyta > Magnoliopsida > Asterales > Asteraceae > Mikania > Mikania micrantha. The sequence continues at coordinate 74,149,554 of CM018694.1, read as the reverse complement.
AATAAATGGTATGATCACACATTGTAAATGGTACAACCATAAACGTCTATCGCATAAATGCATAATGCCATGGACGAAGGTTTATTAGGGCGGTCGCCCCACTCTTTTTCCGTCCTTAAAGTTAATTTTTCGGCCGAAATGTTATTTTTAGTTAAAAATAGTGGTTTCGCCCCCCCTCGATTCAAAAATTTAACATGTATTTCGGGTTTCAAAAATTTTCGCCCCCCCTCTTACTTTGCTCAAGCTCCGTCACTAAATTGCATTACATTTCTTTTAAATGTGTAATATAAGAATCTCAATTTTATGATATTATTATTCAAATTAAATATTTTACTATGTACCATTTATTTTATTTTTAAACATTTATGGAAAATGAATTTAACAAGAAAAAAAACACACTCACGGGACGGATTTTTTTTGTCCTTGTGTTACCAGCAAACGACTAATTACGAATATGCCAGCAATCAGTATTAATTATTAAATTATTATGATGAAAACCTAAAAATTGTTTCTGCATTTCTGGAACAAATTTGTATTTGTATATATATATAATAGCTTATTAACTTATGAATTGCATAAAGTTAAATGAAAAATAAACAATACAAAACAAATATTAATCTATCTTATATAATAAATGGATGTTTTTTTGCCACATGTCATTCAATGAGGCATGTTATGACTAATTTCCCGCTTAAATTTAGAGCATTAATCATTTGTTAACATTCCTTTATTAATAGTTATAATTATAATTATAATTATAATTAACAAATTTGAACATTTATTAAAATAATTTATTTTCTTAAAATAAAAATAATTCTAAGTATTCATTCTTAGTTTTTTATATGTGTTAACTTTAATTGTAATTCAAGTTCATTTAGCTACGATAACAAAATAATTTATATGATAATTTATATTTTAACAAAGTTAATATTTATCAATTATATAAAAACGTTAATACATAGTTAAATACAATATATTTATGAGTTAACTTAACAAAATTTATTATCATCACTTAAAAGTTTATTTCTTTAATGATTTATTTTAATGACTCTAAGTATTAACAATTTAAATTGTATTTTTATTCAACTTATGCAATACACATGTTATTTAACTATTGTGATGCATATGTTTTTTAAAGACATAATTTTTTATTGTAAATTATATGACATTTTATTTATTAAGCCCGTGTAACACACGGGATCTAACCTAGTAAAAAAATATATACATACACAAATAACATAAAGTATTTAACATTTTAGTGAATATAAAAAATATTTTAAATCTTCAAACACTTTTCTAAAATTTATAAATTTTAGATACACAAATATATGTATTTCCATATAATTCTAACTGTTTTTTTCTTTTATTATAATTAAAGGGACGAATTCACTAAAATAATTATACATAATTTAATTTCCCTAATAGCTTTCGATTGACGATAACATGTTGATACCATGACGAATGAAACCAAAACCATATAGAAAAACATTATACCATCATATAACTATTTTTTATTTACGTTTTAGTTTGTATAATCAAGTTGTCGTAACTTTATATGTTTTCTTTTCTGAACTTAACACATTAATGGACAATAATGGTACAAACACGGCTCGCTTAATGAAGTTTGTAAGAATGATTCATCTCACAATGTTATCTTTGACTTTTTTATATTAAATTACTATTTTAGAAATTCCTATATCATAACATACCTACTATAAGCCTACGTGTACTCATCAAGACTTCATCGCTTCACGTATGTGTTACATAAACAACCAACACCATCACCTCTCATCACTCCACGTCATAACCACATATGTTATCATCACCCTCTCATCAAGCAACCGTCACCTCTTTTTCCTTCTTTTCTTACTCTTCACGCCGTGAGGGTGGTCACAGATTTGCCACCACAGGTAGTAGGTGTGTTCATAAAATCCGAAATCCAAAAAAAATCAAAAACCAAATTGTATCTGAAACCCAAAAAACCGACCCGAATTAAAGATTCGGATATTTGGATAGATTTGGATTGAATATCCTTTTTTCGAATTTGGATCGGATATCCGAATTCAACCCGAATAAACCCTGTTTATTCTGGTTGTTCGGATTATTCCGATGAAAAAATAAGTTTATTCTGATTTTTCTGATCGGATAAACAAATTTCGAATTCGGATCGGGTCGGGTTTCGGATAGAGTCTAAAAATTTTCAAATCCAAATAACTCATTATCCGATCCGATAAACACCTTAATCACAGGGTGGTCACGCCCCTGTGTGTATTGGTGTTGTGAGGGGTGGGGGTGTGATGGAGGGTGGTCAAGCCCTCCTCACACCTCACTACACATAGTCTAATATTATTTTCTATTTACGCTATATTTTTAAAAGTGTCATGTTATTCTTGCACTCACTCCACACCTTTTATATGTCACGTATAAGCATATACGAGACGTACATGGCCTGGGGCAATCATTATTTGTTAAATTTATCGGTGTCGATGATTAGACTCATATACGTCTCGTATATATCTATACGCCTCCTATAGGCATTCGAGACCAATCATTATGTGTTAGTGAGGTTTATACGTCTCGTATAAACATATACGAGACATTAAAATAAAAAAAAATTATGTAGAGTGTTAAAATAAAAAAAATATGTAAATAACTAATCCATCTCAAAATCCTTGTACGAACGAGTTTTAATTTTATTTTTTAATTGTTATAGGGTGGTGTTAAACTCACACCCAAAAATAATGTCTGCACACCCTTCAAACGACCCGTAGTGGCCACTACGGGGCGTTTAGGTACGGATTGTACTATCTCGGTCAAACGACAGGTACCATGATTAGACCCAAACGCCCCGTAGTGGGCACTACGGGGCGTTTTTGTACGAGGTTCTGCAAAAGCTTCCGACATGTCAGTTGATTAGACCCAAACGCCACGTAGTGGTCAATACGGGGCGTTTAGGGTTAACCCTAAACGCCCCGTAGTGACCACTACGTGGCGTTTAATGTTTAAAACGTGACAAATAGGTTGCAACTTACGAATTCATCGGCCATATATACACACATACTGATTTACAATATTACGCATTCTCTCGAATCACTCTCCAAATACTTGAACCAGTTTCTCTTGTTTCGTTTAATAAATATCTACACTCTACAGCCGTGTTTTTTATTTGAAATATGTCTTGGTGGGACGGAGACTTTTTCTTTGGTCAATATTCCGACGTTTCGCGTGTGGCTGAAACATATCAGGTACGAAACTGTGTTTACTTGCTTTTATTGTTAATCAAATGACAAACTAATCATAATGTTTTTAAGGATGAGACTGGCGTGCAATCGTCTGAGGCGACAAATAGACCCGCATTGCCAGATCTTAACGAAGAGGTTGCGGGTCAAACTTCGTACTGGCAGTTTGATTTGAACCAGGAACCTTGCTATGATGAAGACGTTAATAGGGAATGTTACGGTGGTGAACAATCACAACCACCCCAAGTGGCCGTTAAAAAGGAAGAAGCTGACATTGTATACCAAAATATGGACTGGAATACCAATGAGGTAATATATTTTCACTTGTTTTTAGTTAGACGGACATTAGTTTAATGACAACATTGTTTTCAGATATTCATTTCTGTGGAGGAGCTGATGGCATGGGTGAAAACTAGAGCCCTTGATAATGGATACATCATAGTTACCGGACGATCTAAGAAAAAGAAGGGGACTGATGAGGTCAACAAAATCTGGCTTGTGTGTGATCGTGGTGGTGAACACAATAGTACAGCCATCTTAAGGCGTACCGGTAGCAAGAAAATCGGGTGTCCTTTTAAATTAATAGGGATATACGACTCTGATTCTTATGGTTGGAAGCTTCAGGTCAGAAACGACAAACACAACCATGAACCTGCTCAAAATCTTGAGGGGCACCCGTTTGTTAGAAGAATGTCCGAGCAGGAACAAAACATGGTGCACCATCTGACTGAGCAACACATGGACCCACGCAACATACTTTCCAGCCTAAAGAAGCATAATCCCAACAACGTCTCCATCCGTAGAGACGTATACAATGTGCAGCATAAATTTAAAAATAAACAAAAAATCGGATCAACCCCAATGCAGGTCTTAGAGAACCTGCTACATACTAAAAATTACGTATACTTTACTCGGGAAAACTCTGAAACGAATGTCGTGGAGGAGATTTTCTTTTGTCATAAAAAATCATACACTTGGTGGCGTGCGTTCCCACATGTTCTTATGATCGACGCGACTTACAAGACTAACATGTACAATCTTCCTTTTGTACAGATAGTTGGTGTTACCTCAACACACCATACGTTTTGTATTGCTCACGCGTTCGTGAGTAAAGAAAAAGAGGAAAATTATCATTGGGTTCTAGAACGAGTAAAAGATATGCTAGATAAGTGTATGGAGCCCCGCGTGATAATAACCGACAGAGACCTTGCTCTGATGAATGCATGTCGTAAGGTCTTTCCGCATGCTTCCAGGTATTTATGCAGGTGGCACATAAGCGAAAATATCGCAAAACACTGCAAAGCGAGTTTTTCATACGGTGACTGGAAAAAGTTTAAGGGTCGTTGGGGGAATTTGTGTGACTCTTCGTCGCCTGAAATTTACGACTACAACTATAACCGCCTGTACCAACAACTTGTCTCAGATAACCGTCAAAGTAAGCGTCATTCAATATCGTTATCATTATTTTTGGTAAAATTACGTTTTCGTATGTCATAGTTTTTTTTTATTTCAGGGGTTTTGAATTATGTGACTCAGACTTGGTTAAACCCATACAAAGACATGTTTGTCACAGCCTGGACTAACAGAACGCCTAACTTTGGTCAACGTACAACTAACAGAGTCGAGAGTCAACATTCAAACTTAAAAAGATATCTAAGAACCACTAATAACTCGCTTTCGACACTGGTAGGTTTTGTTGATCAAATGATAGAATTGCAGGAGGTAAACATGAAACATGGGTTTGAAACAAGTTTAATAAAGACAATGGGTCATCATAAAATACCCTTGTTTAATAACTTACGTGGCAAGGTTTCACATAAAGCTCTTGATTTACTACTTGATGAAATAAATAAGATCAAGGTTATGCGTCAAGGTAGTATGTCATGCGGCCACCAGTTGTGGACAAGTTGTGGCTTGCCATGTGCCTGTCGGATCTCAACATACGAAAATACAGGTATCAAATTACTGTAATCAATTCCTCTTTGTTTGTTTTTTACATTTTTTTGTTGTAAACTGACTATTTTCCTTTCATTTGTATACAGACACGATTATCCCGCTTTCTGATATAGACGTCTTCTGGACAAAACTTGACACTAAGTACCCGACACTTCTAGAAGACGAAGAAATCGACGTTGCAACACAAATGGGTCTGGTGACGCAGGAAATAAATTCAAAACCTGAGTCAGTGAAAAAGAGTCTGGTGAAAAAAATACTTTCGCAGGTGTTTCCGTTTAAAAGTGAAAAGAAAACGCCATTGGTTCAGAAGGATACACGCGGACGTCCGACATTGAAGACTCAACAACAAAGGGGGAGTGAATCTAGACAAAGCGCAGTTGTCGACTCACAAGAGAGTAGTTTTCTACTTCCAAGGCATAGTTCTTTCACTCCAGCAATGTCAAACCAGCAAAGACCCTCCTTCCAACGTAGTCGTTCAACATCTTCTAGAGGGAAAAAAGGAGTCGAGACAAGTCAAGTTGACTCGGTAGTTGCCTCGCCAGTGAAACCAGAAGGAATGAACAATCTTAGACGATTTGGTCGTTACATTCCTTCAATGCTTCATTGTTATGTAAGCAACATACAAGATGTTATGCCAGATGGTAATTGTGGATTCAGGTCTTTAGCCGTTGGGTTAGGGTTCGATGAAAATCAATGGGGTTTCATTCGACAGCAACTGTTACAAGAGGTGGACACCAATAGGGAAGCATACAGATATGTTCTTAACTCCGTTGATGAAAATTTATATGAAGCAATACGTCATAGCATAAACTGGTTTGATATCAAACCTGCACCTGAAGAACATTGGATGCTTATGCCTTATACGGGACTCGTTGTTGCACAAAGATTTGGCGTTATAGTTCACCTTATCACTCAACAAGGGTGTGTCACGTTTTTCCCGTTATGGTTAGCTCCATCGACAATACCACAACATAATGTGGTTTGTCTTCTTCATATGCCACAACATTTCGTCAACATAAGGTTGGAAGGGGATTATCCGATTCCAACTCTAAGTGCGGTCTGGAAACGTTACCGAAATGATGCGGCTGGTGCGTGGGAGCTGATTTATCAAGAACGAATCCAACGGTATAGATCGATTATAGAAGCAAACAAAGAAGTATATTATCACCACGAAATTCTGTAACTTTGTATATTTATTGAATATAATTAGATTACATTACATTTATATATAATATATCATTATATATAATAAATATTAAATATAATATAATTATATATAATAAATATTAAATATAATATAATTATATAAAACAAAATAAAAGATAATAATATTAAATATAATCAATTATATTACAAATATAATATAATTATATATAATAAATATTAAATATAATATAATTATATAAAACAAAATAAAAGATAATAATATTAAATATAATCAATTATATTACATTTAAATATAATTATATATATTACATTTATATATATAATATAAATTATATATAATATATAATATAAATTAAAAATTAAAAAAAAATAAAGCTAAACGCCACGTAGTGCCCACTACGTGGCGTATTAGCATTTAATAACCCCCAAAACGCCCCCCGTTTCCCCACAAACGACCCACGCGACCCCCGTTTCCCCAAAACGCCACCGCCGCTGACCGCCGCTGACCACCGATCGGATCTCGTTTGGACCTCGTTTGCTACTTCAAGGTTAGTAATCCGACCGTTTAATCTTGGTGGATGACCGGGGGTTGGGATTTTGGAGCATACGCGGCTTAGGCCGATCGTTTGGAGCACTACGGGGCGTTTGCCCCTTCTGGTTCAAATCAAACGCCCCATATGGGGCACTACGGGGCGTTTGCTCCTTTTTTTTTAATTATTAATATTTATTTATTATTTATTATTATTGTTGTTATTATTACTATTATTAATATTTATTTAATATTTATTATTATTATTTATTTATTATTTATTATTATTGTTGTTATTATTACTATTATTAATATTTATTTAATATTTATTATTATTGTTATTATTTATTATTGTTATTTATTGATTATTGTTATTAATATTTATTGTTATTATTTATTTATTATTTATTATTATTATTGTGCCATTGTGTATTATTAATTATTATACTTATTATTTATTTGTTTATTGTTATTATTTATTAATACTATTATTATTATTTATTTAATTTTTATTATTATTGTTATTATTTATTATTGTTATTTATTGATTATTTATTATTATTATTGTTATTATTGCTATTATTAATATTTATTTACTATTTATTATTTATTGTTATTATTTATTTATTATTTTTATTTATTATTGTTATTTGTTTATTATTTATTATTACTATTATTATAATTTATTATTTATTATTTATTATTCGTAATTTGTTTTATTTTATTTGTTCATCATTCAGATATGTCTTCTTCTGATGAGATAGAGTTTGCTGGTGACGATGTGGGACAGCCGCATGTGGATGATCTAGATGTCGAGCATGACGAGCTTATGGACCATCCCTGGTTGGCATTTCCTCAGCGGACGAGCGCGCGTAAGAGGCGCGATCGTCTACTGAAGAAGGAGATGGGCAACCAGAAGGCGATTGACTACGACCTGCTGGCTGAGCTTGGCCAGCAGGAGAGGATGACGGCGATCATTGGCGAGGACACGCCATGGTCTCGTCTTTTTGAGATGACGTATGCTCCACAGTACCGACTTATTACTGTGGAGTTTCTTTCGACATTTAGGTACAGGCCTCAGGCTCCTGATTTCCAGCCACAGCCGGGTCAGGCCCAGCCGGCAGAGGTTTCCTTTAGACTCTGCGGGGCCCCGTACCATTTGTCTTTAGCCGAGTTTGGGAGCGTACTCGGTTTGTACACCGAGCAGGAGACTCAGATGCCGATCTACACGACGGCTATTCATACAGCTGACGACGCCGTCGTCAGTGCTTGGTGGCCTCGGATAGGCGACGACGCCTTTGACCGCAGCGCCCGGGTCACGCGTATTCGTGACCCGCTCATTCGGTATTTGCACCGGTGCATTGCCTCGTCTGTTACAGGACGTGGCATGAGCCAGGAGTGGTGCACTTCACAGGATTTATTTTTTTTGTATTGTATATTGAGTGGGAGACCGTGCAACCTTGCACGTTGTCTCGCCGAGTACTTTAGCACGTATTACCACCGCCAGGAGAGGGGGCTGATCTTCGGGGGGGTATATATGACACGTATTGCTCGTTTTAACGGGCTTATAGATATGGAGCCTGCCGGTATGGAGGCCTTTCATCCAGTTCGTTTAGATCGACGGACAGTGCTTGGGATGCGTATAGCGCAGACATTCCCACGGGTCGGGCTTCGATTTTCCCTCGAGAAGGGGGTTATTTGGCAGCCGGGGCCAAATGATCTCCACTACAGAGACGAGGACCCTATGCCTGTGTTCCCACAGCCACAGCCGCAGCCACAGCCGCAGCCGCAGCAGCCGCCACCGCCGCCGCCACCACATGGCGAGGGGGAGCCGCATGCTGATGTCCCACATCAGCATCCTGAGCGCATATACAGAGCAGTGCGGCTTCCCGCTCGTGTAGAGGCTATGTTACAGGGGATAGCTGATTCGACTCAGCAGCTCATCCAGCAGCATCAGCACATGCAGCAGCAGCTGTTGCAGATACAGCAGCAGCAGACGCAGATCCTCCAGCAGCAGTCTCATCATACCCGACGACTGGATCGGTTGGAGGATCTGATCTCGTGGCATGTGCATGTGGAGCTTAGGCATGCAGAAGGTGAGGGTATTCAGCTTCCTGCAGTTCCTGGGCCACGAGATTATCCTCCTCCACCTCCACCTCCACCTTAGTATTTTCAGTCATATTTGTATTTGTTAAACAGACACTTGTATTCATGTTTATAGTTTGTATATATTTGGTTGTTTTGGTTAATGATGCGTGCATATATCTGATTGTTTTAGTTAGTGATGCGTGTTTATTATTTAAATATGCTTTGTTGTTGATACATGTTTATTATTATATGTTTTTTTGTTGATGCGTGTAATATGCTTGGTTGGTGATGCATTATTTATCGTATTACTCTGTAACATCAGTATGCTTAAACAAAGAACGTCATTCATATATAAATTATTTAATATATTTAAATTTTAATTAAATCTAAAAATTAAAAACATTTTTAGCTTTCAAAACTAAATGTTTTAAAAAACAATTAAAAAATAAACGAACTGAGAGATCGTAAAAAGTAAAAAACAAGTTTTAAACAAAAAAATATTAGATTTTTACAAACAAAAAAACATGCGTTTAAAAAAACAACTAAACTTTTAAGTACGAGAGATACGTCGTCGGAAAATAAAAATGCTACGAGAGATACGTCGCAAATACGCAAAATATAAAAATAGTTTTTAACAAAAAAAACTATATTTTTACACATCAAAAATCATACCCAAACCCCCCAAATCACCCTCAAACGACCCAAGCTGTTGCACGTTTGTTTTTTTTAGACCTAAACGCCCCGTAGTGGTCACTACGGGTCGTATAGGTCCTGAAAAAGCTGACAACAGAATTCTGTCGTTTAAGGTTGTCAGTGGCTCAAACGCCCCGTAGTGGCCACTACGGGGCGTATGGGTGGCGGCGGGGTGTTGAATTAAAATCCTGGGGTGTGTAGATAACCCTTCCCTTGTTATATCGTAACATGTATTCATGTAATTGTAATTTGCTTGGAACAAGTAACTTTTGCTTGTTTTTAAATTTTAATTATTTATTAAGTTTTAGTACTAAATTTGTCTTTTCTAAATAAACTTTGTAAAGTACAGAAACAGTAACATATGCACTTTTTCATTAAATGATCATGTGATCGTACTACTTGAGATGTAAATTGTGTACAAAAGTGATTAATTGAAAACGCTTTTATTTTAAAAAAACGTGAAGTAATTTAAAGATTTTAAAAAGACCGCTTAGAAATTGACACGTCAAGAGCAACGAGTAACGTAACATACAGGAACAAATTTGTGCCAATAATTGAAAAGTGTAACTCACGTCATTACAGTGGATTATACTTCTAATTTTGTTTTTTAAACTGAAAATTTTGTCTCCAATTTATCCTGAAGGACGCTTTGGACTCTTGATTGCAAGGTTCGTATCTAGACTCGATCATAATAAATACATAAATACATACATACATACATACATACATACATACATACATAGTTCGTATCTAGACTCTAATTTATATGAATACTAGGTTAATACGCGTATATTACACGGGTAAAATAAAGAGATATAATATATAAATAATAATGAAAATTTTTACATTATAAGATGATTTTTAATAATTTAATTAGAATTTAGTATAACTTAATACTTTAATTAATAAATAATTATATTATTTCTTAAATCCCTAATTTTTTCAAAGTTTATTTTCTTCAAACATTTCATTTTTTAAAATTTATAATAATTTTTTTAAAGAAGTGTGTATTTTAACATTAATATATTTTGTTGTATCAATAATCTTTTTTAATTTAAGAATTATAAAAGATATAATTAATATAAGATATAATTAATAGGAGAAAGAAGTGGAAAAATAAAGTTGAGATGCTCTAGAAACATATCATGTATTTTTAGAAACATTTATTTATTACTATAGATAGATAGATATTGGACAATGAAGTGCCCCTTACAGATCGAGGGTCAAATAAAACTTTTAATCGCAAGGTTACTCATGTGCTCTATCGGGACATTACAATTAAACCATATGCAGAAATATTAAAGAAAATATATGATGTCATGGTTAATCCTTTATAAAAATTGAAACGTGGATAAAAAACATTATAATTTCTTTAAACATTATAATTTCTTTTATGTTGTATGAAAACCTTAAAAAGTGGTTTAACACTTTAACAGAACAAGTGAAATTTGTTGCAGCTTATTGCACGTTTAATTGTCAATTGATTATAATCGTTCATTATCAATTAAAAAGTTTTCATTCTACGTATATTGAAAAGGTAAAAGAAAAAAAAAAGAAAAAAATCAAAAATATTTAAAAGACTAAAAGGCGACACCGTCTGATACGGCTCATTAACGAATCTGATCACGTGTGTTTTGTCAATGAAATTAACGTAGTTAAATACATAGAAAAAACTTATAAAGTTATTGCTATTTGGTTCAAGAAATCGAAATATATATAAAAGAAAGTTATAGAACCATAACAATGTTCTTTGGTCGTTCTCATCCGTCATGTTATCAACAGATTACCCTCAATAGTTTAAAGCCACGTTTAATATATTTGAGGGGTGAGTTTTTAAATACTTAGGCCACAAAATAAAAGATGGAGGCAAGATTCAAATCCGTGAGGACCGTGAACATTTACATCTTGTAGGCATTTATAAGCACGAAAAATGTTTGAAATCCTAGGCCATGAAATAAAATGTGAAGTAAGACTCAAAAAACTACCTTCCACAATATGGGTAAGTTCTAAATCGTTCGAACTATCTCAAGTAGTTGCTCTCTACCTAAAACAAAGTACTTACACATAAATAACATATTTGCAATTTGAAAACCTAACGAAAATTTTAGGCCACAAAATAAAGGTGGAGGCACTAAGCATGATTCGAACCCATGATTATTTACATCTTAGTTGCTTTGTATACGAGACAAACACATTTCTACATGAAAACGTTTTAAAATCTAGGCCATAAAATAAAAAGTGAAGCATAATTCATACATGCTACCTTCCACATTTGCGTAAGTTCTTTACCATCCATTATATCTTAAGTAGTTGATCTCCCCATGAAATAAAGATACATGTACATATTCAACGTATCTACACTTTAAAAACCTAGGCAACAAAATAAAAGGTGGAGATGACATGATTCAAACCCTATACACTTTATGTTAGTTCATTTACCATCTGATATGTAGCATTTCGATTTTATTGTAATTTCAAGGTTATTAATGAGAAATTTCATTTTATCTATCTATTTTATGAAATTACAAATATATATATATAAAATAAAATAAATAAATAATGATAAATAAATAAAATCTCAAGACTTAAAAGGAAAGTTTTTATAAATATATATATATATTTACAACAATAAAAACTAATGATATTATTATTATGAATAAATATTAAATTTAGAAAAATGTAGTGATTTTATAAAGTTTATAAATTTAATAAAAAATTTCAAAAGGTTTTAAGAACTTGTAAGGGTTAGTGTTGTCAAAGCTGAAAAATCAAAGTAAAGAAAACAAGGAAGGACTAGAAGTGTCAATACCCCATAGATCTTATCTCTTTCACCCATATATCTTCCATGGATACCCATGGACTCCATTTCGACCCATTTGCTGAAACGAATCAAATAAGCGAGCGAAATCAGTAAAAATTTTAACTTTAGTCAACCCCGAACACAATGGGATCGATAACAACCATTGAGTTGAAGTTTAAAGATTCAAACGTGGACGAAATTCGTTCCTAAAAACTCGTACACGATCGGTTAGCATGTATCTATATAAACAAGCGTAAAAATCAAATTAAATCCACCCACACACACATCTAAACCCGACGAAGCTTTCTGTATGCTCGAAGTACCATCACAAGCTTCCTAGATCGCGAATCAAGCCCATAAAAGCTTCCGGTCGAACGGTTCTGCACGTGAGTTCGAAACCAGACCAAACACAAACGTTTGTAAGTTTTCTATACATCAATGAATTCGTTTTTAGATGCATGACAAAAGCCCTAACGTTTCTGGTTCGATTACATCATGATTCGAACGGATTTAGGGGTTAAAGAAACTAGGGCTCACAATGATAATCTGTAATTGGGAAACCTTCGCAGTACATGTTATAAACAAAACCAGAAGCGTTCTATCGCGGCTGAGGCCTTAGATCGACTGGAAGTGCTCGTGTGTTTCAAATCGATGGTCACGGGTTCGAGCCGGGTCTGGGCCGGTTTTTAGACTATTCAACCATTTTTTTTTTATAACTTTTTATTTACTCATTATTTTTAAAATCTGATTTCACCTAAATTTTTATAAACTTAAAAACTATTAATTTAATAAAGAAAATATATATTATTCAGTTTATTTATTTAATTTATTTATTTAATTCATTCATTTAATTATTTATTTATTTCTTTTAATTAGATACATAAAAGGTTATATTTAGTTTATGTATTATTTATTCATTTATTTACTTATTTCTTTAAAAAAAAATATATATTATTATTATTATTATTATTATTATTATTATTATTGAAATTATAATTATTACTATCATATTATTATTACTAGAACTACTAATATTGTTGTTGTTGTTATTATTATTATTATTATTATTATCATTATTATTATTATTATTAGTATAATTAATAATTATTATTATCAATATCAAAGGTATTAATATTACTATTACTAATATTATTAATAGTATTATTGTTATTATGACCATTATTATTATTACTAATATTATTATTATTATTATTATTATTATTATTATTAACAAAATTATTATCATTACTATTACAATTATTATTGATACTATTAATAAAAATATCATTATAACTATTACTATTAATATCATTATTTTTATTACTATTATTCTTATTATTATTAATAATAATATTATTATTATTATTACTAGTATTATTTTTAACATTAGTATTACTAGTATTATTACTTTTATCACAATTATCATTATTAATATAATTATTATTATAGTATTTTTCAACATTAATAAATATTTTAAATTTTAAACAATAACACGACTTGAAACAATTTTTATGAGATCATATTATGGATTTGGTTATAAACATATGGAACACAAATACATTATGAAACTTTATGCAAAGTCATAGTTACATTAGTTGCGTGCGATTGAATTATAGGTTAAGCTAAATCGAGTTGGATATTATTTGGACTACATATTTGTCATTTAATTGCAACGACTAGCTCATCACACAAGGTGAGTCTTCATAGCCCCTTTTTATGCTTTTATTATTTGGGGTGAAACATGTTATCAAATCTTTTAAACAATTTATGTGAAACAAGTTTATGACATTATACATGTTGAACTTTAGTTAACATTTAGCATTGATCACCCCTAGTGACTATGATAGATCTATTGACCGGCCATTCCACTGTGTTTGATTTACCCTTCGGGGGAAGCCCGCAGTGATAGTTACTAGTTCAAGCATTGCGATGCTTACCATGGTCAAACATTATTCTGTTAACATTAGTTGATCTGCTTCATTTACTAATTCAATATTGTATGTTCATATTGCTTGGTTACACATATTATTTACAACATTTATCAACATTTTATACAACCATTTTGGTGTGTGTGCTTAAACCTGTGAAGCTCACCAACTTTATAGTTGACCTTTTATTTAAACATGTTTCAGGTGGAAATGCTACTTAGACATGCAAGAAGATTTGATTTATTTAATTATTATGTTTAGAATTTAAATGTTTTATTTAGTATTTTCTTTCTGTGATGTAATGCATATTTGAATGTTAAGTTTGGATTTATTATAATAAATGGTTTGAATTTATTACAATGAACACCCTGTGCTTTTGAACAATCTACACTTCGTGTACGCTCCGATGATTCCGCCATTGGTCGGGGTGTTACAGATTGGTATATCTAAGATTGTTGTTTTCTACCTGCAACAATGATAGTTATAAAAAAAACTACTTATTTGCAAGTGTCACACCGACACTTACCAATCTGAGTATATGTCTAATTGATTAATAAAAAAACTAGAGTAAGTTATCTAAATAATAAATCATCAAATTCTTTCAAGGTTAACATTAGTTAGTAGGTTATGAGTGTTTTCTTTTTTTTCTTTTCTTTTTTTTTTTTTTTCTCGCAAACATAACTACTACGATGGCCAACATAAGAAAGATACTAGTTATTTGGATACCACGGTCATTTAATTAACGTTACTCATAACCTATAAAAATTATATAGGGTTATACGAGTTTAGGTTGTCAGTGATATCAGACATCTTATAGAGGCTTAGCTATACGACTCTTATAACAATATACAAGTCGTACAAATAGGAGCTATTAAAAATAATAAAAAATCCTACATGACTTTTATATGACTATACAAGTTAATTATATAAGCATCTTGTATAGTCATATATAAGCACCTTGAACATAAAATGATTGATTTGATGTTGTGAGATTTATAATTTATAAGACTCATATAACTCTAGACAAATGTTACAGATGGTGTTAGAAAACCAAGTTTACTTTCCATGACAACACTTCATATAAAATTTATTTTTCTGTGTTTTTGATCTAAAATTCGAAAATGATAATTAAAATACAATATTATACACACATTAAAAGGCAAGCATAATGAATAGTAAATATATATTGTATTATTTTATGTTTTTATGAGAATTTTGTATAAAGTTCTTGATGAGATATTTGATTTTGTCTTGTAATTTATGATTCTGCAAATGATATATAATACACGTTATCAGAAGTGTACTGTGATAACATGCCGCAACGCGCGGCTGGAAAAAACCTAGTTCTTATTATTATGTGAATAAACTTGAATTGATATGTGCATATGAGAAGATAAATTTATGAGTAATCATAAGTTAATATATATTTATTAAAAAACATACATAAATGTGGATTTATTATAATTATCTTGTCCACATACAATTTACTGTTATGAGATTTGTCGCTAACACGTAACTTATTTGTATTGAATATATATTTGTTCCATCTATATATCAACATATTCGACCATCTTTACATACAATTTACTTTTCTTGGTATGAAGAAGGGAATGAAATTACCTATTACGTTGGAATGAAAAAACATGTTTGTTAACTACGTAGGAATGAAATGAACTATTAGATAAGGAATGTAATTCATTCTCTTATAATTATTTTCATTCCTTAGGGAAGGGTCATTTTTCTCATTCCTTCAAGAATGAAATGATCCCACCCATTTCCCGACCC
This sequence comes from Mikania micrantha, assembly GCA_009363875.1. NCBI lineage: Eukaryota > Viridiplantae > Streptophyta > Magnoliopsida > Asterales > Asteraceae > Mikania > Mikania micrantha. The sequence continues at coordinate 74,133,369 of CM018694.1, read as the reverse complement.
GACCCATTACCTGAACCATGACCCGACCCAGGAACCCAAGTCCCAACCATGACCCCGAACCATCACCCGACCCATGACTCTGCAGCCATTACCCGAATCACGACCCAACCCATAGCATGAAGTCATGAACCATGCATGCTTTGACACATAACCTAACTCATGACCTGAACCATGACACGTGCTTTGAACTATGCCCTGAATCATGACCTGATCCATGAGCTAAACCAAGACCCAACCCTTGATCGAACCATGATTTGACCCGTGTCTGAATCATGACTTGACCCTCAACCTGAACCATGTCATTAATTATCATATGGTCTGCCCATGAATTATGTTATATGCATTTATTTTTTTCTTGTCTATATGAAATAATGATTTATTTCATTCTAATAGAACACCAAACATAACAATGGAATGTTAATGATTTATTTTATTCCATCATCCAAACAAACCTATAACGTTATAATTTTAGATACCTAAAAAGGATTTTTTAAATATTATTAGCTCAAGTTGAACCCGGTTTAGTTTGTAATTACTTGAGGTTACTTCAAATGTCGATCAAGTATTAAAGCCATACAGATGTTGGTCAGTGTTGCTTTTATTAGTTCCAGCTAACTTGACATTGCCCTTAACCACGGGATCATCAACGTTACCTCGTTCTTGTGGCCACCGTTATTTACTTTATGTGCTTTTTCTAGTTTCCTCTATCTGAAAATCGAAAATAGAATTTATAATTAAGTGCATAGCTCTAAAAGTATTCATTCAAGACTGAATTCACTCAATCTCTTTAGAAAAAAAGTTCATATAATTAGTATTTGAACATATTTGGTTTTCCTAAAATATAATATTTTACTAATTATAATGCCATTATTTTTATTTAGGTTAAAGGGTTTTTTTTTTTTTTTTTTTTTTTTTTTTTTAAATTGGCTTGGGTACAAGATCTTATTTAACCAGATACGTCCTTCTATATTTTAGTTTTCCCTTATAACTTATATATTATGATGTTTTACAAGATTATGAATATATATATCATTATGACATACTTTTTTTAGCTATGTTTTGTTATTAATTTTTATTATCAACCAACTAGGTACAAGCAGGACCATCTCAAGTTTTTCGAGTGCTCAAGGCAAATATATAAATTAAGGTTATTTTTGAAACTCATTTTATTTTGCTTATGATAAAATTCATGTTGCATAAAAAAATAAAAACAAGTTAATCTGTTTATCTACATAAGTTTACTTCGTTTACAAAATATGATCAACATATTCAGAATGATCTAATCTTCTATAATTTCAAATAAAGATCATCTACCTATAACTGCTTAAATATTTCATTTGGAATATTAATACAAAAATTATTTCAACGTCAAACACTTTAGTTGTGGCTCAAGCATACTCAGTAGTGGCTCACACCACTCCTAGTTGTGACCCAGACCAGTCGAGTCGCGTCACATGCTACTCTAGCCGCAACCCAGGCCACACCTGTCGCGGCCATGTCACTCCATTCATGTTTAAGTAAAGTCGGTTTAAAAATTTATAAGGCTAGTCAGAAAAGAAACTTTTATGAATGTCAATGTTAATGTTTCTTAAAAGTCGATCATGATTATATCATAAATATTATAAATAATAACAATAATAATATGTTATGTTTGAGACACGTATATACTATATAATTTATAATATATAATAAATAAAGATTTTTTCATAGGACACGTATTAACATTTTAGGTAACTTCAAAATTATTTTCCCTTCTCACTCTTGTAATATATAATTTGTATGTCATATTTTATTTAATTTTGATTTTTTTATTATGTCTCTCCTATTAAATATTAGTAATTTTATTTAAGTTGATAAATAATATGATTACATTATAAATCAATTATTTATGAAAAATATATAGTATTTCATTTTAAACAAAAATATTTTAAATTTAAAATATTTCAACTTTGTAACACACATGTTTTAGTCTATTAAGAGTAGCCCCCATTTGCATGTGTGTCTATATATATATATATTTAGTAGTTGGTTTTAAGCAAGTAACTCGCTACATGACTTTAATTAAAGACAAAAAAAGAAAGAAAGGAATATACTTATATAATTTTTGTGCACTAACTAAGAATATACTGGAATCATATATGTTAGGCTTGTAATAATGCATGTTTGTAAGCGAACTAAAGAATGAGATTCTGCTAATTAAGTCGAATAATAATTTGATTGCGTGAAGTTTCTAGTTTTGGTTGATATTCCCTTAATTATTATTTCATCTTTGAAAATGTAGAAATGTGCAAACAACTTTTAATTTACACCCAATTATTTATTTATTTATTTTTTAAGATTCATTGTATTTTAAATGAAAAGTTGTAGGTGTGTTTTTGAATTGTCATGTTGTTTGGTTAAAAGCTAGGGTCAGGTGAAAGTACAAGTTACCCGGTCTACATTTTGCTATTCCCACTTTTACAACTCATTTGGTTGGTAACCCACTTGTTCTATTCGTGCCATTTCGTGGGTCGGTACGTGTGGCCAAGAAACTCGAACCTTTGGGGGCATGAAATTTTATGTTTCACACATTTTTCTCATATAATTAATGTGATGTTATTTTTGAATAGCTAACGTCTAGTACCACTGTTTAAGTGGGTACATTGACACCACCTTTTAGGAGGAAACCCATACTGAGAAAACCTCATAGCTCAATCTAGAGCATTTTTTTGCTACAGTCGAGACTAGAACCCAAGACCTTTCATTCGGAAAGTCAAGAGGGTACCATTAGGTTATAAGACCTTTGGTAATTCTAAAGGTTTTATCTAAACTAAATCTTATTTTTGTAAATATTTTCATGTTTGTATTCAGCAGATAACAAGGCTGAGGGCCAACCGCCAAACTCTGGTTGTTTTCATTAAAAAAAAAAAAGAAAAAAATTGCTCACTTTTGAGGTAGGTTGGTGGGCTCTTTTTATCGTCCCTTAGTTTCGTGATCGAGTTTCATTGTACTTTATTTTATTTTTATTTTTAACTTTATTTTAAGGTTGTTAGGTATATGATGAAATGACATTTGTGTAAAAACAAAGTGGGTATTACACGAGTGTTATTCTATTATTATTATTATTATTATTATTATTATTATTATTATTTTTTCTCATATATCACTCACACGAGAATAGTTAACTAAAGTTTTAATATGATAATAATCTAGAAAAAATGCAGACAATAGTAAATCAACCATATAATAAAAACAACAAACACTTGAGCAAATCTATTTAATTCCCTTAGTTTTATGCTTTTATTGTTTTCCAAAACCCAACTTTTCAAACAGTCTAGATGTTCAATATTGAGGGCAAGTAGTTTGAAATCTTCAATCAATATTGTCAGTTTAAGTCCAACTGAAAAAAAAAAAAGATCATTAAATTGTAAATAAGATCCATATGTTTTATATTTATGTTAACGACTAACCAGAATAAGATACCATTGTTCTGCCAACAAAGGATATTAAAGCTTACTAGGTTGAAGATCACGAGAACGAAAACACTTGAATTCGGTTGAACTGAATTTATATTTGAAATTTATTATTTTTATTAATAATATATAAGGTTGAATTCGGTTTATTTGGATTTTAATTGGCTTATTTGGTTTTAGTCGGTTTGTTCGGTTGAATACAATTTGTTTAGTTTTAACTGAAACCGAATTGAATACAGTTGAATACCATTTCTCGAATTCGGTTCGGTTTTCCGTTAGGGGAAAAATTTTTGAAAACCGAACAAACCGTTAACCGAACCAATTAACAATTCTAGTGTAGATTTGAGTGTAGAATACAAGACTACAAAGCCCTTTAAAGAGCCCGTCAGTCACAAAACTTTTAGGAACTCATGGTATTGATGATGCCAATAACGTACATGATGTCAGCTAGGTTGGCTAACAAGGTCACTGGGTTGTGGCGTTGTGCCATATACCCAGTCACATACAAATTTTATGAAAAAAGCATTATTAATGTTGACTTTATTGATACCCATCCTTGATAAAATTTATCAAACAAAACAAACTTGATCGATTGTGGATGTTTTAAAAAAATTGTCTAATATTTATGTGTAATTATATATATATATATTAAAAACCATTAAAAGGAATAGTATTTATATTGTTATTATATATTTAGTGGGTCCCATTGTGTGTGTATATATATTTAAAATCTCAACACACACACACACACACATATATATATTATTTAGGTTTATGATCCATGTAGTGATGTTTTAAAAATTTAGACTTAAATTATCAAAAGTTTTTGTTAACTTTAAAAAGTAGTAAACAGAGATAAGAGTATTAAATTTGAGAGATTTACTTAAGGATGGAAGTTTTTATTAAATTTGAGAGATTTGGGACACCATTTAATAACGTTTTAAAATTTAGACTTTGACCATCAAAAGTTTTTTAACTTTAAAAAGTAGTATAATAGATAATGGTATTAATTTGAAAGATTTGCTTATAGAATTGGATTTTTATTAAATTTAAGATATTTACTTAGAGATTTTGGTTTTCTCTATTAATTCAAACGATTGATTAGACGGATTTTGTGAGTACTTTTTATATTATTTTTAAACATATTTGTGAGGTTTTGTATGATTTTATGTTTTTATGAAAAATTTGTATATAGTTCGTGATGAGAGATTTGATGTAACTTATGCTTCTGCAAATGATATAAAATACCCATTCTCATGAGTGTACTGTGATAACCCGCCGCAACGCGCGGGTTGAATAAACCTAGTTAATGTTATTTTTCAAATAAAAGCCCTCATAAACAAGTCCAACTTTATATCTACTAATGACTTGGTCACGTACACCCACTACCCGGTTTGGTTAGAAGAGATCATAGATATCTATACACAATGAGATAGTGTCTCAATGGGACCATGAGATTCTTCCATATGAAAGGTCTTGGTTTCAAATCCTTCACGCAGCGAAAAAAGGGTCTGAGGGGTTATGGGGTTTTTCCAGTGTGGTTTCCTTTTGGGTGGTTGTGGTGGCTCATGGGAGGTCCAGGTAACTAGACCTTGGTAACATGGCCTGGAAACAGTGGGCTCACACGATTGAGACCTTCGCCGTTCAAAAAAAAAAACATAACATCGTATCATACCGACCACCGAAATGTGTGATGAAAAGTGTCTGTGGATATATCAAAAGTTGGAGTGGATGAGTCATGGAGAAGAACATGACTAGGAAAATGTTTAGACTGACAAGTTTGATCACAAGAATGAGTAACCATAAAATGAGAAGGATGAAATATAGAGGAGGGGGAGGGGTGAAGACAAGAAAGTAGAATAAGATAATGGTGTAGTGGAAGAATGAGGCCATTGACGAAAAGGGTTTTAGTTTTGTTACTATCTTGTGCATTCAAAAAACTTAAAACGACCCTGGTTGTAAACTGTGAAATAGCAAAGATTGAGGCCATGCTACTAGTAAACAAAAGGATTTAATGAGGAAATCAGGAAGATAGTCTCATAAAATACTTTATTAGAAGAGGTAGGCTGTGATCTTTGTTCATTGAAGACTAATTAGAGCGGTGGATTTAAATACAAGTTTACCTGATTAAATATTCTCAACTCTAAGTTGCATGCGACATGCAATTGCCTATTACCACTATTCATAGATTATACATAGACCAAACGCAAAGCATCAGGCCCAATATACTAAGCCCAAAAAATATCACTGATGTAGTATTGTAGTTTGCTGAACTAAAATAGTAAAAGCATAAGATGCTCCGCTTCAAAGCCCACTAATGTTCAGGCCTGTTGGATCTCAAAATGTTTGCAGTCCACAACTAAGTATACGTAGCCACGTGGCCCACGTGGGCAGTAGGTGATAGCATTATCCTGTGTTAGTCCGTTGTATGTTCGCCCGCCAGATGCTCCATCCAGTCATCCACCCGATTGGAGACACGTAGATCTAAATATCAATGTTTTCATAACCGGAACGGACGTCGAACCGGTCTCTTTACTGGTCAGAGGTCGGACCGGTCGAACCGGATTTAAGAACCGGATGATTTTATATACATTTTATAAATATATATATATATATATATAAAATAAAAAAAAATAAAAAAATAAAAAATTTTTAAAAAAACGGTTCAACCACCGGTTTTCCGGTCCGACAGCCGGTTCACCCAAAACGGCCCAGTACCCCTAACCGGACCGGTCCGACCGTTCCGGTCCGGTTTTCAAAACATTGCTAAATATAATATGCAAGTAGATCTTAATATAAACTAGGTTTATTTCCCCGCACGTTGCGACGAGTTATCACAATACACTATCGAGAACAGATATTATATATCAATTGCAGAAGCATAAGTTAAATATCAAAATCAAATCTCTAACCAGAAACTCTATACAAATCTTTCATAAAAACAAAAAATAATACAAAATTCTCACAAATATGCTATAAAATAATAGAAAAAATTACTCAAAAATCCGTTTCACCGGCAACCAATCGTTTGAATTAAAACAAAAACTCAAATATTTAAACCAAATTTTGAAATTTAATAAAAACTCAAATCTCTAATCAAATCTCTTAAATTTAATATTTTTATCTCCGTTTACTAATTTTTAAAGTTAAAAAATTTCTGAAGATCCAAGTCAAAATTTTTAAAACGTCACTGAATGGATCAAACACCTAAATAACATAATATATAATATAAGTAACGGGACCCACTCATAATATATATATATGTATGTGTGTGTGTGTGTGTTTGTATATAATCTTTAGAGTAAACTTCTCTTTTGCTCCCTGTAGTTTGACAAAAGTAACCATTTTCATCCAAATTTTGAAATTTTGCAATTTTCCTCCATTAGTTTCAGAAAATTAACCATTTTAGTCTCTGTGGTTTGACAAAAGTAACCATTTTCATCCAAAGTTTAAATGGACTTTGGATGAAAATGGTTAATTTTCTGAAACTAATGGAGGAAAATTGCAAAATTTCAAAATTTGGATGAAAATGGTTACTTTTGTCAAACAACAGGGAGCAAAAGAGAAGTTTACTCTAATCTTTAATATCTTATCTTACTATTATAATAAATAAACATCTCTTTTGCTACATGTCAAATTATTAGACTATTAATGACACATGTCATTTTATTAAACTATCATTGCCACATGTCTTTTTTTTTATCCTCTCATTCATTCTCTTATATTAAATGATAATAATTATAATTAAATTTTATAATTTATCAAATAATTATAAATATAATGATAATGATATTATTTGCTTTTATATATTAAAAAATAATTTAATAAATTAAAAATGAAGTATTTTTTAATCAAAAACACACTTAAAAAAGTTTAAATTTTTCTAAAAATCAATTTTTATTTACGAAAATTGTTTTAAATTTGTAGTTTTAGGAAAAATAAAAATTTTGTAAAAATAAGTTTTATTAAAAAAATATTATTTAAAAACAATTTTTTTTATAAAATACATAACATTTCAATTTTTCAACCCGTGTAACACACGAGATTTAACCTAGTATATAATATATAATAAGTAGCAGGACCCACCAAATCTTTAATATGCATATATTTCTACTATTTATTTTAATGATTTTCAATATATATATATATATATATAATAATCGATGCTGTGTCAAAGACTATGACTAATGAGATTCCTTGCTTTGTGATAAAGATTACATATGCCTCTATTATTTGTGTCGTTACTAAGAGGCTTGCCTAGAGGTGGCTAAACCGGGCTTTTTTTGGTACCGGTTCCGGTTAACAAAGTCAAGAGCCGGTTAAGGTTCTGGTTCCGGGTTTTGACCAGTTCCAACCGGTTTTTTTGCCGGTTCCGGTTCTGGCTTGGTCGGTTTAAGGGTGGAACTGATTTCGATTTTTTCGGTTCCAATTTCTCTGAAATCCCAGAACCGTCCGTACCCACTGGTTCCGGGTCTGTTGGCCACCTCTAGGCTTGCTACCTCTGTTAATATGCATAATGTGATTTCTACATGCCGAACAACCATAGTTCTTTATCTTTTGTTCCAAGAATGAAGATGATATGCAACATGATTAAGAGATTTTGAATTAACAAGTATAAACTATAAATCAAGTCTGGTGCGCTAATACCAGAAAAGATGAAAGGTTATAAAAATATTTTTATTACACATGAAATGAAAAGAAATATTGGCCTTAAAGTATAACAAACTTTGAGCCCATAACTTATATTCCTATAAGTCTAATTCCCTAATTGAAGCAGTTAGAGCAGCAAATATAAAAAAATAGAAAAATACAACTAACTCAAGTACATGCTATAATATCTAGATCAAGTCTCATTTAAAATGATATGTTTGTATTGATAAAACCCAAGATTTTATCTTAAACCCAACTTAATAGTTTTATACATGTTTGATGACTGAAATTTTAGTGTTTTTATGACAAAATTATGTACATTATATCATAAATGGAATAATTTTTTTAAGATTAAATTAAAATTAGTTTAATTTATAATTCTTTGTTCTTTTATAAAGGGTAATGCTTAAAACATTCTTTTAAATGAAAATTTAATTTATTTTCGTAACTTTATTATTCACAACGTGATAAAGTGAAATTTCACTTTTGTGATTTTCAACATTTCGTTGTAAAATTTCCTTATTTCATATCAAATATCTTCTAAAAAATAAATAAAAGTTTATCATCTCACAATACCCAAGCTCAAATAACCCTTGGAAATAGTCATGTAACCATTAGAAAATCGTTGAAAGCCATCATAACTTTCGGATATCGAATCATCACAAACTATAGTAACTGTCGGATATTGTCGTAACCATCAGAAGCCGCCTCAACAACATATTTTAAAGGACACAGATCAAGATTATCTGACCATATTTGGTTCTAACACTGGTTACAAAGACCAACGGAATGTGTGTGTGTATATATAAACAAACATAGTTAGTAAAGTCACATTAATTAGTAGGGTCCGAGGGAGTGAGACGAAGACAAATCTTACATCTATCACAACTAAAAAAAACTGCTTCTAAAGAAACTTGTTGGCTTAGGAATGCCACAAAACTTACTAATATAGATGCATGCATACATGCATACATACATACATACATACATATCTATGTGGGTGTTTGTAAGAAAACACTTGAGTTGAGAAAATTTGTGAAAATATAACATTTGATTTTTTTTTCTTATGTAATATATGTTATTATAGAAATAAAAACAAAAAGTTATAAGAACTTTTATATGTATATGTATACACACACACATATAAGATTGTGAACATATAATAAACCACCCTTAAAACATTAACCCAAATATCTTAGCCAAGATGAAGTCAAAGTTTGGATTTTTTTAACATCATTGTAACACATATACAACACTTTATTCTTTTATGACACTAGTACAAAAAATAACACATTTAGAGCGGTTATTTAAACTTTTTAGAACGGTTCCTTAACCGTTGTAAATGTATGTGTTGTAAAAAAATACTGAACCGCTATAAAAGATATAGGGAACCGTTTTAAAAACATCTTATATAATAATAAATAAAATTATTTGTAATTTAATTAAACCGCTCTAAAAGAACAAATTAACCGCTTTAAAAACATTTAGAATGACCGTCTTAAAAACATGACCGTCACGATCCAAGCAATTACAACGGTTGTTTGTATTTCCATGCAAATCAAATAATTTGGTTATTTTTATTTATATAAACCATTAATTAATAACTAAAAATACAATAATTGAACCAATTATATTAAACCAGGTAGTAACACCCAAAATTATCATATATACATCAGAGCCAACCATTTAACATAAATAGTTTCTACAAATAATAATACAAACATCTCCCACTTTTTTACACACTTGCTATTTTTAACTTTTGCTAACTCAACTTCTCGTAACTCAATATCTCCAAGATTTTAATAATTCTTTCACTAGCCTCGTATCTTTGATTCAATTTGACCGCAAGTTTAATAGATGACAGGTTCTGCTGAGGTGCCAAGCCAGTGACCACCTGAAGTGCAAATGTAAACTAGAACGATAACTATTAATAAGAGGAATTATAATATTATATACACTTGCATATATTTGTTTCTTTAATCAACTTACAAGAGTGTATATCAGCTTCGGACTCAAGAAGCACCTGCATGCATCAAATAAAAGCATTGACAACAATTACTACTACTTATGTGTTAGGCCCTAAATGAATGAAAAACAAGTAAAATTAAAACCATAATACAATTTACAACTCTGCAAAACTATATTAATATATGACTTTTAAAAAATGTAGCTGCATTTAAAAAGAAGCTATGCAAAAAAAAAAATTAAAAACACTTACTAATAATAATCAGCAATTACAACGTTAAAGTAGGTTCTACAGATGATGACCCTAATGAAAAAAGATTAAATGGACAAACAAATATTATCTCAAAAGATCAATTAATTGCCCTAACACTATTCAAGACATGCTGGTGTGTTAATTTATGTGTCATATCTGTTGATACTACTAAATACATAGAATTGATAATTAATTAGATAGCATACTAAATGTAACAAGTACAACATGAAAACCAAAAAAAAACTTATATTAACCATGTGCAACAAAATACCTTTTCCCGTAACCTTTTCTAATTTCAGCTATAAACGTAAACCCTGGACACCCTTTCTTTTACTAATTAAGTTGATAATGTGTCCACAAAATTTATGATCCTTGGATTGCAATGTATCATAAATAATGACCAATGATTCCTACAGAAATCAAAATTTTGAAGATTAATACTTTGATATTAAATAAATGAAATAAATATAAAAATTGTAAGCAGCAAAAATAAAAATAAGTGATAACACCTTGATAAATATGGTGTTGTAAATATTGCTCCTTCTTGCGATGCTCCAAATTATTGTCACTATTGCAAACAATAAGTTCAATCATTTGAGGATAAAAATATTTTGTTTTACTAAAACCTTCAAGTCCTCCAAATGTATATAAGTACCTAAAGAAAAGTTAATAAGACTTGGTTACATTTATATAAAAGTGTTGCTATAAAATATCTAAATAACAAATAATCAGAGCTTACAATGTATAGCAATGCAAGTTGCTTGTTTTTAAATTTACTATGAATCTGCATTTCATTTTGAATCTAGTGCATGATAAAATCCATTTGGCTCATTCACACAGATCGTGATTTCATAAAATTAGTCTTGGATTAAGTATCAGCCAAAAAAAAAATTCAATTTTAAATAAGCAACACTAACACTTCGGCAAGATTCAATCACTACACTAACATAAAATCTAGTGCATGTAGAACCAAAATCCTCATCCAGAAACACAAATTTAGACTAGAAACACAAATCTAGACTCAGATTCAATTACTGTATTGTAATAACATCACCTTTTAGCGAATTCAGACTCTGATTCAATTAGTGTAGTCCCCGGCGTTTTGACGCCACGTTCTGGGATCGGCTGCAAATCTTTTGGCGTAGATGAAGCAGTTGTTCCCCTTAATTTGAAACCCGAAAACTCTATTCTTTTGGCTCGTAGGACGGTAGTGGTGTACAAATTAATTGGGGACAGGGTGGGGGCGGGAATGGTGAAAAATTGGCGGGTTAATGGTGAAAATTTTAACTTTTAAGGAAGTATAGGTTATTAAATTTTTAGGCATGTTTAGGAGGACCCTTATGTTAAATTTGGAAATATAATTATAAATTTAATTAAATTAGTAATTAAAGTAAATAAATTAAATAATTAAAACTCTAAACAAAGCGAGTCGAGCCGATTCGAGCCGAGTTCGAGTCTGGAAATTTATCTAACGAACCGAGCTCGAGCCGAGCTTGAGCCTCGTAAATAAATCTCTTAACGAGCCGAGCTTGAGCCTCGTAAATAAATCTCTTAACGAGCCGAGCTCGAGCCTTATTTAGTCTAACCGAGCCGAGTTCGAGCCTTAACGAGCTCGGGACCGGCTCGGCTCGGCTCGTTTACACCCCTAGTTGTGGTTGAAGCGTGAATGGGGGTGGAACACTGCCCCCTAGGGGCGTGACAGTCTTGGGCGTGGGAGGTTTTGGGCATTTCCACCACAAATGATTTAGTGGGTGGTTGTGGTTGACGCTTACGTGAAGTGGTTCCAACCATCAGGCATACTCCATGGTCTAATTGTCATATATACATATAATATGTTAAATCTCGTGTGTTACACGGTTTAAAAACTGAAATGTTACGTCTATTATAAGTAACTTATTTTTACAAACTTTTATTTTTCCTAAGACTCCAAATTTAAAACAATTTTTAAAACATGATTTTTTGAAAAATTTTATATTTTGTAAACTTTTTTGCAAGACTCCTCATTAGTCCTACTCCATGTTCATCCTAGCATGATGCGTTCAGTTACCTGAGAATACATGCGAAAACGTGTCAACATAAAGTTGGTGAATTCACAGGTTTAGATAGTTAAAAACAGTAAACAGATATATACTAGGTATGTTAAGTTTGTTGGATCTATGATCCCGAGTATGAACATCGTTTTGTGACTTTAATCATAATCTAGCTTAGTATGGGTTCGTATAAAACTTAATCATAGTTCAATTACGTTTTGGTTCGTTAAATTTCACCAACGTTCGTTAATCGAGACTCGTGTGTGTGTTTTCCGATAATTTGACAAATTATCGCTTAGTTGTTCACGTTTGGACTGTTGTGTCACGTGTCACACTGAATTACTTAATTCTAGTGCCACATATGAAATAAAAATATAAATCATTATTATAATAAAAGTAATGCTGACATGGAAATACGAGGTGTCACACGATCATTCAAGTTCCAATACTTGTGTTTTTGTTTGATTATTCGAATATAAACAAGATAGTGTGATTATTGTCATTTTTCGAGGTTTTTATGTCGGTAATCGTATGTGATTAAAGCATTTTGCTCGTGTAAATCTCGTGTGTTCTGTTATTTATGTTCGTTCATATTTTTTATTATCCCTAAGGATACATGTGGATAATTTTCTCAAAATATACAAATAAACATGTTTCTGATTGTAAATCACGAAACCTCAATTAACTAATTCGGTGTTGCCTAAAATTAGACTTGTAAATTTGTACCCGAAACAATTTATATTTAAAAACTAAAAAAACCATTTATATCCAAAAGTTAAAAAGGTACAATATTAACTTTTTATATTTTTAAGAAAAATTACTTTTATACCCTTAAATAATGCTATATAAATATGTTTGTTTTAGTTTTTACAATTTGTTGCCTATTATTAGAATGAATACTTATGCGTGTATATATATGTATGTATATGTGTATCATAGCATTTGATTATTTAAAAAAAACGATAAGATTTCATTTTAACTAATCAAGCATGAGATAAAAAAAAATTATAAACAGCCTTAAAAAAGGACAATTTGATATTCTGATTAACAAATTAAAGTTAAAACCTGGAATTAAAATTAATCTCTTTTAAATACCCAACTTTACCACTTTAGAAAATCCGAAATAGAAACCACCTTAATTAACCGACCGCTTTAAATAATATTAAAAAAAACATTTAAAAATTGCATTAATTGAAAACCGCCTTAAATACGTACAAGCCGCCGTAAATTCCTATCAATTTAAATTGTTTATCTATAGAATATTATTTAAAGCGGTTGTTTCGTCATTAACAACGGTGTAATATAAAACCGTTATAAAAGAAAAAATTGGACCGTTTTAAAAGAGACTTTTTGTACTAGTGTGAGTTTGCGAAAATTAATCACCGTTTTAGACGTAACATCGTTGTAAGTTTTGGGTTTGAAGCAGTTACAATGTTGAAAGTTAAATGAATACAATTACATCGTTGTAAGTTTTTTAAACATCATTTTAACACATTTGCCCCTTGAAACCCGTCAGGTGCTGCCGCCTCTTAGACCCAGCTATCCGGAGGCGCGGCCCCCGGACTCCCTCCAAGGAGGCGTTGCCCTCTTGAACCCCCATTGAATCATAAACTTTATACAAACGTGCACCTCACACCTAACTTGTTTAATGAATTTCAAGATTCATGTTGATCGACACAATTAATCCAAACCCCAGCTAACTATTCTATTATAGGTTTTTCGAATTTTACAATAGGGTTCTGATATTTCCCAGACACATGAAATTAATTATTAACATTAATAATTAGATTGACAAGACATAAAGATATGAATGCACATCGTTTTGTAGAGAAAGTTGTAAGCGTCATGAACCACACCTTTCTCTCCTGTCGATTTAATTCGTTGGATTGCACATTGCCACAGATAATGCCATAAGCTACAACTTGTAAATATGATACAAATTCTTATAGCCTCTTATTTTTCATTCGAAAATCTCAAATTTGGGCGACAAATTGAATGAACCAAATTCAAGAGGATAGACGGCTTGTTATACTAGATACAAAACAAGAATAATATCAATCACACTCATTCGGTGTGAATAAGAAGAAAATGTAAGCAGAGAATGGCCGGAGAAGACAATTGACTTGCTATTTTTCACTAAATGTCTAAATCTAAGGATTTTATATTGTCCAAGGTCCTACTATGATACATTTCGATAATGATCATCACACTTGCATATATAAACAAATGATTAAGTAACGGATCCCGGGAATTTTTTTAGTGGGTTAACTATTTTCAGACGTTTCAATTAGATTCAAACAGACATAAACATTTCTTGCTCGGTTTGACGGCTCGGGTGTTATAAGGTTCATAACGTAATTACAGTGCGATGCATTTAGTTAATAATTAGAAAAGCATCGTTATTAAAGAGTTCGGAGGGGTGGAGTGTATGCTTGTTTAAGATTTCCGAGCTCCTGACCAAGTGAGGGTCAAGGTAGAGGTGCACAAACTGGTTTCGGTTTTGGTCAACAAAGTCAAGAACCGGTTCAGGTTAGGTTTAAGTTTTTGACTGGTTTTTATTTGGTCTTGGCCGATCTGATTCTGGTTTTGGCCAGGTAATGGTGGAACCGATTTTGACAGTTAAATTAGCGCTCCCTTGCGGGTTCTTGAGGCAACATCCCTGGTAGGGTCCAAGAAGGAGAGCCCCTGGTGGCGGTCCCGCTAAGGGCGTCCATGGGTCGGTTTTTTGCTTTGTTCAAACCCAAAACCGATATTTCGGTTTTTAAACCCGTTTGGGTTCGGTTTTTTTCGGTTTTTATCTTTTCAAAACACATTTAGGTTAGGTTTGGGTTTGGGTTTGGGTTTTTCTACTTAGGCTTAAGATTATGCTTACAAAAAAAGAAAACAAAATGTTGTATTTATACTAAAAATATTTGAAGTACAACACTATTTATTATTTAAAATATTTAAATTTTGTAAAAATCATGTGTTTTTGATATTATAAGCCTAAAAAATTAATAAAATATACGAGTTTTATTTGACTTTTGGTATCAAGATTAAATAAAATAAAAATAGACGGTTTATAAATTATTAAATTTTTGAAAAGGAATATATATACATACATATGCATGCATTCGGTTTTATCGGTTTTTCTTTAAGGTAAAACCAAACCTAAACCCAAACTTACGGTTTTTTAGAAAACTTATACCATGCCCGTCGGTTTATATTTGGATTCGGTTATTTCGGGTTTGATTTTTTGGTTTTTGGGTTTTGAGTGGTTTTTTTCGGTTTTATGCACACCCTTAGGGGTAAGCCCCTTGTGGGGTTCGTTGCCACGCCCTAACACTTGAATGAAATTTGCTAAGTTTTTATGACTGGAATTAAGCCTTTCGGGAAAACAATTCCTAATAAATCTTTAAAACATATTGAGTTCCTTTGAGCCTATTCCCATAGCTATTGATCCTCCCCTAAGACGATGAACTAAAAAGTTACTAAGTAGATTATAAAAACAAGCGGTAACACTTAAGACAAATCTCACATCCTTCTGTTCTATGTTCTAATCTATCCAAAGAGGAAATATTAACCACAAGTATCGTTCTATCTTAAATATCATCAACATGTTTTCAAGTGCATTCACTATTGATGTGAGAGAATTCTAAAACTAAACTTACTTGAGTAAGAACAATTTATGAATGACTCATTTCTTCTGATATTTTCATCAAAGCAACTAAAAGCAAATCTTAGAGTTTTTCAATAACAAAGCAAACAACATTGATCGTATGAGAAGCCATATGTTACAAATGAATAACAAGGGCATCTCAATAGAGAAACAAAAAAACAAATCCATAAGTTTCTCATTGGCAAAACGAACAAAATTTGTGGTATAAGAGGATGGACGTTACCAATGCGATCAGAGCATTCACTAAAGCCTCTTTGTATTAGCTTATACCAAAAATACGGATAAATTGCCTAGACATACAAATAAAGCTATCACCACACTATTGCTTATTCAATAGGATGTCTTTATATTTATTTATTTATTTATTTATTTATTTATTATTATTATTATTATTTTCATTTCAGAAACTAAACAACAGTATCTCAAAAACTAAAACCAGAGGACTACCCACTGCTCAAAAGGTAGCGGATTCTAATATGAAAAAACTTTGCTTTTTTGGTGGTTAAACAAGACAAAAGGAACCATGGAAGGTAGTGCATGGACGAATTCAATAATTCACTTTATTCTTTTTAATTTTAACCACCAACATCATCACACTAATTAATTTTACGTTTATGCAGTTAATTTAATTTCTCCTTGTTCACCTTCATGCATGATGTCCATGGAAAATCATTATCTATCTTAAAATCGAAAATTTGGTACCAAATATTTTTATTCTCATCGTCGTTGTCGTCATCAGTATTTTTCATTTTGGAGTTCAACCGGCCATAGACAGGCGAAATAGCAATCTCAGACTAAACTTGGTGCAATAACCTTAGCAATGTATTTAGCTAGAAATATTACATTCATTGGATATTTGGATCTTTATTGGCATGTTAATGTGTACCTCTGATGGCCATTTGCATGTTGATGTGTACCAATTGATGCCAGCAAATCTGGACCAAAATTCAATGTTTGGCACCTATATAAACCCTTCAACCCTTGCTCTAAATTCACAAATCATCCTCAACTACTCCCTATCATACCTAAACATAAAACACTTCTTGTTGCTCACTTAGACATGGATTCAAAGAGCAATGCTTCACTAGTCCTCTTTCTAGCACTCAATCTGCTCTTTTTTGCCATGGTGAGCGGCTGTGGGACTTGTGGCAGCCCTACCCCAAAACCAAAGCCAAAGCCAACTAAGGGTACCTGCCCTAGAGACACCTTGAAACTCGGGGTGTGTGCTGATTTGCTTGGTTTGGTTTCAGTCCAACTGGGCTCCCCACCAACTAAACCATGCTGTAGCCTCATCCAAGGCCTTGCTGACCTTGAGGCCGCGGTTTGCCTCTGCACCGCCATCAAAGCCAATGTTTTGGGGATCAATCTAAATGTGCCTGTGTCTCTTAGCTTGATTCTTAATGATTGTGGCAAGAAATTCCCTAAAGGCTTCAAGTGCGCCTAAATAAACCAGGATATATATTTGTGATTTCTTTTTATCTTGTTATTGAACTTCCAACTGTGTTTTGTTTGTACGAGATTGGTCTGAAGGCTCTTCGTCACATCTTATTTGTTTGCTTTCCGTTAATCATAATGTGTTCTAGATATTGTACTCAATCTTGGTTGATATAATTAATATTATCGAAGGATCGATCTGTAATGGTTTGTTGAAAATTAAAGTCATTTGTTTCGAGTACTACTTTCTAAACTTAAACTTTCCGATGAGACTACTATCTTTTCTTCGTAAAATTATTAAGAGTAAATTATAGACATGGTTTCTAATATAGTTTGCTAGTATATTTCTCTCTTAGTCCTTAGGTTTCATAAACTACCCATATGGTTTCAAACTTTAAACATTTGTAACACATATAGTCCTTAAGTAGATGAGGGTAATTTGGTCAAACATGTGAAGATAATTTGATGACTTAAGGGTTATATGTGTTACAAATGTTTACAGTTTAAAACTATATGAGTAATTTATGAAATTTAGGGTATAATAGTGAAATACTAGCAAATCACAAGAACCATCTAATTAATTAATTAACTCAATTATTAATTAATATGTATCAAAATAACACTCTTAAAATATTATACGCATAGGGGATGATTCGAATGTTAACTCTTGCTTATTACGATAACTGAATAACTACATCTTATTAATTTGGGGCCCACATTAAAATAAATTTAAAAGTTTAGGTTTTTTCTTATTTTTTTATTAAAGTAAGCGGGCTCTACATTAATTAAAAAAAAGGAAAAAACTTAAACCTTTAGATTTATTTTAGTGTAAGTCCCAAAGTAATAAGATGTAGTTATACGGTTAACGTAATAAGCATGTGTTAACATTTGATCCTCTCCCTATACTCATATTTATTCAGGTTTATAATATTTCCCCGAAATAAAAGTACTTTCACCAAACATAGAAAAAAATTAATAATTGGTGATATTTTTTTTTATTATATAATAAATGTAATAATTACATGCTTATTAAACAATATTTTATTTTGTTTAGGATGCAATTATTTAAGGCAAACGTAGTATTTTAAAAGAATGGACTTCCAACTACCTCATTTCACGAACAATCATCATAAAGAATTTAGAAATGAAAACAGAACACAATAACCTTAAGAGTTATACTATCAAAATTAGGCTTTGTTAAAACTTCCTACACATATTAAGCTTGACAGTGTTCTCGCATATCATTGTTTTTAATAAAAATTTCTTAGTTAGGCAAATCTTTATTATGATTTTCATAAACGGCTGCAACAGTGGTAGGGATCGAATATTCTTATAAAATAGTGGAAATTTTTACCTGTGGGCAAACTCAATACCTACTTTTTTAAGTTTATTGACCGAAAAATTAATACGTACTATTGACGGAATAAAAGGGGTCATTCCCCCTACTACTAAGCTTCGCCCTTGGCTAACAATACGTGTTGGTTGGTAGTTGGTTATAGTTTTAGTATCATCAAAAACACCGTTTTACTTTGTTTGGGTTACTAATTAAGATTAAATGATAAGATGGTATATATTAAATTATTAATACGAGTTTAGGGGTAGGAATGCAAAATCAATCAATATTATGCTAACTTCAATTCAAAGATCCTACGGGACAAACCCACAACCATGTGGCTTTATCGAGGTACGGACGACCTTGTGAGGTTTGAGGTAGAAATCTTAGACCATGTTTGAGGGTTGGCCCCTTATGAGTTTTTTTTTAATTAATTATTATCTTTTTTGCGAATATTTTATTATGGTTCAAAGTTGTTTCATTGCAAAGACATGTGTAGTGGTAAAGCCCCCATCACTAGAGGTGGGCAAACCGGGTTCAAAACCCAACCCGAACCGGGTTCAAAACCGGGTTCAAAATGGACCGGGTTCGGTGGAACCGGTTTTGAGTTAAACCCGAACCGGTTTGGAACCGGTTTCACATTTGTAGATCTAAACCCGGTAGAACCGGGTAGGGTCGGGTCGGGTCCAGAACCGGGTACACCTACCGGGTTCAAACCGGGTTCGGTTTAAATTTTTTTTTTTTTTTTTTTTTTTAAATTTGAATACATAAATAAAAAAAATAATATTAAAAACATTCATTATTATTTATAATAATTTACAATAAATTACATACATAACTTAAAAATAAAAATAACTTTTAATACATTTATTTATATTTCAATTATTTAAAAAAAAAAGACATACATAAATAAATAAAAAAATACTTGATTTAAGAACATGAATAAAAAAAATAATGATATTAAAAAAATTCATTATTACTTCTAGTAATTTTACAATAAATTACATACATAACTACATAACTACATAACATAAAAATAAAAATAACATATTTAACATTTATTTCTCTTTTAATTATTTAAAAAAATAAAAGACATACATAACTTAAAAAGATAAATACAAATACAATAACTTGAAAACATGCGTTTTATTCCGTGCTCGTTCCCGCTTGCGTTTGCGTACGTTTACGAGCACGAGCTTCTTGTGCAAGTTCTTCATCGGATATGTCGGGAGATAATCCTTCCTCCACCTCCTCTTCGTGTACCATTGTTTCAAGTTCGATTTCATCTTCGAGGTTTGTTATGTTTTGAATTCGATCGATCGCGTCCAAGTGATCTTTTAAGCAAATACACATCTCTACTGATTCTGGAGTAAGTCTTGTTCTTCGTAAAGATAATACCCTGCCACTAAGAGAAAACGCAGATTCCGAAGCTACCGTAGAAGCTTGGACGGTTAGTAAATCACGTGCCATAGTGGATAGAATCGGATAATCGGATTCCTTTCCTTTCCACCATGACAAAAGGTCTAAATTGTGATAATCCTCGGATTGAAAAGTGGAAACAAAATCTGTTCCAATGTACCTTCCGAGCTCACTTGAAGGGGTGTTACCCCTTTGTCGTTTTGCCGTTTCATTACGAACGGTATTAAATAAACTAAGAAGCGGATCACGAGGTCTACTACTCGAGCTTGATGCGCTCGTGCTCGTACGTATGTTTATATTAGGACCATATTTATTTAAATAAAATTCATACATACTTTGTAAACTTTTTTGAAAACCTTTTTTTGCATCATTTGAAAAATTTGGATCTTCTTCATGAATATCCAAATTATCATTTATTTCGTCTATCAAACATTCAACTCCCGTAACATTTAAAATTGGGTTTAAAGCAGCGGCACAAGTAAACACGGGTGGTAAATCTTTAAAATATTTCTTTAATTTGAGTTTCATTGGACTTATAATTTCTTCAAACATTTGGTTTTTCATTTCAAAATTTTTTAAATTTGACGTCATCAAATACAATTCTGGTAACACCAATGGACTAGTAGGATAATAAACCCCTGATAATTTTGTAGTGGCGGTTTTAAAAGCTTCAAGAAAATCTTTTAAATCTTGAATATTCTCCCAAGCTAAGTCCGAAAATTGTTCGGCGTAACCACTTTCACAAAGACTCGTATGAAATGTTTGTAAAGTTGCTCTTTGTTTTAAAGCACTTTCAAACATTTTAAAAGTGGAGTTCCACCGAGTAGGTACATCCCAATTAGGACCATAACAAGGTCTGTTCGTATCTTTACACAATTTTTTGTAATCGGTAAATGTTTTTCTACTTTTTTTAAAAACATCATGTATCATATTTCTAAAACCATATTTGAAAGTTTCAAGATTCGGTGAAGAAAGACCGTCTTGCACCGCTAAGTTAATAATATGTGCTACACATCGACTGTGGAAAAATATACCATTGCAAAATGGTGTGTATTTTAATTTTAATTTTTCCACTGCAGCAGTGTTGTTTGAAGCATTATCAAATGCTATTGAAAATAGTTTATTTTCCAACTTAAATTGTGTTATTACGAAATCTAATAGTTGAAACAAATATTCAGCCGTATGTGGATACGGGAAAAGTTCAAACGCAATCGTACGTTTCATCATTTGCCACGAAACGGGATCCACCCAATGGGCGGTGACGCAAATATACGATTCCGGTAAACCATGAGGTGCAGACCAAACGTCTGTAGTTAAGTTTACACCAGTGTTTAGTTTTTCAAAAAATAAGACCAAATCATTTTTTGCCTTGTTCCACATTTTTAAACAATGACGCCTTAGCGTCCTTCGACTTACATGATTATAACGAGGCTGAAGCGTATCTCGAATCATGTTTGTTAAACGAGGGTTGTCGAAATGTCCAAACGGCAACGCCTCTTGAATCACGAACTTCGCCATTCTATCACGAACCTCGTCTACGTTGTAGTGAAAAATTCCACCATCATTACTGATTTGTGTTTGTTGACTTTCTGGATCATTCTTCAACGCCTTGCAAAATGGTTTGGTAATATGTTTCTTCAAACTCGTGTTTGATTCTTTTGCAAGAAGCATACCACAATACTTGCAACGAGCCTTTTGAGACCCATCACTCATCTCAACTAAATCCCAGTTACACCATATTTCCATGTTCCTACTATGCGTAAGAACACGGACAACTGTAACTTCGGTGTTAGAACCTTGACCGACAGAAGATGTAGAGTGAGCCATTGCTTTAACAAGGTTATACTTGTTTAAAATACGAGTGTAATAAAAATGGATCGCGAAACAAAGAGTGTAAAGCAGTCGGGTGTACGAAACGAGAGCGTTTTTTGCTTAGATTGTTCGTTTTCAAGTGTGTAATCAAACTAAACCAAGCCACAACAATTTATACTAAGTTTTGGACCAAAAAACATCAAAAAAACGGCTAGAAATCGATCCAAACGGCTAGTTCAACGGCTAGAACTCGAAATTTTCGTTAAAACGGTCAAAACCGGGTTGAAACCGGGTTGGAACCGGGTTCTAGCTACCGGGTTGGAACCGGTTCGGGTTGGAACCGGTTTGGACCCGCCTGATAATTTTAAAAACGGAACCGGGTAGGAACCGGCGGGTTGAAGCGGGTTGGAACCGGGTTGGGGGTTGACCGGGTTGGAACCGGGTCCGGTTCCGGGTTGAACCCCGGGTTCGGGTTTGAAACCGGGTACGATGCCCACCTCTACCCATCACTTCATGTAGAAATCAGTTAAACAACTAACACCATAGCCCTCTTCATTTCACGACATCATCACATGTGTTATTATCACTCACTCATCAAGTCCACATCACCCTCTCCTTTTTCCCCTTTTTCTTCATTCACGTTATGACCATGGTCACGTATGTGAAACCAAGGCTAGGTCACGCTCCAGAGTGTTATGGTTGTATGAGGGGTGAGGGCGTAATGGAGGGCGGTCAAGCCCTCATCACGCGTCACTACACATACTCTAAGCGTACAAATTTGCATGGATATTGAAAAAAAAAGCTTTACAAGCATCAACCCCAAACTATACATCAGAAGCAACGTTGTGCTTGGTGGTAACTTTGTACATTAATGGTAACTAAGTCACTCGATGATGTTACATACTAATGTTTGTATTGATACAATTACAAAAAACTATAAAAATCGATTGTCTAACGATTTATTGTAATCTTTCAATCATATACAAATGACTTATTTCGTCTATATTTGAACATCGAATTCATTACGTATTAATTTTGATATAGCATTTAACATTTAGTGTGTAATGTCCGACATGATTATGAAAAAATTCACGAAATTTAAAACCTAAAATGTGTTTGTCTTTCAGAAATTTGAAAAAGCAAATTAAATAATAATGTTAAATGGCCACTTTGGTTAAACCTTTTTTTAAGGCCGACGATACTACATACTACGTATGTTGTCTTAACAGGGCCCACCGGGTAAGGGTAAGAAGCGGCCACACCAAATGCGCGTGAACCCCCTGAAATGGGTAAATCATCGCCCCCATTGGTCCAGAACCCGAGATTAAGCTCAAGATTCTTTCGCTCACCTTGATGTCCTTTAAATCCCCCCTTACAATGCTCGAACCCATGACCTTTTGGTCACAAGGTGAAACCCCAACCAGTAGGCTGAATTCGTTAAAACCTTGTAATTCTAAGTTCAAAACCTAAACGAAATCGTGAAACCTGATTTTTCAAACTATAAACCATTAACTAAAATATCTTTTTTTTTTTGAACAATAATTATAAAATTTCAAGATGTTAAAAGACATGGCTTGACTCTTGATCTCAATAAAAGTTTCATTATTTCAACTTCAAAACATATAATGATTGAACCCAACCTAACCAAATTAAAACTAATTAACCATATATATACAAACATCTCAAACCAAACTCCTCCACCAATTTGTTTTGATTTGAACGATTTAATGATATGTTTCATTGATTTTAAACACGTTATATGTAGCCTAACGCCTAATGTCAAATCCAAGTGGTCCATGTCTTGTTTGCGTCGTTGATATCAAACTTATCTCCGGGCTTTGGTTGGTTGCTAGAGTCGGACTCTAGTGACAGTTGGCAGTGGGTACTGGTCTGCTAATGCTATTGAAATTAAAGCGTCCTTAAGAGCAGTGCCTTTCGTATATTAATTTTAGTTGTAAACAATTATTACGAAAATGACCCTGTACATTTTTGTGTACTGTTTTTGATTGATTGAAAAAAAAACATGCTTGATTTAGAGTATAAATTGCCTTTACTCAACTCCTTGATCCATTTCCCTTTGTTTATAATAATAATACTTTTATTTCTGAATTAACTTAATTGATTTTTAAACAAATTTATCATTACTTTATTGACTTTAACAAAACATGATCATATTCTTTGTTTTAGTATATAGAATGAATAAAACTCATTGGACCTTTTGAATTTGCTTTCTTATAGTGTTTTAAAAGATAAAACATCCGTGTTCTTGTTTAAATTAAGTTAAACTTGTTTTTTTAATTAAAATATCATGTTATTTTATGTATAGTTTGATTTTACAAGTATTATCTTATTAATTGATTATTTAGTTTAAGATGATTATATTTTTGATTCTTATATTTTTTTATCTAGTTGTAAGTCTGGCATATTTTGGATAACAAGTCAGAATAAGTTTGAGTTAGAATGAATTTTAAACAAAATCTAGTTTGATTTAAATGAGTCACTTTCATAAAAACATCAATTTAATTTCAATTTAAAATGAGTTATAAATAACCAAATAATGTATTTGAATGATCTTTAGAGATTTTCAAATTGAATACAGTATTGATAATTATTACATGTTTATATTAATTCTGTTCACATATTTTAGGTTATCCATCTTAACTCACATTATGTTAACATATTGTTCATCTCAACCTGTTTTATGTTATGGTTCTATATATTTAAACTCAAAATACAATAATTATTCACCTAAAAGCAACATATTTATATTGCATTAGGTCAAGATTGTTGGATCTACATGTTTGTATTTGATGATGGCCTTTTTTAAAATCAACATTTCTTTATCTATGGATGAAGCTATAATTTGTTTACCTCCATCATTCACAGAGCCTAAAAATAATTCTATTAAGTGTGAGCTCTTATATATATGATCATTGATTGTGGTGTGTAAAATATTTTGGATTCAAATATGAATTGTGATAACCAAGTGCTTCTAGCCTAATAGTTACCCCTTGACTTCCCTATGGGAGGTATTTGGTTCGAATCCGGGTTGAGACATATTTGCTGAAGCAAGGTCAGGAGGTTTACCCAGTTGTGGGGTTTCTCCTGGGGTGGGCTCGGGCATACGCCCAAGAGAGTCAAATCCGATGGGACGGTTGAAATCTCTTCTTGGGGGTCGTTGTACCAAGCCGTTCAAAAAAAAAAATTAATTGTGATATATTTAGTGTTGGATCGATGTTTACTTAAGGAATTCAACGGTTGAGATATTAGAATTTAATATGCCACGTTAGGATCTAAATAGGTTGGAGGGCCATTTTTGAAAAAGAGAACTCATAATTGTTTATTTTTTGGCACGTTATTTTTTATAAACATTAATCACCGTTAAAAAAATTACTTTTCGAAAAAAGTTACAACATAAAATGTAAGAGTTAAAATAAATGTGAGAAGCTAAAGTACAAGAGAGTGAGACACACCTAATATTAATTTTATTTTTTTAATATAAAGATGTTTGCAAAATAACAAGACGCGTTTACAGGAGGATTCCAAAACAAATCTTTAAATTAAGAAATTACCAGTCAAAATTTTTGATTTTAAATTTTTGTTTCTTTTTTAATATAAGGTAAAAACGTAAAAAAAATAAAAAAATATGTAGTTTATGTTATTACATATTTGTAACTTGTCCGCTATACATACAAGGTATTACATATATGTAGCTTTATGAGTTATATATGAAACTTTTTGATTTACATATAAGTAACTTCGTGATATACATATATTTATTAAATTTCTTTTTTACTTATAACATTTCTAATCTTATAATAAAAAGTTATAATATTTATTTTTCTAAAAAATTATTTTTTAATATGAGTTTTCGTAGTCTCTTTAAAATGAAGATTTTCTTTTAAACCTTCATATATATATATATATATATATGAATATACATATATATATATATATATATACTAGATTATTATCCCGTGTGTTACACAGATTAAATATAAAATATAAAATAATTAGTAATAAAAAGTTAAAAATTATACAATATTTTGTTTAAATTAATTAAATTACATATTAATGAGTATTTTAACTAATAAAATAATAATTAAGATTTTCAATAACTAAAAAATAATATGTGACATACTTGTTTTGTAAGAATAAAGATCTTTAAACCAATTAATGTTAAAAGTTCATTTAGTTTTCTCTCAAAAATTAATTGCTACAAATCAAGGAGATAATTTACAATTTACATAATTATTAAAGTTAGATGACTTAATTTGAAAATATCATTAAACATAAATAATTAAAGTTTAATTTTTCCTAACATTTTTTAATTTTTAGTTTAAAATAAGTATTTTTTAAGCATTTCGTTTTAATAAACATCATTTATTTATAAAAATTCCATTATATGAAAACTATGATTTATGGTTTATTTTATTTTTAAAATTTTTTATATTAAACTTTTATTTTCTAAAAATACTACCTTAAATTTTTTTTTAAATTTAACAAAAATTATAAAATTTTATGTTTTATAAACTTTTTGAGTGTGTTTTTTAATAAAAATACTCAATTTTTAATTTATTAAAAACTATTTTATTGCATGAAAAAAATACAAATAATATTATTACATATTAATATTATAAGTATTCAGTAGGAGAGAATGTAATTAATTAATATGACAGAGAATTAAATAAGTTGTTAGAAAAATGAAAAGTGACAATAAACACATGATAATTTGACAAGTGTCAAAAATTATTATTTTTATTGAATAGAAAGATATATATATATATATATATATATATGTGTGTGTGTGTGTGTGTGTGTATAGATGTGTGAGTGTGTGTCTATATATATATAAAGGGAAGAGTTTAATTGTTAATCATTTCTTATTGTGATAACCGAATAACTACATCTTATTACTTTAGAGCACACATTAAAAGAAATCTAAATGTGTAATATTTTTTCTTTTTTAATTAATGTAAGTGGGGCCGACATTAATTACATCAATTAAAAAAGAAAAAACCCTACATATTTAAATTTACTTTAATGTGTACTCTAAAGTAATAAGATCTAGTTATTCGGTTATCGCAATAAGGAAATGTTAACAATTGATTAATCCCTTACACACACACACATATATAGGAAGGATCCGTTGTAAACTTTCTTTATTGTCATAACACAAAGAACTTCGCAAAGATCAACCCGAATCTTTCATGTTATTATATATACTAGTTACATATACGTAACTTAACTTTATAAGTTACATGTGTAACTTTTTGAGTTACATATACGTAATTTCGTGATTTACATATATATTTTTATTAAAATTTTATTTCTTGTTATAACTTTTTTAACCTTAAAATAAAAAATTATGAATTTTTTTTAAAATTTATTTGTAAGTATGAGTTTTCTTGGTTTTCTCCAAAATGATGAGTTTTCTTATTAAGTTATATAAATATATATATATATATATATATATATATATATATATATATAAATTTGTAATGTAGTATATAAAACTGTGATACTTTACTATATAACGTTGTTTTTATGAAAACTATGTTTATATACCATATGACTTTGTTGTGACTATTAGACTATCCACAGCGGTCACCCCACTGAAAACCTTAAACACCCACAATGGTCACCCCACTGAAAACCCTTCCCCACTATTCCACGTCATCAACATTTTTTAAATTTAATTGATTTATTTAATTTTTTTTGCAAACTAAAAATAATAAACTTAGAATTTAATTAAACCATTCAAATAAAGATACAAATAAAATAAAAATTACATTGCAAATTTAAATAAAAAAACCATACAAAAAAAACTAATAATTCAAATAAAATTTAACGATATTTATCCAAGAGTTTCTTTTTCATTTTTTTCATTATTTCACGATTTTCGTCGTCGAGCATGTCGGGAGGCAAAGACTCAAGTGCTCTGAGGTCGGCTCGGAGAGTTTTCTCTTCGTGCATTTTTTTCCTTTCTTCGTGTTTTTGTTTTTGAAAAGTTGTGAAAGCTTGGAGTTGATCAGCGAGTTCGGTTGTTGACGGGTTAGAGGAGACTGTTTGACGACTCGAAGAGGAAGCCCGTTTTGTTGTATCTCGACCCGTCGGTCTAACAGGTTCCGGTGGGGTGTCGAACTCGGCTTCTTCTTCGTCATCCTCGAGGTTAACCGCGTAATTTGTATGTGCGGTCGAACCCCCCGGCGAATACTCGTTCGATTCGGAGTTTTTGGTTCTTTTTGAAGAACCTTGGACCTCGTTACCTTTTGGCAAAGAACACGGAATTTTGGCGACTCTTTTATCGCCACCCAAACGTGGTAGTGGTTAAATGTTTGGCCGTTACTCTTTAGTTGGTATTCCTTTTCGGCCCATTTCAACACGTTCTCGTCGCTCATCCCGCTTTTTCGGTTGTTGGCGCAGTTGCTATAGATCCCACTAAACTTTGTTAACTTGGTGCACATATCCTTCCACTTTAAATTTAGTTGATGATATGTGCGGTATTCGGCATCGAATCCCATCACATTGTGCCAACTAACGGTTACTTTTTTCCAAAAATTTTCACGTTTTTGCGAGTTACCTACAAAAAAAATTAATCAAAAGTAAGTAAAAAAATTAAACCATTTAAAATAATATATAACAAAACTAAGTAATCAACTTTTTACCTTTGGTTTTGTTCTCGGATTCGTCCATGTAACATCTTCCGAGATCGATTTCTTCATCGTGAGTCCATTGCTTCGGTGCCATTGGACCACTACTTGGCCCTGTTCCGGCCGGCTGTTTGTTTTTGTTACCTTTTTTGCGTTTTTGAGTGTCTTGTGTCTCCGGCACGACCTCGTTATCATGTTGACTCGGTGACACAAAATCAGATTCGAACATAGGTTGGGAGTAGGAAGCAAAACCGGGTTGAAAGTTTGAAGGAGATTGGAAGTTTGGTGGATGTTGTTGAAAGTGTTGGATGTTTGGGTTTTGTTGTAGTTGAACCAATAAATTTCTAAGCGATTCAGGATCGTATGAGAACGGGTTGAATTCGGTATTGGGATTGTTAGGCTTGGATTCATGTTTGTAATTTTTTTTAAAAAAATATAGAGAGAAAGATGAAAGATGAAGAGATTTGGGTGGTTTTTTGGGTAAAAAGGTTGGGTATTTATTTAGTTTACAAAATTTGTTTTTTTTTTTTTAATTTTTTTGCCATTGAATAACGGTCAAATTTATGTGGCCAATCACATTGCTCCATCTTCGACGGGGAGCGGGAGCCGTTGGTGGCATTTGAGCGGGGGCCGCGGGCAAGGGGGCGGTGTTCCCGCTGGACACCGCGGCGGGGAAGGGCACCGCTGGCCCAACGGGACGCCCATTGTGGGTAGCCTTAGAACTATGCAATTATACCACTCAACAATCTTATATATTTATCTCACAGCAATTTATAAAAGCTAAACTAGCACAATTATAGAAAATAAAGGTTTTGTATATACGCCCTTAGTTAGACCCTCCGCAATGCATCCGTATGATATGAAGCATGTGCTGGCCGGCATAGAGGAACCTTGTGAAAGGGGCGCGGTGAAGGGGAAGGACAAGGGGGTGCACGTTGGGTATATATGAGAATGATGGTTAAAAAGTTGACGTGACATGGTAATTAGGATGCGTGCATGTGAAAAGGGCTCCCTTTGTATTGTAGATAGTCTTATAGAACCAACAACCACCCTTGTAGCATATGACATGTTATCATTCCTTTGAGTTAAACCTTTTTTTTGGCCCCTAATATTGTAACTCGAACAGTCATTAGTTAGTCGGGTCATAATAGTCTACTCCATGTCTCCATGGGTGAACTACGAGAGAAGAGGTTGTAAATTGTTAATGCGGAGTGTGAGATGATGACTAATTAATAAGACACGCATGACGTGTGATAGCATGACACGGATCGAGCTTGATAAACAAAAATTATGAGCGGGTTGAAAGATTTTTAGTAAGAAAGGGAGTAAACTGAACTTAACACCTATAAACTTTCTTTACGAAATGCTATTAAATCGACATTTTAAGTAATAAAATGGAGAGGATTCTTTCTTTGGAACCATAAAAATGATTTTATAGAGTATAACGTATTCAAGGATATCTTTTGAATTATCTATCTGAGCTGTAAACAAATAAACAATGCACGTAGAAATGAAAACCAGAGCCAAGTAAAATGGATCATGGCCATTTGTAATTTTCTACTTCATATCCTTCCAAACTTTGCCTTTAATCTGCTTTGTTTGCCAATTGCCACCTCAAAATTACCTTTTGTTTATTGAAAAATGATTGATGCTTATTTTTTTTTTCATATATGGGTATGAGACTTTGTGCTATGGTATTTTTTTTTATATAATATCGGTTTGGGTTCGAACAATCTTATAATAATATTTTATGTTGGATTGGTGACACATTGAGTTTTTTTTTTGTGGGCTTTTTTATTTCCGCACCCTATATACGTCTCGTATCACCTATATGAGGTCAATTATTATTTATCATAATTTCACAGTTTTAATAGTTGGACTCATATACACCTCACATAAGCCTATATAAGATATATAGTATCCGTGGATGTTAAAATAAAAAAGTTGGATCTCTCATTAACCAAGCCCTTTTTTTTAGTACTACTACTATGTTACTACTGTTACTATTATTGTCACTACTTTTGCAACTGCTGCTCTTATTATTATAGCTACTATCACTGCTCATCCTACTACTACTATTGTTGCTGCTATAATATAATTATTATGTATCTATTTATTTTCAGATTTTAAAATTGAACTGTGGAAATTTTTGTAATTTGTAGGAACCTTCGTCCCTCAAGATTTTGTGGAATGATTAAGTTGTTATTACCACAAAAGTAGCGATAATCAGGAGTAAACCTACCCTATAGTCATTTGACTTAAGTAACGCAATTAATTTTTAAGTTTTTAGTTTAACGTATAGTTTTATGGTGAGCATAATATAGTGTGAAACTTTAACAATTCAGAACGTGTCTCAATAGTTTATGCATGCTCCATATTTTTTTAGTTTTCAATGGAACCCTTGTAAAAATAACAAGCGTAAAGATTATAAGCGCATGTGGCCATGTGTATTGGTCACACCACCATTACTTTACGTATTCATCACATAAACAACCAACACTACATGGCCGTCTCTGAGAGCTTAGATGCCTTATGCGAATACTAAAAATGGACCTTCATATGGGTGTGGTAATTCGTTTGTACTAAATATGAAGTGAGTTAATTTATTTTTTTGTTTTTTTTGACATAAATTTTAAATTATAATGAGTTATTGGGTCAAATATTTAAGTAACAAGCTTTTCTTGTAACTTTTATAAAATTCATACTGGGTTGATATTTAAAAAATTGAAATGTAAATTATATGTGTTATTAGAAAAATAAACTAACATATACACAGACATACAAATTTTTAAAAAATATAGCTCCTCTTACAAAAATGGGCCATGTGCGGTCGCACCTTCTGCACTTGTTCTAAGACCCCTGCAATATCATCACTCCCTTATCACTCCATGGTATCACCATATGTGTTATCCCCATCCCTCATCAAGGCCCCATCACCTCGTCGTTTTTTCTCTTTCTTGTCGTCTCACATGGTGACCACCCTTACGCTCAACTCCTCACGCCCTTTTACACGCCCCACTCACATATTGCTACAATGCCTAACAATTATAACGTGACTCAATAGTTTATACCCTGCTTACACGTACACCTATACAAAAGGGGTTTGAGCCTTAAGAGGGACCTTATATTCCCTTCTTAATTTGTTAGCTTTTAATGTATAAGTTGTTATATCAACCAGGTCAATTAATCTCTAAATCCCAACCATATATTCCACCTTATCGTCGGACGTACAACTCGCTAACCAAATCCGGCAGGTCCCCCTATCCAAAAGTTTGTTTCACTAGGTTCAACCAATCAATCTACTCATTTTCAATCGATTTCCTCGTCTAGTTGTGAGTTGTCTTCTTCAATACTTTCTAAATTGATAATGTGAATCAAGAAGACAAGAAGAACTATAGTCTATAGGACCAGCAGGTTCATGAATTAGTGATTTTCCGGACTTTCTCAGTATTGTATTTCACACTTTCAGATTGAAATATTTTATCGGTACTTAAGAAGTATTAAATCAGATGAGAGACAATTCTAGCAAGAACAAGAATGTGTTTTCATCAAGAGATGTGTTACCAAAATTCATATGATCGAATTTCCTTATTTGCTATATCCTTTAAAATAAACCTAATAATCTATATCTATTTCTATACTCTCTAATAAAAGAGTAAATATTTTGTCACATGTCAATTTATTAGGCTATTATTGTCACATGTCATTTTTTTTTAAAGAATTATTGCCACATGTCATTTTTTAATCTTTATAATATTTCTCTTTCATATTAAATGATAATTATAATTATATTCTTTAATTTATTAAATATTTTAAATTTAATGATTTTAAATACCTTTTTTCATATTAAAAAATAGTTTTAACAAATAAAAAATGAAATCTTTTTTTTATTAAAAAGCACACTTAAACAAAGTTTACAAAATATGAAAATTTTCTAAAAAAGAATTTTTTTAAAAAAAATAAGAATTATTTTAAATTTATAGTTTTAGGAAAAATAAAAGTTTTGTAAAAATAAATTCTCTTAAAAAAACAAGTTATTTAAAACAATTTTTCTTACAAAGTATATTACATTTCAGTTTTCAACTCGTGTTAATACACGAGATTTTACCTAGTTCATTATATAAGGAGGAACAAACACGATAACTATGTGACTATTTTAGTAGATTGTAACCATTAACCATC
The DNA here is from genome assembly GCA_009363875.1 of Mikania micrantha. Classification (NCBI taxonomy): domain Eukaryota; kingdom Viridiplantae; phylum Streptophyta; class Magnoliopsida; order Asterales; family Asteraceae; genus Mikania; species Mikania micrantha. The sequence goes on along the minus strand of CM018694.1, from coordinate 74,100,528 downwards.
AAGAGTTTGAAATTCTCACTTGGTAAGTAAAACAAACAAAAATAAAATGATCTTGATGACATTAAAATCAATAAAAGCATAGAAGTGATACATAGGTAGCATTCGTGGTTAGTTACGTACCCAACTAATTAATACAACTTGGTTTTATGAAATATTTAGAAATTATAACACAAGGGTACGTTTCTAGCTAGGGATATATTACTATTATAATTAGCACCTTATAGGTGACACTACGTTTCATGTGAGCAAAGGAGCATATATAAACCAGTTTTTTTAATTAGAAACTAAATCGGTTCAAGCTGAACTTAGAGTTTTTAAGACCATACAAGAGACAAACTAGTTTGGGTTTGGAGTCGATTTATTCAAGCTAGAATCCAAATTAACCTATAGAAATTGATTTGGGTCTCATAGCACCGGTTCAAGCTCAAATGGTCCTGAAACCGGTTTTCATTAATTAAAAATTACTTAACAATACATGAAAAAACATGAAATTCATCTTCTATTATGTTTGTATTTTTAAAAACTAGAAAATATAAATAAATTATAACGTTAATTATGCCGGGAAAAATGGGCGGGTTGGGTCGGGTTGGATAACTGGTTAGAACGGGTTCGGGTCAGGATTGGTGAGGGTCTGAACGGGTTTTAAGCAAAATCAGTTCGGGTCTAAATGGATTTTTTTTAAAAACATCAATTTAATTTAACTTAGATGTGTTATAAGTAAACAAATAGTTCATTTGGATAATTTTTAGTGATTTTCTCATCATATATGTTATTAATCATTCTTAAATGTTTGAATCTATTGCATTTACATTCTTTTTTAGTCACCCGTCTTGACCCGCATTGTGTTCAAGTGCTACACATCTCAACCCATTTAATATTATGATGTTACTTATTTCAACTCATTACACTACAATTATTTACCCATACCAACCTATTTCCTTTAACATGGGTAAAAATTGCCACCGCTAACGTTAATACATGTATTTTATGATTTAATTTTATCTGGCATTGTGTAATCCTAGAAGCTAATTATTGTTTATTCTTCGTTGGAACTACTGTTGTAGACGGAAACCGTCATACGTAGGCATGTTCTTCTTCGAACATAAAAAGAAGCCGCATTACACCTATGGCTCGTGTAATTTTTTCCCACTAACTTCTATTTTGTATTCAAAAGTTGAAAGTGTTGTACATGCCTCTTTCAAATGATCTTTTAAATAAATATACATCTCTATCATCGCATAAGTGAGTCTTGTTTACAAAATATAGGGGTATAGATAATTTGAAAACCATCCTTAGTGTGAAAACTATAAAAACCATGTAAAAAAACGTTTTGTTTTTTGAATTTTTTTACAGGTTTGATACATTATTTGACACATTTTTATAAAAAAATTTAAAAAGCGCCGACTGTTATTTTTGTAAAAAATATTTTGTAAAACCATGTAAAACATACGTAACATCTGGGCGCAGTGTTACGTATGTTTTACATTAGTTTATAAAGTATTTTTTTTAAATATATAATCAACGCTTTTTTTATTTTTTTAACAAAAATATGCTAAATAATGTTACAAACCTGTAAAAAAAATTAAAAAAATGTTTTTTTTACATGATTTTTTCATGGTTTTCACATGAAGGAGGGGTTTGCATTTTACCTTTTCCCCATATATATATATATATAGCTTTGGAGAAAACCAAGAAAACTCCTACTAATCAATCAGTTTTAAAAAAAATTCATGATTTTTTATTATTAGCTTAAAAATGTTATAAACAAAAAAAAATTAATAAAAATATGTAGATCACGAAGTTACGTATATGTAACCAATAAAGTTACGTATATGTAACTAATATATGTACTTTACAAGTTACATATATGTAATCAATGAGTTACATATATGTAATAACATGAATTACATATATTTTTATATTTTTTTTCTTTTTGTTAACAAATCTAACCTTATAATAAAACAAAATGTAAAACAAAAAACGAAAAATGAAATTGATTGATAACAATTGTGATTAGTTTTCTAAGTTTTCTCAAATATGAAGGTTTTCATTAGAACCCTGCCCTATATATATGTGTGTGTGTACAAGGCTACGATAATCAAAGAAAAAACATATAACAAAATTAAGGTATAAACTTGACTTGTTAGTAAATCGATTATCAAAGCATCATTGATCTAAATTGAGATTCTTTACTTTTCAACCAAGCTAAGATATCAAACTTTTGTAAATTGTTTCACACTAAAAAAAACATTCCATTTTACCGTTTGAGCTCACTATTTGATGTATCAGCCGTTAATCGTTTACTGAAATTTCTCAAAGTAACACACACAAGATTATATCCTTTGTATACACTCTTTTATAGTGTAGACACGAGAAAAATTATTAATATCAATCCAAAATCTTTTTTTCTTTTGTATGAATAACATTATTATATATGTACAATACTTCGACTTTTATGGATATAATAAATTTACATCCATTTAAATTCTAACACTATTATATAATAATTAAAAAAATGATACTAATATCAATCACTTGTAATACAAGGATCGAGCCATGTAGCAAGTGAACAATAGGGCCGACGTGAAGGACACGGACACTACTTTTTTTATGTATATATAATATGAGTAATGGCTGATATGAAATTGATACATTTTGTAAAAGCTTTGTATTTTAAAATAGAAGATTAATATAGGTTCAAAAGATAAAAACACAATTTAGTTGGAATTATCTTAAAAGTGAAAGTAAGATAACGTCATCATTCAAATATATATATATCGAAGAGTGCATAACCGCATGGATAAGCTCACACTAACCCGAAACCACATTCGTAGGCCAAACTCCTCACTTTGAAGAAAACTAAGAAAACTCCTACTAACAAATCAATTTTTAAAATTTTTTTCATGATTTTTTATTATTAGCTTAGAATTGTTATAAAAAAATAACAATAAAAATATGTCGATCACGAAGTTACGTATATATAACCAATAAAGTTACATATATGTAATCAGTGAGTTATATATATGTAATAATATGAATTACATATATTTTTTTCTTTTTGTTAACAAATCTAACCTTGTAATGAAACAAAATGTAAAACAAAAAACGAAATTGATTGATAACAATTGTGATTAGTTTTCTAAGTTTTCTTCCATATGAAGGTTTTAATTGGAACTCTCTCTTATATATTTAGGACATGGAAGTATACATAACCCACTAAATGTTCAATAACCCGAAATAACTCGTCAAGATCAAGCCAAATCTTTGAATTTTTTTAAGATCATTGTAAACACATTTAGAATATTTTCTTATTTTGTGAGTTTGCATAAAAGTCATCACCATTTGAAAGTTAACATCGGTGTAAGTTTTTAACTTACAATACTGTAAGTGTTTTTTACTCAAAACTAAAAATGATATTAACTCTCAAACGGTGATAAATTTACGCGAACTCATAAAATAAGAAAATGTTTTAAATGTGTTTACAATGATGTTAAAAAAATTCGAAGATTTGGATTAATCTTGACGGGTTATTTCGGGTTATTGCATATTTAGTGGGTTAATTTTTAAAGTCAATTCCCTATTTTTCTACTTTGACCCAAAAAAGGACCAAAATGTCCAAATGGTCATAACCTTTGTGGGCGCTGGCGCCTACAATTACACGGGCGCCGCCCACGATTTACGCCAATAGAAACCTCCCACGTGGCCATGGTTGGATCAGATTACGGGCGGGACGCCTATGTTGAAATTTTTTATTCTCGGTATTTTTATAGTTGTGGGCGGGGCGTCCATGGTTGGATCCGATTACAGGCGGGGCGCCCATGTTGACTATATTATTAAGGGCGGGGCGCCCATGGTTGGATCCAATTACGGACGGGGCGCCCATGGTTTACGTCAATAGAAACCATTTAGACATTTTGGTCATTTTTTGAGTCAAAGTGGACAAATAGGGAATTTACTCTATTTTTTATCCTTTTCCTATATATATATATATATATATATATATATATATATAAATAATGACTATTTAATTATAAGGAAGACATTGCATGAACCTTACGTTATATAAAAACTTAATGTAGAAAAAGGTGCCACTTGTTTTGAAATAAACCAAATCCCTAGCACATGAGTAGAGAAGTCCACTATCCAAAAAAATATCGAGTTTAGCTAATTAATATGAAGAGGAACACACAAAACATGTACCACTTGCATCACAAGATGCCAAGATATGACACATTGATAGCGCGTTTGAGGTGTGAATAAAAAGAAAACAGAGTACACTAGAGACGATAATTTTGTGGCGCCCCTAGAAATTTCAACAAACAAACACATTTAGAAAATTAAAATTATGAATTTTAGTAACTTCTTTGTCTTATTTTATTCGAAAACCTTCACCACCGAATTTGCAATTTTTCAACTATTTTAGATTCTAATCAAATCAATTCAACTCAATTAAGCTTATCTGAATCCGAATATATTTGCATAGACTGAATTAGAAAATAATATAAATTAAAAGGAAATTAAAATTATCAAAAAGTATCCCTAAACTAGTAATACATATGTGATTGACACATTATGCTTCAGTTTTTCTTCTTTGAATGACAAACACATGATTATAAGATTTACCGCTATATATTTAAGTCCTTTTATAAGAAATAACCGAGAGGAAGAAAGAAACTTTTAAAAACGTGGTCTTAAGTTTTTTGGTGAAAGAAAATCGAATGAAGTGTAAGAAATTTTTAATAATCTATGCTCATAATAGAATATAATTTTATTTTATTTTATTATATTATCTAATGAGATGTATTTGAAAAGTAGGGAATTGAATACAAATCCGGAGAATTGCCTCAACCGGTAAAGGCTAACCCTCCCAATGTAGAGGTCTTGGGTTCTGACCTTGTTAAGTGCAATTTAATGAATATCCAGGTGAAGGAACGAATCAGGGCCTTAATCCCAGGTTCAAACCTAATGGGGGGGGGGGCGAGGGTTTACGGATTCCATCCGGTTCCCGGGCATCTGGGGACACACGTGTCTCAAGGTCGGAGATCGATGAATTGATCTTAGCTAAGCTATCAATCGTCAGGATAACTGAAGGTACCACGATAAGACAATTTAATTGTTGTTAAAAAAAAAGGGAATTGAATACAAATAATTTTAACTCTTTTTTTCACTTGGGAACACAAATTATATTTCATCTTTCGAACTCGGAAAAACTTGCATTATATCTTACATTCAATTTTTTTTCCTTTTCTCTTCATAATTCCCCTTCTTTTTTCTTTAGTTCGTTTATAAAACTCAAAAACATAACGTAAATTCTAAATTTAACATCACACCTAGGTTTTTTTAGACAAAGGGAAGACATGTTAACGACCAGAATGTCTCTTTGAAAGTTCAATAGGTATGTAGATTAAAGTTTTAATTAAGTTTCAACCATTAAATAAAAGCAAAATCAACATGAACATCAATTTTTTTTCTACACTAACTAGTCACAATGATCATTTGAGCCAATTTGATCCTAAGACCGAGCACAGCGGTCGTCCCGCCCGGCCAGCGGCTTCCGCCCTTTCGGCGGCTTCCAGCGGGAAAACCGCCCCCCGCCTCAGCGGCTCCCGCCCAACTCCTTTCCACGGACCCCGCTCCCCGTCGCCCTTCTCGCTTTCTGATTGGTGCCAGCCTCATGTCTTGCTTTCTGATTGGTGCCAAGATAATAGTGGGGAAGGAACCAAGGGCTTCTAGCCTAATGGTTATCCCTTTGGCTTCCCTATGGGAGGTCACGGGTTCAAATCCATCCCAAGGCGAAATAGGGGTCCTTGGGAGGTCAGGGGGTTTTCCGGTGCGGTTTCCTCTTGGGGTGGTGGTGGGGTCTCAACGGAGGTCATAGTAACTAGACCTTGGTGACGTGGCCTGGAAATCAGTGGTTCACACGTTGAGATCAAATGCCGTTCAAAAAAAAATAGTGGGAAAGGGTTTTCAGTGGGGTGACCACTGTTGGGTTTAAGGTTTTCAATGAGGTGATGACGTAGCATGAAATTTCGGTGGGGAAGGATTTTCAGCGGGATGACCGCTGTGGATAATCTAATGAGAGCTTTATTATCACTTAAACTTAAAATGTCTTGGTCATTAAATTCAACCCTCATCCCTCACGTTATGTAATATTATATTTTAACAATAAAATCCGTTGATAAAAAGACATTTTAGATGTTGATTTGTCATCATTTAAGGTATAATCGATAGAATAACTAAACAATTTGGGTTTTTTTAATCTATATACCTACACTATCTTCAATTATTAAGCTGTTAATTAAGACCTCTAAGCTCTTTCCCGTGATAAATCCTTGGCTTATTGAGAACAAAGAAATTATAGTACACATGACGCCTCATACTATTTTGGAATCATGCATGAATGGTTCTTTTTTAATTTGATAAAATAAGCTGGTTACATCTTATTTGCAGGTGTCGGTGTATTTTATGTCGATCAAACTTCTGACGGCTAATTTTTAGATCATTGACAGATCATTGGAGTATCATCTTGTCACCAGTAGTACCACCCAATCACATTTATCATCAAGTCACAAGTTCAGTAATAACTCAATATTTTGAGAAATCCCCTTGTGATATTCGAACCCAAGACAATATGTCGTGTTGCTCAATGTGGCCAGAATGAATCCTAATTTTTGGCCTAATTCTTCTTCTGATGATCGATTCAACCTCTGATCTAATGGATATACCTTGGTTAATTATATTTCATCTCTTCAAAAAGTTTAGTAATGAGCATAACTAGGGGTTCCATAGCATAGTCATAGTATATTTTCAATGCAATAAAGTTACGTAATGTTTTTTTTATAAAGGGGTATTTTCATGGATTTGCCTTGGTATCATGTTCATACCGTTGTAATGAACGATCCCAGAAAAAGTAACACAAAACTCTGTTCTATTTTTTAGTCTATCTATACGAGGAGATCATATGAAAAATGTAACCGATTCTTTCGTTTCTTTGGGGCTCTGGCCAATCGCCGGGAGTTTCGAGTTTAATACCGATATTTTAGCAACAAATTAATCTAATAAATCTAAGTGCAGTGCTTGCGGTCCTGATCTTTTTTGGGAAGGGAGTGTGTGCGAGTTGTTTATTTCAAGAATTGGCTGGATCCAATCAAATATACTTTTCCTGTTCTAACTTGTAAAGTGATATCTAAGCAAGAAGAGTACATGATCTCACGAATTACTTCTGAATAAATTCAGAAATCATATAGCACACAGAAGTGCATACCATGATTCTTCTGTCTATCAATAACTGCATGCATTCTTACTTTTTAAAAGTTTTTATATTGCAACCTATGATACATAATAATGTTTTTTTATCTATGTTTTAATTTTCAGTTATATAGATATTTTTAAATTGATAACCTAAGTAAATATAAGTTAAATCAGGTCAATACTTTAGGCTTATAAAATCAGCATTATATATTTAGTTGCAATTGATGTTATTATATTTTTAACCAATTTTCAGTTTGTTGCGTGTATAATTTCCAAAGAATCATATCAAGTATTAATGGCAATATTCCATATAAAAAGCTACATAGTACCAGGAGAAAAGACTTTAAATGGACGGCATGACAAATTCTCATACCTAGCTATATATAGATTAAATAAAATAATGTACGTAGGGACATTTTAAAGGAACAATTAATTGTGTCAAACTTCTACATCAATAACAGTATTTCCAACTAATTCTTGGATGCTAACCTTTTGTTTTCCAGCTACTTCACGTTTGTATCTCATCTTTTATTCATGCCCGTGATTTTGTTTGTCAAACGTTGAATTTAGTTTGTGGTGGTTTAATTAATCGATTTTTCATTGGTTGATATATATATAAAGATTTTATGCTAACATAAAATATTATATATATTGAATTTATATAAGTTATTGATTGTTTTGTACAAAAATGTCAAATATGGGTTAGAAGAATTTCTAGAATATTTGACAAAATTAAAAAAAAAAAAAAATTTCTAGCATAAATAACCGTAATTAATGTTGTCCACATCATTATCGTTTCTGAAGAAATTAAATTACTAAAATAATAAAATCACATTAGTCTTGGCGAACAATTGAAATAATCAACGTTCAAATTCAGAGGCAGGTTCCAAGTAAGTTTACCGATAAAATTGGAACACAGGTATATATTGCTCTAAAAGAGTAAAAACTAAAAACCCGTGAGATTTATATTAACTTTTTAAGGGAAAGAAAGCATCAAATTAAATACTACTTGTTATGATGTTACAATTTAGATCTTAAGGAGAGAATCCGTTGATAATAAAGTATTGCACTATTAAGAGTGAGAGAAATAGGAAGTGTAAGTGAAGGTATAAAGTGTTGCATCATCGATCTCGAGTTAATTATAAAGTATATATTGCAATATTATGAGTAAGAGAAATAGCAAGTGTAAGTGAAGGTATAAAGCATTGGATTCGATGCTTTTATTATAGGTGACTTGATGTTGAGTGTTTCTCTTTTAGAGTCACCAAGATGAAAGTAATCGTGTCATTTTATTCAATCTTGAGGTATACTCATGAGTCATGAGTCATACCTTCATAAGTTAGATTGAAAAAGGTTGCTTCTAAAACCAATGTTCATTTCATCCCATCTAAATCTTTGATTTTCCTTGTTAGAACTTCATCAAATATGTTTTCTATTGTTATATCCTTGGTTATTTCACTCATATTCTAAAGCTATGTGTAATGGTGGGCTAGATAGAGGTTTGATTGCATCTCACATCGACGTTATACAAGAGGAGTGTTGGCTACTGAATGTGAATAAAAAAGTGTGTAATGGTAAAATATATGAAAAGGTTGAGAGTTGTGTGTGTGTGTTTGTTTTTGTTTAGATTGAAAACGAAAAATAACAAAAGAAAAAAAATATGATGATGAGTGAGGGTTTGATGAATATCTCATGACAATTGTCTCACCAAGAGGGGCAGTGCTATTGTCACGGCTTATTGTAATGGTGCAATAGTGGCATGATGGTGCCAAATGAAAGCTCAGCCTCATTACATCCACTCTAACGAGGTAGGAAATCATTTGTCTTTGTTTGTTGAGCTTAAAAGAACAATTCCCCTTTCTCTTTTCACTTTTGTACATACTACATGGTTTGACTTGTATCCTGATCGAAGATCTCAGCCCCTGTTTATTCGATTATGTCACCATACAAAAAAAAGCAAAAAAAACAACAACAAACAAACCTATGAACACAAAACTTGTGGAAAATACCCCATGACTCCTTTATTTTCTGAATTATGTACATTAAACCAAAGACTTTTAACCATACTTATAATAAAATCAAATACAATCATAAACTAAATTAAAATCGAACCCCCAGTTTAACTCTCATAGACGACTCTAGCATAAACAAAACAAAACAGAACATAATCAAAATTAAACATAAAACAAATTAACTTTTTAATTTATTCTTTTACTGCTCTAACTATTAACTATTTACAAGATTAGTCCAACATATTTCTAGGTTCTTTGATTGTCATGTATTCTTTTAGTATCGACTTGACATCATTGTCATGTTCGGTATATATGGAAAATTTGTTCAATTCTTTTTTTTACTGCCTTTTTCTGCACATGATCTTATCTAGGAGAATTCATTCATTCCTATCCTTTCTTTTCTACTTATTGTCTAGTGTCTACACATGATCATAACGTATAGATCGAGGAAGTAATTTTATTCTTACCCTAGTTATCATTGTGTAAAATTTGCGACACTAATTCAGCTCAAGTATTTACTTAAAAAAAATTAAACCTAAAATTAAGGGTATTCTTTGAATCCGTGCAAATTAAATTAATAATCTTCTGAAATGAAAATCATTTCAAGATTGTTATACAAAGTTATTTTCTTAGAAGTATAGTAAGATGTAAGTAAACAATTTTTCCATTAGCAATTTATACAAAACTACACCCATATAAAGATCATGTGGTTCCCAAGCACCATTCAATTGCACATTGAAGACGTAACATACGTCCGCGTAATCACGCACGTATACATATATAAATATAAACACAAGATTATAGTTAAATAAAGGACAAAATAAATCATGAGATGGTTATGAAGGGCCCTAAATAATGGGTGATCCTCATTTCCCTAACAGAAAGTATGAGAGACCCACTAGATCCTATAAAAGTAAAAGAAAGAAAGAAACAATTCTCTCATTCAGGTTAAAACTTCAAAACACACACGGAAACAAAAAACCCGAAAACCCTAGTTCATATTCCCTGCAAAAGAGAGACTACATTGATATTGCCGAGCCCAATTCATGATTATGACATAGAGAATGGTTAATCGAACTCTCTTAAGTAGAATGTTCCGATTAATACATCTTCAATTCACACATATTATAAATAGATGAAGGGTGCAAATTATGACAAAATTGATTAAACTTTACTTAAATATAAACAATAAGTGATAAAATATGAAGGTTGAAACACACAAAATTAATAGAAATACAATAACAAATATCAATTTGGCCTAATGGGCACATACCCATTTTTTGTTGTATTAGCTTCATGCATTTTGCTGAAAACATAAACGATGCTATTTTCAGTGAAATCACATGTAATTATTAGAGTGTTATATATAATGCTATTTAATTAACCCTTTTGTCCTATAAAACCCCCAAGGCTCCAAACTCTTGTTTCATCCCTTTATAAACCCTTACATCTTTTTGATAAACACCCACATTAATTTGAAGATCGGGATGGCTTCGAAGACCAATACCCCACTAGCTCTCTTTCTTGCACTCAACCTTCTATTTTTTGCACTAGCTAGCGGTTGCACCACATGTGGTTGCACCACATGCCCTGGCCCTACCCCAAAACCAAAGCCTACCACAGGAACCTGTCCCAGAGACGCCCTTAAATTAGGTGTGTGCGCCAATGTGCTTGGCAGTTTACTTAACCTAGTGGTTGGAGACCCACCAGTGAAGCCATGCTGCAGTCTTCTCGAAGGCCTTGTTGACCTCGAGGCAGCCGTTTGCCTTTGTACTGCTATCAAGGCCAACATTCTTGGAATCAACCTAAATGTGCCATTGTCCCTCAGTTTGCTTCTAAATGTTTGTAGTAAGAACGTTCCAAAGGACTTCGTTTGTGCTTAGACGATCAACCATTATATGTGTAATGTAACATGTTGTGTGTGTTTGTTTCGGATGGTGAGTGTTTACTGTTTGTTGTTTGATCTAAATGGGAGAAAGCATTTTAATTTCTTTGTAATGATGGTTTGAAGAATTATTTTGTGGAATGAACTTTAAATTTGATGTTTTTTGTTTATTAATTTGTTTTTGATTGTATTTATAACGTCTTGTCTTAGGATGAAAGGATTGATCGAAATTGCAGAAAATATTTGATGTTGGAGCTAGGGCTGAATTTTATATTTTTTATATTCCCACTTGAATTAACACGGGTGCTTAATCAATGAAACGATTGCTCCAATAGATCTTCTCGTTTCAAAGGAATAATTGAAGGTCATGTCATTTGCCACTACATGCATGTGATTTTCTAACTTCTATAAATAACGAAAATCAAGTTTCTTTACAAATAAAAAAAAATTGGACCTGTTATGTATTAAGTAGTATTAATCACAGACATAATTACTACCAACCATTCGTCTTCTCACACATTATGTTTGAGTTACGTGACTTTACAGTTTCTCGTTGTATCACTATATAATGTATCATATTGTATGAATATAGTTGGAAGTTTTCTCTCATGTTTCTTCTACTTTTATAACACGTTATCAGCACGATCGACTCTCTTGATCTCTCAATTTGTTGCTACCAGCCGCCATAGTGTTTGACGACCACCATTGTTTCCTTCAAAGACTATTGTTGCTTCTGGTCAAAACACCATCATGATGGAATGAATGATTCAAGGTTTTCTTCACGGTTATATATTTTATTGCTCCTTAAAGCACATGTGGTTCAACTTCTTGTCTACCATATATGTTCTCATGGCCATCCTCCAACAATTCTCAAAGGTACAAATCTGATCACTATTCTTTACAATAAAGTTTTGATTACGTTCTATTTGATATAAATGTCAAATATCATAATTTTTATCAAACACAATGAACCGATTTGGCCTTTAGACCGACCGTTGCGATCTCATCTCTGCCGGTTGATTCTCTCTTTGATATTGCATTATTTCTGTTTCAGTTCTTGAAAAAGTTGTATATGCATGATGTCCCACAATAATTTCATTTCGTTTTATAGTCCAGTTTAAATGAGAATTCATTTGCCAGAAAGAAAAACTTTAAAACAGATATGAACAAATTATCAAGTTTTTTTTACGAAAAATCTTTGGCGTATTTAAAGACAAACTAGAATGATATTTATGAAATTACATAACTTGTTTATATAAAGGGTTAAAGTAAAATATAAATGATTAGATCAAATCAAATCAAAAGTTTTGTAACATAAATATATGTTTGACCGAAAGAAAAAAAACACATTGAAATATATATATATATATATATATATATATATATATATATATATATATATATATATCTCTCGCAAGTTTGAAGGTAGGCCAGAAGCCTATAATAATTGTAAGGTTATTATAAATCATCAAACTCAAACTTATTTTGTTTAATTTTTTTTTGTGTATCACTATTTTTAATTATGTTATAACAATTGATATATTTGAGCTCTAGTATTTTTAATTTTTTTTCTTTGATCATTGATATTCATAAGTTCAAAATCAACTAAGCAAATAATTAAACAAATAGTGGTTTTTAGCATAAACAAATATATGTGGCCCATTTGTGGTGGTTTATCTTATAGGACCGATTCGGTTGTGGTGTGAAACTATTGGAAATCAAAAAGTCACAATTATGATAATTATTAACCTAACAAATTAAATAGAGAGTGCACACGTTCCTTGCGATTGATTTACACGATCGTGTAACAAGTGGAACATGGGTAACTATTAATCTCTTCAAGATTTATTCTTATGGACTATATAGAAGTTACCTTCAATTAGTTTAAATTAGGACAGTTACCTTCAATTATGATTTTTCAATGTTGGTAACATAAAGGACTTTTAATGTCTTCAATCATTGGTCTGGAAGTACCATTCCTAATTGTGATTGATGACTAAGGTGTCTCGAAAATATTACAAGACAACATAACTGATCCAGCAGTATTAGTTTATATTACAGATCCATAATTACAAGTTTAACAACATCTTGAAGTGTGTTATTAATTGTGTAAAATAAACAATAATATATCCCAGGGGGAGAAAATGTGAACTACATTGGCTATGTTTTATTACACTAGGTTTTCTTAGCAAAGGTTTTTTTGATAAGACAACATCATATTTCATATTAAGGGTTCAATTAATATCTTTACGATACTTGATATTGCATTTGCGGTGCACGAGTTAGCGAGATATAGTTTGAACCCAACACAAAGAAAGTCTCAAAGAGGTTATGTATTCACATATGGTGGGACAACAATATCTTGGAGATCGACAATGCAAAAACTTACAACAATTTCATCAAATTATGCTAACATTATAGAACTATATAATGTTAGTTGAAAATGTGTGCTATTGAGATCGATGATTAATCAAATATAGAAGAAGCATGTGACTTGGAAGAGATTAAGAAGAGCCCTACAATTATTTATAAAGACAATATTGCTAGCATAGCTCATATTAAAGCACGTTATATCAAGGGTGACATGACCATGTATATTTTACCAAATTCCTTAAGTTTACAAAAGGATAATGTAGTCGATGTTTGCTAGATCATATCAAGTAAAAATCTAGCTGATCTATTTACAAAGTTTTTACCCAGAAGCAGCTTCAAGAAAATATCATAGAAGATCGAATTAATCTTCATAGATTAAAAGGCATTTACTAAATTGAGGGAGAGCATTATACACGCTGTACTCTTTTTCCTTGACTAAGTTTTGTCCCATTGGGTTTTCTTAGTAAGGTTTTAATGAGGCAACATAACTGATCTAGAGATATCAGTTATTTAATCGATCCTGAAGTATCGAATTAATACATCCTGAAGCATGATATTAATAAGTGTATGGTAAACAGTAATATGTCTGAGGGGGAGTGTTATGTATTAAGTAGTATTAATCACAGACATAATTACTACCAACCATTCGTCTTCTCACACATTATGTTTGAGTTACGTGACTTTACAGTTTCTCGTTGTATCACTATATAATGTATCATATTGTATGAATATAGTTGGAAGTTTTCTCTCATGTTTCTTCTACTTTTATAACAGGACCTAAATATTACATTACTCTTATTTTTAAACTACTATCAAATATTCTTTTCTTGATTAAATTTGAATCCAATCCGTATTTTCTGAGAAGCAATGTCTATATTGAATTAGTTAGTCTCACATTAACCTCTAGATAAATAGTAGAAAACGAGTTTTTCTACCTTCAATTCATGCTTTTGTGGAGCAATACCATTAAAGTTCATGCACTCTAACATGGCGGTATCATTGAAGAAAACCTATGGTGGTTGTGACCGATCAATTACAGGGATTGAAACATAATTAGAAAATATTTTTATGTCTCGTGCATTATAAAAAAAGTAATTCAATAAAAAAACTATAAGAAAGGTTAACAACAACATCGTGCAATGCAATATGTATATAAACTTCATTACGCATGATGCTGACATTAGCGTGGTTAAGTAAATAAAAGAAAAGCAATAGACCGGTTACGACGAACCAGTTCCAAGATCAAAGAAAGGTGTGAGGTTACGATGACTCATTTAAATATTGAAAAATTATAATGGTGTTGATGTTATTAAGTCGGTGTAGATTTAATTCTTTATGTACAACACATTATCTTCGGCAAATATTACCCATGATTATATTTTAAAAATAATAAATGAAAGTTATCAAAAAACTCAAGACACACACACATATACATTCTAATAAATGAAGGTTTTTAAAGACACATGATATATTTTTTAGAGCCCCTCTAATTTGATTTCCCGACTCACTCTCTTACTAAATACATTTTTTAATTATGATAACAATTCCATATGTAAATAGTGCAAATGTTTATATACAAGACATTACAAACGTAAACAATCAAAACATATTTGCTTTGTTGCACGTATCACGTATGAAGGATCAACTTGAGGTTCCATATTCAAATCTATCAAATCGTAAGAAGAGTTAAATTGAGGCTCTTCATTCAATTTGACAAATTTGGCAGGTACCGAATCCATGGGCGTAGCTTTAGTGAGGCAGGGGGCGACCGCCCCCCTATTTTTTTCGCCAGTAGTGTAAATTTTCGGGCCGAAAGGTTATTTTTAGTTAAAAATGCGGGTTTCGCCCCCTTGTTTAAAAAATTTAACATGCGTTTTGAGTCTTGTAAATTTCCGCCTCTTTTTTCTAACTCTCAAGCTCCGCTACTGACCGAATCGTGTGAGAAGATTCTGCATAGTCAAACTTCAAAGTAAAACAAGCATTATAATTAGTATTATAATGAAATGAAAAAAAAAATCAGTTTTTTGCATATTTTATCTAAATGATTCCCGGCATGTATGAAATATTAATTAGAATATTCGTTGAAAAAACTCTCATCCCAAAACAACACATTGTTAACCAAATCAACTGAATTTCAATTTTGGAAACTTAATAAATAATGCATATTGGATTCATTTGGACAATATTTAAATCTTTTAAAATAATCGTACGTCTTTTCAAATAATTCGAACGATTCACATAACGAAAATGTTTATTTCTCAATACAGCCCATATACAAAAATAATACGGGTCATATAAACATGTGTAGCCAATATAAAATCCAATCATTGTCCTAGTTTATTAGTTTTTGTTAGACACAAAAGTTATTATGGTACGTACATTCTTGACGAGCCATATTAAATTTAAATGTCTAAGAATGTTGGGTATGAGGACACATACAACCTGTACAAGCATGGGCGAAGCTTCATTGGGTCGGGGGGACCGCCCCGCTGATCGATGTATCGTAGGTCAATAAAAAACAATGTAAAATCAAGGACTTAGCTACCTATGACTATAGCACAGGTAAGTAAGATCGTCTGCTCAGGGAATCATTGGAAAGTGTCAATCTTTAATTTATCACTTGATTAAACAAAGAAAAAAGTAAACATGGAATTAATTTGAGTTAACGAAATGTTCAAAGCAATGATTGTGATTAATGATTTTGAAAACAATTGAGAAAAATGTAATCACTTCTGGGTTTAGGTTAGTAGATTCACAATGATTTTAGGTTAAACTTAGTTGGAAATCACATAGACATGATTTTGCTAATTGGTTTGATCAAAGTGACAACAATGAAACAAACGTTTAAAAGTTGCTTATTCACACAATTGTCAATTTAGATATGTAAAGCAACACACAAATACCAATGAGCAAACGATGCAAGGAAACCGAATCACTGATGGCAAAACGTAAATGTTTAAACACAAATAAATCGTTTACATCAATTAACCCACAATTGAATTCGAGTTATCAAAACGAAAACAATCCAAAAACCTAAGTTTAAACATTCAATCAAAGTTCATCCACTAACCTAATTGCCCGGAAGCAATTACAAAAGAAAACTAGCCGCTCATCGTCATTAGCACTCGTTGATTCTTGATTCGGCTGATAATTCCACGATTACGGATGGATTCGGAAGAGTTTTGATGTTCAAAATCGCCACTTTTTCGCCCTAATTTCGTCCAGAAAGTCGTACCTCTCAAAACCCTACGATAATGCCTTAAATATGGGAAAGATCTGCCAAAAAATCAGGTTTTCCGGCCTCCGGCGTACCATACGCTGGGCCTCGGCGTATGGTACACCCAACCTGTCATCCTACGCCTCCATGTTTCTGCCAACGCTCAAAACTAGGCGTATGATACGCCAGGCTGGGCGTATCATACGCCCAAATTGATCTCCCCAAACAGCTTTGTCTCATCGAGAAACTCAGTTTTCATATATTATGGGCCCTGTAACTCCTCTCCTAGCTCCAGTTATGCGTCTCCGAAGTTTTAGCCTTCCGAAAACCATGTTCTTGTACTTTTTCTCACTCGACGCCTCTTCTAACCCTCCAATACGCCCTCGAACACGTCTTTAACCTCTTCACACCTGAAATTCACAAACATACTCAAATTAAACGTGTTTCGGGCCAAAATTCACTAATATCACGTATTTACACATCGGTTGACGCAACTATTCACAATGTGATCACCCGCTCTATTTCCGTCCGTAATGTTAATTTTTCCGTCGAAATGCTATTTTTGGTTAAAAATAGTGTTTTCGCCCCTTCGCTTTGAAAAAATTAACATGTATTGTGGGTTTCAAAAATTTCTGCCTCCTCACACTTTGACCAAGCTCCGCACTGCGTACAAGACATCACGAGCCGTATAAAATGTGTATATTCACAAATAAGAAGTGTAATAATAGCAGTCTAAACTCATCACAATAACGTTATATCTAAGATAATATTATTTTTGTCGATGTACAGTGTACTAGTTTCTTTGTATCAAAAGGGACATATAGTTAATTAATTAGCCAGTTTGCAACGAATATTAAACATTTACCATCAACTTCCCTACACACCTATGATGATGTAGACATTTATTTACTTTACTTAATTAGCAAAAATATTTTTTTTTGAATGTTAAAGATTATCTGCTCCTAAACTACTCCAAACTAATTACATCATTGCATGGGTCAGAACTCATAACCTCCATTCTAAGAGTCAAAGCCTCTATCGAGTGAGCTAGTCCCACATTGGCAATTAGCAAAAATAATTGAAGTGGAACACACAACTAAAAAAACTTAATAATTTTACTCATAAACAAGAGTAAATTACATATAAGATCCTTTATATATACATCAGATTTCAAATTTCATCATTTACCTTTAGTAATTACGTCATACATTCTTTATTTTAATATTTTGTAACAATTAAGTCCTTTGTCACTAACCTATGTTAACTTTTTAGTTAATTTTTTTAAAATGACTATTTTGTCCCTACTAATAAAGAATGAAATATGAACTATGTAGAAAGTTAATGAACACTATTTGTAGTTTGTTAATTTTTAAATTCTTCTTATTTCATTTTTTTTTTCCTTTTCTTTTTTCTTTTAGATTTATTCTATTTTATAGTTCTATCTTATAAAATTTTGAAATTAGAAATTAGTTTAATTACTTTATAGTTAAAAATTTATTTATACATTTTTGTATATTATATATTTATTTTTCTTATTTAGTTTCCTTATTATTATCATTATACTTTTTACAAATTAATTTAGCAATTTATTACAAAAATTTTACCTACGATTTATCATCTATAAGTGGTAAAAACATATGCAATTATTTTTTTTATCAAATCGGTTATTAACTATTTGACTAAATATATTATTTTGAGAATTTTATTCTAAATTTTTTGTTATCTTTTAATTCATAAAATTCACAATTTTCAGTTAACTAAAAAAAAATCAGCTTTTTAATTAAAAATAAAAAAAATTAAAATATCTTGTAATTACAAAAACTCTCTATTTTTTTTTTGAAACGTAACAAAAATTTTTAATATTTCTTTTACTATGATATAAGTTTATTTTGAAATAGTTTGGGAAAGGACCAAAGTTATATATTTAAAATAGTTTGGGATGTATATTTTGAAATATATAAAACAAATTTATATTGAAATACCTAAATTTAATAATTAACCTAGTTGATAACCAAAATTAGTATTGGCCAACTTTATTTTTATCAATTATAATTAATGTATTATAGATAAAAATATTATAATAAACTGCAAAATTTTTTTTTTTGAATTATAATAAATAATAGAATAGTAAATAAAAACTAAACAAAATGAAAATGGAAATAATAAACCAAAAAAGTATAATTGAATAATTTTTTAATTATAAAATAAATAAATTGACTAATTAATTAATAAGATTTAAAAATTTATTAAATAAAATAATTGAAAAAAAATTAAAAAAAAGGTAAAAAAAGAATTAATCAAATAAGTAAATTACGAAAAACATCCTTTAATTGGACATAGTTATATATTTCATCTTTTAATAAAAAGGGTAAAATAGTCAGTTTTAATAAAATAACAAAAAAGATAACTTTGGTTAGTGTAAAAGGACCAAATTGTTAAAAAAACATGAAAATAAATGATGTGTAACGTAATTATTAATGTTTAAGGATGAAATCTGAAATTTAATGTATACATAAAGGACATTTTACGTAATTTACTCCATACACAAAAGTGGTGATACTTGAAAGGATCCGGAAAAAAAGGTGGAGACGAATGCTGTTTTTACCATACCTGATAAAAGGGAGATTATAATTAGCTAGTGGCTCTAAATCAAACAACCGGCAAATACGTGGTTCTAAACATATACATGTCTGTATATAGGAACTGTATAATGTGAAAATCTAATTTTAAAGAGATAACTTTCAAATTCTATTTGGACTCTCAATTTATATTTTTGAAATAAATATGTGATTTACATTAAGTTGAATATAATAAATAAAATCAATTCTAATGTAATTTAATATGAATCACTTATTTATTTTTATAATTTCAAACGAAAGACTCAAATAAAATTTAAATATTATATTTTTAAGATAGAATTATCACATAGAAACACACTATACACACGCAGAACCCTAGTAACAAACAAGTGATGGAAGGGGGAACACAAGTTGAGCAAAAAGACAGAAAATAATTAATCACAGCTGGACATAAGAAGATTAAAAAAATGTCGTCATTATCGTATAATTAATAGATAAGAATAAAGGTCGCAAACTCGCAATGCTTGCTCAACTGATGAAGATATTTTTTTGGAAAATTTAAAAGATGCTAAATTCGAAAGATATTATAGTATATATATTAAAACTAAGGTACGAAAATAATCTATTTTTTTATCCCTTTGCGATTTTTTATTTTGTTTTTCTCTTTGATCATAAAGCATGTTTTATAATTTTACAATGATGTGACAGCCGTGACATTTTTTTATTTATGTTTATATATTCAAGATCTTTTAATTGGTATTTGTACAACTAACATGCGGTGGGTGGAGTGACAATCGTTTTTACGAAGGTAGGTGCATCATGAACATCTGTAATGGGAAGATTAGAACAAACTAACAGTATTATAAACCTTGGTTACGGATTCAAGTCAGTGTTACAAGCCAAACTAGAGAACTCAATCCAAAAGACTAGCCTGATAGGTGAGAAAGTTCATTTGGCTTATAAACCTTGCATCAGTTTTGTCCATACAACCGATGTGGGATAAGTCTCATACCTTGCAATGATTTTGATCCATAACAATCAGTAAGAGAGCAAATTAACCTGGATTAAAAATCACATTTTGCGGACGATCGAATTGTCAACCAAAATTGCAGTAGCAAAAACCTCCATTGAGCAATACGATTTGTGACGGATTTTTGAGCGTGTGTTTGGGAGTTGGGACTAAATTTTGTCTCCAATGTTGGGGTCGACTTGTGGCTTATGGTTTTCTCACTGTGATATGTAGGGCAGTAAACGAACCAAACGAGCCCTTGTTCGTGTTCGTTCGTTTAACTTTTAACTTGTTCACGAACACTAACCGAACGAAAATTCTTGTTCGTGTTCGTTCATTAAAGAATTTAGTATGTTCACGAACGTTAATGAACACATTTTATTTAAACAAAAAAAATCAACATTCATAATCTCAGTCATTGGAGATAATCATTTATAATTATATAAATTAAAATATTATAGTATTAAACTAAAAATAACTTAAATATTATGATATCAAACTAAAAACTAAAAACTAAAAATATACAACATATTTAATAAATAAATATAATAAGAGTACTCATATAATAAATCAACTTAACCGAACATAAACGAACATGTTACCGAACGTTCACGAACACAAATGAACGAACAGGACATTTGTTCATGTTCATTCATTTAACTAAACGAACGAAATTTTGTGTTCATGTTCGTTCATTTATTAAACAAACAAACGTAAATGAACTTCCCGCCGAACGGTTCACGAATTGTTCACTGAACATTCGGTTCGTTTACAGTTCTACTTATATGCGACCGACATGTTTTGTGATTCCCTCTTTTGCAATCAACTAACGACTGATTTACGACACCTTGTTTTTTTGCAATTTAGTCAAATATTTGCTACAAAATACGGCTTATCAACCCAATTATCACTCTAGCTGACCGTCAATGATGTAACCTGGCAATGAAAACCCATATATGATATTTAATTTAAAAAACTATTATAATTAACCATAAATGACTGAAGTTTTACCAAATAATTAAGCATTAACAATCCTAAATAAATTTTGTAAAAACATATTTGCTTTCAAATTGCCCTAGCAAAATTTATTATATGTATTTTTTAATTTAATTTTTTCACATGTGATGGGTCTGTGACTCAAAACTAAGCATGGAAAAATGAATGGGTCAGGCTAGATAACGGATCAAAAGGAGTTAGTTCAAGATGAGTACAGATTATGATAATCTTTTAGCGAATTTTGTTTGAGTCTAAATTTGTCATTTTTGAAAACATTAATTTATATTAAGGTAAAGCAGGTTGTAAGTAAATAAATAGTTTTTTTTGTATAATATCTAGTAATTTTATCATCAAATGAATTATTGATAATTCTTACTCCTTTAAATATATTCTATTCTCATAAGTTATACATGTTGACTTGTATTGTTTTACGATGTTACGAACTCATTATATCCTATGATAATATTTATTTCAACCCAAAATACAATAACTGCCCACCAAAACCAACTCATTTATCTTGAGCGCTTTGGTTTAAGATTACCAGGTCTACTCAAAACATAGTTTTATAGTTAATTTTGTTACATATTGCAATCAGTCTATAACAACTCATTATAATCATGGGCGAAGGTTTTAAGGGACCGGAGGGGCGACCGCCCCCTCTTTTTTTCGTCAGTAATGTTAATTTTTTGGCTAAAATGTTAATTTTTTTAAAAATTTAGATTTTGCCCCCTCATTTATAAGAAAAATATATTACCATCTCTTTTAAATAAAAACAATTTTTTTTTGTAATTAGTAGATAACAAATTAACTTTAAAAGTTACACACATATTAAAATCTCTAATTTTTTGTTTCCCTTTATTTCCCATAAATAGAGTAAATTACGGTTTTGGACCTTGTGGTTCAAGTGTTTTAACTATTTCAACCAAAAATATAATCTTTTATCATTACAGCACATATGGTTTAAACAACTAACTGTTTTGGCTTCCAAACTTGACTATTATAACGGTTTTGATCCCAAACCTAACTATTGTTAGGGGCCAGAGCTGTTAGTTTTTGAAACACAAGGCTTTATTTATAGAAAATTTTATTTTGGGTTGATACAAATCAAAATAAACGTAAAAAATCATCAACCGATCTCAAAGGTTTTCAAGTTGAATTACTCTTTTTTCACGCATAATGATAATTATTAGATAGTTGTATTTTTATTGTTTGACCCGAATAATTAAACTGATCATTTAACCCGACTAATCAAGACATATCGATTGATTGAAAACAAATATTATGTCACGTAAATTTTCGCCTTCCTAAGAATTCTGTAAAGCTCCTTCACTAATTATAATGTAGTTTTAGATTTAGTTTTTTAATATATGTTTAACACCAACCACACATGAATATATTTTTATCGATCTAAATTCTATTTACATTATAACAGGTCTGCAACCGTAACATGTATTCTTTAGGTTAGTTTTTCACATTTTTGCTTGCAGATTTTAATCGAATATTTTAAATTTAGTATACGGTTATAGGGTTAATTTCAACTAAATACACTACTTATCCCAAAAGTATAAGAATCATTTACCATTAGATTTATTAGATCAAATTTGAGAAGAAATTAAAAATTTTAGAGGAAAAGTTGTTGTAGAGTAATTTTTTCATAACCGCATTTCCCCACCTTTTTTAGACGTTTATAGTTTTTGTATAGGATATTTTAGTTTTTTAAAAAGTATATCGTAAAAATGAGCATTTTTTATCTTTAAAATAAGTATAGTTTTGCTATAAAAATGAAATTTCTTTCTGTTCATTTTGTCTAATTATTGTCATTGTTTCTTTCTTAAACATTTGTTTCTACTCATTTTTTTTGTGTTTTTTACATGTAATTGTGTCTTTTTTACAGAGGTCATTGTGTCATTCATACTCATCACTGTGTCATTCATAATCGTCATTGTGTCATTCTTGCATGACTTTACGTATTCTGTAGCATTATTGTGTCTTTAATTGTTAAGAAAAACACAACATTAAACAAAAAAGACACAATACACAATCAATTGAAAAAACAATTTTTTTGTATAGCAACACTGTACTCATTTGAAGATAAAAAATGCTCATTTTTATGGTATATATATTTTTTTCAAAAAATAATATTGTATGTAAAAGTTATGAACGTTTAAAGAATGTGAGAGAACTTGATAAAAAGTCAACAAAAGTGATTATTACAAAAATATTAAAATATTCTTCACCAACTTAATTTAATCATAGTTGTTGATTAATGATCTAATTAAAAAAAATTATTCTAAACTTTTTAGGATAAGTAACTTATTTAGTTTAACATAACCATATGATCACAATACTTATGCCCCGTTTTTGGGACCAAATAAAATTTTATTTTGTAATTTATTTTTTGTCCAGTTTATTTTGCGATTCTTTTTTTGACCTGTTTGCGACCGGAATGAGATTGTAACAAGTTTGATAATGGTTCGCCACATGTATATATGTCACCTTTTTTTTTTAAGTTATTTTTAGCCCCATATTTTGTTATGACCGTGCCGAGACGGTCGGGTTCTATTTTTATTTACTTATGCAAAAATTGTGACCGGTCCACGATCAAATTGATTTAGTCGTTATTTTTTTGACCATTAGTTGTGACTTCAGTCATAAATTATTCCTTAACTTTGCGAACATTTTTTTTGTCTCGTAAATACCCATTTTTCTGGAGTTTTTTTTTTTCAAAAGGATGTAGTTAAAAAAACATTTGCCAATTAGGTGTAGTTAAAAACTTATATACCAAAATAGGTGTTCTTTATTTTTTCTTTTTTATTAGTTAAAAGTAATAAAATAAAGAAAAACCCTCATTTTGGTAAATAAGTTTTCAATTATACATATTTGTTGAATATTTTTTTCAACCACACCCTTTTGAAAAATAAACTCCATTCTTCTGTATGTTTTATAATATGTTTTTCACAAATATCCGACGCAAAATTACTTTTGCATATTTATAATTTATAATTAAAGGCCACAAAGCCCACAATTTTGTGCGTTCATGTTGATATGTTTTAGACTTACTTTGTTTTAACCTAAAAGATATAAGCTATTCATAAATTTATAAAACTTTGGAAAGAATAAAAGCATTAGAAACTTTTAACGTTTTTTTAATAACATTGCAAATAATATATTACTCAAAATATCATGAACTTGCATTATAGAGGACAAAGATTTATTTATGAATCATAGATGCCATGAGGCCCATGATTCTTCACAGGTACCAATCATAATCAAATATTACACACCACAACATTGATGCTTCAACCTTCCTCAATATTTTTAGAAGATAAGTCTAAGAGCATTTAAAGCCGGAGGGAACCTTTTTGCCACAGTAGTTAACCAATAGGCTCAACGAGACTGGTATGTTTAGATTGATTCCCAAGACATTAGCTTTGATAGCGGTGCAAAGACAGACTGCAGCCTCAAGGTCAGCAAGTCCCTCAAGGAGGGTGCAACATGGTGTCTTGGGTGGGGTTCCAACGACTAGGTGGACAAGGTCATTGAGCAAGTTAGCACATACACCTAACTTTAGTGCGTCTCTTGGGCAGGTGGCTTTTGGTGGGTGATAAGGAGTAGGAATCTTTGGTGGCGGAGGGCATGGCGGCGGGGGTGGTGGTGGGCAGCTCTTTGGGGTTTTAGTGGAGGTTACCAAAGTGAAGAATATCAAGTTGAAGGTAAGGAGAAAAGTTGTTGTTGCTAAAGCCCTTGAAGCCATTATTAATTCTAAGGGCTTTTGTCTTTAGATTGTTACAAAGTGGTGGTGTTTGTACTTAATTTGTTTAGTATGAAGATAGACAAGCTTATGCTTGCTGCTTGGGGTATTTATAGAGATAGAAATGGTCAATTATTTCTAATATTATTGATAAATTAGCTCACATTCTTTGTCTTGTTTTACTTGGCTTATTAAACTACAAAAATATCAAAAATAAGCATAATCAATCCGAAACCCTAATAAAGCCAATAAAAGTCCATTATTTTCGGTTTTAAAAGTCTTTTTTTTTTACAATGGTACGATAAGTTGGTTTTAAGATTGTCTTCGATCGAGAAAGAAAAAGTGAAATTTTTTTTGTAGATAAATATAAATCCCAGGGCCCGACCAAATGGGTCAAGTTATAACATTCCGTTTTGTAGATATAAATAAAAAATTCTCGTTTATAATCAAAATATTATTACTTAAAATATAATAATAGAAACGGTAATTTGAATTATAAGGTTTCGTCTGATAAATATAATAGTTTAGTTTATAAGATATGATTATTAGAGGATTTAATATTATAAATGATCATCCAAAGTTTGTAGCATCCGATTATTAGAGGATTTAATATTATAAATGATCATCCAAAGTTTGTAGCATCCGACTAAAGAAATAGGAAGATGAAACAATTATTAGAAATAATCGTTGTCTGAACAATCATTACGTTTATTCAAAAGTATCTAAATACGATAACAACAGCAACAACAACAATAATAAATAATATATTATATTTGATCCTAAACCGTTTTTTACCAAACTTAGGTTAGGTAATAAGAGAAAAACAAAAGTTGAACAAAATTAATTATAATAATATAATAATAAAAATTATAAAAAAAATTGGCATATAAGTGTATGATTTATTCAAATGGAAGAAAACCAATATTTATCCTGAAGCTTATGTACATAACAATTAAACCGACATTGTAAGTTGGTTCGTATACAAAACATAAAGGTGAGCAATTAACAATTTCATGAGCTTCATTGCAACTTTAGCTGTTTGAAGAACGTATATGTCGAGGTATGTATTTTAATTTTTTTGATTTAAATTATAAATTTAGGTTTCTTATGATAGTAATTTATTGGCTACGGTTTAGATCTGATCTTATATATAAAAAATACTATATTGAAATTATGATCTATTTTAGGAACAGAAAATAAACGTATCAGGAACCATCCTTTATAAGGATACTAGGTTAAATCCCGTGTATTACACGGTTTGAATAAATTAAATGTTATATATTTTATAATAAAAAAATAACGTCTATAAAAACATGTGTATTGCATTAGCTTAATAAACATGTGTATTACACATATTGAATAAAATAAAATATAATTTGTTAAAACTTACACTTGATAAGATGCATTATTAAAAATATGATAATTATAAATTTTGTTAAGCTAATATTTATAATATATATTTTTAATTGTATAGTAACATTTCTATGAAATTGATAAATATTAACTTTATTAATATATAAACCGTCTTTTAAATATTTTTTTAACATAGTTAAATTAAATTGAATTACAATTAATATTAAAACATATGAAATTTAAGAATTAAAAATAAGATTTTTTAAGAAAATTAATTAATATAATAAATGGTCAAATTTATCAATTATTAATATTAATAAATGATTGTTAATAAATGAATTAATACTCTAAATTTAAGGCGGAAAAATATAGTAAAACATGCTTCATTGCATGACAAGTGGCAAAGAAAAATCTTTATTTATTATATAAGATAGATATTAAGCAGAAACATTGCCCAAATTTATATTGAAAAGTTCTAAGTTGCCATCCAGCCAACCAAAAATCCAAATGAATGCATTTAACTTGTTTTTAAATTTTCCGAGCATTTTAAACTTTGACGCAGAGAAGGATACTATGCGACTAGTATTTAGGCCATTAATGTACGTATGATTTGCAAACTGTATCAGCATATGGGTGAAATTCCTATAAGAGGCTGGTAGCGTGGGCATAAAGGTTATACGCAAGACTCTGCTGAAAACCTAACCAGTTATGGGTTGTGGGCCGGAGGGTACAATTGTAAGACGTATTCCGTTTTTGTTCCTAACCAGTGTCAGTATAAGCCAGAGTATGCAGTTGCTGTATCGATTAATGAGATAACATGCTAAATGTGTAGTATTGTCAATATTACTTATGGTTAAAGGACCGAGCATTCTATGCTTATATATTGAGTTTGTTATTTGTATCCACCAACATTATGTTGTTTTATTTTCAATAACTTTACGAGTAATAATAAATGATGAATCAGTAGCTATATTAGAAATTTAAGGCCAATGATGAATTATAAGCTATATAATAAATTTAAGGCCAATGATGCCTTAAATAAAGATCTTGTGGCGAAACCTAGGAACGACTGGAGTCATACCTCTTAATCCAGCATAAACTGGGATATGTAAATATATGTTTGTGAAAACTCGGTTGAAAACGAAATGAAATAATGTGTTCATATCTATGCATATGAAATTTTACTAAACTTTGAAAAGTTATTTACAAACGATGAAAAGTGATTTTACATATCTATGCATATGAATTATTTATAAATTATAAAAAACAGTTTACACATCTATGCATGTGAATTAAATAAAAATCTATTTAAATTAAAATGTCATGGCGCTATTTTTATAATTTCATAAAATATTATTCACATGAAGTTATGGTATCCATAACCAACTTTGTAAAACGGTTTGCTTTAAATTGTTTATACATCTAGCCATTATTATACTAAATTATGTGAAGTATATATAGTGTATGTTTGAGATTTTATTTAAAGTAAGTTATTAACTTATTGGTTTTAAGAAGCTATAATTTATAGTTTTTAGAACGAGTTTTTTAACTTTTTGTTGTAGTGGTTATAAACTAATTCAAACAGTAGTTTTTTAAAAGTTATTTCAAACAACTTATTAACTATTCACATATCATAATGTCATCCCAACATTTTTTTTTATAAACTTCATTTTAAAAATGAGCAGCTGTAATTAAGTTAAAAAGTTAACAATTAAAATATCATAAGTTACAAGTACTACATGTACGTCTGTGGAGTGTGTATAGGAAAATAATTATTTGTCAAGCCATCTTTATTATAGTAAATGGAGTAAATTACAAAAATCAACCTTTATGTATGTATCAACTTTCAGATTTCATCTTTAAACTTTAATATTACATCAGACATCCTTTATCTTTATGTTTTGTAACAATTAAGTCTTTTTTCTCTAATCAAAGTTAACTTTTCCAATTAATTTTACTAAAATGACTATTTTGCCCCTAATAATAAAAGATGAAATATGTAACTATGTATAAAGTTAAAGAATGTTTTCTTAGTTTACTAATTTTATTAATTATTGTTATTTTATTTTTTTTGCTTTTCTTTTGCATTTAATTGTTTTAAATATTTTGATATATTTTTTTAAATTAGTACTTAGTTTATTAGTTTAGTTATTTTATAAGTCAAAAGTTATTTATGTATTTTTTGTTATATATTTAATTCCGTTTATTTAGTTTTTAATTATTTTTTCATATATATAATTTTACTATTCAAATTAATTATCATTTAATTAAAATTTTATAACTATGATTTATTATTTATAAGTGATAAAAATATATAGTATCATTTCAGTTAATAATTAAAGTAAGCTAAAGATATTGTTTTTGGAAAATTAATTTTAAGCTTTCAGTTATATCTTAATTGAAACTTTAACTTTATACATAATTACATATTTCATCCTTTATTATTAGAGGCAAAATAGTCAATTCAGTAAAATTAACTAGAAAAATTAACTTTGTTTGAGGAAAATGACTTAATTGTTACAAAACATAAAGATAAAGGATGACTGGTATAATTATTAAAATTTAAGGATGAAATCTGAAAGTTTAATACATAAAGGATGATTTTTGTAATTTACTCTATTAAATATATAACCAAAACAATATCAATACAAATACTTTTCTTTCTAATATCAATAGTTCAAAAGTTGATGAAACCTTATTTCAGTAGTGATTATTTTTTAACTTTAATCAAATCTTCTAGTTTTTTTAAATGTTTATAAATTTTATATATGACATTATTTTATAATAAATATTAGACCATAAAGAAGAACTTTTTTTTTATTATTTTGAAAACAGGTATAACATTGTTGTATACGTCATTATGTTTATAGTTTTTCTAAAATGACGAACTTTTGATAACATAATAATAAAATAACACAATTTTACAATTTTTAATATGTAAAACAAAACGATAAAACCGTAACAAAATAGGAATAAATTATCATTTTGCTTCATATGGTTTCGATGAATATGACATATTTATGCAAATTCTTAGTTTTTGTTAATTTGACATTATAGTTTCTATTTTTTTAGTCATTTTGCTCCAACAGGTTAACCACATCCAAAAAGTTAGTTAAGTTCAAGCTTATTTTTGTTGTTTATATTAAACCTTAAAATACACATTAAAAAAATTGTTGCCGTGATTCTATCCAATGTTTTTAATATTAAAAGTTGTTAAAAACTGTTTATATTAAAAATGGTTAATATTCAAAACTGTTAAAAACTGTTAATTAATATTAAAAAATTTAATATTAAAAAAATTAACACTAAAAATTGTTAATTTTTTAAATTTAAAGTTTTTTTTAATATTAAAATTTTTTAACATTAAAAATTTCTAAGTTTGGTTTAGAAACAATGTTTAATATCCGTTTTTTTAATATTATCACGATGCTTTTACCGGAAACAATTTTAAATAAATCATGGCAACAATGTTTTAATTTAAAAAAAAATATTTGAAAAAAAATTATTATTTAAAACAAATTTTTAATATAAAAATTTTTTAACAATTTTTAATATTAAAAAAAATTTGTTTGAAATCAAGACAATATTTTTTTCTTTTAATATGTATTTTAGGGTTTGATATAAATGACAAACATACCTTGAGGACGAGGTTAACCAAATGGCGCAAAAAGGGAAAAAAACGAAATCATGATGTTAAATTGACAAAAAATAAGAATTTGAATGAATATGCCAAATTTATCTAAACAACAAAGGACAAAATGACAATTTACTCAAAAAAATAAAGAAAAAAAGATCTCTACTTGCCACGGATTTAATTCTAATCTTATTTTGGTTAATTTAAATGTTTATTTATAAGAATAGGCGTTAGCCAGTATTCCTCCAATATTAACTCTGTTTACAAAGATCGACTTTGGTGCTACAAATTTTATTAATATATGTATATTTATTTTTGAATATCATGTTGTTTATATATTTTTCTTGGATTTGAGCGGATAAGTTAATTTTACTTATTATCTTGTTAAATGTAGTTGTTTATTCTATGATAATTTGATTTTACAGAGAGAATTTTTAAACTATTACATAGGCACTTATTTTTAAATTGACAAAAAAATACGTGCTAAACAATACATCGTATTAAAGTTGATTATTATAATTTAAAAACTTTTTTTAATGTGGTTTAATATGAATCTTATATTTTTTTGCCAAAAATAAGTGACTATAAAATTAAATCTAAAGGTTTATATCTAAAAGTGGGGTATCCTATCATACAATCCATTTGTTTCCTAACAAAAGTTAAAAATTAAACAAAATGATAATTTTATAATTTTAAAAATATTGCATCATAAAATCAAGAAATATGTTCAATTTTAGTAAATCTAGGGTTGTAAATGAACTGAAAGAATATGACGAGCCCTTATTTGTGTTCATTCATCTACTTTTAACGTGTTTATGAATGTAAAAAACACACCTACTTGCCACATATTTAATTCTAGATCTTATTTTGGTTAATTTAAATGTTTATTTATTAGAATACATGTTACCAGTATTCCTCCAATATTAATCCTGTTTACAAAGATCGGCTTTGGTGCTACAAAATTTATTAATTTATGTATATTTATTTTTGAATATCAATTTGTTTACTTTGCTTGGATTTTGAGCGGATAAGTTAATTTTACTTATTATGTTGTTAAATGTATTTGTTTATTCCTTGATAATCTGATCACATGGAGATATTTTTTAACTATGTAGTATTACATAGTAACGTATTTTTAACGTAGACAAAAAAAATTTGTGGTCTATATTAAATCATATTAAAGTTGATTATTATATTTTAAACATATTTTATTATTGTGGTTTAATATGAATCATATATTTTTTGTCATGATTAAAAATATGTTACTATAGAAAAATCTAAAGGTTTATATCTAAAATTAGGTTATCATATCATACAATCTATTTGTGTAACATTCGAGAAATTTTGGCAATAATTCCGACACTGTTATCCGATTTGTGATCATGACGAATTTTAATAAATTGTTTTCGTTGAAACTTATCTCATTTAATATTATTATAATAATATATACATAAGCATATATATAATTAGGTATATAATTATATGTATATACACACACCATTAACGATACATATTACATAATTTTTAATATAAATCTACAAAAATATTTATGTAATATTCGAGAAATTTCGGCAATAATTCCGACGATGTTATCCGATTTGTAATCACGACGAATTTTAATAAATTGATTTTGTTGAAACTTATCTCATTTAATACTATTATAATATACACACACACACACAAGCATATATGTAATTAGGTATATAATTATATATATATATATATATATATATTACATATACAGACATACATATACACCTTTAACGATACATATTACATAATTTTTAATAAAAATGTAAATATACATGCAATGAATTAAAACAATTAAAAAGTACATATATTTAAGTAAGTTTATAAAATTACAAAGTTTTATAAGTAAATGTTAAGCCAAAACGTACAAAGGTTAAAATAGTATATTAAAAACTTAAAAATTGAAGTTTTAGCTATTTTAGTCAAAAGGAAAAACCACAAGGACCAAAAGGGTGATTTTTGAAATGTTCTAGCCTCCCCTTTGCTGCTACCCGTTTTTCCCGCCACTGTGTCCGGCCAACCTCGCCGGGAACTGGCTACAGGAGTTCCAAAAACCGAATTTAGTGCACCATTCGATTGGGATTTTGCACCCCACCAAAACGTTTTTCTAACGTATCACAATGATTAAAACTCGTTATTACATTCGTTTAATACACGTTTGATTGCCATTAAATCGACTAATAAGCCCAAAATAAAAAACCGACGTTTTGACTCGAATTGGAAAGAAATTTTCTTCATTTCGAACATACCAACTTAACCATACTCTCAAATCGCTCTCTACTTTGCTCTGGAATCCAAGAACAAGCGAAGAAC
Organism: Mikania micrantha; assembly: GCA_009363875.1. Classification (NCBI taxonomy): domain Eukaryota; kingdom Viridiplantae; phylum Streptophyta; class Magnoliopsida; order Asterales; family Asteraceae; genus Mikania; species Mikania micrantha. Next base: position 74,068,125 of record CM018694.1, on the reverse strand, counting down.
GGCCGCGACTCGTATAGAACTCGAACTCGATCTAAACCTGATCCAACCAAGTAAGTCTATACATCTTTGGATTCTGTTTTAGGTATAGAACAATTGCCCATATCAATTTCCGTTAACATTAACTCGATTCGAACGATTTGGGTTGATTTAGAATCTAGGGTTCATATATGGATTGTGAATTTAGGGCTTTCAAGATAAAAAGAAACTGGTCTACAAATTTCTAACGAATTGTGAGTTGTGTTAGATGGTTTGAGTCTTGTCCCATCGTGAAACATCACATACATAAAAAAACATAATAAAAAACCAACCGCAATGACTGTCAATCGTCGGATTTTTTTATTAATATAATACTTATTTTCATTATTTAATTAAAATTGTTATTATTATTATTATTATTAAAATTTATGTATCGTCTCCATATTTTCTGACTAAAAACCAAAGGTCGAGTTATACCTCCATCGACATGTACAATTAAATGTAATGACATTTGATGTTATGTTTATACATGTTTTATCGTTATGAATTTATTGTTTTATTAATACGCTAGGTTAAATCCCGTGTGTTACACTGGTGAAATAAATGAAATATTATGCTTTTATAATACTTGTATATATTGCACTACGTTATAAACCTGTGTATTACACGAATTTAATATAAAATATTAAATTAAAAACCGTCATTGGATGATAAAAATCTCATTGTTTAAAAAATCCTTTTATAATATACTTTATTTTAAAAAAAAATCATCTTTTAAGATAAACTTGTTTTTTTACATAAATTTTGTTTTTTGAAAATAAAGTATTTCTTACTTTAAAGGTTTTGATTTTAGAGAATTTCATATTTTATAAATTTTTTTTTAAAGTGTGCTCTATAATAATAAGATAAATAATATGTTAGTTATTAGTATTATAATTATTTATTTAATAAGAGAGAGAATATAATTATTTAATAGGATAGATAATTAAGTAGTTTTATAAGGTGTTGATAAGTGGCAATTGTAGTGTAAGAATGTGACATATGCCATTAATGGTGTAAGAATGTAACATGTGGCATTAGTGGTGTAAGAATGTAACATGTGGCAAATTTGTTACTCTTTTATTATACAGTAAGTATAGCTATAGATATAGATAAGTGTTTTATGTGTGAATTGTGATTAATTATTTATAAATGAAATGATTGTGGTCCAGAATGAATGTGAAAAAAAGAAAATATCACAATTTGAAGTTATTATGAGTTTAATTATACTCGTAATCAATTCTTTAAAAAATAGATGCATTTAGAAAAAGACAAGATTGCAAATTGGCAGGATCCTACCAAATCAAATCGATAAATTCAAAAGAAACGCAAACATTTCACATTATTGAAGGTTCTAAGAGTCACGGGTTTACTGATTAACAATAAATTAATAATGACTATCATGATTTTTTATTTTTTACTTTAATAATAATGACATGTCGTTTTCATCACCATTCGTGGCCAACTCGATGCAGAAGCATGTTGTCGTTTCAAGGTTTTCAGTTAAATGCCAAGACAACGGTGGCATAAGTTGTATTTCTAAATATTTTAAATTTCAACTTGTGTTGTATGTTTTTTCTTTTCTAAGAATATTTTTATTGTTATTTTTATATATATAATAGTAAAGGAAAAGATGTTTAAGTTGGATTGAGATTCTATATAAGTTTAAAGTTTTCGGCTACCAATTATACTGTATAATTAAAAGCCAAGTTAAATTGAATAGTAAATATATATTATTATATTAAAGAGTAAAGTTATTGTACAAATGGATAGTTTTGTAAAAACAATATCTGGACCATTAATGTGTTATCATCAATGGTTATAAAAGATTCAATGACATGATAGTAATTAATATGATGTTTAAAATGGAAATAAGGGCATAAAAAAATTTCTTAATCTAATTTGCAGACATCACTCTCCATTTAAATATGAGAGAATCAGTTACGAAAATGATGGCTGTTTATTTTGCTATGTGCTGATATGTGCTACTAGTACATTTTAGCATATATCAGCACATACACATAATCGTATACCTTTTAATAAACTTTTTTGTATGTTTTCCTATGTGCTAATACGTGTTATTAGTACATGTTAGCATATATCAGCACATATACATAATTATATGCCTGAAACAATCTTTTTTGTTTGTTTTGCTATGTGTTAATATGTGTTATTAGCACATGATAGAATATCTTCAGTCGGTTCGTCCATTTGTACGTACTCATCCATCGAATTTTGCAAATGCAATTCAAAAACTTAATGCATGCAATTTTTTTTGATTCGTATATGAGATTACGAATTCGTTTTTTTATAATAATACGTGATATAATGTTGATTTTTGGAATAGGTTGAATCATTAAATTGATTAACCACTTTCCTATTTTAATGCAAAATTTAAAAATCATTTAAATACAAATTGCCTATATTACCCTTTTATATTAATTAATTAAAATGTCACATGTCAACACTTTATTGGTTCCTATTATTTTTACAAAAAACTCTATTTGTATGTGAACCTACTCCTTATATTAAAAATAAATATTATATATATATATATATGTATATATTATATTAGAAGTTAAAGTGAATAGTAAATATATACTATTATATTAAATAGTTAAATTGAATAGTAAATATACATAATATTATATTGAAAAAAACGTTATCCATAAAATTGAGAAATAAATACCTTGGATCACCAGAAGTTTTCTAATTTACATAAGTAGTAAACAGAGATGAGAGTATGGGTGTTTATTGGTTCGGTTAACTGTTTGTTTGGTTCGTTTTAATCGGTTTTCAAATTTTGTTTTCCTAACCGAAAACCGAACCGAATTAGGAAATGGTTATCCAAACAGAATTCAACCGAATAAACCGTTTTTAAAAAAAAATAAACATGTTAAAAACCGAATAAACATAATTCAACCTTATATATTATTAATAAAAATAATAAATTTAAATATGAATTCGGTTTAATCGGTTAACCGAATAAACAAAATTCAAAAAAAATTGGAACCATAAACGAACCAGAAACCGAATTCAGAATTTGATTCGATTCTTTTCGGTTACGGATACGGTTTGGTATTCGGTTTTAAACTGTTTTCAGTTTTTTTGAACACCCTTAGATGATAACATTATCTTTGAGTGATTTTCTTAGAGAATTGGATTCTATTAAATTTGAAAGATTTGCTTAGAGATTTAGTTTTTTGTTTTAATTCAACTGATTGATTGCTAGTGAGAAGAATCTTGTGAATAATTTTTTCTATTATTTTTGAGTTTTTATTAAATTTGAGAGATTTACTTTGAGGTTTGGGTTTTTGTTATACAAACGATTGGTTGCTGGTAAAAATGATTTTGCAAATAATTTTTTCTATCATTTTTGTAACGTATTTGTGTGAATTTTGTATGATTTTATGTTTTTATATTTTTATGAAAATTTTTTTATAGAGTTTATGATGAAAGATTTGATTTTGTTAAGTAACTTATGTTTATGTAGATGCTATACAATATCCATTATTGAAAGTGTAATGTGATTATCCGCCGCAACACGCGGGGGCAAAATCCTAATTACAAATATATTAACTAAAATAAAATTTATAATATATAGCATATGAAGTCTAATTGATTATACCACGACACTAAATTATTATTGGAACATAAAGAAAAATCTAATATTTAACCTTTTATCAAATGGTTCGTATTTAAAAAAAATTACTTTTAAAATATATAAGTATATATGTTATGCACATAAAAATCGTTAAATTGATTTGTATATATGGTTCTTTTAATAGTAAAGGTTACAGACTATAAATGATTTAAACATGTGTAGGTTTTATAATACATTTACAACTTTTCTAATATATAACGACAACATAGTGGCGGGATAAGACTCACGAACCGTAAGGTGTTGCTTCGAATATCATTAGGGGTTTTCTCAAAGTATTAAGTTTTTTTCCTAAACTAATGACTTGGTAGTTGATATGATTAGATGTTACCGCTGATGACACGATATATGATACTCCTGTGATCCGTTAGTTGATTTAAATTTGTTGTTCAAAAAAAAATATACAAGACTATAAGTTAATATAACATGTATACAGTATAGGCGCCATATAAAGTTAGAAATCAACTTATTTCCTGAAGGTATTAATATCAAAAAGTCACTAATTATCATAATATGGCTATTACGTATTTAATTTATGTTTTAATATCATTAAGAAAACACACAACACACTTAAAATGAAATTGCATTTACAAGTACATATAGCTACGATGTAAAAAACACCGATGCCAAAATAGCACATTCGTGAATATACGTTGGAATTACGTCCTCATAAAGTTAAATTTTGAAGTTAAAATTTAAACGTGTTTCACATGTTAAACCGGATTTTTTTATTTAAAATTTTTCATTCAATTTTATTACAAGTCACACATTTGTTTTTAAGATTTAAAATGAGTGATCAACACTACTAGAAAAAGTCTTTTTTTTGGGACCAAAATTTGCTACGCAATTTTTTTTGCCACAAATTGCTACCCAATTGCGACAAAATACCGACGAAGTATGTGAAGGTAAACAAAGCCTAAGTTTTGTCACAAGTGCGTCCAGAAATTGCTACAAATTTCCGACGAAAAACAAATCAATTTAATTCAAAAAATATTTCGTCGCAAATGTCTCGCAACTTGCTACGAATTTCCGACACAAATAAATTAAATATAATTAATAAAATAGTTTGTCGCAAATGTGTAGCAAGTTGCTACAAATTTCCGACAAAAATAATTTAACGATACAGTCTATAATATATATATATATATGCTTGAATTCATATAAAAGAAATATAAGTTATAAAGAACTAAAATATCATTTATAACCACATTATTTAAGAGTTATAAAAGAAATTTACTTTTAATATAGCGGACAAATTATTTTCACACCCTTTAAACATGCAACTGTAAATTTTTTTTTTTCTAAACAAACATTTGTTCTAATACAAGTACGCACGCACGCATACACACACACATATGAAAAATGCTTTTGTTGTGAAAATTATGTTAAAAAAGTTTTTTAAAAATTTTTTTTTACATGTTTGTAATATTATTTGTTATATTTTTATAAAAAAATTAAAAAAAGTGCCGAGGGTAGCCTTCGGCGGGTTTTGAGGGCACACCACCCCCTCCCTGACGGCTCCCTTCTCTCGCCCTCAGCGGCACCCGATTCCCGTTTCTCCTCCTCTCACACCTAGTTTTCTCCTCTCTCACATTTTCAATAGAGTGACCACTATGTGGTTTTAAGGGTTTTAATATGGTGATAACGTGTCAGAAAATTTCAGTGTGGTGGGATTTCAGTGGGATGCGTACTAAACATTAGAGGTGAACAAAAAAACCGGTTTGGGTTTAAAACCGGTATTCCATAGCATCCAAACCGGTTCCCAAACAGGTCCGAACCGCCGGTTTGGCATAGGTTTTACATCCTCATCTCCAAACCGGTTTCAATCCCTCCAAACCGGTTTCAACCCCTCCAAACCGGTTTTCAAACCGAACCTGTTTTCACCCAAACCGATTTGAGCAACCCTACTAAACATGGTCTTAGAGATGTCACAAGCTTGTTTGTGACATCTCTAGCTTATTTAGTTAATGACATAATAATATATATCATTAATTTTATTTGAAAGATTTAAAGTATAATTTTTAACATCAATATTTAAAAAAGAAGCAAGCAAAAAAAGTTATTACACAAAAACGTTAGATATGTTTTTTAAGTTACTCATCTATTACCACATTTACCCAAACACCCTTCGAAGTCGATGTTTTAGCTATATTATATCGTTATGTATAGTTTGTGTTACGAGATTTACTCATTTAACAAAGCAACTTACAAACCAATGGAATGCTAGCTCACTTTATAGATGTTTGTCTCTTAAAATGAGATGTCATAGGTTTAATCCTATGCAACAAAGATAATATTTGAGAGTAGTTTGAGGTAGGAAACTATTGCTGACGAAAAAAAACCAAAGCAACTTACAAAAAAAGGCACGAGAATTTATAGATATTGTTTTTTTTTTTTTTTAATTTTTGAATCACAATAATACAAACCCTAGTCACATTATGACAGGATCAATAGTACAAGATATCAAAGGCATATGAGCCTTTCAAATCAATAGCTTCACACTCAAACCAATCTAAGATGAAAACACACCAACATATAATAGAATATATTTATGAAACAAAATACACAACTTTTGAGAACCACGAAAGCAGTTAAAGAAAATCTCTATGCACATTGAAAGCCCTTTGGGACCTTCTTTCCGCAGTAATTGAGCAACAAGCTCAAGGAAACTGGCACATTGAGGTTGATGCCCAACACATTCGCTTTAATGGCGGTGCAAAGGCAAACTGCAGCCTCAAGATCAACAAGGTCACCGAGGAGGCTGCAGCAAGGAGTCGTTGCTGGGGTACCAACTACTAGGTGAACCAAGTCGTTGAGAACATTAGCGCACACACCTAACTTGAGGGTGTCTTTAGGGCAAGTGGCTTTGTGGTGGTGATGTTTATGATGCTTAGGGGCATATGGTGGTGGTGGACATGAAGTTGAGCTTACTAGAGTGAAGAAGAGAAGGTTGAGAGTGAGTAGGAAAGCAGTTGTGGCCAATGCCCTTGAAGCCATCTTGAGTTTCTTTAGGGCAATAAAAGGAAAACTAGAACAGGTGATAGTTTTGCTACTTTTGGGGTGCGGAACTATTGAAGTGTCTCATGGTATTTATAGATGGGAATCATGAATAATTTTATGTATTATTGCTAGTTTATGCATAAGTAGCTGTAAGCTTTTTATTCCCTTGGTTCTTTTCTAGCATTATGATCATCTTTTTTTATTTCTTGAAATTAATTTACGGGTTTTTTAACATTTATAAAACAAATTGATATATAACCATCTTAATATTAAAGATATTTAATAATAAAAATGATAAGATTCAACTTATTTACGCTAGTCTTCATCTTGTTCCTATCTAATAAGACAAATGAATGTTTGGCTGCCTTCCTACCATACAAATACAACCAGGAAGGGTAAAGCTGTAATGGGCCAATATACGAATTATGTTTAAAAAATACACTATTTTTTTTGCAACATTTTACAAAAGATGTTAGACTTCATATAATAGATTCTCTCTCTCTCTCTCTCTATATATATATATATATATCAATTATACAAATAATAAATTGTTATGGATATTCATTGGTATGTTGTGAAATGCTAGTCTTGTAGGTAGGGAGTCAAACCAAAGTTTAAATTAAGTTTGTAAGAAACGATACAAACCAAGAACCAACAAACACAATTAAGGCAAGTATATCTATAAAACGTAACCATGGTGAAGGTAAATATCAAGTATCGATTTACGAAAACTCATATTGAGTATCAATATTAAATATGCTTGGCAAAATGGGCGAGTTGGGTCGGGTTGGGCAACGGGTCAGAATGGGTTCGGGTCAGGATGGGTGCGGGTCAGAACGGGTACTAAGTAAAATCAATTCGGGTCTAAATGGGTTGTTCTTAAAAACATCAATTTAGTTTAATGTAATATGTATTATAAGTAAGCAAATAGTCCATTTGAATAATTTTTAGTGATTTTCTCATCAAATATGTTATTAATCATCATTAAAATGTTCGAATCCATTGCATTTACCTTCTGTTTTGGTTACCCATCTTGACCCGCATTGTGTTTAAGTGCTACCCATCTTAACCCATTCAATATTACGTTGTTACCCATTTCAACCCATTATACTACAATTGTTTACCCAAACCAACCCATTCCCTTTGATTTGGGTAAACATTGCCACCTCTAAATTATTAAATTCGAAAATGATATTTGCCTTAATCAAATCTAGCTAGAAAAGAAATAACATTCAAAAGAAAAATTTCTCATTGTAATACAAAGATATAAATCATTTCTTACTTTAATAGATGATTACTCATGTTATATATACTTGTACTTAATTAAGGACAAATCTAAGATATTTGGCATGTTTAAAACTTTTAGGGCTCAAGATAAAAATCAATATGAGGATAAAAGTAGTGAGACCAGATAGAAAGGTAAACATATTGATATTGGTCAAACTTTTAGTCCTTTCTTTGATTTTTTGAAGAATATTAATTAGATCACACACTAATTTACAATGTTGGTTGTCACACTCTAACCGACGACGCAATACGTTGAGGCATGAGCTGTTATTGTTTATTAGCTTATGGTTCTATTTGCAAATTTCAATATTTAAAACATCTCAATTAATATTCATTCAATCATTAAGTTGTTACAAAAGTTAAATTTAACGTACATCCAAAATGTTTGAATTGATTACTAGGTCGACCTACAATCATATCATATGTCTTCACCAAGCTTCTTTATTCTGTTACACATGTAAAATAGAATTTTGTCAACTATTTGCATAGTTAGTGAGAACACTTACAAAATTCATATGAATGTATGTGATTTTTGTCAATCATGGATTTTTGTCAACTATATATGTATAGATATGTATGTTGTAAAGGATAATAAAGGCTGATGCTTACCAACTCCTGTAATCAATGCACATCCTGAAAGTTCCATCCTTCTTCTTAACAAAAAGAACCGGAGCTCCCCACGGGGAAAAGCTCGGTCGGATGAACCCTTTATCAAGTAGCTCTTGTAATTGATTGGACAACTCATGCATTTCTGATGGTGCAAGTCTATAAGGAGACTTAGCTACAGGATTCGCTCCCAGAATCAAATCGATTCGGAACTGCACTGATCTCTCAGGTGGCAGTCCCGGTAAATCATCCGGAAACACGTCCGCATAGTCTCTCACAACTGGTACATCTTGAATCTTGATTGCCTTCTTGTCTTTCTTGATCACGTGAGCTAGGAATGCAACACATTGTTTTCGTAGGTACTTGCGAGCCTTCATGCATGATATTATCTTGACACTGCGTTTCGCTTGGTCTCCACGAATCTCCAAAATCTCATTGTTCTCCACTGGAATGCGTAATAGTTTATCGGAACAGATGAACTCGACTCGGTTAAGAGATAGCCAATCCATTCCGATAATGATGTCGAAACTGCCTAGCTCCATCGGTATCAAGTCGATGGAAAATGTATGATCGCCAAGTGTTAGTGGGCAATTCCTAAATATTGTGTCTACTGTGATCTGTTTGCCGTTAGCTATCTCAATAGTGTAAGGGGAGTCTAACAATTCCTTATCATAATTAAGATAGCATGCAAAGTCGGATGAGATAAAACTCTGATCCGCACCAGTGTCAAATAATATGGATGCATAGAAGTCAGATAAGAGAAATGTACCCGTGATCACGTTCGGGTCTTGTCGAGCTGCAGCTGCTCCGATCTGAAAGTCTCGTCCTCTTGGTGCTTGAGCCCTTTGTTGATTTCTCTTGGGACAATCCCGAGAAAAGTGTCCAGGCTCGCCACAGTTGTAGCAAGACCTGTGATCAGCAGCAGCAGCAGTAGCTGCGTTATTGTTTATGTTCGGAGCTCCCGTGCTCCTGCAGCGATTTGCCCAATGGCCAAACTTTCCACAGTTTGTGCATTGCATGCACTGAGTGTTTGGCACGTGATGATACTGGCAAGTGTTGCACAAAGGTGCAGTGCCAGTGTAGGGCTTTCTGACCTGCAGTGGTGGTGGCTGATTAAGCATTGGGGCTTGAGTAGTGGCAGCAAAGTTTCTTGCCACTTTTTGTTTCCTAGCCAGTCTTTTATCCGACTTTCTTGAACTCCCAGCCTTGGCTGAGTCAGCTTCTTTCTTCAGTGCCCAGGAGGCAACCATCACATCTGTCAGAGTGGCTGACAGTGTAACAGCCATCTCCATTGTGGTAGGGTGAGCTGATATCACATGACCTTGGATGCAGGACGGCAGTCCCCCGACATACCGTTCGATTCTCTTCTCCAGTGTTGGCACCACGTCCGGTGCCAATGTTGCCAGTTCGTGAAATCTTGTGGTGTAGGCCAGATGCCCAGCACCAATCATGACTAAATTGAGCAATTCAGTCTCAATCTTCTTCAGTTCATTCCTTGGACAGAACTCTGCCCTCAGCATTGCCTTGAAATCATTCCAAGGCATGGACAGAGCCTCATCTCTGCCCCTTGTCTGAACTTGAGCGTTCCACCAAGTTAACGCCCGCTTGTTGATTGACCCCGCAACATACCTCACTCTGTGCTGATCAGGACAGCCACTGATGTCTAGGGTGGTTTCCATTTTCTCGATCCATTGAATCAATCCAACGGCACCCTCACTGCCACTGAAGCTCGGTGGCTTGCATCCTACAAAGTTCTTGTAGGTATAGTCCTGATGTTGTCGGGTGTTGCCACTGCCTTCTCCAGATGAGTTGGCGACGTTGTTACTGTTGTTGGTGTTGATCCGGTTCATCATGTCTGGAATCACCTCCCTCAGTTGACTGGTCAACAGGGTGGCCAGTGCAATGGTGGCAGGATCCAGCTGATGAACTGGTGGCGGCGGAGGAGGAGGTGGAGGTGGTGGTGTAGGAGAGTCAGCAGGGGATGGTGTGGAAGAGTGTGGTGCCAAGTCTTGTGGTGGTGGTGGTAGTATAGCAGGCGGTTGTCTTCTCGGCCGCATTCTGATCATAACCGGAGAAAATCGGTTAGTGCAATGATCAGAAGCAGAAGACATATTAAAATAAAATCCTATGTCACATGACTCTACATGAGGGTCCCTAGGTTATAGTCTAGGCCAAACCGTTTAAGTAATATGACCTATATTTCTCTATAACCATGGCTCTGATACCAATCTGTCACACCCTGAGCCGGCGGGAACGGATCGGGTTTTCCCGTCGGGCGGAAGGTTCCCGGGGCGCGATATCGTAGGTGATAATCGAATGATCAGATTGTTTACATAGCACATGATAAATAAATGAGAAATGCTAACACATCCATGATATGGAATTACAAGATTAAATTACAATGTATCGTTCATAATTTAACCAAGTAAATCTATCAAAAGAATCAATGAACTATATCTTGTATCTGTACAAGATATACAAAAGATGATTCATTGTTTTGTCATCAAAAGCATGCAACACAAAATGTAGCTAGGTCTTCTAAAAGTCCACTAGCTTATCCTTGACATATGAGTGACTACACCTGTTCGTCACCTGAGAAAACATGCATTTAAACAAATTCAACACTAGGTTGGTGAGTTCATAAGTATGTTAATTGAAAACCTTGATTCATTCACATGCACAATCACAATGTATATGATGTTACTTGTATGTCATTTGTTTCACCTGTTCACCCAATGGCTTCTCAATAGTTATATTCACAAGTAATAAATCATCCTAATAGGGATGCTTATATATAGGGCATATGTAAGGGAACTAAGCCCTAGCCAACATCCCACCACATCACTACTAGAACTCCACACTACTTGCAATACAACTATTGATTTCCATTCCCGAATCCACATGTTCATCTCATTCTTGATCACCTGTGATATCATGTATAGAATAATATGATAATATAGTTATAGTTATCGATCTGAAGTTTAGATAACCATTATATATGTTAAGGATATTAGATTTATTGAATTTGTTCCTTGTATTATTCTATGATTCTGTTCCTTGTATTATTCTATGATTGTGGGGTTAACTGTTGTTTCACTTTTAAATATTAAGAGTGTTAATTAACCATTTGTAATTTGTTCTCAACTTGTAGTGCATAGAGCCTAAAAGGAATCCATTGAAATCCTCACGTAATCAGATTTCAATGCATCTGATTTACCTCTACCACTTTGTGTACCCATAGACCTCATCGATACAGTTACTAGTAAAATGACACGAGAATATAAATTACTCAGTCTACTAGACAACAAGAAATGATGGATTAATTACTTATCACTGCAGATTAATATCACCATGTGTCGCTTTCCAGAACTTGACTTGAAGTCGCCCTGTCACCGGTCATACGTTACCGGCCAATGAATCAATACGATCAACATACTAGCCCTACATGCTAGAGGTTTGTCAAACCTATGGTACAACTATGCTATCATCGGTTTAGTCACGTCAAACTAACTGGTCAGCGAATTATAGGGACTTACATGATCAACTTGTATAATGGCACATGATTGAAGTGATATAATACAACAGGTCAATAGTAACTAATTGTAATTGTGTTCATCTGTGATGTCGACGGAGCTTAGCTATAAAACTAACTAAAAACCGACTCTAAAATAGACACAAAGTAATAAATCTAGACTCTCTAAAACCTAAGCTACCGACAGGCAAGTGTACCTATCGTATGCAGCAGAGCAAAGCAAGTCCGGATATCGAACCCACAGACCTCTATAGAATGTACTAACTAGACTCTATGACTTATCTATACATAATTTGTACTTAACTAAAATAATAATATGGAAGGGGGGTTTTCTAACAAAACTAAGAATAACTTAAATAAAGACTAAGGAGAAGACACCAAAATGAACGAAGATAGAAACGAAGATCAGACGAAGACAAAACACTACCTAGACATGAATCCTACACATGCCCAACAAAGAATCTATCGGTTAATTGAAACTATGTGATACCGGGATCTTAAAATACTAAACTCAAAGGAAACCTAGAGCACCATCGACCCTTCTCAAGGATTGTCAACTAAGAGTCCTAAAAGCCGTGAAACCACCGGTTAAATGGATTTCCCTCACAGGTCATCCAACTATACTCAAAATGTATCCGCTAGACAATCTACCTCACGGCACGATAATCTCAAAACACCTAAGAAGTAACTTTTGAACAATCTACCTCACAGCGCGAAAGTCACAGTTTTCTTAAATGCTAGGAATGACTTGGGTTTTCCTATTGGATTCGGTAAACAAAGATATAAGATGAACTATAAAGATCTTCTCACAAAGTCTCTAAACTAGTCAATCTAACACCATAGACAAACCGACAATCTCTCACCTCACGGCTATCAAGATTGGTTGCACATCTAATATATCTATATCAAGATAATAACTCCTATGGTGAACTCGTACGTAGTAAACCATCCAATAATCAAAAACACACAGTAATTGACCTAGCATGAACCTATTACATGAAAGACATTCACCAAGGCACACAAGGAGTAAATCACCAATCCATAAACAATCACAGACACACATAAACATCCAATAATCCAATCCAAGTTTGTTACATCATGAGTTCATCACATAAACATAATCCAAAACCAAATAAAACCAATGTTAAACATGTGCAATCATCAAAACCTAGGTAGTTCTAAAAGATTAGCCAAGAAACATCATACGAATACAATCCATAATCTACTTAAAGTGAATGAGAAACATAGAAATCAAAGAAAACAAAGAAACAAAGAAAACCGAATGAAGAACACCCGAATTCCTTGATCCTAGGCCTTCAATCTTCAATCCAATGCTTTCCCAACCTTTGATTCACCTTAGAATGGCCTTTCCTCGTCCTCCTAGTCGCCTCCAGCCGTCCAAAAACGTATTATATCCCTAGGGTTTTCGACTTTTTGGCTTAAAACTGATTTTCTGCGATTTTAAGTCTGTGGTGTAGCGCGACAGATACCTCTAAATCTGTCGCGTAGCGCGAGAGATATCAGAGGGTATTTTTGTCTTTTCCACCTCTAGCGTAGCTCGACAGGGTTTGCTGTGGTTGTCGCGTAGCGCGAGAAAATCCAGAATTCAGTTTTCTTCTTTCCTTGTTTCCGGGTCCGTCCTTACCCAACCGTGAGCTCGTTTCTTTGTACTTTATCACCGAATATACGTGTTTATTACCTGCAAGCATCACATTACAGAAATGTGAAGCACCAGCTTAAATCGACTCTAAAACTGAATAAAACGGTACTGAAACTTAACAAAAACAAATGGAAAAATAGATGTGTTTTACAACACATCACATCCCCACACTTATCTCTTTTTCGTCCCTGAAAAAGTCTTATGCAAAAATCTGGGATCAGAGCTAGGTAAAATGGTTTCCACACAATTAAACTCATTAATTCAAAATTAAATGCTTTGGAAAACATTGCAAGTATTGTTATCCTACTAAACCCATATTGATTTTCCCAATCCCTTAGTCATGGTCCATTATGTTCATGTTCTACATTTCATTAGACCCACACTTAGGAAATTAAAACCAAATCAATCCTGGATTCTCGCTTTCAAGTCATCCTTACCTATAAACAAACACGAAATTTCTCAAATCAAATTTTTATAATGGAAGCAGATGAAAGCGTGAGCATTTTTCTTTTATTCATTTTTTTTCATTGAACTAAACTTAGTGGTGTTTCAACCAGGCTGCAACTCGGCGTGTGACACATAAGTTTCTCATCCAACTTCTTTTCTTTTATTATTATTTTTTTACTCAGCTTATTTGGTGAAATGAAGGCGCCATAAGACTCGGATTTATTCTCATAAAAAGAGTACTTATGTGCCAAACAAAAATCAGATTTTCAAAACTCTCATTTGTTATTATGCAATGACTCCTTTACAACTAGAAAACAGTTTCATTAATTCCAAATCCCCAAGATGTTTCCCATGAAAATCATGCATTTAAGTAAGATTTTACCAATCCTACGGGAAGAAAACAATCAGTTGAGTCTACCTACACATCCCATGACCAAAGCATAAACCCAAACCAACTAGTTAATCATGCATGAAACCACAAAACCTAAATTTTCTATCATTTCCCATCATGCTTTTGCAACCAACTTAAACAAAGACAAGAAAGATTTAAGCTGAAAACTAAAAATGAAAATAAATTTAAAAAATTTTTGACTCAAAAACTTAAGTAAACTAAAACTAAAATTCAAAAACTAACTACTGAAACAAATTTAAACTAAGTTTCCCATCCCCACACTTAAGCTGTACATTGTCCCCAATGTAGAGAAAAAGGAAAATCAAAGAAAAACTAAAAACTAAAAATAAAAACTGAAAATGACTTAGCTGGTTGAAGAGAAAACTGTCAAGTGCCAGTCTTTCCAAGAAAGCTCCACAATCTACCATTTTGCTCCACAGGCTACAAACATACACATAAGATCTACAAAAAGACAAAGATCACACAAGCATCAACCCATCCAAAAACATGATAACAATGATATCCATGATTAAGTCCAACCACAAACCAACCCGGATTCCCTAAACCAACAAATCAAAATTTACAAAATGCAAATTTTCTAATCGACATAGCCATGAATGAATAAACCACAAGAACCACAAGCCTCCCCACACTTAGCCTTCATCATCACCATCTCCTCTCATCTCGGGTGGCTACAGTGTATGAGAATGGAGGGCCAATGGAGTAGAAGAGAAGAAATGGGGTTAAAAATCTGATCTCTAAGGCTTGAAAAAACTTTTAACTTATCTGGGAGGATGTCGCGTATCGCGACAAAATCTTCAATGGCCGTCGCGTAGCGCGACAGAACGTTGACCCGCGAAGTTGACCATATTGTCGCGTAGCGCGACAAATTGCTCTGTGGATGTCGCGTGACGCGACGGGGCTCTTTTTCCAGAGAGTTTCCAGATTCCCATGCCTTAGCCAAATTTTCAACCCCAAAACTCACTAAACCATCCACAAATGTTCTAAAGCAAGAAATAGATACCTGGTGGCTCCAATTCATCATTATGGCATCAAATGGATTAAAAACCTGGAAAACAAATTAAAACACACAAAAAAGAAAAACGAAAAACGGAAAAAAACAATCACGAAAAATGAAAAACACCAATGGCACTAGACATTACTAATTTACATACTCTGAGTTTAACCCAAGAACTCACTCACACTTATCTCAACCGGGAGAATAAATGGGAATCTCCTCCCTCGCCATCACATCAGGAACACGATCACCAACATCCCTTGGTCCCTCTTCCATAACTTCATCTACACCTACATCATCACTAACCAAAATCACACCATCCACTTGATGGACTAACTCACCTCCGGCCTTCATAGACTTTGCTATCTTCAAGCAAACGCTCTCATCACCCACTCTAAAAGTGAGTTTTCCCTCGTACACATCTATGATAGCCTTAGCAGTGCGCAAGAATGGGCGCCCAAGAATGATGGGAACCGCCGTGTCCGCCTCCATGTCCATCATAACAAAATCCACGGAAAACATAAACCTATCAACCTTGACTAACACAATCTTCAAAATCCCCCGTGGACACTTAACCGACCGATCCGCCAACGACAAGGTCATGCGTGTGGGGGACAAGTCACCAAGGGCTAGCTTCTCGTATAGAGAATATGGCATCAAATTGATGCTAGCCCTTGAGTCCGCCAAGGCATGCCTCCTCACATCATCTCCAAATAAGCACGGGATAGTAAACATTCCCGGATCTGCAAGCTTTTCGGGAAGCTTGTTTAAAATCACCGCGGAGCAACCTGCACTCAATGGGATGTTGGCGACCTCTCCTAAACGGTCCTTACCCTTCAGTAAATCTTTCAGAAACTTAACATACTTAGGTATGTGCTGAAGGGCTTCAATAAAAGGAAGATTGATCTTGAGTTGTCTAAACATGTCAAGAAAGTGTCCGTATTCCTTAGAGTGCTTTTGATTAATCAAGCGCGCCGGATAAGGAACACAGGTAAGATCAATCTCCGATGTGGGCTTAAACATGACCGGCTTACCAACTGCCGGTTTCTCAACGGGAGACTCACTGTTAGGTGTGGTACTTGCTGGGACTAGCCTCAATGGCACCCTCCCAGGAGTCTCCATCTCAATTTCTTCATCCACCGGTTCCTCCTCATCTAAATCAACCGGTGGGACCACTCTCTCACTCTCCTCAACTTCCACCAACATTGGTGGTATGAACACCTCTCCTCTACCTCCTCTAGAACGAGTAGTGACCGCCTTAACGTGGGCGTTTAGGTTGGTTTGGGGCTGACCCGAGAACTGGCCTTGGGGCCGTTCATGCAACCGTTTGGCTATGTCACCAACCGTTCTCTGTAAATCCAAGAACGCAGATTGCTGGTTCTTGAGGAGAAAATCATGCTCATGTAGGATCTTCTGTGTAGTGGCATCCTTAGCCACTAACTGAGTCAACAATTCCTCTATCCTACCCAAACCACCACTAGCACCTGAATTGCTACCAGAACTACCACTAGGCTGCCCCTGCCCCTGGTTTTGCGAGTAACTATGATGGAAACCAGGGGGATTGCCTGAAGATCTATAGGTTTGGTTCTGAGAATTTCCCCAACCGGGGTTATAAGACTGCCCAAACCTACCCTGTCCGCCTACAAAATTTGCTTGCTCCTGGCCCACCAAACATTCAGAAGTGGCATGACCACCTCTACAAATCTCACACCGATCCACTCTCATCTTCAAATCCTTGACATCCCTAGCTAAAGACTCAAGAGCAGCAGCAACACTAGTGTCCACATTAACGTGGTGAACTCCTCTTGTGGAAGAGGAGAAACTAGGAATAGGAGTAGAATTCCTATTTGAAGACCGCTGCTCATACTCAGCCTGAGCAAAACTTTCAAACATATCGGTGCACTCAGCAACATCCCTTTTTCCCATGAGATGACCACCCGCAGAAGTGTCAAAACGAGCCCGAGTCTCATAAGTTAGACCATTGTAAAACTTCTCTACAAGAGCCCAATCAGAGAGACCGTGCTGGGAGCATCTGCTTAGAAGGTTTTGGAACCTCTCCCAAGCAAGATAATAGGGCTCATCAGGTGCCATTTGGAATGAATGGATCTCATCTCGCAGGCGGGCAGCCTTAGCAGGTGGAAAGTACTTTTTAAGAAAAGCATCCCGAAGGCTACCCAAGTAGTGAAAGTGCCTGGAGGATGAGAGTCGAGCCAAGTGGCTGCTCGCCCCGACAAAGAAAATGGAAACAGGTCCATGAAAATCGCATCTTAGGTGGCCCCTTGAAGATTAAAGGTACCACAGATGCGTGTGAGCCGAGCAAGGTGTGCGGGTGCATCTTCATCATCACGACCGCTAAATTGAGCATTATTAATAGCGGTCATGATATATGAAGGAATCTGCCACGAATTTTCATTCGGGATCGGTGGCGGTGCAATGGGGTTGTTAAGCCCCGTGAAACCCGCAGTGGCTTGCTGATGCACAGTACGACGCGCCGCCATGGTTGGAACAAAATGAAAACGTGGGCTAGAGTGAGTAGAAGAAGAAGAAGATGTGTGCTCAGAAAAATCTGCAGAAATGGGAGTAGAAGCACTTACCTCGCTCGTAGAACCCTCAGAAAAGTCCCGCGAATCGCTCCTTGATGGCAAAGAAAGCTCAGGTGGCGGTCCGTGTGAACGTAGGTGTGGCATGCACTACCAAACCTGCAAATAAATAAAAAAAATAAATCAAAAAGAAATAAATAAAATAAAATAAAATAGAACTAAAAATAAACCAAAACACAAATATGCACAGATAAGAAGAAGAACTAGTAAACACAATCGACTAAGAAGTCCCCGGCAACGGCGCCAAAAACTTGATGTCGACGGAGCTTAGCTATAAAACTAACTAAAAACCGACTCTAAAATAGACACAAAGTAATAAATCTAGACTCTCTAAAACCTAAGCTACCGACAGGCAAGTGTACCTATCGTATGCAGCAGAGCAAAGCAAGTCCGGATATCGAACCCACAGACCTCTATAGAATGTACTAACTAGACTCTATGACTTATCTATACATAATTTGTACTTAACTAAAATAATAATATGGAAGGGGGGTTTTCTAACAAAACTAAGAATAACTTAAATAAAGACTAAGGAGAAGACACCAAAATGAACGAAGATAGAAACGAAGATCAGACGAAGACAAAACACTACCTAGACATGAATCCTACACATGCCCAACAAAGAATCTATCGGTTAATTGAAACTATGTGATACCGGGATCTTAAAATACTAAACTCAAAGGAAACCTAGAGCACCCTCGACCCTTCTCAAGGATTGTCAACTAAGAGTCCTAAAAGCCGTGAAACCACCGGTTAAATGGATTTCCCTCACAGGTCATCCAACTATACTCAAAATGTATCCGCTAGACAATCTACCTCACGGCACGATAATCTCAAAACACCTAAGAAGTAACTGTTGAACAATCTACCTCACAGCGCGAAAGTCACAGTTTTCTTAAATGCTAGGAATGACTTGGGTTTTCCTATTGGATTCGGTAAACAAAGATATAAGATGAACTATAAAGATCTTCTCACAAAGTCTCTAAACTAGTCAATCTAACACCATAGACAAACCGACAATCTCTCACCTCACGGCTATCAAGATTGGTTGCACATCTAATATATCTATATCAAGATAATAACTCCTATGGTAAACTCGTACGTAGTAAACCATCCCATAATCAAAAACACACAGTAATTGACCTAGCATGAACCTATTACATGAAAGACATTCACCAAGGCACACAAGGAGTAAATCATCAATCCATAAACAATCATAGACACACATAAACATCCAATAATCCAATCCAAGTTTGTTACATCATGAGTTCATCACATAAACATAATCCAAAACCAAATAAAACCAATGTTAAACATGTGCAATCATCAAAACCTAGGTAGTTCTAAAAGATTAGCCAAGAAACATCATACGAATACAATCCATAATCTACTTAAAGTGAATGAGAAACATAGAAATCAAAGAAAACAAAGAAACAAAGAAAACCGAATGAAGAACACCCGAATTCCTTGTTCCTAGGCCTTCAATCTTCAATCCAATGCTTTCCCAACCTTTGATTCACCTTAGAATGGCCTTTCCTCGTCCTCCTAGTCGCCTCCAGCCGTCCAAAAACGTATTATCTCCCTAGGGTTTTCGACTTTTTGGCTTAAAACTGATTTTCTGCGATTTTAAGTCTGTGGTGTAGCGCGACAGATACCTCTAAATCTGTCGCGTAGCGCGAGAGATATCAGAGGGTATTTTTGTCTTTTCCACCTCTAGCGTAGCTCGACAGGGTTTGCTGTGGTTGTCGCGTAGCGCGAGAAAATCCAGAATTCAGTTTTCTTCTTTCCTTGTTTCCGGGTCCGTCCTTACCCAACCGTGAGCTCGTTTCTTTGTACTTTATCACCGAATATACGTGTTTATTACCTGCAAGCATCACATTACAGAAATGTGAAGCACCAGCTTAAATCGACTCTAAAACTGAATAAAACGGTACTGAAACTTAACAAAAACAAATGGAAAAATAGATGTGTTTTACAACACATCAATCTGTGTTATTGTTCCCAATGGCATATGTTCTTCGTGTTATTAACAAAGTTAAATAAGAACTTGTCTTATTACATTATGTTATATGTTTGAGTGAATGATGTTGTTATCATGAAGTTACATTATCATGATTATCATTCTTTGTTCCACGTTCTCTTGTAATATGTGTGGAGTTGTAAAGCTAAGTGCTAAAAGGACTTGTCCTATTACACTTACTTAACTCCTGTGTCGAATGTTATTACAAAGGTATATAATATCTTTATAACATTCCTATGTTTGTCTGTGATTGTTCCAATGTTTGTTTATGTAATAATAACTAAGTGTTATAAGATAAAATCTTACAACTATGTTATTCTAATGTGTTGATGAACTAATAAGATCTATTATCTTGCTCATCTGATTATTCTTGTCATATCATGATCATACAAACATGCATACAATGATAAGCGATAATAAACAATTAAGTATTATCTAAAATCAATGTAATAGCAATATGTTAAGCAAAACTTTTAAGTAAATAAAAGTAAAGCATGTTTCTCAGCCCCAAGAGTTTAAAATCAGTTAAGATTAAAGAAAAGGGGCATATGAACTCACCTTATGTCTGAAATGGTTGACTTAGCTTAAATGAAGAATGCACGCTCTCTTTGTTGTTCTTGTTGTTGTGTTCACGATCATGTATTGATTTCACGTTGCATTTTACTTGTAAGTGTCGAGTGTAACTGTTTTGTGTGCGCGTATGTGTTAGCCATAAGGTTGGCTAACACTTGTGAGTCTCGGTAATGATTCGGCCCTTGTTTGTTGTTCATAGATTTTGCTACGTTTGATCTCATTAAATTTGATTATTATGTGATCAAAATTGTAAGTTATACCAAATCCAAGTCATAAACATGACTTAAATTAATAAGCTAAAGTTTTGTCTTTTATTCCATTCACACTAAATTTGCATAATTCTCCAATACTTATAGTTTTTATATGGTAGATTACATCGTTACGATATAAACCAAAATCAATTTGGGCCGAATACAAACGGGCCTTAACTGGATGTAGTGCGTGTGAGCCAAATAAGTAATATGGGCCGATTGGTTCTCATGAGTCAATTCACATGATATTGGGCCTTATGGATTGTCGTTATGGGATGCCTAAATAGTCATGGACCGAACTAATCACTTTGGGCTTGGCCGATTGGTTCACTGGATCTCGTGGGGATCTTGGGCTGAAGCAAATGAACTGGGCCACGTTTAATTGAGATGGGCCGGTTAGTTTAATTAGTAGGAGCTTGGGCCAATTGGTGTTGTGGGTTATTGTACCAATGTGCTAGTGTGTGGGCCGAATACACAAGAGTTTGGGTCGGCTGTTTGGTCTGCTCAACAAATCGGAAATGATGGTCCCCATGACAGCGAACCTATCATTCTAGCCATGAGGTTCGGGAGTCCAACACCCAAAAAAGCGAACCTAGGGTTCGGTGATGAGTAAAAGGCTCGGCCAGGGTGATTGAGGTCCACAGGTTCGTCCCAACTAATGGAGGCTTCGTTGCATGGGGTTCGGCTGAGATGCATGAGAAGGGTTCGACTCCTGAGGTTCGGCAGTGGGTTCGGGACTGCAGGAGGTTCGTTCATGCATCATTGGTTCGGTTCTCCCATGTTGGTTCGGCTGACTCACAAGGTTCGCTGGTTGAAGAGGAGGTTCGGCAGATCGTGGGTTCGTGGGACCTTGTGGGTTCGCCACCCATGAGAGGGTTCGGCCATTGTTCACGAAAGGTTAGCTCATGCAAGTTGAGTTCCCAGCTGGTCAACAGGTTCGGGGATGGTTCGTGGAGTTGCGGGAGGGTTCGGCCATGTGGATGCAGTAATGGTTCGGTGGCTGCAAAAGGGTTCGGCTGAGTGTAATGTTTCGCAGCCATGGTTTTGAGGTGCACAGGTTCGTTCCTGCAACCACGAAAGCTGTGCATCATCCCCATCTTCATCAACTCATGGCTGTTGAAAGCTAGACCCATGATGGTGACTCATACAAATGAGTGTTCGCAGGTGTCGAGTTCTAAGGAGAAGGATATAACCGGCTATGTGTGTGGGTTGAATAACAAGACATGAAACCGTTATTTTCGAACTATTCAAGCTCCAATACCTCGTTTTTCAATGGAGTTGGCTTTAGATCCGTTGTACTTTCATGTAGAGGAGGTCTAGAGCTACGCATGAGTTCAAGAATCACCCAATTTCATGGAGAAACGAAGGAGATATGAAGGATTTAAGGTTGAAAATGGAAGTGGCTTGTGGATTCCGAAAATTGAAGCTAAATGTGATGGTGAAAATGAAAGAAGTGGGCTACTTTAGCCTTTATATACTCCGTGGGTATTCGGGTTTTGTTTAGGTTGCTCGGTTTGTAATCTCTTCGCGTATCCGGAAATTTTACACGTAATTTATATGTAATAATTTAAAAGGAATGTTAATTTAATTATTTGATGAGTTTCAAAATTGTAAAATGTTAAATATTTTATTTTATTAAATTAAAGTCGTTCGTGTCGAGTTTTTGTTGTCGTTTCGTCATATCGCGTCACCATCGCGCGTATTCGTTCGAATCGTCATTCGAACGAACACGACTGTGGTTTTGCTTTCCGACTTTTGTTTTCTACTTTTCAGTCATCATTTCAGAACGTTAAACTCACATATATGTTTGTGTGAATCGTCACCCATGCAAACACACTGTCAGTTCATTCTTCTGAAACGACACTGCAATATTGTTGGAATTGTATTTCCTCACTGTCGGACTCAACTAAACATCCTGTTATGACCTTGTTTTCACATTGAATTGTCGGCCATCTGATTCCTGTCATCTATGGATATCAGATCGCAATCGATTTGTTATTGTTATTCGCTTGAACACTGTTGTTTCTCATGATTCGTTGTGTTAACTGTACTTAGGTTTTCACTTAAATACACACAACTAATGTTTCAAATGTATGTTGTACTTACAGTATTTAAGTTTACACGAAAATACGTATAACTGTTTCTTGTATTTAGAATTCTGTTAATACAAGTACTGTTTATACACATGTAATTACACTTAGTTACTGTTGAAAGTACACGTACCGTACGGACTTGCCGGCCGGTCAGGTACTAGTTGTCACACCTAACTCCATCATACATGCATTCAAGAATTGCTAATCTGCTCAAGAGCTGTGGAACTCCCTATAGCAGATGTATGAAGGATCGGAAGATGTTAAAGAAAATAAGAAGGACCTGCTAAAACAGAAGTTCTAAAACTTGTGTCAACTGAATAATGAGAAGATGACTTCTCAATATCTCAGGTACGTTCAGCTGGTCGATGAGTTAGCATCTGTAGGTGTCAAGATAGAGAACTAGAATGTGATCAGAAAGTTCCTTAGATCACTTCCACAGGCCTGGAACATCTATTCAGTTGCCATCCGAAGAACAGAAAATCTGAGAAAACTCAGTGAACTGTTTGGTATACTCAGTGCTTATCAGATGGAAATAGATGCCCAGGAACCTAAACCCTCTCACCTATCTTCTGGTTCAGCAGCCCTGTATGCACCCATCAACAATCCTCCTGTCCAGAACTATTAAACCATCTACCATCCTACCTCCACACCCATTGTCACCTTTCCCGAAACACCAACTCCATCAACCTCACAGTCAAACCTTTTGTTCAACCCAACACCACCATCAACATTTGGGCAAGGAGCATTCATGGCTGAAGAAACAAACTACTTTCACTTGTGCTAGAAGACTTAAATGGCATTCCAGTCGATGACCTTGAGGAGATGGACATCAACTACCAGATGGCCATGATCTCCTATAGAGCAAAGAAGTTCTATCAAAGAACTAGTAGGAAGTTCAAAAAGCACAACATGAAGACTGGGTTTGGGCTTGACAAATCCAAACTCAAATGCTTTAACTATCAACAACTAGGACACTTTGCCAGGGAATGCAAGTCCTCAAGCTCTCAGCCATCAATTTCCGGGCAACCACATCATAGACCATCAAGCTCATCCAACAGTGCCAACATTGCAGAACAAGAATTTGTAGATTGGAGCTTCCAAGCTGAGGATGATTCAATCTCCAACAGTGCACTGATGGCAAATGACTCAACCTCAACCTCCAAGGTAACAGACACCATATGCACACCTGAATGCTTAGAAACAATAAATGCTTTTAAAAGGTTCAATGCCTAATTCTGTAATGAACTCGAGTCTTTACAAGTTCTAAAGGCAAATTTCTTTGAATCAGAAAGAAATTATAAAGAAAAAATTGGAGAACTGGAAAAGACCATTTCCAGTCTTAAACATGAAGACACTAACAAACAGTGTCAAATAAACAATCTTTTGGAACGTTTAACTACTGCCAAAACAGAACTTGTATTGGCTGAGTCTTACAGAGACAAATTTCTAAGTCAGGGTGAAAAATATGAGAAACTATTCAGAATGTGTGATACAGCTGAACTAGTGAAGAAAAAAGGGACTGGGTTGGGTTACAATAATGCGGAACCCCCATCTGCTTATACTCCAACTGTGGAAGTTAAATGTAAGCCAAAAATCAAGCTTGTGTATGATGAAGAGTTGGACATACACAAGGTTGATCAACTTAATGTTCTCTCTGATCAAAACCCTACTTCCACAACATGTTCATCTGAGGATGACTCTCCCATTAAACTGGAAAATAAAAAACCAGCTTTGAAAACTAATAGGAAAAACAAAAATGTTAATAAATCTCCATTAGTTTTTGTCAAAGCAAAATATACACAAACAGAGAGTATTTCCTTAGATGAGTATGTAACTTGTCCATCTGACAAATCCAAAAGGGGGAGATCAGTAGAGAGAAAAACAAGCTTTTCAGGAACTTTTGGAAATCCTTCAACCAAACAAACAAGCAAAATGAATCATCACTCTACAAAAGAGAAAGATCAGACTGGGTGTCTGATGTGTGGTGAGAAAAACCATTTTGCTGCTGACTGCTTCTATAATCCAAGAAGCAGAGTTTACTCAGAAGTACAAGGAAGGGGTATGAAGAAAAGTTGGAGCAAGTCATCAACCTCTTCCGATGAACAAGGAAGAAAACCATGCAAGAAATTATCGGAAGCAAGTACTTCCGATAATCGGAAGAAGCTTGTAAGGAAGGCTTCGGAAGAAAAGAGAGCATCGGAAGCTCATGAAAAGAAGGATTCCAATAAAACTAATACATCTAAGTTCTAAGGAAAAGGATGTAGAAAACCGGTGAGCTGAGGAGAGACTAACTTAACCAGGATCAAGAGCTTAGACAAAGCTTTTGGTGTTTTGCTCCCTCTTGAGTTTTGCTCTTTAGTTATTTTAGTGTTTAGTTTTCATAAGTTAGAAGAAAAGAAAAGAAGAGAAAACAGTAGGGCAACACAAAGAAGATTCAGAAAAGTGTTGTTCTATATTTTTATTCAGACTATGTTGGGGTATAAATAGCCCCGACATTTAATGTTTCAGGACAAATACAAGAAGAAGACAAACAGATAAGACTGATGACACTATTACAGACACTGTAGCATCAGAATAGTACAAGTGTAAAGTCAACATAGGATCTTTAAAGATCTTAGTTCAGACTTTTGTACTGATGCTAAAACATTATTCTTTCGGAAGCTCTTTATAGAAAACTATCTAATGTAGACAGTTATCCAAAAGAAGGTTACATTTATTCTTTCATCAGAAGAAACATATGTCTTCTGAAATATTGTTTTTCTTCCGAGGCAGATGTCTTTGGAAGTCTTCCGAAGTAAATGACTTTTATTCTTCGGAAGCAAGTGTTCTCTTCCGATAGTGTCTTCTGAGGTTTGTCTTCAGATAGAGTCTTCCGAAGCAACTTCTGAAGTATTGTCTTCGGAAGCATTTTTCTTTTATTTGTCTTCGGAAGCAATTTTCTTTTATTTGTGTCTTCCGAAGGTTCTTCTGAAGACTTGTCTTCGGAAGCTAGTGTCTTTTATTTGTCTTCGGAAGCAATTGGCTTTTATTTGTCTTCCGAAGGTTCTTCTGAAGATTTGTCTTCGGAAGCTAGTGTCCTGCAACATTTATTACAAAGATTATTTGAAAGGTGGTTTTGCTTCGTCAGTCCTTATTTTCCAACAATCTCCCTCTGGACTGATGAAGCCAAAACCACTTAATGTTAGATCCCAATCAATTTCTAGAACATCAGACTCAGTTGGGAAAAGAAATGAGAAAGATTCAAATGGGATCTTAGTAAAGCAAAGGCTTCTTTGTTTATCAGAGCTAATCAGAGCTAGGCTTCTTTGGATTATCTCCCTCTTTTTGGCTTAATCAGCCGGAGACAAGGCAGGGAAGAAAGAAAGACAGAAAGAAGTGAGAGAAATGCTCCGTGAAGGGCAGGGGAGGAAGGGTAGTAGTAGTGAAGGTGGTTGAAAAGATTAGAAAACCTTCAAGTGAAGGTGCCTGCATGTGGTTGGATTTGGAGTACAGGACTAAAGATATCCGTCAATTCCATAGTATGAAGAACTGATTCGTCCATCATTTTGTAGATGTCATCCGAATCCCTGACTAGAGAGTCAGTTTTATTATGACCTGAGTCCATCTCAGAGATGTCATAAACCCCTTTTTCTTGGTTCTGGGGATTTCCTAGCCTTAGTTTAAAGAAAAACTTCATTGGCTGTTGCCATACCAGGAGTCTTATTGCCTAATCCATTCAAATGAAAAGCCATTGGATTTGCATGTGAAATGGATGCTCCTGATATATGATCAGGAGGTCAAGATGGACTTGACGACCGGATCTCATCCTCTTTTATAGGGTAGAGAAATGTTGATGGATAGTGGGGGGCTTTTAGAAACAGAGTTGTCCCTGGGAGAGAGGACGACCAACTGAAAGTCAACTGACATTTCAATGGTTAGTTAGGGTTCCCTTAGGAATACAACATCATCCTGTGAAGAGGACGAATGAGGAGCAGGATGGGAAGAGATGCTTGATATATCTGTGAGGATGAAACAGATGTATCCATGTGTTCAGTGGGAACACAATCATGTTCAGGGATCTCATCTTCCTGAACAGATTCTTTTGGGTTTATTAGGCTTGGAGGGTTTGGGAGAAGTATTTTATGGCCAGTACCTAAGTTAGGTGTGGAAGAAGGGTGGATGTGGGTTTACTAAAGATGGGTGTTTCTTTAGTATCATCCATCATTTTGAACATCAGTTAGTCAAGTCCGTCGTAATATTATGAAGATCAAAGAGACAAACTGAAGGCATAGCCGGAACTTATGAACATTTTGGATGATATACCAGGTTATCAAACAGATGTTATTTGAAATAGTTGCCTGTAAAGATCAAAAGGACTGACTTCTACATAATCAAGTTTTTCAGGTTAACCTAAAAAGTTCATGATTAAGTATGAAATTACAAAACTGAGTTAGAATAAGAGAGAGAGAGGTTGAGACTTACACATTTGGTCAGGAAGACATGTTCATGCACATCCGAAAAGTACAGACGAAATTTTGTGAGGAATGAAGCCTGGTCCGAAGCCGTTACGCCATTATCATAAGCATGAAGCTTGTGACAAAGGAAGCATAAGTGCTTCGTGCCAGACGACATGCCTGACAATTTATCATCCGTAACCATGAGCATTACTTAGAGTCTTCAAGAGGAAGAAGAGTTTCTTGAAAAACCAGAGGAGGAATAGGGTTTAAGTGGAATTATGGAGAAGAAGATGATAAATAAGGGAAGTAATCCGAGAAGATTATTGGTTAAAAGAAAATGGCGGTAATAATCTTCTTGAGCCGTGAGAGTCAGTATTGAGACTCGGGTCTATCAGAAAGATTGACAACTGTCACATCAAATGCAAAGCTCAAGATTTTTATTGCAGAATCGGAAGAATCTTATTTTAGACACAAGTGAAATAAACTTATGAAAGTTATCGGAAGAAGAAAATAGAAGAAGAGGATATCTTCGGAAGAAAAGACATCGGAAGGAGAGGAATGTAACAATGGAAAGTTTAAACATCAGATAGATATGAAGCAGTGATTATATAGCCACTGATCCTATCTGTGTATATAGATAATTACTGAAAGAAATCAAGAGTTCTTTATCAGTTGTTTATCCAATATCCATTGTTTGGATAATTAAAAAAAATTATCCTTTAATGTTTATTAACTCATATTTATCATGCCCAGTTTTGCTACAAACTTAGAGAAAGTTGAGGAGTCTAAGGGCTTGGTAAATATGTCAGCTATTTGATCACTTGTAGAGACATGTTCTGGAACTATTAGTCCTTTTTCAAAACAGTCTCTAATGAAGTGATGCCTTATTTCAATGTGTTTGGTTTTAGAATGATAGACAGGATTTTTTATTATGTTTTTGGCAGCTTCGCTGTCTATCAGAAGAGGTGTTTTTAGTTCAGTTATTCCAAAATCTAGCAGTTGATATTGTAACCAAAGAATTTGGGCAGTGCAATGGGCTGCAGCAATGTATTCAGCTTCAGCAGTTGAATTTGACACTGATGTTTGCTTCTTGCTTTGCCATGACACTAAGCAACCTGCAAAGAACTGATAACCTCCTGAAGTAGACTTTCTGGTGAGCGAGCAGCCAGCATAATCACTATCTGTAAAACCAACAAGCTTGCAAATTTGATTAGCAGGATACCAAATACCTAGTACAGGAGTACCTTTAAGATATCTGAGTATCCTCTTCACAAATGAAAGATGAGATTGTTTGGGAGCAGATTGATATCTTGCACAGACACATGTTGCATACATGATGTCTGGCCTTGATGCAGTAAGATACATCAGAGAACCAATCATGCACCGGTAGAGAGTTTGATCTACAGGTTCACCATTGTCATCTGAACATATGCCAGGACTTGTTGCCATGGGAGTAGAAATTATTTTGCAATCATTCGTATCAAATTTATTTAGAAGATCTTTTACATATTTAGATTGATGAATGAAAGTCCCGTGTGGGGTTTGTTTGACTTGAAGTCCTAAAAATGTTTTTAGTTCACTTAAAGCACTCATTTCAAACTTAGAAGACATTAATTTAGAGAATTGTTCACACATGGACTGTTTTGTTGATCCAAAAATGATGTCATCAACATAAATTTGGACTAACAAGAGTTCCTTATCTACCCTTTTTATGAACAAAGTCTTATCAATGGTTCCCCGTGAGAAATTATTAGAAAGAAGGAATTGAGAGAGAGTGTCATACCATGCTCTTGGAGCTTGTTTTAGGCCATAAAGTGCTTTGTCTAGTTTGTACACCCAATCAGGATGATGAACATCATCAAATCCTGGTGGTTGACAAACATAGACTTCCTCTTTTATTGTCCCATACAGGAAAGCACTCTTTATGTCCATCTGGTATACCTTTATGTTATGAGAGATAGCAAATGCTAGGAAGAGTCTAATGGCTTCCAATCTTGCCACAGGAGCAAAAGTCTCATCATAGTCAATACCTTCCTCTTGACAGTAACCTTGCACAACTAACCTGGCCTTATTTTTTATTATAATGCCTCTGTCATCTGTTTTATTTCTGAATACCCATCTGGTTCCGATGGGATATTTTCCATCGGGCAAGGGACATAAAGTCCAAACATTTTGCCTTTTGAACTGCAACAGTTCATCTTGCATTGCCTCTACCCAATTATTGTCTTTAAGAGCCTCCTGATATTTAGACGGCTCAATTTGGGATAGAAAGGCTGCATGAAGACAAAAGTTTGAAATCTGGCTTCTTGTTTGAACTCCTTTACTTAGATCACCTAAGATTTGTTCTAGAGGATGATTTTTGTTGAAAGGAATGATGTCCAAACAGTTATTTGAGGAGGCAGCATCGGAATAAGATAAGTTTTCGATGGGGGTCAGAGAGTTTGGAATGTGATCAGGAACATCTATGGATGCATTATCCAAGACAGGAGATGGAGGAGTAGATGGTATATCGTCTTGGTTTTGAGAATTTTCTTCTTGAGAATTTATTTGATGAGATGGAAAAGAAGTGAAGAACTTTGAAACAGAATCGTCCTCAATAGAAGATAGATCTTCAGAAGTTTGACATGACTCTGATAAAGGAGAAGAAGAGGGGATGGAAGGGATGAATGAGAAGCTTTCAAGATCAAAAAGATCATCAGGTGCAGAAGGAAAGGATGAGGTTGACGCTAATTCATTAAATTTTACATCAATAGATTCCTCAATTATTTTTGTTCTGAGATTGAAAGCTCGATATGCTTTAGAAGTCTGAGAATATCCAACAAAGTATCCAGAATCAACTTTAGCAGCAAATTTGGACAAAGAGTCTTTTGTATTTAGGATAAAACACGGACATCCAAAGACTTTGAAGAAGGAAATGAGAGGCTTTATTTTATACAGAATTTCATAGGCAGTCTTGTTATGTCTTTTTACAATGTGAACTCTGTTCAATGCATAACAAGCAGTGTTTACTGCCTCAGCCCAGAATGATAAAGGTAATCCTGAGTCTGCAAGCATGGTTCTTGCAGCTTCAATCAGTGTCCTGTTCTTTCTTTCTACAACTCCATTTTGAGCAGGAGTTCTAGGAGCACTATATTGTCTAAGGATTCCTTTAGAAATACAAAATTTATCAAGGACTTGATTTTTGAATTCTGTGCCATTGTCACTCCTTATCATTTTAACAGGAAGACTGAATTGTCTTTCAAGATGAGTGACAAGAGCAATTATTTTATCAGAAGTCTCATCTTTGCTGAAAAGGAAGAAGGTCCAGCAAAATCTTGAGTAATCATCTACAACAACTAGACAATATCTTTTTCTTGCCAAACTAGCTACCTTCACTGGACCAAACAGATCCATATGAAGCAGATTAAGACAGTTAGTTGTTTTGGATTCCTCAATAGACTTATGTGAAGTTTTATGTTGCTTTCCCTTTAAGCAAGATTCACATTGACCTTCAAAATGAAATTCTTTAGAAGGCAATCCTCTTACTAAGGAAAGGGTGGAAAGCTTATGAAGAGTTTGGTGATTAAGGTGACTAAGTCTTCTGTGCCAGAGAGTGGTTTCAGAAGATGATGCCTTGGCTATCAAACATGTAGGAGAAGATGTTTGAGAATCAGTAGTCATGTCTACAATATAGACGTTTCCACTTCTTTTAGCCGTTAGCAAAGTGTGTTGATCAATCAAGACCTTTATTTTTGAGTTTATTTCTGGAGAAAGAATTTTGCAACTGTCTTTAGTGAAAAATGAATTAAAATTTTTGTCAGCCAGTTGAGAAACACTCAAGAGATTAAACTTGAGGTTTTCAACTAAGCTAACATCTTTAAATTTCAAATTTCCTCCTGAGACAGAACCGGATCCCACTATCCAACCTTTTGCATTATTTCCGAAAGAAACAGATCCACCATTATTTGGAATGAAGTCATTTAGAATGGATCTGCATCCAGTCATGTGCCTAGATCCTCCACTATCCACATACCAGAGATGATTTTGGTTTGAAGAGGATTTCTGCACATGAGAATTATGTACAAAAGATTAGACATGGGGTATTTTATTTTATTTATTTGTTTGGTTTATTTTGTTGTGTATCTTTCATCAATTTCTGCATCATTAACAGCAGTTGTTGCTGATTTTGTTGGAGAAGATTGATTTGAGAATCCACAGGAGAAGAGTTAGCACCATTATTAGAGCAAGAAACTGGGTTCACCTTAGAGTAAGGAGGTGGTGTTCCCAAAATGGAAGGTCTGGAGTTAGTTCTCAAGGAAGAGGGTAAGACAGAGGAAGAATGAGGATGTGTCCTAACAGATTTGTTACTTGCTGTTCTTACTTTCTTCATCTTATTAGGGAGGTTCCCTTTAGATGAAGAAGTATGATCAGCTTTCAACTTATTTGCCTTTATCCTAGCTTTCTCCAAAGGTGTTTTTGTTCTGCAGTTTTCAGTAGCATGATTGTACTTAAAACATTTTAAGCAGGCTGGGGAAAGAGAGGAATAATTTGGGATGAAAGGTCTGTTTGCTTTCATTGTGGGATAAGGAGGATGAGGATGAGAATGAGGAAACTGGATATTTATCATAGGTTCTTTTCCTTTATCAAGATTTGACTTGATATTAGAAGTGAATCCAGACTTTATTGTTTCTTCTGAACAAGGGGTAGGGCTCATATTAGGAGCAATCTCACTTTGTTCTGAAGAGTTATTGTGTTGAACTGAGTTCAACTGAGATTTTTCTATTCTGGTCAGATTTGTATTAGTGGGATATAAAAACTTAGAGAAATAGTTTGGCTGATACACCAACGAAGGTGTATCTTTTATTGAAGGAATTTCATCAGGAAGAAAGGTTGGTGAAACAGGTTCAGGAGTAGTTTCTTCCTTATTATTATCAATGGGTGTATAATCATCCGGTTGAGCAGTATGATTATACCCAATTCCAAATCTTGCCTTGCTGTGAACTTGCTTTTGTAAAAGCATCTTGAATCCTTTGCAAGATTCAACCCACTTTTCACAGCTTACTTGAGTTTGAGATAGTTCATCTTTACAAGCATAATATTTTTCTCTTTGTAGATCAAAAGATGCTTGTAAATTGATTTTCTCAGTTTTCAAGGCACATAGTTCATTATCTTTTATTTTTATTAATTTTTCCATTTCAGAATTTTTATTGTCCAGAAGTTGTTCCAAATCCTGATTTTGCTTTTGAAGCAACATATTGGCTTTCTTTATTTTTGCAAAAGCCTCTATGCAAGCATTGGAACATAATTTTTCTAAGGTGGAAGAGGATACCTGAGCATCAGAAATATCTGCTTCAGGTTGATCAGAAGAGCAAGAATCTTCACCAACAGCCATAAGAGCAAAATTTGTTGGTTCAAAAGTGATGAGGGCATGGCCAACATCTTCAGGCAAGCTGCTCCAGTCTATGTACTCTTGAGAGAAAAGAGCCTGTTGACCAGATGATGAAGATTTGACAGCATGTCCGGGAGTATTTATTTGTGAAGAAGGAGCTGTAACAACTTGAAGTGAGGCAGGAGTAAGTTGGTACATGTTTCCATTTGCAGTTTGTACATATTGCACATTGTTAGAAGAGTTTTGTGCAATGTGTGCTGATTCTTGAGGATTATTGGACCTTTTGAAAGAAGAAAAGGTGGATGAATGTGGTGTTGAAGAGATGTGTGAAGGTATGTTTGGATAGGTCACATAAGAAGAAGGGTTAGAGTTTGAAGCATTAGTGCATTCCTTGGCAAAATGTCCAGTGCCATGACATCTATAACATTGGACGGTAGCCTTATTTAGACCAATCCTGGTTTTTCCATGGATACCAGGAAATTTTCTTCCTGTCCTCTTGTAGAACTTGTTAGTTCTTATGCTCAAGAGAGCCAGTTGATGGAGAATATCCATCTCTTCCAAGTCATCACTTGGAACTTGATGAAGATCGTCCATGATAAAACAAGGATGGTCAGAGGGGAGAGAGTGGTCATCACATGAAGAGAATGAAGAGGTGATACCAGTAGTTATGTCAATATGTTCATCATAACCCTGATCATTTATCACAGAGTTATGACTAAGGAGAGCAGTATTCCCTTGAACATACTCTTCAGTTGATTTTCCAGATTTTATTAGTTTTCTTTTCTGGTCAATCTCTCGCTCAAAAGTGAGTAACTTACCATGAAGTTGGGTAAGTGAGAGTTTACCAAAATCTGGTGAAGATCTCATGACTATAGAGTAAGTTTCCCATTTTTCAGGGAGAGATCTTAAAAATCGATTTAGAACTGAGACAGGAGGATACACTTGACCAGCTAATTTTAGTTCACTTAAGAGAGAAGTGAACCTTTCAAATTGCTGAGTCAGTGACTCATTATTTAGTTGGCAGAATGTCTCATATTGTTGAGCCAATATCTCTCTAGTATTGGCTACAACATCATCAGTACCACCGAATTGCTCTTTTAGAGCATCCCATAAGTCCTTAGCAGACTCATGGTGAAGAAGACCCGAATAGATTTCATTCGGAAGGGCCATGGCCAGCTGAGCATGTGCCTTGGCATCAAGCTCCAATTTATGAAAGTCTTCTTCAGTATAGTTTCGGGGATCCTTAGGGACATCATCTCCAGTCTCTGTGTCCAAGACCATTGGTTTATGAGGTCCGAACATGACAGACTTCCAACATCCTGTATGATTATTTGACAGGAAATGTAACATCCGTCTCTGCCAAATATTATATTGATGCCTAACCAGAATTGGTGGCTTCGTGGCAGAACCAGTGTTATGCGGGTCTAAGGTGAATTTTTCTGCCATTTGTTTAAACCGTTTTGAGTAAATCAATAGTGAGTACTCAAGATAGTTTGGTTGAAGGATTTTTGAACACTTTAGAGTTTCAAAAATCAATCTTCAGCAGATTTAGAAAAGATTAAGATAAAAGAAAACTAAACACTGATATCAGGGTGAGCTTTGAATTTTAGTTTCGATGGTTAAACCAAAACTAAAGAACAAGGCTCTGATACCAATTGTAGAAAACCGGTGAGCTGAGGAGAGACTAACTTAACCAGGATCAAGAGCTTAGACAAAGCTTTTGGTGTTTTGCTCCCTCTTGAGTTTTGCTCTTTAGTTATTTTAGTGTTTAGTTTTCATAAGTTAGAAGAAAAGAAAAGAAGAGAAAACAGTAGGGCAACACAAAGAAGATTCAGAAAAGTGTTGTTCTATATTTTTATTCAGACTATGTTGGGGTATAAATAGCCCCGACATTTAATGTTTCAGGACAAATACAAGAAGAAGACAAACAGATAAGACTGATGACACTATTACAGACACTGTAGCATCAGAATAGTACAAGTGTAAAGTCAACATAGGATCTTTAAAGATCTTAGTTCAGACTTTTGTACTGATGCTAAAACATTATTCTTTCGGAAGCTCTTTATAGAAAACTATCTAATGTAGACAGTTATCCAAAAGAAGGTTACATTTATTCTTTCATCAGAAGAAACATATGTCTTCTGAAATATTGTTTTTCTTCCGAGGCAGATGTCTTTGGAAGTCTTCCGAAGTAAATGACTTTTATTCTTCGGAAGCAAGTGTTCTCTTCCGATAGTGTCTTCTGAGGTTTGTCTTCAGATAGAGTCTTCCGAAGCAACTTCTGAAGTATTGTCTTCGGAAGCATTTTTCTTTTATTTGTCTTCGGAAGCAATTTTCTTTTATTTGTGTCTTCCGAAGGTTCTTCTGAAGACTTGTCTTCGGAAGCTAGTGTCTTTTATTTGTCTTCGGAAGCAATTGGCTTTTATTTGTCTTCCGAAGGTTCTTCTGAAGATTTGTCTTCGGAAGCTAGTGTCCTGCAACATTTATTACAAAGATTATTTGAAAGGTGGTTTTGCTTCGTCAGTCCTTATTTTCCAACAAAGGAGAACTTCGGAAGCCAAACCTCACCCAACTGTAAAAACCCAATCATCGGAAGCAAAAACAAAAAGTGCTTCCCATCAGGAACTAATTAACTTATGGCCATGTGCAGGGGCAGCAGGAATCAAAGAGCAACTTGTGGATAGTTGATAGTGGCTGTTCCAGGCACATGACAGGCAACAAGACTCACCCACACAAATATGAACCATTCTTTGGTGGGTCTGTTGCATTTGGAAGTGATCCAGTGGGAGGATACATCACAGGTAGGGGCACAATTACAAATGGTAAGGTAAGCTTTGAGAATGTACATTTTGTGAAGGAACTGAATTATAATTTACTGAGTGTATCACAGGTGTGTGATCAAAAGCATAACATGTTGTTCACTGAGCATGAATGCATTGTTCTGAAGCCATGATTTGTAGTCCCAAATGATCAGATCCTGCTCAGAGCTCCTAGAAGGAACAACATGTACATGCTAGACATGAGCACAACTGAACCACTCAGTAATATAAGCTGCTTTGTCTCAAAAGCTTCACTTGATGAGTCATCTCTTTGGCATAGAAGACTTTGTCATGTAAACCTTAAGAATATGAATAAAGTTGTCA
The DNA here is from genome assembly GCA_009363875.1 of Mikania micrantha. Taxonomy (NCBI): domain Eukaryota; kingdom Viridiplantae; phylum Streptophyta; class Magnoliopsida; order Asterales; family Asteraceae; genus Mikania; species Mikania micrantha. Next base: position 74,032,024 of record CM018694.1, on the reverse strand, counting down.
AAAATAACTTAGTAACTGGTTTACCAACAAAGGAATTCATTTGTGTTGATAAATGTGTTGCTTGTTTAAAAGGAAAGTAGCACAAATCATCTCACCATGCCAAAGAGATAAACTCTATCACAACAGTCCTGCATCTGCTGCATATGGACTTGTTTGGCCCCACAAGTGTTAAAAGTCTTGGTAGAAAGTCATATTGCTTGGTGGTCACTGATGATTTCTCTCGGTATACCTGGGTATTTTTCTTAAGTACCAAGGATGAAACTGCTGAGACCCTAAAGTCATTCATACTTAGGGTGGAGAATGAAAGTGATCACCATGTAAAAATAATCAGATCAGATCAAGTAACAGAATTCAAGAATCATGTTTTAAATTCATTTTGTGAATCTAAAGGTATCACAAGACAATTTAGTGCTCCTAGGACTCCACAACAAATGGTTTTGCTGAGAGAAGGAACATGACACTAATTGAGGCTGCAAGAACCATGTTGTCTGATGCCAAACTTCCAATAACTTTTTGGGCAGAAGCAGTCAACACTGCCTGTCATGTCCAAAACAGAGTATTGGTAGTTAAGACACATGGTATGACTCCTTATGAAATTTGGCATAAGAGAAAGCCATTTATTGGATTTCTCAAACCATTTGGATGTCAGTGCACCATCTTGAATACCAAAGATCACTTAGCCAAGTTTGCTGAGAAATCAGCTAAGGGCTACATTGTTGGGTACTGTTCCCATGCGAAAGCATATAGAGTATACATCAAAGCTTCCAGAATTATTGAAGAGTATGCAAATGTTCAGTTCAATGAACATACTATCAATAAGCCTGGAACTGGTCCTGGTTGGCTATTTGATCTTGATAGCTTTACATCTGCATTTAGTCTTGTGAAAATGTATGTTCCAGGGTTACAATCAAATACCACAGACTCCTCCCAGTCCACAAGAGAAGAAGACTTTCGTGTTGAACTGCCAATAGCTTCAAGACAAATCTTGACAGAATCCACTTCAGCACACAATGATGTCTCCCAGTCTGAGACATTGAACACATCTCATGCTGTCCTTGTAAGTGACTCTACTTCAGTTCCATTGAGTTGAGAAGAAGATGTGAATCCCTCAACAGTCCAATCAGTTCCAGACACTCTGGAAACTTTTTCTCCCGGAGAAAGTAGTCCCGCAACAGTCCAATCTGAAAGACCACAAGATATGCCAGCAATCAGCTTGAGGTGGTACTTCCGAACCTTGAGCTCAGTAATCTGGATTTAAATTCTCAGCTGGATGTGATTCCTAGAACTCGTATCCATAACACACATCCAGTTGAGAACATTATTGGAAATGTTGAAGAAAGAGTCAGAACAAAAAGCTCTATGCATGAAGCAAACATCTGTCTGTTCTCTTGCTTTCTATCCCAAGTATAACCAAAGAAAGTTGCTGAGGCATTAAAAGACAACAGTTGGGTAGAAGCAATGCAGGAGGAGCTTCTTCAATTTTGAAAGGTAAGGTGTTTGGAAGCTTTGCCCTTTACCTAAGGGTAAGTATCCCATTGGAACAAAATGGGTGTTAAGAAACAAGAAGGATGACAAAGGTTTTGTCATCAAGAACAAGGCTAGGTTGGTAGTTCAAGGGTATACTCAGGAAGAAGGCATAGATTATGATGAAGTTTTTGCTCTAGTTGCAAGAATTGAAGCAATCAGAATATTTCTAGCTTTTGCAGCTGCCAAGAACTTTAAAGTGTTTCAAATGGATGTGAAGAGTGCCTTTCTTTATGGAATCATTGATGAGGAGGTATATGTGTGTCAGCCTTCTGGTTTTGAAGATCCAAAGTTTCCTGACCATGTCTGTAAGCTTGATAAAGCTCTTTATGGGCTACATCAAGCTCCCAGAAAGTGGTATGAAACTTTATCTTCTTTTCTATTGGCTAACAACTTTAAGAGAGGAACAATTGATAAGACTCTCTTCTTCAATAAGTCCAATCAACATATCATGCTAGTACAGGTCTATGTTGATGACATTATCTTTGGTTCTACAAATGAATCTCTCTGCAAGGACTTTGAATCACTAATGAAGTCCATGTTTGAAATGAGTTCAATGGGAGAACTCACTTTCTTTCTTGGATTACAGGTGAAACAAACTCCTACAGGGATTTTTATTAGTCAATCAAAGTATGTCAAGGACATTCTTGAAAGATTCAAGCTGACTGATTGCAAAGCTCTGGAAACTCCAATGTCCAAGACAACATCTCTTAGCCCTAATCTTGAGGGGGAGGATGTTGATCAACACCAATACAGAGCAATGATTGGTTCCTTGATATATCTCACAGCAAGCAGGCCTGATATAATGTTTACAACTTGCTTGTGTGCAAGATGTCAGGCCAATCCCAAAGTTTCACACATGCTTGCTGTAAAAAGAATTTTTAGATACCTCAAAGGTGCACCTGGTCTAGGATTGTGGTATCCTGGAAATGAAGATTTTCAGTTCATGGCTTATACAGACAATGATTATGGAGGATGCAACATCAGCAAGAAATCAACATCAGAAGGATGTCAATTTCTTGGATCCAGGATTGTGTCATGGCAATGCAAGAAACAGTCATGTGTTTCTACCTCTACTACAGAGGCAGAATACATTGTTGCCTCTAGTTGCTGTGCACAAGTCATTTGGATTCAAAATCAGATGAAAGATTATGGACTAGAGCTGTTCAACACTCCTATACAGATAGATAATTCAAGTGCCATCTCCATCATTAACAATCCTGTCAAGCACTCCAAGACCAAGCACATTGATATCATATATCATTTCATCAGAGATTGTGCAGAAAAGAAGTTGATTCATCTAATCAAAGTTGATACAGAACACAATCTGGCTGACCTCTTCACCAAAGCATTTGATGAAGGAAGATTCAGGTATTTAATAACAGCCATTCGCATGATTAACTTTGAATAAATGAATAAATAAAGAAATGAATAATTCTTCGGAAGATAAACTTAATGTATCTTCTGATGAGTAATTACTCCTCAGAAGATAGTTTAAGTCTTCGGAAGCATTATTCTTTCTTTATGTCGGAAGATGTCACACTTCAGAAGATAAATTCTCTTCTGAAGTATTATTCTTCCGATACATTATTCCTTTGGAAGCTCAATCTTCTGAACTTACCTTTCAGAAGAAGATGTCTTCCGAAGAACATTTCTTCTGATGAATATATTTAAACCTTCAAAAGATATACTTCTGATGATAAACTTATATGCTTCAGAAGTAAGTATCTTCTGAAGAACATCTTTGGTCTCATGAACTACTTCCGATGACTAATTCTCTCGGAACCAAATCTGTCCTTAGCCATTTTTGAATAATAAATGAGCTGTCTTTAGAATTATTTTTTCTGACTTCCGGCTCTCAAAATTTAATGTGTTTCTATATTAAATGCTGACATCCGAAGGTATAAAAGGTCTCTCGCTCATTCATCTTCTCTCACCGTTTCATTTCAAATTTCTTTTCTATCCAAATTTTAACCTAAAAACCATCGATCACCATGGAACTCCTCGCCTTCAGACCCACTCACAATCTACCTGCGGAGCTATCAGCAGACAATGATGCTGATTTTGCTCCAATCATCTCCTTCCTTCGAAGGAGTAGGTATTTCTTTGTCCTGACGGTTCAGCCCATGGTGTATGAATCTCATCACCAACAATTTTGGGCATCCTGTTCAGTTTCTTCATCTCCCAATGGTCGGATTCTTAATGCCACCATTGATGCTCATCCCATTTCTATCACAGTGGAGACCATCTCTCGACATCTTCAACTTTGTGATGTTGGGGGAAGGGTCTCATTCACTAAGGATGAGGTAGCAGTGACCTTTAGGTCAATGGGGTATGCAGGTCCTCTTCCTTCAACAACTTATTTGAAGGGAAGAGTGTCCTATAATTATAAGTACCTCATACATTTATTTTTGCACTGTCTTTCTATTAAGACAGGTGGTTGGGATCAAGTTCCTTCTGATTTAGCTTCGGCTATTCATGGCTTGTTCTCCAACCAACTTTTTAACTTTTCTGCTTTTATTTTCAATAATTTGCTTGACAATCTTTCGTCACCAAAGAAATTTTGTATGTATCCCAGGTTTTTGCAGCATATATTTTATGGTGAGTTAGGTTCTGTCCTCTCACTAACTGGGAATATATACAAAATATCCTTGGTAACCTCTGAGGTTTTTGTGCAGTTGAAGAAGAAGAGTACCCAGTTCTCTGGGAACTTTACTCCTCTTCTTCCTTCTATGGAGTCACCAACTCCTGAAGGTGACAGCTCTGTTGTACCCACAGATGCTGAACCCACACCTTCCATTTCAGTTCTTCACCCCATCAAAATTACCTACAAACGCCGCCGAACCCCTGAACAGCTCTCTACAGCTGTTCAGGCCCCTTCTTCTGAACCCATCAAGAAAAAGGTGAAGAGAACTGTCAAGGGCACAGTTCCACCTAAGGTGAAAGCCACACCTATTGTTATTCCTCAGGTTCTTCCTCTGGAACCTGTGGCTGCCCTTAACCAGCTTGATAGCCCTCAGAGTATGTCACATCACATACCTGAGAATACCCAAAGGGATGCCCCCATCATTGAGTCTGCTTCTGATGCAGCAACTCCATTAGAACAGAGATTGTCTCCCAAGTGTCCAGGATCCTATCACCCAGAAATGCCCCCCACCCACTCTATTACCCAGGCTCAAGGAATCTCTGCTATGGCTGTGGATGAACCACTCTTTCCCACTACCCAAACACTTATGAGAGTGGTGACACAGCTACAAGCCAGGTTTGCTGACCCAGAGCCTATCATTTCAGAGGTTGACCCCAGGAGTACTGAAGGGGTCAATGCAGATGAGGCTGCCACTAATGTTGAACCTTCTCAGGTTCTCCAGGACAGTGGTATAGGCAATAGGACCTCACCTGTGGCAACCCATACTGGGGAGGACTTCTTTGAAGCCCTTCTCAGTGAGGGGAATCCAGGGTGCCAAGAAACCATATCTGGTGATGGAGGTGCAGGAGCCAGGCTCAGGACTCCATCGCCCAATGACTCCACTTATGTGGATGAGGGCACAACAACACAGGAATTGACGGCCACCATCACATCCCTCCAAGCCAGGGTAGCTCACCTGGAAGCTGAGGTTGCTACCCTACAGCTTGAGGTCCAGGCCCAAGAGGCTACTACCCTGGACCTCAGGAGGTGCCCCTCAGTCGTACTTCAATCTTTCAATCCTGATCCTGCTACAACTACATTTCTCTCTCCTGATGCTACCAAAAAGGGGGAGAATGTACCATCTACAGGATCAGAACCAGAAGTAAGAGAAGAGGAAGTTGCACAGGATGTCAACCCATCCATAGTCACCTTGACTAATGAATGGGATGACTTCTTGGGCACTTACTTCCATGATTCCACTACTTCCTCTTCCTCTTCTTCTGAGGCAGAGGCTGCCAAAGAGACAGAATAAGAAGCTGCAACAACAAATGTCTTTAACGAGCCTCAGTCCTCTGTTGGGACTCAAAGGTCCCCTTCTGGGACTTAGTCTCCTACTAAGACTACAGCCCAGGTTGCCATGGAGGATATTACTCAGGAAGAACAACCTATCTCCATGGAACCTGTGTTTGAAGACCTCTCCTCAACTCCTGAGCACTCTGTGGATACTGCTAAGGAATCACCCAAGATGGTTGGTCAACCGGAGGGGGCAGTGAATGCTAAGGTTAACTCCGAAGCTGCAACTGCTTCTGAAGGCCCAGTCATTATTGATGATTCCTCCTCAGAGGAGCTACTTGCCAATGAACCAGCTGGTGAGGCTACAGGATCCATCTCCTCTAGGTCAAAAGAAATGGACAAAGGAAAACAAAAAATAACCCCAGAGGAGGAAGTAGAGATAGAGGAGAGGAGACCCAAGAAGATGAAGGGCCGACCAGACACTTCCCTGGATGATGAGCTTATCAGACTTTCTGATCTTCTCCAGGAGAAGGGATGTGACTTAGATGAAGTATTGCTCTGGTCGGTGCCTAAGATGGCTGCCGAGCTGGACAAGGTGCAGCAGCAGGAACAGGCAGCTGCTGCATCCAAAGCCATGGTGAAGCTGACAAAGGAACAAAAGGAGCAAGCCTACAGAGATAAAATGAAGGCAATCCTCCTCCAGTATGGTTTTTATGCTCGGCAGCTAGGCTCTATGAAGAACTCAACCATGGACATACATGTCATGGACATCAAGGCCAAAGTTGCCAGAGGTGAGTTACCTTCAATAGAGCAGATACAGGCTCAAAAGGCAAGCCTAAACTTAGGCTTAGGTTTAGGGGGAGTAGCTACCATTGAAGTCATGTGTGGGGAAGTCACAAAAACCATGTTCCCCCTAAACCCTAAGGAAGAACCAGCCTCTCCTCCATCAAGCCCTTTTATGGACAACATGCCAATCTCTTCAGTGATCAAGATCAAGTGGGGTAAAGACACTGCAATGAAACAAAAATCAACAAACCCTGATCCTGAGAGACAATCAAAGGCTGATGAGAGGAGAGAAGAGCCCTCAACAACTGAGGATGCTGGTCCATAGCCCACTGCAACAACAGATGCAGCAGTGGGCTCAAATGTGGAAGATCACCAGGCCAGAGATCAGAGGATTCAAGCTATTTCTCAAGATAAACCAAGGTTTAGAAGAAGAAAAAGCATAGCAAGAGGGAAAAAGAGAACTACTGCCATATCCTCTGACTCTGAGCCTGATACACAACCCTCAGAACCAAAAGTCACACCAGAACCTTTAAGTCTTGAAGAACATCCAAGAGACATTCACTCCATGAGGCATGTTCACTCCTACATTCCTATAGTGAAGTGGAGCTTTGATGCACTGAACCAATAATTCACACTCACTTAGATCAATGGAGGAATCAAAGTTTTGGATTTGACACAACTCCAATTTCTAGCTGACCCCTTTGTTTTTGATTTGGAAAAACTACCTCTTGATAATCCATATAATGGATCAGATGGTAGAGTAGGACCTAGATGGGTGAAGACTAGGGCCTAGGTTCTGAGGGGAGAGATAAAGACTAGGAGAATCTGAAAAAGGAAGTTTTGGTAGCATCAGCCTTGGGGGAGATTGTAAAGGATAATAAAGGTTGATGCTCACCAAACTTCAATTTTGTCTAAGTACAAGAGACTACACAGACAAACAGCCTTCGGAAGGAAGGAGTTCCTCTTCGGAAGCAACATTGCTTCCGAATAGCTTCCGAAGAGTAACTCACTCCTACTGAAGGCTGTACAAGACAAACACTTCGGAAGGCCGACACTTAGAGTTAAATCTTCAAAGCTTCTGAAGACATAAAGCTTCTGAAGAACTAAATGCTTCCGAAGAGTAACAAGCTTCCGAAGATTTTCTTCTGCTTCCAAAGATAAAGAAAAAGACTTCCGAGGTTTGTACTCTGAAAAAGACTGTAGCTGAGTGCTTTTATAGTACAAAAGGAGCTGACAACAGACATGCTGGTCTGAGGACAACATGGATCAACATACCTAAAGTCAGACAACTCCTTACCTCTCGGCTGCTGCATTAAATGCAAAAGATTATCTGAAGCCTTGAAGATCAACAACATTAAATGCCTTTTGTATTTAGCTAGTATTTGTAAAGTCAATGTCTATATTTGTAATGATTGTAAGGGAGTGTCTTAGCCTGTTAAGACACTCCATATACTAGAATAAGCTTTACTTTATGTATTTTCTAGTATACCCAACTTGTATTCCTACGTGTATACGGTTGTAGCCTTAGCTATATAACCTCTCATTGTAACCTGGTTTAGTGTGCTTGTTCAGTGTTCTAAGAGCTTACACTTGTAATACTTTGAGAGAAATATATCTTTGAGCTTGAATTTGTTCTTGTGTTTTTACCGTTTATTCAAAGATTATTAACTTACCATTGAGTGTGTGAGATAACCTTCTAACAGACATTCCGCATCTGTTAGATTGAAAGAGTGAAAACTTGTGAAGTGTTGTTTAGATTAAACAACCCGATCCAACATATGTATATATGTGATCTTAGTTTCATACGTACGTACATAGATATATACATATATATATAGATAGATAGATAGATACATACATACATATATGCGAATGGGAGATGATAAAAAATTAACCCTTTTTTATTACCTTAACAGAATAACTACATCTTATTACTTTAATACCCACATTAAAGTAAAAATCTAAAGGTGTAGGTTTTTTCTTTTAATTAATGTAGGGTCAACTTACATTAATAAAAAAAATAAGAAAAAACCTAAACCTTTAAATTTACTTTAATGTGGGCCCCAAAGTAATAACATGTAGTTATCCGATTAACGCAATAAACACGGGTTAACACAAGAACCACACCCTATGCGAATGTATATATATATATATATATATATATATATATATATATAAATGAGATCAAATAATAACCCACTTTTAAAGTAATAACCCGGATAACTTTGACAAGATGAAGCCGAATCTTGGATATTTTTTTAACATCATTGTTACACATTTAGAACACTATATTCTTTTATGAGTTTGCCAAAATTAATCACCGTAAGAGAGTTTGTGTCGTTGTAAGTTTTGGGCCTAAAACAGTTACAGTGCTATAAATCAAAAACTTACGACTTAAACTCTCTTACGGTGATGAATTTACACAAACTCATAAAAGAACATAGTGTTCTAAATGCGTTACAATGATGTTCAAAAAAAATCCAAGATTCGGCTTCATCTTGTCAAAGTTATTCGGGTTATTGCTTTAAGAGTGAGTTATTATTTGAGAACTTCCCTATATATATATTCGTGTGTGTATGTGTGTGTATGAGTTTTGCTTGCATGCATGTATGTGTATGCATGTATGATTTTAATTCATGAATGCATATTAATGATATGTTTATATGTATATTTCAAGAACTGTAATCTGATTAAAAAGTTTCTTAACTTAAAAATAAGATTGACAAACATGAGGTGCATTGAATACTTGTACATATAGTTTAAAAATATTATTATTTGCAAAAAGAATGGTTATTTACACATACACACACACACATATATATAGTCATGGGTTGTTATTATATTATTTGACCAGATTTGTTTAAGGAAATAATACATAAGTTCTGATTGGAGATAAATGTCACACCCCCACCTCTTGTCACCTAATGATGATGTCACTGAATACACTGAGAAGGTCGCGGAAGCATAGTGGTGATGTCTTAGAGGTGGGGTGTGACTTACTTGATCCAATATCACAACACACAGATTAACTTAAAGATATTATATTACAAGGGTTTCGTCATCACAATCAATATTACAATTTACAAACTAAACTTATTACACAAACTAAATTGTTTAATGACAAGTGTTTAAATGTGCAACCTCGCTCATTGGTCATTGTCTGCCTGCAAAAGTTTTGAGTTTGGAAGATCAGCACAAAGCTGGTGAGTTCGTAATATTTAAGTTAACAATATGATATGATATGCAAGTTTTTGATATACAGTGTTCAAGATAACCATGGGACCCATATCTAGTTCCTTTCAGACATTCTACATTTTAAGAAGATAGTACCCGTCGGTACTTATCTTGATGCCTCATTATCTTAATGTCTATCACGAAAATTAAGAAGTTGTTTTGGAAACAGGTAACAAACATTTACACCAAGGGGAGTTTCAAGCTCCCGGTAAATGGGTTGTCAGCCAATAGTACTATCATTGATTCCTGTTTGGCCCCACATGGATTCACTAGATGCAGTTTTGAGGAATGAGGACTTTTGATACCGTGATAAAGATACAAACGGCAAAATCCCATGAAATCTTACAAAAGTCACATGAAATCAAACAGATAACAGTGATACATATCATATGTTTAGGAAATGGTTTCACAGAGATACCCCGATGTTTATAAAATATTAAAAATAAAAGAAGGTGTACAAAACTCACCTTAAGTCTCGAGGGTAGTGGAATCACACTCAAACTGGTAATAGCAACTAGATTATGCATTAGTTTAGGTTTAATAATTTATTTATGTCTTAACTTACTGATTAGATCTTTTTGAACGTCTAATGTCAAGGACATTACATTGAAAGTCATCAAATTGATATTAAGAATTTCATTAGTTGATTTAATGTAATATCATACAATGTATGATAATGTAGGAATCTATACTGATTCAAGTTCCTAATACAAAGTTGATGACTCATTTGATTAATCAGAATATTCTCAGATTAACGAATTGGGTATTGTTGTTGATTGTATTACTGAAACAATTTCTAGATGTATTTATGGCTTAGGAATGATCAATCCTTGTTGCTGATTATCCATATATCATGAAACATCATAATGTAACTGTTGGGTCTAGAAAGTCAGGACCAACAGTTAATTTGAATAGATGGAATGTAAATAAGAAGTTTTATGTATTTGTTGATTAGGGAGCAACGAGTCACCGCAAGAGCCACCAAAGACTCAAAATTACGAAGACACTAGATGACCAAATGACCCGATGACCACAACAAATGATAGAGCTTAATTTAATATTTATTATTTATTATCATTTTGTTGTTTTTAGGGTTTTAGGTCATGTGACACTATAAATAGAGTTTATTCTCATTTGTAGAAAAACAACCAGACAAGAGAGTGGTGAGAGTGTGCTTCAATGTAGTCTTGAGAGCTCTCCCCCATGAACTCAATGGACTATTTATCCATGGAGTTTGAGAGCATGTGAGGGGTAGGTAATGTAATCTTGTTGAATGTTTGTAAAAATGGTTGCAGAATAGAATCTACCCAATTTGTGACGATGAAGCATTACAAGAATAGAGAAAGTCTTGAAGATGATGAAGAACACATACAAGAATCTGAGATGTAATGTAAACTGAAGAACAAGAAATGATATATAACAACAATAGTTCAATATTCAACAAGACTACATTACCTACCCCTCACATGCTCTCAGACTCCATGGATTAAGAATCCATGGAGTTCATGGGGGAGAGCTCTCTCTCAAGATTACATTGAAGAACACCCTCACCACTCTCTTGTCGGGTTCTTTTACAAAATAGAGAATAATCTCTATTTATAGTGTCACATGATCTAAAACCCTAAAAACAACAAATACAACAAAATGATAATAAAAAATAAATATTAAATTAAGCTCTATCATTTGTTGTGGTCTTCGGGTCTTTTAGTCATCAAGTGTCTTTGTAATCTTGAGTCTTTAGTGGCTCGCGCTGTGACTCATTGCTCCCTAATCAACAAATACATAATACTTGTTAGTTACATTCCATCTATCCAAATTAACTGTTGGTCTTGACTTTTCTATACCCAACAATGTTGAACTATTATTGTTATATATCATTTCTTGTTTTTCAGTTTACATTGCATCTTAGATTCTTGTCTGTGTTCTTCACCATCTTCAAGACTCTGTCTATTCATCAACTGCTTAATCTTTACAAATCGGGTATATCCTATTCCGGAACCGTTTTTACAGTAGCATTGGAATAGGTTTAATAACCATGTTCAATATACTAATCTAATTGTTATCATAAACATCAGATAGTTATTCCAATGATTATCTTAATGATTGTGATTAATTTGAAAATTTGGATTTTACCTTGTATTTCAAAGATTAATCAAGATAATCACATACATTGTTACAATCAAATGGTGTTGGATCGGGTTATGTAAACTACACAACACTTTCACAAGGTATCTTCTACAAAGTTGATAGATGGGGAAATTCTATCAACTGATTTTGCAAAACAGATTGAAATTTGCACACAAATATAAAATCAAGGTTAAAGTATATTGCATTCAACTTTAAATAACTATTGACTCAAGCACACACACTTTGCTGAGTTACAAATGAATGTATTTACACTAAAACCTACAGCTGTATCATAGTAGGAATACAAGGCTGAACAAAATACTAGAAACAAACTAATGCTTAAAATTGTATCTGTTATGGCTTGATAGGCCAAGCCATATTAGTTACAATTAATACAGATAACTTCTTTGACTTTTACATTAAATACCTACACTAAAAAAGGCATTAATGCGAAGATACTTCTGCAGATTTGACAGATATACTTTGCTGCTGACTATCATTGGAATGTCTTCTGTATTGGTCTTGATGATAGAAAGTATATCTGAATCTTTCTTCAATTGGATCTTTGTCCGAAGGAAGTCTTCGAAAGTTCTTTGTAGGCGGAAGCTGCTTAGCATTTGTTCAGAAGGAGGTCTACGGAAGACTTTGTAATCAGAAGCTGCTTAGCAATTGTTCGGAAGCAATTGTCTTCGAAAGACTTTATCTTTTTTGGAGGGTCCTTTGAACAACCAGGTTATCTTATGAAGTTACTTAGTCTTCTGAGGAACCTGAGTTCCTTCCGAAGACTACTTACTTCCGGAAGATAACCTTTTTCTTTGGTGTGACAATTAGTACTTGACCGACTGGCAAGTCCGTACGGTATGTGTACTTTCAACAGTAACTATGTGTAAATACATGTTTGTGAACAGTACTTGTATTAACAGAATTCAAAATACAAGAAACAGTTGTACGTATTTATGTGTAAACTTAAATGCTGTAAGTACAACACTCATTATAAACCATACTTGTTAGTATTTAGGTGAAAACCTAAGTACAGTTAACACAACTAATCAAGAGAAACAACAATGTGCAAGTGAATAAGAAGAACAAATCGGTTACGATCTGATATCCATAGATGACAGGAATCAGATGGCCGACAAATTAGTGTGAAAACAATGTGAAATCAGGATGTTTAGTTGAGTCTGACAGTGAGGAAATACAATTTAAAACAATTTGCAGTGTTATTTCAGAATAGCAAACTGACAGTGTGTTTCCGTGGGTGACGATTCACACAAACATATCTGTGAGTTTAACGTTCTGAAATAATGACTGAAAAGTAGAAAACAAAAGTCGGAAAGCAAAACCATACTCGTGATCGTTCGAATGACGATTCGAACAAATACGCGCGATGGTGACGCGTTCTGACGAAACGAAAACGAAACACGACACGAACGACTTTAAATTAATAAAAAATAAAATATTTAATATTTTACAATTTTGAAACTCATCAATGAATTAAAATAACTTCTTTTATTTAAAACACGTAAAATACGCATTACGTCCGGAAACGCAACGAAAACGCGAACCAAGAAACCGTAACGAACCCGAATACCTCGAGGGTATATAAACACCCAATGAGGCTTTAACCTCATAATTCCATCAGCTTTCTCTCTCTAAAACACACATTTCCGAACCCTCTCTCTAGAAGAATCACTTTTCAAATCGCGATAACTTGCTCGTTTCTTGAGGGATTTGGGCGTTCTTGGTGTCCATTTGAAGCTCTCAACCTCCTCTACAAGGAAGTACAATCGATTTGAAGCGTGGTCCAATGAAAATCAAGGTAATGAGGCTTGGAATGCTCGGAAATTAGGGTTTTCTATTCCTTATTGGCCCAAACCATGAACCCGTCGACCCTAACCCCCATGCGAGCCACACATCGGTGAAAAGGGAACTAATAGAAGGACGAGGAAGCTCGAGATGGACCATCAACTGAACTGGTTTGGTGATGAAGACGAGGGGCGAGCTGGGTTCGGGTGAAGGGAAGAAGGACCGAACCTTCTTGTGGTGGCCGAACCTATGGTTGCTAACCCTAATTGCCGAATCTGGAGCCACGAACCTAGCCGATCACTTCTGACGTCACGAACTCAGATGGGGGTAGCGAACCTTCTCAGCCAAACTAGCCTTCGAACTGACGAACCATTGCCAGCCGAACCCGGGCATGACCAGCCACGAACCCTCGGCCACCCTCACGAACCTGTAGGGGTACACCCTCTTAGCCGAACCTTTTTGCAAGCTACGAACCTTGCCTACATGTATCAGCCGAACCATGCATGGGTTGGCCGATCCTGTGAGATCTCACGAACCCTAGAACACCGGCCGAAACTTTGGGATGTTATGGCCGAAACTGCTGCCGAACCCCCCCTTGATCTAACATCTGAACCTTCAGTCGGCCATGCTCATCCGAACCATCCCTTGGCGAATCTTTAGGGACTCACGAACCCTTTTGAAGCCTTAGTCGAACCATGTGAAGGATACGAACCTCTGGTCGGACTTATGTTTAATCACTAGGGGCCTACCCTAAGGTGGATGAATGACAGGTTCGTTGGATTAGGGTGGTGGTTGCGATTTGGGTTGAGCAAACCCTATCCCTTCGAATCAGTGATATTAACCGGCTCGACATAAGCGGCCCATTATTTGTTGTAAAGCCCATGTTACGTAATTAGCCCAACTTTGGCCCAGAGAACACCCACTTGACTCATGAGAGCTTATTGGGCCCATGGCTAACTTAAGCGGCCCACCTACACATACACGGCCCAACAGATTGGCCCACAGACCACAAACTCGACCCACACATTCCTTGTTTGGCTCGGCCGAATGCATGCAGTCCATGTTTTGTACCCGGCCCAAAGATTTTTTTTGATTATGGCCCAGAATTTAGCCTTCGACCCACCTCAATTAAACTTGGCCCATACACATTTGTTTCTGCCCACTTCGATTCATGGGCCAAACACATTGTATTAACACATGAAACCTTTGGTCCAAATTGAATCGGCCCAAGACTACTTACATTCGGCCCACTTGATTTATGGTATAACCTAATACGTTCATAAGATCTAAAACTGTATGGTTTATAAAGATAATCACAGTATGGTTACTTATTAACGGTGAAATGATCTACTTAAGATATTATAAATTATTAAAGGTTATGACTTTTTAGCTAAAACTTAAGTTGTGTATTCATAACATGACAAGTTAAGTAGCCAAATTGTTAAAATAATAGCATGATTTCTAATAAGAGAATCGGGGCCGAATGATAACCAAGACCATGTGGTGACAACCAACTTTAATGTTAACACATACGCGCACACAAAACAATTACACACAATACTGATAAGTCAAATACAACGTGGAAATCATTACGTCATCGTGAATCAACAACAAGCACAAACAAAGAGCGCGTGCATTCTCGTTTAAGCTAAGTCAACCACAACTACCATAAAGTGAGTTCATACGCCCCTTTTCTTTAATCTTAACTGATTTTAAACTCACAGGGCTGAGAAATATGCCTACTTTTAATTATTTAAGAGTTTTGCTTAACATATTGTTAATACTTTGATTTAGATAATATTAAATTGCACATTATAGCTTATCATTGTATGTATGCTTGTATGATCATGATATGACAGGAACAATAGATGATTATGATAATATAATTTCATACTCTCCAACACAATAGAATAATATAGTTGCAAGATTATATCTTACAACACTTAATTATTCTTACATAAACAAACATTGGGATAATCACAAGCAAACATAAGAATGTTACAAAGATAATATATAACTATAAATAACATTCAATACAAGAGTTAAGTAAATGTAATAGGACAACTTCTTATAACATTTAGCTTTACAACTCAACACATATTACAGGATAACAAGGAATGATAATCATGATAATATAATTTCATGATAACAACATCATTCATACAATAATTAACATAATGTAATAAGACAAGTTCTTATTTAACTTTGTTAATAACATTGAGAACATATGACATTGAGAACAATAACATTGATTAACAATTACAATTAAGTACTATTGAACTGTTGTATTATATCATTTCAATCGTGTGCCAATGTGAAATTAATCATGTAAGCCCCTTATAATCGCTGACCAGTTAATTTGATGTGACTAAACTGACGATAGCATAGTGGTACCACAGGTTTGACAAACTTCTAGCTTGTAGGGCTAGTATGTTAATCGTATTGATTCATTGGCCGGTAACGTACGACCGGTAACAGGGCGACTTCAAGTCAGCTTTGGGAAAGCGTCATATGGTGATATTAATCTGCAGGAATATTGTAATTAATCCAGCGGGATCCTATTGACTAGTAGGTTGAGAAATTGATCTTCTCTCATGTTCCACTACTGGTAATAGCTTTCGTTGAGGTCTATGGGAATACAATGCGATAGAGGTGAATCGGATGCATTGTAACCTGATTACGTGAAGGCTGCAATGGATTCCTTTTGGCTCTATGCATTTCAAGTTGAGAACAAAGGACAATTGGTTAACTTACACTCTTAATATTTAAAAGTGACTAATAGTTAACCCCACAAGTAACAGAATAATACAAGGATCCGATTTGATAAATCTAACATCCTTAATACATAAAAGGGTTATCAATACTTCGGTTTGATAACTAAACTCTTATTATTATAACATCCTACAGATGAGATGAACCGGTGAAATGGGAAGGGATATCTATAGTTGTATTGCAAGTAGTGTGGAGTTCTAGTAGTTATGTGGTGGGATGTTGGCTGGGGCTTAGTTCCCCTACATATGCCCTATATATAAGCATAACTACTAGGATGAGATACTACTTGTAAATATAACTATTGAGAGGCCATTGGGAGAATGGGTGAATCAAACAACATACAAGTAACAGAAATTACATTGTGATTGTGCATGTGAACAAATTCAAGGTTTTCAATTACTTTACTTATGAACTCACCAACCTAGTGTTGATTTTTTCTTAAATGCATGTTTTCTTAGGTGACGAAAAGGTTTAGTCACCAGGATTTCCGGGACATAGCTAGCGGACTTTTAGAAGGCCTAGCTACTTTTGTATTGCATACTTTTGGGTGACAAAACTATGAATCATCTTTTGTATATCTTGTACGGATACAAGATATGAACTCATTGATTCTCGTGATTAGATTTACTTAGTTAAATTATGAGGAAACAATGTAATTTAACTTTGTAATTCTATTTCATGTCATGATAGCATTTCTCATTTATTATCATGTGCTATGAAAAACAATCTGATCATTCCGATTATCACGATGATATAGCGCCCCGAGAACTTTCCGTCCGACGGGAAAGTCGATCCAGCCCGCCGGCTCGGGGTGTGACATTCGGATATCTTGATTGGACTTATGGGAGTGGAACCAAGGACTTAGAATATTTTGGAAAGCATCAGCCTTTTTGATCTTACAGTCTCCCCTTGGCTGATGCTTCCAAAACTTTATTTTTCTCCTCTGAGAACCTTAGCTCATCCTTTGGCCCACTTAATGACAATCCTTCCATCCAAGCCATTTTCAGGGTTGTTGAGAGGGAGCCTTTCCAAGTAGAAAACGAAGGGGTCAGCAAGCACTATGAGTTGATGTATGTCTAGCACCATTATGTATCCATTTATCTTCTTGTGAGTGAACATTTTTTGTCTTGCATTAAATCTCCACTCAATGATTGGAACGTAGGATCTAATGGGCTCTGGTGCTTTTGCAGGTTCAGCTTTAGACTCAGAGTCAGAGGAGATAATTGTGTTCTTTGATCTTTTGGCCTTTGTCTTGCTTCTTTTGAATCTTCTTTTGCCTTTGTACAAAGTTAAGCTCCTCTGATCTCTTGTTTCTTGTGCTTCCCTGGCTCCCTCTTCCTTGATAGCTTCCTCAGGTGTTGCATCCTCAGTAGCACCTACTTCTTCAATTCTCCTCTCATCCTCCCTAATAGATATCTCAGGATCAGTTACTGTAGTTTTCTTCATTGTATTATTTTTGTTTATTTTGATCACTGAGGATATCGGCATGTTGTCATAAGAGGGACTGGATGGAGGAGTGAGAGGCTCTGGCTTTGGGAAGAAGGCATTTGTGGTAGTCTCACACATCACCTCCTCTCCTTTTCTAATCTCTGTACTGGAGAGAGGTGTGTCAAAAATTGTTCTTCCCATGATGCCTAGATTTAGAGCCTCCCTTTGAGCCTGGATATGGTCTAGTGAAGGTAGCTCTCCCTTGGATATCTTATTTTTAATTTCAATCATGTGCATATCCATAGTAGAGTTCTTCATAGGACCAAGCTGCTGCCGGGAGAATCCATAGTTCACCAAGAAATTCTTCATCTTCTCTCGGTAGGCAGTCTCCTTTTGTTTCTTAGAGAGAACAGCCGCATCTTTGGATGTAGCATTAGCCTGTTCAAGCTGCTGCACCCTATCCAATTCTTCAATCATCTTAGGTACCGACCAGAACAGTACCTCATCTATGTCATATCCCTTCTCCTGGAGAAGATCAGATAGTCTTATGATTTCCTCATCCAGGGAGGTGTCTGGTCGGCCCTTCTGCTTTAAAGGTCTCCTCTTCTCTTGATCAGCTTCCTCCTCTGGGGTTAGTTTCCTTTTCCCTTTATCCATTATGTTTAACCCAGAGGAGATGTATCCTGTGGCCTCACCAGTTTGTTCATTGGCCACTAGTTCATATGAGGAAGAAACCTCAAGTATGATTGGGCTTTCGAAAGCAGTTGCAGCTTCAGAGTTAACCTTAGCATTCACTACTCCTCTATTTGACCAACCAGCTTGGAAGTTTTTCTAGTAGTATCCTCTGTGAACACAAGATCTGAGGAGAGGTCTTCATCAGCAGCTACATCAATAGTTTCTTTTGTCCCATCAGGGAACATAGTCCCGGAGGGGGACTCATGGATCCCAACAGGGGTCCTAGGCACCATAGAGACGGGGATGTTGTTTGTGGTTGTGTGGTCTCCATGGATGCCTTTTCAGCCTCAGAAGAAGAGCTTGACGGTGGAAAGTAAGTTCCCAAGATCTCATCTCATTCATCATCCAGATTGGACTGGACTGCCTGACCCTATGGAATGCCTCTTCTCCCCCTTTTGGAATCATCCAAGGAAGTATGAGTGGCAGGTTTAGGATAGAAGGGAGTACAGACAATGGGTGGGCGGAGCTGCATGTCTTTGATAATGGCATCCTTTTCTTTGACCTGCAGCCTCAGGGTAGCCACTTCAGCTTCAAGGGAAACTACCCTAGCCTGTAGTGTGTGGATGGTGTCCGTCAATTCCTAAACAGTAGTGCCCTCCTCCACTTGAATGGATTCATTGGGCGACGGAGTCCTCAGCTTTTCTCCTGCACCTCCATCACCAGATGTGGTTTCTTGGCACCCTGGATTCCCCTCACTGAAGATGACCTCAAAGAAGTAATAAGCAATGTGAGTTGCCACAAAGGAGGTCCTAAAGCATCATTACTAGGACGATATAATATTTGTGAATATAACTATTGAAAAGCCATTGGGTGAACATGTGAAACAGATAACATACAAGTAACATAATATACATTGTGATTGTGCATGTGAATGAATCAAGGTTTTCAATTAACATATTTATGAACTCACCAACCTAGTGTTGACTTTGTTTTAAATACATGTTTTCTCAGGTGACGAACATGTTTAGTCACCATGATTACAGGGACATAAGCTAGTGGACTTTAAGAAGACCTAGCTTCATTTTGTGTTGCATGCTTTTGATGACGAAAACAATGAATCATCTTTCGTATATCTTGTACAGATACAAGATATAGTTCATTGATTATTTTGATAGATTTACTTGGTTAAATTATGAACGATACATTGTAATTTTATCTTGTAATTCCATATCATTGATGTGCTAGCATTTCTCAATTATTTATCATGTGCTATGTAAACAATCTGATCATTTGATTATCACTCACGATATTGCGCCCCGGGAACCTTCTGCCCGACGGGAAAACCTGATCCGTTCCCGCCGGCTCGGGGTGTGACAAATCGGCTGTGGCTGAGTTACTTGTGTTTCCAACGGCAGCGTTTCCGGCGGTGTCTGAGCGCATGTTTGCACGTCCCGGTGTAGATGAAGAGAACCGTCATGGGAGTCTTGGTGAGATGAAAATAAGCATCATGAGAAACTTTGTCTCTTAATTAAGTTTCGATTTATAAAAATTAAGTTTACATGTTAACTAGGTTTTTTATATTTATAATTAGAACATAAATCAAACTTAAGTTATCTAATTGAAAGGAAACAAAGTTTCAATGAACTAAATGGAACAAAATCAAAAGTTTATTATGTTTTTATAACATTTTCCCTAATATGCATTCGCGTTCGCGTTCGTCAACATTTTAATTCCTTAATAAACGAACAAAAACATGAAGTTTTGTTTGGTCTGTGTTCAAGAGACATTCGTGAACAAGTTAAAGTTATGAACGAACACAAATAGAGGCTCGTTCTATTCGTTGAGTTCCTCTAAAACCTTAGATTTAATGAAATTGAACTTATTTCTTGATATTATTATGCAAATAATTCTAAAGACACACTGCATATACAAAAGACACAATAACCTGTACAAAATACACAATGTTTGTACAAAAGACGCAATTACCTGTACAAAATTGTTCATATTCGTCACTTTGTCTTTTTGCAAGTAATTGTGTCTTTTTTTAAATATTATTATGTTATTTAAAATCGAAAGCCAATGAACTTTTATTGGCTTAATTTGGATTTCAAATGGATGTTACTTCCTTTTATTGCTTAATAAGCCAGTAAAATGAGACAAAGTGTGTGAGCAAATTTATCAATCATAGCTGACGTAATTGACAATTTCTATCTCTATAAATACCCTAAGCAGGCAAAGAGAAGTTTGTCTATCTTCATACTAAACAAAGTACAAACACCATTAACCTTGCAACCATCTATAGAGAAAAGCCCTTGGAATAAATAATGGCTTCAAGGGCTTTAGCAACAACATCTTTTCTCCTTACCTTCAACTTTATCTTGTTCACTTTGATAGCCTCCACCCAAACCCCAAAGGGCTGCCCACCACCACCCCCGCCACCATGCCCTCTGACACCAAATATTCCTACTCCTTCACCCACACCAAAAGACACTTGCCCAATAAGCGTACTCAAGTTTGGTGTATGTGTTAACTTGCTCAATGGCCTAACCGACGCAGTCATTGGAACCTAGCCCAATGCACCATGTTGCACCCTCATTGAGGGACTTGCTGATCTTGAGGCTGCAGTCTGCCTTTGCGCCGCTATCAAAGCTAATGTCTTGGGAATCAATCTAAACATACCAGTCTCGTTGAGCGTGTTGGTTAACTCCTGTGGCAAAAAGGTTCCCTCCGGCTTCCAATGCGCTTAGATAGTTTTCTAAAAATATCGAGGAATGTTAAAACCTCAATTGGTGTGGTGTGAAATCTTTTATTATGATTAAGACGTGTGAAGAATCATGGCATATATGATTCATAAATAAATCTACGTCCTATATTATGCAAGTTCATGATATTTCGAGTTATGTATTACAATGTTATTATAAAAAGTTAAATTTTACTAAAAATTTTAGTCTTTCAAGAGTTATCATATATAGCTTATATCTAAGTTGTTGATATCACCCTTCACTAATGAATCTATGTCCACTAATAAGATCATAATTAATATGTTGTTTAGAATTAAAATAAGCTAATAAAAGGAATATCCATTAATCTAATTCCCCCATGTCACGCTACATATATCAATATATAAGTGTCAAGGATGACACCACTAAATATTTATTTAATTATAAAAAAATAATGTGGTATTAAGTGCTAATTATAATTCAAAAAAACATAAACTCACAAAAAAACATTACATAATTTTAAAAACAAACTAAATCAACAAATTGTCAATCAAAATTTTGTAATCAAATTGTCAATTAGAATAATAAAAAGACCCTCATCTATCTGTTAAAAAAATCATGTTTGCTACGTAGGAAATTTGTTAAAAATACACATTAGCTACAAGTTTCCTACAAAAATGACTTCTTGGATAAAATTCAGGTGGAAAATATTTTTCGACAATTTTCCAACGATTTGCCTGCAATAGAATTTGGTCCGCTATTTCAGACAACTTTAATACAAAACTAACTTTGAAAATTGCCTACAAAATAAAGACAAACTTCACGCAATTGTCTTTTTTTATTTAATTTTATCATTTATTACCATTTAGTATTATTATTTATTATTTTATTTTTTGACAGACTTCCAACAACATTTTTTTTAATTTTTTTAACTTTTAATTTAACTATAATTTACTGTCAAAAACTAAATTGAATTTCATTTCGATGCTAATATATATCAACTTTCGTGCAAAAGTCAATTTTGTTTTATTTTAAATGTGAAATGAACCGACAAATTTCCTGCGAATTTTTTTCATTTTAATGCATACCAACAACTTTCCTACAAAAGTTAATTTCGTTTAATTTTAAATGTAGAATGTAACAACAAATTTCCTACGAAGTTTAATTTTTATTTTAGTAGTTACTGACAACTTTCTTACAAAATTAATTTTAATGTATTTTAATAAATAAATATACCAACAAAGTTCCCACAACTACTTTTATAATTTCCGACAAATTGCCTGCTAAAAGTTTTCAATAAAAAATATAATTTAAAAATAAGACTCCAAAATTATTTTAAAAATAGATTTCCAAAATGCATTTCTTGAATAAACATCCAGAAACATACTTAATTACTTATCATTCTTTCAACAATTACAAAATACGTCAAACACCTAATAAACAAGAAATTAGTTAGGAGCCAATTTTTTCATAATTTCATCCATTTAAGTTCCTGGTTTTCATCAAAGTGTTGCTCTCTTTTAACAAAAACTTAATATTTTGTCAAATCTGAAACAAACATTTTTGAACTTGAACTGTTGTATATACAATCGCTAGATTCGTCTACAAAAGGCAATTTTAAGAGTTTTAAATGAACATAAACAAATCATAGCCACAAGAGAACATTTCTTTTTTAGGCAAAACCTATAATTTTTTTTTTTGAAAAATTTGTTAAAAATGTATATAATTTTCTATCAAGTTTCTTACTAAATTTAAAATATTTTCCAAAGTTTCCTTGATTAATAAACAAAATAAATGTATTAAAAATTTAAATTGATTTTGTAGGATATATGTATTCTTTTGTCATGATATGTTATATTCCAAATTATGAACTATTATGTGATCCATTTAACCAACCCAAAGTTATCTAAAATTTAGAGTCTTTAACTAAACATTAATTGTTCATTATGTCATTTATAATGACATATTAGTCTTAATGTGTAATAACAAAATATATTTACCATAACACATATATTTCATAATTTATATAGTTAATTACCTTGGATAATAAATAAAACAACGATGTAAAATATAAAAAAAAACTAATTTTATGGAAAGCTTGTAAAAAGTCTTGATAACTTCGTACAATCATTCAACAAAACGTAAAAGTTCTTATTTTTTTCACTTAAATATGTTACATTAATAAAAAAAATTATAACAACTATTTAGAAATTGAAATTAGCGTTGTGAGAAATTTGATTGAAATTTAGACATTTTCTTATAATTTTCTGACAAAACCAGAGAACACTTTTTTTCTTTTTTTTTTGAAAAATTTGTTAAAAAATAAATAATTTTCCATCAAGTTTCCCACTAAACTTAATTTTTTTCAAAGTTTCCTATATTATTAAACAAAATAAATGCACTAAAAATTCAAATTGATTTTGTAGGAAATTGAAGCTGATATGCATGTAAAACAAGTCAGCTTTATGCTGGTGAGTTCTAAGTTAGATTTTTATATAAATCTTTTAACCATTCATATCATCATATATCATAATTCAAATACATAACATACATTTCATCATGACGTAAATACCTTTCATACTTATTATCATAACATCAATCACATTGTGCAGAAAATTTAGCCTGAACTGCTGACCGAAGTCAGCTTGCTTGTGCAACACAAGACTCTATAACTATCAACCCGAAGTCGATAACTCATACATGCATAAGATTTCCTCAACTGGCGACACACAGTCGGCAGGCTTGTGTTTGCACAAGACTCTTTAACCATCAACCGAAGTTGACGGCTCATACCGATACAAGACTTCTTTACATACATCATTCATACATAACATGGTTTAAATCATTTAAACCATCATCATCATAAACAGTTCCTCGCACTGCAGTGCTCAAGTTTTGCCCAACCGCAGCCAGCAAAACCTCATTTCCTACTCAACCTCGGTCGAGTCTTTTTAAAAATCATTTCTTTCTCAACCGCAGTTGAGACTTTAAACATTCTTTACACCTCAGTTGAGACTCTTAAAATCATTTACTTCTCAACCATAGTTGAGACTTAAAACCATTCTTTATCTATAAACATTGTTTTACCTGACCATAATCAGGTTGAAATCACTTTCATACAATAACTTTATAACATGCATACGAGTCCAAAATAATAAAACATTTAAAACAGGGCTACAAAGAACTCACATGATGTCCTACGGTAGCAAGATCACTCACCAACTGGTGCTAATGGTGTAATTCTGCATTGGTTTACGTTTAATAAGTTATTTATGTCTTAACTTACTGATTAAATCTTTCTGAACGTCCAATATCAAAGACATTGCCTTGATAGTCAAAATAATCTCGGATTAATCAAATAGTTAATGTTGTTGATTATAATGCTAAAACAGGTTCCTAGACAGACTAATGGCTTTGAAATGATCAATCCTTGTTATTGATTACCCAGATATCATGAAATATCCCAACATAGTATTAGAATAGGTTTAATAACCATGCTTAACATAATAATATGACTGTTATCACAAACATCAGATAATCGTTCCAATGAGTATGTTAATGATTGTGATTAGTTTGAAACACTTGGATTTAACCTTGTATTTCAAGGATTAACCAAACTAACCACCTACATTGTAATAATTAAATGGTTTAAACCATTATAATCATGGGTATGATTTCATGCAAACCGGGCATTACAAAGGATCAAAACAAGGATTTAATCGTTAAAACTTCGTGTTCTTCATTTATAATCAATCCTAGCCATCATCTAGGCAATAATCAACAACCCTAACTATCTCATTACGTTCAAAAACAAGATCTAATCAACCAAACTCAAACTAGACAGTTAACACGAATCGTTATCTAATCTGACGGAGTTCTGACCGCAAAACAATGATCAGCACTTGCAGATAAGTTCCCTGGTGCGATCCACACAATCTAATGGTCCTAGAACTGAGATTTGATGGTGAGATGGATGAGTTTTTCGTCTGGAGGATGAATATGTTCGAGAGATATAACAAAAATAATTTCTGCATAAAATCTGATGAAGAAATCTAATTCATTGCACGGCCTCCTCCATCGCGTACCGCGACAAGAAGCAAAACAAGGCTTCACATACCGCGAAGAAATCCGGAGAAATCAGATATTTTTCGACCATCGTGTACCGCCGAGAACCCTCAACCTCGCTTCGCGTACCACGACGAGTCCAGAAGTCCATACTTTGAAATTTTTCTTCGTCTCGCGATTCCGGACAATCTGTAACTCCGTTTCGCGCACGGTTTTCGCCCACGTTCACCATTTCTCGCGTACTATCAGTCTATAATAATTACAATTGCCAAATCAACGTGGATTTCATGCGCGATCAAATGTATTAAATCTTCGGTTGTTACATCATACTCGTATACGCCTTGTATAGGTTTTATATGAGGTGTGTACAAAACCAATCGTTATCGAATAAGTGGATGTCAACGAGGACTATCCTTCTCGTATAGGTATATATGAGACGAATAATATGGGTGAAAGTGCGTAAATGTACCGAACGTTCAGTGAAAGTTCGTATACCGTTCGGTGTTAAGTTCGCTTATGTTAGCTCGTTTATTAGATGAACGAACACGAACAAGTAATTTCGTTCGGTTAAAAGAACGAACTTGAACAAAGATCGTGCTCGTTCTTTTATCATCGCGAACATTCACCGAGGTGTTTGTTAACGTTCGTTTATTTTTGTTTATGTTTATTTATTATATTTATTTATTAAATGTGTTATATATTCTCAATTTTTTTATTTTTTGTTTAATAACATAATATTTAAGGTTGAAATATTCTTATTTGTAGTTTGTATCATGTTAAAAACACATAAACTTGAAACAAAGGTTTTTGAAACATTAGTTTAGGATAATTTATACTAAGATTAGTACTTTTAAGTCTTATTTTGTTTTTTTATAATTATTTTTTATTATTATATAAAGTGTATTGGTTTATGTTAATATGAATGATTATCTCCAAGGTTTTAAAATAAATATGTTGATTTTTGTTGTTTAAATAAGGGGTAATTTTGTACAACCTTAACTAGGTTTCAATTTTGATCTAATTAAGTCACTTAAATTTTTTTTTTGTTAATTAGAGAACTTAAGTTTAATTTATGTTTCAATCCTAGATATATGACCTAAATAACTTGAAACCTAATTTTGTTTATTTATTTATTTTTGTTGTATGATGACATGGAACTAATTTGGATTTCGAAAAATAACCTCAACTTTTTTTTTTTGAAATTGCTAAAAATTTTAAAAAAAGTTTCTATAGCATTGTTTCCGGTGGTAGCTGCGTTTCTCAGGATGGTTGTATTCATGTCTGGTTGTGGCTGAGTTGCCTATGTTTCCGGCAGTGGATGAGAGCATGTTCGCATGTGTTGTTGCGGTGGTTGAGCTCACAATCGGCTGTGGCTGAGTTACCTGTGTTTCCAACGACAGCGTTTCTGGTGGTGACTGAGCGCATGTTTCCACGTCCCGGTGAAGATGAAGAGAACCGTCATGGGAGTCTTGGTGAGATGAAAATAAGCATCATGAGAAACTTTGTCTCTTAATTAAGTTTCGATGTATAAAAATTAAGTTTACATGTTAACTAGGTTTTTTATGTTTATAATTAGAACATAAATCAAACTTAAGTTAACTAATTGAAAGAAAACAAAGTTTCAATGAACTAAATGGAACAAAATCAAAAGTTTATAATGTTTTTTATAACATTTTCCCTAATATGCATTCGCGTTCTCGTTCGTCAACATTTTAATTCCTTAATAAACGAACAAAAACATGAAGTTTTGTTTGGTCTGTGTTCAAGAGACATTCGTGAACAAGTTAAAGTTATGAGCGAACACAAATAGAGGCTCGTTCTATTCGTTGAGTTCCTCTAAAACCTTAGATTTAATGAAATTGAACTTATTTCTTGATATTATTATGCAGATACTTCTAAAGACACACTGCATATACAAAAGACACAATAACCTGTACAAAATACACAATGTTTGTACAAAAGACGCAATTACCTGTACAAAATTGTTCATATTCGTCACTTTGTCTTTTTGCAAGTAATTGTGTCTTTTTTAAATATTATTATGTTATTTAAAATCGAAAGCCAATGAACTTTTAGTGGCTTAATTTGTATTTCAAATGGATGTTACTTCTTTTTATTGCTTAATAAGCCAGGTAAAATGAGACAAAGTGTGTGAGCAAATTTATCAATCATAGCTGACGTAATTGACAATTTCTATCTCTATAAATACCCCAAGCAGGCAAAGAGAAGTTTGTCTATCTTCATACTAAACAAAGTACAAACACCATTACTTTGCAACCATCAATAGAGAAAAGCCCTTGGAATAAATAATGGCTTCAAGGGCTTTAGCAACAACGTCTTTTCTCCTTACCTTCAACTTGATCTTGTTCACCTTGGTAGCCTCCACCCAAACCCCAAAGGGCTGCCCACCACCACCCCTGCCACCATGCCCTCTGACACCAAATATTCCTACTCCTTCACCCTAACCAAAAGACACCTGCCCAATAAACGCACTCAAGTTTGGTGTATGTGTTAACTTGCTCAATGGCCTAACCGACGCAGTCATTGGAACCCAGCCCAATGCACCATGTTGCACCCTCATTGATGGACTTGCTGATCTTGAGGCTGCAGTCTGCCTTTGCGCCGCCATCAAAGCTAATGTCTTGGGAATCAATCTAAACATACCACTCTCATTGAGCGTGTTGGTTAACTCCTGTGGAAAAAAGGTTCCCTCCGGCTTCCAATGCGCTTAGATTGTTTTCTAAAAATGTCGAAGAATGTTAAAACCTCAATTGGTGTGGTGTGAAATATTTTATTATGATTAAGACGTGTGAAGAATCATGGCATATATGATTCATAAATAAATCTACGTCCTATATTATGCAAGTTCATGATATTTCGAGTTATGTATAACAATGTTATTATAAAAAGTTAAAGTTTACTAAAACTTTTAGTCTTTCAACAGTTATCATAAATAGCTTATATCTAAGTTGTTGATATCACGCTTCACAAATGAATCTATGTCCACTAATAAGATCATAATTAATATTTTGTTTAGAATGAAAATAAGCTAATAAAAGGAATATCCATTAGTCTAATTCCCTCATGTCACGCTGCATATATCAATATATAAGTGTCAAGGATGACTCCCCCAAATATTTATTTAATTATGAAAAATTAATGTGGTATTATGTGCTAATTATAATTCAAAAAAACATAAACTCACAAAAAAACATTACCTAATTTTAAAAACAAACTAAATCAACAAATTGTCAATCAAAATTTTGTAATCAAATTGTCAATTAGAATAATAAAAAAACCCTCATCTATGTGTTAAAAAAAATCATGTTTGCTATGTAGGAAATTTGTTAAAAATACACATTAGAATTTCGCTGGAAAAATACACTTCTTGGTTAAAATTCTGCTGGAAAATATTTTCCGACAATTTTCCAACGATTTACCTACAAAAGAATTTGGTCTGCTATTTCAGACAACTTTTCTACAAAACTAACTTTGAAAATTGCCTACAAAATAAAGACAAACTTCACGCAATTGTATTTTTTTATTTAATTTTATCATTTATTACTATTTCGTATTATTATTTATTATTTTATTTTTTGACGGACTTCCAACAACATTTTTTTTAATTTTTTAACTTTTAATTTAACTATAATTTACTGTCAAAAACTATATTGAATTTCATTTCATTGCTAATATATATCAACTTTCCTACAAAAGTCAATTTTATTTTATTTTAAATGTTAAATGAACCGACAAATTTCCTGCGAATTTTTTTCATTTTAATGCATACCAACAACTTTCCTACAAAAGTTAATTTCGTTTTATTTTAAACGTAGAATGTTACAACAAATTTCCTACAAGGTTTAATTTTTATTTTAGTATTTACTTACAATTTTTTTACAGAATTAATT
Organism: Mikania micrantha; assembly: GCA_009363875.1. Taxonomy (NCBI): domain Eukaryota; kingdom Viridiplantae; phylum Streptophyta; class Magnoliopsida; order Asterales; family Asteraceae; genus Mikania; species Mikania micrantha. The sequence continues at coordinate 74,003,057 of CM018694.1, read as the reverse complement.
TTAATTTATTTTAATAAATAAATATACCAACAAATTTCCCACAACTACTTTTATAATTTCCGACAAATTTCCTGCTAAATGTTTTCAATAAAAAATATATTTTAAAAATAAGACTCCAAAATTATTTTAAAAATAATTTTCCAAAATGCATTTCTTCAATAAACATCGAGAAACATACTTAATTACATAACATTCTTTCAACAATTACAAAATACGTCAAACACCTAATAAACAAGAAATTAGTTACGAGCCAATTTTTTCATAATTTCATCCATTCAAGTTCCTGGTTTTCATCAAAGTGTTGCTCTCTTTTAGCAAAAACTTAATATTTTGTCAAATCTGAAACAAACATTTTGAACTTGAACTGTTGTATCTACAATCGCTAGCTTCGTCTACAAAAGACAGTTTTAAGAGTTTTAAATGAACATAAACAAATCATAGCCACAAGAGAGCATTTCTTTTACAGGCAACCCAAAATGATGCATTTAACCAACCCAAAGTTATCTAAAATTTAAAGTCTTTAACTAAAAATTAATTGTTCATTATGTCATTTATAATGTCATATTTGTCTTAATGTATGATAACAAAATAAATTTACCATAACACATATATTTCATAATTTATATAGTTAATTACCTTGCATAATAAATAAAACAACGATGTAAAATATAAAAAAAACTAATTTTATGAAAAGCTTGTAAAAAATCTTGATAACTTCGTACAATTATTCAACAAAACGTAAAAGTTTTTATTTTTTTCACTTAAATATGTTACATTAATAAAAAAAAATTATAACTATTTAGAAATTGAAATTAGCCTTGTGAGAAATTTGATTGAAATTTAGACATTTTCTTATAATTTTCTGACAAAACCAGAGAATATTTTTTTTCTTTTTTTTTTTGAAAAATTTGTTAAAAAATAAATAATTTTCCATCAAGTTTCCCACTAAACTTATTTTTTTTCAAAGTTTCTTATATTATTAAACAAAATAAATGCGCTAAAAAATTCAAATTGATTTTGTAAGAAATTTTAATAACTTTTCTATAATTTTCTATCTAAACCTAAAAATAGTGTGACAATTGTATTCGAAGATTATGTTAATATCGATGAAAGCACATATCATCATTTTTGAAATCCACGAGCAAAAGGTGTTCACAACTCAAGTAAGTTTTCAACATATATATAAGAATTGTATTGTATGATAATTGAATCTTAAAGATATAACCCCTAGTCTTTCATAACCACTCATTGTAAATAATTAAAAAAAAATGTGTGGTTGACTTTAAACATTATTGAAAATGGTTTAGAATAAAATAATTTACTTTAATGTGATTCAAAGTGAACCAAAAAATAAATTTCAATATTTAAAACAAGTGATTATGGAAGTTTTATAAGATGGTTTTCAAAGTCGTCGAACTGAGTTCAAATCGGAGTTCGTTTGTGTCGGTTTCGGAATTTTTAAAAGTATTTTTTCACCTTTTCAATCAAAAAATATTTTTTATATCTACGTGCGCGTGCGCGTGTGTTGGTATATGTGTATAATATGTATATGTGTGTATATATATATATTTTTTGAATTTACTATATAAAAATATAAAATAGAATACTTTAAAATACATTAATTATAGTAAAAATAATTCTACTTAAACAAATTAAACCTTTTATTTTTTTTATTTAAAGTTAATTCTCATTTAATTTTGTCACATATGTGTGTGTATACATGCATGTGTTTGGAGAACGACACACTGAAAACCCATAGTTTAGGTAAATAAATAACTCCTTAACAATATATAAACAAGTGTATGGGTTACTTTTTAACTAACAGTATTTGTCAATAAGAAGTTCAATTATGTAAAAAAAAACTATTTAGATTGAGACGCTTTAAACAATAGTCACTTTGACATTGTGACATCCGCAAATTTTCAGGTTCTAATCCTAACCAAACTTTAAATTTTATGCAACTATAATAGACTCCTTTAAAACAAAGCCAAATACAACAATTTAAATAAAGAAAATATAGAATGATATTATATATTTAGTTTAAATAAATTGGTTCACGATCAAAATTCAAAACTTGAAATTTTGGGTAAAATAAAAAAAATAAATAAAAAAAATTTGTTGGTTTGTAAAAAAAAGTATTGATTTATATATACATATCAATCTCAAGACCTTTGATTTACAACAATATTATATTTTTTTTTCATGATGATGACAATATTTTTTTCACCTGTCATCTTTTCATTTGTTAAATCTCAAACACTACCCTGCAAACCATACTTGAAGAGATTACAAGTTACCACCATATCTTTAAAATGTGGAAGTTATTTAAATATTTAGGAAGCCATACTTTACCATCTATTTAAAGCAAACTACTTAGCTTACACAATTTCATACGCTAACAACAAAAATAAGCAAGCTCCAAATCTCTACATTTCTCTTCCCTCTTACAAACCAGCCCCCACCCTCATTTGGCTCTCATCTAAACCAAGACCACCATCATTAGTGCAACCATACAAGCTTCAAGTTCTTGCTCTCATGATCAACTAAATTGTGTTCACGATTCCATCTCCAAATATCTAAGATATTCCATCTAGTAAGTTACTTACTTATTTATTTTACCAACATTTTGTTATTATTGTCATGTAATAAATGGATACACGTACATAAAAGCTTACACTTACAAAGATTTTGTTTTTTTTCTAATTATATTATATGTTATTTTCATATCTACCTAACAAATATATTTTGTTTTATACTCAAACATAAAACTCAATACATCAACAAAATTCCAAATGTCATAATAAAGACTTTATTATATTTATACACACCAATACGCGTTCTTGATTTTGGGACAGAATCTGTCTCGATTTCAAGTGATTAAAACTTGATCATAACGACATGAAACTAAGTAAACTCAAATTCTATAGTTAAGTTAGCTTTCTAGGGACTGCTTATACGTTTTCTAACTCAACCAAATGATGCCCGAAACATCCTCTCCAAAATCAGTGCGCGGATTTTGACCTTCTGAATTCGACGGCTGTTTCGGCCTATTTTCGAGCCGAATCTCCAGAAATTTTCTAAACAAAAGTTGTTCGGAATACATTAAAATACTTGACTGTAAAGTTTCATAATTTTCTAAAAATGTTAGCTATTTTAAAAGTTCACTCGAAGTCACTTAACTGAATCTGTCACAAAACAAAAAATTTAAACATTTTAATACCCATATGTACTATTTATATATTTTTTTCATGGAAAATGAAATGTTAAATTGTATAAATATATATGAAGTGATTTAAATGGTTATTATAGAAATGTAATATTTCAAGTTTCCAGATATTGATAAACAAAAATAAACATTTTTCAAAATACGTTGCATTAGTGACGAAACTTCTTAAAAATAATAAATAATTATTTTTAAGACATTATAAAAAGTTTTTCCAACTATAAAACACATTTTTTTACGACAAGTCTAATGACAAAAACATACCAAAAACATCATAACAAGAACTTCGTAACAAGAACACGAAACATAACAATAGTAACACTGTAACACCCCGCCTTGTTTTTACCAGCAATATTGTCCGCTTTGCCAAATTATAGCTCACGGCTTTGCTTTTGGTCGCCCGGGTGAAAACTTCCCAGGGGGTCACCCATCCTGGATTGCTCTCACCTGAGCACGCTTAACTGTGGAGTTCTCCTCTCAGCCACTACCATTAAGCCCCAAAACGCGTTGTTGGTATAAGAGGCGGGTTATTACATATGAACCAAGATCTCCCCAGTCCACTGACCGATGTGGGATTAGCCCGAGTATCCTGGGAGAGGAATTCCACCCCCCTTAGGGCCTCAACGTCCCCACTGAGCACACTCGGATCGAGTGCGACCAGGGTGGCTCTGATACCATTCTGTAACACCCCGCCTTGTTTTTACCAGCAATATTGTCCGCTTTGCCAAATTATAGCTCACGGCTTTGATTTTGGTCGCCCGGGTGAAAACTTCCCAGGGGGTACCCATCCTGGATTGCTCTCACCTGAGCACGCTTAACTGTGGAGTTCTCCTTTCATCCACTACCATTAAGCCCCAAAACGCGTTGTTGGTATAAGAGGCGGGTTATTACATATGAACCAAGATCTCCCCAGTCCACTGACTGATGTGGGATTAGCCCGAGTATCCTGGGAGAGGAATTATCTGTCACACCCCAGGCCGGCGGGAACGGATCTTTTTTTCCCGTCGGGCGGAAGGTTCCCGGGGCGCGATATCATGAGTGATAATCAAATGATCAGATTGTTTACATAACACATGATAATATAAATGAGAAATGCTAATACATCCATGATATAGAATTACAAGATTGAATTACACAGTATCGTTCATAATTTAATCAAGTAAATCTATCAAAAAGAATCAATGTAACTATATCTTGTATCTGTACAAGATATACAAAAGATGATTCATGTTCTTGTTCCCAAAAGCATGCAACACAAAATAAAGCTAGGTCTTCTAAAAGTCCACTAGCTAAATCCTTGCATGTATGTATCTACACCTGTTCATCACCTGAGAAAACATGTATTTAAACAAAGTCAACACTAGGTTGGTGAGTTCATAAGTAAGTTAATGTAAAACCTTGATTCATTCACATGCACATTCACAATGATAATATGTTACTTGTATGATTGCCTGATTCACTTGTTCATCCAATGGCTCCTCAATAGTTATAGTCACAAGTACTATATCATCCTAGTAGTGTTGCTTATATATAGGGCATATGTAAGGGAACTAAGCCCTAGCCAACATCCCACCACAACACCACTAGAACTCCACACTACTTGTGATACAACTATTGATTTCCATTCTCAATTCCCATGTGTATCTCATTCTTGATCACCTGTGTTCTCATGTATAGAATAATAAAATGATGGCGTTGTAATTATCAAACCAAAGTATTGATAATCAATATATGTGTTAAGGATATTAGATTTATTAAATGTGTTCCTTGTATTATTCTATAGATTGTGGGGTTAACTGTTGTTTCACTCTTAAATATTAAAAGTGTTAGTTAACTGTTTGTAATGTAATCTCAATGCAACGTATAGAGCCCAAATGAAATCCATTGTAATCCTCACGTAATCAGATTACAATGCATTCCATTCACCTCTATTCCGCCGTGTGATCCCAATGCCTCCATGTGGGATTGTTCTCATGTGATTAACAAGGTTGAATAAGAACTTGTCTTATTACATCATGTTAATTATGTGTAAATGATAAGAATCCCATGAAGTTACGTTATCATGATCATCATTTACTGTAATCCATATGATCCCAAAGCCTCAATGTGGGATTGTTCTCGTGTGATTAACAAAGTCGAATAAGAACTTGTCTTATTACATCATGTTAATTATGTGTAAATGATAAGAATCCCATGAAGTTACGTTATCATGATCATCATTTACTATAGTCCATATGTTCACCATGTAATCCTTAAGCCGTAGTAAGAACATGTCTTAGTACCCTTAAGTGACGCAGGTGGTGGATACCCAATGCGATCATACTATCACATAGTATGTTTTCAAGATATAGATTAAGTGTTTTAAGTGATTTGCTTATCACACTTGATCAATTATGATGTGGAATGATATTAAGAAGATATTTTATGTTCTAATCACTCATGTGTTGTGAAATGTCAACATATTTCACTGTAGTAGTTCTCATTGTTTATTTGTGTATAAATCGTCTCAATGTTTGCTAATGTGGAAATAACTAAGTGTTATAAGATAAAATCCTATAACTATGTTATTCTAATGTGTTGATGATTAAGAAATTACATTATCATAATAATCTGAGTTTTCCTGTTAACTCATGATCATACAAGCATGCATACAATGATAAGCGATAATAAACAATTTAATATTATCTAAATCAACATATAAATAACATGTTAAGCAAAACTTTTAAATAAATAAAAGTAAACATGTTTCTTAGCCCCGAGAGTTAAAATCAGTAAAGATTAAAGTAAAAGGGGTATATGAACTCACCTTGTAGTTGCAGGGTTGACTTAGCTTAAAAGGATGAAGACACGCGCTCTTGATTTACCTTGAGTTTGTTTTCACGATCCTGTGTTAAGTTCACGATGTATGTACTTTATAAGTATGAGTAGTATTGACTTGTGTGTGTATGTGTGCTTGTGTTAGCCCTCAAGTTGACTAACCCTTGTAGGTCCCGGTATTTGTGGTCATTCGGCCTCGGTTTAATAGTGGTTGCTTTTCACTATTGCTAGTTCAATTTAGATGGAACTTAATAAAGTCCATTACGCGTTTATAATTCATTTTGTATTAACCCTGTCAAGTTGTACATCTCAAAATTGATCTTTGTTATAAATTCTTATTTCCCTTAATTCCACCAACTTAATCATAAGTTCTTGCAATTGTATAAGCAATTCGTCCACTATTATCCCTTTTAATTGTTTGTTCACATTTTTAGTATTTTGGGCCGAATGACACGCATATGGACCTCGTTAAAGGTTCTTAGTGAGCTATGCTTGTGAATGGTCTTGAACCGAAAATTCCCATGGGTCAAAAGAACATGTTGTGGGTTACGCATGAGCCTATTAGGCGAAGATGGGTCGATTGAATTTGGTGGGCCAATTGAGGTTTATTGGGCCTGAACAAAATGAGGTTGGATGTTTATGCTTGGGCCGAACCAAGCAATTTGGGCCAGTGGGTGTAGCTGGGCCAGACTGCGTGTGGACCTGATCAAAATAACTGGTTGGCCCAATAGATTATTTGATCAACGTTTGTATTGGATCCAACTAGTCGATGTGGATTGAATAATAGTTGGGCCTTGGGCTGCTGTACATGGGCTACGAATTTGGTGTGATGGGCTGAACAACATATGGGCCAAATAAAACATGTCTGGGCCTGGTACAACTCTGTTGGCCGAACAAGAAATTATACAAAAGGTGGGGGTGGGCCGACCAAAAGGCTGTTGGGCCAGCTTGTTGGCGTTGGGCCCATCCAATGTTTGCATTGCCGTTCAAGAAACAGTGAAGTAGCATGGTTCCAGCGAACCTTCATGCAAGTGGTTTAAGGTTCGTTCCCATGATGCCAGGTGGGTTCATCGGTTAAGCAAAAATTGTGTGAAGGTTCGCCAAGTGATGGTTCGCCGGAATGATAGAAGGTTCGCTCTTACTGGTTCGTTGCAACTAGAATGGTTCGGCAGTGACAAAGGCTCTCCTCTAAGGTTTGGAGCAGCCTCAGGTTCGGTGGATGGTTCGTGAAAATGACTAGGGTCCGCTGACTGGTTGAAGGTTCGGCGGATAGCCTCCTGGTTCAGATTCGGCACCTCCGACCTGACCAGTAACCTCACGAACCTTTCATCATTTCGACTATATCTTCGAACCCGAGAGGTTGTAGACCACTCCATAGCTCACACGTCTTCCTGTTAGCTTGTCCGAACCATGAAGGTGTTGAAATGGAAGATTAATGTCCCGTGTAACATAGTTCTAAACTGATTATGTGTGTGGGTATCAACATCTAGCCATGAAAACCCTATATTTTCGGATCTTCGCAGCATCATACCTCTTTTTTCAGTGAACTTGGCTTTAGATCGGTTGTACTTTCTTGTAGAGCTCGTCAAGGGCTTCGCGTGGGTTCAAGAATCATCGAATTTCATTGAGAATTGAGGAAGTTATGAAGGATTTAAGATTTGGAAATGGTGGGGAAGATGGTTTCCGAAAATTCAAGGTAGAGAGAGGTGGTAGGTGGTTGAAATGAGAGAAAGACTCTCCTTTAGGGTTTTTATACCCCGTGTGGTATTCGGGTTCGTTTCGGTTGCTTAGGTCGCATTTTCGTCACGTATCCGGATTTTTACGCGTAAATTATAATAAATAATTAAAGAGACTAATTTAATTAATTTGATGAGTTTCAAAATTGTAAAAATGTTAAATATTTTATTTTATTAAATTTAATATCGTTTAGTGTCGTGTTTCGTTTTCGTTTCGTCGAATGGCGTCACCATCGCGCATATTCGTTCGAATCGCCACTTGAATGAACACGACGATGGTTTTGCTTTCCGACTTTTGTTTTCTACTTTCCAGTCATCATTTCAGAACGTTAAACTCACAGATATGTTTGTGTAAATCGTCACCCACGCAAACACACTGTCAGTTCGTTATTCTGAAACGACACTGTGTTATTGTTTTAATTGTGTTTCCTCACTGTCGGACTCAACTAACATCATGTTATCACATTGTTTTCAGAGTGAATTGTCGGCCATCTGATTCTTGTCATCTATGGATATCAGATCGCAACCGATTTGTTTCTGTTATTCTCTTGAACACTGTTGTTTCTCTTGATCTGTTGTGTTAACTGTACTTAAGTTTTCACTTAAATACACACAACTAATGTTTCAACTGTACATTGTACTTATTGTATCTAAGTTTACACAAAAATACGTACAACGATTTCTTGTATTTAAGAATCTGTTAACACAAACACTGTTTACAATCACGTATATACACATAGTTATTGTTGCAAGTACACCTACCGTACGGACTTGCCGGCCGGTCAGGTACTAGTTGTCACAGTCTCCCCTTGTTAAAGAAATTTCGTCCCGAAATTTAAGTATAAAGGTCGGGCTTCACTTCTCGAACAGGTGGGGATACTTTGCTTTCATGTTGTCCTCGCGCTCCCAAGTAAATTCTGGTCCACGCTTGGAGTTCCATCGAACCTTTACAATAGGGATACGGCTACGTTTCAGTTTCTTAACTTCACGTTCCATAATCTCTACAGGTTCTTCAATGAAGTGTAGTTGCTCATCAACTTGTATTTCTTCCAATGGTATGATCAATGACTCGTCTGCTAAGCACCTTTTTAGATTTGATACATGAAACACATCGTGTACTCCACTGAGTTCATCAGGGAGTCTGAGTTTGTATGCCACAGGACCTATGCGTTGAGTAATCTCAAACGGTCCGACATACCTAGGTGTTAGCTTGCCCTTAGCTCCAAAACGAACTACGCCTTTCCATGGGGACACTTTCAACATGACTCAGTCACCCACATCGAATTCCAAAGGCTTGCGCCGTTTGTCCGCGAAATTCTTTTGGCGGCTACGTGTTGCTTGTAATCGTTGTTGTATTTGGGCAATCTTATCAGTAGTTTCCTGAATAAGCTCAGGCCCAGTTATCCTGTTGTCTCCCACTTCGGTCCAACAAATTGGAGACTGACATTTTCTACCATAAAGTGCTTCTAAAGGAGCACATCCAATGCTGCTGTGGTAGCTATTGTTGTAGGAGAACTCAATGAGAGGTAAGTGTGTGTCCCAACTTCCACCGAAGTCTAGGATGCATGTTCTCAACATATCCTCTAGAGTTTGAATGGTGCGTTCGCTTTGTCCATCCGTTTGTGGATGATAAGCGGTGCTCAAGTTAACACTTGTCCCTAAGGATTGTTGCAATGATTGCCAGAACCGCGAAGTAAATCGACTGTCCCGGTCTGAAATTATAGACAATGGCACTCCGTGCCTCACTACTATTTCATTAATGTATAGCCTTGCTAGTTTCTCCATCTTGTACGTCTCTCTGATTGGCAAGAAATGTGCGGACTTGGTCAATCGATCAATGATGACCCAAATAGAATCATATCCGCTGGAAGTGCGGGGCAGCTTGGTAATGAAGTCCATAGCTATTTGCTCCCCACTTCCATTGTGGTATCTCCGGTTGTTCCAGCAAACCAGAGGGTTTCTGGTGTTCTGCTTTGACTTTGGCACATGTAATACATTTGCCGACATGAGTGGCAACGTCCTTCTTCATACCCGGCCACCAATAAAACGACCTTAGATCTTGGTACATCTTATCAGCACCAGGATGAACTGAATAACGTGACTTGTGTGCCTCGTCAAGAATGAGTGTTCGAAGTTCATCTACTGCTGGAATCCAGACATGATCCAGATAATAGATAACTCCATCCTGTTTTGTCTTGAAGTGTTTCTCGGCTCCACAATCGAGCTCGCGTTTTAGGTTGTCTCTTGCCACTGCTTCTTGTTGTGCTTGCAAAATGTGATCTCTCAAACTTGTTTGCACCGTCATTCCCATTGCGCGAATGCATATGGGTTTGACTCTTTCCTTCCGACTCAAAGCATCTGCAACAACATTTGCTTTGCCCGGATGGTATTTAATCACACAATCGTAATCGTTCAGGAGCTCAACCCAACGTCTCTGTCTCATGTTAAGCTCCTTCTGATCAAATATATGCTGTAAACTCTTGTCATCTGTGAAGATAGTGCATTTGGTACCATACAGGTAGTGTCTCCAAATCTTTAATGCAAAGACAACAGCTCCCAGTTCAAGATCGTGTGTTGTGCAATTCTTCTCATGTATCTTCAACTGTCGTGAGGCATACGCAATGACTTTGTCTCGTTGCATCAAAACACATCCGAGTCCCTGATGGGAAGCATCACAATAAACTACAAAGTCATCATTGCCTTCTGGTAGTGTTAAGATTGGAGCATTGCACAATCTTTGTTTCAATGTATGGAATGCCTCTTCCTGTTTCTGAGTCCACACAAAAGGTTCAGTCTTCTATGTGAGCTTGGTGAGAGACAAGGCTATCTTAGAAAAATTCGAAATGAATCTTTGGTAATAACCTGCCAATCCCAAGAATGATCGGATCTCTGTCGGTGTTGTAGGCACATCCCAGTTCTTGATTGCTTCTATCTTGGCAGGATCCACATGAATACCATCACTGTTAATCACGTGACCCAAAAACTGAACTTCCCTTAGCCAGAATTCACACTTGGAGAATTTGGCATAGAGTCGTTCTTCTTTTAGAAGCTCCAAAACTGTCTTGAGATGTTGCTCGTGTTCCTTCTCGTTCTTTGAATAGATCAGTATATCATCAATGAAGACGATAACAAACTGATCTAGATACGGCTTGCACACCCGGTTCATCAAATCCATGAACACAGCCGGTGCGTTCGTCAATCCGAATGGCATCACCATGAATTCGTAATGACCATATCGGGTACGAAAGGCCGTCTTTGGCATATCTTCCTCTTGAATCCGGAGCTGATGATAACCTGATCTCAGGTCTATCTTTGAAAAGTACTGCGCTCCCTGTAACTGATCAAACAAATCATCAATCCTCGGTAACGGGTACCGATTCTTGATGGTGAGTTTGTTGAGTTCTCGATAATCAATGCACCTCCTGAAAGTTCCATCCTTCTTTTTAACAAAAAGAACTGGAGCTCCCCACGGGGAAAAGCTCGGTCGGATGAATCCTTTATCGAGTAGCTCTTGTAACTGATTAGACAGCTCTTGCATCTCTGACGGAGCAAGTCTGTAAGGAGACTTAGCTACAGGAGTTGCTCCCGGAATCAAATCGATTCGGAACTGCACCGATCTCTCGGGTGGCAGTCCCGGTAAATCATCCGGAAATACTTCTGCAAAGTCTCTCACAACTGCTACATCTTGAATTTTGATCGCCTTCTTGTCTTTTTGAATCACGTGAGCTAGAAATGCAACGCATTGTTTTCGTAAGTACTTGAGAGCCTTCATGCACGATATTATCTTGACACTGTGTTTCGCTTGGTCTCCACGAATCTCCAAGACCTCATTGTTCTCCATTGGAATGCATAGTAGTTTATCAAAACAGATGAACTCAACTCGGTTAAGAGATAGCCAATCCATTCCGATGATGATGTCGAAACTGCCCAGCTCCATCGGTATCAAGTCGATGGAAAATGTGTGATCGCCAAGTGTTAGTGGGCAATTCCTAAATATAGTGTCTACTGTGATCTGTTTGCCGTTTGCTATCTCAATAGTGTAAGGGGAGTCTAACAATTCCTTATCATAATTAAGATGGCATGCAAAATCGGATGAGATGAAACTCTGATCCGCACCAGTGTCAAATAATATGGATGCATATAAGTCAGATAAGAGAAATGTACCCGTAATAACATTCGGGTCCTGTCGAGCGGCAGCAGCTCCTATCTGAAAGGCTCTTCCTCGCGGTGCTTGAGCCCCTTGTTGATTCCTCTTGGGACTATACCGAGAGAAATGTCCTGGTTCGCCACAGTTGTAGCAAGACCTAGGATCTGCAGCAGCAGCATTAGCTGCATTGTTGTTTCTGTTCTGAGTCCTCGGACTCCTGCAGTAATTTGCTGTGTGACCAAATCTCGCACAGTTGGTGCAGTGTCTGCACGGAACATTGTGTAGATGATGAAACTGGCATGAGTTGCATAGAGGTGTAGTGCCAGTGTATGGCTTCCTGATCTTCAATGGTTGTGGTTGGTTGCGCATTGGAGTTTGATTAGTGGTAGCAAAGTTTCTGGCCACCTTTTGTTTCTTAGCCGGATGTTTATCCGACTTTTTGGAAGTTCCAGCTTTGGCTGAGTCAGCCTCCTTCTTGAATTGACCAGAAGCAACCATCATATCTGTCAGGGATGCTGACAGCGTAACAGCTAACTCCATGGTAGTAGGGTGGGAAGAGATAACATGACCTCGGATACTGGGCGGTAGTCCCCCGACATACCGTTCAATCCTCTTCTCAAGTGTTGGCACCACATCAGGTGCTAAAGTGGCTAACTCATGAAATCGAGTGGTGTAGGCAAGATGCCCAGCACCAATCATCTCCAGATTGAGCAATTCAGTCTCAACCTTCTTTATTTCATTTCTCGGGCAAAACTCTGCCCGCAGCATGGCCTTGAATTCATTCCACGGCATAGCCTGTGCCTCATCCCGCCCTCTGACTGAAACTTGAGCGTTCCACCAAGTTAACGCTCGCTTGCTAAATGATCCCGCAGCATACTTAACTCTGTTCTGTTCAGGACAGCCACTGATGTCGAGGGTAGCCTCCATCTTCTCGATCCACTGGATCAGTCCGACTGCACCCTCGCTACCACTGAAACTGGGTGGCTTGCAACCTACAAAGTTCTTGTAGGCATAGTCCTGACTCTGTCTGGTGTTACCGCTGCTTTCTCCAGATGAGTTAGCAACGTTGTTGCTGTTGTTGTTGTTGATACGGTTCATCATCTCGGGAATCACCTCCGTCAGTTGGCTAGTAAGAAGTGTGGCCAATGCCACAGTAGCAGGGTCCAACTGATAAGCTGGTGGTGGCGGAGGAGGAGGTGGAGGTGCTTGTGTAGGAGAGTCTGGCGGTGTCGGTGTCGAAGAGTGCGGAGCTGAACCTTGAGTCAGTGGTAATAGAGGTGGTTGTCTTCGTGGTGGCATTCTGATCATAACCGAAAGAAAATCGGTCAGTGCAGTGATCAGAAGCAGAAGACATATGTAAATAGAATCCTAAGTCACATGATCTCTATATGAGGGTCCCTAGGTTATAGTCTAGGCCAAACCGTTTAAGTAATATGACCTATATTTCTCTATAACCATGGCTCTGATACCAATCTGTTACACCCCAGGCCGGCGGGAACGGATCGTGTTTTCCCGTCGGGCGGAAGGTTCCCGGGGCGCGATATCATGAGTGATAATCAAATGATCAGATTGTTTACAAAGCACATGATAATATATATGAGAAATGCTAATACATCCATGATATAGAATTACAAGATTAAATTACACAGTATCGTTCATAATTTAATCAAGTAAATCTATCAAAAAGAATCAATGTAACTATATCTTGTATCTGTACAAGATATACAAAAGATGATTCATGTTCTTGTTCCCAAAAGCATGCAACACAAAATAAAGCTAGGTCTTCTAAAAGTCCACTAGCTAAATCCTTGCATGTATGTATCTACACCTGTTCATCACCTGAGAAAACATGTATTTAAACAAAGTCAACACTAGGTTGGTGAGTTCATAAGTAAGTTAATGTAAAACCTTGATTCATTCACATGCATATTCACAATGATAATATGTTACTTGTATGATTGCCTGATTCACTTGTTCATCCAATGGCTCCTCAATAGTTATAGTCACAAGTACTATATCATCCTAGTAGTGTTGCTTATATAGGGCATATGCAAGGGAACTAAGCCCTAGCCAACATCCCACCACAACACCACTAGAACTCCACACTACTTGTGATACAACTATTGATTTCCATTCTCAATTCCCATGTGTATCTCATTCTTGATCACCTGTGTTCTCATGTATAGAATAATAAAATGATGGCGTTGTAATTATCAAACCGAAGTATTGATAATCAATATTTGTGTTAAGGATATTAGATTTATTAAATCTGTTCCTTGTATTATTCTATAGATTGTGGGGTTAACTGTTGTTTCACTCTTAAATATTAAAAGTGTTAGTTAACTGTTTGTAATGTAATCTCAATGCAACGTATAGAGCCCAAATGAAATCCATTGTAATCCTCACGTAATCAGATACAATGCATTCCATTCACCTCTATTCCGCCGTATGATCCCAAAGCCTCCATGTGGGATTGTTCTCATGTGATTAACAAGGTTGAATAAGAACTTGTCTTATTACATCATGTTAATTATGTGTAAATGATAAGAATCCCATGAAGTTACGTTATCATGATCATCATTTACTGTAATCCATATGATCCCAAAGCCTCAATGTGGGATTGTTCTCGTGTGATTAACAAAGTCGAATAAGAACTTGTCTTATTACATCATGTTAATTATGTGCAAATGATAAGAATCCCATGAAGTTACGTTATCATGATCATCATTTACTGTAGTCCATATGTTCACCATGTAATCCTTAAGCCGTAGTAAGAACATGTCTTAGTACCCTTAAGTGACGCAGGTGGTGGATACCCAATGCGATCATACTATCACATAGTATGTTTTTAAGATATAGATTAAGTGTTTTAAGTGATTTGCTTATCACACTTGATCAATTATGATGTGGAATGATATTAAGAAGATATTTTATGTTCTAATCACTCATGTGTTGTGAAATGTCAACATATTTCACTGTAGTAGTTCTCATTGTTTATTTGTGTATAAATTGTCTCAATGTTTGCTAATGTGGAAATAACTAAGTGTTATAAGATAAAATCCTATAACTATGTTATTCTAATGTGGTGTTGATTAAGAAATTACATTATCATAATCATCTGAGTTTCCCTGTTAACTCATGATCATACAAGCATGCATACAATGATAAGCGATAATAAACAATTTAATATTATCTAAATCAACGTATAAATAACATGTTAAGCAAAACTTTTAAATAAATAAAATTAAACATGTTTCTCAGCCCCGAGAGTTAAAATCAGTAAAGATTAAAGTAAAAGGGGCATATGAACTCACCTTGTAGTTGCAGGGTTGATTTAGCTTAAAAGGATGAAGACACGCGCTCTTGATTTACCTTGAGTTTGTTTTCACGATCCTGTGTTAAGTTCACGATGTATGTACTTTATAAGTATGAGTAGTATTAACTTGTGTGTGTATGTGTGCTTGTGTTAGCCCTCAAGTTGACTAACCCTTGTAGGTCTCGGTATTTGTGGTCATTCGGCCTCGGTTTAATAGTGGTTGCTTTTCACTATTGCTAGTTCAATTTAGATGGAACTTAATAAAGTCCATTACGCGTTTATAATTCATTTTGTTTTAACCCTGTCAAGTTGAACATCTCAAAATTGATCTTTGTTATAAATTCTTATTTCCCTTAATTCCACCAACTTAATCATAAGTTCTTGCAATTGTATAAGCAATTCGTCCACTATTATCCCTTTTAATTGTTTGTTCACATTTTTAGTATTTTGGGCCGAATGACACGCATATGGACCTAGTTAAAGGTTCTTAGTGAGCTATGCTTGTGAATGGGCTTGAACCGAAAATTCCCATGGGTCAAAAGAACATGTTGTGGGTTACGCATGAGCCTATTAGGCGAAGATGGGTCGATTGAATCTGGTGGGCCAATTGAGGTTTATTGGGCCTGAACAAAATGAGGTTGGATGTTTATGCTTGGGCCAAACCAAGCAATTTGGGCCAGAGGGTGTAGCTGGGCCAGACTGCGTGTGGACCTGATCAAAATAACTGGTTGGCCCAATAGATTATTTGATCAACGTTTGTATTGGATCCAACTAGTTGATGTGGATTGAATAATAGTTGGGCCTTGGGCTGCTGTACATGGGCTGCGAATTTAGTGTGATGGGATGAACAACATGTGGGCCAAAGAAAACATGTCTGGGCCTGGTACAACTCTGTTGGCCGAACAAGAAATTATACAAAAGGTGGGGGTGGGCCGACCAAAAGGCTGTTGGGCCAGCTTGTTGGCGTTGGGCCCATCCAATGTTTGCATTGCCGTTCAAGAAACAGTGAAGTAGCATGGTTCCAGCAAACCTTCATGCAAGTGGTTTAAGGTTCGTTCCCATGATGCCAGGTGGGTTCGTCGGTTAAGCAAAAATTGTGTGATGGTTCGCCGGAATGATAGAAGGTTCGCTCTTACTGGTTCGTTGCAACTAGAATGGTTCGGCAGTGACAAAGGCTCGCCTGTAAGGTTTGGAGCAGCCTCAGGTTCGGTGGATGGTTCGTGAAAATGACTAGGGTTCGCTGACTGGTTGAAGGTTTGGCGGATAGCCTCCTGGTTCAGATTCGGCACCTCCGACCTGACCAGTAACCTCACGAACCTTTCATCATTTCGACTCTATCTTCGAACCCGAGAGGTTGTAGACCACTCCATAGCTCACACGTCTTCCTGTTAGCTTGTCCGAACCATGAAGGTATTGAAATGGAAGATTAATGTCGCGTGTAACATAGTTCTAAACTGATTATGTGTGTGGGTATCAACATCTAGCCATGAAAACCCTATATTTTCGGATCTTCGCAGCATCATACCTCGTTTTTCAGTGAGCTTGGCTTTAGATCGGTTGTACTTTCTTGTAGAGCTCGTCAAGGGCTTCGCGTGGGTTCAAGAATCATCGAATTTCATTGAGAATTGAGGAAGTTATGAAGGATTTAAGATTTGGAAATGGTGGGGAAGATGGTTTCCGAAAATTCAAGGTAGAGAGAGTGGTAGGTGGTTGAAATGAGAGAAAGACTCTCCTTTAGGGTTTTTATACCCCGTGTGGTATTCGGGTTCGTTTCGGTTGCTCGGGTCGCATTTTCGTCACGTATCCGGATTTTTACGCGTAAATTATAATAAATAATTAAAGAGACTAATTTAATTAATTTGATGAGTTTCAAAATTGTAAAAATGTTAAATATTTTATTTTATTAAATTTAATATCGTTTCGTGTCGTGTTTCGTTTTCGTTTCGTCGAATCGCGTCACCATCGCGCGTATTCGTTCGAATCGTCACTCGAACGAACACGACGATGGTTTTGATTTCCGACTTTTGTTTTCTACTTTCCAGTCATCATTTCAGAACATTAAACTCACAGATATGTTTGTGTGAATCGTCACCCACGCAAACACACTGTTAGTTCGTTATTCTAAAACGACACTGTGTTATTGTTTTAATTGCGTTTCCTCACTGTCGGACTAAACTAACATCATGTTATCACAGTGTTTTCACAGTGAATTGTCGGCCATCTGATTCCTGTCATCTATGGATATCAGATCGCACCCGATTTGTTTCTGTTATTCTCTTGAACACTGTTGTTTCTCTTGATCTGTTGTGTTAACTGTACTTAAGTTTTCACTTAAATACACACAACTAATGTTTCAACTGTACATTGTACTTATTGTATCTAAGTTTACACATACGTACAACGATTTCTTGTATTTAAGAATCTGTTAACACAAACACTGTTTACAATCACGTATATACACATAGTTACTGTTGCAAGTACACCTACCGTACAGACTTGCCGGCCGGACAGGTACTAGTTGTCACAAACACGAACTTTGACAAGTTCACGAACTCAATGGAAATACGCAATGTTGTAGGAACCGGGTAGAGATTCCATACAAGACAACATTCATACTCAGGAATAGAAGATCCACTCTAAAAGTGAGTTTCACGGCCCCCATTTCTACAATGTTTTACTAACTCACAGGGGGAGAAATCATGCTTGTACTCGTTTCATTGACGCAAGTGTTTCAGTTCAACACATTATTACATGAGTTACTTTTATCGCTTTAAGTCCCCTATTCTATAACCGTTAATTGTGGGTAAACGTGAATTATTGGGAATAGTACTATTCGGGAGTGACAACCACCACCCGTGGTTAGTAGCTCTAACTTTGATTGTAGGTCATATCGGGTGCATAATATTCATATTAATACAATGTTTTGCGAACATTGGGATGGGGCAATTCAATCATGTCGAGTTCGGTTATGGGAACTCATGGTAATAATAAACAAACACCACTCATGATATTGTTTTTGAGAACAATAGTCACATTTTAAAACATTGTGATCAAACGAAACAACTTTGTTTAATGTGTCTAAACCTGTGAACTCACTAGCTTTATTGCTAACTGTTTTAGCATGTTTTTCTCAGATAATTGAAGAAATATTATGGGGGCGCATTTGGGGTGTTAGCATATGGAGTCACATTACATCAGGAAGCACACATTTTGAGGATTTTCCTAGCATAGTATATTGACTTTGGCAATGTTTGTAAAATCTTGTTAACAGTATTTATTGTGAACTCTAGTATGCATTTATTTTTCTTATGTTGGCTTAAGGAATGACTTGTAAACTCTTTTGGTTAATGCATTTAGAAGTCGTTCAATGTAAACAATGACTGTGAAACCATGACCGTCGCACCTCGCGTGTTCTGCCTTGGTGGGGTGTGACAGATTGGTATCAGAGTCATTGGTTATAGAGAACCAGGTTGCATGTTGATCACATGTAGCCCTGTTCACGTGTACTCATCAGGAGAGGATTACATCCTATTCACACTACCTCTACCACCGTCGTCAGCAGAGACACCCTCACCCATCGAGGTATCTAGCGATACCATGGAGGAGGTCGGTCATGGTGTCAGATGACAAAGAAATCAAAGAGAACTACGGGTCGAAGCTAGAAGAGCTACCAGGGAGTCTAGTCGATAACGATGTAGCCCAGTCCTGAATCTGAATAAACAGAATGACTCAGAGCACATGGAGCCATCTTTACCACTAGGAACAGGAATAGTGGAGCTAAGGAGATCGTACCATACACAATACTCTAGGGACACTTTATCAGATGGAAGATTACACTTCCAGGTCTCAGAGTAGTTTCTCTAGCATCATCCAACTCAAGTGAACACTTTCTCAAAAACTTTATTTCAAATAACTCTCAACTATGTAACCAGTGATTACAGGGTGGACTCGTGATGCCTTTGTGGATAACACTCTGAACCTCACAATACTTACTAGTTGGAGATGGGAGGAACCAAAATGATTATGTATGGTAAATTGACAATTACGAGTGGCCAACGTAATTGTGAATTTGCGGGTACATATGAATTTTGACGAAACCTATTGTTCACACTTCAAATCAAACCCAAACCATAAAGAAAAATTTATAGGAGATATCAAAAACACCTTACAAAGGATTATATTTTCATTCATCACTAACAACCTGATGGAAGGATGGATTAAGACTCTTAATTTTTCTCTCCTTTCATGTTGTTGTACGTTCATTGAACCTCTAATGGTGCAACCCTTGCACTTCACTTGAGTACTCATAATCATAAATCAAGTCAATGACTCCACATCATGGGTATTGTGTATCCTGATCACACCCATCTATAAGGAAGTTTTTCAACTGAATCCAAAGGAAAGGAGGAAGGATTGAATTGACACAATAAGCATTTCCTTATTTGAAAGTATAGTGGGAAAACTTCGCCCATAGGGTTGGTACTTAGGGTATTACATTGCTTCCAATGTATGTTAGCCCATCATTTAGCACAAGTCTCATTAATTTTAAACTACTTTCATCTTTAAGATACCACATGTTGACAACAAAACTAGGTTTATCAAATAGAAACTGTCACACCCCGAGCCGGCGGGGTAGGATCGGGTTTCCCCGACGGGCGGAAGGTTCCCGGGGCGCGATATCAATAGTGATAATCGAAATGATCAGATTGCTTACATTGCACATGATATAAATGAGAGTGCTAAATATAATAGAATTACAAAGTTAAATTACATCAGTATTGTTTATAATTTAACAATGTAAATCTATCATCAACATCATAAATTTCTATCTTGTATTTACACAAGATATACAAAATAATTTGTATAATGATGTCTTCCAAAAATATGCAGGTCCAAAATACTAAGTCTTCTATCTGAAGTCCTAGTCCCAAAAGAAATGACTTCTTAATTGACCTGTTCGTCACCTGAGAAGTCATGCAAAAATAAAATCAACACATGGTTGGTGAGTTCATATAGTTTAGTGTTTGAAAATGATTTGAAAACCTCTTTCGGTAAAGACCCTAACCTCATTAACTTCACATGTAATATCCATATCGGTATGCTTATATATAGGGCATACCCCTGGGTCGAGCCAACAAACTCGCCCAGACGCCATCCCACCACATACTGATACACATATGACACTGTTGTTAATGATAATTAAGCATTTTTACCCTACACACCTCTGATTCTGATTATGTTTTTCCAAAACTTGATTTACCTTTGATTCTCATGAGTTCATCATAGATACATGATTTTCCCAAAAGTCAATGATAGAAATAAAATGTTAAACATTTAATTAAATAATTAAATAAAACATTTAAATACAACTAAGACATGAGGATTGGGCCTTATTTGGCTCAATCAATTAGACTTAGTTGTTGGTGGTTGTCCAAGTTGTAACCTCTCACACGTGACCCATGTCAGGCATAACTCACAAGGAGTACACCTGAACTGAGCGGGATTTTAATGTTTTGCCCGTTACAGCCTGACCCAATGGTCTTCTGCGTCTGAGTGGGACTTTAAGGATATCCTTTGATTCTTGATCTCTTGATTCTCTTGATTCTCTTGATTTGACTTTGATATTGATTTCAAATGATCGTTCAAGTTATTGCCCGTATAGCCTGACTACAAGAGTCTTCTATACCTGAAAGGGACTTTATATGTGTGTTACACGTGGTCTTGATTCCCTATACAACTGACATCCACCTTAACTTGAGTATTAATGATTTCATTAGATCATAATGATTTCATTATTTCAATGATTCACACACATTGATGATTTCTGATTTCTTGAGCCTCTTGATCTTGATCTTTTGAATTCCCATGATTCACAATGATAATTGATTCTTGATTATGATTCTTTGTTCTTAGATTCCACACTGAATTAGATTTCTTTGACTATGATCTTTTGATTTAGTTCATATGATTTCACTTTGAATTTAGATTATTGAATTTGAACTGAATGGACTAGGGATTTGTTTAGAGTTTAGAATTAAAGTATTACTCATAAGAGTACTTTAATTAGTTTGATAATTTGCTCTGCTTAATAATTTCCTAGATAGGAGTCTAGGAGTATCAACAAACATATATATGTAAAACATATAATAATAAAAGTATTTAAATAAACAGTTAAATGAAAACAGTTTACGCATGCTTATCAGCCCCGCGTTTGAAAACAAAAATGTTTAGAAAAGGGGCAATGAACTCACCTGTGTTGCTCTGTATAGAATTACCACAAAATGCGCGCTCGTTGTTGTAACCTAAGTATCTTCAGTACCTGAGTTGTTTTAAAAGAATTTGAATACGATGAGTATATACGGTAGTCGTCGAATCTAGGGTTTGGTCTCGGTGTGCAACTACGTGTCCTAGATTACTACTGTATTTCTATGACTCTATCTAATTAGTCTAACCTATTTACCCGTAAGTCACCCATGTTCCAAGATTATTCATCAATAAACTCTCGACAAATAGGGTTATTTTAATCGCATTAAAGGTCTTTAATTGAATCGCGTTTGAATTATTTCATTCTAGGTTAATTATTTAGAAAACATTATTTAATATAATTTAATAAAATTGATGTATCATTTACTTTTATTTAACATAACTAATTTAAGAATAGTTAACTTGTGATGGGCTTAAGTTGACCCATTGGGCTAATCGCATGCCCATTTATTATTCTTAGAATTCTAATTGATTTCTTACCAATGCTTAAACTTACTAAGCCTAGATGATTTAAATAACACATCTAGGTTAATTTCATGTGTTTCTTGATTTTCCTAAGGTTTGGGCGTTAAAATTTAAATCAATCCCATAGCCCTTAGATTATCGTTTTGGTTCACATGATCATATAGAAATCCTCAAGTGTTTTAAACTAACACAATAGATATTATCAACTCATGTTGAGTTAGTGTGTTTCGAGAATAACAATTTCATTAGTAACCCAACCCGAATCAATCTGGACCGAATAGTCATTTGGGCCGCATGTGAGTTGGGCCAAATTAGCTGGGCCGAATCACTATGCAGGTCGAATAAGGTTTGAGGCGAATGGCTGCATGGCCGAATGAGTCTTGGAGGCGACAGAATGAAGCCGGCCGAAAGAAGACATTAGTCCACCCGAATGAACATTGGGCCTGCGAATGGATATTGGGCCTGCGAACAAGTGGGCTGGCGAAAGAGTTGATTCAGCTGGAGGCCTTTCGGCCGAATGAAAAGGAGTGGCCATTCAATGGACTGGCACATGGGCCATTCGGCCGATTGAGGTCCACCAAAAAAAATCGATCCTGCCCCTCCAATAACTACCCAATGCCAAAATACTTTTTCCTACACTATATGATGTATTTTAATGTGAAACCTAAGTGTTGAAGTTGTCAAAAACCGGTTCTAAAGGTAACCGATTGTGAGGGTTCCAAAACCCTAAAATTCGAACTTAAACTTGATCGTTACCTCGAATCTGATGGATGAATGTTTAGATCGGTTGTACTTTCACGATCTACAAGTGATGGTGGTGATTTTGACACCAAGATAGCAATATTTCATGAAGGAACTAGAGAGAAATCTTAGAGAGAAGTGAAGTTTTCTAGTGAGAGGTTAGAGAGAGAGAGATATGAACGAGATTGATTGTTGGGGCTGGTGGTTGTGGGTTGTTGACACCATAAATGCCTCATTAAATGAGGTGAAAATAACCGGGTTTGTTCGGGTCCGTTCGGTTTCGCGTGGTTTCGCGCAGAAATATCGGTTTCTCGTCGTTTTCGTTACAAAACGACTCGATTTTAAAATAGAAGTTATAAAATTATTTTAGGTTGTGATTCCTAATAAATTAACTAAATATCTTTTATTTATTTTAAATTTTTAGAAATCTTTAATTTACAGTTTACAATCGAATCGTATTGTTGTCGCGCGTATTCGTTCGAATCGTCACCCGTACGAACACGACGATAACTATACTTTTCGATATTGTTTTCTAATTACAGGATATCATTCAGAACATTAAACTTTCAGATTTATTCGTACAGATCGTCACCTATACGAATAATCCGTCGTTTATCATTCGCATAACGACATCCGTATTGTTTTGTTCTGTAAGGCCTCACATACGTTTATACTTTAATACATTCCTAACTAATAATCACTTGATGGTTCTGTGTTGCCAGATAATTATCTGACTCAAGACCCATTGTTTTGAACTTGTTTCTCTGAAATGATTATGAATTCTCTGTTTGACTAATGAAATGATAATAGTCTATGATATGAATATGAATTCACACTGAAATGCATAAAAGTTGTACCTGATTACTGTTCCTGTACTGTTTACGATCACTGTTCCGGTGACGGTTCCGGCACTAATGTTACAGAAACCCATTTGATCTCAACTAATCAAGATTTTGATCACATTCATCGATGGTTTGGCAGTATCCATCATTTCTCCCTCATACAGGAGTCCTAGTAAGTCTACGACTCTCATCACAACTTTGTCTAGAAGAGTATCTTGACAAAAACCATAACGAAAACTCTAGGCGATCATCATGATTTGGGTATAGGAATCAGAATTGAGAAATTTGTAAGACAATGTTTTTGAGGATGTTAATTTCTTTTCTATACTAATTTCACTTTCTGAGTGAAATTTTCAAAACCTAAAACTCTATAAGTGTCAGTAGCCTTGTCTACACTTGAACATATAATAAACATCGATACCTCAACTTGTTCCTCATACCTATTTCAATAACAACAATTACTTCGGTATGATCATCTCCATAGAAATGCCAAATCGAATTTCATCTTCCGATGCACAAACTCTCATCAATACATCCTAAGTGAAAGTACTTTAGTTGCTTACTCTCCCAATATGAGTGATCAACACTCGTAAAATAGTGCAGTGATTTCAATGCTATTTCATATGATAGCTGTGAAGTATGCAAACACATAAACTAATGTGGACGATTAACAAAAATCTCCCGAACAAATATCAAAGAGAAATGTTAACACAAACTTCAGACAAATAATCAATAACCTACTCTAATGTTACTTGTAACACCATAATTACCTATGTAGTTTATCCTTACCGTGTCATGGAATCTATCCCATTGATTACTACATATAGCCAAATTTTAACCGTATCTCAGTTTTACGTAGAACTATCACATCTTTATTGATCCAAGCTAATCCATATCCAAACATTACCCTATATGAAGCTAACACGTCCGACAAGGAGATTTACCTTGAAATCGGTTAATCTTTAATGCATTCTTCATCCTTCATCGGGATTGTTAACCTAAATTGCACCTCATCATTTACTCATATGGCAAATGATAGTGTACGCTCCCTTTGAACACATACAACTAGCCACCTAGGCAGCAACTAGAGTTTATTACCCAAGATCTTAGCACTCTCCATGAAGAATCTGTCACCTAGATCATTTATATTAAAGTTACATTCCCATGATCGTTACATTTTATTTGTTCAACGCTTCTAGGTACCTCTATCGTGCAAAAATAACTAATAAGTCATGATGTCTCGATGCACAACTACATTTTCCACAAGGAAACTATCCACAAAGATATATTGCAGCCAACCATTGAGCAAACAACTAAATTCAACCTCGTTTGATAAAATCTATTGGAAAATCTTGGATATATACCTTTGGTTTGTGGCGACGCCACACTTATCTATGATATGTGACCGATTCAGCTTCGCTGATATTCCGATAGATTAATTGCGATACACCTTACACAAAAATGATAAAGAATGTTAGAATTAGATATGGATTGAGAACTATCCTTAGCCTAGAAACTACATTCACTTATACCTTGCATCTTGTGCAAAAGATGACCATCTTTCGAGAACTTATGGAAACCCTATCTACTTATCAACTCATTGCATGGAATCCACACCCTGTGTATCTATGTGACATATGGTGAAATTAAAATACAAACCTACTCTCTAAATTGCTAAATTATTTTGTCATGACTAGAATTGATCCTAAACTAAATTCGTAGAATGCCCAAATACTATTTTACTAAACAGATTTTTGTACCCTAATTGAGCTACATACTTATCGGAAGATATAAACTTTATGCATTGGAAGCTAAGTCCTTAGCTTTTGAAGAATAACTCTTTCAAAAATTGGAAATTGTACACCGACAGCTCAATTGGGAGCTTGAGAAGAACAAAATACTTAAATTTCTGGAAGAAAGCCTCCGAAGGCAAAAATACTTAGACTTCAAGAAGCAAGCTTTAGAAGAACAATGCGAACTTCTGAATAAACCCCACTACCCAAACTTTGTTGAACTTTCGAAGATTAATTCCACTACTTTAAATATCTCGAACTTCAGTCCAGATAGCTCAACTAGGGGTGTTCAAAATAACCGATAACCGTTTAAAACCGTTATCCGAACCGTATCCGTAACCGAAAAAATCGAACCGAATTCTGAATTCGGTTTTCGGTTCGGTTCCTAACCGTATCCGAATTCCGAATTCGGTTTTCGGTTACACCTTTTTTTAATTCGGCTTGTTCGGTTAACGGTTTAAACCGAATATGTAATTAAATATATTAATTTATATATATATATATATATATTATATTTATTAAAATTGGAAACTGGCCCTCATTTCAATCTATCCTACGAAAACTCAAATTGCTTCACCTCAAACGGAAGTGCTCGAACGTTGAACACAGAGGTGACGATCGCCGACCAGCTCTCTCTCAGCCAACACTCCGACAGGTGCCAGTCCGATGTCCAGCCTCCCTCTCAGCCTCTCTCGCGTCTCCGGTCGATGACTCCGGATTCTCTCCTTCTCCGGCATCTCAGCCTCTCTCGCGGCTCAAAGGCCCCTCTCCGGCCTCCCCCTCCGACAGAAGACCTCCATTTTGTCTCCTCCTGTTAGTAATCTGAATCACATTGATTTTGCCCTACCAATTTTAGATCTATAGATTTAGATCTACAATTGATTTTTGTTGATAATTGTTAATAATAGTTGTTGAATTTTGGGTGAGATTGAGCAGGATGGGTGCCGATTTCATTTACAGATTTAGATCTACAATTGATTTTTGTTGATAACTGTGGTTTTTGGCTGAATTTTGGTGTTTTGGTTGAATTTGACTTAATTCGGTTAAAACGGTTGAATTCGGTTTGTTCGGTTTTAACCGAAACCGAACAGAATTGAATTCGGTTCGGTTCGGTTAACGGAAAGGATTTTTTTTCAAAAAACCGAACAAACCGAACCGAACAAACCGAACAAACCGTTAACCTAACCGATGAACACCCCTAAGCTCAACCATTCAACCCATTAACTTCGAAAGGGTTAAGTCCTTCAAATGAGTAACAAACTACTCTTCCTAACATGCAACTTTCTCCACATGGAACATAAACTATACCTCGAAAAACTTGAACGTTAACTCATTTTCTCTACTGTACCTTCCAATGACTTAACTAAAGCACCATGCGAAAAACTTGATGAAAGGTCACTACTTGTGACTACGTCATGCCTTCTCTTGACAATGGTGAATCCCAGAAGTCAATGCCATTGCATATGCTTCGGGAAAAGGAAACACAATACCTCCTTGATATGGTACTCAAACCTCAATGTGTACACAACTACCATTGATCTCTAGTAGGATTGAGTAAATTGATCTTGAACAAGATTATATCACATAATCCTAGCCTAGCTTTACTTGACAAAAATCTTAGCTCCAAACAAGATTTTTTTCGCATCTATGCTCGTATTACAAGCTAAACATATGATGACTCACTATGAGATTTGATATGTACGCTTCACACCAACTAATTATCCTCTAGTAACTAGATAACATTTCTTCATCCTAACCTCACTCAAGAACGAAAACCTCATGTCACGTCAATTATTAAAACTCAAGATACCTACTCAGATTTTGTTATACACAAAAAACATTATGAACCTCAACACACGTCATGATTAGACCATGGCATTAATACAAACTTATCTCATACTAACATTCTATCACTGTTTTGAGAGAATCATGGAATGTTAGGGTATTCAAAAACAATTATACTCCATAGACAAGGTTCATAATTTTAGTATCTGAAAGAGAAAAAAAAAAGACGTCACGCTAGCAAAAACTAGTTCCTTAAAAACAAGTCCTGAGTATCTATTATATTGAACAATGTGTGTAACTCATACCTAGCTTGTTCACTCGTACTCGAACTAACCACACCCTTAGAAATTGTTAGTTGTAAGATGATGTGTTCATACTCTCTTGAACACATTGATCATAAAATACCACAAGGATACATTATGATCACCATGACTCAAAGTAACGTCGGCTACTAACTCTTGAATCATAAATTCTACCAATTAAACTTTGTAGCTTATATGATTGGAAGTGCCAGTCTCTTGTATATGGGACGGAGATTAGTTAGAGCCAACATCCAACTCAACGGTCCAAAAATCATTCAAGAAACCACTAATAAAATCTTCAAAATCAATGATCGATTACAGATTTACAGGTTGCACGTGATCGTCAGAAAAGTTATGCTAATGTGAGATGTAGGCCTATGGAATTTCAAGTTGGAGACAAAGTCATGCTGAAAGTGTCACACCCCGAGCCGGTGGGAACGGATCGGCTTTCCCGTCGGGCGGAAGGTTCCCGGGGCGCGATATCGTGAGTGATAATCGAAATGATCAGATTGTTTACATGGCACATGATAAATAAATGAGAAATGCTAACAGAACAATAATATAGAATTACAAGATTAAATTACAATGTATCGTTCATAATTTAACCAAGTTAATATATCCACAAGAATCAATGAGTTTATATCTTGTCATACAAGATATTCAAAAGATGATTCGCTGTATTGTCAATCAAAAGTATGCAACACCAAAAGTAGCTAGGCCTTCTAAAAGTCCACTAGCTATGTTCCTGTAATCCTGGTGACTATACATGTTCTTCACCTGAGAAAACATGCATTTAAACAAAGTCAACACTAGGTTGGTGAGTTCATAAGTATGTTAATTGAAAACCTTGATTCATTCACATGCACAATCACAATGTTATTCATGATACTTGTATGTTGTTTGATTCACCCGTTCTCACAATGGCTTCTCAATAGTTATATTCACAAGTAATTTATCATCCTAGTAGTGATGCTTATATATAGGGCATATGTAAGGGAACCAAGCCCTAGCCAACATCCCACCACATCACTACTAGAACTCCACACTACTTGCAATACAACTATTGATTTCCATCTTCATTTCACCTGTTTATCTCATTTGTTGATCACCTGATTTCATGTATAGAATAATATGATAATTGAGTTGTAGTTATCAATCAGAAGTATTGATAACCCTTATATGTATTAAGGATATTAGATTTATTTAATCTGCTCCTTGTATTATTCTATTGCTTGTGGGGTTAATTGTTGATCACTTCTAAATATTAAAAGTATAAATTAACCACTTGTGATATGTTCTCAAATGCAACGCATAGAGCCTAAAAGGAATCCATTGTGATCCTCACGCAATCAGATCACAATGCATCCGATTTACCTCTATCCCGTCGTGTGTTCTCATTGTTGTTAACAAAGTTAAATAAGAACTTGTCTTATTAATTTATGTTAACTGATGTGTGAATGATGTTGTTATCATGAAGATATGTTATCATGATTATCATTCCAATTGATCCATATGATCACCATGTTGCCATTAAGCTGTGGTAAGAACTAGTCTTACCACCCTTAATCCGCTCAGGTGGTGGATGATAGTTGTCCATGTAGTCACCATGTTGCCATAAGCCGTAGTAAGAACGAGTCTTGCTACCCTTAATTCGCTCAGGTGGTGGATGATAGTTGTCCATGTAGTCACCATGTTGCCATTAAGCCGTAGTAAGAACGAGTCTTGCTACCCTTAATCCGCTCAGGTGGTGGATGATAATTATTCCATGTTCTCTTGTAATGTGTGTTAAGTTGTAAACTAAGCATTATAAGTCCTTATCTTATTACACTCTGTTAATTCTAATATTGAATGATATTAAGAAGATGTATTATCTTCAAATCATTCATGTGTTTTGTTATTTTCATCATGTTTTCCCTGTGTTTATCCCAATGTTTGTTTATGTATGAATAACTAAGTGTTATAAGATAAAATCTTATAACTAAGTTATTCTATTGAGTAGATGAATTATGAAGTTATATTATCATTTTCATCTAAGTAATTCCTGTTATCATGATCATACAAGCATGCATACGATGATATACGATAATAAGTTAAGCAATATTATCTAAATCATAGTATAAGCAATATGTGAAACATTAAAACTTTCAAATAAATAAAAGTAAGCATGTTTCTCAGCCCCGTGAGTTTAAAATCAGTTAAGATTAAAGAAAAGGGGCATATGAACTCACCTTGTTGTGGAAGTGGTTGACTTAGCTTAAACGAAGAATGCACGCGCTCTTGATTGAACTTGAGTTTGTTTTCACGATCCTGTATTGGTTTCACGTTGGGTTTTATAAGTATAAATGGTAATAATTTGTGCGCGCGTACGTGTTGGCCCTAAAGTTGGTTAATGTACGTAAGTCTCGGTTGTCCTTATTCAGCCCCGTTTACTCGTCCTGTTTTATGAGTGCATTGATTCATTTGGCTCGACACTTGAAATCATTTGATAATGTATTGGAACAACATTGTTTTAGAAGTTGTGAACTTAAGTCCACAATCTTGCCATCTTTGTAATAATTAGTTTTGTAATTCCATGCATATTATTCTGGGTCAATAATTTAGTGTATTAGGTTATCTCATTAACCATGGGCCGAATAAGTGATATGATTGGGCCAAGTCCATAAGTCTTTGACTAAAATAGTGGACCTTGGGCCCAATTGATTATATGGTGAAGTATGTGGGCCGTAGCAAAGGAAATGGGCCAAAGGATTAAGGTTGGGCCGGTTAGGGGCCATAGTGGGCCGAAGCAACACATTTTGGGCCGAATGGGTTGAGTTTCTGATTTGTGGTCTAAGTGAACCGAACTACACCATTCTTGGGCCCAATAGCAAATTATTTACATCGGTTAATTAAGGCCCAACGTAGGAAGACGGTCGAATTATATGGGTGGGTCTGCTAAGTTGGGATGTTTGGCCGATTAACATAGCACAGATCCAGCGAACCTTTGGGTTCGTTGGGGTAGAGGTTCGGCCATTGAGCCTGTGGGTTCGTCGATGATTAGCTCAAAATGATAGAAGGTTCGGTGTAGGGATGGTTCGGCAAGAGTCCAGAGGTTCGGCTACTAAAGTAATGGTTCGGCCAGCATGATGAGGTTCGCTGGTCTTTGGCTCTAGGTTCGCTCCCCCAGGGTTCGTTCCTGAGGCCTGAGGTTCGTGAAAGTGTCGTTCACAAGTTCGGAAACCAATTGGTTCGTCTAGATGCAGGGTAGGTTCGCATGAAGGTCTGAGGTTCGTGACTCATGATAGGTTCGCCTGAGCTCGAGAAAGGATGTAGATTCGGCTGTGTTAATGACCGAAGGGTTCGTGACTCATGTCATAGTTAGCAGCTCGTGGTTTCGGGTAGTACACACGCACAGGTTCGCCACCTGCGTTTACGAAGGATGGGCATCATAATCGTCGTTTTAAGGTTGTTGGCTCTAGCTTTCGATGATCATTAGTAGATGTGAGATGTTCTCGAGGGTTTAGAGGTCGTGGAAGGTTAGTATCAGCCGGTTAGGTCCTTGGTCGAAAAATAAGTATAAAAACCCTATTTTCCCGAATCTTTCAAGCATTATACCTTGAATTCGGCCGGATAAACCACTAGATCTGTTGTACTTCTATGTAGAGGGCATTAAGAGCTTCGCGTAGGTCCAAGAATCACCAAATTTTGTGGAGAATGAGTAAGATATGCTAGTTTAAAGGTTGAATGTGATGGTTTTCTTCTAGAGAGAGAAATGGACGGGAATAGGTTGTAGAGAGAGAGAGAGAAATGAGGGAAAAACACCTCATTTGGTGCTTTTATATCCCGGGGGTATTCGGGTTCGTTTCGGTTGCTCGGTTCGCGTTTCGTCGCGTTTCCAGAACGTAACGCGTAAATTACGTGTTTTAAATAAAAGATTAGTTATTTTAATTATTTTGATGAGTTTCAAAATTGTAAAACACAATTTATTTTATTTTATTAATTCATTTTCATTCGTGTCGAAATTCCTTTTCGTTTCGTCAGATCGCGTCGCCTTCTCGCGTATTCGTTCGAATCGTCATTCGAACGAACACGTCGATGGTTTGGCTTTCTGACTTTTGTTTTCTCCTTTCCAGTCATCATTTCAGAATATTAAACTCACATATATGTTTGTGTGAATCGTCACCCACGCAAACACGGTATCAGTTCGTTATTATGAAACAACACTGCAATATTGTTTTAAATTGTATTTCCTCACTGTCAGACTCAGCTAAACATCCTGTTATCACATTGTTTTCACACTGATTTGTGGAACATCTGATTCCTGTCATCTATGGATATCAGATCGCAACTGATTTGTTCTTGTTATTCACTTGCACACTGTTGTTTCTCTTGATTAGTTGTGTTAACTGTACTTAGGTTTTCACCTAAATACTAACAACTATTGTTTATAATGAGTGTTGTACTTACGGCATTTAAATTTACACCTAAATACGTACAACTGTTTCTTGTATTTTGAATTCTGTTAATAAAGTACTGATCACAAACATGTATTTACACATAGTTACTATTGAAAGTACACATACCGTACGGACTTGCTGGCCGGTCAGGTACTAGTTGTCACAGAAAGTCTAACATGGAAAGGAACCATTAGGTTTGGAAAACGCGGAAAGTTAAATCCATGGTACATTGGACCGTTCGAAATCCTTGCGAGGATTGGGAAGCCATAAATAAAATTTGTTGGTTTGTAAAAAAAATTGATTTATATATACATATCAATCTCAAGACCTTTGATTTACAACAATATTATATACATATTTTTTTCATGATGATGACAATATTTTTTTCACCAGTCATCTTTTCATTTGTTAAATCTCAAACACTACCCTGCAAACCATACTTGAAGAGATTACAAGTTACCACCATATCTTTAAAATGATGAAGTTATTTAAATATTTGGGAAGCCATACTTTACCATCTATTTAAAGCAAACTACTTAGCTTACACAATTTCATACACTAACAACAAAAATATGGCAAGCTCCTAATCTCTACATTTCTCTTCCCTCTTACAAACCAGCCCCCACCCTCATTTGGCTCTCATCTAAACCAAGACCACCATCATTAGTGCAACCATACAAGCTTCAAGTTCTTGCTCTCATGATCAACTAAATTGTGTTCACGATTCCATCTCCAAATATCTAAGATATTCCATCTAGTAAGTTACTTACTTATTTATTTATTTTACCAACATTTTGTTATTATTGTCATGTAATAAATGGATACACGTACATAAAAGCTTACACTTACAAAGATTTTTGTTTTTTTTTCTAATTATATTATATGTTATTTTCATATCTACCTAACAAATATATTTTGTTTTATACTCAAACATAAAACCCAATACATCAACAAAATTCCAAATGTCATAACAAAGACTTTATTATATTTATACACACCAATACGCGTTCTTGATTTTGGGACAGAATCTGTCTCGATTTCAAGTGATTAAAACTTGATCATAACGACATGAAATTAAGTAAACTCAAATTCTATAGTTAAGTTAGCTTTCTAGGGACTGCTTATACGTTTTCTAACTCAACTAAATGATGCGCGAAACATCCTCTCCAAAATCAGTGCGCGGATTTTGACCTTCTGAATTCAACGGCTGTTTCGGCCTATTTCCGAGCCGAATCTCGAGAAATTTTCTAAACAAAAGTTGTTCGAAACACATTAAAATACTTGACTGTAAAGTTTCATAATTTTCTAAAAATGTTTGCTATTTTAAAAGTTCACTAGAAGTCACTTAACTGAATCTGTCACAAAACGAAAAATTTAAACATTCATACCCATATGTACTATTTATATATTTTTTTCATGGAAAATGAAATGTTAAATTGTATAAATATATATGAAGTGATTTAAATGGTTATTATAGAAATGTAATATTTCAAGTTTTCAGATATTGATAAACAAAAATAAACATTTTTCAAAATACGTTGCATTAGTGACGAAACTTCTTAAAAATAATAAATAATTATTTTTAAGACATTATAAAAAGTTTTTCCAACTATAAAACACATTTTTTTACGACAAGTCTAATGACAAAAACATCATAACAAGAACTTCGTAACAAGAACACGAAACATAACAATAGTAACACGAACTTTGACAAGTTCACGAACTCATGGAAATACGCAATGTTGTAGGAACCGGGTAGAGATTCCATACAAGTCAACATTCATACTCAGGAATAGGAGATCCATTCTAACAGTGAGTTTCACGGCCCCTATTTCTCCAATGTTTTACTAACTCACAGGGGGAGAAATCATACTTGTACTCGTTTCATTGACGCAAGTGTTTTAGTTCAACACATTATTACATGAGTTACTTTTATCGCTTTAAGTCCCTATTCTATAACCGTTAATTGTGGGTAAACGTGAATTATTGGGAATAGTACTATTCGGGAGTGACAACCCCCACCCGTGGTTAGTAGCTCTAACTTTGATTGTAGGTCATATCGGGTGCATAATATTCATATCAATACAATGTTTTGCGATAGAACATTGGGATAGGGCAATTCAATCATGTCGAGTTCGGTTATGGGAACTCATGGTAATAATAAACAAACACCACTCATGATATTGTTTTTTGAGAACAATAGTCACATTTTAAAACCGTGTGATCAAACGAAACAACTTTATTTAATGTGTCTAAACCTATGAACTCACCAGCTTTATTGCTGACTGTTTTAGCATGTTTTTCTCAGATAATTGAAGAAATATTATGAGGGCGCATTTTGGGTGTTAGCATATGGAGTCACATAACATCAGGAAGCACACATTTTGAGGATTTTCCTAGCATAGTCTATTGACTTACGCCATGTTTGTAAAATCTTGTTAGCAGTATTTATTGTGAACTCTAGTATGCATTTATTTTTCTTATGTTGGCTTAAGTAATGACTTGTAAAGTCTTTTACTTAATGCATTTTGATGTCTTTCAATGTAAACAATGACTGTGAAACCATGACCGTCGCACCTCGCGTGTTCCGCCTTGGCGGGGTGTGACAGACATGTACCATGACTACATTTCTATTAGCCTTTGATTCAAGGTGTGTCCATGTTATGGATTTATGTTGTTGTACCCCAAGTGGAAGATGGGTTTGTTATTCTCACACCCAATCCTCACCCTCCACACCCTCTATACGTCTCGTATGGGTTTATACGATCGAGACACACGTGAAGTCTGTCATTATTTGTTATAATTTTTCAGTGTTAATGATCAGACTCGTATACGCCTTGTATAGGTTTTATATGAGGTGTGTACGAAACCAATCGTTATCGAATAAATGGATGTCAACGTGGACTATACTTTTCGTAGAGGCCTATATGAGACGAATAATATGGGTGAAAGTGCGTAAATGTACCGAACGTTCAGTGAAAGTTCGTATACCATTCCGTGTTAAGTTCGCTTATGTTAGCTCGTTTATTAGATGAACGAACACGAACAAGTAATTCTGTTCAGTTAAAAGAACGAACTTGAAAAGAGATCGTGTTCGTTCTTTTATCATCGCGAACATTCACCGAGGTGTTTGTTAACGTTCGTTTATTTTTGTTTATGTTTATTTATTATATTTTTTTATTGTTATTTGTAATTTGTATCATGTTAAAAACACATAAACTGGAAACGAAGGTTTTTGAAACATTAGTTTAGGATAATTTATATTACGATTAGTACTTTTAAGTCTTATTTTGTTTTATTATAATTATTTTTTATTTTTATATTCAGTGTATAGCTTTATATTAATATGAATGATTATCTCCAAGGGTTTAAAATAAATATGTTGATTTTTGTTGTTTAAATAAGGGGTAATTTTTAACAACCTTAACTAGGTTTCAATTTTGATCTAATTAAGTCATTTAAATTTTTTTTTTGGTGTTAATTAGATAACTTAAGTTTAATTTATGTTTCAATCCTAGATATATGACCTAAATAACTTGAAACCTAATTTTGTTTGTTTATTTATTTTTGTTGTATGATGACATGGAAATAATTTGGATTTCGAAAAATAATCTCAACTTTTTTTTTTTAAATTGCTAAAAATTTAAAAAAAAGTTTCGATAGCTTTGTTTCCGGTGGTGGCTGAGTTGCCTATGTTTCCGGCAGTGGATGAGAGCATGTTCGCCTGTGTTGTTGTGGGGATTGAGCGCACAATCGGCTGTGGCTGCTGTGTTTCCAACGGCAGCGTTTCCGGCGGTGACTGAGCACATGTCTCCACGTCCCGTTGAAGATGAAGAGAACCGTCATGGGAGTCTTGGTGAGATGAAAGTAAGCATCATGAGAAACTTTGTCTCTTAATTAAGTTTTGATGTATAAAAATTAAGTTTACATGTTAACTAGGTTTTTTATATTTATAATTAGAACATAAATCAAACTTAAGTTAACTAATAGAAATAAAACAAAATTTCAATGATCTAAATGGAACAAAATCAAAAGTTTATTATGTTTTTATAACATTTTCCCAAATATGCGTTCGCATTCGTCAACATTTTATTTCCTTTATAAACGAACAAAAACATGAATTTTTGTTTGGTCCGTGTACAAGAGACATTCGTGAACAAGTTAAAGTTATGAGCGAACACAAATAGAGGCTCGTTCTATTCGTTGAGTTCCTCTAAAACCTTAGATTTAATGAAATTGAACTTATTTCTTAATAGTATTATGCAAATACTTCTAAAGACACACTACTTATACAAAAGACACAATAACCTGTACAAAATACATAATGTTTGTACAAAAGACGCAATGACCTGTACAAAATTGTTCATATTCGTCATTGTGTCTTTTTTGCAAATAATTGTGTCTTTTTTTAAATATTTTTATGTTATTTAAAATCGAAAGCCAATGAACTTTTAGTGGCTTAATTTGGATTTCAAATGGATGTTACTTCTTTTTATTGCTTAATAAGACAGGTAAAATGAGACAAAGTGTGTGAGCAAATTTATCAATCATAGCTGACGTAATTGGCAATTTCTATCTCTATAAATACCCCAAGCAGGCCAAGAGAAGTTTGTCTATCTTCATACTAAACAAAGTACAAACATCATTACCTTGCAACCATCTATAGAGAAAAGCCCTTGGAATAAATAATGGCTTCAAGGGCTTTAGCAACAACATCTTTTCTCCTTACCTTCAACTTGATCTTGTTCACTTTGGTAGCCTCCACCCAAACCCCAAAGGGCTGCCCACCACCACCCCCGTTACCATGCCCTCTGACACCAAATATTCCTACTCCTTCACCCCAACCAAAAGACACATGCCCAATAAACGTACTCAAGTTTGGTGTATGTGTTAACTTGCTCAATGGCCTAACCGACGCAGTCATTGGAACCCAGCCCAATGCACCATGTTGCACCCTCATTGAGGGACTTGCTGACCTTGAGGCTGCAGTCTGCCTTTGCGCCGCCATCAAAGCTAATATCTTGGGAATCAATCTAAACATACCAGTCTCGTTAAGCGTGTTGGTTAACTCCTGTGGAAAAAAGGTTCTCTCTGGCTTCCAATGCGCTTAGATTTTTTCTAAAAATATCGAGGAATGTTAAAACCTCAATTGGTGTGGTGTGAAATATTTTATTATGATTAAGACGTGTGAAGAATCATGGCATGTATGATTCATAAATAAATCTACGTTCTATATTTTGCAAGTTCATGATATTTCGAGTTATGTATTACAATGTTATTATAAAAAGTTAAAGTTTACTAAAACTTTTAGTTGTGACAATTGCAGTTGAGAATTACGTCATCAACGAAATGAGCACATTTGGTCGTGCTTGAAATCCACGTCGATTTAATGATTTTAATTATTACAGGATGATAGTACGCGAGAAATGGTGAACGTGGGAGAAAACCGTGCGCGAAATGGAGTTACGGATTGTCCGGAAACGCAAAACGAAGAAAATCCAAAAGTTTGAGAAAACTGGTTCTAGGCGGTACGCGTGAGGTGTACAAAAATATCTGGAGTTCTTTCCTTCCGCGCGGTACGCCCCGCGTGAAGGTTTGGTCTAGGACGATGCGCCTGGAGCCAATTTCGTCGACAAGTTGCTTAAAACGTCAGAATGTATCTAGAAAACCACCCTTTTCCTTCCTCTCGACGTTTCTGTCATTCCAGACGAAAAAAAAGTCTCTCAATCCATAAAACCTCCATTTTCGAAGCCATTTGATCGTGTGGATCGCACCAGGGAACGTTTCTGCAAGTCCTAATCGTCTTTTTACACGCAGAACTCCGTCTGATTAGGTAACAGTCCGTTTTAACCTTTTAGTTTGATAATGATTGATTAAATCTTGTTTTTGAACGTAATGATATAGTTAGGGTTGTTGATTATTGCCTAGATGATGGCTAGGATTGATTATAAACGAAGAACACGATGTTTTAACGGGTAAATCCTTGTTTTGATTTGTTGTAATGCCCGGTTTGCATGGAATTATAACAATGGTTATAATGGGTTAAACCATTTGATTATGACAATGTAGGTGATTAGTTTGATTAATCTTTGACATGCAATGTGAAATCCAAGGGTTTCAAACTAATCACAATTATTAACATAATCATTGGAACAATTATATGAGGTTTACGATAACGGTCAGATTAGTATGTTAAACATGGTTATTAAACCTATTCTGATGCTACATTGAGATATTTTGTGATATTTGGGTAAACAATAACAAGGATTGATTATTTCTAAGCCATTAATCTGTCTAGGAACTATTTTAGCATTATAATCAACAACATTAACTATTTGATTAATCCAAG
This sequence comes from Mikania micrantha, assembly GCA_009363875.1. Classification (NCBI taxonomy): domain Eukaryota; kingdom Viridiplantae; phylum Streptophyta; class Magnoliopsida; order Asterales; family Asteraceae; genus Mikania; species Mikania micrantha. The sequence continues at coordinate 73,964,841 of CM018694.1, read as the reverse complement.
ATTATTCTGATTAATCAAGCGTGTCATCAACCTAGTATTAGGAACCTGAATCAGTATAGGTTCCTACATTATCATACATTGTATGATATGACATTAAAATAAATAATTAAAAACCTAATATCGGTTTAATGACTTTCAAGGCAATGTCTTTGACATTGGACGTTTAGAAAGATTTAACCAGTAAGTTAAAACATTAATAATTTATTAAACATAAACTAATGCAGAATTACACCATTAGCATCAGTTTGCGAGTGATATTGCTACAGTGAGATATCAAGTGAGTTTTGTACAATCCCTTTTATCTTCAAAGTTTTATAAACATCAGGATAATTCTGCAAACCTTTTTTTGAACATATGATATGCATCACTGTTATCTGTGTGATTTCATGTGACTTTTGTGTGATTTCATGGGATTTTGCAGTTAGTATCTCTATCACAGTATCAAAAAGTCCTCATTTCTCGAAATGTATCTCGTGAACCATGTGGGGCCGAACAGGCATCAATGATAGTACTATCGGCTGACAACCCATTCACTGGGAGGTTTTCATCTCCCCTGGTGTGGATGTTTGTTACCTGTTTCCGAAACACCTTCTTAATGTTAGTGATATGCATTAAGATAATGAGGCATTAAGATATTTACCGACGGGTAATGTCTATATCAAATCACAGATTGTCCGAAAGGAACTAGATATGGGTCCCATGGTTATCTGAAACTGAACATTTTGAGAACTTATATATCATATCATATTGTTGAATTTGAACTTTACGATCTCACCAGCTTTGTGCTGACGTTTTAAACTTAAACACTTTTGCAGGAAGACAGTGATTACCGGGTGAGGATGCGCTTCATACATTAGTAATTAAATAAATCGGATTGTGTAATAAACTTAGCTGTAATGTTGGTTGTAATTACAAAACCCTTGGTATTGTATTTCTTTTAAGTTAATCTGTGTGCTGTGATATCGGTTCAAGTAGGTTACACCTCATCTCTGAGACATCACAACTATGCTTCCGCAAACTTCTCAGAGTGACGAATGAGATCATCTCAGGTGACGAGAGGTGGGGGTGTGACATTAGTATTTCAATAGTTATCATAAATAGCTTATATCTAAGTTGTTGATATCACGCTTCACAAATGAATCTATGTCCACTAATAAGATCATAATTAATATGTTGTTTAGAATGGAAATAAGCTAATAAAAGGAATAGCCAATAATCTAATTCCCTCATGTCACGCTGCATATATCAATATATAAGTGTCAAGGATGACACCACTAAATATTTATTTAATTATAAAAAATTAATGTGGTATTATGTGCTAATTATAATTCAAAAAAACATGAACTCACAAAAAGACATTACATAATTTTAAAAACAAACTAAATCAACAAATTGTCAATCAAAATTTTGTAATCAAATTGTCAATTAGAATAATAAAAAAACCCTCATCTATTTGTTAAAAAAAATCATGTTTGCTATGTAGGAAATTTGTTAAAAATACACATTAGCTACAAGTTTCCTACAAAAATGAATTCTTGGTTAAAATTCCGTTGGAAAATATTTTCCGACAATTTTCCAACGATTTACCTACAAAAGAATTTGGTCCGCTATTTCAGACAACTTTTCTACAAAACTAACTTTGAAAATTGCCTACAAAATAAAGACAAACTTCACTCAGTTGTCTTTTATTAATATAATTTTATCATTTATTACTATTTAGTATTATTATTTATTATTTGATTTTTTGACGGACTTGCAACAACATTTTTTTAATTTTTTTAACTTTTAATTTAACTATAATTTGCTGTCAAAAACTATATTGAATTTCATTTCAATGCTAGTATACATCAACTTTCCTGCAAAAGTCAATTTTATTTTATTTTAAATGTTAAATGAACCGACAAATTTCCTGCGAATTTTTTTCATTTTAATGAATACCAACAACTTTCTTACAAAATTTAATTTCGTTTTGTTTTAAATGTAGAATGTAACAACAAATTTTCTCCGAGGTTTAATTTTTATTTTAGTATTTACTAACAACTTTCTTACAAAATTAATTTTAATTTATTTTAATAAATAAATATACCAACAAAGTTCCCACAACTACTTTTATAATTTCCGACAAATTGCCTGCTAAAAGTTTTCAATAAAAAATATAATTTAAAAATAAGACTCCAAAATTATTTTTAAAATAGATTTCCAAAATGCATTTCTTGAACAAACATCCAGAAACATACTTAATTACATAACATTCTTTCAACAATTACAAAATACGTCAAACACCTAATAAACAAGAAATTTAGTTACAAGCCAATTTTTTCATAATTTCATCCATTCAAGTTCCTGGTTTTCATCAAAGTGTTGCTCTCTTTTAGCAAAAACTTAATATTTTGTCAAATCTGAAACAAACATTTTTGAACTTGAACTGTTGTATCTATAATCGCTAGGTTCGTGTGAGGCCCCGTTCCTGGGCACCTCGCAGAGGTTGGTTTCGTCATAACACATAGCTTTTAAACTAAAAACTTTCATAATCATGCAACGGAAATGTAAACATAGTCTGATAAACAGAATACATTAAAGTGTCTGTATCAAAAACATATCGAATTGCCAAAACCATCGGATTCTCTATCTTGATGCCCGAGCTCCATGCCTTCTCTTATCATACCTTCAACCTGACATACATGCTAAATCAAGTCAGCTTACGCTGGTCAGTTCTAGTTTTCATACAACAACATTAAACATACTTAACATAAACATCATTTCATGCACATAGTCCATAACCAAAGCACATAACATCCTTAACATCATCATCATACGTTCCACTGTCACCATACGAACAGTGGGCTTATGCCGGCACAAGGCTCCATACACAGTTATAGTCATGGTTGACTATCATACCCAGTTATAGTCGTGGTTGACTATCATACCCAGTTATAGTCGTGGTTGACTATCATACCCAGTTATAGTCGTGGTTGACTATCATACCCAGTTATAGTCGTGGTTGACTATCATACCCAGTTATAGTCGTGGTTGACTATCATACCCAGTTATAGTCGTTGTTGACTATCATACCCAGTTATAGTCGTGGTTGACTATCATACCCAGTTATAGTCGTGGTTGACTATCATACCTACCCAGCACAAGTACTGGTACATCTCTCCTGCATATCCTATAACACGTATAGGAACATCATTCATTCGTCACACATGATACACTAGCATTATATCATCCTTTATCATAATCATAACATTTCCTGCTAGTTTCATAACATCATTCATCGTAGTCATCATGGCATCTTAGGCATGTCATACTAGCATCATTTCATCATATCATCATAACATCCTAGCATCATGCACATATCATGCTTGCATCGTTATCATATCATAACATCATGGCATCATGCCTACATATCATACTTCCATCCTAGCAACCAAGGACCTTATCATACTCCTATAACTATCCTCATAGTTATCATCATGAAGCATGTTATCATACAGTCAACATCATATCATATGCTAGCATCATTATCATATCGTATCATCATGTTATTCATCCTCATACTCATTTATCATGCATTCATCATACTTAGCTTACTTTCATGCATAAATCATGCTAACACATAAACATGCATAATCATAAGCACATAACATCATAGACATAACAATAAGCATGTATGCCAGCCCAAAACATTTAACATAAAATAGGGCGTCTAGAACTCACCTGATAATGGCTCCTTGTCTTCTTAACCGAACTCCTTCGTTAAGACCTGGGAACCTACATCAGCTACATCATATCATAACATACCATTCTTAGACTTAGGATATATTCTAAGTCCTCAGCACCTCCTAACCAGCCTCCCCAGTATTCGAGAACAGTTACATCCCCGAACTATCATATACTCGAACTAGAGTATACGAAATATCACCAGTACTCGAAATACTGGTGTACTCGTTTTTCCATGTGTACTCGAATTTCCTTGTGTATTCGAACTTAGGGACTACACGAAATTAGTGTACACAAGGGTGTACACGAACTGGTGTACTCGAAGACAGTGTATACGAAACCTTTGGGTTTTCGAGTACACCCCTTTGGGTCATAATTTCGAGTACTCATCCTTTTCTTCATAAACATATTAGAAATTCATCTAAGACTTTGGGGGGCTAGTTTCTAGGTTCCTTAGGTTGTTACCAACACACTAGAACCTCAAAGTTCCGAACTTTATGCATAAAGGTGTGAGCTTTGTGCATAAGTTCGCTTCCATCTCACAATCCTAACTTTTGTATAAAAACCGTAAGTTTTATACATAAACCACTTACTTGTAGTTAGATGATCCCTCCTGCAGATTCTCGTGTGTATCCTCTTCCGTTTGATCGACCAAAGCTCAATCCTTGAAGTTCTGGGACTCTACTTCGTGTACTCGAGAGAGAATGTGCTCTGGCCAAAGGTTCGCACATTTCCCAAGGCACTACTATTTATAGGCAGTGTGTGGTACTCGAAATATGGGGGATATTCGAATACAAGTTTCGAGTACAGTGTACTCGAAATCAAATGTCGAGTACACGAACCCGAGGCCCTAACTTGTTTATTTTTTTCGTCTATCTCCCTTCAAGCTTATCATTCGTTACCCATTCGTAAGTTCAAGTAACTTGTATTAGAAAATTTGGGATGTTACCAGTCTCCCCTCCTTACAATAGGTTTCGTCCCGAAACCTAACTCGTTACATATTGAACAAATGAGGATACAACCTCCTCATTTCATCTTCCGTCTCCCATGTCGTGTCTGAACCTTTCCGATGCTTCCACTGAACTCTTACTTGACGAACCGTTTTATTCCGTAGCTGATTTTCCTTCATATCCACAATGTCAACGGGTTCTTCAATGTAATTCAGTCGGTCATCTACCTCAATGTCATCCAAAGGAACATGGGCTTGCTCGTCTGCCAGACACTTCCTAAGATGTGACATGTGGAAGGTAGGATGAATCCCATTCAGCTCCTCTGGTAGATCAAGTCGATACGCGACTTTCCCTACCCTTGCCTTTATCTGAAATGGTCCGATGTACCTCGGACTCAACTTGCCTCGCTTTCTGAATCGAATGATTCCCTTCCATGGTGATACTTTCAGCAACACTCGATCGCCAACATCGAACTCTATCGGTCTTCTGCGTTTGTCAGCGTAGGACTTTTGGCGATCTTGTGCAGCTTTCATTCACGCCTTAATAACCCGTAACGCCTTAACAACGCCTCGTATGGGGGCATTCCGATACTAGAGTGATAGCTGTTGTTGTACGAAAACTCCACCAATGGCAAGTGGTCATCCCAGCTTCCTCCAAAATCGATGATGCACGCCCTCAGCATATCCTCCAACGTTTGAATAGTCCTTTCCGACTGTCCATCCGTTTGAGGGTGATAGGCGGTACTAACTTTCAGTCTCGTTCCCATAGCATCGTGAAACTGCTTCCAGAATCTGGAAGTAAACCTCGTATCCCGATCTGACACAATGGAGACAGGAACTCCATGTCGGGTCACAATCTCTTTCACGAACAACTCAGACAACCTTTCGGACGTATACGTTTCCCTGATAGGAAGAAAGTGTGCACTCTTCGTCAGTGGGTCCACAATCACCCATATGGTATCATGTCGTTTAGCTGTTCTCGGTAGCTTGGTGATGAAATCCATGGTGATGTGTTCCCATTTCCATTCCGGTACTTCAAGGGGTTGCACATATCCGTAGGGCTTCTGATGTTCAGCCTTCACTTGCGCACAAGTAAGGCACCTGTTTACATACTGCATCACATTAAACTTCATGCCCGGCCACCAATAGTCTTTCCGAAGATCTTGATACATCTTCGTCGCACCGGGATGCACCGAATAACGAGATTTGTGGGCTTCATCTAAAATTCTCGATCGAATGTCCCCATTTCTGGGCACCCACATACGACCGAATCGTATCTTTATACCGTAATCATTGTCTTCCAAGTTCTTGACTTGCCCGAAAACACGTTCAAAACCCACGTTCTCTTCTTTCAACCCTTCCTGTTGCGCCTGTTTGAGCTCGTTCAGAAAGTCTGGCGTTACCACCAAACTATACGATTTTACCCGTATGGCAGGATGATCCGTCTTGCGACTCAAAGCATCCGCTACCACATTGGCCTTTCCCGGGTGATATAAAATATCACAATCATAATCCTTTAACAGCTCAAGCCATCGTCTCTGCCTCATATTCAAATCCTTTTGCTCGAAGAAGTACTTCAAGCGCTTATGGTCGGTACAGATGGTACTACTTACTCCATACAAATAGTGCCTCCATATTTTCAATGCAAACACTACTGCAGCGAGTTCAAGATCGTGGGTCGGGTAGTGAGCCTCATGAATCTTTAGCTGGCGTGAAGCATAAGCTATCACCCTTCCCCTTTGCATCAGTACGCATCCCAACCCTTGTCGTGACGCATCGGCATACACAACAAGATCATCATTTCCATCCGGCAGTGCTAGAACAGGAGCTTGGGTAAGTTTCTCCTTTAGCACGGAAAATGCTTGTTCTTGGTTCGGGCCCCATTCGTACTTTACATCTTTCCTCGTGAGCTTTGTCAACAGCGTCGCTAGCTTGGAGAAGTGTTGAATAAATCTCCGATAGTAACCGGCCAAACCAAGAAAACTGCGTACTTCCGTAGGTGACTTCGGAGGACTCCATTTCATAATCGTTTCAACTTTAGCTGGATCTACCATAATGCCTTCTGGGTTCACCACGTGACCCAGAAACTGTACCTCTCGTAACCAGAAAGCGCATTTGGAGAACTTAGCATAAAGTTTCTCTTTCCTTAAGATCTCCAATACCTCACGTATGTGGCAAGCATGGTCTCCCTCGTTCTTTGAATAAATCAAAATATCATCAATAAACACTATCATCGATCAATCCAACATCGGTCGACATACTCTGCTCATCAAATCCATAAATGCTGCGGGGGCATTCGTCAATCCAAACGACATAGCGAGAAACTCGTAATGTCCATAACGCGTACGGAAAGCAGTCTTTGGAATATCCTGCTCTCGAACTTTCAGCTGATGGTAACCGGATCAGAGATCTATCTTTGAGAACCAGCTTGTCCCTTGAAATTGATTGAACAAGTCATCAATTCTAGGTAGAGGATACTTGTTCTTTACGGTCAACTTATTTAGTTCCCAGTAATCGATACACATACGCATACTTCGATCTTTCTTCTTAACGAACAGCACCGGTGCTCCCCACGGAGAGATACTCGGTCGTATAAAACCTTTATCAAGGAGCTCTTGTAGCGGGGTCATCATTTCCTTCATCTCAGTTGGAGCTAGACGGTAAGGTGTTTTGGCAACGGGTTGTGCCCCTGGCACTAAGTCGATCTGGAACTCAATTTTCCGCTCAGGTGGTAATCCAGGCAATTCCTCAGGGAATACATCGGGGAAGTTACGCACCACAAGAACATCATCAATCGTCCTCGTATCATTACGTTCCTCAATCACATAGGCCAAGTAGGCACCACACCCCCACCTCATCATATCATCAGCCTTGATCATCGAAATGATTTTCGGCGCATACATCGCTCTATCACCATAAACCGTTACGGAATTCCCATCCATCGTACGTAAACATATCATCTTTCGTCGACATACAATGTTAGCCTCATATTTGGCTAACCAGTCGATACCCAAAACTACATCGAAGCCTCCTAAGGTTATCGGAAACAATCGGACAGGGAACCTATGACCTTCTATCTCAACATAACAATCATCAATAGCCTCAGTCACCCTGGTCATCTTACCAATAGCCGTCTCTACATCAATTACCCGATCTATCTTCGTAACCTTCCCACATAACCCATCACAGAAAATAGAAGATACAAAACTCATGCTGGCACCAAAATCAAACAATACAGAAGCAGGAATATTGTTGATAGAAAAGGTACATGTGACCACATCGGGGTCCTCGATCGCATCATCCTTCGTCATCGTAAAGTCACGTGCTTTAGCCTTCTGTTTCTCTTTTCCTTTCTCCTCTTTCTTACCAGAGCCCGAAGCATCAGCCCGTGGTTGTCTGCAATCCTTGGACAGATGTCCAAACCCGTTGCAGTTGTAGCATCTGGTGGCACTCGGGCAGTTGTTGGAAAAATGTCCCGTCTTCCCACATCGAAAACATAAGTTAGTGCCCACGAAGCACTGTCCGACGTGAACCTTACCACACTTGTTACATCGGTTCACATCCTCAAACTTCAACTTCTTGCTTGAAAACTTTCGTTGGTCTGTTCGACCCCTCTTAGTCCCGGAGGACTCTTTCACTTTTGCTTTTTCTTTGGCTGGTTCAGCTGACATAACATCATCCCAAACTATCCCACTGAGTTCAACAGTGGAGTCGAAGGTCTTGGGAGCATTGGCCTTGACATGAATTCTGACCTTTAGAGGCAAGCCCTCCATGTACAACTTCACCCTCCTTTCCTCAGTAGCAACTAGATGAGGCACAAGCCTCGCCATCTCATTAAACCGTGAAGTGTGCTGCCTGTGATCCAGGCTTCCAGCTTTCAGCACCAGAAACTCTCTTTCAACTTTATCCAGTTCGTTCTTGGGATAGAACTGTTTAGCGACCAGTTCCCTGAGATCGTCCCAAGTCATCTTCTCCATATCAGCTGCAGACTTGGTGTCACACCCCGAGCCGGCAGGGTAGGATCGGATTTCCCCGACGGGCGGAAGGTTCCCGGGGCGCGATATCGAGAGTGATAATCGAAGTGATCAGATTGTTTACATTGCACATGATATATAAATGAGAAACTTGCTAAACTAAAATAGAATTACAAAGTTAAATTACATCAGTATTGTTTATAATTTAACAATGTAAATCTACCATCAACATCATAAATTTCTATCTTGTATTTACACAAGATATACAAAATAATTTGTATGATGATGTCTTCAAAAGTATGCAGGTCCAAAAGCTAGGTCCTCTATCTGTAACCTAGTCCAAAAGAAACAACTCTTCAGTTGACATGTTCGTCACCTGAGAAGTCATGCAAAAATAAAATCAACACATGGTTGGTGAGTTCACATAGTTTAGTAGTTGAAAATGATTTGAAAATGTTCCTTTCAGTAAAGACCCTAACCTCATTAACTTCAATGTAATATCCATATCAGTATGTTTATATATAGGGCATACCCCTGAGTCGAGCCTACAACCCGCCCAGACGCCATCCCACCACATACTAATACACATATGACACTGTTGTTAATGATAATAAAGTATTTTTACCCTACAAACCTCTGATTTGAATTATGATTTCCAAAACTTGATTTACCTTTGATCCTCTTGAGTTCCTCATAGATATATGATTTCCCAAAAGTCAGTGATAGAAATAAAATGTTGAATATTTAATTAACTAATTAAATAAAACATTTAAATACAACTAAGACATGATGATTGGGTCTTATTTAACTCAATCAATTAGACTTAGTTGTTGGTGGTTGTCCAAGTTGTAACCTCTCACACGTGACCCATGTCAGGCATAACTCACAAGGGGTACACCTGAACTGAGCGGGATTTTAATGTTTTGCCCTTACAGCTTGACCCAAAGGTCTTCTGTACATGCGGGGACTTTAAGGATATCCTGTGATTCTTGAACTCTTTGATTCTCCTGATATGAAATTGATAATGATTTCCTTTGATAGTTCATGTTATTGCCCGTATAGCCTGACTACAAGAGTCTTCTATGTAGGACCAAGAATGATCTCGAAAACAACACGAAATCAATAGAAATCTGCTCAACAGCCACTAGAATAGTGCGGAATCCTATTCTAGGGTTTTCCAATCAAAACCGACAGCAACCGTGGTGATACGAAGGTAAGAGAAGAACGTTTGAGTGAAGATTGAACACCACGAGCAAAGAATCGAAGTTGGACAGTGAGAAACACTCAAATCTCCAATGGTTTGACACTTGAGTGCTTTAGGACGAATGAGGTTTCTCAGAAGTTAGGGTTGAAATGATTTTGAACTTGTATTTATAGGCAGTTGACATTCCGCCGAATGAGAGGCCGAAACAACTCATTCGGCGAATGACTCCTGTCGAATAGGTAATTCAGTCCAATGAGTCATTCGGCGAATGACTCATTCGCCGAATATAGACATACTCTATTCTCATTCGCCGAATGACTTCATACTCTAGAGTCATTCGGCCGAATGAGCAATACTCATACTTAATTAAACAGTAAACCAAATCACCCAATCAGATAATCAAATAATTAAAACATAAACATTAAGAACAATATAAAAAGACAACTTCCACTAATAACTTGAATTTTACAAGATGAATATTACAAAATGGAACTAGGGACAATAAGTGCATCTACAAACTCCCCCTTGAACCTAGTTCAGCTTGTGGAAGTGTCTTTCTTGAAATACTTTGCCGAGATAGCTTTCCAGTCAGCTCCAACATGGATCTTGAAAATGCTGCAGAGACGGATCACTCTCATAAACTGCAATGCTTGCACCATGTCTTGAACATCAAAGAAAATCTGGTGCCTAAACAGAGCTTGGACATCTTTGTGAGATAGATTGGTCAACCACATAGGCTCAAATATCCTCACAGTCTCCCACTGCTTGTCCTTGCACAAAACAATCACAGCCTTGCCAGTACGCCCATCATAATACCACCATCGGAAGCCATCCATAAAGTCTTGTCGCATTTTCCGTAAAGGAATCTTCTTCAAAATTTTAGGAGGAAGCCACTTCAGGATAACCTTATGCTTCCGGGTGTCTCCATCAATCTCTGGCAAATAATAACGTTCAGGCTGTTGGGGCTGAAAGTTCACCCATCTCTTTCTGTACTCATACTGGATTTGCCTAGAGAACCAGGCAGACATTCCTGAATCTTCACTGTATAGCAACTTCAGACGAGCTAATTGATTTACTTCGAAGCCTGGCAACGTCTTAAAGTCATGAGGATGTTTGAAGTAATCTATCCCTCTTTCTCTTTTCACTGCATAGCATCCGAGGTCGTGAAAGTATGCCCAGCTCAAGATTTGACCTCTAGCCTTGTAGCCTTTGGTTCTGTAGACTTTCTTGTGTGTTGCTGGCATCTTCTCGGTGCTCTGTTTCTTTAAGGCCCCCTAGTAAGCCTCCCACTCTTCTTTTCTTTTTCTCTGTTCATCGGCTTCGGACTTGCTGGCTTCAACTTGTTCTTCCAAATATCTGACCAGAAGATCCTCTGTTTCTTGATCAAATGGTTCAGTAAATGTAGGCAACTCATCCTCAGCTGATGTGTACTTAGGATATTCATCGTCCGTGATATCTTCCAAAATAACTTCATCAATATCATCAAAGAGTTCTGGCTTTGGCTCATCAACAATAGGAACAGAGGTATCATCAGTGATCACCTCATCAGGATTTAACCTGAAAAGCTCAGCAATTTGTTCCTTTGTTAAGCAGTGAATGATTTCTCCCTCCTCCTTGTCATAGCTGACTGAGTGCTGTATGATGCCTTGAGCGTCCAAAATCATGGTAAGAGTCTCGTCTAACTGACGTCTCAACGGCACAGCTTCTACTTCCTCAGTAGCTTCAGGATCAGCTGTCTTTGAAGGAGACGAAGGAGGAGGAGCCTGAGCCTTCTTGTCATTTGCCTTCTTGGATCGGATCTTAGATGAGGGAGGGGCTTGATCATCATCGTCATCATCATCATCAGTACTAGATGAACCAGAAGACCCACTCCCAGATCCGTCCTTATATTCATCATCAGATTCATCATCCTTATCTGAGTCCTCATAATCCACCTGTTCCTCCTCAGACTCTTCTTCATCTTCTTCATCCTCTTCCTTGTCTGAATCATCGGAACGTGCTGCAGAGCCTTCAATCTGAGGAGTACTATCCTTGAGACTGTCGATCTGATCTGCTAATCGAGCATTTTCAGTCTCCAAGGACAGTATCCTATCACTATAATCTGTGACTGTCAGGGCTAGCTGATGATGCTCATCAATGTACTTTAGCAATTGCTGCTCCTGTTGAGCAGATCTAGCTCTCAGATCCGCCCTTTGATCTACAACTTGTATCAGTAGAGTGACCTGCTCCTCCACTCTCTTGGTGAGCTGAGCAATAACAAGCTCTTGCTCCCTATTCTTCTTTTCCTGCTCCATACTCCTCTCCATCAATCTGAGTACCATACTGTTCAGTTTGCTCAACTGATCAACAACTGATACAGTAGGTATAGACACATCAGCACGTGAAATGGAGGGACCAGAGAATGCAGCAGTAAATATGGGGGCCTGAGTCACCGAGGTGGTCAGAGGGGCAGTAGTGGCACGAACATGAGTAGCCCTTGACCTAGTCAGTGTCGAAACTGAAACAGCTGCTACTGATGTAACAGTAGTTGTAGCAGCTGTTGTCAGTTCTGACCTTCTCTGGAATGAGAACCTCGACCTCTTCCCTCTCCCTGCCCTAGAAGATGTAGGCTGAGAAGTAGTAGGAGATGTAACCACCGTAACAGGTGCAGAAGACCGAGGTGGAGGAGATAAATCAAACTCTGGAACAAATGAAGGATCAGTAATCTCCTCCATCTCTTCTTCACTCCTCTTTCTCTTCTTCATCACCATTGTTCCTCCTATCATCACTTTCTCAAAATCATCATCATGAGTCTCTTAAGAATCAGAACTTTCATCATCACCATCACCAGCTACTCCTTGATCTTCACTTGAGTCCTCAGACTCAACACCACCTTCGGAAGAGTGAGGAACTCTAGCATCAATAGGAGCAGTCACTATGGAGGAAGAAGTAATCAGGAAATCTGACTCCATTAGTGAGTCAATATCGACTTCCTCCTCTGCAGCCAAGGAGGTGCTAACACCTGCATCTGAAGCCATAGCAGCTGTGCCTACAGAAATCATGCTCACACTTACTAAGCTAACACCACCAACAACAATAACATCATCAGCACCACCACCACCACTACCACTTGCACCAACACCAACATTACCACCAACCTCATCATCTCCACCATCATCATCATCTACATCATCTGGCACAACATTATCCTCCATATCATAATCAGAATCATCGTGTCTCCATCTACGACCAGCAGGAGCTCGATAATCTGGCCTAGAGAGATGTCCAAACAATGATCGAGAAGCTGGTTTCCTCTCCTTGCCTCTATATGACATCACCCTATTGAGGGTGAGGTCATTCATGTGTTCTAGCTTGATGACATCAGCATTAATCTTCGGTAGATCAGGCAACTGGGCATCGATCAACTGTTGCAGAAATCTTGGATACATCAAGAACTTCTTGTCTCCCTTCAGAGTCACATTCTCCTTCATATGAGAGAAAACCATCTCAGAGAAGTTGAATGGTCTGTTCAGCACCAGGGCGACAAATGCACACTGAATAGTCTCCCGCATGTCATCGAATCCTCCTCTCCTGGATCCAAGACAGTGAATCAGTACGTGCGCGAGATACTTGAACTGTGTAGACATGTAGGCCTTGTTGAGAATCCCTGCTCCGAGATCTCCTTCATACTTGCACCGCATAAAGCATCCACGGACCAAGTAGCGGTCTAGCAAGTATGGCTGATCAGGGGAATCATGGAAACCACAAACCCTCCTGATGTGCTCAGCAAATATGACAACATCATGCCTGAGAATCTTTCCCCTGATAACAGTAGGTTCAGCCTCACAATCTATATCAGCAGAGGCCCAGAAATCCTGCTGATGTGACCGATAAGGCACATGCATAGTGGAGATGGCTGTAAATATCCTCGAACGCCTGAGAAAGGTAATGATCTCAGTATAATGTTTGGCGTTCGGAGTGTCAAGGTCTAAGTGTGCACATATGTTGTTCTTCGTCACAGATTAGTATCCAGCCATTCTGAAAATCAAAGAAATACACATGTCAGAACCATTCAGATAACTTGAAAATTTGAATTCAGATAAAAATCAGAACTTAGAAACATTTCAGACTGATTTGCCGAATGACATATAAACTGGCGAATGAACACATTCGCTGAATGAGTCATTCGTCGAATGAAATACATGGGACGAATGGAACACATTCGCCGAATGACATTGAAGGAATGAGTCATTCGCCGAATGAGTTTCATTCGCCGAATGAGACATTCTCCGAATGGGACATTCGCCGAATGGTGTCATTCGGCTGGATTTGAAATTTCAAACCCTTATCAATACGATGATCAAATTAGTCCACAAAACATGCAAATACACACTCAGAAACCTCCGACTAACAAGTTTAAAACATGGCAAAGTTCAGTTTAAGTCCGTTTTGACCATTTATTTCAAAGGCGATCCAAGAAACCCTAAAACACGAGACTATGATCTGAATCAGATGATTTCATGGTTGGAAATCAATGATTTTTGTTCCCCAAGTACCTGAAATGTAATAGAATATGAATATCAGGAGCAGGGTGAAGATCAAACACTAGACAAAAATCGAATGAGCAAGATTGGGGTTCGGGCGAAAGACACACAATTAAGGCGAAAGAGGATTTTGGTCGAATGAGTTTCATTCGCCCGATTGACTCTTTATATAGTCTTGTTCATTCGCCGAATGAGATAGGCGAAAGGTCGGATGAAATTCAAACCCATTCGCCGAATGAAATTGACGAAAGAGACATTCGTCACTACACATTCGCCGAATGTGAATGTCGAATGAGACATTCGACACAACTTATTCGCCGAATGAGAGATACTTGGTCTGATTGATTCGGTCGAATGACTCATTCGCAGAATGAGGTCATTCGGCCGAATGAATGAAATTCACACCTCATTCGGGCGAATGGGATCTTTTAACACCCCAAAACACAAACTTTTTCAATATTTAACATTTTGAACATCAAGCTTGTGACAATTATGAAGATATGTCTGGTTGGTTCAGGATTCAGATGTGACAGACATCTGAATCTACAAATGATCATTTTAAAACAAAATTGAAAATAGAAAATCTTTTTGTATTTTTCTGAAACAACAATTACGACTGTACAAATAGTAACTAAAAACAAATAAACACATATTTTTGTGAGAGATCCACTGATAAAATAACACATATCTCTAATCACATCACATCATCTTCATTGAATGCTTCCTTTCAAACACAAGTTTATTATGATACGATTACTGATATATTTGTCCAATTTTAAACCAAACAATACTCAACTACTAAACAAACTTTATGATCACTCATATTTTCAGATCGAGTTCCCCATTTCATTTCACCATTAAAGATCAAAATCAGCTTAAAACTCATTTCTGCATATCTTAATACCAGTCATCATAAATTCAATAAAATTTCAACATTATTATCTTTTTGTATTTTTCTTGTTCTATCCAAATGGACGGCTTCAGCTAGGTTCGTCCCAGCAATATGGCACGTGTATGGAATCAAACTTAATTTGTTCAAGTATTTCTCAAGCTTAATACCAGCTTGCATTAGGTTTTCTTCAAGCTTAATACCAGCTTGTTTTTCTTTTTCTTCAAGCTTAATACCAGCTTGTTTTTATTTTTCTTCAAGCTTAATCCCAGCTTGCTTTTATTTTTGTTTTTGTTTGAAACCTCATTTGATTCCATGATGACCGGTGTATGCCTGATTTGAGTCAAAAACTATTTCTCACTTAAATTGTTTAACAAAATAGATCCCATTGATCAGACTGTCTAAGATATCACAAAGTGTTTATTCATTATGTAGAGTTGGCCTATCAATACATCACATCATAATTCTCTTGTGTTTTCAGCTAACACATTCACCTCTGCTTCTGTGACATAATAGATTAATGTATTACTTTATAAAGAAAACCATCTCAATTTTTAATTTTTTTATTGTTTTTGTATTTTCAATTTTTCAAATGTTTTTGGTTTTTCAATTTACATATATCTCCCCCTTAAAACCTAAAAACATAAAATCTTTTTGAGTTTTTGATGAATAGAAGAAACTAGACAAGAAAATTAAAATAAAATTTAAATAGACAAAACAAAAACTATCTAAGAAAGGCGATGATCATTTGTTAGATTCAGAAGAAGATACGACTTCATCCTTTTGGAAAACACCATTAGCCGATAACAGATATAGAAATCTGGGTTTATCAAAAGCTTTTGTGAAAAGATCGGCTTTCTGGTGTTCGGTGTGAATTTTAACTACATCGATTAATTTCTTTTCAAACCAATCACGTATGAAGTGATATTTAATGTCGATGTGTTTTGTTTTGGAGTGCTGAACAGGATTCTTAGTGACAGCTATGGCAGCAGTATTATCAACATATATAGGAGTGTTAGAAAAATGTAACCCATAGTCCCTGAGTTGCTGTTGTATCCAGATGATTTGAGAACAGCAACTAGTAGCAGCAATGTATTCAGCTTCACAGGTTGAAGTAGACACCGACGTCTGCTTCTTGCACTGCCAGGTAACAAATCGGGTTCCAAAGAACTGACATCCCGCCGATGTTGACTTGAAGTCTCTTTTGCATCCACCATAATTAGAGTCACTGTATGCAATAAGCGCAAAGTTATCATCATTAGGGTACCATAAACCAAGATCCGGTGTACCCTTCAGATAACGCATAATCCTCTTGACAGCAATGAGATGGGAGACTCTTGGTTTTGATTGATACCGTGCGCACAAGCATGTGGCGAACATGATGTCTGGCCGAGAAGCAGTAAGATACATAAGAGACCCAATCATTCCTCGGTACAAAGTAGCATCAATTAACTCCCCCTTTTCATCTGGAGTAATCCCGTGATTGACAGCCAGTGGGGTACCAGCAGGCTTTGCATCAGACATACTGAACCGGCTCAGTATATCCCCAACATATTTGGTTTGATGAATGAAGATTCCTGCCTCAGACTGATCTACTTGTAATCCCAGAAAAAATTTCATCTCTCCCATTGAGCTCATTTCGAACTTTTCTTTCATAACCTTTTCAAAATCTTTGCACAGATTATCATTTGTTGAACCGAAGATGATGTCGTCCACATATACTTGCACCAAGAGTAAGTCACCATCCTTTTCTCGAATGAACAGTGTACAGTCAATGACACCTCTTCTTAACCCGTTGTTCAGAAGGTGAGTAGACAATGTTTCATACCAGGCTCGCGGCGCTTGATGCAATCCATATAAGGCCTTGTCTAGCTTGTAAACTTGGTCTCTATGCAATGGATCCTCGAACCCAGGAGGTTGACTTACATACACTGTTTCATTTATCACACCATGAAGAAATGCACTTTTTACATCCATCTGATAGACTTTGAACTTTTTGAAGGATGCATAAGCCAAGAAGATACGAATGGCTTCAAGTCGAGCAACGGGTGCAAATACTTCATTATAGTCCAAACCTTCGATCTGTCTGAATCCCTGAACAACCAGACGTGCTTTGTTTCGCACTATGATCCCGTGATCATCTTTCTTACACCGAAGAACCCATCTAGTACCAATCACTTTTGCACCTTTGGGTTTGTCTACCAATTGCCAAACACCTAACTTTTTGAATTGCAAGAGTTCTTCTTGCATGGCATCCACCCAAGATTCTTCTTTTAAAGCTTCAGTGACTGTACGTGGCTCAACTTGGGAGATAAAGCAGGAATGAGCACAAAAGCTTACATCTGCAAAGTCCAGTATGTCTGCAAGTCCTCCTGACGAAAGCTGATTTCTTGTCTTGACCCCATCCAAAGGACTTCCAATAATATTTTCTTGAGGATGAATCCGATTAATTCGTCCAACAGGATGAGCGGGAACTTCAACCTGTGGATCAAGATTATTCAGATTCAAATCCTCAAGTCCTGGTACAAGATGGTCAACAGCAGGATCAGGGGCAACTGGAGGAACTGAGTTGTCGTCTGTGTCTGAGCTATCATCATGTGTCTGTGCTGTAGGAGTTGAAACAGATGAAGGTTGCTTTGGTTCTTCAGGTGCATTTTGTACATCATATAGCATCTGAACTGCAACATCTTCATCTGAATACATGGGAGGCATGTTGAAAGAATCAAAAAGACCAGAATAATCAAACATCCAATCTGGGCCTTTTCCAGGTGGGGGCATAGAATATTTCTGAACATCAACATGGTACCATTCCTCCACATTATGAGTTGATGTGTTGTAAACTCTTTTATTTGGAGTGTTGTACCCAAGAAAGTACCCGTCTTTCACCTTTTCATTGAACTTGCCCTGCTCGTGTTTCTTAAGCATCGTGCATGGAGCACCAAATGGTTCAAGATACTTAAGATTTGGTTTTCTGTTATGGAGCAGTTCAAAGCAAGTCTTCCCATGTCTTTTCACAATGAGGACCCGGTTCAATGTATAGCAAGCGTTTGCTACAACTTCATTCCAGAACTGAACCGGAAGTGATGAATCAGCAAGCATGGTCCTAGCAGCCTCAATCAATGTCCTGTTTTTACGTTCAGCAACACCGTTCATTTGAGGAACATATGGAGCACTAAACTGTTGCACAATCCCCCGTGCATTACAAAAATTCTCCATGTTGTGATTTTTGAACTCCGTTCCATTATCTGTTCGAAGCTGACGAATCTTGAGCTTATAAAGTGATTCAAGTTTGGTAACCAACACTTGAATGCATTCAAACGTTTCAGATTTCTCCTTCAAAAAGAAAACCCAAGAATATCTGGAATACTCATCCGTAATTACAAGACAGTATTGATCTCCAGCTATACTCTTCCGATTAACAGGACCAAACAAATCCATATGGAGAAGCTCAAGAGGAACATTGATTGAATGAAACTTTTTCAGCTTGTGAGACTGCTTGGTTTGCTTTCCTTTCTTGCACGATAGACAGATATCAGACAATTTGAAATTCTTCAGGCTAACTCCCTCAACCAGATGATTATGTACCAAGTGATTCATCTTGCGTAGACTCAAATGACCCATCCTCTTATGCCAAAGAATTGAATCTTTTTCTGTTGCTTTTGAAATAAAACATGAAGCTGTGGAGGATGTAGTTGAAGCTTTGGCCATATTGAGTACGTACAAGTCTTGTTTTCTGGGAGCTGACATCAAAATCCAGTCTTCAGGAACCTTAACACCTTGCTTTAGAATGTAGCATTTGGAATCATCAAATAGCACTTTGTACTCTTTGTCACAGATTTGTGACACTGAGAGAAGATTGTTTTCCAACTGCTTAACATATCTGACTTTATCAAATGAAACTTGCCCATTTGTCAGAATTCCCTCTCCCGTAATGAATCCGCCTTTGTCACCGGCAAAAGCTACATATCCACCGCGAACTGCATTCACATTGGTGAGTAAAGAGATATCACCAGTCATGTGCCTGGAAGCCCCACTATCAACGATCCAATTGCTGTTAACTCCAGCTTTTGGGGCAACCTGCACGAAGATGTGACAGTCAGTTCACTTTGGGAACCCAAGCCTTTACAGTCTTGGGTTGACCCAGTGAGTCTCGGATCCATACATCAATCCATTTACCATCTGGAAGCGCTTTGTCTGAGATAGGTGGAACTGAACTCTCAGATGATTTAACTTTCCAGGTTGAATTTTTATCAAAAGAGGTTTTCAGATAAATGGATGATGATTTTGCTTGGTTAACATTAAGCATAATTGGAACATCCAAATTTTCCAATTTCTCTTTACCCTTGTTTGAAGATTTAATCTGAACTTGTTGTTAGGGTTTTGTTTGAACAGGCCTTGTTACAGATTTTACAGGATTAGTTAAAACTGAATTCAGTTTTCTGAATGGCACGACCTTTGGCCTGATCAAATGAGGGCAAAATCTAACAATGTGCCCAGGTTCACCACACTCAAAACAAACTTTTTCACCTTTTTTATGAAAATGTTTTAAATCAGAGAAAGACTGTTTATGTGATTTAAAAACATTTGTTTTTAGCTTGTCTTGATTAAAACCCAATCCTTTTGTCCCTTTGTTACCAACAAAAGCAGACTTGGTAACACATTTTGCTTCAAACTCTTGAGAAGCTTTTACAAAGCGTAATTCTTTGTAAATCTTTGAATTTGAGATTGGGTCACCTTTCATGACAGCAGGAACTAGATTCTGAGTAGTAACATACTTAGATGAATCATCTGATTCATTCTCAGAATCTGAGACCCAATCCTCAACAAGTCCATCCACACGAGATTCCTCAGACTTTGAGGAATCCTCATTAGTAAATAGTCCAGTTGGATCTATTACTAATGGAGTAGTGACTTGAAAATCCTTAACATCTTTGTCATTTGGTGTATTAACAAAGGTGTTGAGGATAGATGGAGGACAATTTTTATAGTTACCTTTTCCCTTACCCTGTTGATCAGTACCCCTACTGATCATGTGCTCAATAATATAAGATGAGCTCTCATAGCGCTTGAGCTTCTGTCCTAAGGTCTCATAGTCACACTCGACTATAGCTAACTTCTTTTTAATCTCATTGATAGTATTGAGATAAGAAGTGATAGCATCTTGCTTATTCAGCACTGCAATCTCGGTCTCATGCAATTGTCTATTTAAAAGATCAATTTTAGCTTGAAAATATTTTTCATTATATTTTAAAACTTTGTTAGCCTCAATGCACAAGTCGAGATCGTTCATCAAATCACTATTATGCTTTTGATAAGCAAGGACCTTAGTTCTAAGGTCAACACAGTTAAAACACTCAGAATGTGAAGATGAACAATCAGTGTATACCTGCTCGGACTCTGATGAAGCAGAAGAGTTTACCATCAAAGCAAACTGAGTAGCAGAGTCATCAATTTCAGCATCAGATTCTTGAATGTCTGAATCAGTCATGCTATCCGACTCTGAACTTGATACTTCAGTATCCTTTATCTCTGTTTCTCCCAAAGTGCTTTCCTCACTGTGATCTTCTACCTGTTGAATCTCAGCAACACAGGCTTTGTCTTGTTCTCCTTGATCTGCATTGAATCTGAAATCCCAGTTCACCCCTTCATCTTGTTGCACCATTAAAGCTTTGCTTGCAGAAGTAGAAGATCCAGCCTGAGTAGGAGAATCAATGGGAACCAATCTCCTTTCTGGATTTGCAGTAGAAGACTTCTGATGCTGAAATGGGTTCTTGTTTCCGGCTTTCTTTGGTTGCTTGCACTGTCTAGCAAAATGACCTTTCTCTCCACAGTTGTAGCATGTCACCGATGCCATATCAAATCCAAACTTAGACTCCTTGTTTAAATTTATGTCTTTGCCAGTTCTCTTCACGAACTCCTTAGCTCTCCTCACAGCACTTGCCAAAGCCCACATAATGTCAATCCTTTCCATGTCATCAGGATCTATCTGAGAATAGTCATCATTGGTCAAATAAGGATTGCCAATTTGACCAGCCACTAAACCATCATATGAGCTGACAAGGGTAGATAAAAGACCCATGTGTTCCTTAGCAATCTCCACAGTAACCTTATCAAAGTTGTCTGTTTTCAGACTTGCAGCAGGTTAATGATGATCCTTTTGAGAGCTGGTTGAAGCAGATGACTGACCAAAATGAATCTGAGCAGAAGATGGAGCTTCAGATGATGTCTGAGAGACAAAAGTTGTCTTCAAAGGGGCATGAGCAGTTGATTTCTCAACTGTGGGAGTAGAATAGTACAAAGAAGGATCTTGAACTTGAACAACTCTTTTCGCTTTCCACTTGTTCTCTATCTCTTGTTCTTTCAGCTTTTGAATGAAATCATTGATATCCATATGTGTCAGCATCTGATTCTGCTTTAGTACCATCAAAAATGACTCCCACTTTGGAGGTAGAGCATCTGCCAAACACTGGATCTTTTCCTGAGTAGTTGTCTTGACTTCATGATTGAATAACTCACTCAAAAGATGATAAAATCTAGCAATCAACTCATCCAGTGACTCATTTCCCACATACATGAAGCTATTGAATTCCTTTCTCAGTGCCTTTGACTTGATACTCTTCAAAGCATCATTACCCTCATATCTTTGTTGTAGTGCATCCCACAGTAGCTTTGCAGAGGTAAACTGTCTAAACTGATGGAAAATATCAGTGGCAATGGACTGGGAGAGAATAGCAAAGGCTTTCTTCTCGTAATCATACAGCTTCCTCTGAGGCTCAGTCATCCGTGTGACTAGCATTGGAGTTCCATCTTCATTAAGAGGTCTAAGATATCCACCTTCAATCATCATCCATAGATTGGTGTCCACCCCATTGATGTGGATTTCAAACCGATACTTCCAGTGCGGATAATCATCTAAAGATAACAACTTGGGAGCCTTGTTGGAGTTTCCAGTCTCAGTCTCTGTCAATAACAATGTCTGAATACGATGATTCTGGTTCGCCATCAGTGCTAAATCTTCCATTTAATCAGAAACAACAAAGATCAACACTTAAAAAAAACTTCAGAATCATGGCCGAATGAGTATCCTTTGGGCGAATGTCGGGGCCCGAATGAGAGCTATTCGGCGAATGAAGTCTTGAGTATGACAAATTAGGGCAAATGAACCTATTCAGCGAATGAGATGTCGAATGATGCTATTCGCCGAATGAGACTTGAGAATGAAGCTATTCGCCGAATGAGACGGCGAATAAGGCTATTCGGCGAATGAGACTTATTCGGCTGAACTTATTCGGCCGCAATGCACATTCGGCCAATCTGAGGGTTTTTGCAACAAAAATCATGATAACTTGAGATTTAGACCAGATCTAAGTACCAAATTTGGTACAGAACATCATGAGATGATAATGAACAAATTGGGATAAACTTTTTGACAAAAACACCACAAAAATCCACGGATTTGCAATAAAACAGTAACTTTTAGGGCAAAAAGATCAGGGTTTTTGTAGATTTCGAACTATCAATCACAGATCTGATGTTTTGGATTGGAAATCGAGCAGAATCAAGAGCCAAAGCTCTGATACCACTTTGTAGGACCAAGAATGATCTCGAAAACAACACGAAATCAATAGAAATCTGCTCAACAGCCACTAGAATAGTACGGAATCCTATTCTAGGGTTTTCCAATCGAAACCGACAGCAACCGTGGTGATACGAAGGTAAGAGAAGAACGTTTGAGTGAAGATCGAACACCACGAGCAAAGAATCGAAGTTGGACAGTGAGAAACACTCAAATCTCCAAGGGTTTGACACTTGAGTGCTTTAGGACGAATGAGGTTTCTCAAAAGTTAGGGTTGAAATGATTTTGAACTTGTATTTATAGGCAGTTGACATTCG
The DNA here is from genome assembly GCA_009363875.1 of Mikania micrantha. Lineage (NCBI taxonomy): Eukaryota > Viridiplantae > Streptophyta > Magnoliopsida > Asterales > Asteraceae > Mikania > Mikania micrantha. The sequence continues at coordinate 73,941,686 of CM018694.1, read as the reverse complement.
GCCGAATGAGAGACCGAAACAACTCATTCGGCGAATGACTCCTGTCGAATAGGTAATTCAGTCGAATGAGTCATTCAGCGAATGACTCATTCGCCGAATATAGACATACTCTATTCTCATTCGCCGAATGACTTCATACTCTAGAGTCATTCGGCCGAATGAGCAATACTCATACTCAATTAAACAGTAAACCAAATCACCCAATCAGATAATCAAATAATTAAAACATAAACATTAAAAACAATATAAAAAGACAACTTCCATTAATAACTTGAATTTTACAAGATGAATATTACAAAATGGAACTAGGGACAATAAGTGCATCTACATTCTATACCTGAAGGGACTTTATATGTGTGTTACACGTGGTCTTGATTCCCTATAGAACTGACATCCACCTTAACTTGAATATTAATGATTTCATTAGATTATAATGATTTCATTATTATCATGATTCACACACATTTATGATTTCTGATTCCATGAGCCTCTTGATCTTGATCTTTTGAATTTCCATGATTCACAATGATAATTGATTCTTGATTATGATTCCTTGTTCTCAGATCCCACACTGAATTAGATTTCCTTTGAATATGATCCTTTGTTTTAGTTCATATGATTTCACTTTGAATTTAGATTATTGAATTTGAACTGAATGGACTAGGGGTTTGTTTAGAATTTAGAATTAAAGTATTACTCATAAGAGTACTTTAATTAATTTGATAATTTGATCTGTTTAATAATTACCTAGACAGGAATCTAGGGTATCAACAAACATATATATGTAAAACATATAATATATAAAAGCATTTAAATAAACAGTTTAAATAAAACAGTTTACGCATGCTTCTCAGCCCCGCGTTTTAAAACAAAAATGTTAGAAAAGGGCAATGAACTCACCTGTGTTGCTGTGCAATGAATCACAAAAGTTAATGCGCGCTCCTTGAATGTTGCTTATGTATCTTTAACACCTGGGTTGTTTTAAGAGAATTCAAATACGATAAGTACGTATAACAGTAGTTGTATCTAGGGTTTGGTCTCGGTGTGCAACTAAGTGTCCTAGATTACTAATGTGTTTCTAAGATTTCATCCAACTTATTCTAACTTATTACCCATTATTAACCCATACCCCAAGATCATTCGTCGCAAGTCTTTAATTAAAATATGATTAATTTAATCCATTTTTAGATTAAAGGTTTAGAAAACATCACTTATTGTAACTAAATAAGTTTATAATTATTTCTTTTATTAAAACATGTTTAAATTTTAAGGAAAGAGTGTTTTGTATGTGATGGGCCTATATTAAGCCCATTGGACCATCTTCGACCCATTTATGAGAATCTGGCTTCCAATTGATTTCCTCCTATGAGTTAAGTGTTAAAGATTTACACCAACACACTTAACCTTAGTTCATTCCTTTTTGATCACTATGATCTCTCAAATGTTTTGAACGTGTCTTTTAAGTGGGCCTTTGTTAGGAAACCCTAATAACCTATGTTAATCTCAACCCCATATGATTGACATAACCAAGTTTTGCTCTTAAGGGCCATAGGTTGATTGTGTAAGTAACCACACCCCAATATTATTCTTTTGTACCCACATGCACACCCGTATACCCTTGCATGCATATCCTTTATGTAAGTGTTCCCATGCACCCATCTTGTAGTTCACATGACAACCTCTAGCCAAAAAGAACCAAGTCAGGTGGCCCGAATGGGTTGAGAGCCACAACCGAATGACTTGGGCCGAAGTAAGTGGCCGTATGAGGCTTTGGCCCGAGTGAGTTGGTGCGGCCGAACCAGTAAAGCCGAATGGCTGTTGATGTCGAGCGAATGAGTCCACCCGCATGTGACCAGGTCGAATGACGATGACCACCGAATAGACTGTGGTCGAATGGTGGTGATGGCCGATTGACTGCCGAAGGAGGGTGTGTTCGAATGGCTAAGGGCGAATGAGGGAGGTGGCCGACTGAACTAAGTCGAATGAGAACTTGGTCGAATGGAGAACACTTGGCCGAAAGGAAACTCGGCGAAAGGCTCCTGGTTCGGCGAAAGAAGAAATGGCGATTGAGCCTGGTCATTCGCCGAAAGTGGGCCGACTAAGCCTCATTCGCTGGGCTGTTGTCTTGGTAATTCGGCCATCGCGACCTAGTGCAGCCTGCCTCTGGGTTTCGATCAAATGGGTTGGCATGGACATCAACTTGTTCCTACATCTTAGTATGGTGTCACGGTGTGGTTTGCCCTAGGATTCGTGTGGGTTTGACCGGAAAAAGGGGTGGATCGTGATTAGGGTGTTCAAAACCCTAACTCCGAACTAAAACACAAATTTTACCTCGAATTCGCTGGATGAAAGTCTAGATCGGTTGTACTTTCAGGTTCTACGCGTTGCAAGGGTCGTTTTGACACCAAGTATGCAAGATCTCGTGATGAATTGAAGGAGAAAACTTAGAGAGATGATGAAGATTTATAGAGAGAGAAAGCTTGAGAGAGAGAGAGACGTAAATGGGGAAGATGGGCCGATGGGTGGGGGTTGTTGTGGTATTAATGCCACATTAAATGGTGTGAAAATACCCGGGTTCGTTCTGGTTCGTTCGGTTTCGCGTGGTTTCGCGTGGAAACGTCGTTTTCGCGTCGTTTTCGTAACGAAACGACTCGGTTATAAAATAGAATTTATAAAATTATTTTAGGTTGTGATTCCTAATAAATTAACTAAATATCTTTTAATTATTTTAAGTTTTCAAAAAAAATAATTAATTATGTTTAAATCGAATCGCACGGTTATCGCGCGTATTTGTTCGAATCGTCACCCGAACAAATACGAAAATAACTACACTCTTCAATATTGTTTTCTAATTATAAGATATCATTCAGAACGTTAAACTTTCAGATTTATTCGTACAGATCGTCACCTATACGAATAATCTGTCGGTTTAGCATTCACGTAACGACATCCGTGTTATTTAGTTCTGTAAAGCCTCACATACGTTTATACATAATAGAGTCCTAAAACATAATCACATGATGGTTCTATGTTGCCAGATAATTATCTGACTCAAGAACCATTGTTCTGAACTGTGTTTCTGTTAAATGTTTCTGAAATTGGTTCTATGATAACACAAAATGATAATGATAAATGATATGAATATGAAACGTACTTAAGTGTATATGGTTCGTACCTGTTTTACTGTTCATATACTGTAGAGATCACTGTTCCGGTGACGGTTCCGGCACTGATGTTACAGTCTCCCCTTGTTAGAGGAATTTCGTCCCGAAATTTAAGAATTGTTATCGGGTACAGCTTCCTCTTCAAACAATTGGGGATACTTTGACTTCATGTGATCTTCACATTCCCAAGTAAACTCGGGTCCGCGTCTTGAGTTCCAACGAACCTTTACAATTGGAATACGGCTTCGCCTCAGTTGTTTAACTTTGCGATCCATAATCTCTAAAGGTTCCTCAATGAAGTGTAACTGTTTATCTATTTGAATTTCTTCGATTGGAATGACGAGTGTCTCGTCTGCAAGGCATTTCTTTAAATTTGAGACGTGAAACACGTCATGCACACCACTGAGTTCATCTGGTAGTCTCAGTCTACACGCTACAGGACCAATACGTTCGATGATTTCGAACGGCCCTACGTACCGTGGTGCTAACTTGCCTTTATTCCCAAACCGAACAACGCCTTTCCATGGGGATACCTTCAACATTGCACGATCTCCTATTTGGAATTCCAACGGCTTACGCCGCTTGTCGGCGTAACTCTTTTGTCTGCTCCTTGTAGCTTGTAGTCTTCTTTGAATCTGAGCTCACACCCCCAATTTCCAACTAACGGAATCATACCGTTTGGGAACGTGACAAACCAGGATCTCAGTTCATTAGACATAACGAAGACCTCTATATGAATTTCAAAACACACTTTGGTTTAAAACTGTAACATCAAAGCTTTTAAAGTTTGCGGAAGCGTTTTAAAACCATAATAAACATAACAGTTGTAAAATGTAAATTACAATGCAAAGTTTGCACATGTTCAAAACTAAATGATTATAATGTAAAGACATGCATGCGACTCAATCTCCTAGTCCATGCCTGCTTTCTTGTGCACCTTAGCGTCCTGAGAAAACATGTAAATCAAGTCAACACAAAGGTTGGTGCATTACACAGGTTTTAGAATTCACAAATGTTGAAACAATAGTTTGAATATAAGTTTGCAGATAACATAATCACACATTGCATAGTCATGATAGCTAGTCATATATACTATTTACATAAGTGGTCGACACCGAAGCTGACTAGTGCATGCTATCGCATGTTTTGCCTTGCCACTATTGTCTAGCACAAACAATAGTAATGTGTGTTTGGTCAGTCAAACACCTGCGTAGATCCCATCTACCAAGTGAGGTTTGTCAAACCTAATAGATCTATTTCCAACTACCACGCTTTGCGCTACGGCAAACTAAACGGTTCGAAGTGTAAGGACTTTTAAATGCTATGTTGTCACATAATGTAAACAGCTAACTCATGCAAGTGATATGTATCTAAAATGTTTGTTGCACATGTTTTCTCCCCCAAAACAGTTTAAAATAAGAAAGGGGCCGTGTACGCACCTTTGATTGTTGCAGAATGATCAAGTACGTGAACTCGCGTAGATAATCCTCTTACGAAGGATCTGTGTTTAAACAATAACGTTGTGTTATTCGGATTGTTGTTTTGTGCTTGGAATCACATACGTGTCAACACACGTATGTTAAGGTGTTAGAAATATGCATACGTATGTACGCGTGCCTTTGAAATCGTTTAAATAAAATCATATGGTCGTATATGATTTTATTTAAATAAACGTATTTATACGCGATTACGTTTTCGGTCCAAAAATGTGAATTTTATTATTTAAATTAGTTCGGAATCACGTTACGGTTCCAACGCAACTTGAATGGATCAAATCGGAGTTAAAACGAGAAACTTATGAGTAAATTATTAAAATGGTTTAAACTTTAACAAAAACAGTGGGGGATGGGTTCGAACCCATGACCCCTAACTCCACACGCATGCACCTAACCAGTCTCCCCTGCTCAACATTTGCAATAAACTTCCATTCTTAATTGTTTTAACAGTTCAAAAATCCGACTCCCTAATTATAACCGAAACATGTGGGTTCCCAATCTCACCCCAAATCGATTAAAATGAAACCCAAACCATAGGGTTTCTATTACATGGATTCAAACGACTGCACAGGTGCTTTTTAATTTGAAAATGAATAACCATATCCTGATTAATCGGCTATAAACATATTCGAATTCAAGTTCTCAACCCACTAATCAATCTTGCTAAATTCGTTTATGTTGACCTACAAAATGATAGGGTTTTCTTTAAGCATGAATTTTCGAACTTATCTGTGGTGTTGAATTCGAATAACAAGTACAATTAATTCAAAACCCCCAACTCGTTGACATCCAAGAACCCTAAAATTTGAAATCTTAGGATTCATTGTTGTTTGATGAAATTAACAGTGGGTATTTAACAAGTAGAGGATTTCGAGGCTTTCTGTGTAATTCAATTTGATTCACACATCCATTTCCATCAAAACCCCCAAACGGTTTCATCTTAAAACCCCTAGAATTCGAACACTATCTAATCGTTGTTATTAGATAAAATTGGCATGTGGTTTTCAATACACAGAGTATCACGGAACTCTCTGTGTCATTTGATTTGGTTTTTAAAATCGTTTGAACGATAACCCCCAATTCGTCATGAGCAATGAACCCTAGAAGTAGAATTCATATGATTCGAGGTTTTTAACCGACAATAGCATAGGGCTATGCTTAGTCGACATGTTTAGAGTGTGTGGAGATCAATTCTTACCCGATTTAACTTCGAATTGGAGTAGTTCGACAAGAAGCTTGTGGTTCGGCCGACTCACGATCGAGATTTTCTTTCTGTGGCTTCTCAGACCAAATTCTTGGATGTTGAGGACTCTAAAAGTGCCGACTATAGTCTCTGTAGGTTCAATTGTGAGAAATGACATCGAATTGTGCGGTTTTGATGATTAGAACTTACGGTTTCGACTTTTGGGTTATCATTTGAGTTTAATTCGAGCGTTAATGGTTCCATAACGCATGCAACTGTTGATAATCATCAATGCAATGATTTGGAATGGTTTAATTTGATTATAACCGTGATTCCATCTTGAATTTTCGGTTTTAACATTGATACAGTCTCAATTTTGACTTTCCAAAGTCAAAATAGATAGTTTATTGTAATAACATGTTTGATCCTTGCAATTTAAGTGATTGGAACTTGTTTTGTTCCAATATAACCCATCACCTTTGGTTTTGTTTGATTTCTTACTGTTTCTGATAATTCTAAAGTTAACGGAGTTAATCCGGAATACCAAATTGTCACTAATCAGGCCAATTGAACATTATTGGGCTAAGTTAACCCAATTGGGCCTCATAAATACCATTAGGCCTACCTTGGCCTCATTGGGCCTTCCTTGACCTTATTGGGCCTTCTTTGGCCTTATTGGGCCTTCCTTGGCCTTATTGGGCCAATCTTGCCCTCATTGGGTTTGTGATTCCGTTATTTTCAGTTAACGAGGTTAATTCGAAAAATCGGATTGTCACATCATCCCCTTGTTGAAGGAATTTTCGTCCCAAAAATTAGTAAATGTTAGGAGTAGTTAGGAAACTACTTACGAGTTTAAATCGTACGTGTTTGTGTGGTTTGATCATTACGTGTGCTTGTGTGTACTCACACACAAAATCTAATGCTTGCAATATCACAACTAAGTGTGATCGTTCAATGTGAATGTTTGTGTGTACACTAGTTAGTTCACCTAACTGTGACTGTTTGTGTTTGATCATACTGTGCTGTGTAACCTCACACATAGTGAGTGTCTGTAACTGTTTGTACTATGCAACCCCGCACATAGCAAATTGTGTGTAACTAATCATGCATGTACTACCATAACATGTAACATATGAAATGTAGCACATAAAATGTATAAAATGTAATGTAGCACGAATGTTTGTAACAAAACCAATTGAATAAAGTGTTTGTGCTTACAGTTTGAAACTTGCAGTGTTGATGTGTGAAGGATCACATCATCCCCTTGTTGAAGGAAATTTCGTCCCGAAATTTAACGTGCGCTTTCAGTGTTTATAGTTGTTGTTTTGAACAGATGAGGATACTTCTTCATCATTTGGTCTTCCCGTTCCCATGTGAATTCAGGACCACGTCTTGAATTCCACCGAACTTTGACTATCGGACTTTGCTTAAGTTGTTTGACCTCTCGGTCCATAATTTCTGCTGGTTCTTCAATGAATCGTAACTGTTCGTCTACTTGTATTTCTTCCAACGGTACAATCAATGTCTCATCAGAAAGACATTTCTTTAAGTTCGATACGTGAAAGACATCATGAACTCCACTGAGTTCATCTGGTAATTTGAGTTGATACGCAACCGGACCAATCCTTTTCAGAATCTCAAAAGGTCCTACGTAACGTGGACTAAGCTTCCCGCGCTTGCCGAATCGTATCACACCTTTCCAAGGTGATACCTTTAGAATAACTCGGTCTCCTACTTGAAATTCCAACGGCTTACGACGTTTGTCAGCATAACTCTTCTGTCGATCCCTGGACGCTGCCATACGGTTCCGGATTTGTACTATCTTCTCTGCCGTCTCGTGCACTAGTTCAGGACCTGTAATCTGACTGTCACCAATTTCAGCCCAACAAACTGGTGAACGACATTTGCGACCATACAAGGATTCAAACGGTGCTGCTTGAATACTTGTATGATAACTATTTTTGTAAGAGAATTCCACTAACGGTAAGTGATTTTCCCAGCTATCACCAAAGTCAATCACACAAGCTCGTAACATATCCTCGAGTGTTTGAATCGTACGTTCACTTTGACCGTCGGTCTGTGGATGATATGCGGTACTCATATCCAAACGAGTTCCCAATGACTTATGAAGTGATTTCCAAAATTTGGAAGTAAATCGGGCATCCCGATCTGATATGATAGAGATTGGCACGCCATGCCGTGCTACCACTTCATTGATGTAAATGCGAGTCAGTTTCTCCATCTTGTCGGTTTCCTTGATTGCTAAGAAGTGTGCAGATTTCGTTAATCGATCAACAATTACCCATATCGTATCACAACCACTCGGTGTACAGGGTAACTTAGTAATGAAGTCCATCGAAATCTGTTCCCATTTCCACATCGGTATTTCTGGTTGTTGCAACAAACCAGATGGTTTCTGATATTCAACTTTGACTTTCGAACAAGTCAAACATTTGCTAACGTACTTAGCAATATCAGCTTTCATGTGAGGCCACCAATACAGTGCCTTCAAGTCATGATACATCTTGTCTGATCCCGGATGGACTGAATATTTGGACTTGTGTGCTTCATCCATCACGAGTTCCCTTAAACCTCCATACAAAGGTATCCAAAGTCGATTAATGAAATAACGAATTCCATCAGACTTGACATCCAATTGTGTTTCCATCCCTCGTAAGGATTCTTGTACCAAATTATCCTTTTCTAAGGCTCCCAGCTGAGCACTGCGTACCTTGTCAGGTAAATCAGTATGTATTGTCATCATAAGTGCGCGAACCCATCTTGTTGAAGTGTCTTTTCTGCTTAAAGCATCAGCTACCACATTAGCTTTTCCCGGGTGATACTTAATCGCGCATTCGTAGTCGTTCAACAGCTCAACCCACCGTCGCTGTCTCATATTAAGCTCCTTCTGATCAAAGATATGTTGCAAACTCTTATGATCAGTGTAAATGGTACACTTAGTTCCATATAGGTAATGCCTCCAAATCTTCAAAGCAAAAACCACTGCTCCTAACTCCAAGTCATGAGTAGTGTAATTCTTTTCGTGTGGTCGTAGTTGTCTTGAAGCATAAGCAATCACTTTATCACGTTGCATCAACACACATCCCAAACCTTGTGCAGATGCGTCACAATACACCACAAAGTCTTCCGTCCCCTCCGGTAAGGACAGAATCGGTGCACTACAGAGTTTCTGTTTCAATAACTGGAATGCAGCTTCCTGTTTATCCGTCCAGTTATACTTTGTTCCCTTGTGTGTAAGAGCTGTAAGTGGTTGAGCGATCGTTGAGAATCCCTCAATGAATCGTTGGTAATAACCCACCAAACCAAGGAATTGTCGTACCTCGGTAGGGGTCTTTGGCGCTTCCCAATTCTTAATCGCTTCAATCTTTGTTGGATCAACATGTATGCCCTTTTCGTTGACTATATGACCCAGGAATTGTACTTCTCGCATCCAGAAATCACATTTTGAGAACTTAGCATACAATTGTTCTTGTTTCAGTAATTCCAACAGTAATCGAAGATGTTCAGCGTGCTCCTCCTCGGTCTGAGAATAGATGAGAATGTCATCAATGAAAACAATGACAAACTTATCGAGATAAGGTTTACAAACACGATTCATGAGATCCATGAATACAGCTGGAGCGTTTGTCAACCCAAATGGCATGACCAAAAACTCATAATGGCCATAGCGCGTCCTGAATGCTGTCTTTGGAATATCCTCCTCTTGAACTCTTAGTTGATGATAACCCGATCTGAGATCAATCTTCGAGTAGTAGCTCGAACATTGAAACTGATCAAACAGATCGTCAATTCTAGGTAACGGATACCGGTTTTTGATGGTAACCTTGTTTAGTTCCCGGTAATCGATACACATACGGAAAGTCCCGTCCTTTTTCTTAACAAACAAAACTGGAGCTCCCCACGGTGAAAAACTAGGTCGTATAAAACCCTTATCCAACAACTCTTGTAGTTGTGTAGATAACTCTTGCATTTCTGACGGTGCAAGTCGATAAGGCGCCCTAGCTATCGGTGCTGCATCTGGTGTAAGGTCGATTCGGAATTCCACCTGTCTGATAGGCGGTAATCCCGGTAAGTCTTCTGGAAATACTTCCGGAAATTCACATACTACTGGAATGTCTTCAATCTTCTTTTCAGCTACCGGCTTTCAGTTATCAGTGCTATAACTGCCATATGACCTTTACGCAGACATTTATGTGCCTTCATACAAGATATGAGACGCAGTGGCGTACTGCTCTTCTCACCTTGTACATACAATGTCTCTCCATGCAGAAGAGGTATACGAACGATCTTTTCATGGCATACTATTTCAGCCTGGTGTTTGGACAACCAGTCCATGCCAATGACTACATCAAAACTACCTAAAGTGATAGGCATAAGATCAATTTCCAATGTCTGACCCATCAAATCAAGTATACATCCCTTAAGGATTTGTTCACTTACAATTAACTTACCATCAGCTAATTCTACAGTGTATGGACTATCTAAGACAGTGGGACTAACATTTAGCAACTTAGCAAGTGAACTAGATACAAAACTCCGATCGGCACCAGTGTCAAATAACATAGAGGCATAGTGATTATTTAAGAGGAACGTACGCGTAACAATGTTGGGATCCTCCCGTGCTTGACGTCCTCCAATCACAAACGCCCTGCCCCTAGCACCATTGTTATTGTTGTTGTTGTTATTGGTGCCATTGCCGTTACCGTTGCCGTTGTCGTTGCCATTAGCATTGTTATCCCCGCCTTTCTTGAGTTGTGGGCAATCCTTTTTAAAGTGCCTTATCTTACCACACTCAAAACAACCCTTCTGTGCGTTGTTCTGGTTGTTATTCTGATTGTTGTGATTGTTTTGCAGCTCTCCGCGACAATCCTTAGCTGCATGCCCAACCTTACCACACCGTTGGCACTTAAATTTATCACACTAGTTTCCTGCATGATGAAATCCACATCTGTTGCACTTTGGATGTTTACCGATATAACCCCCTGACGATGATGATTGCTGACCACTATTTGAGTTGTGATAAGACTTGTTTGAGTCTTGTTTCCGGTTCAGCTGAAACGGTTGTTGGTTGAAATTCTTGGTGTTGCTGCTCTCCCACTTCCTTTTATGATCACCTACCTTAGTAGTTGCTGTTCGTTTAGGCAGAGTCCCCTGTAACACTGCCTGATCAGTCAATTGATGCGCCAGTCGAACAGCTTGTTGAATTGTGGCGGGATTTGCAGAAGTGACCAATCCCTGGATCTGAGGCACCAATCCCTCGATGTACCTCTCTATCCACTTGCTTGCGGGAGTAGCCATGTGAGGTAAAAGTCTGGCTAATTCATGAGATCGAGTCGTGTACTCCTCGATGTTGGACCCCTCCATCTTGAGGTGCCAATATTCCTCCTCTAATTTCTGCATCTCACTACGAGGACAGTACTCCTCCTGCAGTAAAGTCTTGAATCCATTCCAAGTCAAGGCATTAGCCTCACCCAATCCCAGAGTCTGAACATTCGAGTTCCACCAAGTCAATGCCGGACCCTCCAATGTTCCCGTCGCATACTTTACTTTGCTCTCATCAGGACAGTTGCACATCTCAAACACTGATTCAGCCTTCTCAATCCATCGAAGGAGTCCAATGGCCCCCTCCGATCCTTTGAAGTTATGTGGCTTACAGTCCAAGAACATCTTGAACGTGCATGCCTGTGGGTTAACCAGTCCCCCAGCTGGACCATGTGGCCCTGTATTGTGTGTCTGTGCGTAGTTCGCGATAGCCTCCGCGATCCTGTTGTTAATCAACTCATTGAGTTCTGCAACTGTCATGTGTACGTTCTCGTCGGCCATTATCTTCCTAGTTAAAAGAAATGTTAGAGTGTCATCAAAGTCCAATGCGACATGTGTAAATAATACTACAAACACAACATGTAATATATAAATCAACACAACTGTTGGTAATAAATAATAGTTTTTCAATAGATAGAAATCTGATTTGAGTACAATACTTTTGAAATCAAACATAAATTTTCCAAACATCTAATGTTGGGACATAACCCGCCCCTAATAAGTTTAAACAAACTAAAGAAAATCAATCATCCTCAACAGTAGATTCAGGATCAGAATCAACAGCTGGTGCTGGTTCTTCCCCTTCCTCCTCTTCATCTTCTTCATTCTCCTCTTCATTCTCCGAGACAACTAAATCCTCCAAGGCTTCAAGTCTGCCTTCCAAAATCTCAGCTCGGTTCTCAGAAGCTTCAAGATGACCAATCAAATGGATGATCTCATCTCGCATGTCATTAACCAGATGGGCAAGGTTATCCTGTCTTTCGTTTGCATCCCAGAGTTCCCGAACATTATACTCGATCCTATCATTCGCCCAGTACAAGTCCTCACGCAGTTTGGCAATCTCCTCAGCATCAGTCCGTTGCCTCTTAGGCTCCGGAACATCCAATGTAGGTGGTGGATGAGTAGAAGGTCCCTCAGCAGGAATCTCCTGAGTACCCTCAGCTAGCTCCTCCTCCGGATCCTCATCCGGGTCCTCATCTGGATCCTCCTCCGGATCCTCCTCCGGGTCCTCATCCGGATCCTCCTCCGGATCTTCCTCAGGGTCTGAATCATCTCTCTCAGATGGTGGAGGAGATGGAATAGGTGGTGCTGGTGATGATGGTGGTGCTGGAACTACTGGCTCCTCATCCTCCGAATCATCAATGTATATGTATGATGAAGATGCCATGCCTGTTACATAATACCATATGTAAGTGCAGTGCCCTGGAATGTGTAAGCAAGTCTATTACATAATGCCATATGTAATTTCTAAGTAATATGTGTAAGCATACGTGTCTAATGTCTAACAGTCATAGTCTAAGTCTACAAATGCAAACCTAGTTCGCTAGAACCAATGTCTCTGATACCAATCTGTCACACCCCCAATTTCCAACTAACGGAATCATACCGTTTGGGAACGTGACAAACCAGGATCTCAGTTCATTAGACATAACGAAGACCTCTATATGAATTTCAAAACACACTTTGGTTTAAAACTGTAACATCAAAGCTTTTAAAGTTTGCGGAAGCGTTTTAAAACCATAATAAACATAACAGTTGTAAAATGTAAATTACAATGCAAAGTTTGCACATGTTCAAAACTAAATGATTATAATGTAAAGACATGCATGCGACTCAATCTCCTAGTCCATGCCTGCTTTCTTGTGCACCTTAGCGTCCTGAGAAAACATGTAAATCAAGTCAACACAAAGGTTGGTGCATTACACAGGTTTTAGAATTCACAAATGTTGAAACAATAGTTTGAATATAAGTTTGCAGATAACATAATCACACATTGCATAGTCATGATAGCTAGTCATATATACTATTTACATAAGTGGTCGACACCGAAGCTGACTAGTGCATGCTATCGCATGTTTTGCCTTGCCACTATTGTCTAGCACAAACAATAGTAATGTGTGTTTGGTCAGTCAAACACCTGCGTAGATCCCATCTACCAAGTGAGGTTTGTCAAACCTAATAGATCTATTTCCAACTACCACGCTTTGCGCTACGGCAAACTAAACGGTTCGAAGTGTAAGGACTTTTAAATGCTATGTTGTCACATAATGTAAACAGCTAACTCATGCAAGTGATATGTATCTAAAATGTTTGTTGCACATGTTTTCTCCCCCAAAACAGTTTAAAATAAGAAAGGGGCCGTGTACGCACCTTTGATTGTTGCAGAATGATCAAGTACGTGAACTCGCGTAGATAATCCTCTTACGAAGGATCTGTGTTTAAACAATAACGTTGTGTTATTCGGATTGTTGTTTTGTGCTTGGAATCACATACGTGTCAACACACGTATGTTAAGGTGTTAGAAATATGCATACGTATGTACGCGTGCCTTTGAAATCGTTTAAATAAAATCATATGGTCGTATATGATTTTATTTAAATAAACGTATTTATACGCGATTACGTTTTCGGTCCAAAAATGTGAATTTTATTATTTAAATTAGTTCGGAATCACGTTACGGTTCCAACGCAACTTGAATGGATCAAATCGGAGTTAAAACGAGAAACTTATGAGTAAATTATTAAAATGGTTTAAACTTTAACAAAAACAGTGGGGGATGGGTTCGAACCCATGACCCCTAACTCCACACGCATGCACCTAACCAGTCTCCCCTGCTCAACATTTGCAATAAACTTCCATTCTTAATTGTTTTAACAGTTCAAAAATCCGACTCCCTAATTATAACCGAAACATGTGGGTTCCCAATCTCACCCCAAATCGATTAAAATGAAACCCAAACCATAGGGTTTCTATTACATGGATTCAAACGACTGCACAGGTGCTTTTTAATTTGAAAATGAATAACCATATCCTGATTAATCGGCTATAAACATATTCGAATTCAAGTTCTCAACCCATTGCTAAATTCGTTTATGTTGACCTACAAAATGATAGGGTTTTCTTTAAGCATGAAATTTCGAACTTATCTGTGGTGTTGAATTCAAATAACAAGTACAATTAATTCAAAACCCCCAACTCGTTTACATCCAAGAACCCTAAAATTTGAAATCTTAGGATTCATTGTTGTTTGATGAAATTAACAGTGGGATTTAACAAGTAGAGGATTTCGAGGCTTTCTGTGTAATTCAATTTGATTCACACATCCATCAAAACCCCCAAACGGTTTCATCTTAAAAACCCTAGAATTCGAACACTATCTAATCGTTGTTATTAGATAAAACTGACATGTGGTTTTCAATACACAGAGTATCACGGAACTCTCTGTGTCATTTGATTTGGTTTTTAAAATCGTTTGAACGATAACCCCTAATTCGTCATGAGCAATGAACCCTAGAAGTAGAATTCATATGATTCGAGGTTTTTAACCGACAATAGCATAGGGCTATGCTTAGTCGACATGTTTAGAGTGTGTGGAGATCAATTCTTACCCGATTTAACTTCGAATTGGAGTAGTTCGACAAGAAGCTTGTGGTTCGGCCGACTCACGATCGAGATTTTCTTTCTGTGGCTTCTCAGACCAAATTCTTGGATGTTGAGGACTCTAAAAGTGCCGACTATAGTCTCTATAGGTTCAATTGTGAGAAATGACATCGAATTGTGCGGTTTTGATGATTAGAACTTACGGTTTTGACTTTTGGGTTATGATTTGAGTTTAATTCGAGCGTTAATGGTTCCATAACGCATGCAACTGTTGATAATCATCAATGCAATGATTTGGAATGGTTTAATTTGATTATAACCGTGATTCCATCTTGAATTTTCGGTTTTAACATTGATACAGTCTCAATTTTGACTTTCCAAAGTCAAAATAGATAGTTTAATGTAATAACATGTTTGATCCTTGCAATTTAAGTGATTGGAACTTGTTTTGTTCCAATATAACCCATCACCTTTGGTTTTGTTTGATTTCTTACTGTTTCTGATAATTCTAAAGTTAACGGAGTTAATCCGGAATACCAAATTGTCACTAATCAGGCCAATTGAACATTATTGGGCTAAGTTAACCCAATTGGGCCTCATAAATACCATTAGGCCTACCTTGGCCTCATTGGGCCTTCCTTGACCTTATTGGGCCTTCTTTGGCCTTATTGGGCCTTCCTTGGCCTTATTGGGCCTATCTTGCCCTCATTGGGTTTGTGATTCCGTTATTTTCAGTTAACGAGGTTAATTCGAAAAATCGGATTGTCACAATCTTGTCAGTAGTTTCCTGAATAAGTTCTGGCCCAGTTATTCGATTGTCTCCGACTTCAGTCAAACAGATCGGTGATCGACATTTCCGACCATAGACGGCCTCGAATGGTGCACATCCGATACTGCTGTGATAACTGTTATTGTAGGAGAACTCGATCAGTGGCAAATGGGAATCCCAGTTCCCACCAAAGTCCAATATACAGGTTCTTAACATGTCCTCTAGGGTTTGAATAGTGCGTTCGCTTTGACCATCCGTTTGTGGGTGGTAAGCTGTACTCAGATTTAACTGTGTCCCTAGAGATTTCTGCAGTGATTGCCAGAACCTTGATGTAAATCTGCTGTCTCTATCAGAAATAATAGACAATGGCACACCGTGGCGTACCACTATCTCATTGATGAACAATCTTGCCAGTTTATCCATCGTGAAAGTCTCACGCATCGGCAAGAAATGAACAGATTTTGTTAAACGATCAATGATCACCCAAATTGTATCATGACCACTGGAAGTACGGGGTAGCTTGGTAATGAAGTCCATAGCTATTTGTTCCCACTTCCAGAGCGGAATCTCAGGCTGCTCCAGTAGACCAGACGGTCTCTGGTGTTCCGCCTTTACCTTTGCACACGTCAGACACTGACCGACGTATTCGGCTATGTCCTTCTTCATTCCAGGCCACCAATAAAATCCACGCAAATCTTGGTACATTTTATCAGCGCCTGGGTGCACAGAGTACTTGGTCTTGTGCGCTTCATCAAAGATAAGTCTTCTCAATTCATCTACTGCAGGAATCCATATACGATCCTTATAGTAAATGATTCCATCAGGCTTCGTATCAAACTGTTTCTCTGCTCCATAGTCAAGTTCCTTCTTTAGATTTCCTCTATCGACTGATTCTTGTTGCGCTTGAATAATCTTGTCTTGTAAACTGGTCTGCACAGTCATTCCCATTGCTCTAACGCGCAAGGGTTTGACCCGTTCCTTTCGGCTCAAGGCATCAGCTACAACATTCGCCTTTCCCAGATGATACTTGATCACACAATCATAATCATTCAGAAGTTCAACCCAACGGCGTTGTCGCATATTGAGTTCCTTCTGATCGAAGATGTGCTGCAGACTCTTGTGATCAGTAAATATGGTACACTTGGTGCCATATAAGTAATGTCTCCAGATCTTCAGTGCGAAGATTACGGCTCCCAGTTCAAGATCATGAGTAGTGTAGTTCTTCTCATGAACTTTCAACTGTCTTGATGCATAAGCGATCACTTTGTCCCGTTGCATCAGTACGCAACCAAGTCCCTGATGGGAAGCATCACAATAAACAACAAAGTCATCACATCCCTCTGGGAGAGATAAGATTGGAGCATCACACAACTTCTGTTTCAATGTCTGAAAAGCATCTTCATGTTTCTGCTCCCAGACAAACGATTCACTCTTCTGAGTTAATTTAGTGAGAGGCAAAGCTATCTTAGAAAAGTTTGAGATAAACATTCTATAATAACCTGCCAATCCCAGAAAAGACCGTATCTCCGTCGGTGTCTTCGGAGTGTCCCAATTCTTTATCGCTTCAATCTTAGCGGGATCTACGTGTATTCCCTCGCTGTTGACTACGTGACCCAGAAATTGAACTTTTCTTAGCCAGAATTCACACTTAGAGAATTTGGCATAAAGTTTCTGCTCCTTCAACAGCTCCAAGATTTTCCTGAGGTGTTCCTCGTGTTCAGCTTTACTTTTCGAATAAATCAGGATGTCATCGATAAAGACAATGACAAACTGATACAAATACGGCTTGCACACTCGGTTCATGAGGTCCATGAAAACTGCTGGTGCATTTGTTAATCCGAAAGGCATCACCATAAACTCGTAATGCCCGTATTTGGTTCGAAATGCCGTCTTCGATATATCTTCGTCTTGAACCCTAAGTTGATGATACCCGGACCGTAGATCGATCTTTGAAAAATACTGAGCTCCTTGTAACTGATCAAACAAGTCATTGATCCTCGGCAATGGATACCGATTCTTGATAGTCAACTTGTTCAGCTCCCGATAGTCGATACACATTCTAAACGATCCGTCTTTCTTCTTCACGAACAAGACCGGAGCTCCCCAAGGCGAGTAGCTCGTTCTAATGAATCCCTTATCCAGTAACTCCTGTAACTGGTTCGACAATTCCTGCATCTCCGAGGGTGCTAACCTGTAAGGAGATTTAGCAACAGGAGTTGCTCCAGGAACTAAGTCAATTCAGAACTCTACCGGTCGCGCAGGTGGCAAACCTGGTAGGTCTTCAGGAAATACCTTTGGATACTCTTTCACTACGGGCACGTCTTGAATCTCTTTCTTGTCTTTCTCCTTTTTCAGTACATGGGCAAGGAAAGCTACACATTGCTTCTGTAGACACTTACGCGCCTTTATGCATGAAATGATTTTGACACTTCGTTTTGCTTGATCCCCTCTAACTTCCAACACACGATCATCTGGTAATGGAACTCGAAGCAGCTTCTCAGAACAGATGATTTCCACTCGATTAGAAGAAAGCCAATCCATTCCAACAATGATGTCAAAACTACCCAACTCCATTGGTATCAAGTCGATGGCAAATGTATGACCATTGAGTGTCAACGGGCAATTCCTGTATACTGTACTAACTGTAATCTGTTTTCCGTTAGCTACTTCTATAATGTAAGGGGAATCTAACTGTTCCTCTATGGAATCTAGTTGGCATGCAAAATCGGCAGAGATAAAACTCTGATCCGCACCAGTATCAAATAGAACAGATGCATAAAAGTCATGTAAGAGAAACATACCAGTGACCACATTCGGGTCCTGGCGTGCTGCTGGAGCTCCTATGACAAAAGCTCTTCCACGGGGAGCTTGAACTGCCTGTTGTGCCTTCTTCGGGCAGTTCTTTGCAAAGTGGCCTTGTTCGCCACAGTTGAAGCATCCACCATTGTTCTGATTGGCTGGTGGAGTAAGAGCTAAGGCTACATTGTTGACTGCTGGATTCGGTGTCAATCTACACTGTTGGACCCAGTGCCCTTTTCTTCCACACCCCGTGCATTGGCGGCATTGGTTGTTTGCAGGATGATGATACTGGCATTTGTTACACAGAGGATGTGGGCCAGTATACTGTTTCTTGGGCACATTGGGCTGTGCCACTGCTACTTGGTTAAGGGGAGTAGCCATAGTGTAGTTCTTGATGAATTTCTGCTTCTTCTTCGGTTGTTGCTGGTGATGTGGCTTCTTTGAAGACTCTTCCTTGCGTTTGCAGGAGTCAGCCTCTTTCTTTAAAACTCCTGAGGCTACCATCAGATCAGTGAGTTTTCCAGCCAATCTCACTGCAGACTCGACAGTGGTAGGGTTGGCTGAAACAACCATGCCCTAAATGCAGGCGGGGAGTCCACCTACATATCTGTCTATCATTTTCTCCAAAGTTGGTACCATATCCGGCACCAAAGCAACCAACTCGTGGTAACGAGTCGTATATCCCATGTGGTCTGCTCCTTTCATCACATGGCTAGACAATTCCACTTCCAATCTTTGGAGCTCGTTTTTGGGGCAAAACTCTGTCCTCAGTAGAGTCTTGAAATCCTCCCATGGCATTGCCATAGCTTCATCTCTTCCTCTGGCATTAACTTGGCCGTTCCACCAAGTCAAAGCTCGCTTGTTGAATGTTCCAGCAGAGTAGCGAACCTTGTGATGCTCTGGACAACTGCAGCGATCCAGAGTGGCTTCTATTTTCTCTATCCATTGGATAATTCAACGGATCCTTCAGACCCACTAAAGCTGGGTGGTTTACAACCCATAAAGGACTTGTAGGAGTGGTTTGAAGTACCACCAGTGTTTCCACTGACTTCCCCTGATGAGTTGCCAGTATTGTTGATCTCATTACGGAAACGGCTGAACATTTCCGGTAGTGCTTCTTTCATCTCGCTGGTCATCTGACTGCTCAAAAAAGTCACCAATGCAATAGTGGCAGGATCCAGCATTGGTGTTGTGCTCGGGCCAGATGTTTGGGTTATCAGTGGAGGAGGAGGAGGAGGCGGTGGAGGAGGTGGCGATGGTGAATCAGGTGGTGATGGTGTCGAAGAGTGTGGAGCTTGGTCTTGTGTTAATGTCAACAGGGGAGGTTGTCTTCGTGGCGGCATTCTGATCATAACCAAAAGGATATTGGTTAGTGCAATGATCGAATGCAGAAGACACAATGCAATAAGTCTTAAATCCTGTGTTATCTACATGCAGGGTCCCTAGGTTATAGTCTAGGCCAAACCGTTTAAATACGTGACCTATATTTCTCTATAACCATGGCTCTGATACCAATCTGTCACACCCCGAGCCGGCGGGGTAGGATTGGATTTCCCCGACGGGCGGAAGGTTCCCGGGGCGCGATATCGAGAGTGATAATCGAAGTGATCAGATTTTTTACATTGCACATGATATATAAATGAGAAACTTGCTAAACTAAAATAGAATTACAAAGTTAAATTACATCAATATTGTTTATAATTTAACAATGTAAATCTACCATAAACATCATAAATTTCTATCTTGTATTTACACAAGATATACAAAATAATTTGTATGATGATGTCTTCAAAAGTATGCAGGTCCAAAAGCTAGGTCCTCTATCTGTAACCAAGTCCAAAAGAAACAACTCTTTAGTTGACCTGTTCGTCACCTGAGAAGTCATGCAAAAATAAAATCAACACATGGTTGGTGAGTTCACATAGTTTAGTAGTTGAAAATGATTTGAAAATGTTCCTTTCGGTAAAGACCCTAACCTCATTAACTTCAATGTAATATCCATATCGGTATGTTTATATATAGGGAATACCCCTGAGTCGAGCCTACAAGCCCGCCCAGACGCCATCCCACCACATACTAATACGCATATGACACTGTTGTTAATGATAATTAAGCATTTTTACCCTACAAACCTCTGATTTGAATTATGATTTCCAAAACTTGATTTACCTTTGATCCTCTTGAGTTCCTCATAGATATATGATTTCCCAAAAGTCAATGATAGAAATAAAATGTTGAATATTTAATTAACTAATTAAATAAAACATTTAAATACAACTAAGACATGATGATTGGGCCTTATTTAACTCAATCAATTAGACTTAGTTGTTGGTGGTTGTCCAAGTTGTAACCTCTCACACGTGACCCATGTCAGGCATAACTCACAAGGAGTACACCTAAACTGAGCGGGATTTTAATGTTTTGCCCTTACAGCTTGACCCAAAGGTCTTCTGTACATGCGGGGACTTTAAGGATATCTTGTGATTCTTGATCTCTTTGATTCTCTTGATATGACATTGATAATGAGTTCCTTTGATAGTTCATGTTATTGCCCGTATAGCCTGACTACAAGAGTCTTCTATACCTTAAGGGACTTTATATGTGTGTTACACGTGGTCTTGATTTCCTATACAACTGACATCCACCTTAACTTGAATATTAATGATCTCATTAGATTATAATGATTTCATTATTATCATGATTCACACACATTTATGATTTCTGATTCCATGAGCCTCTTGATCTTGATCTTTTGAATTTCCATGATTCACAATGATAATTGATTCTTGATTATGATTCCTTGTTCTCAGATCCCACACTGAATTAGATTTCCTTTGAATATGATCCTTTGTTTTAGTTCATATGATTTCACTTTGAATTTAGATTATTGAATTTGAACTGAATGGACTAGGGGTTTGTTTAGAGTTTAGAATTAAAGTATTACTCATAAGAGTACTTTAATTAATTTGATAATTTGATATGTTTAATAATTACCTAGACAGGAATCTAGGGTATCAACAAACATATATATGTAAAACATATAATATATAAAAGCATTTAAATAAACAGTTTAAATAAAACAGTTTACGCATGCTTCTCAGCCCCGCGTTTTAAAACAAAAATGTTAGAAAAGAGGCAATGAACTCACCTGTGTTGCTGTGCAATGAATCACAAAAGTTAATGCGCGCTCCTTGAATGTTGCTTATGTATCTTTAACACCTGGGTTGTTTTAGGAGAATTCAAATACGATAAGTACGTATAACAGTAGTTGTATCTAGGGTTTGGTCTCAGTGTGCAACTAAGTGTCCTAGATTACTAATGTGTTTCTAAGATTTCATCCAACTTATTCTAACTTATTACCCATTATTAACCCATACCCCAAGATCGTTCGTCGCAAGTCTTTAATTAAAATATGTTTAATCCATTTTTAGATTAAAGGTTTAGAAAACATCACTTATTGTAACTAAATAAGTTTATAATTATTTCTTTTATTAAAACATGTTTAAATTTTAAGGAAAGAGTGTTTTGTATGTGATGGGCCTATATTAAGCCCATTGGACCATCTTCGACCCATTTATGAGAATCTGGCTTCCAATTGATTTCCTCCTATGAGTTAAGTGTTCAAGATTTACACCAACACACTTAACCTTAGTTCATTCCTTTTTTATCACTATGATCTCTCAAATGTTTTGAACGTGTCTTTTATAAGTGGGCCTTTGTTAGGAAACCTTAATAACCCTTGTTAATCTTAACCCCATATGATTGACATTTGCTCTTAAGGGCCATAGGTTGATTATGTAAGTAACCACACCCCAATATTATTCTTTTGTACCCACATGCACACCCGTATACCCTTGCATGCATATCCTTTATGTAAGTGTTCCCATGCACCCACACCCACTTTACCCATGCAACTCATGCACCCATCTTGTAGTTCACATGACAACCTCTAGCCAAAAAGAACCAAGTCAGGTGGCACGAATGGGTTGAGAGCCACAACCGAATGACTTGGGCCGAAGTAAGTGGCCGTATGAGGCTTTGGCCCGAATGAGTTGGTGCGGCCGAACCAGTCAAGCCGAATGGCTGTTGATGTCGAGCGAATAAGTCCACCCGCATGTGACCAGGTCGAATGAGGATGACCGCCGAATAGACTTTGGTCGAATGGTGGTGATGGCCGATTGACTGCCGAAGGAGGGTGTGTTCGAATGGCTAAGGGCGAATGAGGGAGGTGGCCGACTGAACTAAGTCGAATGAGAACTTGGTCGAATGGAGAACACTTGGCCGAAAAGAAACTCGGCAAAAGGCTCCTGGTTCGGCAAAAGAAGAAATGGCGATTGATCCTGGTCATTCGCCGAAAGTGGCCCGACTAAGCCTCATTCGATGGGCTGTTGTCTTGGTCATTCGGCCATCGCGGCCTGGTGCAGCCTGCCTCTGGGTTTCGATCAAATGGGTTGGCATGGACATCAACTTGTTCCTACATCTTAGTATGGTGTCACGGTGTGGTTTGCCCTAGGATTCGTGTGGGTTTGACCGGAAAAAGGGGTGGATCGCGATTAGGGTTTTCAAAACCCTAACTCCGAACTAAAACACAAATTTTACCTCGAATTCGCTGGATGAAAGTCTAGATCGGTTGTACTTTCAAGTTCTACGCGTTGCAAGGGTCGTTTTGACACCAAGTATGCAAGATCTCATGATGAATTGAAGGAGAAAACTTAGAGAGATGATGAAGATTTTTAGAGAGAGAAAGCTTGAGAGAGAGAGAGACGTAAATGGGGAAGATGGGCTGGTGGGTGGGGGTTGTTGTGGTATTAATGCCACATTAAATGGTGTGAAAATACCCGGGTTCGTTCGATTTCGTTCGGTTTCGCGTGGTTTCGCGTGGAAACGTCGTTTTCGTAACGAAACGACTCGGTTATTAAATAGAATTTATAAAATTATTTTAGGTTGTGATTCCTAATAAATTAACTAAATATCTTTTAATTATTTTAAGTTTTCAAAAAAAATAATTAATTATGTTTAAATCGAATCGCACGGTTATCGCGCGTATTTGTTCGAATCATCACCCAAACAAATACGACAATAACTACACTCTTCAATATTGTTTTCTAATTATAAGATATCATTCAGAACGTTAAACTTTCAGAATTATTCGTACAGATCGTCACCTATACGAATAATCTGTAGGTTTAGCATTCACGTAACGACATCCGTGTTATTTAGTTCTGTAAAG